>OZ038382.1:146160467-147360467 GCA_964036045.1 Eutreptiella sp. 'Long Island Sound 2002' | reverse complement strand
AGCGCAGGCAGAGCTCGAGCAGGGAGCAGAGCCAAGGCCAAGGTTACGGCAGGGCCAAAGCTGGGGCTGGAGTTGAAACACCAGCAGGCCTTGGCCTTGGCTCCCGCTGTGGCTTCAGCCTTCGCCTTGGTCCTGGCTCTGGCTTTGGTCCTTGCTCTACACCCAGCTCCGTTCTCGGTGTCTCGGGTGCGGAACTTAATTATGGCAGTGCCTTGACCTTGGCTTCCCCTCAGGCCACTCCTTGGCTTCTCCATGGCCTTGGTTGTGGCCCCAGCTCCAGCCCATTTTGCTTTTGGCCTTGCCTCTGGCTCTGGCGTTGCCTTGGATGTGACCTTGCCTGTGGTCTGAGCTCTAGCCTTGGCCCAGGCTTTGGTTCTGGCTTTCGAGGCCTGGGGACCGCTACTTCTGCTGGGGTGGCTGGTGAACCTCCGGCGATTCCGCCTGGCCCCGCACCTGAGTGAATCTATGGGGAGGAGGGAATGTGGGTCAGTGGGATGGGGTGTTTAGGTGGGGAGGGGGGAATGTGTGTCGGGAGTTGGGAGGGGGGTTGGGGGGTTGGCGAGGGGGTATATATCAGGAGGGAGAATGTGTGTGGTTGGGCCGGGGGTGTATTGTATGTGGGGGGTGGGGGGTGGGATGTCTCTCTCACTGCTCCCAACAATTTCTGCCCTTCGTGACCTGGTAATGCGCTCCTGGGTATGGGTATGAGTATGGGGGTCTGAGGCTTCATAGGTGAGCCAGGGCAGGGGGACCAAAGCCTCAGTGGTCCAGATCTAGGAAGCACTGGGGAGGGCAGTCCAGCACAGCCAGCACCTCCACGAACTTCTCCATGGGGACTTCCACAAACTGTTCGATGATCTTCTCAATCTCCACAAACTTCTCCACGACCTTCTCCACCGGTACATCCACGAACCTCTCCACAACCCGATCGACGGGTACCTCTACAATGCGCTCCACAATCTTCTCCACTGGGACCTCGATTACCTGTGTCTGCGGCACCATCACGCACTTCTCAACAACCTGCAACACGTCAGGGGGCCGGGGGTGGGGTTCCAGGGGACGCTGAGCACCGCAGATGACCTGCGCCTTCCCAGCACCTACTCCGCACAAAACACTGGGCAGCGGTTGCACCGCCAATCTAAACACAAGTAGTCCCATTCCCCTTTGTTGACACCGTCTGTGTGCATCATGATGTGTACTGTATACCGTCGTCCATGATGCATACAAACAAACCCCACAAAAATTAGATGCGCCTATGCCAGGAAAACACACTTTAGTAGCCCTCAACCGTGTGTACAGAGTCACATTGTATGGAATGGGGGTGGTGCGGGGTACTGGTGGTGTGCCGGTGGTGTGCCGGTGGTGTACTGGGATGTCACGGTTTGCCAGCGTGCTGAGCGTGCCATGCCGTGTCGCGACGGGTCCAGGAAACCCCCTGCTGTTTTGGTGTATGCCTTCAGCACGCGCAGCGTGCATGTCAAGCCGACTGGCGGCCCGTCGGGTTGAGATGGAGGAGAGGGGGCTGGGGGGTCGATAGAGCGCCATGGCCCGCCCCAATTGACGGGCCCCTGCAAAGCCAACCAATGAAGTAGTATTGAGGGAGGCGAAGGGGGGTGGGGGCAGAGCCCTCAGAGGACACAGCAGGAGACATGATGCCGTGCATCCACCACTTCCTGACCCGCATCCCACGATCCCCGATCCCGCATGTCACACAACCTTTTCAACGGGGATCTCCACAATCTTTTCAACTTCGACTTGGACGATGCGCTCCACGACTCTCTCGATGCCAATTTCGATGGTCTTCTCCACTGGGACCTGGATATGTTTAATGACAGAGTGCATGGGGTGTGAGGGCAAGGAGGGAGGGAAGGGGGTGCAATCATCATTCACACTGCATCAGTCCGAACGCAGGGTCTATGTACATCTCTGCAAGTGGGATCCCAACTTGGTGCAGGGATGGGCGAAAAATTAAATGTCGCGGGGTGGGCCCCAAGGAGCCCCTTTTGCAACCCCCCCCGGTTTGGGGCTCTTTGGGCCAGTACCCAAGTAGCCGGTTTTGCATCGGTTGGGGCCCAAAAACTTCCAAAAAAAATTGCTTAACAAAAATTTTGTTACTCTTTCAGTTCATATTAAACTTGGCGGGTATTGCTGCAGTTTGGGGTGTTTTCCTGCACTGTTGTGGCAGGGTAGGGGGGGGGGGGATTCCAATACTGAAACCGGTTTACCTGCTGGCAAGGGATTCCTACACTCTGGGGTATGATTCTGCACTCTAGGGGGACTCCAGTTGGCATTCCTGCACTCATGGAAGGGACAGTCCTTTCCCCTTGGGGGTACCCCTCCCAGGATTAACAACAGTCATCCACAAACCTCCTGTGCAAATTACCCATGTACTTTTTATGCGAGTAAAATCTTCCATCCCCTGTGTGATGCACTGCGGACAATAAAGGACTTTTACACAAGGCCGGCCCAAATAGCCCCTTTCTTGAACCTCCCCCCCAAGATTGGGAGATTGGGAGATTGGAGATTGGGAGGCTCTTTGGGCCACCCTCCAGGGGGGGGGGGGGGGATGCGGTCGCCGGGATTGGCAAAAAATGCGGAAAAATGGGGGGGAAATGCGGGAAATGCGGCAAAAAATGCGATAGAAAATGCGGTTTTGTTAGAATGGTGTTTGCCCCTCGAAACCCCTATGTTTCGTCTCGTCTTGCACAACCGGGCGCTCAAAGCATGGACGGTTTGATGGAACAACTTAGTGCAGTAGTTCAACTCAAGAATATCACGGACTAGGCTCAAAACCGCTAGGGGCAGAAGTTGCAGCTGCTTGGTCAGGCCAGACCGCTAAATCTCCACGCTGCGTCAGGTGCTCCCCCATTGACCCAAACCGTTGGGCTCCCCGGGGGGGGGGGGGGGCATCATACATACCTCAAAATGATCCCCATGACACGCTGTTCATTTTGAATATACACAACTGGGAAAATTTTTTTCAAAAAAATTTGCCCATCAACTCAGGCTCCTATCAGCCAAGGTCCGACCTGTAGCTCGGGTCGGGGTCAATATCCTTTTTTGTGTTTTTCATCCATTTTTGAATTCTCCACAAAATTCTGAGTATTTTGAGCAGAGTCACATAGGGTCAAACAAAAAAATTTCCCCCTGCCGTCTGCGTAAAAAAAAATATCCGGCGCCTTTGGTGCCCACAAAACCCATTGTTCCTCACAACTAACTGACTACAAGACATTGCCACGAGAGTGTTTCCTCTTGAACATTACACTAAGGGACCTGCCCGGAAAATGCGAAAAAAATGCG
This sequence comes from Eutreptiella sp. 'Long Island Sound 2002', assembly GCA_964036045.1. Classification (NCBI taxonomy): domain Eukaryota; phylum Euglenozoa; class Euglenophyceae; order Eutreptiales; family Eutreptiaceae; genus Eutreptiella; species Eutreptiella sp. 'Long Island Sound 2002'. The sequence continues at coordinate 147,357,167 of OZ038382.1, read as the reverse complement.
GAAAATGCAGAGAAATGCGGACCGCATCCCCCCCCCCCCCCCCACCCCGCACCCTCCCCAACAAAATTGTTTTCTACCAATAATATTGTTTCCCACCGTCCCAGCGCACAAACGGAGTCATGCTCAAGTCGATATAGACATCTTTGACATTGTCATTGGCACAGATTTTCTGCGCCGAAACCCCCAGGTGAAGTTGTTGTCTTTGCAACGTCCCTATGCCCTACACTGCGACTTTGGCAGGGACCTCTTCTCTGTCCCTCTGGACCTGTCAGGACGAAAAGAATCTTGTCTGCGTTACGTGAACCGGTCCTATCGAACTGAGAACTCTCAGTTGGTGCGACCAGTCCTTGAGAACGAATTGGCCGCCCTACAGGTAGATATGAATGAAGTTCAGGTGGAATTGTTCGCGAGCAAGAAGCAACATCTAATGCAGCTCTACTGCTCACAAAACCTCAACAATGCCTTCGTTTTTACTGGAGATCATGGGGATTGTGCTATGCTAATCCCCCATTCTCCCAGCTTGCCAAGGTCTTAACTAAGATCGCCCTTGAAGGAGCGAGAGTGGTGCCGTGTACCCCCAAATGGGGTACAGCAGGGGAACATGCCTACTGGAGGCGGCTATTGGACCGTATGGCTGTGGGAAGAACTGAACTTCCCAACGGCCCTATATATATTCCTGAAGACTCTCAGGAGACTATGCCTGCCCCCGAATGGGGTAGTTTCCTGTCCATCGTTGATGGCTCTTTGAATCCCGTACCCGTGAGTGACCTAAACCAGGAAGTACTCAAGGAGTTGATGGCCGAAAATTGTGGCCTTACCCTCCATGAACTCAGGAAGAGATCGGAGTACCCTTCGATCACCACTACAAGTGTCGAGAGCTACGATGAAATGGAGACTCCTACCGTCTCCCCTCCTTTAGCTAATGCTGACGAGCACCTAAGTGAGATTGCCAGCGCAATACCCCCGGTGAACCCGGAGGTGTTGACCCTGAAACACAATGCCTTCCTAGGGCAACTGCTTATGGAAGAGGTGGACCTTGACTCCACGAGTATTGGGTCCCACGACCATACTGTTTCCTCTATGCGGGCCTCCGATGGCCCCACACGTAAGATTCCTCGCCCTAAGCCCTCTCCCAATAATATGCCCATCTCTGAACGTGACGTCGAGAACCTGCAGCAGGTACTGTGGGCAAAGGCTGAGGGTATCGAGCGCCAAACTCGCCTAGACCTCTTGAAGAGGACGTGGAGATCCTCCATCTGGTGAAAGGAGGACGATGAGGAATACACCCTCCCTGATCCTGGGACACCGCTAGTGTACTCTCTCAACTACACTCAGCAGGGTCATCGGGGATGGGAGGATGATGAATTGCCCCCTGAAAAGGTGGGGTGAATGAAAAAACAGGGATGAGGGAAAAGCAACCTCCATGCTGAGGAAGACTTCTCAGAAAAACTTGAGAGCCTGAATCTTGACCCTCGTCTGATAATCTCATCAAGAAATACCAAGAGGTGTTCGGAGCGCTGCGCCCACCTCTCTCTTGCAAAAAAAAAATGGTCCAGGTGGACCTCAAACTCAAACCTGAGTTTCAAGGGTCGGCAGTGAGGTGTTGCCCCTACCCTGCCCCACAGGACCACATCGACGAGATCGAACACCGGGTCGAAGAATGTATAGATGCTAGCCTCGTCGAGGAGTATAAACACGGGGACTATGTCCGCCATTGTAGTCCTTGTTTCCTAGTTGCTAAACCTGGCACTACTACTATGCACTTAGTGGTTGACTATGGTGAGGTCGAAAAAAAAGACCCAGAACCACGCAGGGAGTATCCCCAACATGCAGAAGACCCTAGAGCAAATCGCTAAATGCCGATTCAAAACTAAGATGGATAAGCGCAGCGGTTTCTGGCAGGTTGACCTAACCCGAGCAACTCAGGAACTGCTCGCCTTTGTAACGCCTAAGGGCACTGTCTTCCGCTGGAAGGTCATGCCCTTCGGTGTCGCGAATGCCCCTGCCCTTTTTTAGGAGCGGATGAACAAAACTCTACATATTCAAAGATGAAGACCACTGATGCAGGAACTAGTTTCCCGCGGGGTTGAAATGCAGGCCCACATCGATGATGTGAGCCTGGGTACTAATACCCAAGAGGATCATATCCTCCTCTTACAAGAATTTTTCACCGTCTGTCAAGAAAACCATTTGGTGAGTGACTATTGCAACGCACAAAAATCCGTACCTTCTTCTGCCTGCAAGGAGCAAGAGAAAGGAGGGGGGGGGGTTGGAGAGGAGGTGTGGGAGGGAAGGAAGGGATGGGGAGGGGGAGTGAGGAGGGGAAGGAGGAGGGGAGTGAGGAGGGAAAGGAGGAGGTGGAGGTGGGCCTGCACGACTTGCGTGTGCACTGGTATGACCTGGAGTGTTGGCTCCAGGCCACGATGCCCACAACAAACCACAAGCGTTGTGTGGTGTGTGGGAACCGGGCATTCAGCTTTTCCCTGTCCGGCAGCAGCACATCCCAGAGAAGTGAACCAGTCCCACCGGCACGGGGCTCAGAGCTCGTTTCTCCTCATGTAGTGCACAACCTCCACGGGTCTTAAACCCTTCTGCCGAATACTCTAGCAAGGTTCATGACGAACTTAGTCGTTCCCTCTCACCCCACTTCAGTGAGGGGGAGAGCCGCGCTACAGCGAGTCCTCACCAAATGACACCAAGCACAAAGCAAGCACCGTGGGGGAGAGCCACGCTGCAGCGACTCCCATAGGTCAGAGTGCACCTAAAGAGCAAGCACCAAAGCAAGCACTGAGGGGCGAGTGCAGCACTACATCCAGCCCTGTGACTCCCATATGTTAGGGTGCACCCAATGAGAGCAGACACAAAGCACTTTGGGGGAGAGCCACACTACAGCAAGTCCTATGACTCCCATAGGCCAAAGGGATCCAAACAGCAAGCACAAAGCAAGCACTCCGGGGGAGAGTCATGGGAGTCATGGGAGGCGGTGGTCGTGTGGCCCTGTCCTCACACCCTATCCCCACCTGCTCTTAAGGGACTGTTGGGGATGAGCCAGACCGTCAAGACATCCTGCACTGTGCGGTGCCCTGGTGACCGCTAGTGTGGACTGTGGACCCCACCTGAGTCTACCGTTGGACATGCCTGGCCAATGCCTGGAAGGGTGGTGAGGAGAAGTGGAGGGTGTGTGTCGAGAAGGGGAGGGCACATGTCACGTGGAGTGCGAAGCAGCAAGACCCGTGAAATTAAAACTCCACGACTACCCACTTGCATTCTGTGAGTCTGGACAGTTTGGGTCACAGTCTGGGCAATCCGGCCCCAAACCACAATTACAACTTCAACAGCAGTGGGGTGTGCAAGAGTGGAGTGTGCAGCGGGTTCAGGGGGGGAGGGGTCACGGGGGCTGCTGCCAGGCAATGCGTGACCCTGAGGGGTGTGCAACCGTTTTGGTGGTTGTGCGGGGGGATCCCCCCCCTCCCCTTGGTTGACCCAAACCTTGGGGGTTGGCGGGTCGGGCGGTCATCCGCCGGGCTTCCTACGGGGGGTCGGTGGGTAACCCAACATACATACCGCAAAATGATCCCCACGACACGTTGATCATTTTGAATATGCACAAGTGGAGTAATAAGATTTCCAAAAAAACATGCCCATCAACTCACGCTCGCATCAGCCAAGGTCCGACTTGTAGCTCGGGTCGGGGTCAAAATCCTTTGTTGTGTTTTTCATCCACTTTTGAATTCTCCACAAAATTTCTGAGTATTTCGAGTATAGACACATGGGGTGGAAAATTTTTTTCCCCTGCCTACGCCTAAAACAAAATCTCCGGCGCCTCTGGCGCCCACAAGACCCATTGTTCCGTACAACCATTTTAGGGTCTGTAGACGAAGAACCGGCCCCGGTTGCCCACCCGTGGTCGCTAGGTCTGGCTGATACGGTGTTTGGGGGCCACACCTGTGTGAAGCACAGGCACTACCTACTATTGTAGTTACTTCGGCGGAACCCCAAAACCACCAACCAGTCAAAACAACATTTACAAGGGCCTAAAGCCACAATGATCACATTTTTTTGGGCATTGTTGTGTGCCTTGCTCGGTTGCTACATTCCAATTTCACAACAAAACCACCAGTTGCTGTGCATTGATGGATGATTGGTCCTCAAGGGGAGGCTCTAGGTGGGGGTCTGAAACAGTTGAATGTGTACACCGCGCACCCCCTTGGTGTACCCCCTTGGTTGCTACTGGGGTGGGGGAGGCCCGGCCGCCCCGTGGCCAGGGTTTGCATAAATGCCCGTCAACAAAGGTGTTGACGGGTTGAGGGGCACATCAAGGAAAACCACTTTTTTTGTTTTCTTTTCTTCATTTTTTGGGTTTCATTTTACACATACCAATGGTAAAAGCCTTTTGAGGTTATTTGATAGAAAAGGTGGGTGGGGGGGGCAGGGGGCTTGACTCCACTTTGGAGGTTTTGTACATACTATTGCATGCTTTCCATTGTTTTGTAGTAATCTTATTGCGAAACCTTGTTTATGGCTGCACTTTGTGTGACTATTATTTTGCATTGGTTTTTGTTTCGTTGTTGTCATTTATTTCCTGCATGGTTTTACAGACATTGATAATTCTTCATGCACTCTAGATGGTTGCTGATATTCCCTGGTGCGCTTAAGATGGTTGTTGTTGTTTCCTCTTGCGCTCATGATGGTTGCTGTTACTTCCTCATGTGCTCTGGATGGTTGAAGTTAATTGCTGCTGCGCTCTGGATGGCTCTTGTTATTTCTTATTGGGCTTTGCATGGTTGTTGTTAATTCCTCATGGGCTCCGGATGGTTGCTGTTATTTCTTGATGGGCTTTGGATGGTTGCTGCTAATTCCATATGGGCTGAGGATGGTTGCTGTTATTTCTAGATGGCCTTTGGATGGTTGCGGCATTTGCTATTGTGCTCTGGATGCTTGCTGTTAATTCTTGATTGGCTCTGGATGGTTGCTACTAATTCATGATGGGCTCTGTATGGTTGCCGTTATTTCCCGATGGGCTCCGGGTGGTTACTGTTATTTCCTGATGGGCTTTGGATGGTGGCTGCTAATTCCTGATGGACTCTGGGTGGCTACTATAATTTCCTGACGGGCTCCGGATGGTGGGTGTTTTTTTACTGATGGGATCTAGATGGTTGTTGCTATTTCTTGGACGGCAACAGAACTCCCTGTAGCCCCACAAATGCAAACCCTGGCCCCCACAACGCAATGCAGCAAAGAGGTATAATAATTGCGACTCAAATGTTTGCATAGTGGTCCTGATGGGGAATAGAAAATGAGGAACACACCCAATGCGACCCACGAGACCAATGTGGTTAGCGAAAACGAGCTGTGGTCCACAACGGCACTACAACAAAGGGCGGGCCCAAGTACCCGCATTATCCAATGCAGTCAAAACTTATATCATTGCGGACCGGTTCTAGCAATGCGCCTATAACGTTCATAGAGGCACCACCAGTTTTCCACAATGCTAGGGACCTGCAATGAACGCCGCAATAGCCCTGTTCTATCACGGTACGCACCCGCAATTATGGATTCCCGGTCAGCCACAATTGTTGCACACCGGATTGCGGGGAGTCCTTGCAAGCAAGGCATGACATAACACTATTGGCGTACAGGAGCCATGGACGGCCAATCTGCCATCGGGCTTTGAAATACCGCCTAAATTTCTTGGTGGCCGGTAGAGGGGTCACTTCGTGCCGGGGCGTGCATGTCTTGCAGACCACCTCCACATGAAAGGCCACGTGCACTAGACGTGTGGTATGCACTCGGTGCATGCATGTCTTGCATAACCGCAAGTCCCCCCTGGGAGGTTCATTGCACATACGGTGCACACATTTGAAACAGTGGCCACCTTGCGTGCACAAGGCGTGCACCTTGTGCTTACAAATGGTGGATGTGGTGCTGTCCCTGTGCAGTTTGTCGCCAGAACAAGCACGCGTGTGTAGCACAGACATTGGATGGAAGAAGGACGACATGGATGTAGGTGAACGGCTGGGGGCGGAGGATGGATGGAGATCGGCCCGGGGATCCTCATAGAAGAACTCCCAACCCTTGACCGTGCCACCTTTGCTAGCGGCGCGGGTGACTTGGGTGTGGAAGATGTCCGTGCCGTGGGTCTTCAAGTGAGTGACGGCATCAACGATGGAGTTCAAGAGCACCCAGTGGCCCCCATCTACGTGCCGTACCCAAAGTAGACACATAAGAAGAGGCTACAATGAGAGAGAAAGAGGTCATGATTGCAGTAGTCTTGCAACTAGCACCACCCCTTGACAACCTTTCCTCCGAGGCTTGAAACACACACCCTTGCGCAAGAATCCTTCCACGGTCCCCATTCCCCTCTACCTAGCGAAAACCTCAACCCCAGACCCTTGAACCCTTGAGACCATGAATAACCATGCCGTGGCCGTGGCCCACAACTCGTGCCCGAGAAGATCGCCACAACCCCAGACCTATCTTCATGCCCTCTGAATGACTATCTGCATAACCTTGTTGCAAAATGTAGCCACGCAACCCTGGACCCTTGACCATGTAGCTGATAGACGTGCTCGTTGGAGTTCCTTTATTGCTCGCTCTTGGGCGCTATTGTCTTGGTTGCTCTTTATTGCCATGAATATTGCTCTTTATTTATTCTCTCTATGCGGACACCGGTTCCATTGTTGCTTGTCTGTATGCAATGATGCTTGCAACTCATGGAGACCCTTCTGCTGAAGTTCTGCTGGAGACAAGGCAAAGCATATACTTTTGGTGAACAAAAAAAAAGGTGTAATGATGGGCAACAACAAATGGAAAATGTGTATACCTCTGGAAAACACTCAAAGCACCAAAAAAAACACACAAAAAAACAACATTGAAAGATAGCTCAAACGGGGCCAAAACGGCAAAATAAACAAAATAAACAAAAAAACACGTTTATTTTTATTTGACAAGCTGGCGGGGAGGGCAATTATGCAAAGCTTCCCCCTTGCCCCATTGTGTAGGCGCACAATTGGTTTTACTTGAGAACCCTCCCACCCACTGCAGGGGCTGTCAACGCCTCCATCCCCCCACTCCTGCCCTCCTCACTCCTAAGCATGAACCTTTGGGCCATGTATCACATAAGAAGAAGAAAATTGAAGACAAGCGGCACAAACACGCATCTTTGGCAACAAGGGATGAAGCAAATTCCTACAACAGCAAGCATCAGCCCCGCCAGTCTTCGCCCCTCACCGACTGTAGTGAGTGGTATGACCTAGCGAGAGTCATACAAAACAAAATAGCCACCACATTGCAAGCAACATTGTGGCCAAAAGGGGTATACCCTATGCATCAACAGACACGATTAAGCCATGGCACAAGCTGGGGATTTGCGGGGGTTTACAGTGCTTTTGGCCCCCGGCCACCACCTTGTGTTAGTGTAGATTTTCAAAAAAGGCGTAAATTTCCTTCAAAAGGGTGTAAATTTAAGCAAATGATGGTGTCGCTCAATCAAGAAAACTCATAAAGCAATACTTTGGAGTTTTGATGGTTGGTTGCTTGGGCCTTGTGATGTTTCCTCCAATTTTGACAAAATTTCACAAAATTGCATCACCCATGTTTTTATTGACCAAAGTTCCAACAACCTCAAAATCAACAAAGCAGCTTTAACAAACTACAAAATTGAGGAAGGGCACGAAGTGCACGCGTTCTTAAATCTTTTGTGAAATGTGGAAAGAAAATACGCAAGAGTGGCTTGTAATGTACCCTCCTCAGCTCCAAATGAGCCCTGTCCAGCAACAATACCTCTTTGCAAAACTGGTGCATATATTTGGAAGGCAATGAATGCAATGAATGCCCTGAAGTATGCACAGCGATCACTATTCCACACAAAATATACACCACACTGGCAAACCCTATTAGGCAAAATAAATTCTGGGCATCGGGGACACAATACATCAAATTACTTCAAAATTGCAGCGAATCGCCGCGGAGCACAAGGAATCCAAGCCAATAGTGATCAGCGCAACCTCAACTGAGTAGTGATTTGCGTGCCGCGTTGTCAATAACTTCCCCAAGGAATAAGGCACCTTAGCAAAAAAGTTGCAGCTTTGAAGAAAACTCACACATCCGCCAATTATATGTATAGCTCTGGCCCACGCAATTGGGATGGCACCATGATGTCTACAACTCACCACATGCGTCTGAGGGGTTACCGCCCTCCCACTCACCCCCTCAACTTGGCTAAGCGTCAATGCTTCATCCTAAGAATGCCTTCCATACTTATTTACCCATTTCTACTTGTCCTCCTATTGCACCATGCGTTTATTCACCGGCTCCTGCAAATAGTACAACCGGCTGTTCAAAGCAGGCTTGCCAAATCAATACACGGCGCAAAAGTTCAAACGGCCTTAGCATCGAAAATGCAATGGATCGTAGGAATCGTTTTTTTGGAATGACTCCACATGTTCATAGAGTACTCAAGAAAGTTCGTGGAAACACGGGGGAATCCAATATATGATACAGTGGATCCCCGAAATGCGGGGCACGTGGCAAAGACCGGGAGTTCACATGCGTATACCGGAGAGCTCTCCAGTGCGGTAGGCGACCGCCACACCAACAGGCAACGTGTAAAGGGAGTAGTTGCATAGAATAGGGTGGCAGTGTCGTTGGTTTCGTGGCTGATTTGCTTCGCAGATTCATTGGTGATGAGCCCTACCCCATACACTCCGTTATATTGCGGCTGTGACCTCGATAAACATGTGTAAGCTGCCATTGCTAGTGCAGCCATGTCGCTGGTCTCGTGGCTGATTTGCTTCGCCAACCCAGTGGTGATGATTCTTGCCCCATGCAGTGTGTTGATGTTGTTGTGTCCCAACTACCGTGCCCCATGGTGGGCCGGGAAAGCCATGGGAAAAGGCACCGGGGAAAAAATGACACTCAGAAATTGCATGCAATGGATCATAGGACTCTCTGAGTGTCCAAAAATGGAACATACTTCACTTTTGCTTTGCTTGCTTTTGCTTTGCTTGCTTGATTGCTCGAGGTGGCGTTGAAGTCTTGCCCACTCTCCTTCTTGGTGTTTCTCCGTTTGTGTGTGCGTGCACATACCTTCCGGAACCTCACCCCTCTGTTGTTTCCTTTTTGTCTTCCTTTTCTAGTAGAAGAACTTGTCCCTTGTGAGTTTTTTTTTGCGGCATGACACGAGTCATCAATTGTTTCATTGCCGGGATGAAGAACTCCACACTTGCTTTGTAGTCGACGCTCGCTCCTTCTACTCCGTTCAATTTATTCTTTTCACCTTTCCATGCATGGTCTCTATTTTGTCTTCCACTGAGTCCTTCTCATCACGTTGTGCTCGATGCGCCATGAACACCACTTATTTACGTTCATTAAATTCCATCCACTTTCCGAATTCCAATGTGTGTTGCAAAACGGTTGATTGCTTAGCGGCCGCAGGCGGCTTGGGACTGTGGGGGTTGTTGTGGCAGGCGGCGGTGGGGGGCTTCAATGAGAACTCAAACCCATTGCGGGGTTTGGAATCATTTGCCGCACGCTCAATCTGCACTTGCTGCAAATTTGCTCGGCACCTTGGGCCTTGACGTGGCGAATGGCGGCAGCGGGAGTAGCAAATTGTTGCCATTGCCAGTTCGTGCTTGCGCACCCACATCACATGACAAAAGCTGCCACAGCAAGTGGCAATTTACAAGCTTCATGAAAAGCAAGCCCCTTTCTAGATGTCTAGATGTGTGAATGTGCATCTTGTGACATGCAAAGCACCCGGGTTCCCGATTTAACATCGACTACTTGCGCACCCACATTACACAACCATGAAAAAGCTAACACATCAAAAAAGAATGTAGAAACTTCATGTTCAACATTCACAATTCTAGACATCCTAAAAATGTAAATCTACATCTAATAACATGCAAAGCACTTGGATTCCTCAATTTACACCGACCGAGTTTACAAAAATTTAGAGAAATTTACACCACTTTTTGAGCAATTTACAAAAATTGACGTAATTTACGGCGTAAATTGCATTTGGCCCCGAGCCCCAGCCCCATTATTCCCCGGCTTGCCATGACAGGCACCACCCTTCATTGTGGGGTAAATTGGCGCCATGGGGGAGGGGGGGGGGGCCTGGGGCAACAAGACCAAGCTTGTGCTAGGTGTGGGGGCGGGGCGGGTCGTTTAGGGCCTTACCCGACCCAGCGACTCACATCAGAAAGACTTTCGTTAAATCTAAAGGGGCTCAACATCGGAGACCGAAATTTTTTAGGTGGACAATTTTGTTTCAGCCTCTAGCCCATCCACGTTGCCTCCCCTCGCCGCGGTAGGGTGTCCTACGCACTAAGCACATCTTTGACCAAGACGCTACGGATCGCTTGCATGCCAAAGTCTGTCCAAGGGGTGCTACTTTGTGCCCCCAGGCAGCGTTTTCATCACTCCAAAAGCAAAGGTCTGCCAAAGCCTCTGTCTTGACCTCAGTGTCCTGAGTTCGTACCATGTCTGATAGCAACCTAGCGATAGAGTTTGCTCATAGTGCCCCATGCTCTCCAGCCAAAGCACACGGCCTCAAGCACGCGCTCCACGCTTCAAGAGACGACCAACCGCCATAGATCAGTGGTTTGGTCACGTGCTGTTGCCTTCGTAATGATTGGGGGCCTCATCCCATGGGCTGCCATTCACCTGCACACTGATTTTGCAAAAGCCCCCCCCCCGCCGTGCACCCATTGGCTCACAGTCCTATGGGTCCGTCGCGCCCCATAAGCCAGTTACAGTCCCTCCTACTAGGCTACCCCTCCCCCCCTGCCCCAACCCAGCCCACCCCAACAGCGATACGCTGCCTTGCAACCGCTCTGTTCCACACCTGTGCTGCGACACGCTGCCCGGCAACCGCTCTGTCATACAGCTGTGTCACTGCACAGCTGCAGAATAAAGCGGTTGCAAGGCGGCATGTCACCGCACAGGTGTAGAAGAGTGTTTTCCAGTGACATGCGGCCTTGTCCTAAGGCATTCATACCCCTCATCCCCCCCCCCTACAGAAAAGAATCCGTTGACCCACTCTAGTGGTGTGTCCTTTTGCCACTCCTACAGTCAGGTGCGGTCAGAGCCTCGACGAGCAGGGATGGATATAATATTGGGGGGGGGGAGGTGGCCCAGACCCCCCCCCCCTCCCCACCCCCTTGGTCACAAAAAAAAAGACCTGAAACCTGCTGTTTTGGGCAGCCCTCAGCCTGTACATGTAGGGGAGGGGGGGGTTGATGCAACATCACACATGACAGGCATAGAGCCCTGTGGATGCAACATTGCCATTGTCATTCACTATCATCACTCACAGTGACAATATTGTCCTGCTCGCTGCAGCTACCACCACTTGACCTGCCATTATCACTGTCACTATCGCAGCCACTGCCACCATCGCTGCCACTGCCACTGGGAAAAAAAGGGCCTGCAAGAAACAAAACACAAACACAGTGTACAAACACCAGCAGTCACAAGAAATTTGCAGTGCAAGTAGACACAGTCACGGTAAATTTGCAGTGCAGGCAGGCACAGGAGACATTCTACTGGAGACACCTTTTTTGGCCACAATATTTTTGGGGTTTGCACTTTCCCACTAAGGCCCTTTACATTTTTTGTGACCATTCACAAAAATGACCCCCCCCCCCCCCCCGACCCAGACCCCCCAAGTGGCGCCAAAATTATATCCATCCCTGTCGACGAGGCCTGGCGGTGGGTGCACTTTGGTAACACAACGCACCATGCGCACAGCATGCCACAAACATGTCATATCTCAAAATGATCGCCACGTGGCACCGACCATTTTGAGATGTACATGTTCGGGTAACACAATGGCGCGGGGGGGGGGGGGGGTCTAATTGAGCACCCAAAAAGTTTATCAGCGCCTTGGGCACCCTCTTCTTGTGCAATTTCTTGGTCGCCACTGAGGAACTTTCAAAAAAACGCAGGCGGGGCAGGGTTGGTTGAGCCCAGCCCCCACCTACACAGCCTCTTCGTGCCATGGCCCTTTGTAAAGCAACAACGCCTACATCCCAAACGCAAAAGCGCCGGTTTCTCATGTCTTCGAAGGACGCACAACAGGGGAAGCGCCATGCACTGCAACCAGGACCCTGTTCTCCCCCGGTGCTGTGTGAGGCACTGGTTGGACCTGCACAATCTTCTCGACAACTTTGATGATCGGTACCTCCACAATCTTCTCCACGGGGATCTGAACGATCTTCTCCACCACCTTCTCCACTGGAATCTCCTTGATCACAGTTTTCGGAACCTCCACAATCCTCTCTACCACCCGCTCAATGGGGACCTCCCTCACAGTCTCCACCGGCACTTCAATCACTTTATGAATGAGTTTTTCGATGACCTTAGGTACTTCAATCAGGTTCTCCCGCTCGATGATCTTCTCCACCGGCAGAACGCGTTCCACAATGCGTTCCACCTGCATGCGGCACCACACGGGAGACCCCTGCATCCAGGAGATGGCGAGGGCAGGGCATGGCAGCGAAAGAGCACCATATCAAGGAGGAAAATATGGATCCACCCCCTTGTCCCAGCTACGCCCAGGTTCCAAAATATTAAGGACCTCTGGGGGCTGTGGCGAAGACAAGGCGTGGCCGACACACAACCAACGGAAATACCAAACACCTCTTGAATGCACCATCTTTGCTGGTCTTGGTGATCCCATCGGTTGGAATGGGTGAAGATAAGGCAAACGACCATAAACAAAGTCAAAATGCTGGTCCACACCCAGTCAAGGCGGGCGATACAAAAGGCAGTGCAGAGCGCAGCTTGGCCATCAGACAGCGATGCCCTCCGGACTCACTCCAGGACACTCTCACAGTGCTCAGTCATGATTACGGTGCCAGAGGCACCGCTACAGATTGTTCTGCACATCATCCTGCACTTCCTGCGTCCGGCCAATATGTACACGTCTTGATCTGTTCAGAGTCCCTCTTCTGTGCCTTCTCTTGCGACCTCCTTGTTTCGCTCACTTCTCTGCTGACTGAACCCTGACCCTCCTGAGCCCTCGCTGCTCGTGTCCCATGAATTCGAACCCGAAGAGGGTACCTTGGGCAAAGTGGGGGCACTATGCATGGACTCTGGATGAAGAGCTGATCAGAACCGTGCGGTGGTCGGGCTCGGTGGCAGTCTCATCTTGACCATGAGCGTAACCTAGGTCAGGACCGGCCCGTAGCTTGGCCGGCCGGGGCGCCTCGGCACTACATTGCGGCACTAACGCGGCCTACACAGTACAGCACTTTGCGCGTTACACCGCACAGAACAGTCCGCGTCATTAGCATGCAGACCATGTCTACAATGTGCGGCAGCTGTTGACCACCTGCAGACAGTGCTCCTACAGATCGCATAATGAGGAAAGGCATTGGGCAAGAAGACACTCAATACCAGAGGGGTGAAATTTTGGGACGTGCGAATGTGGAATGGCGAAATTGGGTGCAGAGAATCTTTGACACCAAATCTTAAATACAACTGGAAAATTTGGTGCGAAAATCCCAGATTGTCGCACAACAAGCGTAGACTGCGAATGGTGGCCGTTGTTTCCTACGGGTGGTTGCTGCTGTTTGCATGCATGAGCCACGAAGGCTGAAAGTGACACCACCAAAAACGGCTACACCTTAAAATACCATGGCACAGCTGAGTACACTTTTATTGTGCCAAAATTTTGCCAGTCCAAATTTCGCCTGTTCCAAATCCACCCGCTACAAACCAACTCGATGGTGGTATCAGGGTTTCATTGTGTGTGAGGATGTCATCGTCAGTCTTGTGAATACCGTTGAGGGTTTGCTTGGTCGGTTTCTGCGTGCTAAGTCCAAACCTTTGAGTCTCGTTGACCGAGTCGTGGATGACACATAAGTGGGCCCTGCTGGGTGACAATGTCAGAGATCTTGGAGCAGTGGTCCATTTATGAGACGGCTGAAGGACGGCATCAAATGAGCGGCCGCCACAGCCACGTGCAGTACCTCGACAGGTTTTTCCACAATGCGATCCACAGGCACCATCTTCTCCACAACCCGGTCCACTTGCACTAGCTTCTCTACAATCTTCTCCACCGGCACTTGGAACTCAATCACCTCCGGAACTTTGACAATCCTCTCCATAACCTTTTCGATGGGCACTTCCCGCTCTGTGACCTCTGGCACCGTCACAAGCTTCTCGATCACGTGCTCAATTGGGACCTCAACCACCTACACACGGGAAAGCGGATACGGCAGGATCAGTCACACACGCACTCACACACACAAGCATGCACACTGCGTCAACAAGTGTCGACAATGGAAGGAAGTGCGACCAGAAGCCTGCACAGGCACAGGCACATGCATACAGTGCTGTTACTGCAGGCAGCGGCTGCAGCTATCAGAGGGGTGGTGGTCCAGCAGCCCGCATCCACACACTCACACCCACCCAACATGACACGACCCTGGCCTTGGGCCCTGTAGCACTTTGGAACAAGTGCAGCAAATACGAAATTCCTTGGGGCTCAACTGCAGGTACCCGCCTTGGCACTGCATCCCCGACGGTCAGGCACATGGAGCTCAGCCTGGGTGCTCAATACACATCAGCTGAACAGTCTAGACGCCACTAGGCACCTTTCTGCAGCGAGCAGTACAAAATTGGTAAGCTGGTGGCACGGTGCGGAAACCCTCAGGGTGCCCACCAGTGGCGGCAACTCAGCCAGCAAGCCCGTGGGATGCCAGAAGCCAGCCCATGTACCCGCCCCCCCCTTGCGCAAGCACAGCCACGGTTCCAAGGGTCCAGGCAAAACAGCAGTTCAACGCCCACCCCGTGCTTAGCCATTCCGACGATGGCCGTCACCCCCGGTATCCCACCGGCAGGAAATCACTGTTCGCATGTTCCGGAAACGCGGCAAAGCCGCGACCATAAATCGTCCAAACGCGGCAGAGCCGCGCCCACAAATCCAGCACAACGGCCAAGCCGCAACCCTGCGTGCGTGCACATCCCGTGCATCTGCCCTCCTGCCCTAATGGGTGGGCTCACAGCGCCTTGAGGCGTTCAGGAGTGTCAATTATCACCTCGGTTGGCCCACCCCCGCATGTGTCTCTTCCTGGCACGTTGCCGGTCACTTACGTCCATGCTGAATCCCGATTTTGACCCCTAAGACCCCCCTCCAGGGGGTGCGCTCTCGCCCGAAGATCTGCCCTCGCCTGTCCTCCGGCGATGTGTCACTCAGGATACTCAGGAGTCGATCCTTGGAGTCCCCTGACGACGATGGTACCACCGAACGCATGGGGGGAATGTTTGCCCAGCGCACGCCCGGCGCACTACTTTTCTATTAACTATCCCGACTTCAGCCCCAGATTTACCCTCTCATGGATAAGCCCCCCGAGTAGACCATGTTGCACTGCACACCTTCCCTACAAAGCACGTTGCATAATAAAGCAATAGCTGTGAATTCAGCAACTCCAAATGTCATATGTATTGTACTTAACAAACAATATTGCTCCCACAAGTGTGGGTGTCAATACATTCAGTACAATAGTGCTCCTTACACTCATCACAAACTACGACGGTGGAGCGCTTCTGACAACACAACACACACACTTCTGCCTCAGCCTCTGCCTCATCTTGCTTGGCGGCTGAGATGCTTTGGTCAGTCCAAACATGAGGCGGGACATGCTCCCATGGTCCATAGGGGGGGTGACAGACTTGCCTGCGAATGCAAAATTGGGTAAAATGCAACAAAATACAGACCGACTGGTGCAACTCATTGGGGCCGCCACGCCAGATGTTCCTAACCAAAAAGGTCCCCTAAAAGGTCACTGGTGGGACGCGGGTCAAAAAAGATGCCCGGCGCGCGCATGGCTAACGCTAACGCTAACGCTAACGCTCCCCCGTGGGACTCAAGCCCAAAGCGACCCACGCTTGTTGCCGTCGACGACGACGCTTGTTGTGTGGATGCTGCTTCATCGTTTCCATGCACGTTTAGGTGTGAGGGGGTCCAAATTAGTTACACTTGCAATCATGCTGCCTTCCGCAGGTCCAGATGTCCTGCCATAAATCTCTTTGTCTGATCTTTCCACCCCGCGCCTGCCAACCGTGCCTGGCCCACTTGACGGACCATTCTGTTATCCCCTTGTACACATATTCGGAATCTAAAATAATGACGAGTCGCTCCGCCCCCTGCCTGTGCCGCAATGCCTGTAGCACCCCCCGCAGCTCTGCACAACTGACACTCTGCCACTCTGCCGTCGGCAGCAGTGGCGCGACATTCCTCTCTAGTGGCGCGAAATTCCTGTGTGACCCCTCCCCAAACCATACCCTGGGCCCTCAACCCCCCACTTGCTTTGCCGAGCCATCCATATACGCCGTGGCACACCCTTCCCCCTCTAGTACCCCCGAAACGCCTCATCATGTCATCTCTGTATTTGCCCCACTTTTGCTCCCTGGTCACTGCTGCCGAGGCCTGTCGTTTCAGGGGAAAAACTCCCGGGGCAGGTTGGCGGTGTTTAAACATACCGCCCTAGAACGACAAATGCAGCTGCTCAACGAGGTGCTGTAGGTCCGGTCTGGAGAGAGACATGTCAGCCTCTGCCCTCCAGACCTCCAACACTCCCACCCACCGTGCCACAAAATCATCTAACGTCGGCACTTCGCCTTGAAACCTCGCCTCACACCTAACCGACCACTGGGCCTTCAGTGCTGCCCAGAGCACAAGGCCTTGCATTGTTTGCAGTGACAACAGGGGTTCCTCTAAAGACGGCTCGGTTCCACGCCGCCCCCCTCCCTGTGCACCAACCCAAAGGCTTTGGGTACGGTGTCAAAAACGAATGCTGAAAATCGACAATGGCGCAGGACGTGGGTGTGGTCTTCTAACCTATTACACAAAGGAGACAACGCACTCCCCACCCTGTGTCCTGCCGCCAATCTGTAGTTTCCTCCACAAAACCCTTCTAATGAAGTCCTGAGCCCGTGCTGGCAAGATAACTTACAAAACTGTTGCCAAACCGCTTTCTCCTGGTGCGGCTCCTTGGCACTTTGGCACTCCTACACTGCATAAATAAAAGGGTACGATGCCGTCCCCATTGGGCCCCCCACTGGTCTAATGACACGCCCCTCGCGCCCTCCACTGGTGCCATCACTGATCGATAGACATCTTGCAGACCCATGTCATGTTCCACGTATATGCTATGACTTCCAGATGCTCCAGCTTAACCATCCCTCCCAACAAAAGATCTCTTTAGTGCACAACCCCTGCCCGAACCAACTTTGGCGAGACATACGCCAACCCCGTTTCCCCCCGAAGAAACACATTATGCCATGTACCCATGGACGACAAGAGATGCAAACAGGGAGGGGGAACCTCCCCGCCCCCGCGTCGTACCTGTGAGTACGCGCGCAAAGACCCCTGCAGAAAAGAGGGCCTCTTCAAAGGCACTGGTGCCAGCTGGACATATGGCAGTGTGGCCTCATTTCATACCAGACCTATCTTAGTAGCCCAGGAACGGAACTCCTGAACCCGCCGAGCATCGTACACGTGCGGCCTGCAGACCACTGTAACAAACGAACTGGCATGAACCCACTGCGCATACGACCCAGCCAGGCGTGTGCCAGCCCCCCCTCCCTCTGTGGCATGGCGAGTATTGACATCGTGAGATGCCAGCTGTTCAATCCTAATGCCACACTGAACAAGGTTCATGTGATTTATGGCCTTGTCTGTGGGCTCGTGTGCACGGGCGGTCAGAAATACGACCGATGCTATCCATGAAGTAAAGAAATATGCCTTCTGCCCCCCACCTCTTCAAAATAGCGAACGTTTTGTCATAGTTGACCTTCACCCCGTGCTAAGACAAGCCTGTGCGTGCACACCACACACACGACAGCAAAGCACGGTACCTGACAGCCATGCAATGTTAGCCACGGCCGAAAATTGCATCAAAGCAAACAGCATGGGGTTGCAATGTGCACAACCACGGACATGAATGAGCCCCCCTTTCCCTGTACAAGTGCGTCACAAACACCCAATCCTGCATTCAGGACCACAAAAAATAGCGGTCCCAAAAAATCCTGAAAACAGCGGTCCAACGCCCACTCCGTGCTTGGACAAGCAAGGGGGAATGAAGCGCCGGATACTTAGCTTTCATATACCCCCAGGTCACAGGCATATGGTCATCGCTCACCAGATCAGTCCCGAATATTGCCTTGAGTTTGCCGCTGTTGGGTGACTATTGAATGTTTCACGGGCTGATTGGGTTGAGAATCAGGAGAAACAGTGGTGAAGGAGAGGAAGGACAAAGTGTTACCCCATTTTCCTCTATTTGCCTACGGAAAGTCCATGCCGCTGCTCCTCTTCACTAGACAGACATGAACCCCCTGAGTCATTGCAGTCCGTATCATATGTGTCTGGCATTTCCTGCAACCCCAGGTCGGCCCAAAATTTCCACAACAACGCAACCTTGTTCTTAGCAATTTTTGCCCCTTTGTTTGCCCGCAAGTCCACCTGCTCATTGCCCTCCACTCCAACGTGTGAAGGCACCCCACGCAAGGGGGAGGGGGGGTACGGTGGAGGAAAAGAAACAATGCTTAGTGCATGGGAAGGGACTCGATCACTCCCAAAATTCATATAGGCCTGTCTCACTTGGGCCATTGCCAAAATGTAGAGCACGAACGTGAGGCAGGACAGCCCCAAATTGTGGCGGACCGTCGCACATCACCAAAGTAGGTTGGTGTTGATATGTGGTCTGTATCTCGTGCCACCCCCCCCCCCCCCAAAAAAAAATGGAAGGATGCGGTCCACAAGTTGCGGCAGTGCAGGTCAGACCTGGAGGCGCACCCATGATCAGTTGGTCTGAGGCAGCCACCGCAGTTGGCTCGGCCAGTCGTCTCACCTCAACCAGCCCAGCCCCTGATTAGGTTGTCCAACACTGCTACATGGATTCACACAAACACACACACACACACACACACACACACACGACTGTGAAGTCCCCTGATCCTGTGTGAATCACAAGCACTGCAGCAGATATGCCAATTGAGATCCGAGTGGCTGGTACTCTCGCCAGTACCAACACACAACAAGGTGAATTGATAAAAGCTCACAAATCACAGAGTCATGGTGCCATAGGCGCCTTTCTCTAGGAAACAGGCGGCAGCGGTCCGGATCTTTCTGAATGGTACCTGAGAAACACAAACAAACTGCACTGCCTCTCTGGCAGCACAGGCGCACACTAGAGAACCAATGAGGCTGCGTGCACACACACACACATACACAACACAACAAGATACACACGCAACATGCAGGCAGGCAGGCATGCACATCAGAGCAAGCGACAGAAACGGACACAAAGCAGCCACGCAAAACCAACACACACAAAACACATACCTCCACTTGAGGCACCTCCACATACTTTTCCACCGGGACTTCAATATACTTCTCGATGGGCACCTCCACAATCTCCCTCACATTCTCCACGTCCACATCAATCTGCAGAGGCACCCGCTCCACCACCGTCGTCTCGTGGGCACTCTGAAATGTCTGCGGGAGCGACCGCGACCGCAGGCGACGGCTGGCGCTCTCCTCCTCCGACAATATGCGAGTGCGGCTGAAGTCCCGCCCAATCCTCGCGTTGTACCCACTCCCGTTGTAGGTGCCCCAGGTGCTGTAAGTCCGGGCGGAGGCAGGGGGCTCGGGGACAAGCCATGGGGACGCCTTGCTCTCGTCCACCATGACGATCTCCTGCGGCTGCGGCTGCGGCTGCGGCTGCAGCTGCGGCTGCGGGGCCTTGCGGGGGCTTTGGGTAACTTTGGACAAGGGGACCCGAGGGGACGGATTCAGGGAGCCGACGGAGGACGTTCTCGGGCTCTTTGCTGCCTTTTTTGACATGGTATCAGTTTTAAAATTTCCTGCGGAAAGGGCACCGTCGGGGCTGAGTGCAGTGGCAGTGGTCATGCGGGTCTGAGTCGGACACACAATGCAGCTTGTTCCTACAGAGTTCTGGTTGCGATTGGAGCGGGAAGCGCTGAATGACAAGTGGCACAGCTAGTTCCCAACGAAACTTAGTTCTCCTGCTGAACACCAGTGGCGTGACTGCTTGGACAATCTTGCTGTTTTCCAGCTCCTTGCCACACCTGCTCCAAGAAAACAAGCACATAACTGTGATGGAGCTGCCTATGCATGTGGACATGTGGGTAGGTAGTTTTGTGGCCATGCGTGCGGTGCAGCCCAGTTTGCCCGGGTGTCAATTTTCGTTTTTGTTGTTCCCACTCATTTGAATTTTCCATCAACTTCTCAGCACTCCAACTGAACACAAGCGAGAAGAAAACCATTGCCACCAGCCTTTGGGGGTGGGGGGGGGGGGCAGTGGGGACAACATGTCTAGTCTTCGGCGCCCATCCCTTCTTGAAGTAGAGAAAGCTTCTGCAGCTTCTGTCGTAACAATGACTCTCTCTCATAATGTGAGTTGGGAGGTCTGGGCGGGCGAGGGGTGAGGATCAGATTGAACACTGGCTGTGCACACTGCAGCTGAAAGCCACTAGAAGATTCTGCACACAAGCAGTCACAACATCACCAACCAATCCCCTTCAAGGGACATCCAATCCCCTCACACACAACTGAGGCACCTTCTGCCCAGGTTTTCCAGAGGGCTGGTTGAGACATGAGATTAAGATGCTGCCGGCTCAGCTGTGGTAGGTTACAATCTGATTGCCACCTCATGCAACCATGGTCGAAGTGCACTCTATTGAAATTAGAGTTGCCACTCGATTCCTCCTCCACAGCCCCCCCTCCCCGCCCTGGACCCTGGGGCGGAAGTGGCGGGCACTCACTCAGACACATACAGACATACACATTGCTTTCGTTCGAAAACCCTCCACTACATTTCCACATCCGGCGTCACCTCCACTGCACTGGGACGCGGGTGATGTAGGGGGCTGAATCGTGCAGATTTGCAGTGCCCCGCATGAGGCAAGGGAGGCCCACCGTGAGACCTGCTGCACCCCTCCAGAGCCCTGAATCCATAATCCATTGCGGCTTTGAAACAGAAAATGTGGGAACCCCCTTCAACTGGGTCAGCGGAGCTTTGGGTCAACAGCGCAACGAACCTCCCCACCGCCTGCACACTGTCACTGTCCAGATGATGGCGTCCCACTAGGACCAGGGACCCCCACTCCCCCACTCCCATAGCGATCCGTAGGGCTTCACCTCAGGGAGCGGGCGGGAGTATCGTTCAAGGACCACTCTGGGACATAAGAGCACATGCCCCGCTTGTAAGGCATTGGTCAACACCCACAAAAACCAGAAGAAGAAGCTGGAAGGGGACTACATAAAATTAGCAGTCACCAACAAGGCTTGGGGAGTGGTCAAAATCAGGGACATGCTGAGAGACCCAGGGGTGGTGGAGAGGCACCCACAGAAGGAGGTGACAGAGAACATCTGGGTGTGTCAAAAGCATCTACCCCGAGCAGCGACATTGCTGCCCAACTACACAAAAGTGGACAAACAGGAGGACTTGACAGAGGATTAAATGGGGGCGTTCAAGAGATGGGATCATAAGAACGGCCATCTCAAGGAGGAAGAGCAACAATGGGAGCGCACTTGCACGTGCTTCAAACACGTGAAATACCCAGGGCAACTGCATGTATGGAGGGGTCACGTGGTCACTACAGAAGCAGCTTACTTTAATAGCCCAACCGTGTAGGCTCTAGAGAAGAAGGGATATAAGTTCAAAGAAGAGGGGGCAGAGTGGGTGGTTTTAGAGGCGTTGGAGGAAGGATGGCAGAGTACGTGGAGTGGAAGGTAAGGAAGGGAGAGGGCAACAGGGAGAGCTACACGGAATGGGTAGGGGCTGTCCGGCGGAAGAAGGAGATGGCAACTGGACACAAAAGTCAACACGGTGCCAACGGGTAAGGGAAGGGCACGGAAGATCTAAGAGTTGCAGGAGGCGTTTGTGTTTCTGAAGGAAGATAGAGGGCCACACAACTGGGTGGCAGTATGCAAGCATCTGTGTAAAAGTACGAAAGGGCGCAATATGTGCAGCGGGAAGGCTTCGAGGTGACAGAAGAAGAGGAGAAAGACATCGTAGACAGGCATGAGGATTTCCATATGAAGAACCTATTGGAGGTCCAGAGGCGATTGCCATATGTTTATGGCATTTATAAGGTGGAGAAGAGAACCCCAGGTGGATTAGTGGGGCCAAGAAACAGGATGCAACAAATGAAGGCAAACCAGAGGCCACTATAGCGAGAGTGGGGGACGAAGAAGAAGGATGTACAGTGGAGGAAACAGTGAAGGCCGAAGAGGATGCGGTGGATAGACAACATAGAGGAGTTCATCCAAGCAATAAGGTATGAGCAAAGGCTGGTGCCGGAGTGCAAAGTGTCGGCACAGGTGGGGGAATTTGTGGGTATGTGCCCCAATATGGACAAAGCTTATGTGCTACGGCACGTCTCGGAAGCTGAAGAGGTGTGGAGCGGGGAGGAGCAAAAAGAAAAACAGGGACAAGGAAGAGGAGAGAACAAGGAATTGAGAGAAGGGCCAAGCGGATGGCGCTATGGGGAACAATGATTGGGAGCGGAGGGCTACGGCAAACAACATGTCTTGAACATGTTACAATGGGTGCTGCAGAATGGGTACATCAAGCAGGGTGGGAGGATATTCAAACAAACACGAGGGTTCGGGATGGGACTGAAGACTGCGGTGTTTTTGGCCAACCTAGCTTGCTACAGGACGGAGAAGAGGTATGTTGAGCAGGAGGGTAGAAAGGTGGGAGAGGTGGAACACAACTACCAGTATGTTGACGGCATGTTCACGCTCATAGGTTCCGTACCCTCAAAGGAGGAGTACCAACTGAAAAGAAAGGTGAAAACGGCAGTGGACAACGATGGACACTTAGTCCTCATAGGGGCAGACCTGTGATGGGAGGAAGACGAGGAGGGGAAACCCACATTCTCCACATTTCAGGGAAGGGAGCTGTCGACTTCCCTCACTCACTGCCTTCCTCCGCAGCTCGCGGTCCTGCTCCTTGCTTTGTTTCTTGTGACCTGTCGTTTTTTTTCTCTCAAGTCTACCTTCACTACTACTTCGTTTCAGCCCCATGTTTTTTCCAAGTTGTGTAAGAGCCCCTCCAATTTTGCATCCTCTGCTCTCCAACTCTGGTGGTTGCTATCCTGCATGCAGTTGTCTCGGGTTGTGGCCAGGGTTGTGGTGCTAAGTCTCGTGAGATTGCTCCCAATTTTTCGTCACTGGGTCTTTGGGCGTGTTCGTAGGGACATTCGGTCTTCTTGCAGTCCCACCCATCCCATCACCTTCTTGTCTTCTTCTCCTCCTTCTGCACTTCCGTTCTCACCCACTTGGTCATCCTCCCAAACCATGCTTCCATCTCACCCATGGCCACCTCCTATGCCCCCCACCACAGCCTCAAGAACTTGGTCCACGTTCTTTTCTGTTCCCTCATGCCATAACCTCTCCTCATGGCCGGTGCCGAGACCTTCTGTACGGCCTGGTTGTGCCTCCTCATCTCATGCCATAACCTCTCCTCATGGCCGGTGCCGAGACCTTCTGTACGGCCTGGTTGTGCCTCCTCATTGTGGAGCACGATTTGATGGCCTGCACACATTGTCCTGTCAACACCCCGAGCCTTTGAGTGTCCAAAATGACAATGTCTCGCACTGGGCACAGCCAGTGGCGGGAGAGGCTAGAAGTGACGAAGGAGAGGAAGGAAGAGAGGAGAAACACCAAGAATCTACAAGAGAAACAGAGGTCCAAGGAGCGAGCATAGCAAGGGAATTGCTATCTTGGGAGCACCCTGAGGAGCAGAGTGGCAAGGAGCAAGAAGGTCAATCGGAAGATGGAATTGGGAACACCCATCAAAGCCGAAGCGGCAATGGAGGGCACGGAGATCAAAGGAATTAGAACAACGGACAAGAAACGACAACAACGGTGGTAAGAGAAGATGACAGCAAAGAGAGGGAAGGGGGTGAAGGAATAACAACGAGACGACAACACTACCGCCAAGGATGCAGAAGTTGATGGCATCCGCCACCTCGTTCGTGATCGCAATGATAGGGCCGGAGAGGCGCAACATTTGCGTGAGGGGTCGAGAGGAAGCCTAAAACAGAAGAAGGAAAAAACCACCGAAACAAGAAGATCTGGAGAGGGAAGGAAACATGACAACGAAAAGCAGCCAGGTAAGGCAGGCACGGTAGCAAAAGAAACCACAGCGAGCGCATGATCACAGAGCACAAGGGGGGACCTACAGGTGGGCTAGGGTGTGCAATTGATCAAAATGAAACAAGCGGACTTGGAGGGGTGTAGGGAAAGAATTGAAGAAGTAGTGGATGGGAAGGGCCGGGTACTACTGGTGGGAGGAAGAGACAAAGTACGGATGGACAACCGGAAGCCGAGAACAGTGGTGGAGGTGGAGAACAGTGGTGGAGGTGGTGCCGGTGAAAAGTGCCACCGGATTTTGTGGAGGTCGGTCTACAGGCCCGATTAGAGGTCAAAATTGGGGCAACAAAGGAGGAAGTCAAGGCGGCGCAGAAAAAGATGGTTCTCAGACACCACCTAGACAAAAACAAGAACAACCCGGGGAAAGCGACAGAGTTGTTCAAGCGGGTGAACACAACACATGAAAACTGGAGGAACAACAGAGCACAAGCAGGGCAGGGAGGGAACAAACAACTAGCCCCACAACCACACCACACAAACTTTCAATTCAATTCGATTCAAACATACTTCAAGTCGAACTTTTGCGGACAAAATGAGCCACGCAGAGAGAACCCCACGCGGGCCGAGCACCAAAGCAGAGGAGAAGACAGAGGGGACCAAGGGTTGGAACAGACGTGCAGTTTGTGGCTGCGGGAACAAGAAAAAGTCGAGGGGCAGAGCCACAGCCAACAGGCGCACCCCCACATACAACACAAATACGACCATACCACTGCACTTTGGAGAGAAATTCAAGTGGTACACAGCAAACCTACTCAGGCTACAGGGGGACTACACACTGAGCTAAAAAAGGAGACGGGGATGGATAGGAGACTACCACAATGGAGGAACATGAATGTACCTCTTGGGACCAGACAGAGTCTACTTGGTGCACGTAGTGGCAGGTTGTGCATGGGTACCAGAGGAAAGGATATGGGCACCTAAAGTGGTTGTCATCATACACTTCATAGTGGACGACACATGAGACTCATGGCCCCCATAAACCAAGCAAACATCATAGCAGCAGAAATGGGGTTGAGAACGTATGGACACTAACACACACAACAACAAGGAATACCACACACCACAACAACCACACAGTGGCACGGAGATGTGGGGGAGACAAGAGAGTGGAAGGGCACTGATGTTGGCGGCGACCGAACCACAGGTGATCAGGCGGTCAAAAGACAGGGTCACCAATGGCAGACGCAGCCCCGTTAGGATTCAGGAAAATTGGGACTGATTTGGTCGCCAGTGCCGCACGTAACCACATCACAAGCTGCAACGCTAACACCACTCCGAATGGACAACCCTGCCCCCCCCCCCCCCCCCACACGCACTCACACAACAAGGCTCACCGAATACCCCTACAGCTCCGCCAACGCTGCACCAACACTGACACCAAGAATGGCAGAACGGGCACACCCATGCAACAACAATACATGGCAGCCCAACACAGCATAGGACAACCCAGATAAGACGTCTGGGGCACTGCGGGCCCTCCCGACGGCAACACGCTCCCCTGCCACCTAATGCCCCCCAGGATAGAAAGAATAGGGAGGGCCCAGAGGAAACTTGCGCATGAGGAAAAGGACGAGCAAAGAGAGATAACGGAACAGGGAAAACCGCACTCCCCAAAACGGTGCAGAGCGCAGGAGGAGCAAGGAAAAGACAGAAGGGAAAGAAGCATTGTGGTTGTTAGAAGCCCGTGTGAGGAAAATTATCCTGCAGACGCACACCCCAGCGCGCACAAGTCAGTGCTGGAGTCGGCAAACCCAACATGGACTTAGAGTGTGTATGTGGATGCACCTGGTCAATAGCACAGGCAACAGCCCATCTCCGGGACAGTGGACCCTGGAGTAGTCAAACAGGACAAGTCATCCAGGGGCTCTGTTGACACAACCAAAACACGTACAGACCCACAGAGGGTCAGAATGAGCAGTGGCGAGAGGCCAATAGGCGCCGCCAAAGGCAAACAACCTATCACCGAGGCCTTGTGCCAAACCCCCCCATACCCCCCCTCAAGCTTGTTGTGAGATCTCAGGCTCCAACACGAGGCCTGCCAGCACTTGGCACCAGCAGCAACTCAAATCTGCTGCAGCAGAAGAAAATACCCACCTGATCAGTGGGCGATTGTTCTGTGCCAGCTCCTTCAAAGGGGTCCAATTCCCTTTGCGGATCCTGCTACTGCAGGTCAGCCTTATCCCGTCTGATCGCATTGTTCATGGGTGGGATCCAGCCAACCGTCCCCTCTCTCTGTGGTGGAGTGGTCCACCACTAGGAGCATCGGCTACGGCAGGCACAGGGCAGGTATGTGGACATTAGTACAGGGACCATGGCAGGGCAGGGTCAGGGTAGAGGGCAAGCCAAGGGGCATAGACTGGATTGAGCACCGGGGTGGGGAGGGTTCCCCAGTTAGGACGCGGACCCCCCCCCAACTAACTGTGGCCAGAGGAAGGTTGGGAGGGGTATGTGGAAGAAGTGGTTTTTGGGGGGTGGGACCAAGTTATACCGCTGCATAATGTACAATGATCTGGCCCTGACCAAAGGGAGTAGCCCCCCCCCCCCCCCCCCAATTGAGATTCAGTTATGGTGAAATTTTAAAACCGAAGCCCTGGTCTTCCACAGAACCTGCATGGCCCAGTGGGTCATGCATGTTCGCTGTTCTGCAGTTGCTTCATGCGCTTATGCAATACGCACGCCATCACTGACTCCCATAGCAGGAAGAGGGCAGCATCGTTTCCTATCGAGGACGCAGTGCGGATCAGGTTTGCAATGGCACCACCGCCACCACCAGAGTCCTCATCTGCAGTGCGACTTGAAAAGCCTGTGGAATCACCTGAGCACAAAAGATACGTACACCACAGAAGACCGGGTGGAGGATATGCATGTGCATGGGGAGCTGACGTCTCATCGCTGATTTGGACTACCCTCCCACTCTCCCATTACCCTCCAGACATCTTTTGCCATTCCCATACCCTGCACATACTTCGATTTCATGAAACCCCAATGCTTATGTTCGGCAATTTGTTTGTTATTTACTCAAAAAAAATTCAAAACCAAAAGAACCAATGAAAATTGCGCTGTTCTTTTTGTGTGACTTTCCGCAGGTTTGGCAAAAGCTGTTTGGAGTGTGGGAGTACAGTCCATGGAACACACCACATTGCAACACTGGGATTCATAGAACACATGAACACAACCCTAGCAACCGCCATGGAATGATGCGTCATGGCA
Source organism: Eutreptiella sp. 'Long Island Sound 2002' (assembly GCA_964036045.1). NCBI lineage: Eukaryota > Euglenozoa > Euglenophyceae > Eutreptiales > Eutreptiaceae > Eutreptiella > Eutreptiella sp. 'Long Island Sound 2002'. Next base: position 147,329,758 of record OZ038382.1, on the reverse strand, counting down.
GTCCCAAGATCGCCGAGGTAGGCTGAGACCAACCAACCACAATATGAATTGCAGCGATGCAAATGCCAATCTGTCTAGTGTTTGGCCGTCTTCTGGTTGGTGCTGCCCATCACATTCTATTGCCTTCGGCAAGGCACCTCGAAGAAAGGCCGACAGTCAGCCAATCAGTCAGTCAGGCAGTCAGTCGGGCAAGGAGGCAGGCAGACAGGCAGGCAGAAACACACAGTTTGGCTTTTTTCAGTTGCGGACCACGATTACAAACATTGGGGAGCACCTGCAGTGCAGGAACACTCAGTGGTCCAGCACCGGCTCGAATCCCGGCTCTCGGATCGGTGATTGCTGGCTCAGCCGATCGGCTCCTGAGCCCTTTTTTAAACTCGACCCTGGTGGCTCAAATCCCTCTAACGACAAACTTTTCAGCCCCCCCCAAGAAAAATGGCATCCAGTTTCAGGGGGTTAGAGGCCTCAAAATCAAAAAAATCCATTTGGGGTATTGTTGTGTTGGGCAAAATAATGTTTTTACAAGGGGTTGGACATCCAATATCATGCCTTGGGGTATGCTACGCGAATGACCCCCCTAAAAGAGGGTGTATGGCGTCCACGCCTGCGCTTGATCTAACAACCTCTCTTCGAGGTGGTTTACCCTTGCAATGGTTTTCCACCACCCCTCACTGAGACCCAAGCTCCCTGAGCACATCAGTTTGCTGATGCTACTGCAAAGGCTGTGGATTTTGGTATAGCAATCCGCACAGGAGACGTGCCCCACAGAGACACCTACAGAGCTCACGTGTAGCTGTGCTGTACAACACATCTGTAGCCCTCCTTATCAATCCATCAATGTCTTGTGGTCTGTAGATATGTGGACACTGGACAGCGAAGGATACATCACATCATACACCGTTGGTGCATCAGCGCCAGAGCTTGTTTTGTCGTCTACCTTTCACACAGGTTGGAGGAGTTGGGGGTAGGGGGGGCAAAATATCAGGGGTGAGGGGTTGAGCCTCCTTCCTCTTCTCAAGTTTCTCAGTCAAAAATAGGCTTGGAACGTGGGAAAGATAATCCCCTGTTATCTTAAAGAGCGGTAGGGCAATCATGAAGTCTGGCTCTGCCACTTGCAAGAGGCCAAAACCGGAGGGGCATGAGCAGACCAGTTGGTGGCAGACGACCTCAAATCTGTGAGTATGAGGCTCGTTGAAGAGATTCCGTGTGGCTGTGAGGCCGTGAGCCTGGAGGTCTTCCACAGCCACAACGACTGCAAAGCCACGCGCCTTGGCAGTGCAGCAGTGATAGCACAGGCCACTTCAGTCACCAGAGCAGGTCCTGGATGGCTCAGCCATGGTCTGTGAGGGTCGTGCTAAGGCCCAGAAGGGTGCCGCCTGGGGTGGTACACACATGGGATGTGCGCGTTGCGGGACGGTGCGCACGTGGTACACCCCCTAGCGCACATGAGATAACCCCCTTTGGGGACAGCGGATGGGTTTCACTTGCTACTGGTATCCTGCCCAAAAGGACTTCCAAAGCCGCTTGACACACAAACTTGGGGTCACGGCTAGACACCTGAAAACCCAACTGAGTGCAATCCCTCAATTTTTATTCTGGCCCTCTGGGGCCCCAATCTGGCACCAAATCAGGGGGCTCTGGAGAGACCTATCCTGCGGTGCACTCGCTGTAGGATGGTTCCTTGGCAGAACAAATGATGTCCGACTGAGTGCCACTGTGAAACCGGATTCAGGGACTCACGGTGACGTGCACATACCTGATACATCTGCCGAGGGCTCAGGGCTCTGATAGGCACACAACTCCTGCCACCTGCTGAGCCCAGCATCCGTCGTCTGTTTGGGGATGCACTGCCCGGCAGCGACCGCCGCCAGCCTTTGTACCGCCGGTGCATCAGACCCCATGACTGCACGGAGGAAGGGCTCAGCTGGGCCAGCAATCGTCCCCAAAGGCTGCAGTAGTCTGCAGCAGAAATGGGCATATGGGACTGGGGGGGTGTCGGAGCGGGGTGGCACTGGGGTGTGTGGGAGCCGTTGCGTGCTGCGAGAGGAGGCAGAGTAGAATCCCAGTGTGAAGCGATGTGTTGGCGGACATGATGGCAGCTATCAGATGTTGCGGGGGGAGGGAGGGCAGGGCGCAGTTCATGGGGTGAAGTGCTGCTGCTTTTGCAGGGCGTGTGGGCAGGTCTTAAGAGGTAGGGGCAGCTCTTGCAGGGGGTGTCGGCAGCTCTTGCAGGGGACGGGACAATTCTCACAGGGGGGTGGCTCGCCAGTTTGGGTGTTAGGACTGTCACTTGCATACCGCGGAATATGCCCGAACGAGTCCACAATGGCCAGTCTTGCTGCTGCCGACAGCATGTGGCAGTACTCTGCGAAATGCAACACGGGCAAAGCTGGGGTGATCAGATGGACCTTAGGGAGCATGAAGGCTGCAACATCCCACCCTAAGGACCTAAAATAACATACTAAAAACTACGGCTCCAAAAAAAATAACCTTCGGATACAGCACCTTGTGCAATTCAGATCAGCCACAGTGAGCGCACGCCTCCGCAAACGCCTGTGTTTTTCCACCCAAACTTGTACAGTCCACGTTAACTCAGCTGGTGCAGCAGGCGAATGTAGACGTGACGCTTTTCAGAGTGCTCCCTATGCAGCCCCCCGGGGGGGGGGGGGGGGCGACTACAACCCGTCCTGATGCGACACCCCCCCCCAGCTATCTGTCAAAACTCGGGGGGGGGGGGGGGGGGGGGCAGGGGGTAGTTGTGGGGGGGGTCGGCTGGGGGGTGTAGGGGGAGATTTCGGCCGTGGGGGGGGGGGTTCCAAAGGTGGGGGGGCTTGCGCGCGACCCACTACTACCACATGCATACCTCCTTGGGGGGGTTGTGTGTCTGGGGGTTTGGGGGTACGGAGGTATGTATGCGATAATAGCACTTTCTCGTCATTGCCGAGAAGAAAGTCTGAAGGGTCGCCGTGTTGCCCCCCTCCCCCCTCCCCCCTTCCCCCTCCCCCCTTCCCCCTTCCCCCTGCCCTCTTGTTCCCCCGCGCCCCCCGGTTAGTTTGTGAGAAAAGTTCCTAAGGCTTGGTTAGAGTTGGGGGTTAAAAGGAAAAATGGATGGACTCCTGCTTAGAGGTTCTTGAAAAGCTCCCCCTCTGAGGAGGAGGAGGAGGAGGAGGAGGAGGAGGAGGAGAAATTGGCGCTACACTCAAGCCGGGGTTTTGCTCCAAATGCAGGATCTTCAGCTAGCAACAAACGACATTTGTATAGCGGCCCGTCTTGCTCATCTCCGCTGAAAGCACCTCGCAACAAACGACATTTGTATAGCGCCTCGTCTTGCGATATCTGGCGCTCAAAAGCATTGATGGTTTGATGAAAAGGAAGCATACATTAAAAAAAAAGGGGGGCGCCGTTGGCGCCATGCAAAAAAAAAGTGGGGCGCCGTTGGCGCGATCCCCAGCCCACTATCTCTTGAAACCGGGGGGGGGGGGGGGGGGCTGGGGGGTGTCACATACAAGGACCGGGCCCGGCCGCCCCCCCGGGTGCAGCCCAACAGAAACAAGGGGAACCGTCCATTCCATTGTTACCATGTCACGCAAACATCACCTTCCGCTGTTTGGACAGGGTGTTGTTTGTAGGGGGCTGTCATCAAGGCTATGTTAATCTACTGGTTGGGACTTCCAGGTGCACACACTGGTTTGGGTTTTCAGGAAATTCTCCACACTCGGACAGTGGGGAAAAGTAATTTGGTAGGTGAGAGTGGGACTATTGTCCATCTGCTCACAGGTGCTGCTTCAGCCCCTTGGTGTCCCTCCAATGCTGGCACCGCCTGCTTCACAAACGGTCTTTCCCAAGACAGTCAACTTTGGAGGGTGCTCACCACCGCTAATGCGGCAAATGTAACACAGGGCCGGGGGTTCCAGAACACCGGAACACCAAATGTTACACATAAATGCACAGCATTTTCAGGCATTTTGCTTTTTGGAGAAAGTAAGGGTGGCTTAGCACTGTGGTCCATGGGCAGGGCCACTCGGTCCCTTGTGTGGGAGGGGCCAAACCCACGGAACCTCAGAAACCCACCCAGGGCCACACTTCGGTACCTGATTGCAACAACCATGGTCCTGGGGCCAAGCTCACGCTTCCGTGCGCCTCATTGTTACCACAGAGTGGGCGGGGGGTACTGGGCCAGGACCCCTGTTGTTGGAGGTCTTCGTCACTGCAACGCCCATAAGCCCGTTGGTTTATCTCCCAGATACGCGCCTGGTGCAGCTCATTGGAACTTCTGAGGCCTGGGGGCTGCTGGTTCCAGCTGCAAGTGGTCGCAGGTGCGGCGAACCTCCCCCCAATTCCGCCCTCCCTCCCCGCCCCCCACACACACACTTTGTGAGGGAACCAGAACTGAAACACCCAGTGTGGATGGCAATGTCAGTGGGTCGAACAGCACAAAATATGATCAGATAATCATATGGCACCTTTGTGGTGCAGAGAGTAAAGGGGCAGGCGCACAGTGTTTGTGTGATGATCTGTTCGAGTCATCAGGAAATCTGTAAAATCAACCCCTAATCCCTGCATGACTAGAGAGGGCAAGATATTCTAGTGCACGTAGTATACACACAGACACATGCACACCCACTATGCACTGCCACACTGCCCACTACACCCCTACAGTGTGGCAGTGCACTGAAGGGTATAACTGCTCACTACACCTGTGCATGCTCACTACACCCCTGCAGTGTGGCAGCCTGCAGACAGATGCCACTGCCACTGGCCCCCTACAGTGTAGCAGTCTGCTGGTGGATACCCCTAACGACTGTGCGCCTGCAGTGTGGCCATGTGCTGCAGCATACCACTGCACCACTGCAGTGTGGCGGTGTGCAGAGGCGCCCTTGTGATGTGGCAGGAAGGATGCCACATCAGCACAAGGCGGAGCCAGTGCATGGGACCAGCCCTCAGGGCCATAGTGACTGGCTGCCCCCCTCCGCTGTATTGGAGAAAAGCGGGGTTGAAGGGCCCATGCGCTCCTCAGGGCCCGAGTTGGACTCGGGCACCATGGCGCGGGCCCTCCATGAGCTACGACTCCACTGGCAGGAGGAGAGGGGTGCTCAAGGCCACTCTCAGCTGCCACACGAGGAATCAGGTCCGCACAGGGAGAGGCCGCCCCACCACAACGAAGCCCCGCTTCAGGGTTCGTCTTTTAAGGCGCGGCCTGGGGTCAGGTTCAGGGAGGACCCGTCTACTAGTTTCCATTGGTATGACATCCCAGCCATCGCCTTTCACTACCAGCGCCTCGGCACACACACGATGGGAACTGCAACGAGAACAAAGCAAGAAAGCGGTAAAAGAAAGCTCCTATAATCAATCTGTTGTAGCCACCCAGGTGTGTCACAGGCACCTGGGTGATCGTCGATGCACAGGTCCCGCAGGGTCAAAATGTAGCGTTCAGCCCAATAAAGCGCAACTTGTGGTCCAATGGTGCGACTCATTCCCGAACGATAAAGTTCGCGGTGGTATTGAAAGAGGAGGTGACTGTACACAAGAGCAGGGGAGGGTGTGCTGCGGGCAGTTGCAAATGGAAACAAACTAGCGTACCCAACCACCCCATGAGAATCCATGACTGCAACGGTCCTCAACTTTTGAGGCTGGGGGAAGAGCGGGGCTGTTTGGAGGGGACGGGGGGATGCATGCAACGTAGGCCACGGGAAGGACTGCGGATGGAGAATGCGCACCACCCACTACTGTCTCGCTTGACTTGAAGGGTCCTGGTGCACCGAAATGATCTACAAGAGCAATCCCAATGGCAGAGGAGAGAGTGTGGGGTGGGGGGTAGGGACAAATCCACAATGAACATTCACTGGGTAAGTGTAGTGCTTGTGGTCTCTAGGCACTGAATGTCGACATACATGCACAGGTTGCTTGCAGGCCCCTTCAAAGCAGCAGAAATACACCGTTCTTATGATGAGCTGCGAAAATTTCCGACCCGCCCCATCAGGGCGATACAGTGCTTGAGATTTCCCCTTGACAGGGCCAAGAAAAGGATTTTGTGTGCGAGGGCTCTGCGGAAAGAGCAGCCGCAAAAATCGCGCCAACTCCGGTTGTCGCACTCAGTCAGACACTAGGGCGTTGCATACCACAACTTGCCATACAGCCAGTGACGGCGCCCCAGGGTCGCAGCCACCTTCAGCACTAAAGTCTTAAGCTGTTGATAGCGGCTCTGGTCTTGATTCCTCTCTGCCAGACTCTCCAGCTGTTTCTCTAGCAATCGTTCTTGGGCCAGTGTTGAGCGCAAATCCTTGTCGCTGTGCGTGACCTGGCAGTCCTGACATCTCCAAGGGCCAGTTGTGCCTGCTGAAATAAGCACAAGGTCAAAAGCTGCCATCATGCTGAACACGGATCATGATCTTGCACTCGATCTTGCGCATGCCTTCACAGCACATCTCCCCCTCCCCTAACAGTTCCCTTTCGTACCCAGGAATATCACCTGGCCTACTCGCGTTGAGTAATAGGGGCTGAACGCATTTGCGTGCATTCACAGCTACCGGCTGAAGACATATGCATTCCAAATGCATCAACGTCCTGTGGTGGCAATGGCCATCTGACCCAACTACAAAACGGCAAATACGAACACCATGCAAACAACCGACATCATTTCGATCCGCCATGCTACAAACCCCCAGCCCCCCCCCCCCCCCCAACAGACACTTTCCCTACGGATGCATACCCCTGCCCCTTCATTGCGGATACACACACCCCTTTCTTTGTTGTTGACTGAGTACTCCCCAACCTGGGCCGGTAAATAGAGGAGGGTCGCCCAGGTTGGGTGCCAGGTGCGAAGCCCCACGACAGGGCCCCGCCTTCAGCGGTGTACTAACAGTGTCGGGTGTAAGTGCCTGTGGCGTGAAACACCATAGGGGCGTCAAGCTGTTTTCACAGGGTCGCCAGCAGTTTTTGGGATACCGGCGGGCGCCCCTGCACCCTCCTCTCTTTCCTAGCTCTAGTTGAGTCACCCATAGTTGAGTCACCCTCAGGGGAGTAGCCTGTGGGGGTAGCCTGGGGCTCAGGAAGGGGTTCTGGGTGCCCCCCCCCCCCTCCCCCCCCGTCCGATGCTTGTGGGTGGTGCCCTATGCCGGGCAGAACCCTCCCTAGCTTGTGGGTGGCGCCCTATGCGGGGCGGAACCCTCCAACGGACGCGGTCCTATTCCCCCCCCCCTCCTTCTCTTCCCCGTGCCTGTCATGGCTCGTCTAATGCGCTCCCTCCTCTCCCTCTTGGTTCTGGTTCGTGTATCATGTTCGTGGTCACGATGCCTTGGGCTTTGTGGGCCAGCTATCGGTCAGAGTCACCAGCAGACATGCCTAGCGGCCTGTGCCCCTGGGATGGCCCCCCTAAAGATAGCCCATCCATCCATCCATCCATCCATCCCTTTCTTTGTTGCAAATGCATTGCACATGCATGCCGACATTCTTCTCATCTGTGCGCTAAGTGCCGCTGTTCTGCACTTCTAGTGTTTTCTGGGTGGTGCAGCCAGCGTATTTTACGCTCGTCACCTCATACTCTTCCTGCAGACTGGCCTTTGCCGAAGAAGCAGTGGCAGGGGCAGTCTGTGTGCAGGTGCTGATTTGACTGATGCCTGCTCCTCACGGCGTGCAACGTGTTTTGCAAGCTGCTGTTTCACCTGGTATGATTTGTGCACTCAGCCTAAGATTGGGCCATTGCCTGTTTGTTATGTGGAAAAAGAAGGGACAAGTTTGTGTGCATGTGCAAGCTGCTGGACTTAGAGCATGAATTAAAATTTCTTGCCTCGGGGGTGCACAGCAGATGTGAGCCCGTGGGCGTGGGTTGCAAAGACGACCCGAATTTCCATGCATATGTCCAAACTCATGACCAACCAGCTGACCTGTCGTGCAACAGCCATGCAGTCGTTGCGTGCATCTGCTTGTATGGCAAGGCATGCACCAGAAGTGGTTTGTGATACCTTCATAATTATGTAATTCACATGTACTGACTGGAACCATGTGTGGCAGCGGCAGTGGCGGTGGGATTCATTTCCGTTTTCTTTCTCAGAAAGGGCGAGGGCTGGATCGGGGGATGGTGATTGCGGCTACTGTCGTTTTACTTGAATTGGGGTTGCATATCTGATGCCTTGCACTACTGCTCGATCTGGGGACAGCACCTGAGCGCTACAATGCTCGACCACACCGTGACCACAAGCATCAATCGAACATGAGATATGCACCTCTGCTCCCTGAGCAGGCCCTGTGTACCACTAGCTAGATGCACACACACCTGCACTTCCGAATGACTGTGATCCAGGGACACTGAATCGTTCACCATCACGGCAGAGATATGGTGTGCCTGAAGCGAAGGTGGCACTGTGTGTCCCAGCAAGAGGCACTGGGAAGGTTGCATGGTGCGTAGCCATGTCAACAGTACAGCCCCAAACCCCCAAAGGACTCCCCTTCCTCAAAACAAAGGCTTCAACCACAGAAAGCCTGTGTTTCTGGCAAACGGGAATGTATACTATACTACACTGGTACTTCCAAAAAAAATGCGGTAGTTCGGAGGGATACCAAATCACTGTGTGTTGGGGCTGAACACGTTTAGAAACGTGCCGGAATGTATGGCCAGCAGCAGCAGCATCAAAGCCACACCTGCTCGCAGCAAAATTCCGGCCTCACAGTCGGGACAAGGCAATCCACGAGCATGATCCAGATCCATGCACCTGTCGCAGTGGCAGATGAAATAGTGCGACTTGAGCAGCCGCGACTGCCTTGCGTACGATGACTTCAGCAAATCATGCCCACCTGAATTGAGGCATTAGGAGCACTTACTGTGCGCCGCAGGCACCACAGGGTAATTAGCTTTAGTGTACACTGTCTTGGAAATATACACTGGAACAAAAATATTCCATGCACGTTGATCTGTTGACACCATCGCTCTCTTCAGCTCTCTTCAGAGGAGAGACTACGCCCCAACTGGAAAGGGGCCAGTGCATATCCCCATCGAGAAAGGGGCCGTGGGGAGTCCTTAATCCCAACTCAAGGGGCCACACCGAAGTGTGGATGTGGGTGTGGGTGTCCTTAGCCCCAACAATCGAGGAGCATAAAGACAATGTGAACACACTATGTAACCACCGGCGTTCGCCCCTAGAGCACCGCCACATCAGGCCGGGGCTGGACGCGAGGGCGGGATCTTCAATGAGCAGCAAATGACATTTGTACAGCGCCTTGTCTTCCGCGATCTGGGGTTCAAATCACTCTTACACGCTGCAATAGGTTTCGTTTAGCTGAGTTCAGCAGATTACCCCTGGCGCCCACAACACCCATTGTCCGCAAAACCATTTTGGGGTCTATAGAGGGGAGCACCCCCCGCCCCCGCCATGGGGTCGGGTCTTGGCTGGCAACTGCCCCTATGCTACCTAACCCTTGCCGTCTAAGGAGTGCCCAAAAGCGGGGACAACTCAAAGTTCATACACGGCCCATTCCATATTGGGGACAGCCAACAAGTGCAACATTTGTGGGGGGATGAGACCCAAAAAGGTAAAAATAGAAACAAAATTAGGAAGAAAGGGTGTAGAGGGTACATTGTACATAAAAAATGCATGTGTGTATGTACCACCAAATTGCCGTGTCCCAGGATAATTACTCAACTTGCGCGCCGCAGGACAAGCACCCCCATTCACGTGTGCCTATGTGTCGTCACACACCCAGGGATACATGGATGTTCGCGCCGTCATGTCCTTCGTTGAGCCTTTCCGTCATCCAACATCCACGACCCGTTGTACCATCCTGACGCTAATCGTCCAGTAATCGCGACCCGTAAAGCGCTAAATTTCACACTTTAAGCACGCCTTACGGACCGCGGTTACCGGACGTCCATCGTAAGAGCTATCCATGGGGGGGACGTCTCCCCGCTTTTGTACGCGACCCCTCCCCCCCCCCCCCCCGGTAGAAGTGGGCCAATGCCCCCCCGCGGGGGGGGGGCATTGGAGGAGGGGGTGCAAGGAGGGGCGATGGGGGGGGGGGGGGGTTGGGAGGGTCGGTTGGGGGGGGGGGGTCCAAGTGGGGCAATTTGGGGTGGTGGAGGGGGGGGGGAGGCAGACTCCCCATACCTCCCCTTGCCCCCCATCTAACCATACCATCCCATAAACCTAACCCTAACCTTTGCAGCTAGTTGATTGGGCTGAACAAAATCTCCCAAATTTCGTTCATGGCTGCTTTTGCCACATCATTGCTCTCCATTTTGGAGCCCACAACTCACTCTAACCCGAGCCTGGGGTGAGAGCTACGGCTAGGGACTGGGCTAGGGTTAGGGTCACCGAGCTGGTGGAACCAGTCTTGGTTTTATAACCCTTTTTAGTGTCTAGGGTGGACCTACCAGGTTTAGCAGCAGCAGCAGCAAGCAGCAAGCAGCAGCAGCAAGCAGCAAGCAGCAGCACGCGCGAAATGGGTAAAAATCAGATTTCCGTCGTGGTGCTTCAGATTCGGGTGAAATTTTGGTGGATGATACCTATGGGTGTGAAGTACAATCACACAAAGTTTGAGCAAGAAACTCAACGGTGGCGGCCGGGAACGGGATTCGCAAGTGGCGGACCTCGGTTTCAAAATCTGCAGTTTAGGGCCAAAAACGGCCATTTTTGGGCCAAAAATGCCCTGTAACACATTCAAAATGGCCAAACGAAGGGAAACGGTGGGTACACTCCACGTGCCGCTTGACTTCCCCGTGTCAACGAGCTCTTTGCGGCCCTCTAACTCCATGATATGCCGCGGAAGCGGCCCAAAAAGGCCCCCAGAAGCTCCAAATGCCGACAGCCACAAACCAAGAATAGGCCATATCTTTGGCTACATGGCTCAAAATGCGATTCCGAGGGCACCTACTCCACCCGCAACCCCCCACGTTTTGTGGTTTCCACCCCTCAGAATTGCCCAAAGGGACGCCTAGACCCCAATAACTAGGCCCACTAGGCTGTGGCAAGCTGCAAGCTCAAGCCCAAACAGGTGGGTACCCAAATGGGTCAACAGGGTCCGAAAGGGGTAAAAATATGACTTTCCGCAAAAATGATCCTAGACCATGTGCGACGCTAAAACAAGTGTTTTTGGACTGTTTTGAGGTTGTGGTGGCCCATTTGGGTCCTCCAAAAATCCCAAAATGCCTTGAAAATGGGCTGTTTTGGGACCAAAAATGGGTCAAAAATGGGTCAAAAACACATTTTTCCAAAACTCATCGTAGACCATTTGGGGTGCACAAAAGGGTGAAATGAGCCCATTTTGAGCCCATTTTGGGGCATTTTGGCCCCTAAGAAGTCCAAAAAGCCTTGAAAGTGGGCCTCGTGGTGATGGGGTTCAGGTGCATTTCACTTTGTCAAGAGCCATCAATGTGTGAATCATTCTTGGTGTCCCTCACCATTCATATCTAATGTTCCCTCCCCCACCAGCTCGGTCCCAATATTCAGTCTTGATTAGGGTCACCGAGCCAGTGGAACCAGTCTTGGTTTTATAACCCTCTTTAGTGTCTCGGGTGGACCTAACGGGTTTGGCAAACAAGCAAGCAGCAAGCAAAATGGGGGAAAACCACAGCTCCGTCGTGGTGCTTCGGATTCGGCCAAAATTTGGTGGATGCTACCTATGGGTGTGGGGGACAACCAAACAAAGTATGAGCCAGAACCTCAACGGTGGCGGCCGGGAAAAAGCGTTGCAAGTGCCGGACGTCCATTTCAAATTCTGCAATTTAGGGCCAAAATCAGCCTTTTTTGGCCCAAAACCGCCCTACAGCCTGCTAAAGGGCCACATGAAGGGAAATAGTGGCATATATCGCACGAAGTCGCCCCCCCCTACCTTGGAGGTAGGGGGGGGGGGTAGGGGGGGGAGGTAGGGGGGGTAGGGGGGGGTAGTAGGGGGGTCGAGAAGGTAGGGGGGGGGGGTATGGGGGGGGAAGGCGGTGCACACACAAGGCGGAACACACAAAAGGCGGTCTGTAGCCACCGCAGGAGTCTTGTTATTTAAGGGGCCACAGGCAAGGCGGTACACACAGAAGGCGGTGCACACACAAGGCGGAACACGCAAAAGGCGGAACACACAAAAGGCGGTCTGTAGCCACCGCAGGAGTCTTGTTATTTAAGGGGCCACACGCAAGGCGGTACACACAGAAGGCGGTGCACACACAAGGCGGAACACACAAAAGGCGGTCTGTAGCCACCGCAGGAGTCTTGTTATTTAAGGGGCCACACGCAAGGCGGTGCATATAGAAGGCGGTGCACACACAAGGCGGAACACACAAAAGGCGGTCTGTAGCCACCGCAGGAGTCTTGTTATTTAAGGGGCCACAGGCAAGGCGGTACACACAGAAGGCGGTGCACACACAAGGCGGAACACACAAAAGGCGGCCTGTGGCCACCGCAGGAGTCTTGTTATTTAAGGGGCCACAGGCAAGGCGGTGCATATAGAAGGCGGTGCACACACAAGGCGGAACACACAAAAGGCGGTCTGTAGCCACCGCAGGAGTCTTGTTATTTAAGGGGCCACAGGCAAGGCGGTACACACAAAAGGCGGTGCACACACAAGGCGGTGCACACAAAAGGCGGTCTGTGGCCACCGCAGGAGTCATGTTATTTAAGGGGGGTGCGGGGGCTGGCCTCCGCGTCCAGCGAAGCGAGCCGTCTGTCGAGCGAAGCGAGCCGAAGGTAGGGGGGGGGGAGGTAGGGGGGGGAGGTAGGGGGGGGGTTTGGGGGGGGTAGGGGGGGGGTAGGGGAGGGGGGTAAGGGGGGGAGGTAGGGGGGGGCGACTTCGTGCATACTATCGTAGTGGCTACTCTACACATGCAGCTACACTTCCCCGTGCCGAAGGGCCCTCTAGGGCGCTCCAACTCAACAATATGTCCGCGAACCGCCCCCAAAAGGGCCCCGACAGCTCCAGAATTTGTGCACCTTGGCCACTGACGGCCCGAAACCAAAAACAGAACATATCTTGGGCTACGTGGCTCAAAGCGCGATTTTGAGCGCACCCAATCCACCCTTAACCACCCACTTTTGGTGGTTTCCACCCCTCAAAATTGCCCCAACTGACGCTTAGACGCCTGTAGCTAGGCCCAGTGGGTTATGGCAAGCTGCAAGAGGTAGCCCAAAGAGGAGGGTGCCAAAATGCGTCAACAAAGTCCACCGGGTGCAAAAAAAAGACTTTTTTCAAAAATGATCCTCGGCCACATGGAATGCTAAAACATGCGTTTTTGGTACGTTTTGAGCTCGTGGTTGCCCATCTTGGCTCCCCCAAAACCCCAAAATGCCTTGAAAATGGGGTGTTTTGCGACAAAAAATGGGTCCAAAATGGGTCAAAAATGTGGTTTTCCAAAAAATGAGCCTAGACCGTTTGGGGTGCCTGAACAAGTGAAATGAGCCGATTTTGAGCCCATTACAAGCCATTTTCGCCCCTCCAAAGTCACAAAATGCCTTGAAAATGGGCCGTTTTGCGACCAAAAATGGGTCAAAAATGTGTTTTTCCAAAAATGATCCTAGACCATTTTTGATGCATAAACAAGTGAAATGAGCCCTTTTTGAGCCCATTGCAAGCCCTTTTGGCCACTCCAAAGTCACAAAATGCCTTGAAAATGGGCTGTTCTGCGACCAAAAATAGGTCAAAATGGTTATAAAATGTGTTTTCCAAAGATGGTTTTGGACTATTTGGCGGGCACAAACAAGTGGAATGATCCCATTTTGAGCCCATGTTGAGCAGTTTTGGCCCCTCTCAAGGCCGAAAGGGCCTTGAAAATGGGACCATAAATGGCTCAAAAGCGGGCGAAAACCATGGTTTTCTAAAAATGATCCTAGTCCAGTTGTGGTGCCCAAATGGATGAATACAGCTCTTTATGGGCGCCTTTTGAGCAGCTCTCATCCGCTTTCCAGTGTGTGCCTCATTTGTCGTTGAAGTCTCTTAGACGATGATCCTTCCCCCACCAGCTCGGTCCCAATATTCAATCCTAGTTACAATTACCGAGCTGCTGGAATCACTCTTGGTTCTATAACCTTCTTTAGTTTCTAGGGTGGACCTCATAGGTTTGGCAGGGAAGCAAGCAAGCAATGAAGTAGCAAGCAGCAAGCATGGGCAAAAATCACAGCTCCATCGTGGTGCTTCGGATTCGGCCAAAATTTGGTGGATGCTACCTATGGGTGTGGGGGACAACCAAACAAAGTATGAGCCAAAACCTCAACGGTGGCGGCCGGGAAAAAGCGTTGCAAGTGCCGGACGTCCATTTCAAATTCTGCAATTTAGGGCCAAAATCAGCCTTTTTTTGCCAAAAACCGCCCTACAGCCTGCTGAAAATGGCCAAATGAAGGGAAATAGTGGCCACTGTGCACATGCAGCTACACTTCCCCGTGCCGAAGGGCCCCCCGGGACCCTCTAACTCCACAATATGTCCGCGAAGCGCCCCCAAAAGGGGGGCCCAAAACCCCAAAATTTGTGCACCTTGGCCACTGACAGACCCAAACCAAAAAACAGACCATATCTTGGGCTAAGTGGCTCAAAACGCGATTTCGAGAACACCTAATCCACCCGCAACCACCCACTTTTGGTGGTTTCCAACCCTCAAAATTGCCCTAGCTGACGCCTAGACGCCTGTAGCTAGGCCTAGTGGGTTGCGGCAAGCGGCAAGAGGTACCCCAAAGAGGTGGGTGCCAAAATGGGTCAACAAGGTCCGCCGGGTGCAAAAAAAAATGATTTTTTTAAAAAATGATCCTCAACCACATGGAATGCCAAAACATGTGTTTTTGGACGCGTTTTGAGCTAGTGGTGGCCTGTTTTGGTCCTCCTAAAATCCCAAAATGCCTTGAAAATGGGGTGTTTTTGGGACAAAAAAAAGGTCAAAAATGGTTGAAAATTTTGTTTTTCCAAAAATGATCCTAGACCGTTTGGGGTGTCTAAACAATTGAGATGAGCCCATTTCAAGCCTATTGCAAGCCATTTTGGCCCCTCCAAAGTCACAAAAAGCCTTGAAAATGGGTTCTTTTGCGAACAAAAATGGGTCAGAAATGTGTTTTTCAAAAAATGATCCTAGACCATTTGGGGTGCCTAAACAAGTGAAAGTAGCCCATTTTGAGCACATTGCAAGCCATTTTGGCCACTCACAAAATGCCTTGGAAATGGGCTTTTTTCGAACAAAAAATCAGTCAAAAATGGATCAAAAACGTGTTTTTTCCAAGATACTTTTGGCCTATTTGGGGTGCACAAACCAGTGGAATGAGCCCATTTTGAGCCCATGTTGAGCAATTTTGGCCCCCTCAAGGTCAAAAGGGCCTTGAAAATGGGCCAATTCGGGACCACAAATGGCTCAAAAACAGGCCAAAAACGGGAACGGGCATCGCAAGTGCCGAACCTCCATTTCAAAATCTGCAATATAGCAAAATTTAGCAAAATCAGCCTTTTTTGGCCCAAAACCGCCCTACAGCCTGCTGAAAACGGCCAAATGAAGGGAAATAGTGGCTACTCTACACATGCAGCTACACTTCCCCGTCCCAAAGGGCCCTCTAGGGCCCTCTAACTCCACAATATGTCCGCGGACCGCCCCCATACGGCCACCAAAATCCCCACATTCTGTGCACCTTGGCCGCTGACAGCCCCAAACCAAAAACAGATCATATCTTGGGCTACGTGGCTCAAAACGCGATTTCGTTAATGTGAAGTATTGACCACAAACACACGCGAAATGCTAGGATTGCTCCACGGGGGGGGTGTCTCCTCGGTTCTGGTACGCGACCCCCCCCCCCTCCCTGCCCCCCCCGGGCCCACTTAGTTGCCAAGGGTCAATAGCAACTGGCCATACATAATTTTCATTTCATTCCCCTTGCCCATTTTGTCCACTTTGCACCCCAACACTATCCTTGAACCCAACCTTGACTCTAACGCCCATCCCAACCCTCAACCTACTCCTAACCCTACGCCCAAACCTTACCCTTGACCCCAACCAGGATTGAATACTGTAGCCAAGCTGGTTGGGGAAGGAACATCGTCTCGGAGAATTCAACGACAAATGAGGTACACATTGGAAAGTGGATGAGAGCGGCCCAAAAGGGGCTCAGAATGAGCTGTATTCATCCGATTGTGCAACACAATTAGACTAGGATAATTTTTTGGAAAACCATGGTTTTGACCCATTTTTGAGCCATTTGTGGTCCCGAATTGGCCCATTTTCAAAGCCCTTTTGACCTTGAGAGGGGCCTAAATTGCTCAACATGGGCTCAAAATGGGCTCATTCCACTTGTTTGTGCACCCGAAATCATCCAAAATTATTTCGGGAAAAACACGTTTTTGATCCATTTTTGACTGATTTTTGGTCCCAAAACAGCCCATTTTTAAGGCATTTTGTGACTTTGGAGGGGCCAAAAGGGCTTGCAATGTGCTCAAAAAGGGCTCGTTTCACTTGTTTAGGCCCCCGAGATGGTCTAGGTTCATTTTTGGAAAAACAAAATTTTGACCCATTTTTGACCCATTTTTTGTCGCAAAACAACCCAAGGCATTTTGCGATTTTAGGAGGGCCAAAACGGGCCACCACGAGCTCAAAAGGCGCCAAAAACACATTTTTTTGCATTCCATGTGGGCGAGGATCATTTTTGAAAACAATTTTTTTTTGCACCCAGTGGACCTTGTTGACCCATTTTGGCACCCACCTCTGTGCACCTTGGCCGCTGACAGCCACAAACCAAAAACAGAACATATCTTGGGCTACGTGGCTCAAAGCGCGATTTTGAGCGCACCTAATCCACCCTTAACCACCCACTTTTGGTGGTTTCCACCCCTCAAAATTGCCCTAACCAACGCCTAGACCCCCGTACCTAGGCCCAGTGGGCTGCGGCAATCTGCAACAGTGAGCAATGTCAGCAGTGGGGTAAGATGGGGGCGGGGCATGCCGCTTTGCATCCCTGGGTCCATGCACAAGGACACCTACACGGGCACACACATGCGTGCTTGCCAATAGGACACATGAGTACCTGTGCACATAGGCACATACACAGCTCTGGAAGGGCACACAGGCAACCAGACATACTTGCGCGGGCCCGGGCACATACAAACAGGTATGCACACAGATACGCACAAGCATGTGCGTGCACATAGGCACAGAGAGCACAAGTGCATGTACACCGGCACAGACACACGAATGCGGGTGATGTGCACCCCCTCAGGGGCACAGCCCCTGATGGGCACAGGGAAACTCGCCAGCCAAAACCAGCACCATGTCGCATACCACACAACATCGCACTAGTACAACACAAACAATGCCACCTGCGCAGAACACGTTAACTCACTGTGCAGACAGGCTCCAGGCAGTGTAACCACACACACTCCAACACAAGTCCTCAGCAGATGGCATACCTATGTATGAAAAACTGAGGGCATCATCGGTAGCCACTGGGTGAATGCAGACAAACTGGAAAGTGCTGGCCATGTACCTGCGGAATAGAAAGACAAACTGCCTACTCTGTGCACTTCTATCTAGACAGACTGGCCTGCCATCCGTCCTCGTACCTCTAGACCTGTACATGCAGCTGGAGGAACACGCCAAGGCACAGATTTTTGACAGGCATTCTCGAAAATCTTCCCATTTCGACAATTTTTTCCAAATGGCCCGAAATTAGATGGGGGTGGGGGCGTTTATACGGAAATGCTTGCAGGAGGCACAGCGAGTGGTGGGAGGCAGAATTACAAAGTGCCTGGCCGAGCATTGTGCAAGCGAAGAGTAGCATGGCAGATAATGAGCAGGGTTGGAGCGGGTGCAGGGCAGCAGGAGTCCAGAAAGACAGAAGGACGGACAGCACAGGGAGCAGGCGCCGTGCGTGCTCCTGGGGCCCGTCTCATGTGTACCGCGCTGCCCACCCTCTGGTCCAGAGGCGCCCCACGGCGCCTGCCCTTCCAGACACCTTTTCTGAGCCCAGAGTTTCACTTCCGGGCCTCAATGTACACCAGAACACCTATTCATGGTAGCACCACGATCCCTTTCTGTCACTCCCCCTTCCCCAGATTTCCTCATCCCCTCGCCGAATTTCCCACATTCTCCGTTACCACCTTAATTTCCCCAGTTTTCACCCCGCTTTTCCGTCCTGAGCTTGGTCGAATCGTGCAGCGGTGCTCGGTGGAGGTATCGACTCGGCCGAAAGGACCCCGGCCGTTGCGGTTCAGCCGGCCAGAGACTGGACCTGTTGGCCGACAAACCAAACGCCACCGGGCCACCGAGCCACTTCTCCATCGAAGCCATTCATGGCCCAGTTTCCATTCAACCATACTCCAAATGCAACTGCGCACTTCTCGCCCACCATGCATGAGATGGGAAGAGGGTGTTGTGACCTGTTTGCGTTTGGCATGCGCCCCCCAAAAAAACCCAGGTAATCCGCATTCTAACGCCGAAAAACGTCTTCCACCATACCTCTTGGCATGGATCGGAGGCACACAGTGGACACTCCCGAATTGCAGCATTTTACATGCACAGGGCTGATGGCGCTAGACGACAAATCCACCGCTTATGGTATGGCATGCGAATAAGTTGTGTCTTGTGATATGGGTTTGCCTGAGTTTCGGAGCGTCAGATGCCAGCGCTGTGTCGCTGCAATGCAGATACGTGTGGTACTTGAGGACTCTCTGCCACATTTCTCGCTCTGCCATGTTGCAAACGATAGCAGGTGCTTCAGGAAACACCAAAGAAAAAGGGGTCCGAAGGCGCAAGAAAGAGCTTGACCGAGAAATGAGCATGGTATCCTTGCACACGTCCCCATGCCGTGTGAGAGTGACAGTTTGCACCATAAATAAATGCATCATTTCTAATGCTCTTGCTTGGACACTGCTGCACAACAATATGCAAATCATTGTTGTGGTCTGGTGCAAAAGAAAAGAGAGCTTCCACTGGCAGCGGTGTCAGTCCGTTACTGCCAACTGGAAACACAGAAGACGCCATTGGATGTCGCTGCTTATCGCTAAATATGAAACCAGAAATTCAATCAAAATCTTCTTCCTTTGATCGCAGGAGATTGAGTTCAATGTCTTTTTTGCGCTAATATGCGCAACGGGGGGACTGTCCCTCATTTCGACCGTATCCAGCACCAAATCACCCATGGAAGTGAGTTACCCACCGCCCAGCATCAGGGGGCCCAAGCAGAACACGCTCCTCCCTATCCTGAGCCTCCTTCGACGTATTGTTGTGTCCCTGCACCTGTGGGGCGGCATCCATCTGGGATCTGTTCTACGTGTTGAGAAGGCTCAAAGCAAATCTCAACAATTTCATGGCCACCGCGCATTTGAAAAAGCACAAACAAGCCACAACCACAACCTGACAAACAGACCACAGACACCATCCAAAACAGAACCATGTTGCACAAAGAAAATTCCCGGGCTCATAACATGCGAAAGCATCACAGCATACATCAGATTGGGCCGACATGAATGTTTGATCTTCGAAGCGAATTTGTACAGAGCCCAGTCTCCGTCTGCGTACTTATGTGCATTAACTTTCACGATCATCAGCAACTGTAACAAATCAGCACCACAGAGATCATACACTAAGGTAGGTGCCTAAAGACAAATTTTGACAGCGCACATAATTGCGTGCAAGAAATTTGCTTGCACAGTACTGGACACTACATCTGCTGTCCTCTTTTTCCGCCATGAACAGAGAAAATAACAGGGGACATGAAACCTCTGCATTCAAGTCGCCTACATCACCCCGTTACCTACTGTCGGGGCTCTTGCACAGGCGTAATAGTGTGGGAATGAGATGCCACTCCATAGCTGGACACTCGGACTCACGCAAGCAGCTGACCCCTGAAAAGCTTCCCTGCGTGGTACCACCAATGCTCACTCCGCATTCTTTGGAGCTGGATGGGGTGCAGCCCCACAGAAAATCAAATTACAGCCGTCTTTCGTGGATTGGAGAAGCAGACGGAGTCCTCATTGGAATCCCTTCCACAACAGCACTTTCGATTTCTGCATATTGCCTGTCCCTCTCCCCCGTGGACGCCTGACAGACATCCGTCTCTGTCCGCCAGCTTCTTGGTCCAGTCATATTGTGGCCATCGCATCATGCACCCACACGTCTCACGCAAACAACTACGCCTGGCGCATGGTACCCACCCACACATACACTTTGCCCAAGCATGGCCAACCACACCCCCAATTCGGCGAAGAAATCCCAACAATTCGGCAGAACAATTCGGCGGGCCTATTTTTCGGCGAAATGCTTCCCAGTCACCAGGATTATGGCACTGGCCCCCCAAACACACTGTCCCTTTGGTTGCTGTGTTGTCAGAGACATGTGGAAACCCATATTAGCTGAAAAAAAAATTTTCATCCTGCTGCTTGTATAAGACGAAAAATGGCATCTGCGGGGCAAAAATGATTGGTTGAATGGTTATAGTGCTGGGTCAGAAAAACTCGAACAACAGTGGTACCCTGGTTCAAACCCCGATGGGGTAAATTTTGTGACCTGGACCCAGAGTCCAAAACAGGTTGTTGGAAGTGTCCGGGGGGTAACTTGGTCCGACCGTTTCAGTTTGCGGCGCTTTTTTTTTCATGTGCACGGGAAAGCTGTGCACTTTCTGAATATCCAAGAGGTGTTAATTGGTATAACGATATTTTTGAAACCCGGGCCCGTTTCTGGCCGGGGTCACCCAGAAAAATGACAAAAAAAATGAACAACAACGAAGAACGGCGGCTGAAGAACGCACTGGGCCGTGCAGAGCGAACACAAAATTCGCAAACTGCCCCCTCACCGGCATCAGGATACTTGTCCCGAAGAAAATTTTGATCAGCGGAGGACAACGAATCCCAGGGGACCAAAGACACGTCTTTTTGTGGACAGTAAAAACACTTCATGGTGCCAATCTGAACAACCAATGTACAAAGAAAAGGTATTTTGCAGTGTCCCAAAGTAAGTGACGCCTCCAACTCAGGTGACCCAGAACCCAGAAACCCCAACATGTCGGCAAAACAAGGCGGCAAAGTCCCAGAAACCTAGTGATTCGGCAAAACAAATCGGCAAGATTCAGAAACCCAACAATTCGGCAGACCAATTCGGCAAAATCGGCCAAAATCGGCCGCCGAATTGGGGGGGGGGGGGGGGTTGCATGGCCCAGGTCAGGGCTGACCGTTATTTTCTGACAGCAGTCTGTGTGGTTGGAGAATGTAAGACAGGCAATCTGTCTGCATTCCGACTTTGACTGCAGCCCATTTCTGCACAGGTTGGAGTGGATTGCGAACTGCAATACGTCATCATGTAGCTTGTAACTCCCATGCTACTCGCGCTCAACATCTCACCATTGTTTTCGCCGGGTTCACCGCCTGGGCGCGGCAGTGTCTTGCCCAACAGGATGGGGGGATACGCCACAAGTACCTTCATCAGATTCTTTGCTGACTGTGCGGCATATCCAGTCAGATGCTTCTGCGCCTCCAGCACAAGACCATAAAGCCCACAGATGTCTTCGTCGACCTGAGTGGGACAGACGGGGCCAAATCCGATGCAATGCCATCCATTACCCGGAGGAACTCAGCATGGTAGCGAGAGCCAAGGCGGACCCACACTCAATGATGTTCAGCACCATGATCATGCATGTGGGCCTGCACTCGAATGGGGATGGCGGCACTGACTCTCCGGCGGGCCACACGGGGCATGATACTAATGGACAAACCGGTGCACGGGATAGATCCGCACATGAGCACGGCATGATACCAGTACGGGACATGAATTTGGGCAGAACACTGGGATGCCGTCTCCTGTGGTCTGTACTAGATCTCCCCCAAAAATAGGTGCCCCTCAGGCCGCGAGCCATCAGACCAGAATTCTACATAAACTCTGAAGCGGCCTGGCGCAAAAAATTTACACCTATCCTATTCTCACTCCAAAATACATCAGGATCACCAGGTCGCAGCGATCATTTTAGTGTATGCACGCTGCCCCGCCCCCCCTCCTCCCTACAACAGCGTGTGTCACCTTCACACGATGTGCACCACAGCGTCCTCCTGGACCCTCGCACCGCCTCCTCTCACTGTTTGGTCCCTCATGAACCTCCACGCTGCCACATTACACACTCCTGAGTTGCTGCATTTTGCATCTGATGGGCTTCGGTGGGGTCCTGGATCGGGATTCAGGCTTTTCTCTCCAGCGGCCTGAACACCTGAGTCAGCATGCAGCCTCCCCGGTTTGAGTGAGGGCATCCTGGAGGGTGCCAGGCACAACAACGATGTGCCACACCCGCCTTCGAGGGAACCGGCTCCTGAAGCTCTTGGTGGACTGCTTTGTGAAGAAAAGTCAGTCTTTCAAGGGTCCTGTCCGCACTGTTTGTGCAGACAAGACCCGTGAAAGACTGACTTTTCTTAACAGAGCATCTCTGGTCTGACTGTTAAACGTGCTTGCGGTCGTAGCGGGTGGAGATGCTGGCTTCCTTGCACGGTTGTGGATTACCTCCTGCCCCCAGAGTTTCGGGATTGCTGCTGAAAATAGCCCATGGGGTGCCGGACCCCCGCGTGGCAGAGTGGGGCGCACAAGGACAGAAATATGGGCAGTCTCCAGAATATGTATGAATTTTCCTGTCGGAACGATGAAACCCTTCATCGCCATGGTGCAAAACGCAGTGTAGGTGCATGTGTGAGGAATAAGTGCGATAAACACAAGAGCACTCCAATGCAATCCCCTTTTGGCGAGCCCCCCACCTAACTTTCTCCCGAGGTTTACCAGGATGACTTGAGTTGTCCCGGGACCCACTGTGGGTCTGAAGCCAACACCGAGGCTCTGCTGAGACCGATTCCCTCTGCTTGTGCCACTCCGCCCGCCGGTCATCTGGGCGTTGAAATCAGCGTTGTGTGGAGGGGGGCCTTGACCTTGTCTGTGAAACCAGCCCAGCAGGAACCGAACACACGCCTCACTTTCTTACCGTGCAACACCTGGTCTAAACCAAGTAGATTCAGGCGTTTGTTACCAACGAGGACACCCTGAGTCTCCATCCTCGGCAAGCAACAGAACGACAGGAGGCCACGGTGTGGTCATCAAAGAGAATCAAAAACAAAAAAAAGGTCGTCGTTCGAGTCGCCGGGTTGTACACACCGGTGCATACAGACCTCGTTTTGAAAGAAGGGCTCCGACAAGCCCGACATGCATTGCAAAACATTTTGCACCACGCGCTCACAACAGCCCACGGCCCCCAAGCCCCCACACCACGGCGCAACCCCACACACCACGCCCATACACCAACCCCACAAATCAAACCCAGGCAACAAGCCCCGACACTAAAGCCCAGCGCTGAACAGTACGTGTCTGTCTTTCATTCTGTTCGTCTCTGCGCCCCGCATGCTTTCTCTGTTGCACCCCCGGTGCCCCCTTCGACTTCCCTGTGCACTCTGGATCTGTGGCACCCTTTGGACCCACCCAGACCTTCGGACCCAACCCATCCCCCGACCCCTGACCCCCAACCTCCGCACCCCCCGCGTTGCAATTAATATCCACAAATACATTGCGTTACTGATTCAAGAATGAAGCAAATCAGATACTGGAAGGTCTGGTGCAGCCATCTTCAAAATCAGCGTCTGCAATTCCGCAGGTAATTGGATGAAATGTGGCTGTAGAAATGCACAGACAGAGGCATGAACACGCAGCGCCCAAGCACTTTGCACACAGAAATATACACATGTGCAATTGCCTGTGTACAAAACCACATATTCCACATTCCACATACAATTAATCACCCAGGTCACGTCACGTCACGTCACATCACATGGCAATATTGCACCAACACATACTTAAAGGGGCGATGAACTGTTACGCTCATGGCTCATCACTCCTAACTTACCGGCTCTTAAACGTCAGGCAGGTGGCCAAATGGCGTGAAACGGGAATGGGAAAGGCATTTTTTGACAGCGACAACTGTCAGACGCCACAAGGGATGGAGCGCTGTGAATGCACAAAGCCCCCGAAGAAGCGTACGATGCAGACATACAAATGTCAAGCATGCACACTTGCACACCAGAATGGCTGGCAAGTGTGACGTGACCCTGTACTTCTCACATAGATCCGTCAAATCCGCAGGCATTGTGTCCGGGTTCCAGGAGACAATAGGCTTTTCCTCCACAACCACTGCAGGGAAATCACGCAACACGTGTAGACGCCAGTGGGCGAAGTGTAGGTGTGCTGGCCACCATTGCCCTGGTGTACTGGGTCCGGCATCCAGCAGACCATGCTGGGTGGTATATATTACAACAGCGGACTACGATGATTGCATTGAAAATCTTTTCCAGCAATCAAACCACCCCACTGAGGCATGTACCTGATATTTGAAAGAATTTTAAGGAAACATCTAAATTGTATTTGTTTCTTGGTGGCTTCATCAAGAAACACACTGTTAGATTGATTGATTGATTGATTGGGCGGATTGTGGGAGAAGTTGTAGAATTGTGCTGACCCAAGCAATTGTGACACGTGCACGCAATGCAGTTTCCGTTTTAAGCGTTAGGGCAGACATGTTACCACTCAAGGCTTGTGCAGGTTGGGCAGGAAAATGAGCCGGGAAGCCGAAAAGGGAATCCGGCTTCGGCTTGGGGGAGCGCGCTGCTGCGGGGGTCGTTGGGTCACGAGGTTAGAGATTTGGTATTTAACAACAAACACTACCCAGGCTAGCAAGCAAGGCCAGCAAACAAGCGTATCGATGAAATGCTTAAATTTGAACAGTTTCCGCCCGTTCACCAAAAAACCATTGACTCAGCCCCCCCCCCCCCCGAAAATTCCTCGTACCACCGTGGCATTTTTTTTTCGGGGATTCCCCCGGACAAAATTCGCGCAAAAAATTTTTCCGGGCCAAGAAAACTGAAATTTCTTGACTTTTATCGCACATGTTCGAATTTGGAAGGTGCAAGGAGGGTACCGTTCAAGGCATTCATTCATATTTTTGCCGATATGGGTAGTATTTGTGTTGAAGGGCACAAAGACCCCCGGTCTGTTCCGGCTGCAGTGCAGCGCCCCACCTTGGCCTCTTATCGGCAGGAAGGAGTCCCCAAATGAGCCAATGCACCTCATTTGGGGCGAGAAACCAAACCAGCATCAATGAAGGACAAGGGTGACGAATGTCCATTCTGGCCGTTCTATAGGTTGCCCAAGCCTATAGTGGACCCCACAATGTCATGTCCCCGTTGCCTCATAGCATGCTGGTTGATGTGCCACATTTGCTTGCCAAAGACGGTTGGTTCTCAGTGGGACTACGCTTTGTGTGTCAGTGTGATGGTGTGTATGTGTGTATGTGGATGGTGCACATTGTCGCACTACGCGGCGCTTGCATGCACAACGCGGAAAAAAAATGTTATGTGGTCTAATTTATTGCAAATCACGCATCATGAACCGCGACATTATCGCTGCACCGCATGCACATTGTTTGTCCGGACTCCCCCTTGCCGTCGCCACAGGTCCTACCAACCTTAAATGGCTTGCCATCGTTTCGCACACCCAACGGGATGCTCAGTCCCGTGAGGCCGTTTCAAATCGTTTCGCTTTTCGAGTGGCACTAGGTGATCACCCCATTACCGCAAGTATTTACCGCTTTTTGGGCCTTCCACCTTGGGAAGCTGCGGGTCGCTTTTGCCTTGTGTTGATCGCTGACGACATGCAAAAAGTCTGTGAGAAGTGGGAGCAACAAAAATGTATCAATAGACATCAAGTGACTCTTTGACTTAACTATAAGACATGACGATTCTTGCGTTGACCTTCTCCCTCTCACCCTTTCCGTTGTGTCCCTCTCCTTGCACTACGTACCTCGCGAATTGCCCTCTTCCTCTTGCCCCTGGAACCCCAAACTTCCAAATGCACAAGTGACTACTCTTAACTGAAGTGGAGTTCAATTGCAAATTGTGTACAATGCAACATAGTAATGTTCAGATGCAATCTCACATCACTTACACAGAAAGGGCTGTGCTTGCGAAAAAAACCCAACACATGTGTTATCTTTTTTTCTGGGGGCTACCCCCGGAGGGGGAGGGGGGTACGAAAAAAATTGCGCGAATTTCTTTTTCTAGTGGCCCCCCGTGTTGACTGTTATTTAATGTTTACTTGGAGGGAAGCAGGGGAAATTATAGCAGTGGATTAGCATAGGGTAGTTGGGGCAACAATTCCTGGTCACGGACGCCTTGTTTGGGTTGCATCTTCTTTGGGGACAATTGGAGGGAAGGGAGAGGGGGTGTTGCAAGCAGGTGTCATCGGGAAAGTATTACAGGTTGTTGCAAGTGCAAATGCGGATGGCAAGCCATGCCCCTACCATGTGCTTGGGTCGCTACTTCAAGGCCCTTTGGGACCCACTGCACCCCACACCGTTGAAAGTGTCAGAGTGCAATTCTTCGGGGCCTCCACTTCCCGTGCACAGCACCGGGGGCCAAGATATTTTGCATGTTTCCGGTTGACTGATCACGTCAGCAAATCCGTAAATGGCTTCAACCACAATATTGCTCGTGCTCCATGCCATGCCTCAACGCAGGCCCTTTTGTGCTCAACGCAGACTCCCTCCAAAGCAGGAGGGCATCGGTACCATGATGTCCACAAAACCCAGACCCCAGTCCACACCCCCACACCCATCTCATCACCTCAAAATGGACCACCCTTCATTGCACCGTTGCTTGACGGCTCGGAAAGGCAACGGCATCAAAATCAACGAACATGCCATCCTGCTCATTTTCCATGGGACTAGCCCCAAAGGGATGTGTGAAGTGTTCCTTGGTATGCTGTTGATGGGCAGGAGGTCACAGCACAGCTGGAATTTGTATTACTAACCTGGATTCCAAACCGCGATTGGTGGGCCAAGCGGGTTGTGACATTTGCAGTGGATGGGGCTCCCAACCTAGGTTTGCGTGGTGCTACTGCACGACACGCTGTTGATGTGTCCACCATCAAGAGCAATGTGTTTGCCCTTATTGGCACATGGTTGGTATTCATGACACCCCTGGTAAGCCCCGCCATGTGTTGCCCATGTGTTGCAGCGAAAGTTGGGGCCTACCCATGTTGAGTGCCTGGCTGCTGTGAATCGACAACGTTCGCTATACAACGGGGGGCGGCATTGGAAAGAGTTGCAAAAATGTGTCCAACATCACATGTGGCCCAATAAGCATTTCAAATGATCCCTACTAGCCAGTGCATGGGCTGGTTTCAGACAAATGTGCTTCGCGGTACTTTTTTCCTCGCCAATACATATTGGGTGGCACAACATTTGGATTCAAGGGTGCAACATTCCACAAAAGAGGAGGATGTGTGGGAGGACCACAATGATGCCAGTTTACTTGCATGGGGGGTGGTTTATGGGAACATCTTGCATGGTATCCGGTGTTTCAATAATATTGCATGGCTGCATGCGCCCACTGGTGCACATTTGGCCACCGCAACAGACATGTTACAGGCACGGGTGCAGAGGGTAGCCTGAGAGGAGGGTCCGGGCTGGTTACAGTTGAAGGAGCGAATGGTGACACGTGCTTGGCCCGGTGGGCAGTTGGTCCAGTTTGATGCCCATGGAACTGTGCAACACCCCCCCCCCCCTTTTTTCTAGCCCTCAGGCAAGTGTAGTAACTGATGTGTTGCCTCATAGCATCAAGGAGGGACACACAACAATTGACCCCACGGGGGTGCTTGAGTGTTCAGTGTTGTGGGACCATGGCCGTTTGCTTGCACTTCCGAGCGGCGAGCGTGCCGCATATGGTGTAGACCTGCTACGGTGTTTCATGGGGTCACGCAGAGATGAGTTGGATGCAGCACACGGATATGCCGACCATGCCTTGGCAGAGTGGGCGGACCTTACGGGGCACGTGGTGAAGCGCTTTGCCAATGTGCAGATATCCAAGATGTGGGAGGCTTTGGCCCCTGTAAAGGGAGCATACATAGTGGGTTCATACGTGGTGTGTCGTTGCGCTATTGCGAACACCTTGTCTGACTGAAGCTACTGTAAAGCAGGCCATATCATTTGTGGTGAAACCGAGAAGGGGGTAGCGGGAACCCTCTAGCCTCTTGGGTGCCTACATGTGGAAAATTTTCGGTCCCGGGCCAAACGGCCCAAATGGGCCGTTTTTGCATTTGCCTTCTCGGACCTTCCCGGGGGGTTCGGAGGGGCACTTTCTGATTGGGAACCCCTTCTCAAAATGACTTCTGGGCCTACTTTCTGATCAAGAACCCCTTCTCAAAATGACTTCTCGGACCCCCTTCCTGAAATTGAACATGCACAAGTGGCGCAACAAAAGACAGGCGATGTTATTCACTCTTGTTCCTCTTTTGTCCTCTCCCCGTCCCCGGGGATGGGCTCCCAACACGTTTTAGCCCAACGTCCAATCCATACATGTTGAGCAAATGGCGCATGCCCCTCACGGAGACACGCGGATTCTTCACCGACCACCCACGAAAACTGTTTTGGATATGCACTTTATAGGCCGAGTTCCTCCTCTCGGTCGGCATAGAACTAAAAAAGTACATTGTGCGGCAATTCCGCACAAACCACCCACTATGGCACACGGTCCAATGCACGCATACCGTTGCCTTCCATCCCATCAACTTCCAACATTCCCCCAACTTTTTGGCCCACCTTTCGGCTTCCTCAACCTCAACATCCGAAAGGTAGGCCTTTTTCCTCCACGGCGTGTGAAGGTGGCTTAGGGCAAGCAAAATGGTGTGCACTACGGTGTACACCTTTATTGCCCCATTCGGGGCCCTACTCGGGGTAGTATTCCTTGAGGAGGTCAACTACCCTATGTTGGTATTGTGTGTCATCTAGAAACACACGTGCGGAGGTTAGGTCGAAGGCGTCCTTCTTTGTTGGACGCAAGGCCACACGGTCCGCTTGGGGGATGTTTTGTGAGGCTTGCATCAAGTCCCCCCACACATCCTTTAGGCGGCCAATCACCCCCTGCCCGTCTCCTTCTTGCACCCAAGAGGAGACATCTTGTTGCAACCTCTTTTGGGTTGCATTGCAAAGACGGGCGGTTGCATGGGCATAGTCCCCAACACGCCAGGGGGGCGGGATGGCCCGGAGGAAGGCCCCCCACCTCACTTGTTCATTAACCCCCTCCACCGGTTCAAAGCTTTCATGGTCGTCACACGACCAACACTTTCCATCCGGGGAGTAGTTGGCGACTTGCCTGCCCTTGCCGTCGCCCGTCATGCCCACCTCATATCCCAAAACCGTGCCGTCGTCCAAGGGCACATTGCAGTTTGGCTGCAAATGTTCAATTTGGGCGTTAAGCCCAGCCTCGGCATCCATCGCACATAGACGACCACGGTCGTCACTTCCGTCCATGACCCATCAGGTGACCCAATTGTCTGGGTTCCCCGCACTCGCTGGGCCACCAGGCCAAACCCCAACAAACACGTCGCAGCGGGTGGCAGCGGCCCGCCACAACGGCGTGGCGTCTGCGCATACCAACACGGGGATCTTGTTCGTTCCCCTTGGGGGGGTGAACACCCCTTGTTCTTGTGCAAGGTGCACTTGCTCACTTACCAGGTCCGCCAAAGGCACCGCAGCCGCCGCACGTTTTTTGCCCCTGTGTCCCCGCACACTCACGGCCATGGCATCGTACGGCATTAGTGCACGCCTTGCCTCATACAACTCATCACGAGTGCACCTACGAGGCAACCGCAAAGTTTGTCGCATGGACAGTTGCATTGCGCGAGCACGGCACGAAACATCAACGGCATATTCCTTTGTCTACGGAGACATCATTTGTGACGAGAGACACATGAAATGTTCTAGGCGTTCTCGACGAATTTCAAAAAAGGTTCTACGACGCGCACAACATCCGAAACGCGCAGAACGAATTAGTGTGGCTCCGGGGACACATGGAGAGCCATGGATGCAATACGCGCGCAACGCGTACGACGCGCACGACGTGTTGTGTGACAGAGTACCACTGTTGGGGGGGGGGGGCGTCCTCCTGGTTGGGTATCCAGCCTACGCGGTTGTTCCACCAGGGTTCGCATTGGTCCCATGGGTAGGGATGGCAGAGGCCTCCGCCGCCTTGACCGTCTCGTTCCGCCCCACCACGCCCATGACAGACTACACGTCCCGGGCGTCCCTGAAGCACTTGATGTGCATGTTCTTCCCGCACGCTCCACACGCCCAAAGCGTACTCCCGTTGCGGCGATGCGTGCACAAGAGGCGGCTCGCAAAGCGCTTCGGTGCATGCACCGTAGGGACCGCAGCGGTTGGCGTTGTGTTGTTGAACTCCGCGCCGCTAAAGTACCGCTGCTTGAGGATGTCCCATTGGAATTCCCACATGGTGGTCTTGTCGTCCACCAATCCCAATGCCTTGGCAGTGGCAAAGGCATTCCCCGCCGCGTACCGCACCATTAACGCACGCACAGCGTGGCTCCAAGTCATTTGCCTCCCCAGTTGGCGCATTTGCAGCGCCATTTGGTAGGCCCCATCTACGGCACGGGAGAACTCCCAGTAGCACGCTACGACCGGAGGGAGAGGGTTCCCTCTCCGGTCTTTGGGCACCTCCTCCCCATACCAACAATTGGTAAGGAAGGGGACCAAGCGTGGGGGTTTGTGCCCCACCTTCGGGTTCTTGTACACGGCAAGTTCATAGTTCTTGTCGGCCACAATTGCCCGTGCCATGTCGCCCTCCTGGGTAAGGGCGGCTGCCCTTGTAAGGCCGGCATCTCGCTTATCACGCTTTGAAAGCATGAGAAACGGCCGACGTTGGGCCGCGAATTCTTCGGCAAGCCCATGACTTCCGAAGAAGCTGTCCGCACAAAGGACGGTGGACTGAGGGATCATCCTCGCCTATAGACGCATGATACCCTTAGCGTCGTACTTCCCGCAACATGACCCAAAGCGGCGGACCTTGCCGCGACGCCCGGTGTAGAGGTATACGTCGAAGACGTAGCCCCCCCCAATTGTCCGCAAGGACGTATAATTTGATGCCCGTAGAATGGGGCTTACGGGCAATGTATTGCCGTAGCCCCAGGCATCGGCCACCACTATGGGGAACGACAGCCTCGTCCCCACAAACCGCCCCACCAATTTCCCATGCAGCGCTCCATGTCGCGTTGCACTCCTCAATCAAATCCGTCACATCGGTCCGTAATAACCGTTGTAGACGGTAGTAGATTTCCCGGGGGAGTAGGGACGCCATATACTTGTTGTACGCAAGGTGGCGCTTGTCCCATATCCTGTCTACCTGCATGGGACGTACCATTCCCAAGCAGATTAGGAAATCATTGTACCCGCACAGTGGGATGCAGGTGCTAGTGCTGTAGCACACGTACGACACATTGCACATGTCGTACGCGTGTACAGTGCTGACTCTACCATTGCCCCTGGGGCCTAGAGACACGGTCTGTGTGTCAAATGCGTCCTACAATTCTCAATGGCACTGGCCAACCTAGCGCGTCCTACAGCGATTTCACTCCGTGGAGACGGCGTGCACGTCGCGCACCACATACTTTTCCACCCATGGGGGTCTAGGCGTCACTTAGGGCAATTTTGTGGGGTGGAAACCACCAAAAGTGGGTGGTTGCAGGTGGATTAGGTGCGCTCGAAATCGCGTTTGGAGCCATGTAGCCCAAGATATGGTCTATTTTTGGTTTGGGGCTGTCAGCGACCAAGGTGCACAAATTTCGGGGCCTTTGGGGGCCTTTTTCGGGGCGGTTCACGGACATGTTGTGGAGTTATAGGGGCCCGGAGGGCGGTATAGGTGGCACACGTGGTGGGCCTCCGTTTCAAAATTTGTAGCGAATGGCTAGAATCGGCCTTACTTTGCCAAAAACCGCCCTAGAAGCCGCTACAAACGGCCAAATGGAGGAAGATAGTGGCTACTCTAAACATGCAGCTACACTTCACCGTGCCGAAGAGACTGTGGAGCGTCTGGCTCATACTTTGTGTGGTTCTCCCTGACACCCATAGGTAGCATCCACCAAAACTTTGGCCAAATCCGAAGCACCAAGGCGGAGTTGCGGTTTTCCCCCATTTCGCACGTGCTTGCTGCTTGCTTGCGTGTTGCTTTTTGCTTGCCAAACCTGTTAGGTCAACCCTAGACACCAAACCACGTTATACAACCAAGATTGGTTCAACTAGCTCGTTGACCCTAACCCTAATGAGGATTGAATATTGGGACCGAGCTGGTGGGGGAAGCAACATCGTCTAGGAGACTTCAACGACAAATGAGGTACGAACTAGAAAGTGGATGAAACCGGCTCAAAAAAGGCGCAAAATGAGCTATAGTCATCCACTTGGGCACCACAACTGGACTAGGATCATTTTTGGAAAACCATGGTTTTGACCCGTTTTTGAGCCATTTATGGTCCCAAATTCGCCCATTTTCAAAGCCCTATCGGCCTTGAGAGGGGTCAAAATTGCTCAACATGGGCTCAAAATGGGCTCATTCCACTTGTTTGTACACCACCAAATCGACCAAAAATACCTTGGGAAAACACACCCTGGATCCATTCCGGACTGATTGTTGGTCGTGGAAAAACCCATTTTACAGGCATTTTGTGAC
Source organism: Eutreptiella sp. 'Long Island Sound 2002' (assembly GCA_964036045.1). Classification (NCBI taxonomy): domain Eukaryota; phylum Euglenozoa; class Euglenophyceae; order Eutreptiales; family Eutreptiaceae; genus Eutreptiella; species Eutreptiella sp. 'Long Island Sound 2002'. The sequence goes on along the minus strand of OZ038382.1, from coordinate 147,297,301 downwards.
TTTGGAGTGGCCAAAATGGCTTGCAATGGGCTCAAAAAGGGCTCATTACACTTGTTTGTGCACCCCAGATGATCTAAGATGCTTTTTGGAAAAACACATTTGTGACCCATCATTGACCCATTTTTTTGTCCCAAAAACAGCCCATTTGCAAGGCATTTTGCGATTCTAGGAGGACCAAAACGGGCCACCGCGAGCCCAAAAAGTGCCAAAAACGGTTATTTTGGCATTACAAGTGGTCAAGGATCATTTTTGAAAAAAAAAATCATTTCTCTGCACCCGGTGGACCTTGTTGACCCCCTTTGGCATCCACCTCTTTGGGCTACCTCTTGCAGCTTACCGCAACCCACTGGGCCTAGCTACACGGGTCTAGGCGTCGGTTAGGGCAACTTTGAGGGTTGGAAACCACCAAAAGTGGGTGGTTGCGGGTGGATTAGGTGCGCTCGAAATCACGTTTGGAGGCACGTAGCCCAAGATATGGTCTGCTTTTGGTTTGGGGCTGCCAGCGGCCAAGGTGCACAAATTTTGGGGCTTTTGGGGGGCTTTTTGGGGCGGTTCACGGACATATTGTGGAGTTGCAGGGCCTCGGAGGGCCCTTCGGGACGGGTAACTGTAGTTGCATGTGTAGAGTAGCCCCTATTTCCCTTCATTTGGCCGTCTTCTAGGGCGGTTTTGGGCAAATAAAGGCTGATTCTGGCCATTCTCCACAGATTTTGAAACGGACGCCCAGCACGTCTGGCACCCGTTCCCGACCGCCACTGTTGAGTTCGGCCCATGTTTTGTGTGGTTGTCCCTCACACCCATAAATAGTGTCCACCAAAACTTTGGCCGGATCCGAAGCACCACGGCGGTGCTGTGGTTTTCCCCCATTTCACGCGTGCTTGCTGCTTTCTGTTTGCTGTAGGTCAACCCTAGACACTAAAGAGCATTATACAACCAAGATTGGTTCTACCAGTTGGGTGACCCCAACCCTTACCAGGATTGAATATCGGGACCGAGCTGCTGGGGGAAGCAACATCGTCTAGGAGACTTCAACGACAAATGAGGTACGAACTAGAAAGTGGATGACACGGGCTCAAAAAAGGCGCAAAATGAGCTATAGTCATCCACTTGGGCACCACAACTAGACTAAGATCATATTTTGGAAAATCATGGTACTGACCCGTTTTTGAGCCATTTATGGTCCCAAATTCGCCCATTTTCAAAGCCCTGTCGGCCTTGAGAGGGGTCAAAACTGCTCAACATGGGCTCAAAATGGGCTCATTCCACTTGTTTGTACACCACCAAATCGTCCAAAAATATCTTTGGAAAACGCAATTTGGATCCATTTTTGACTGATTTTTGCCCCCAAAACAGCCCGTTTCAAGGCATTTTGTGACTTTGGAGTGGCCAAAATGGCTTGCAATGGGCTCAAAAAGGGCTCATTTCACTTGTTTGTGCGCCCCAGGTGGTCTAAGATGCTTTTTGAAGAAACACATTTTTGACCCTTTTTTGACCCATTGTTGTTGCAAAACATCCCATTTTCAAGGCATTTTGCGATGTTAGGAGGACCAAAACGGGCCACCACGAGCTCAACAGGCGCCAAAAACACATGCTTTGGCATCACATGTCGCAAAAACCCTTACCTTGAAATGTTCTTTTGCTCACCAAAATGCTCCATTTCACTAGTGGTATTTTGCAGGGGGTTTGCCACTGCATTCTTAGCTTTTTGCCATCGCTCGCACAACATGTGCAGCAACGGTGACCTCCTTGAAAGCGTTCCCAGCATCTTCCCCTTCCTAGGGCTCCCCGAAACGTTGGTAGCAATATCACAGGCACCCCGTGGCACCAACTCCCCCGTCCCTTTTTCCAAGCAAATATTCCAAGCACGTTCCCCTTCCCAGGGGTCCCCCAAACGTTGGTAGCAATATCGTAGGCACCCCGTGGCACCAAATCCGCCGTCCCTTTTTCCAAGCAAATATGCCAAGCAAGCCGTGGTGCCCACTCCCTCCATCTTTTTTCCAAGTGCACATGCGATCACGCCCCGGCCAGCAAACTTTGTAGCAATAGCACAAGCCCCCCACGGCCGGAAAACCCTCCTGTATTTTTCCAAGCAGTTGTTCAACCCGCAGCGCGCTGTTGAAGAACTCCATCTATGTACATGGCTCCGCCACTCCTCAAAGAGAAGGTGCCCCGGCTACCATGGCCACGCGCGGCCAATCACAAGTCCCCGACCGCAGGACTAACTCACGGAGGGCCGGGGTCCCCCCCCCCCCCCGTAAAATGAACACTCGTGCGGCAGAACAGTGGTCATGAGTGGTGAGGCAAGACAGTGGTTGGGCAAGATAGTAGTCAATCTAAAGATATATTCTGGTGATGGCTTTGGCTTGGGCATGGGCTTCGGCTTGGATGCATCAGCACCGCGCCGAAATTTTTTGGGTCGTTCAACTGGTGCAGCAGAGCTACTATTGCCAGTTGATTGCAACAGTGCATCCACCATGCGGTGGCAACTAATGGCAGGGGGTTCACCAGAAATGGGGCCAGACATTGCGGCAGGTTTGAGACAGGGTGGTGCTTGTGGCCCACATGTGGCACCCAGTGTGCCAGAAACAGTATCAGACTTTGGGTTGGGTTTGGGCACAGTTGGCGAGTGTGGCGCCGCTTTTGATGGTTTGCAATTGTGGGTGTCACTGTCGGTGCTGCTGCTACAACTGCTTTGTGAACTCTCACTGCCACTACTGCCACTACTTTCACTCCGGCTGTCATTACTCTCGGATGAGGAGCTCTGTGCATCCAACTCCGAAGCACTAGGGTCCAATACAACTGGCTAGGCCAATCGATAGTGGGGGACTGGCATCGCTCGTCGTGTTGACAAGGCCTCGCATGTACCAGGAGGAGCATAATCACACCCCGAAGCCTCGACCACGGCAGGGCGGGGTTGCTTTTTCTTGTGCCCTCGTTCTTTACGGGTGCTGAAGGTGCGAAGTCTGCCTAAAACCCGGAACCGGCCAGGAAACAACCACATCCCAATTAATAGGGATCCAGTGGCGCACCCGAGGCAACTGGGTGTTGCACACGCCGCAGATGCAATAGACGCATTATGAGGAGATCTTTTCGGAAATGCCCCGTGGTCACAGACCATGAGAAATTGATTGCAACTCTTTCTCAAAAAGATCGTGCCTTGCGAGGTCCATGGGACATCCCCAAGGGAGTTCTCAAAGGTCAACACAAGCCGAAGGGAAGTGGATTATTCCTAAGAAGCATATTGCCTGCTACTTGAAGAAGCTGAAGGAAAAAGGTTTCTGCATTGAAATGGAGGTGAATGCGCCCCAACGTGAAGATTCGGCTCCTCGACGTCAAGAAGATGTTAAGGTTGATCCTTGGGACCTATATGTCCAAGCCTACCAATGGGCGGGTCAAGAAGTAAGTAAAGGGAAACTAAGTTGTTGTAAAGCTGCTTCTAAGGTGTACCTTCTATTTGGCATAAACTTGTCTCACACTACTTGTGCCAAGGCCGCCGAAGATGACGGTGTCCCCCTCAAAAAGAGAGGGAAGGCTACTTTTGTGCGCCCCGATGTCAACTGCAGACTTGTCGACTTCTGCCAGCCCCCCCACCAGATTTTTCTGTGCAAATTCCAAGCACCTTCTGCTTCCGACGGAGGTGGCATACCTTGCATGCAATATCGCAGGCACCTAAGGAAGACAGCCCGTCTTCTCGACTTCCGAGCACAATTTCCGAGCACAATTTCCAAGCGTCCTCGGTACCCAAGCGTCCTCTAGCCTTGCATGCAATATCGTGAGCACTTCCGCAACCATGGACACCACCAAAATTTTTGAGCACTTCTAGAAACTGGTCTAGCATGGGTCACCGTTTTTGGCCCAACCAGCTTGGACTGGCACCCTAAGAAATCTACTAAGGGTCGGGGTATCCAAGAGTCCACGGGGAATTCACAAATTGCTAAGCTTTTGGCAAGCCAAAAAAAAATCAAGGGGAGGGGTTTTGCAACAGGCGTTCCATGTGGTCGAGGATCATTTTTGAAGAAAACATTTGTTGCACCCGGTGGACCTTGTTGACTCATTTTGGCACCCACCTCTTTGGGCTACCTTTTGCAGCTTGCCGCAACCCACTGGGCCTAGCTATGGGGGTCTAGGCAACGCTTAGGGCAATTAGGAGGGTTGGAAACCACCAAAAATGGGTGGTTGCGGGTGGATTAGGTGCGCTTGAAATCGCGCTTTGAGCCACGTAGCCCAAGATATGGTCTGATTTTGGCTTGGGGCTGTCAGCGGCCAAGGTGCACAAATTTTGGGTCTTTTGGGGCAAAAAAAAAGGCTTATTTTGGCCCTAAATTGCAGATTTTGAAATGGAGGTCCGGTATTTGCGACGCCGGTTCCTGCATGCCACCGTTGACTTTTCGGTTACTACTTTGTGTGGTTGTCCCTCACACCCATAGGTAGCATCCACTAAAATTTTGGCCGAATCTGAAGCACCACGATGGAGCTGTGATTTTTTGCCCATTTTGCGCGTGGTTGCTGCTTGCTTGCTTGCAGCTTGCTTGCTTGCCTCTTGCTTGCTTGCTTGCTTGCCAAATCTGTTGGGTGCAACCTAGACGTTGAAGGCGGGTATAAAACCAAAACTCGTTCCACCAGTTGGCTGACCCTAGCCCTAGCTCTCACCCTAGGCTTAGAGTGAGTGTTGGGGTCCAAAATGGAGAGCAATGATGTGGCAAAGGCAACCATGAACGAAATTTGGGGGTTGTTGTTCAAGGCAATCAACATGGCTGGCACGGCCAAACCAATTGGCCGCACCACCCCAAATCATCCCATCTGGACCCCCCCCCTTCCCACCGAACCTCCCGACCCCCCCCAATTGCCCCTCCCTAAACCCCTTCTCCAATGCCCCCCCTTGCCCCCCCCCCCCCCCGGAGCCTTCAGCCCACTTCTACCAAAGGGGGAGGGTCGCGTACAAAAGCGAGGAGACGCCCCCCTCCCTTGGGGATAGGGACATCCTTTGGGGAGTTATATGGGTGAGACACAACCCCCAAGCGGTGGATACACCCGAGCCCACTCGGCCATGGAAGGCCCATGTGGAGATAGGGACACCATGCGGCGCTATGGTACAATGTTGACACACCTCCCAAGAGGGGAATACACCTGAGTTCCTGGCCATGAAACGGCTGCGCAGGGATTTGGACGCCCCATGGGGGTATGGTTTAGGTCAGACACAACCCGAGCAGCGGATACACAAAAGTCCCCCCGGCCATGGAAGGACCGGCCAGGGATAGGGACATCCCGTGGGCGTATGGCACGGGTGAGACACAACTCCCAAGCAGCGGATACACTCGAGTCCCCTCGGCCATGGAAGGGCCGTTTGGGAATAGGGACATCCCATGGGGGTATGGTACGGCTGAGACACAACCTCCGAGCGGCAGATACACCAAGGTCCCCTTGGCCATAGAAGGGCTGTGTGGGGATAGGTACATCTCGTGGGGGTATGGCACAGGTGACCATCAACTCCCAAGCAGCGGATACACCAAAGTCCCCTCGGCCATGGAAGGTTGCATGGCACCACGGCGTCGCGGACACCTTATTAAACACCGTTTTGCAATCATTTACCAGCCCAATCGCTATGGAAGAACAACGGCCCTTGATTGACTGGCCTTTGTAGAGGCCCAATAAGCTTGAACCACCGCAACCTGACAACATGCTTGACATTGTGTGCGCCAAGTGCGCGGTGCCACAATTCAGCGGTGGGGTGCGCACACCTTCTCCGACGGCGTAGCTACGGGTAGCCACAAGACACGTCCCTCCGAATCGGGCAAATTCCCGCGCCTCCATTCCCTTGGCCAAGCGCTCCGCCGTGACCACTTTGCTGCGCCAGAGATGCATGTCTTTCACTGTGACACACAGAGGCAGGGTATAGGGGGGTATAGGCAGAGGCAGATAGGGAGCTCTACCCCCAGACCCTCCCTTGTCCAGGCCATGCCCCAGCGACACTCCAACTAAGCACTAAGGCGAGAAGCACAGGGTTGTGGAGAACTGCACATGCGGTTGTCGAGGGCTGTGGAGGGGTTCTGGGTAACGAAGGGTGTGGGAAGCGGGGTAGTGCAGCAACTAACGACATGGGGAGTTGCCATAGAGGCTGAGTAAATGAAATGGGTGGGCATACCTGTTTGTCCAGGAAAGCTCTGCCCCTCCAAAAAAACATCGGCTGCCTCTTTCGCCTGCAGACATAATGAAAAAGTATGTGAGGCATGTGCACAACCGGAACTCTGCACGAAAGAAGCGGCACTGTACACTGTGCAGCCCACGCTCCACAATATCAGCGTGCCAAGCCGTCTGAGAGGTAGTTCCTGCCGCCCAAATATGAATCCACAGATCGCAGTGGGATTACGTGCTACACATGCAGGGTGGTTTGTGGCTAGACTGTGCAAGCAAGCATGAATGAAGTTTGGCACAGGCTTCGCTTTGCATGTGGTGGTCTGAACCCCCCTTGCAAAAGCTCTTTCCGAAGGCCAGCAAACACAACCGGGGGTCAGGCATGTTAACACAATTGTGTCATGGGCACCTTGAAATTACCCCCCCTCCCCCTTGTGTTAGTGTGTTAACACAGGGCTCGGCCAAAGGGTGAAATTACCCCTCGTAGTACCTACCCCTAACACAGCCAACACAAGCCAACACAGTGACCAAAGTGAGCAACATGAAGCCATTTTTGTGCCCTGTTTCTTTTTCGGTGTTGTGTTGTGCTTGGTTGGTTGCGTGTTGCATTGTGTTACGGCATGGCATGTAATGGCATGGCACAAAGGAAATTGGGCATGGCACATACAAGCGTATGGAGCAGACAGGCACAATTGGATATCTTCTGAATGGCCCAATAACACAAGATACGTAACACAACATCATGTTGTGAATTGCATGACATATGTTCCAAATGGCAACACAAGGCAAGGCACTCAAGCCGACAAAAGTGAAGTGTCACAATCACCCGGTACTACCTTGGACGTGTTAACACGCTGTGATATGGGTACCCCCCGTCCCCTTGTGTTACTGCGTTAACACATTCCTGTTTTGGAGCAACCCCCCCCCCCCCATACCTTTTCTCCTCCAAAAAGCAAACACAACAACAGGTGGCAGTAGGTCTCCTACAACAATTCCAGTGCCAACACCTGTTGTACCGTTGTACCGAGGCCTTGTGCCAAACCCCCGACCGTTGGCATGATGTTCACATTTTATATCAAGGAAGCTGATTTCGGGATGATGGCCTTTGTAGCCTAGTTGGCCCCTTGGCTTTCAGAATAGTACATCATGTGACAGCCGAAATCCAAGTTGTGGGAATTGACGGAACCAACGCCTAGTGCTGCTTGGACAAAGGGTGGGGTGGGGGGGTAATCGGCAACAATAGCCGTGGGTAGCCGTGGGCAGCAACACAACAACGACAGCATCTTCAACCAAAGGGGGTGTTCCAAGCCGCGGCTGGGTTGGTTGACCCCCCCCTCCCCCCCCCTTTGCTGGCCGCGGCTGGCCAAAAACGGCTGGGGGGGGAATATGGCCAAAATCAAGGAAAATGAAGAAAAAACGGCCACACTTGGGGTCCCTAGGGGTGCAAGCCATCCCCTTTTGACTGGTGGCTACGTATGCCAGTGCATTTGGGGCAACTAGGTTGTGTGGCCTCTTTTGAAGTGCAAAATGACGCCCCCTCCCTCCCATGCTCAACTTCACGTGCAGCTGAAGACACACAATGTGGCATACTTCAACACAAAAAAAATTTCAACACAAATTTTTTTTCAACAGAAGATTTTTTTCAACACGAAATTTTTTTCAACACAAAATTTTTGAACACAAAAATTGCTGTGTTGAAAAAAAATTTTCAACGCGAAATTGTTGTGTTGAACAACAAAACAAAATTTTTTGGGTTGGACACATCATCATCGTCATGTGATCTTCAGAGCAGGAAAAATGCAAGGCCCAACACAATATGGTGGCTAGGCTAGGTGGCTAGGTGGCTAGCTAGGTGGCTGGGTGGCTGGGCGGCTGGCTGGCTGGATGGCTGGAGCACCCCCCCCTTCCCCCCCCCACCCCCTCCCCCCCACTGACCGGAACAGGCCCACAATAGCAGCGTTTCTAGCAGCAACAATCAGAGCATAATTGTTTCGTGCATCAAGGCGCCGACGCACTGCCGACACAGTCATCGATCGTTGTGAAGTGCTTGCCCCATCGCACCAAATATGGCGCAGTATGTCACGTCCATCAAAACTAAGGGAGTAACTTGAAATCGTGTTCCGGGTGCACAAGCAAATTGAAATCAATAGGTGGAGGTCCCGTGGTGGCGGCAGCGATTGAACACCCCGGAGCCCAAGTGATGAGCAAGCACCGACACGCATCGTCATAGACCTGAGCTCTGGTCCCCAGAATCAATGCATTGCCTTTTCGCAAATAACCCTTCGGCCACCGAGGCTTTAGCTTTATTACCTGCAGAAAGAGGTAGCCAAAACGTGCCTTACACCTTCAAGGGGCTGTCCGACCGCACGTTCCAACAACGCCTTTGACGTGCAAACACCACGTGAAAACTAGGAACTCCAAGGCGGAGGGAGGGCAAAGATGGGGCACATTTTGGTGTCAAATCTTGAGGCAAGAGAAAGCAGGCATCAACTCCCTGCTGAAAATGCGACAGCATTGCCGAGATTCGGAGGGGTGTGGCGCATGCATCACAAAGCCGTGTCAAGATGTCAAGGCCGCGTCAAGAGGTCACCATAGGTACCAGAAGAGCAAAGGTCCGGCACACCACTTTGGCATCGTCCAAAGCCTGCGAGCAACTGCCCAAGGCACAATACGCCGCGCTGCGGTTACTGAACAGCACCTCATCGGTTGGATCAATCCCAATTGCCTTGAATAAATGTGGCACGACAACGTTGTGGGCTTGTGCAGGGGGGGGGGAATTTAGTACGGGAAAATTTTTGCCCGGAAAAATTCCACCGGGGAAAAATCCCGCCACAATCGTTAAAAGTGATGGGGAAAATTGCACCACACACGTGGTATACTGTTCATATGCGTTCCTTTCAATGAAAGCCTGCAGAGCAGGGGACAAAGAGGGCAACGTTGCACGCTGCCAGGACAGGCGGGCAGCAGGTTTTGCACCAGGCCTTGCAGCAGGCTTTGCAGCAGGCTTTGCAGCTGGCTGGGCAGCAAGCTGAGCCGCAGGCCGAGCAGCAGGCCGAGCAGCAGGCTGAGCGGCAGGCTGAGCGGCAGGCTGAGCAGCAGGCTTTGCAGCAGGCCGAGCAGCATTCAACGCTTGCTGCTAGTTACATGGGAGCGGTTTGGAATGCCACAGAAAATATATACGTTAAAATCTTTCATTTTCAGCAAATGTTCACTGCACTCAACACCCTCAACAGCACCACACAGATCCTTACATGGGCAGGGCACTTATCTGTGACCAGCAGCACAGGGCAGCTCTCAGGGAGTTCGTACTGAACCATCCAAAAAAAAGTATGGGAAAAATTGCGCCACAATCGTTAAAAGTGATGGGAAAAATTACGCCAGAATTGGGCGTACGAAATTTTTCCAGACAGGTTTCTTCCCGTACTAACCCCCCCCGCCCCCGTGGTGGAATCATGGGCCAATGCGACCTTGCCAATTTCTCTAGATTCCGAGGTTTTTGCCGAAAGTTCCGTTCTCATCACCTCGCAGAGGTTGTTACATCAAAGCCGGGCAGGCCCATATATGTGGGAAAACGCCACATACCCCCCCAGTTTGGGCCTTTTGGGGCCTATCTGTGTACCCTACCCCAAGGGGTTGCATTGTTGGTTTAACCCCTTGTAAAATCAATATTTTGTCCAATAAACGCATCCCCCAATCAATTTTTGGTCCGGACCCCCCGTACCCCCCCCATTGAAATCCACTTTTTTGAGGGGGGGGTTATGGGGGGGGGGTCAAAAACGTCGAAGAAATGACCCCCTCTTATTTTGTGTCCGAGATCATGAATCTTTTGGGTTTTTTTTCGATTTTGAGCCAACAAAGTGTTTCCGGGTCCCAACTCCTTGGGGTTTGTATGGGGTAGAGTGGGACGAGAGCTTATGCGGTTTATGTACTTTTCAGCAATTTTTGCTAATGTTGACGGTTTTGGCGACCTTGATGACCCCGTGCAACCCACTCTACAGTAGCTATACGGGACGAAGCACCAAGAGCACCAAGGGGTCCAAAAATAATCCTTCCACGCATGTGCAAGTGGGGACAGTATATACCCAGTAGGATAAGAAAGGACGTTTTTTGCGGTCTCTAGCTTTGCTGAGGGCTGGTCAAAACCTGTTCCAAAGACGCAAAATGACTGCTTCCGCCAATAATGGCTCGCAAGAGTGAATGGGGTGGGGACTAGGTACTCCATGGATCGTGGATCGGACCTTCCCCAAACCCCCGTGAATCGGACCCCGACCAAAACATCCCCCCCCCCCCCAAGGTACGTAGTCCCCAGTGGTACACAACCTGCTAATGCAGTTTTTCACCCTAGGCAGCTCAAAAATCGAAGTTTTGGAAACTTTTTTTTATATCGTGACCACACAAAATGACCATCCAAGGTATGCAAAGCATGTTAAGGGCAGTACTTATGTGTTTTTCACCTTGTTTGGGTAGAGTGCGGGGGGGTTCCCAAGGGATTGGTACACAACCTGCTTATACAGTTTTTCACCCTTGGCAGCTCAAAATTCGAATTTTCCGAAACTTATTTTTTGTAATATTGTGACCACACAAAATCCAAGGGATGTATACTACAACCAACGAATACGGAAACCAACTTACACGAGCACGCTCAGCACCAACACCCGGATATTCCCATGAGCAACTCCAATGTGTATTTGTGTTCATTTTTGCACGCCAACGTTTACAGTGGTGTGCTATGTCGAAATTGTGTATGCACTATGCAAAGCGGCGAACTACCCGGTTGCTACGTAGAAACAGATACGGCCATCCTCACGAGATTTCACCGCACATTAGAAAGCAAAAGCGATGGGGCGAGCCAAGTAACCGAGTGAGATGACACAAGGGCGAGAAGCAATCCGGTGCACCACCAAGGACTTCTCTAACCTGTGGCAAGGATTTTGCAACAACCTTACCACGGAACATGCATGTAAAATTGATTGCTTAAATGCTCAAATAAACTCACACTTCGATTGGTGGGGGCACTGGACATTAGGCGTGTTAACACGGCCGGCCAACACAGAGGTAGAAAGTACCCCCCCACCCCCTCCTGTGTTGTGTTAACACAGGCCCAACACGGACCTGAAAAGTAGCCCCCCCCTCCCCTTTGTCCACCCCATGGCAACACAAGAAGCCGAAGATTTTGTGTTGTGTTGTGTTGTGTTGTGTTGTGTTGTGTTGTGTTGTGTTGTGTTGTGTTGTGTTGTGTTGTGTTGTGTTGTGTTGTGTTGTGTTGTGTGGTGTTAAAAGTGTTAACTAGGGGCGAGATTTCAGGACAATAATCGTTAACTCCGTCTCGCGGGAGAGTTAACGATTATCGTCCTGAAATCTGGAGGGACCGAGCCAGAGTTAACGATTATCGTCCTGAAATCTGGGCCAACCGCCAATTCACCTGGGGTTGTGACCAATCAATAAAACCGGCTCTTCGAGCCGGTTCCAATGAGCCTATCCGGAAGAATTTTCATTTTTCAACCGAAAAAAACGTTTTCGTAACCGGCAATAACCACGGTTGTCATGATGACATCGTCATGACAAGAGGAATAAATAACAAAATAACTAGTTTGCATAGAGGAAGAAAACTGGGTAGTATGAACATAATCGGGCCGTTTTTATGTCGTTTTTAATCATTTTCACATGAATTTCCTTCAAATTTAAGGCAGATTCATCTACAAATCCATTCTCCTGCCCTTGCTAATGTCCCTGTGGTTGTTTCCTCAGACTCGGAGTGGGATTATGAGGAGCGCCCATTGACACAGCTTTCTCTCAAAAGGTCCCTTGAGGAGGCTAGGGAAAGCTATCGTGCAGCCGCTTGGGCAGCTCCCGCAGCACCAGCAGGTTCCCCTGTGAATCAGGACTTGTCCAATACTCCTCAGCCGTTTAAAAAAATGCGGCGACCGCGCTTTCCTCCTCGGACCGTTCCTCGCGAGAACATCTGCTACAAGTGTTCTAGGGAGATTTTCGTTTTGCGGCCATTGCGTGGTGGTAAGCGGATTTCTTGCAATGCTTGCAATGCCCCTTTTCATGAGAAATGCTTCTACAGCTCTGTTGTGAAGCCAGAGGATGGGGTGGGCCCTTGTTGTCTTCAGGCACAATAGTATGCCCATCAATCTATCTATATATCTATCTATAAAAATTGACATGTGTATTGTTGCATGTTGTCGTATAGTGGGACTTTTTTTTCCCGTACGGGTTTTTTTTCATGCCCAATGTGGTTTTCAAGCGTTCACTCACTTTGCTTTGCCTTGCACGTGCTTGAGGAGGGATGGGGCATGTGGCGCTGATATGGAGTTAACGATTATCGTCCTGAAATCTCGCCCCTTGAGTTAACACTTTTAGGTAATCGTTCAGTGTTAACGCTTATCGTCCTGAAATCTCGCCCCGTTCGCTTCGCTCCTACAGGGCCGAGATTTCAGGACGATAAGCGTTAACACTGAACGATTATGTAATAGTGTTGTGTTGTGTTGTGTTCGGTTGGGTTGGGTTGGGTTGGGTTGGGTTGGGTTGGGTTGGGTTGGGTTGGGTTGGGTTGGGTTGGGTTGGGTTGGGTTAACACAACATAACACAAAAGGTAAACAACACAACACAACACAACACAACACAACACAACAACACGTACCACAACACACCACCTATTGGACGTGTTAACACGGCCCCAACACAGGCGGTGAAAAGTACCCCCCCACCCCCTCATGTGTTGTGTTAACACGGGCCCAACACAGACCTGAAAAGTACCCCCCCTCCCCCCCCTGCCTATTGCCCACTCTTCCTCCGTGAACAAAGATGTCAGCAAAAGAAAGAAAGACCACAACAAGGTTTCTGTGTGAGAGAGTGCAGGACACATGTTATCCCAACATATTGAGCATCGCTTCAATTGTCGTCATTTCAGGATACAAACATGCACAAAACTATCCTAGAAACATATGTCATGTGCCATGGACACACACAAACAATGCTCATATTGGGCTGAGTACCAAATACTATTGTGCTTTCCCACAACTTTTCGTGTGGGCATGTGACAAATCACCAAAAGAATGGTTTGCAAGCTCGCATGCATGAAAACACCCTATTACACCGCAAATGGCTTGCAAAGGCGGCAACAAGCGACTCGGGCTGGTAAAGACAGCAGGCGTGCACAACACAAAGAAAACTGCTCACAGATGCATCTGAGGCTGCAGAACGTGATCGCAAAACGGAAGATCAAGTGGGATGGGTGCAACAACCTGCGAGTATGCGCCAATGGCATCATGTATGCGGCCTTCGCGCAATGCCGTATTCCCAACCTCCTTCAATTCCTCCACCATCAACAAAAAACTCACTACATCCCTACAAAACGCGGTAGGACCAATACCCCAAAGCATCCATGGCCACGTCTCATAGAGTGGAACGTCGACCTTCAAAAAATGGTACCATAACCAAACCTCCCTTACGTAACGTGCAAACAGAAAGACAACAAGGCGAAGAAGTTACACAACCTCCCTTTCCACACCCCTCATGCGCTTTTGCACTCCCCTCATTCGCTTTGCCACTCCCCTCATTTTGGGCACTTTGTTGTACGTAGGGCTGGGGACCAATTCACCTATGGGGGCTCAAAACGCTTTCATGCACATGCTACTTCTTTTGCCGACGGGGTTGGCATGTGTCGTGCATGTTGTCAAGGGAGTTGGACGGCGCAAAGGCAAAGAGCAAGCTGATCACAAATGCAGTTTAGCTGTACGGCGGGAAACGCAATGTATCTTCATATACACTGCCTCGGGTTGACCGACCACCCACCACAAGATTGTACGCGATGTGGTTTCGACAAGAGATTCGCTTTGTCTTGCAACGGGAAGATCTGTCGTCGCTGACCTCGCGAGAGAATTGCACAACTCAAATAACGGGCAATAATAAGTAAAGAGCTTCTGCAAATGGGCACCCAATTTTGACGGCCACCCCCGTTGTCAAGGGGATTGGACGGCACAGAGCAAAGAGCAAGCTGATCACATATGCATATGAGCTGTAAAGGCGAGAAACAAAATGCATTGTATCATACACTTCGTGAGTCCACACCACAACTATCGCTATCGCTGCTTCTTATCCAAAACCAAAGTATTTTCGTGGACATGCATTACCTAACACATATATGCATATGGGACAGGGCAGTAGGGTCATCACTCACCATAGCCACACACATTACACCTGCGGAAAACACGTAATGACAGAGTAACCGTGACACACGACGTGTGGACGTATGACATGGAAGCACGATGAGTTGAGCTAGGAGCAGAAAGTTCATCGTGCGTTCAATTTCATCAACATGTCATTGGGGGTGCACCGCCTGTGACCACCTGCGACCGCCTGCGACTGCTTAAGAAAATTTTCGTACACGTCTACGGATGGCATAACCCATTCACTCACTCCCCCACTCCCTCCACCCCGCCTGGCCTCCCTCCCTCCGTCCCTCCAAGTGTGCAATGCATTAACCCATTGAAGGAAAGACATATCACAATTGTCTCTTGCACTAAATAGTGGCATTGGCTAGGGCTTGTTGCCGGACTCATTGTCAACACAAGTGGTTGGACGCAGGAAGCGTTGGCCTTTTACCACTTGGCACGATGAACACGCACCTTGTTAGCTTCCATGGGATCTATCGCTTGCCCCTTTTGTTTGGCCGCCTTTTGTAGGGCATTGCGCGTGCGCTCATTCCTATCTTTTCGAACATTCAAGATGCCTTGCAACGCCGGCGACCTTGAGACGGCCTAGTGGTCATGGTATCCCTCTTCCTCGGGTGCTAGACGATGGCCATGAAAAGAACGCAAGACGCAGGCAACCACCGGTGGCACATCAAATTGTGAAGCCACTGGAGGATACCCATTTTTGCGCCAGACTTTTACATGAAGGTCACGAAATACTTTTTGGGCCTCACGTGCATGATGACGGACATCAACAATGGGAATAGGAACCGATTTGCCATGGCAGCAAAATTTGGTCCTCTGGACCCCATCGTCGCTTTTTCTTCATATTCATGACGCCATCTACCTATGCAATTGTTACTTTCGGGTGCAAAACCGTTTTTTTTGGTTAAAATAAAAATGTGGTGAAAACTATTTTCATGGCAAAGAGCACAAGGAAGAGGGGTAGAGGGGTCACAAGCCATAGTACAATTGCATGGAGCCCTCAAAAGGAGGTTTTTGGCCAAAAAAGGGCATCTCAAGTGCTTGCGACCGCCTGCAACCGCCTGCGACCGCTTGCAACGGTGGGCACCCCCATCATATATGGGATCATTCTCATCTGCTTCATCATTAGATTTTGACACATCTTTGCAATGAGATGCGGAAGCCTCATGAGCACACATTGGTTTTAGACCTGCCAAACCAGGCACGCTACCCGTAGCCAAATCCTTACTTCTCCCTCCCTTCTCTGCGAACAACGTTCCTTTCCTTTTGCAAAGCTCACGTAGTACATCACTCTCATTTTCTTGTGAAGAACCAAACCAACGAAGCTGCGCCTAGCCGCGGCTGGGTGGCTGGGAGGCTTTGGAAGCCCCCCCCCCCCCCCCGGCTGGCTGGCGCGCTCCCGGAAAACGGCCAAAATACGTTGTGCACCACTTTACCGCCTCTTCTCACGCATGGTATGGGGTTTGCAAGGGTGGGGGGGGTCAGCCACCTTTCAAGAACACCTTTACCTCATACTCCAAGTTGCCTTACTTTCGGAACCTCCCACAAAGACCAAAAACACAAAACATAGAATCACCGCATCTGACGAATGTTCAACTACAAATGTTCTTGTTACCGATGTAAAGGGGTGGCCTCCAATACCTCAAAGTACACAATTGTCCTCAATCCGAAATATATACCATCCATATTGCATTATATATCCCAAGGCACCTTTGCAAAGAACACTTACGTCTCCAACTCCTCATGTAACCCAACACAAAGTCATGCACCTTTTGGGTCAGAACATAGTAACCTTGATATTGACATTGGGATGACAATATTTGTTGTGTATTAGTGCGGCAAGAGTCCAATGTCTAAATAAGCACCAACCAAGAAAAACAAGTTTTGGCCCTATATGATTGTGGCAAGTGTGAGTGGTCTACGTCCCATCTTGGGACCCCAACGCGGCTGGGGCTCGGCCATTCTACATCCCCGGTCCCGTCGACACGTGTGAATTTGTTGGGCATGCCCACAAAATCACACATTTTGTCCTATTTGAAAAATGCATGCACTAGAGCATCTCCATGCATGCTTGCCGACGTTAGTTGGACACGGATACGCTACAACACAATGCTGCAACATAATGCAACGGCAATTGTGTTGGTGATTGTGCAACTGGACCACTCGGTCCAGATTCCCACATGAGCAAACAACCCAAAACCCCATCCCGCTGCATGATGTGCCTTGTTTAAAGGGAAGGAAAAGTTACCACACACTCCATCGATCGTTGACATCATCTTGAGATCTTGAGAGCAAGGGCGGTGAGGCAACCATGCATGTACAAAGCAATGGTGGTTGGCTAGGTGGAATGCAGGCGTAGGTGGCTGGCTGGCTGAGTGGCTGGGTTGTTGGCTGGCCGGCCGAACCCCCCCCCCGCCATGGCTGGTGCAGCTCCAACAAACTGGGATCCATCAATACCAGGCTGTAACAATACTTACGGTGCGTTACGCGCGGCGCTTTTTGGCCGCTTCGTTCAAATTTTGAGAACATCTTCAACAGGAAACCACGAAATGTTGATTTTTTTTACACGTCTGTAGCTTGAGAACTGTATTATAGCCGGGAGCATCAGAATTTCTGTCACAATGCACTGTACCAGAATTCTTGCCCTGGGGGGTTGGGGCATTTTGGCCCATATCTGGGAAAATTGCCAAATTGCCATTCAAATTTTCGACATTCCTTCATGTCAATGCCATGCTTTTTGATTCCGAGTTTTTTTGCTACATTGGCATTGCAATCCGCATTCTAGCGCAGATCACAGGCCGAATCATGCATGCCGGGATCTGGTGTCGTGCAAACTTCCACCCAACCTGCTCCTCCTCTCACCTCTCGTTCCTTGTTGTTGCCTCAATACGTTGCGGACTTTGAAAAGTTGCCGTTGAGGTATTTGCAAGGGAAAGATCGTAGGATGAGCAACGTTGATCGTGCCGTTGCGCGAATCTTGATTGGTCAAATCACGATTCATCAAGTGTTCCGGCATCACACCACTAAATCTGCGGTCCGGGCCAGAATGACAAGGTTGCGGACCAAAAAAAGGGGGTTGGGGGCACCATGGACACCGTTGGGATGGCAAAAAGGCCTAGTGAGAGCATGAGCAAAGCCCCCATGCGCCGAAGGTATACCCTCCCTCCTTTAGTGTAGCAGGCCCCATTTGTGGCAGCATGCAGATTTCAGCTACATCTACGTGCGCGCCTCATAGTTTGGGGTAGATATGTCCATTTCATGAAAAATTGGTGTATATGAGTAGGGTGGATCGTCCTCTACAAGATGACCAACTTGGTTTTTGCGTGGTGAGCCAATAAACCCTCTCCCGAAGCGCGACCGTAACCGGTACTCAACAGAAATCAGCAAAAAACTGCAGCTGGGCAGTGAACTCTTGAGCAAAACCCTCTCCCTCCATGGGGTAAATCGTGTCAAAACAAAGCAACGAAGGCATTTCTGAGTAGCCTGGGTCAAGCCCTACGCGTACATATGTTTAGATTTTGCCAACTCATCGGTGACATCACTCACTAAGCTTGACCGTGACCCGCGCAGTTCTGGACACGTCATTTGGCAACAGCTGGCTTATCGGCAAATCACCCTATATCCAATATCCGCGGCCTGTGGTAGATTGCGCGCCCAATGTGACGGCCGATATTGCCTAAATGTGATAGGGGTTTTACTGCACAAATGAAATCTAGTCCACAGCGCTTTTTTTTTTGCTATTTGAGGCTTTGTGCCACAAATTGTGGCATGTCAAAGGCGCAAACCAAGATACTGAAGTTATTTTTCGCGTTGAAATATGGATACTCCCAATAAAAGCCTTTTAGCCTCCTTTTGAAACCAGACCGGGTGGTCAGGAGCAGAGGTCGCAGTGGCATGGGCAGCAACATTGCTTGGCACCGAAGACATAACGATAGTGTTGACTGAATAGTATCCTTCAAACAGATATGGTACACATAGCCAATGAAATACCTGATATGCACATATGAGAAATCCACCCTATCATCCACTAATTGATATAATTACTAAACATCCAAGATTGCCTTACTCATCCCACATCCTATGTTCCTAACAAGGAAATGGAATATGATATACCCTATCCCACATATATCCCATATATAGGGCCATATAATGCTCCCTTAGGGGTAAAATGCCAGGGTAGGGTTGTGACCTGCTTCACCCCCCCACTTAAAACGACTGCCACGGGCAGGAAGTACATGCCCAAGAGGAACGTAGCAGTCACAAACAGCAGCAAATCACAGGTTATCAGATTCCCTCCCATAGGGAATCGAACCTACGCAGGCAATCTCGGAGCCGGCCGCACAGCCGCTGGAGTAGCTCCGATCGGTGGGTATTGAGCCACCGCCACGATACACAAATTAACAAACGGGATCCCGCAGGTCCCGCAATAAGTAGTAGGCGAAATCGCGAGCTGTTGCGCGTAGAGTCTGGTCCCTGCGTGTCGCATGAGGCATGTGGGGTCCAGCAGGTAAGGGCAGGTAGTTTTTCAAAGAATTAAAACTAAAGGCAAAGTGAAATCACACTTTTAAACAAAACTGAAGGTAATGGTACATGCGAAGCGGTGCGACGCGAAAGTGCAAAAATTTCACATGTTGAAAAAGAAAAACTGCCAGGAGTATTGACGGGAATGTCCAACAGTAATGTAGGACTGTGCCTGCACAAGGGAGCACGTGGGGAAACAACGATAGAGGGCAGGGATGCATGTCTGACTTGTGCTCGCCACTGCCTTGTGCATGCCTAGGTCACTTAACAAACACGGCCACGATGGCCCACCGTGCGCGCGGTAGCTCACTAACTAGAGGAAAGAGGCCACGATGGCCTCAGGGTAAAAGAACCGCTGTAAACACTAGGCACAAGGAGAAACACGGGTACGATGCCCACACCTTCCACCTTCGTGCTTTAGACAATTTATGAGGGCTTGTATGGTCTTGATGCTGCTTGATGTGCTTGACCTAACGCTTGTATTAACGAGTGAGCTCTTGCTTGTAAGATGTAAGCTTGCTTGATCACCTGCTTGTAAAGACTCAGACAAGGCCTAGCCAAAGGCCCACTTGTCAAACTGACCCGACACACAACAAAAATGAAACGAAGGCCGGTGTGCCTTTTCTGTGGATGCCGGAAACCAGCCACGGCTGTGGCTAAATGCTACGGGCACGGCTCAGCCAAGGGCCGTGTCCGTGTGGATGCTTAATTTAGCATGTGTGTCACACGTGATGCACCACGTAGAGGGTAAAGGAGGAGGTACGGAGATGGGATGAGGGCGTGAGTAGACACACTTAAATAGACAAACCTCATAACCATGTAACAATAACCTGACCTCACTGCTAACCCCTCACCTAGGAGCCATACTACGTATATATATCATATATACACGTAATAGAGCGATGCACACCGACAAACACAAGACACACTTGTGCGCGCACACCCATTGGCAGGGCCCGGGGGCACACACTCGCCCGGAGGGCATCACAGAGTGTGGGTCTCGCGGTGGCGGCCTTGGGGCACGTGATGGTGGCACTCCACACATACGGCACGTGCAAGAGCTTCCACAAACTACTCACGCACACACAACAAACAGTAAGCATATCCACAATAGAACACGTGTATAGATACGCCACCTTGTTGCTTGGTGTTCGTGTGTGTCTTGGGGGCGTGCGTATAAACACTTAGGTTAGCTTGCGTGTTACCTTTGTCGGTGGGTGTGCCACCGGCGGGCCGTAGCGCAGGGGGTCACCTCCAGGTTGCAAATTGGGGAGGTCGCCCGTACGGTCCCGCTGGTGTATCAGCCCACCCTGCTCCCCGGGGGCACGATGACACGCCCCGAAGGAGTTTTACTCCCCCAACCCCTCTACACCGTGTATGACGGATTCATGTTTACACCTCCGTGTGTAAACTTGGGCCGGTGTACGCGGCTACAAAACCCCAAAGGTAGGTGTCAACCTAGGTCTTGCTTGTTCGGGGGGCGGGTGATAACCAACGTAATAGGCAACCATATAATCCCGTAACTAAATTAATGGCATGCGCACACACACGCTACCATTGGCCACGGGCACACCCGGTTTTGGTGTGTCTCGGATAGAGAGACTCGTGTGTGTGGTGGAAATCCAAGTCCACGCACGGGTCTCTATAAAGAAAAATGCCACGCCCATATCCCAACCCGTTTGGTTGGGTGTTGGGATAGAGGACCCCTCGGGTGTTGTGGAAATCCAAGTCCACTCGTGGGGAACTCTAGAGAAAACATTAATATACATAACCTCTCATAGACATATGCATGTGCACACTCGCCCTTTTCATCATATTGTTTGTTCCCTCTCGTTGCAGGCAGGGATTCCCCCGCGAAATTCATCAAGGACATGAAGAGCACACCCAGCCAGCATGCGGCCCCATGCAATGGCAATGGAGGGTACCCACTCCCAACCCGGGCACGCATAGCGACCGGGGACGAATACCCAGGCGGCGGAGACGGCCCAAATCCGCAACGCCACTCTTTGCCTTTGAAGACCCCACCCACTCACAGAGTGACGGGGCAAAGGCACCCATTGCAATTCATATTAGAATACTTGTATTGTAGAGGACGACCCCTCCCTCCAGGCTTAAGTCCTCGCCGTATGTAGTGGCAATTTTGCACGCCACGAAATTTTTTCCACGTAATGTGAGCCACACGAGTACTTCGTACCTTGTATACCTACCCTCGTGTGGACAAGGGCAAATCGGTGGAAAACCATCACGCCCAACACAAAAGGGAAAATGGGTTGTACCCGCCAACCCAACGAAGTTTTCAAGCCTTCGCCATTTTGAGCAAATGATTTAGCTCGTTGGCTTGGGTCACGGGTCAGGGACGGTCGTGGGGTCGTGGTTTCGGTACGGGGCGGCACTCCGAAACCTTGCAAACACCACCATGCGCACAACCCGGCAGAGTCTTCGGGAAGTGCTTGCCACGTTGTTAGCACCCTTGACAGGGGGCGTCATCGTGGGCAGGACTGACGGCAGTAGTCCTGGTGGTGGTAGGAGTGCTCCAGTAAGACCCAAGGATAGGGGTTTGAATGGCATTAAGACCCCCGAAAGAACACGTCCCACTTCCGCCCCAGGCTATATGCCACGCCACCCCACCCCAAGGACTCTCAAGCCTTTAGCGGTGAGAGAGGTAGACGGTGGGGTAAACCTGCGGTACCCACCGCCCTGCTCCGGTGGGGATTTTTGTAACCGAGGAGCGCGCCGTGCATGCACATCTTCTTTCCTGTCTCCCACCGCTTCTCGCTCTCTCCTCCCTTCCCCAAACAATAATATATCCATATTGGTTAGGGTTTTCTTTTCGTGGCACGCTCATGAGAGCGGTCCACCAAGGTGGGCAAGGATGTCAACGGTTTGGGTGAGATTCTGTTTCTGCAAGTAATCTCTCCAAACTTTGTTGTAGGACGGTAAGAAGGTTTCAACGGGTTCCTCGGTATCCCAATCTTTGGTATAACCCTCCCACCGCACCTTGAAGAGAAGTCTCTTGCGGTAAGTACGGTGACTTAATATTTTCTTGACATTATAGGTGTCCTCCTCAAACTGGGAGGGCACCCTAGCAACCTCCTCCGTGTAATTTAGAGGCACGGGGGAGCGAGGGGAGTTGACCGTTTTCATTAAACAATCAACGTGGACGTCAACTAACCTCCGTTGGTCCACTTGAATAACATAGAGGTCGTGCGCCTTCTTGGCCACAACCTCATAGGGCCCATCCCAATAGGGACAAGTCTTATCGCCAAGATTTTTGCGTTGGCGACGGACCCATACGCGGTCCCCTTTTGAGAAATTGGGGGACATCCTCCTACTCTTATTATACTTACGAGCCATTGTCTCTTGCACTTGAATCATAGCCCTCCGTGCAAGAGCAATAAGCTCCTCACGCCGTTGGAAGTAGTGAGCGGCGTCTTGGGCCACCCCCTTAGGCTCGGCAAGAGGAGGCCCCTTAGTACGGTTGTGTTTACCAAACACAATCTCGTTAGGTGTATGACCTGAAGGACCTGTAGTCTCATGCCACGCTCGTACAACGGCGGGCAAAACCTCTACCCAATTAGTTTTCTTCTTCTTCAAGGTAATGGCTTTAGCAACGGCACGCCTTAGCTGCTTGCCAGTATTTTCGGCCTTGCCATTACCTTGGTGCCTACCCGCGAGACACATAGTCGAGCGGGCACCAATCTTAGAACAAAGGGTTTGGAAATATTGGCTCACAAATTGTGGCCCACGGTCGGAGCATATTTCACGAGGGGCTCCGAACCTATCCACCCAGCGCTCCATTACCAAATGGGCCGCTCTTCTCCCCGTTAGCCCTTCATCCTTGTCTCCATGACGGGGTTTAGGAATAGGGATCGCGATGAGGTAGCCGGAAAGCCGGCATACACATAGGAGCATTCGGTCATACACCTCTCCATCGTGGGAGGTGGAAGGGTAGTGAAACACATCAAGCGCTATGGAGTCCATGGGCTCCATAGGTATAGGCATAGGGGTCATGTACCCTTGCTTGCGCTTGGTGTCATGCGTGTGAATGGCACATGAGGGACACGTTTGACATTGCAGTTCCACTGCTTTGTACAACCCCTCACCTTCCACGCCATGGTTAATTTCCTTCCAGTGTTTTTCCACACTGGAGGTAGTTAAGTGAAATGCATCATGGTATTCGGCTACCAAACGATGCACTAGCGGCGTAGGAACACACCACCGTCCATTACGGACGAGCTTGTTATCCACCAACCTCACTCCATCTTGGAAGCTCCCATTCAAGGCATCTTGCCACATTTGTTTGTAGCGTTGACAATTTGGGTAGTGTTTAGCCCAATTTATCTCAAAAACATTGGGAGCATCCTCCCCATGTATAGGAGTTGCTTTCTTGTGGGACTTCCAAGATTTTTTTATCTTGACAATTCGCTCCAGTCTCCGAAGCTTTCTCTTTTGCTTCATCCCCCCCCCCACTGGAGGCGAAGCCAGAGGGGGTGGATGACACGCGGGTGCCCCTTGAGCCCGAGGCGCCGCTTTAGACCTAGTAACAACGGGCGCCACAACCGCCCTAAATACAAGGGGGCGGGCGAGAAGTTCCTCCTTTTCGGCTGCCATCATGTCCCGCACATCCCCGGCCGCTTGGGCCGTCCCATGTATGGACACATCACCCAACGCCGGGTTAGCAGGGTAAGCCCAACGGGACAAGAAATCACCCACGGGGTTCACTGGCCCCGGAGTGTAAACCACATGGAGGTCGAATTTAGAGAACAATTCATGCCAACGTGCTTGGCGTGGAGAGGGACCCCCCACGGTTTTGAGGTCCTCCGTAGCCCAATTTTCAAGGCTACGGTGGTCCGTACGGACCTCCACGCGCTTGTTCCCCACCCAACCATGCCATTTTAAAAGCGCCGCCACTATGGCGTAGCATTCTTTCTCCCGAGGGCTCCAATTCAATTGGCTGCCTGACAATTTGCGGGAGAAAAAGGCAAGGGGGCGTAGGGCACCATCGGGACCTTCCTGCTGTAGGGCCGCCCCCACCGCCCAATTACTAGCGTCCGGGGTGAGGACAAAGTCCTTATCCCAATCGGCTAGTTGGAGGGGAACAATATCCGTAATAGCACGCTTGAGCTTCAAAAAGGCCTCGTTCGCCGAAACATTCCATGTTAGGCCTATCTTTTTGCCATTCTTATGCTTAGGCAAATCCTTCAACATATTAATCAAAGGGGTAGCTATGGAGGCGTAGTTTTGGACATAGCCCGAATAATAGTTGGCGAGCCCCAAGAACCCCCGGAGCTCCCGAACATTATCCGGTTTGTCCCAACGCTCAAGCGCCAACATTTTCCCTGGCGCCGGCCGACGTGTGCCATTTTCCAACACATGGCCACAAAACTCAACCGAACGAACAAAGAAATCGGTTTTGCTAACCGAAGCAACCAACTCCTCTTTTCGTAGCCTATCCAACACGGCACGCACGTCGCGTTCGTGGTTAGCCAATAGCTCCTCCTCCGTCGCACCGGAGGAACCAATAATAATATCATCAATATATACGTCCGCACAATCCAAACCCTGCAAAACATGGTCCATGACCCGTTGAAAAATAGCGGGCCCATTCTTGATACCCATAGGCATAACACGCCATTGGTATCGCTTACCCGCCAAATTCATGGCGGTCTTAGCCCGGGATTCAGGGTGAAGGGGAATTTGATGAAACCCTTTACTCAAGTCCATAATAGTGAAAATCTTGTGTTTGGATTGATTTTCCAACATGTTTTCTATGAGGGGGAGGGGGTGCGCGTCGGGCAAGGTAGCCTCATTAAGTTGGCGGTAGTCCACCACGAGGCGCCATTTTCCCTTCTCTTTCTTGGGCAGAACGAAACCGTTGGACGCCCATTCGGAGGCAGGGCACGGCTCAATCCAGCCACGAGCCAAAAAGTCCTCCACTATTTCTTGCTCCGCCGCGGCACGCTCCCCCACCAACCGTATAGGTTTTACAGACTTGGGTTTGGCGTTCGGGTATAGGTCAAGTTTAGCAAACCCCAACCGCTCCGTACCACGGACCTTAGGGTGTTCCTGGTCCGGACGGAGACGAACCTCCCCACTAAAAACATCCCGCTCATAGTCCGCGAGGATGCGTTTCCTCATGAGCTCCACCTCCGGAGACACAATAGGCTCTTGGGTGGTGACAACGCCACCCACACGAGAAGCCGCCAACAATCGTGTGGCGCCTTTACGTTTTCGGTAACGCTTAACGGTAGTGGCCCTCCCACCCAATAACTCTCGTTCAATTTTCGCAATGCGTGAACGCACGCATTCTTGTGCCTCCAAATCTTCGGGGGTAGGATCAAGAGTAACGGGTGCGAGGAGTTTTTTATGGGTCGCCTGATACGTGAGGGTGCGCACCGAAGCCAAATGGTTAGGCACCCTTTCATCCTCCGACTCCTCCTCCGAGGTCATGCCCGGCTCGCCATCCGTGTTGGGGTTGGAGACGGCCGGCGCCAAAACGGAGGCCACATGACATTTAGTGGCCGCCAAATTTTCCTCCGCAATACTGACGCGTTCCCGTGGGGGGCCGGCCACGGGACGCTGCGGTGGACACACGCAAGTGAGCAGGCAGGCAAAGCACTACGCTCACAAGGGCATCAATGCGTTGTCATGTGACAAAGCGTTTCAGAATCCTTGCCACTCTGCAAAGAGGGAACAAAAGTATGTACAACAACACATCAGGATATGTACACATGGGGTTAAGACTGGACTGGGATAAGGGCATCACAGGACCATAGACACTCAGTCCCAACTCGTATCCCAATCCCAGGTCCGACCCTCTCAGTGGCTGATGGGGGCGGGGGCTCAAACACAACCCATGCCCTGCTCAGTCCGGACCCTGAAACCCTGCCAATAGGGGAGGTGTCCCGCCCAGCCACAGGCGAGTTCCTGGGAACCAAGGGGCTCCAAGGTCAACCGACAGTGGCTCCCTATGCTCCCTTAACGGCAGGTCCCAACTCCACTCTGAGCCAGAGATATGGCCCCGCCATTATCCCTCAGGAGTTGGTAGCTGAAAATGGGCTGTTTCAGCCCAAACTGAAATTAGCTTAAAAAACTCCAAAATTGACCCCTCGTCCGGACCCGCCAGAGGTAGGGACGAGGCAACTGACCCTGTGCCCTTCGAGTACGAACTCCTCGGAGCCCTCACCCAACCTGGTTCCCTCTGAGGTCCCGGCATCAGGGCAACACGGATGAGTCAAGTGGGGTCATGATGCCAAAATCACCAAAATTGGCGTCATTCCCACGCGTGGCTCGCCCGGCCAAGGTAAGGCCAATGGCTCACAGGGTAGGAGGCAGGACCTAGGACTTATATCTGAGTGTACAACTTGGATTTAGGTTCGGGCTCCCTATGGGCTTAGAGAAATGGGGCCGCCAATTAACCACACGGAAGGGGGAAATTGGGGTCCCAAAATTGGGTCATTTTGGCTGCTTGAAATGAGCCAAAATTCGGTGTGCTCCCAATAGTATATCTCCACGCCGGCTTGGAGATCGGATCCGCCATTCCATACGCGATCCACCGGGAGTCCAACAGAGACTCCCATGCCTTTGGCTCTCATAGATCTCCATGCTGCTTGGCGTGGTGACGATCCCAATTGGGTCCACAAATGCCAAAATGGCAAAATTGCCCATACCCAATTTGGCCTAGCGCCTTAACGAAGGCGGCTCCGCTTCGCCCACGTGGTGTGTGGACCATGGGGACCATTACCCATAACACCCATGTCATATATGGTCCATTGGTCCATGCGTCCGGCGTGCACGAGGGTTAGAACATAGTGCACGGCGGGCAGCAAAAGTGGAAAATTGTTCAAAATGGCCAAAAATGCGCACACTCCTGGTTAAGGCAAATGAGGCACATGCCCGACTCGGACCGGAGTGTGCCATAGGATTGGTATCAAGTCATGTTGGTCCAACATATCTTTTGGGCGTCGCCCAACTCCTCCGGTATTGGGAATGGCAGGGTCGCCAAGTGAGCCCATGATTTGGGATAGTCCCAAATCGCCAACATGGCGGCCACGGTATGCCAAGCCTAAGAGGAGTTATTCGCCGGGTCCAAGATATGTTGGCTACCGAAGTATGTACCCTCATAACATACTTGGGTCATGATGTCAATTGAGCGCAACGTTGAGATACACGGTCGCCACTTGACATCATGACGAGCCAAAAATGGCAAAATTGGCACAATGACACACAAAAGTGCCTTGGAAGGTCTACAATTATATTATAATATCTCCGGCTTGGATCGTGCAATCACTTAATCCTTCTAAACACAATGACTTGACACCATTGACCTTCGATCTCATATATGTGCTCCACTTGGGGCGCCTTGAAAGGTTACGAGCGCTACTTCCCAAGTGGGCACATGAAAATATGGAAAATTGTAAAACACACACCTTGCTCCCAACGCATCGCTTCGGGATCACCACACAAGCTTCCCTTCACGAAGGTTAGGCATGCAATTGACTGTAGGGAGTATGGAGAAGGGGCTTGCACAATATGAGGTCCATTGGCGGGTTCGACTTGGAGCAATGGACCCGCCAAATGGGCACGCAACACAACACATGGCACATACCACATATTGCCCAAAAAGGTAGCTCCCACCACGATATGTCATGCCCCTCCAAGGGCATAACTTTGTGTCAATCGCTCACAGGAACTCAAGGAGAGTTCCTATGCCACACCAACACTTGCGCGCTACACTCGAAAGTTATCTTAACGCACGCAATATCATGGCCAAAGAGTTATAACGCAAACTCTACCCAATTGACCATGATCCATTACACTAGCGCGCACGTGTGGAAACGCAAGGCATATAATGCTTCCTAAATTACGTCGGGAGTGTTGTAAATACATCCCACGTTTCCTTATCGTAATTCCTCGCAAGCAACACGAGATATGACCTTCACAAGTGGCCTCACGAATCAACTTTGTTTTGCCCATATCTTTAAGACAAATGGAGGGCAGGATAAAAGGGAAGTTGATTCGTGCATACGGAAGCACGTAGGTCCACTCGAAAGAGGTCAAATCAAGTGCGGGGATGTCGAAGTCGAAAATCCGATTTCGACATCCTGAAAAATTCGGATTAAGGTTGCGAGTATTAATTATGAAAATTGCGGAAGCATCCATGCAGTTCCTGGCGACTTTGGAGCCTTCGTGACGGATAGCGTTAAAATTTCCATTATAAACAGTTAAACTGGCGGTTACGGTAAAGTCGCGAACCAACCGCCAGCAGTCAAAACAGTGAGTATCGGAACGGAAGCGTAAAAATTGACGGAAACAATATGAAAATAAAACCCTGTTGATTCCTGATATTCTGATACACAAATCTCCGCTGGCGGTGCATCGGTTGCCGATGCGGGGCTTCACGGCACGGAACACGCCGTGCATGGGGTTAGTGGACCGGAGACCGGTTGTATGCCGTAACCTGGCCATGGGGTTCTGGGTACCGCTTCACCCCCCTCCTTAGAGCAAACCCTGGGGGGGCTCGATAACACCCACGCATGGCAGCGGGTACCCAGGACCACTCCCTGAAAGGGGGGGGGGTGTCACATCCTCACTCCAGTAAGTCACAGTAAGATAGGTATCCCACAGTGGGATAGGTATGATGCTGTAAAAGCTCGTAGCACATGTATAGTATCAAGTATCAAGTCCCGGGTCCTGGCGGCGATTGTTCGGCATCCAAAGGACCCGTTAACCCATACCAGGCGCACCGGGTGCCGGCTGCTACGGTCACCGCCACAGCGGCAGTGGCATAAGCGGCCAACATAGGCGACACACGACGACCGAGGTGGTCCCACAAGTCGAGAGCGACCACAAAGATCCATCAGGCTACCCCAAGCTTCCCAAGGCCCGCCGACTGGGGAGAGTCCCCACGGGTCCTTCCTCGGGCGCACCATGTCCATATCCATACGACGCGAGTCCAGAGTGCCATAGTCGAACTCCTTAAGAACCCCTGATCTTAAGGGAACTCCTCCTGAAGGGATCGGGCATCAAGGCCGTCTTTTCCCTCGCCCTACTGCCACGAAGGCCATACATGAGGGAGTCCTCATGCAGTGTGGGCGGAGGCGTCGACTCCTCAAACCACCAGTTTCCCAGGCAGACTGACCGAGGTCAGGAGCACCGGAGGCCGCCATCCGAATGCAAGTGCGTCTGCAAATCGGTAGGCTCACACTGGGACTGACAGTGGCGGACCGCTGGGAGTGTAGTCAGGCAACTGGGCTTCCCGCCTGGCGCCATCAGGATCTCCACACATCACAGCGTATAGGGCAACACGGTATCACAGGCACTCAAACAGAACAACATGTAATCAAGTACTGGTCCAGGCTGGACCGGGCTGTAAGAATATGTACACGGCGACTGAAGGCGCCTCTGTATCCCGATTCGTGGTGAAAAGCAGTCCATCCCTCAGCGATGGGCTGATGACACTTAACATACAGATGCACATATCCTGGAGGGCAGAAAAACAAGCAACAATTTGGGTAAATAGGCGTGTAAACACACTCAGAACAGAGTGCCAAACCACGCCACGGTCAGGATAAGGCAAATGCAGGAGGATGGACAGGATAACGCCTGAGTTCAGGCATATATAGTCTCGAGACACACGTCGACTGGTCTGGATTCCGCAAATGCCATGGAACCAGACCACACACCAAAAAATCGCAATGCCGATGACAGCGGCATCCGTTGCGCAACGTCGTATGGGCTTCAAGGCCCCAAGAGCTCAGAAAAATGAAGGTCAGTCGCCCTACCTGGTTTCCCATGGATTCAGCAGGTGGGGAGTGGCGAAGAGAATTGAAAGAGAGGGGCCATCCTCCTCTGGATTCAGCAGGGGGGGGGATATGGCCACTCTGTCACCAAAAGATGGAAGAGAGCAAGCAAGCAAGGGACGATCCGTCGGCCTCACAAGCGCTCAAAACGCATCAGGGGAGAGCTCAGGGCGCTGATCAGGCACCCCTGGCTGCAATCGCCCGGGTGAGTGCTGCCAAGTCCGAAACGTGGATCTTGGTCTTGTGCTTGCGGATGTACTCCATGAAGGGAGTATTGACCCGCGGCACAAACGAGGAGACGGGTTCCCAGGTGTCGTGGGACGGCCCATAGCCTCGCCAACGAACCTTGAACTCCAGACCTCCAGGTGCCGAGGCCTTCGGACGCTGAGCCAGGATCTTCTCGACAGTATAGTCGTCCTGCTCAGCATAGTCGTCGTCCGAGTCGGCCTCATGTTTGGCGTAGTCCAGGGACACATGTCGGCCACGGAGGTCGGGTTTCCGCACACGGAGTTGACTCTCGTGGCGCTCTCGGAACTGTCCGTGACCCACCTTGATGCGGTAGGTGTCCTCACCAATCCTGCGGACCACCTCGCCGGGTGTGAACCAGGTTTTGGTGCGGTGGGTGCCCATGGGGCGGGGTCTGATCACCCACACCGGGTCTCCCACCCTGAACTTCTGCGCTGTCGAGCTCGGGGCGGACTTCTGACGCTCAGCATGCTCCTTCTCAAGCTGCTGGCGGATGTCCCGCGCCGTTTGCTCTTGCCGCGCGAAGAACTCCTTGGCATCCATAGCCATGCCATCACCAGACAAGGGAAGTCCCCTACCCAGGGGGTCCCTGCCAAACAGAATCTGGTGAGGGGACAAACCGCCCGGAGTGGGGGTGTCATGATGGGCCTTCAGAGCAGGCCACATCTCCTCGAACCAGTTCCGCCGTGGATTGGTGATGTGGATCTTACGCAGCTCCTCGAACAGCTGCCGTCCAGCCACTTCAGCACGGCCGTTAGACCGGCTGAGATAGGCAACGCTCTTGGCATGTCGTATTCCCATGAGGGAACACATAGCCTTGAACCAGCCACCAGTAAACTGGGGCCCTCGGTCACTGCAAATGGTGCGGGGGATGTCAAAGACGGTCAGCCAATGACGAATCATCATGACTGCCACTTCCTTGGCAAGCAACCCCCTTTTGCGTGCCGGAACGGCTACAACGTAGCCGCTGTGGCGGTCCACACAGAGAACCACACAGTCAAAGGTCTCCTTGCCAATGTGCACTTCAGGCATGGAGAAGACGTCCATGGCCACGCTCTCCATGGGCTGGTCAGGAACCGGGGTCCATTGGGGTTCCCCCTTGACGTTCCGGTTATCGGGATTGCAGGCCTGACAGACCGAGCAACCCTTCCTGACCTTCTTGATGGCGGTGTAGAGAACGATATGGTCGATCTCGAACCGACGCTGCATGTCAAGAGCCTGCTTCTTGACCCCTGGGTGCAGCATGTGGTGGTGCCAAGCTTCACACAGCTCGAGCACCCGGGACTCTGGGACTAGCAGCTTACCATTCCGGTAGAGCTTGCCATCTTCCTCAGTCAGCCCCTTTGGCCACTTCTGCCCGTCGTCAGGGTTGGTCACAGCCCTATACTCGGCCGCAAAGCCCTCAGACTTGGCGTAATCGTCGGTCCAGTCGTCCTGGAGGCAAGACTCCGGGAAGATGTGCTTGTCGGACTCGGCTCCCACAGGGGGTGCCGGACCGGGCCTTCCGCCCGCGGCACCCACAGGGGCGAGTACACTGACCGTTCTGCTCACCCTCGAAGCGAGGGGGGCATCTGCAGCCATGACGACGAAGCATTTAACATCCTCCTCCTCCATCAGGCGCTCCATTTCAATGATCTTCTTGGCTTCAGCGGTCTCAGCCTCATCGCCATGGGCAGAGATATCCTGCATGCCCTTGCTGGCGGGATAGGCCCACCTACTGAGACAGTCCGCCACGGTGTTATCCTTTCCAGGAATATAAACAACCGTAAGGTCGAACTTGGCCAAGGTCTCATGCCATCTTGCCCGTCGGGAGGCGGGACCTGAGGGGGTGTCCACGTGCTCCTTGTGCCACGACTGCAGACTCTGATGGTCGGTGCAGACGGTGACGGGATGGAGGGCTATGTACCCAGCCCATTTCCTGAGAGCCATGACGATGGCATACGCCTCCTTTTCACGGGGCGTCCACGTCCGTTTCTGGCCTTCCGCCAGGACTCGGCTCCAGAAGGCCACGGGCACGTGCCTCCCATCGTCAAGCACTTGCTCCAACACAGCGCCAATGGCGTAGTCGGAAGCGTCGGTGCGCAGGACGAACCCTCGGTCGGGATCCACGAGGTGCAGACCCACTGCGGATAGCAGCGCCTGCTTCATCCCCTCAAAGGCACGGTCGGACTCTTCAGTCCAGACCAGAGCCTTCTTGGACCCCTTCTTGGTCTCCTCTCGGTTGCCCTTGAGCATGGTCGTCATGGGGGCTGCATACTCGGCATACATCTTGATATACCCCGAGTAGTAATTGCAGAACCCCAGATACGCCCGTAGCTCAGAGACCGTCTTGGGCTTTTCCCAGTGCTCAATCGCGGCCACCTTGCCAGGTATGGTCTTTCGCTGCCCGTTCCCGACTACGTGGCCAGCGAAGACCACCTCGCTGACCGCAATGGTGGCCTTGTCACTGCTGCCCGTGAGTTTGTGCCGAACCAGAAGGTCCAGCACCCGAGTGACGTCCCTCTCGTGTGCCTCCAGGAGCTCCTCGTAGCTCATGCTGGGGTCCCCGGACGCGATGATCACGTCGTCCACGAAGGGGTCCGCACAGTCGCGCACCGGCTCAAGCAGGTTCTCCAGCATCCGCTGAAAAGCCGCATTGCCGTTGGTAACGCCCATAGGCATCACCTTCCACTGGAGAGGTCCAAGTGGGGTGCTCATGGCTGTGCAGGCACGGGACTCCTCGGCGAGAGGCATCTGATGATAACCATGTTTCAGGTCAATCACCGTGAAGATCCTCCGCCGGTGTTGCTTTTGCAGCATGTCCTCAATGAGGGGCAGCGTATAGCTGTCGTGCTGCGTTTGGGCGTTCAGGCCGCGGTAGTCGACCACGAGCCGCCACTCACCGGCAACCTTCTTGGGGACGACGAAGCAAGGAGAGGCCCATTCGGAGTGGCACGGCTCGAGCCAGCCTCTCTGGATGAAGTCACGGAGGATCTTCTCCATGGCTTCTTTCCTCTCGCCCCTCAGGGCAAACTCCCGGTGACGATACACACGGGGGTCCTGCTTCAGTCGTATCTTGGCCTCGCCATACGGTCCACGCACCGGTGGGGGGAACACAGGTTTGCCGCTGAAGAAGGTCTCGCCATACTTCTGCTTCAGCCTGGCCCTCAACGCCTGGATCTTGGGGCAGTCATCGGACTCCGCCTTGGCTTTTCCGGGCACTTGAACCACGGAGCTTACTTGAGGGGTAGCGACCCCGCTCGCTTTCGGCTCAGGTGGTCTTCCCAGGTGGCCCAAAGGGCCATCTCTGGTCTTGCCTCGGAACAGATCGCCGTAGGTGGGTGGGTTACCGCCAGGCGGCTCGTCTTGGCTGGACATGTGATCCAGCACCCTCTGCACGAAGGTATTCCCGTCATAGGAACCGGAGACGATTGAGTCCACTTCCCACCAGGCTTTGTCCTGGCCTTTGCCCTCACGCTGGTTTCCCCAGTCGTGAAAGGGCTGATCCATATACCCCTGAACCAGATCCCACTCCTCTTCAGTGAGGGGGTCTTCGGAGTCCGATTCTTCGATGTCAACAGGGGGAACCGCAAAGCATTGCCTCCAAGGTTCTGCTATGATACGGTTGACACACACGAAGTCCGTGGTGTCGGCCTGATCAAGGCCCCCATCCACATAGTGGAATTCTGTTGGCCATCTCTGGGGTGGCATGGGCTGTCCCTTAGCGTCCTGATAGACACTCTCTCCAGCCGGTAGGACGACCTTGTTCAAGGTCATGTTGGTCAATGAGGCTACCCAATGTCGGGTACTTTCCTCCTCGGTGCATCCCATAGGAACAACCAGCACTGCCTTGGAGCGGTCCTTGCGAATCTTCGCTATCGCTCTTGGAATGTCCCAACGGGGGCAATGGATCCACATCAATCCCTGATGCGGACCCCAGTGCTTCTTCCACGCGGAGTCCTGTGCGCTCCAGTACTTCTCACACACCCGAAGATGGGCGGAGGTTCCTGAAGAGAACGCATCCAGGGCCAGATCCGACGCTCCCAGGTCCGCGACCACTCGGTTCGCCACTTCCGGCCTTACGCCGTACTCCTGGTTTGCTGGCCCAGTGGGCTCAGTGTCCAGCGCGGCCACTTCGAGCTGATTGCGTTCGGGGTGGATCCATTGGCATTCCACATGGTGCTCAGGTGACGAAAGCCACGAGAGTTTGTCGTCCTGGTACAGGGTCATGGAAGCCTGGGCCGGGAGGACGCCGGAGTCCGTCTCCATCATGAAGTCGTACCCGACGATCATGTCCCAGTCCATCTCGGCCTCGTAGAAGCTACCGTGCAGGAGGATTTCCTTGCCGAGGTCTGGGCGGCTCAGCTCACGATGGTTCACGAACTGCAGCCCAATGGCCGCTTCCTTCGTGCCTCCCACCATGTACTGGCCGTTCGCCACCTTCAGCCTGACAGGTTTCCGACTGTCGGTAAGACACTCTGGCGGAAGTAGGCCAGCCTTGACCAAGCTGACTTGAGCTCCCGTGTCGACCAACACGTCGAAAACCTTTTCCACTTCCCCGCATAAGGCACGGACCTTAAGATGCAACTGCCGCTCGCGACCGACACGGCGCACGGCGTGCAAACTCAGGATCTCCGGCCGTTCCAGAAGCTCCACAAGCGACTGGTGCAGGTCGTGGACAATGGGCTCAGGCTGCCCATCTGCAGCATCCAGCTGCGGTCCGGGTGATCCTCCGATACTCTCGGATAGATCCTGTAGTACATCAAACACGTTCTTGGTCGCGAAGGACGGACGGGTGCAAGGGTTCGTGCCTTCACTTGCCCTCACCCCGCCTCCGCGACTGGGCGCCGGACCGGGCCTTCCGCCCGCGGCAGTCCCCTTGTGCTTATCGACTCCCGACTGGGATGGATCGGCGCTTCCCACGTCACCATCCTGCGACCGCCCTAGCTGGGGCCCTTGGCTGCAGGGGCTCCGCTAGGGGGCGTCGGTTGTGGAAGAGGGGGTGTTCTCCTCGGCCTCAACGTCGTTGATGCCCTTCTTCCTTCCCCCTTTCTTACCCTTGTTCTTGTCCTTGTCCTTGTTCTGGTCATTCTGGTTGTTCTCCTTGTTCTTGTTATCCGACCTGGGGACCCAGTTCCGCTTGATCTCCTGGATCTCCTTGGCCAACTCGGTTCCCACCGACGACATCAGCTTGG
This sequence comes from Eutreptiella sp. 'Long Island Sound 2002', assembly GCA_964036045.1. Classification (NCBI taxonomy): domain Eukaryota; phylum Euglenozoa; class Euglenophyceae; order Eutreptiales; family Eutreptiaceae; genus Eutreptiella; species Eutreptiella sp. 'Long Island Sound 2002'. The sequence continues at coordinate 147,262,243 of OZ038382.1, read as the reverse complement.
CCAGCTCGTCCTTGTCGACCTCCATTTTGGCTTCCCGGATACCCGCGGGCGCACGCTTCTTCGACCCGTGCGCCTTCTTGTAAGCCTCCGTGTCGGCCTTGTGGACGGGGCATGTTCGGTGGTCATGGTTGAAGCCTTTCTTCCTCCCATAGCACACGAAACAGCCCTGAGGGTGAGCTCGTATGAACTCCCCAAAGGACAGCGGAGGGTCGCCAATGCGGCGAGGGTCCCTCTTCTCCTTCTTCCTCCAACCCTGCTGCAGGGGCTTCCAGTTTCCCGGTTTGCTTCCCGCGCTCAGGTTGTTGGCCACGAAGGCGCAAACGGCCACTTCGGCGGGCTCATCGTCGTCGTCATCGTCGACGAGAGTCTCATCGCCGCCGGCTCCCGCTGGGTCCATGGCAGATTCCCCGCCAGGTCCCTCGCCAACGTAGTTGACGTCGCGGTCGCCGGGCCTCAACCCGCGGGTGTGGTGGAGGTTTCGGTACTCCTTGAGTACTTCCTCGCCAACCCACTCCAGGATCTCGTCGCAGCTCATCCGCGCCGGGATGGGCTGCAGACGGATGGTCTGGCCGCTCAACTCACAATCGTCAAGGCGCCACATCGCGGTCTTCTCGCGATCGCCCGATACGGTGATGAGAAGAGCGTTCCGCAGGGAGTGCCGTTTGACATCCCGGGCCACGTTCTTCTTCGCCCAAGACACCACGTTCGTATGATACTCCTTGGGGAGCATCATCTTGACCGTGTGGTTGGACTTGGCCCGCTTGGATTCCTCCTTGGTGACCCTTTTGATCCATGCTTCCGGCAGCATGGAGAGCAGGCGAGCCTGCTCGTCACCCTCGTTCCAATCCTCCACATTGCGGCGGAAGAGGGTGTATTTCCCTCGGAAGTCACGCCAGTCCCGTAGGCGGATCTCCCGTCCATCATGCTCAAGCTTGATGGACTTCCAGCGCTTGGCAGCCACCTGCGGAGCGTCCACCCGCTCCTGCTCGTTGAGCCACTTCTTGGCGTCCTTGAGGGTCTTGATTTTCCCCTCCTTGGTCGCCACGAAGTATAGCTCGCCGAGCACTTCCGGCAGGCGGTACCTGAACCGTTTGAAGACATGTCTCTCCGCATCCGCGGGAGGTAGGTCTTCAGTGACGGTCAGCCCCCAATCGTCCAGCTTCTCCAAGAAGCGGTCGAGGTTGAGGGGATTGCCATCGTACATGGGGGGCTTGATGTCCTTCAAGTCTTCCCACACGGCGGCGTCCGCGGCCTTAGAGACCATGAACGCCGGCCGCGAGGTCGACCGAGGTTCCCATCGGCCTCGCCCACGGACTCCCACGGCCGCCACGTCCATCTCCTCCATGGAGTCCCTGTGGCTACGCCGCGGTTCCTCCACGTACGCTGAACCAAAATGTTCACGCCGTACTGCATCCATGTACGCATCCTCATCACGGCGCCGGCGGCTGCGTTCAGCGGCCTCCCGTCGTACACCACGCGGCGGGCTGATGTCGAACTCCTCCAGGTCCAGGTCCAGGTCCAGGTCCTCACCTTCGCCGACATCCCACTCCACGTCTCCTCTGGGGACCTCATCCCTGAGTCCACCATAACGTCCTCCAGCCCTGGGGATTGGTGCCGGGGCTGGTGCCGGGCGTCGGGGGCGTACCGGCGTCCGCGGTGGGGCACGGCGGTTGTGGTAGTCCGCGCTGAGCCACTCATCGCGCCATTCCTCACTGCCACTGCCGGGCGGCACGCGCTCGTTGCGGCGGCCCGCGCTGTGGTGAGAGGGGGTGGTGAGAGAGGGGGCACTGGCGCTGGGGCGACTCCTGGGGGCTCCGCCGGGGGCGTGGGGTCTGCCTGGACCTGGTCCGGGTCCCCAGCCGTCGTCCGACGAGCCAGACTCCAGGGGTGGGTGGTCGCTGCCGACTCTCCCACGGGCTTCCAGCGCATCCAGCCTCTCCTGCAGGCCGCTGACGACGTTGGTCAGCGACTTGGTCTCGGCCCTGGCGATGTCCAGGTCCTTCTGCGCGCGCGCGGCGACCCCGGAGATGCGAGCCATCTCGACCTTGCCCGTGTCTACCTCGCACTCGAGGGCAAAGACCCTCCTGCGGAGGTAGACAATCCACCGCCAGGTGGTATCCGGGTCGCCGTTCCCTGGTGGGTCGTCGGGGTCCCCAGGGGGTCCTCCAGGAGGGCCTCCGCCGGGTCCGCCCGGTCCAGGGGGTCCTCCCCCGCCCGGTGGTCCGCCTCCAGGGGGTCCACTTGGTGGGCGTCCTCCAGGGGGTCCTGATGGTCCTCCGCCCGGGGGTCCCGGTGGGTCTCCGCCGGGTCGCCTCGGTGGGTCCGAGGATGGGCGCTTCCTCGTGATGCCGAACTCCATGTCGTCATCCTCGTCCATGTCGCCCCACCTGGGCGTCTCGGTCACGGAGGACTCCGAGCTCCGGTAGGGAGGAGGGAGATCCTCATCCTCACCTTCCGGTTCCATGGGAACGTCTCCGCCGCCTTCGCCCGTCCAAGCCACCACTTGGCGATGTCGACGGCCTCGTTCATCCCCGTCACTGGCGGTGAAGAAGGGGTCACTGTCGTGGGGGTGCCCACCCGCTGGCCTCCGCGGCCTCTCGGGGGTCTTCCCCTTGCCCTTCCTCCGTCGACGGGCGGTGGTGCTACCGCTCCCACTGCTGCCCGTGTCCGCCTCATCCAGCTTCATCCTGGAGGAGGCGTCCCCTTCGAAAAGCCTTCGAAGGGTCTCCACTCGCGATCCTCCCGGGGGAGTCTCGTGGCGGAGTTTGGCCTCTGCCTCCTCCATTGCGGCGGCGGTGGCTGCGGCAGCTCGCGCTTCGGCTTCTTCCCGAGCACGAGCCGCCTCGGCTTCCCGGGCCTGCAGCAGCTGCGCCTTCTGCGCCTCCAACGCCGCCAGCTCCGCCTCCGTCTTGGCCTTCTCCTCAGCGACCTTCCGTCGCGCGGCCTCGATGGCTTCCTTCTTGGCGGCATCCTCCTGGGCCTTAGCCGTCGCTTCGGCGTGGGCCCTTTCCTCCGCCTCCTTCTTTGCCCTCTCTTGGGCAAGCGCCTCTTCCAGCGCCTTCACCTCGGCCTCCTTGCAGGCAATGGCCTCCTGCGTCAGGCGGACTTCCTCGTCGGCTGCCGCCAACTCACCGTTGACCTGGGCAGTCGCTGCCCCATGGGCGGCTACGGCCGTGAGTCCGGCCGCAATGGCCGCCATGGTCTGGGCGTGGATGGCCATGCCATGCGCCCACTCCGCAGCCTCCTCCTGGGCGATGCCGGCGGCGCTCTCCACAGCAGCGCTGTACTGCTTGGCCCGTTGCCGGGCAACCCGACGGTTGCAGGGCACCCCACAGGCGCGCTCACAGGCGCGCGCCACGTCCCTTTCGGGAGCGACGCTGCTGCTGGAGCTGGCCTGGTCGGCCGGCATCCTCCCGCGGTGGGCCGACTCCACGTCGCTGCTGGGGCCTGCTAGGGCCTGCCGGGCCCTCAGGAGCAGCGGACGGGGCTTGCCCTGGGTCTGCTTGGCGACTTGGATGTAGTCGCCAAGGGTGGTGGAGCCGGGGTGGTGACCACCATTGGCCCGTTGGGGACTGGGGGCTGGGGTTCCGCCCTTGGCGCCTTGGGCTGCTTCGGCGGCCAGGGACTCCTGGTACTCCCGCCACTTCCGGTCCCTCTTCCTGTCCCCGGCGGACCGCTTCTCCGTCCCCGGAGACGCGCTGCTGCTGCCCTGCAGCCTGCGCTCGCTCCCCGGTTCCGGGAACTTCTTCTCGATCACGTCCCACAGGGAGACGTTGATCGAGGTGCCCGACGGGTAGGCGTTGGGCTCCTCGTCCTCCTCAATCCCGTCGGGACGCAGGCCTTCGCCGGGCCTGTCCGGCCGGGTCCACGTCCTCCAGCGCCTCTGCCGGTGGCGGTACTCGTACCCTTCCGCCCGCAGCCAGTCCTCCACGGCCTGCAGGCGGTCGGGGGCGATGTCCGTGCGGAGCTCGAAGCTCCTGGGCATGCCGCCTTCGCACTGGGGGTTGCTGTGGCGGTAGTGCTGGTCCCAAACCAACCCACGCAGCAGGCGTGCTGCATGGGGGTGGGGCCGCGGCCACGTCCTGCCCGCTTCCTGCCAATTCACCATGGCAGCGGGGGCGTAGATGGTCTCGAAGTCCTTAATGTGCACTCGTTCAACTCAACGAACTGGTTGTGGTTGTTGAGGAGGGTGCTGCAGCACTGGATTGGAAGTGCGGCTGGTGCTGGTCAGCCGGTGGTTGTGGAGGTGGTTGACGCGGCCTTGCTGGTCGGCCGATGGGACTCCGGGTCGGCCGATGGGGCTGATGCAGGAGTCCTGGTCTGTGCACCTCTTTCACGGCTGCTGCGCGGTCAGGGCGAAGCTCTGGACGGCGCTGCTGGCTCCGTGACGAACTCGGCGCTGTCGCTGAGTGGCGCTGCGAGCTGCTGCGCTGCGCTGCGAGACGCTGCGCTGCGCTGCGAGCTGCGAGCTGCGCCGCGCTGCTGCGACGCGCTGCTCGGGGTTGTTGGCCCCGAGTGGCACGCGAGGGCTGGGTAACCCCGCGGCGGTGAAACGCTTTTGACGCGTTCCCGTGGGGGGCCGGCCACGGGACGCTGCGGTGGACACACGCAAGTGAGCAGGCAGGCAAAGCACTACGCTCACAAGGGCATCAATGCGTTGTCATGTGACAAAGCGTTTCAGAATCCTTGCCACTCTGCAAAGAGGGAACAAAAGTATGTACAACAACACATCAGGATATGTACACATGGGGTTAAGACTGGACTGGGATAAGGGCATCACAGGACCATAGACACTCAGTCCCAACTCGTATCCCAATCCCAGGTCCGACCCTCTCAGTGGCTGATGGGGGCGGGGGCTCAAACACAACCCATGCCCTGCTCAGTCCGGACCCTGAAACCCTGCCGATAGGGGAGGTGTCCCGCCCAGGCACAGGCGAGTTCCTGGGAACCAAGGGGCTCCAAGGTCAACCGACAGTGGCTCCCTATGCTCCCTTAACAGCAGGTCCCAACTCCACTCTGAGCGGGAGATATGGCCCCGCCATTATCTCTCAGGAGTTGGTAGCTGAAAATGGGCTGTTTCAGCCCAAACTGAAATTAGCTTAAAAAACTCCTAAATTGACCCCTCGTCAGGACCCGCCAGAGGTAGGGACGAGGCAACTGACCCTTTGCCCTTCGAGTACGAACTCCCTGGAGCCCTCACCCAACCTGGTTCCCTCTGAGGTCCTGGCATCAGGGCAACACGGATGAGTCAAGTGGGGTCATGATGCCAAAATCACCAAAATTGGCGTCATTCCCACGCGTGGCTCGCCCGGCCAAGGTAAGGCCAATGGCTCACAGGGTAGGAGGCAGGACCTAGGACTTCTATCTGAGTGTACAACTTGGATTTAGGTCCGGGCTCCCTATGGGCTTAGAGAAATGGGGCCGCCAATTGACCACACGGAAGGGGGAAATTGGGGTCCCAAAATTGGGTCATTTTGGCTGCTTGAAATGAGCCAAAATTCGGTGTGCTCCCAATAGTATATCTCCACGCCGGCTTGGAGATCGGATCCGCCATTCCATACGCGATCCACCGGGAGTCCAACAGAGACTCCCATGCCTTTGGCTCTCATAGATCTCCATGCTGCTCGGCGTGGTGACGATCCCAATTGGGTCCACAAATGCCAAAATGGCAAAATTGCCCATACTCAATTTGGCCTAGCGCCTTAACGAAGGCGGCTCCGCTTCGCCCACGTGGTGTGTGGACCATGGGGACCATTACCCATAACACCCATGTCATATATGGTCCATTGGTCCATGCGTCCGGCGTGCACGAGGGTTAGAACATAGTGCACGGCGGGCAGCAAAAGTGGAAAATTGTTCAAAATGGCCAAAAATGCGCACACTCATGGTTAAGGCAAATGAGGCACATGCCCGACTCGGACCGGAGTGTGCCATAGGATTGGTATCAAGTCATGTTGGTCCAACATATCCTTTGGGCGTCGCCCAACTCCTCCGGTATTGGGAATGGCAGGGTCGCCAAGTGAGCCCATGATTTGGGATAGTCCCAAATCGCCAACATGACGGCCACGGTATGCCAAGCCTAAGAGGAGTTATTCGCCGGGTCCAAGATATGTTGGCTACCGAAGTATGTACCCTCATAACATACTTGGGTCATGATGTCAATTGAGCGCAACGTTGAGATACACGGTCGCCACTTGACATCATGACGAGCCAAAAATGGCAAAATTGGCACAATGACACACAAAAGTGCCTTGGAAGGTCTACAATTATATTATAATATCTCCGGCTTGGATCGTGCAATCACTTAATCCTTCTAAACACAATGACTTGACACCATTGACCTTCGATCTCATATATGTGCTCCACTTGGGGCGCCTTGAAAGGTTACGAGCGCTACTTCCCAAGTGGGCACATGAAAATATGGAAAATTGTAAAACACACACCTTGCTCCCAACGCATCGCTTCGGGATCACCACACAAGCTTCCCTTCACGAAGGTTAGGCATGCAATTGACTGTAGGGAGTATGGAGAAGGGGCTTGCACAATATGAGGTCCATTGGCGGGTTCGACTTGGAGCAATGGACCCGCCAAATGGGCACGCAACACAACACATGGCACATACCACATATTGCCCAAAAAGGTAGCTCCCACCACGATATGTCATGCCCCTCCAAGGGCATAACTTTGTGTCAATCGCTCATAGGAACTCAAGGAGAGTTCCTATGCCACACCAACACTTGCGCGCTACACTCGAAAGTTATCTTAACGCACGCAATATCATGGCCAAAGAGTTATAACGCAAACTCTACCCAATTGACCATGATCCATTACACTAGCGCGCACGTGTGGAAACGCAAGGCATATAATGCTTCCTAAATTACGTCGGGAGTGTTGTAAATACATCCCACGTTTCCTTATCGTAATTCCTCGCAAGCAACACGAGATATGACCTTCACAAGTGGCCTCACGAATCAACTTTGTTTTGCCCATATCTTTAAGACAAATGGAGGGCAGGATAAAAGGGAAGTTGATTCGTGCATACGGAAGCACGTAGGTCCACTCGAAAGAGGTCAAATCAAGTGCGGGGATGTCGAAGTCGAAAATCCGATTTCGACATCCTGAAAAATTCGGATTAAGGTTGCGAGTATTAATTATGAAAATTGCGGAAGCATCCATGCAGTTCCTGGCGACTTTGGAGCCTTCGTGACGGATAGCGTTAAAATTTCCATTATAAACAGTTAAACTGGCGGTTACGGTAAAGTCGCGAACCAACCGCCAGCAGTCAAAACAGTGAGTATCGGAACGGAAGCGTAAAAATTGACGGAAACAATATGAAAATAAAACCCTGTTGATTCCTGATATTCTGATACACAAATCTCCGCTGGCGGTGCATCGGTTGCCGATGCGGGGCTTCACGGCACGGAACACGCCGTGCATGGGGTTAGTGGACCGGAGACCGGTTGTATGCCGTAACCTGGCCATGGGGTTCTGGGTACCGCTTCATGGTCCACGTATAGCGCCACCGTGGACCAACCCCGTTGAGGAAGGGGCGTGAGGTGGTCATTCTGATAGAGACAGGCTTTAGTCTCTGGCCCAGGAAGGTGGTACCCTTGCAAAGTAATTTCCATAAGGGGTTTCCACCACTCCCTATGTGTCCACTTCGGCCCTACGACGATGGCTCGTAGTTTTTCTTGCCGAATTTTCCGAACACAATCGGAAAACCGATGATAGGGAGGGCACATCCAATACAATTTGGAGGGGTCCGCGGGAGTGGAAAAGAAATCTTCAAGCGGCGAAACCCAACGGGTAGCCTGGGCCATACCCGGGACCCTATTGAAGGCGTCCACGTCGGGGTTTTTGCCAAATTGTTTTTTGACACGTGCGGCCCAATATGGCGTGAGGCCATAGTCAGACTGGGTCCACATGGACCCATCACGCCGCGTAGGTAGAACATCACGGGCAAGGGCTTCGGGAGCAAATTCAACAAGCTCCAAAGCACAAGCCCGGTCCTGTACGGGGGCCACGGAGGAAGCGGTCAAGGCATAGGATATGTGTTTCTCGGCCTCAACACGGTTAGGCGGTTCGCCACCAGGGGGCGTAACCACAATGGCCGGGGCAGGGTGCGTAGGAGCGACCGCCCCAATGACTGGAACGGTTAGGCCCCACACGGACTGACGTGACACCTTACCATGAATGGGATTCACCAAAAATGGTTTGCCGGTTCGTGGAGCCTCACGGAAGTCCTCAATCCAAAAACGGGGGTGCACTGGATGGTGAGAGTACAAACAATTGAAACGGGCAAAATGGCTCACACAATGTTCGTAACCCCATGGGTGCCCCAAAACCATATCCCAAGGCAAATTCGGGACAAGGTACGGGGACACGCCATACTGGGCAACACGAGGAAGTGAAACACTACCATCCACAACCCCCGTAAATTGAATTTTGACGTCTATTTGCTCGTCCCCCCCCGGCAAAGGCGTCTAATTATCGGCTTGGAGTAGGCGCCTCCGTACGGGGGATTCATATTTTTCGGAGAGTTGGTCTCCAAAAACATTGGGGTTGGCCAAAGCGACCGCTTGGCACCCAAAATCCACCAAAACACGGAGGGCCTTGCGTTCTCCATTGGGCAAAACAACCTGAACGGAAAGTTCGGTTTGAATCTCACTAGTCACTATATGCCCCTTCATGACTCTCGATGGAACGAGAGCCACGGTAGTGTCACAGGGGTGCCCGAGGTTTTCTTCTTTCGAAGGGGGCGCCTCTGGGCACCTCTACCAACGTCCGCGCCCGTTCGGCGCTCCCTTGCCTCCTTTATCGCCCTTGCCGCCGCCACCCTTATAACCACCACCACCCTTATCGCCACCCTTAGGCTTACCACCTTTAGACTTACCCGCAATGTTCCAATGAGTGTCATTGCACGGAGAATTAGGCTTACACGTCCAAAGGGTGGTATTGGTGGCACCCCAATCAATCCAAGACATGTCCATATCCGTTTGTTTACGTGTTTTCCAATGTTTGGAACACGGAACCCAAAAGGTAGGTGGCGGTTTAGCCCCGGGGTCGACGGGTTTCTTCGCCGGAGGTTTAGAGTGACCCACGGCGTTGACGGAGGTGTCAGCGGGTTCGGAGGTGTCAGGGTCCGCCGTAGCCTCCGCATTAACCGCATGCACCGCGGTTTTATTGTGAGAAGGGCGATGAGTGTACGTCACCGTCGTCTTGTCTCCTTTATTGAGGCGTTCGAGAGCTTCCCTCTCCGACACGCTTTTATGGGCAAGGGCGTAGATTTCCGCAGGCTTCAAACGAGGCCTACGTTGCTCCACTTTCATAGTGTAGCCGCGTGTGTGAGGTGTGTTGTTGAGTTTCAAGATCCACTCCTGGAGAGCCGGGTCTTTGCAGTCAACTATCACCCCCGGCCCCGAATAGGAAACAATCTCGGGAACCGTAGTGCAAGCTTGAGCGCTATATTTCCTGAGTTCTTTTTCGAATGGGGCGCGACCCGGCGAAGGGTCAAGGCCACTAAAATCCACCACATAGCTGTCTGGGCTATTCTTAGCCTCTTGCTTGACGACCTTCTCCTTGATCCACGGGAGCTTGCTTAGGAGCTGCTCCCGGATCACGTGGGGACGAGTCTCATTGCTCAGAGGCAACAAACGTTGCCAACGAGCATAGAAATCTTCAAGGTCGATGAGGGTCACTTGCCCTTTAACCACCCTGGGGGTGAGGGCTCGCCACCTTTCGTCAGCCCTTGAGGGGTCATACTCGTGGAAACGTTGTTCCAAAAAGTCCCACAACTCTTTGAGGGTGGGGGCCGTGCGTGTGTGGTGGGTGGCCTCGGCAACCCGGGCGTTGATGATCGCCTTTAGCCATGGGGGCAAGGTACTCAAAATCATTTTTGCCTCGTTGGCTTTTCGGTACATGGGATCACACCCCCCCAACCATTGTTGAAGCTTCTCCACCCACTCGTCGTAGCACTCTAGCTGCCCATTAAATTGCGGTTTAGGCATATCACTATCCTCCACCGCTTTGGTGTAACTATTTTGCACCATAGGCATTTGGTACGGGTGGTAAGCAGGGGGAGCCATGGTTGGGGGTGCACCTCCACTTGCACTTGGTGCAACCTTCACTGGAGAGACTGTACACGTATCCGTAAGATCAGAGGGCGTGTACGAAGGTTTCCCAGGGGAAGTGAAAACATTTTTCGTGAGGGGATTAATGTTCCCCAACGAAGAGGTGTTCTCCTCTTCATTGGCCCACGGGGCCGTAGGCTCCGTGGGGTGTTCTTCGCCCTTAGGCGTCGCCCTCCACTCGGGAACAGCACGTTCCTTCTGCTTTTCGGCGATTCCCCTCCACGATGTAGGTTCTTGGGGGTGGGGGTGTTCGTGGTGTTCTTCCCCCCCCCTCGGCCACCCCGAATCCGGACAAGCGTTCGGATGGTAGATGCAATCGTGGGATGGGTGGACGGAGAAAGGAAGGACACACCCACCACCGGATGAACCGGATGGCGCGCCCATGGGCGCCGTAGGCGCCGCCGGTGTAGGATCAGGAACGGGCGGAGGCGTCGGTGGCGGGGGTAGGACCACCGTAACGGGTTCCGCAGGCGTGGAGTACCAGTGGTCCCACGCATCGATCCTAGATGCAACGGCGGCGTAACGTGTAGCGAGCGACTCCACTGCGCTAAAGCACTTAGCCGTGTTGCCGTTGGACATCTTAAGATGATCCGACACACTAGCCTCCACCGCCTTAGAATCCCGTTGGAGGCCCTGAACCACCGCGTCAAACTTAGCCAACGTAGACAAGATTTGGGTCATCCGGTCCCCGTAGGACTGACTGATGCCGACGGTAGAGGCTACTGCCTGAGAAAGTTCCTGATGGGATCGCTGCAACTCCAGATTCTGATTTCGCAGGTCCCTCACCTGTGCCATCAGAGATTGGATGCACGTTTCGTAGTGCACCACACACCGGGGACAGCCACAGGTGTGCTGTAGGTCTTCCTCCCCCCGTGTAGGAGTGGGGCCCCCAGAATGTCGAAAAGATGGACCCCCCCCTCCACGAGGAGGAGATGACCCACCACCGCCCCCCCCAGCAGCCCCCCCTGCCACGGAGGGACCAGAGGGCCCCCCCGCAGGGCGAGACGGGGGTGTGGGGCGCGCAGCAACAGGTGCTGGCGCCCCCCCACTAGAGGGATGTCCCCCCCCCGAACCCCCACCACTAGATGGCCGAACCAGGTGCGGGCTTCCTTGCACGTGCTCGATGTAAGCCACCTGGCGGTGGCGGGGTGACGGCGGAGGGGGAACATGACCAACAGTATTCAGTCGCGGCGGTGGGGGTGGGGAATCTTCCACCACAATATACTGTGGTGACTCATGAACCACCATAGGTGATCGAGTTCTCGGATGGGAAGCAAAAACAGGCTCCGATCCCGTTGCAACCTCTGGATCCCCCCCCCAATTGGGCAGTTGGGGGTCCTCCGTAGGAGATGTATTTGTGGGGGGAGAGACCAAATTTATTGGGAGGGTTGCTGAACCTCCCTCCACCTGATTCCCTCCCCCCCAGCACAGATTGTTGACCTTCGGCATTGCCGGAGAATCATCCACTAGGGATGGACGATCTTTCGTGCCACTCATAGGCACTGGAGATGTAGTACCGGCCCGGTCCTCCGTAGGCTCCGGAGATTCCACGACAAGACACGGGCGGTTTTTGACGCCGCTGATAGGCACCGGGGACTCCTCCACAGCAATGAACTGAGGGGCCGGAGAGTCCTCCACCGTGATGTAGTGGGGGGCCGGGGATTCTTCCACCAGCATGGGGCGATCCCTGGTCCCTGACATAGGTTCAGGAGGTGCAGGCGACGAGGCAACGGAAATAGGGGAATGATGGAGTTCATGACGTTCCAACACTCCAATCTCCTCCTCCTCATCGTCGTTCCACTGCTCCACCGCCAGGGGGAACCACTGGTCACACTCATCCTCCTCGATTTGCGTGGGGGATTCTTCGATGATCGTAGGATTTAGCCTGGATCCGCTCGGGGGATTGGGATACGCTCCCAAGGCAGGAGATTCCTCCACCAGGGAGGAAAACCGCCGCGATCCACTCATTGGAGTGGGCGACGATTCCACCACAGTGGGGTTCTGCTTAGTCCCCGACAGGGCTTGCTGGATCAGGACCACGGCCTCTCGAGCCGGACCCAGATGGCCATGGGGATCAGGCGTGAGCGCGAGGACTCGACGGTTTTCAGCGTCGAGTTGGTCAACAATGCGGCTGATGGGCCCTGCCGCAAACAGGTTTTTTCTGACCTGAGGCTCTGGCAACCCCCCTAGCGACGGAGGAGTGCCAGAGTCGACCACGATAGGCCCCATTGGCGAAGCCATCGTACCCCAGTCGGCAGCGCGTGAGGGCGCAGCGTTCGTACGCTCGATCACCCCTGTAGATTGGTCGATTACTGCCCGATTCTCGGCGCTAGTAACGGTTCCCGAGCCCATAATAGGCGATTGTGGTCCTCTTATCGCTCCCTGAGGGTGGCCGTCTATTTCCCCCCCAACCATCCCAGGTACACCAGCTGGATTTCGAGGATGGCGGGCCCCGATGGGAACATTCGGGGATTTCGGAAACTTAGGATTTGTAGCCACTTGGGGCTTGGCCCGTTTTTGCGGCCCCTGCCCGGTCGATGGGGTCAGGGCCAAGGAGGTCCTGAGAGTGGGGACCTGGACACCCTCAGCAGTCCCTCCCGGGGAAGAGATTTTAACTTGTATTTGGTCCATGATGTCTTGGACCGATCGCTTTCCGCGATGCCAAACGCCCAACAGAGACGAAAAATTTTCGCCTCTGCTACCATGAAACCAGACCGGGTGGTCAGGAGCAGAGGTCGCAGTGGCATGGGCAGCAACATTGCTTGGCACCGAAGACATAACGATAGTGTTGACTGAATAGTATCCTGCAAACAGATATGGTACACATAGCCAATGAAATACCTGATATGCACATATGAGAAATCCACCCTATCATCCACTAATTGATATAATTACTAAACATCCAAGATTGCCTTACTCATCCCACATCCTATGTTCCTAACAAGGAAATGGAATATGATATACCCTATCCCACATATATCCCATATATAGGGCCATATAATGCTCCCTTAGGGGTAAAATGCCAGGGTAGGGTTGTGACCTGCTTCACTTTGATGCGAAATGGAATTCCTAAGTTATTAGGGTCCATTTTTGTTTCGGAACGTGTACAACTTCTCACCGGCACCCTCGAGTGAGAATGAGGGAGTGTTGCCCAAATTACCTTTTAAGTTGTTGATGTCGTCCAACGCACTATGCAAGCGAACGCTTCTGAGTCTTGCTTATCACATTGGCGCAACTCATGGAATACGCCACCAATTGCTGAATGCTTGCTGGATCGCTGCTTGCTTGCTCGATCGGGATTTAGCCATTTGATGCATTGCCAACTTTGTGTGCGCCCTGCTTCCATAACCGTTGTACCACGAATGTACATGTGCACACATACACACACCATACACACACCGTGAACCGCAGGTTACATAGGTCCATAGACGTAGCGATGGACGGCAACACTGTGCCGAAACAAATTGTAGAAACCAGTAGCTAGCAACCAAGGATAGTGAAATAGTGAGCCCTCGGCCCCGTAAGCTATTCGCGCTTGCAGGTCATGATCAGATTCCTGGTTGCCCCTTTCCTCTGCCCTTGCCTCCACCTCCACGTGCCCTGATTAGGTTCAATTGGTCAGAACTGGTTTCATTTGGTTGCACTTGTCCCTCCCTCCCTCCAGCAGGCCATCACTCAAGTGGACTTCCTTCAAATGGTTTGATTTGGTCCATCCTCCCTCCACCATGCTTACTTTTGCCATCCTTGAAATGGAACCGGTTCAAATGGTTGATTTGAATGATTGATCAGATTGGTGTCACATTGGGCGGTACATTTGGAAGGCAATGTACCGGTACCTTTAGGACCCCTATCACATTTAATGGATGCGCACCTAGGCCAATTGGTGCCAATGTGCCTCTTAGAAGTCCAATACTTCAACAATCGATTTTTCTCCTTTTCTATCCAATTTTTCCGCATTATGAGGACATCTTTTCGGAAATGCCCCGTGGCCACAGTCCATGAGAAGTTGATCGCAACTCTTTCTCAAAAAGATCGTGCCTTGCGAGGTCCATGGGACATCCCGAATGGATTTCTCAAAGGTCAACGCAAGCCGAGGAAAAGTGGGTTATTCCTAAGAACCATATTGCCTGCTACTGGACGAAGCTGAAGGAAAAAAGGTTTCTGCATTGAAATGGGAGTGAATGCGCCCTAACGTGAAAATTCAACTCCTCCTCGACGTCAAGAAGATGTTACAGGGGGGTGCAAAAAGACGAAGGGGAAAAACTCCGAAAATGTCGAAATTCGTAAGTGTCTGTGTCGTATTTCTACAGCATTTCGCGCGTAGGTCCTTCGGATTTTACCGGATTCGTATTTCATACCCACTTGTATTAGATGGCGGCAGTAGACGTCTAATGTCTTCTAGGCAATGGTGTTATTATTGTGTAGTTTAGTGTTATTTGATGAAGTCTTTGTGCCTCTCGTGACCAAACTTTTTTTATTAGGGATGTTAAGATATCTGCAGCGAGATGCCACTGCGTGTCAGCTGCAACAACGCCACCGCAATGCGCACGACAAAGCCACCACCCAGACAAACAAAAAGCGTCCCAGAGGATCCCAGTGCACTGCACCGCCTGCCAAAAAACGCCTCAACGTAACTGGCGACGACAAAACTTGGCTGAAGTGGAGTGAAGCCCAGCACCGAGAGGCTGCCAACAGCCTCGCCAGTACATCATACAACGCTTTGGTCTTGCGAGTTTGTGCCTGCGCGTAGCGGTCGACGGCTGTGCAATGTAGTGCGCCGCGATAACTCTCAAGCTATGCTCCTCTTGTCTTCCAATATGGCTCCGGGTGCCCGCCGTTCAACACCCTTTGCACTTGGCGGCAGCAGTTCACGAATGGCGAGGGCTCTCGCCGGCAAGGAGCTCCTGGGTTACTCACGGCAGAGGAGGAGAATGATATGTTGGAAGTATGTTGTTATGTAGTGGGCGCTAAAGGCCGCAGTGAATGGGTCCTGACCACCCACCTCTGCCTTGTTCAATACATCAAGACCATCCAAGCCGAAAGAATTGTGTTTGACATCAAGGTCATCCGAGTGCTGGCGCAAGAGGTGGTGCGAGCACACAGACCAGAGACCGAGCACTTCAGCGTCTCGCGAGACTGGGCGAACAAGTTCTAAAAGAGACACGGGTTTGGTCTGAGAAGGTGTGACGACTGCGCTGTGGTTGGACTCGCCGCCACGGATGCTACTGCCACCATTTTGTTACATGCATCACGAGCGATCGACCGGAGTCCAATGAGCAGCAGTTGATCCGAAAGAACGCGTGGCGCGAAACCTACAAAGCTGTCGTGAGCAACCCAAGGAGGTTTGGCATCCCATGGGACGGAGTAATCGTCGAGGATCTGCATATCGCAATGGATGAGATGCCACTGCAGTATGTGCCCAAGTTCGCCGGTGCCTACTCCAACAAGAAAAAAGTCGTCGTAGCTGGGTCGAACGACAAGCGACAACACCCGGTGTGTCCTGTCCTCACTCAGAGTGGGAAGGTGCTGCTAACGCAGGTGATCATCTGTGGAAAGTCCAAGAGGTGTTTGGTGCAAGGCGATGTGATCGACCCGAACATTGTGCAGATGTATGCAGAGAAGAAGACGTAGACCGGCGCAACCTTTATTGCTCTGCTGCACCGGATTGAGTCGCGCTTGAAGGCGACCAAGAGAGCCCTGGACTTCTCTGTGTACCCGCCCTCAATTGTCCTGATGGACGGGGCCCCCTGCCACAGCAAAGAGTTCCTTGAACAACCGGAGAGGGGGGAGCAGAGTGCGCACCTCTGGATCGTGAAGGAGATCTCTGACATGTGGGTTTTTTTTGGTATTCCGCAGAAGTCCCGCCTCTGCAATCGAGGGGATCAGTTGCCCAATCCCAGCATGAGGAAGTACATGCAGGACGGAATCCGAGAGCGAGCAGTGAAGCACGGGATCCTGTTGCACAAAAAGGTGCTGCCGAGCCAGACCAAGTTGGACATGGGTGAGACGACCATCAAGAAGTTGCTGCTGCGCTGGGTTGGTGAGTTGATGCACATCCTTGCGTTGAGTTCCCAGATCACTGCTTCTTGGAGGAGGTGTCTGGATCAGACTCCCATTGCTGGGAGTTTGGATGAGATTGAGATTCCAAGGTAGGTGATTTGTTTGGAGCACCTGTGGAATTGCGCTCAGTGGTTGAAAAGAGAGAATAGGAGGAACCAGTGGTTCCAGAGGGAGAGGGGGAGGAACCAGGAGCCCCAAAACCAGAACCAGGAGAGGATGCTGAACCTTCCCCTGCAGCTGCCCCTAGGTTG
This sequence comes from Eutreptiella sp. 'Long Island Sound 2002', assembly GCA_964036045.1. Classification (NCBI taxonomy): domain Eukaryota; phylum Euglenozoa; class Euglenophyceae; order Eutreptiales; family Eutreptiaceae; genus Eutreptiella; species Eutreptiella sp. 'Long Island Sound 2002'. The sequence goes on along the minus strand of OZ038382.1, from coordinate 147,245,802 downwards.
GACGACCCTTTTGCAGTGGATGTAGCTGCAGCAATAGCAGCAGTGCCACGCACCAGAAGGAAGACGACATGGGGCGAAGCAAGTGAATGCGACGCGACACGACGCGAGGCGACGCGTTAGCGCACAGCAAGCCAGCCGACACCAGGAACAAGCGGACCGAAGTGAGGAAGAAAGCAGACGACAGCAGCGATGACAGCAGCAGTGACGCCGATGATGAGTGCGATAAGTTAAATCTGTACGTGTCACATCACACAGACGCATGCTAATTTATTTGCCACTGTGTGTTTTTTTGCGGACTCTGCAGTCAGCGGACTGTGCAGTTCGAACGACGACAAGTTTTTTTAACAATATTTTTTAGTATTGATATATTATGCCCAGATCCCTGTGTACCAGTTTGTCCTTTCGGCCTGTGCCAGGTTCCCTTGGGCCTGCGGAAGGTTGCTTTGGGCCTGTGCAAGGCTGGTATGGGTGTGTGGAAGACTGTCCACTTTGCACGGCTCAGTGCCCCCCCCTTGGATGGCACAGTGCCTCTGCTGATGTACTGTCTGCTCTGCAGATGCACACAGGGGTCTGAGGATCCATTTATTCACAGTGAGTGGACTCACTGTTCCTTTTTTTTGTGATATACTGGTTGGTCAGTGGTGGGGGGGCTGCCCTGCAGCCTAGTATACTTTGGATCAAGGCACGAACACTGTTACAAATTTTTTTCTGTATTCAACATGCCTTCGTGCTACGTTGTGCTTTCTTCTGGTTCATTGTTTGGGCAGTGGCAAAAGCAGGGTTTCAGTTATAAAAGAGAAAATTTTATAGAAAAAATTTAAACAAAAATATTTGTGTGCATGGAAGTTTGAAAAAAAAAAATCAGTAGTACAGCAGAAGTGAATCAAAAAACAAAACAAACAAAGGGAAATGTTGTTAAATAAAACTTGACGCATGGAAGCAGAAATGTTTAGAAAAATTTAAATTTAAAAAAAGTGTAAAATTTTAGTAATTGGTAAACAATTTTTTTACTGAAAGTGCTAAAGCAAAGGGGACGTTGGTGAATGTTAGGTGCTTTTCTGAATTTAGATACGATAACCACATGGGTTTTTCCAATTTTGGCACTTAAACGTGGTTTCAACCCGCATGTATCTAATTTTAGCTTTATTTGGAGTTTTGCTTGTAACCGCTGCATAGTGGTTGATCTTTCTTGTGATTGCGAAGCCTGTAGCCTTGATGCCCCAGGGGTCGTAACGCCCGACACTGCCCCTGATATCTCCGAAACCAACTGACCCTCTTCAGACCCATATCCAGCCTCTTGGAGCGACATATGCGAAGCACTTGTAAGTCCTTTGAACTCCATGGTGAGATATGAAGAGTACGAAAACCCGGTCTACAAAAATGGAGCAGACATAGAATCTCAATGCGCATTCATCGCAACTAATGACATGACGTGAAATCATTCGAAATAATTTAAATAAATCCGATTGGGAAATCACGAAAGACAAATGCGACTCGACGCGCGCTCACAGGCGACATCTGGCGGCGAACGGAAAACAAGAAACAGAACGGAAAATTTACTGCACTAATGTACATCTGAGAATCATTGGAATTCTGATCACATCAGTCTATAATTGAGTGCTGTCACTGCTGCCGTTACACTCCCCCTCTGAAAACATACGCCAGTATGTCAGGCTGGGTCAAGTGAAGTGAACGAAACGGCGAAAGTGACCAAAAACCGACTAATCTAAGGCAAATTGTGTGAAATTGAGCTGAATTGAGCAAATTTGTGCTGAGATCTGTGCTTCGCGATGGCCATCGACTTGAATGAAACGCATAGGTACCTTAGGGCACACAGAAAAAGCTTCGTTCAAGCTCAAAAATTGGAAAATTGAAAATCTGAGTGAAGAATGTACATGATGATCCATGATCCATGATTCCTGATGAAATCAGGATCTGACATCTCACTGCCAGAAAACAGAAAACGAGCGTCGCCATGTCGTCGAGCGTCAAAAAAATAGGGTATCCCTGCATGGAGTCCAAGATAAGTGAAACTGGCTGGTGTCATTTGCAGTCATGAGACCAGATGCCAGATTATGGTACAAAATGTGCCTGAATTGAGACCAAAATCAGTGAATCGCACACGGATTCAGGGTGGCGAAACTCACCGCAAGCCAAAATAGGTCCAATCCACTGTCGATAGACACTGTGTGTAGTGTTGAACGGAAATCCAGTTCTCATTCATAGCCAATCCAGGTCAAATCCTCATGATGATGATGAATCCCATGATGGAAATCCAATCATTTAAAGTAATGATAGCCAAGAAAACCCAGTGGGGATTCCCCACACTGACAGTATTGTTCCCAGGGCTTCATGTTTAATCCAGTATGAGCCAGAAGGGGTAATTGACTCGTCAAGTCCCAGAATGTATAAGCATCCAATGCTTGGTACTGGGAATTTGCCAAAATTGAGCTGATTCTGAGGGGGATTCCAACACAATCCACAGATGAACAGCGAGTCGACACAAGTAAGAACACCATCGTCGTCACTTGGTCTATATAAGCCCTTTGACAGTGGTCGTTTGGAAGAGAAACCAACCGTCTCAATGTAAGAGCTGATGGAAATGACATCCTGAGCAGATCCGCCAAACACATGAAATGGATCAGACTCAGTCATGTGCCAGAATCTCTGTAATGAGCACGAACTCGAACGAGTCCTTCCCAAGGCGAGTATAGGGGTCCAGTCGACAGCAAAAGGCGATAGTGTCGTCGTGGTTGAGGATAAAGGCCTCTCGGGACTTCCGATCGGAATCATCTGAGATGAAGCACATGATTCACATGATGGCCATGATGGGAATGATGGATGGAATGACCAGGATGACCCCAGAATGTCCCATCATCTGTTTGTCGAACCACATAGACGATGCGTCTGGACTGTTATGTCCCCATGCCAAGGGTATATGTCGATCGTAAACCTCTTCGAAAGTTTCGGCGACTCAAATTCTGATCAGATCCTGTCTGGAATGGATGATGCCACGATTGGAGCTTCTTCTTGTGCTTGTAAGTCTTCCTTGGTGACACAATCCTTGATCAGCGAGAGCTCTTTGTCAATCTCAGGGTGTTTCTTCAGGAACTTGATGAAAGTATCCGTATACCCATGGATGAAACTTGAAGCTGGCTCCCATTTGTCTTCTTCTGGACCGAATCCTTTCCATCTGCACAGAAAGTACCACTTGCCTCGAGCATTCTTCTTGTACTCAAGAATCTTCTCCAACTCGAAACTGCTTGTGACCATCTTCCTGTCGCTCAGGTACTTCGAAGTCCAATAGAGAGGCTTGAACCTTCCTTTGGGGCAGGGTACTTCGGCCTTCAAACGATCTCGATGTACTTCTTGATGCCTGCCCGGCTCAATCTCAATGTTGAATGTAGTCTCACTTAGTTGACTTTTGACTTGGAATGGGCCATCCCACAAAGGTAACAATTTGTTGTCGTCCTTCAGTGTGTCGTCTGACTTACGAAGCCAAACTTGCTGGCCTTTCTCGAAGGGTTTTCCTGGCGTTCTTGACTTATTTTTGAAATTCAACCAATCTGCTTGACTTTCCACTTTGGCTTGGATCCACTTGGCTTCTAAATCCTTGATCCTCTCAAACCATTGTGAGGCGTCGTAGCACTGCCTTGGATGATACATCACTGGTCCAGGACCCATCTTCTCACGACCAAAAACCAGCTCATTCGGACTTAATCCAGTGTAATTCTTGGTGCGATGGTATCTTGTCAAGACACAGTAAATTGTCTCCAACCAATTGTAGTCTTTTTCAGTCGCCAGGAATTTTCTCAGAATGGAGATAAGAATCCTTCCAGCGCGTTCAGCAGGGAGAGCTCGATGGTCGTAGACTCGGGCACGAAGGTGATGAACTCCCAATAGGGCACACATGTTCTCCCACCAAGTCCCAATGAACTCTTTCCCACTGTCCGTCAGAATTTCACTGGGAACATCCCAGTTACTCATCCACTGACTTGCAGTCCACTTGGCAGCCATTTCAGAGGTGAGATGCTTCGTGTTGCAAGGGAGGACTTGGCTGTAGCCACTGTGGCGGTCTTGAATTAACAAAACCCCATCGATAGGCTTCCTCGTGTAGAGACATTCCTCTTGGATTTGTCCCAACTCGAAGACATCCGCCGTCACCTTGTCGAACAGCCTCTCAGGAATTGGTAATCCCTTCAGTAGTCCTTCTGCCTTTTGATTCTTGGGGATGGTCGCCTGACATTGCTTGCATCCTTTGGCAACTCGTTCACAGGCACCCTTGAGGTCCCTTGTGTACACTCTGTGGCGCAGCTCCTGCTCCAGCACACGAGAATGTGTGTGGGCTGTCTCATTCCGATGCCAATGTTTGACATATTGGTCAATCAGACAATCAGGAACACAAATCCGACCTTGCCAAAATAACTTGTCGCCTTGGATTTTGAAATCAGACGTCTCTTCAGAGTTGTAAGGCTTGTCCCCTTTTAACTTGTGGTATACAGACCCAAAGAACCTGTCCTCCTTGTACATCTTCGTCCAATCCACATAGAGGAAGGAAGTTTCCTTGTCCTTTTGTTGTGGAGGGAGCGTGGATTTCGCTTTGGATCTCGTCGTAGGAAACACATTCAGGAGTGGCAGCGACGACTCAGAGTCAGAGTTAACTCCTGCAGTCTGATCTGCCTTGGTAATCTCCTTGCATCTGACCAAATCCACCTTCATCCGATTTTTAATCGGACATTGGAGACAATGTTTCTTGATCAGTGCTTGTTCCTCCTTGTCGAACTCGATCACTTCAGCTTTATCCGTCGCTGTCCCATGAAAACTCACTTCAGAGTAAGCCTCTGAGGCTGGGTAGGCCCAGCGACTCAGGGCGTCCGCCACTGTATTGTAGCGACCCGGAATGTACGTCACATGGAGGTCAAATCTGCTGAGAGTTTCATGCCAACGGCCTCTTCTCCCAGCTGGTCCACCAGGGGTATCCACATGTTCTGTCCTCCAGCTCTCCAGTGACTTGTGGTCAGTCAGTACCTCAACGCGATGGCCCAAGATCCAACCTTCATAGCGCCGTAAGGCACAAAGGATTGCGTAGGCTTCTTGTTCCCTTGGACTCCAATTTCGCTGCCTTGTTGTAAGCTTGCGAGACCAGAAAGCCAGGGGATGATGGTGACCTTCGTCGTCGACTTGTTCGATCGTAGCACCAATGGCGTAACGACTGGCGTCTGTACGAATATAAAAAGGTCTTCCTTCCAACCACGGAGTCTTTAATGTAACCACATTTGCCAGTGCTTCCTTGAGACCAGTAAAGGCTTCTTCACCTTCTGGCGTCCACTTGAGCTTGACTTGAGATCCCTTCTTTCCTTCTATTTTGCCAACCTTGAGTAACTCTGTCAATGGACCAGAGAACTTGGCGTAGAGAGGAAGGAACTCGTGGTAGTAATTGCAGCAGCCTAAAAAGGCACGAAGCTGCGTGATGGTTTTAGGCCTTTCCCAGAGCTGCAGGGCAGCCATTTTTCCTGGGGCTGGTCTTCTTGTCCCATCTTCCAAGACAGAGCCACAAAATTCCACACTCTGGAGGAACATCTTGCCCTTCTTGGGTCCACACACGAGCTTCTCTTGTCGAAGGACTTCGAGAACTTTTCGAACTTGTTCTTCGTGCAACTTCAGGCACTCATCAAAGTTTTTTCACAACGGCGTGGCAATCAGAAGGTCGTCAATGTAGATGCTGCAGAATTCTTGTAAATCCAGATCTTTGTGCTTCTGAAATAAAATAGTCTCCATCATCTTCTGGAACATCGACGGCGCATTCTTCAGACCCATCGGCAGTACAGTCCACTGGACAGTGCCACAGGGCGTGCACATTGCCGTCAAATGCCTATCCTCCTTTCGAAGGGGCATCTGATGAAAGCCATGGCGCAAATCCAACACAGTAAAGAGCTTGCCTTTTGCTCTCGCGGCGATCTCCTTCTCGATTAGAGGAAGAGGATGCGCGTCTGGTACTGTGGCGGCATTCAGGGCTCTGTAATCCACCACTAGACGCCAAGCATCTATGCTGGATTGGTCAGCAGGTGGGGGTTTTGGCACAGTAAATGGTGCTGAACACCACTCAGAACTCATGCAGCCCTCCAACCAACCGAACTCATAGAGATTGCGCTCAATAATCTTTCGCAGGGCATCTGCTTTGGTGCCGTGGAGATAGAATGGACGTTGTTTGTGCACCTTTGAGCCTTCGATTATGTCAATCTTGGCTTCCCCATTTTCACATCGAATTGGGGGGTTTTTCCACAACTTCCCACTCAGCACGTCATCTTGATAATCTCCGAACACTGCGTCCCTTCTTGCAGATATCTTGTCTCCGTCGACCTGATTCCCACATTTAATCACCGACATTATGTCCACCAATTTGCGAATTGTTGGTCGTGGTCTCATATTCTTGGCCACTTCATTCCAAACTTCTTCGTCGCATTGTTGGCGGATGAAGCTCACCTGAGCTCGCTCCTCCGTGGGATCCCACCAATGAAAGGGGTCCACGAATGTCTTGAAGGGATGGTCGGAAGAATTCAGCTTCATTCCTGTCAATTCAGGCGAGATTCTTGGAGATTTGTCTTCATTCTTGCTTGAAATCTTGACTTTTTTGGCTTGATTCTTGTCTGATGGGGACGAATTGTAATGGATGGAGGCGTTCTCTTGAGGGACGCCGATTGTCCTTCCCTCCTTCCGCGACGATACGTCGGGATTCTGCTCTCGATCGTCTTCATCCACTCCAATTTCGTAGATTCTTGAGGAATTTGAGATAACCTCTTCTGTTCCCATTTCACTGCCATCTTGCCAATAATCTCCCAGATTCCCGTCAACTAAGCACGCCAACGTGCTCCACGAACGCTGTGGCAAAGGCTTGCCATTGTCTTCGCAATACAGCTTCACTCCCTTGTGAGGTAGCTCGACAATGTCGATAGAAATGTCCATAATGTCCTTGAACCACTCTTGTCTTGGCCAATTGGGGACAATTAAAATCGCCTTCGCGCCGGATTGCTTCAGCTTCTGCACTACACGAGGGAAGACGTCGAAGGGCGGATTGATCCAAAGAGGTTCAGACCAGTCCTCACTCCAGGCATCGTCGTAGAACGTCGGAAATCTTTTATTCTTTTTGTTTGCAAAAGCATCAACTTCAGGACGAAAATTGTGGTTCTTTTCGAAAAAATCCACCAGAATGTCCCGCCATTTGTCGACTACTCGATAGCAAACTGACTTCCACTTCTTGCTGTTCAACGAATCCACCTTTCCTTCGTCGAAATCTTCTTGATTCCTTGTCCATTCCTGCCCATCTTGCTGAAAATGCAGCTTATTTCTCTCCTTGAATTGGTGGATACTCTTGGTATATGGGTGCAGATAATACAGTTCGGACGGGTCGTTGGTCGACGGATCTTGGAGGAAGCACGTCCTGTGTCCCATGGGCGACACACGATGAGCGTGAAGCCATGGTTGACCCAAGAATAAATCGTACTTTATGCTGGCTTCATAGAATTTTCCAGCAAACCACTCCTCAGTGACCGTCTCTTCCACACTCCAGACTGATTGTTTCACCAATCTGACCGCCAATTCTGCTTCTCTGTCGCCACCGTCAAGGCGATGTCCGCTGACTCCCTCCAGCTGGACAGGGGTGGAGGACATCTTCGTCTCATCCTCCTGCAGAAAGCCTTTCCTCACCAGATTGACTTCTGAACCGTTGTCAATCAGACATCTGGCAAGTTTAACCTTACCATCCGTCGATCTGACCTGGATCCAGCAGACAAACTGGCGCTGCTTGCCTCGCCGGACAGCGCTGAGGACCCAGGCAGGGTACAGGAGGCCGGAGGACCGCGCCAGTCGATCCCAGCAGCGTCCATCCACCGCCCCAACTACCCTGATGGGTTTTTCCTCCTGCCACTCAACCCCAGTGTTGGGATTTGGGTAAAGTTGGCTTCCCTACTGCCATTCTTCTTCGTCGTTCGCCTGCACGTCCTGTACTAGTCCTTCGTCAACCCATTCTTCTCCTGCTTCAACGGCATTCACTCCTTTTCCACGTCCACGACCTCCAAATGATTTCCCCTTACCACCTTTCTTACCTCCCTGGCCTTTGTTGTGAAAGTGCTGCCCTGGGTCGTGGAAGGTGCCGGAGGGCTCAGGGCCGGCAAGACCAGTGGGGCAGGCACGCGAGGAGTCAACCTGAACGCTGCTGTTGGGGGTAGAACCGGATACACGGACACCAACGGAGGCGAGAGCAGCAACAACGCAAGCAAGATCCATGCTGATTGTTATCCGGCAGAAAATCCCAGTCTATGAAGAAAATTGATGCGGATTATTCTAAGTACATCTGAGTGTCCATATCTATCTGAAAAGATTTATATAAATCCGATTGTGAAAAATTATTTGGCTGATTTGGCTTCGGGCGCGCATCAGCGGCAATTGGCGATTCCAGGTAAATGATCGGAACGCGACGGATTTACGATGAATGGACCGCGGAATCAGATCCGGCATATCAGAAATATATAGGTCTGATCCTGAGACTGAGCTGCGAGGCGGCGATTCCGCCGAAGCAGAGAAAATGATCAAAATGTAGCCAATGTGGGGCAGATCTGTGAAAATCTGAGCAGATGGGGGTTAGCCGCACTTACACTCCCCCTCCAAAAACACACTGGGGTGTGTCGCTACGTCAACGAAGAACGTAGTGCGGGTAAGTCCCAGAAAAAAATAGAGATGTAGCCCCGATGGGGCGAAATCTGCTTGATCTGACCTGATTTGGGCTGAATTGGCACTGAATCAGGATGGATGAACCTGAAATGAGACAGAATGAGGAGTGACGAACAGTCCTCCGTGCAGTAAACCATTAGGTTAAGAGGTAAAAAGCACGTAAACGTATCGAGAATCGATACCAAACCATGCCCTGGTTGAGAATGAGGTAGATTATTGGTGGATTGAGTGGGGGAATCAAGAAATGGAGTGACATCTCGGCGATCTGGCACAGTTTAGCTGTCGCGGGCACGCTACGGTGTCCTCCACGTACTCTACATCGTGTTAGTCCCGCTTTTCTCGTTCTGAAAAGTGCAGCATGTGCTTCAGATTTGGCGCATCTGGTGGATGATCACAAGATTCAGCAAGATTGAGAATCAATTTGAGCAGAGATGAAGGAGAAGAAGGTGAAATGAAGCGGAATGTCTAGAACTGAAACTACTAACAACTTCGTTTAGACTAGAGTTAATATATATTGTCGTTTATTCAGCTCAATTGTGCTTTCCGGCACGTTGGTTCGCGAGCATCCAACAGATTCTATGAAAATGTGGATCATGTGATGATGCATCATGATGGGACATGCTGGCCCTGGATCCTTGGCATGTAACGCGCCGAAGGTTCGCTGAAGGCGCTTTACTGACAGTATATAACTGAGAGACACCAAATGGTCCTTTATTTACAGTGGCGGCGGTGTCAATCGACCTGGACAAGGCCAATCTTTCGATTGAGTCCCACAAGACACTTGGATTCACCATTTTCGACAGTTTCAGGTCGGATTGAGCTCGCATTGGCGTGTGCCAAAAATACAACGAAGCTTACGGACTTCAGAGGTTGCTGTTAGAAGTCCCTAGAGCTCCTATGTGAAGGTTGTCTGAACAATTGACGTCGAGGTTTTGCTGAACAGTGGCAGAATAATGGACAAACCTGAGGAATTCAAGGTAAACTCAAAGAATCTGGATCTGAATCTGGACTTTGACTTCAGCATCACGGCAAATGCAGGTAAGATCTGAGTTCCTGGCGTCGCATCTAGTGCAGCCAGTACTACAGGGGGTGCCTGTAGGGGTGAATGTCGCCGGCCGGCTTTTTTACTATGTACATTTGCTTCCATCTGCACGAGTAGCCAAATTCCAAAGATGCACAGACCAACAGAGACAAGATTACCCCGAATCTGCCTGAATTAAGCCTGAGTTTGGTTTTTTCTGAACACGGCAGCACACTCCGTGGCTTTCGGCAGCGTATCTACGCCTTGTCTGCCGAACGGAGACCAAAGAAAAGTTGATTGACGTCAAATTATCAAACATTCGCAGTTCTCCACATCATGATGTAATCAGGAAGAATGAACAGTGGATTGAGCAGAATGTGGTTTTTTCAAGTCGTCAGAACACTCACATTGGAATAAGTGGTCGACGGGGCGAGGCTGGAGCTTTTGTAGGAGTTGGACATGCAAGGGTTTCGAACCTACACCCTTGAGCCCTAGCGACGAGTGCCATGACGCCCTGGACTAGACGACTGTTACCCAGATTATGGCGTCGGCGACTCAAGTCACGACGGGTCTCCCTGAATTCGGCCAAGCACGAATACATGTGACCACCAACCTGTCTGGTGGGGCCCTCGTACGGCTTGGGCGCTGCAAATCAGCGGCCGAACTCGAAGCTTGGTCCTCATTTGGCTCCTGGGCTGGCCTGACCGCAGGAGGGGGGATCGACGGATCAGCCCTGGAATGTGGCTGCTGAGGGCCGTAAAAGGCTGGATCTCGATTCACCACAGGTCTTTTTCCGTCGCTCTCCACCTTTCTGTCTGGTTTCGACAGACAGTCTGTCAGGAGTACGCCAATTTCGGGGTGCGTCTTGAGGAAGTCGATGAACCCCTTGGTGTACCCATGGACAAAAGAATGGGCTGGTTCCCAGTTGTTGTGACTGGAATCAAAGCCCCTCCACTCACATAGAAATTCCCATTCGCCCTTTTCGTCACGTCTTGCTTCTAAAATCCTCTTGAGTTCGTACTTCCCCCCTTCGATGACCCGATCGGACAAAAATTTCGAAGTCCAAAAAAGGGGTTTAACCCGATCCTTGGGGGAGGGGATCTCTCTCTTGAGGCGATCGCCCGAAACGTCAATTTCCCTGCTGACATCCACACGAATCCTCCACCTGTTCTCACCTAGACGCGCTGTAACAGCGAATGGCCCCTCCCACAAGGGAAGAAGCTTATCATCTCCGCCCAGGGTGGTTTCGGATTTTCGAAGCCAAACTCGATCATCGACTTCAAAATTGTGGGGGTTTTTTCGACCTTGATTCTGAACCCAAAGCCAGTCAGCTTGATGCTTATCGATTAATTTCGAGACAGTTTTTTCTGCTCGTTGGATTTCGTCCAAGAACAACGAAGCATCTTTACAAGGGCGAGGATTATTCAACGGCATGTTCCACCAACACTTCTTTCGTCCAAAGACAATTTCATTTGGAGAAAGGCCATGGTACAAAGGCGTGTTGTGGTAACGGCGAAGCAATGCGAACAGAACTTCCAGCCAATGGAAATCTTTCTCACTCGCGAGCTCCTTACGAAGCATATTTATAACAGAGCGGCCGGCTCTTTCGCCAGGCAGCGCTCGATGCGAGTGGATTTCACATCGGAGGTGGTGGATTCCAAGGCGAGCACATAATTCTCTCCACCATTCGGAGGTGTACTCTCTGCCTGAGTCCGTAACCACCTCGGATGGGACGTCCCAACCTCCCATCCAAGTCTGCGCGCACCATTTGGCGGCAGCTTCGCCAGTCATCGACTCGGTGTTACAAGGCAACACCTGAATATAGCCGGAATGACGGCACTGAATAAGGAGCACTCCATTGACCTTTTTGTTGGTCCAATGGCACTCTTCGTCGTCGAGTTCACCAAGATAGAAAAAATCACTGGTGACTCTGTTAAAGAGGCGCTCCGGAATAGGGTGTGGCCTCAGATGGCCGTGCTTCTTCGCGCTGGGGGGCGTCGAGACAGCACATTGGGCACATCCGGCGGCTACTTTCATGCAATGAGTATATAGCCTTGAGCCAAACAACCTATGTTTAATCATCGACCATAATCGACGGCCATGTGCGTGGGGGGACTCCCATTTATGCAACCAGTTTAACACTCGGGGGGCCAGGGCGTCTGGTACGCACAATTTACCCTCCATCCACAGCTTCCCCCCATCCAACGAGTACTCAGCATAGATTCCATCCTTGTGAGCATCTTTGGATTTGAGATTCTCAAAGACCTCTTTAAACATGGAATCATGCAGATAATCGGACGTCCAGTCACGGATGATCAGGGAATCTTTCGGCAGGGGTGGAGTTTTGGCCGGATCTCGACGCTTAATGCCCTGAATCAACCGAAATCCACTTACACGTCGGGTGTAGTCAAACCGTTTCACACTCCCTGAGGAGGGATCGGTGACTTTTTCCACGACTTTCAGTGATTTGGTTATAATTTCATGAGCATGCGCCGGATCTGAGAAGGCCGTGATGTCATGGCACGGTAATGCATGCTGTTTAACAGCGCATTGCATGCATTCACGTCGTAGGAGCTTTTTTTCCTCTTGATCCCACTCGATTACGACGTGGCGGTCCTGCTCCGTACCATGGATGTTGGTACTTTGCAGCCCCTGTGAAGCGGGGTAAGCCCATCGGCTCAGAGCATCCGCTACCGTGTTGTGTTCTCCAGGCAAATACGACACATGGAGGTCAAACAGACTGAGAAATTCGTGCCATCTGGCCCGTCGACCAGCTGGGCTCGCGACAGTATCAATGTGTTCGGTGGCCCAATACTCCAGAGATCGATGATCCGTCAGGACCTCGACTCGATTGGTGCCAACCCACGATTGGTACTTTTTCAAAGCACAGATTTTGGCGTAGGTTTCTTGCTCACGCGGCGACCATTGCATTTGGCGTGGGGCTAGCTTCCGAGACCAAAATGCAAGAGGCTAATGATCACCTGTGGCTTCATCAACCTGTTCAAGGACAGCTCCGATCGCGTACCTAGAAGCGTCGGTTCTTATGTAGAAGGGTCGGTCAAATTTCGGCACATGCAACGTGGCGACCTCGCAGAGGGCCGCCTTCAAGTGATGGAAGGCCTCCTCGCACTCGTCAGTCCACTTGACACGAACCTTTGAACCTGCCTTGCCCGCATCTCTCCCTACCTTCAATAATTCAGTGAGGGGGGCAGCAAATTTGGCATAATTCGGCACAAAAGTGTGGTAAAAATTGCAACAACCCAGGAATCCTCTCAATTCCGTGATCGTCTCAGGGCGCTTCCACTTCTGAATAGCGACGAGCTTCCCTGGACTGGGTCGTCGGGTGCCATTCTCAAGGAGAGAACCACAAAATTCGACTGATTTTAGAAATAATTTTCCCTTCTTTGGCCCACAAATCAGCTGATTGGCATCAAGAATGTCATAAACCTGGTTCAGCTGCTTTTCATGTAGGGCCACCAGCTCGGCTTCGGTCAGTCCCTCCCCCTCTGTCGCGATGATTATGTCATCTATGTACACACTCACGAAGGCACGAAGCTCAGGATGAGCTGTAAAAAGCACATCCTCCATCATTCTTTGAAAAAACGAAGGGGCGTTCTTCAGGCCCATGGGCATGAACGTCCACTGGACTGGGCCACATGGCGTGCACATACAGGTGAGAGGTCGGCTGTCCTTCCTCAACGGCATTTGGTGAAAGCCGTGACGGAGATCCAGCACAGAAAACAAACGACCTCTTGCCCTCTTGGCGATTTCCTCCTCAATGAGGGGCAGGGGGTGTGAATCCGCCTTGGTTTCGGCGTTGAGGTTGCGAAAATCAACAACCATTCGCCAACCATCAATAGTGTTCTGGTCTGCAGGCGGCGGCTTCGGGACTGTGAAGGGTGCACAGCACCACTCGCTGGTCATACAACCCTCAAGCCAACCAAATTCCCTGAGATTTCTCTCGATTATTTTTCTGAGGATCTCATGTTTATGTCCATGGTTCTCATAAGGACGCTGTTTCTTCGCCTTGTACCCTTCACGAAGCTCGATGAAGGCTTCACCGAACTGCCCACGGACAGGGGGGTCTTTGATCAACTTCCCCGAAAGGGTTGTGTCCTTCCGTTCCTCAAAAATCTTGTCTCTTTTCTTGGAACACAATTCAGTGTCCACCTGATCGCCAGGAATTACTGTCGAAAAAACTTTGGCGACTTCTTCGGCCTTGGCAGGAAGAATCTTCTTACGGATGTCCCTAAAAAGGTCCGTATCAACTGCCTCCTGAAGATAGGTGGGTCGAGTGTCGACATTCCAGAGATTCTCTTCGTGATCCAGCTCCTCGAAAGGATCTATGAAAGCTTCCACACGGGGTTTTTCATAAAAAACTCTGAATTTGCGGCGCGATTTAAAATTTTTCTTCGCCCGTGCACTGAAGATTCTTTTCGATGTCGATCGTATTGGGGAAGAGGGAGACGAGGCGGATCCATTTGACGTTGGATCACCTTGGGCATCTGACGGACAAAAATCAGAAAAAATAGATTCATCATCAGTACCACGCTCAGCCTCTGATTCAGACCCAACACAGGAATCAGTACTAGAATCAGCAGAATCAGAGTCAGAAAGCTTTCCATCCACCAGGAATGCAAGCGAACTCCAGGGCCGCTGTGGCAGGGGACCTGTGTCGTCCCTGGCATACAGCTTAATCTTCCTGGGAAGTTCGATGTAATCTACACAAATGTCCTGCAATTCCTCAAACCAAGGCTTGTCGTCCCACAAGGGCAGAACTAAAATCGCCTGGGTTTTATCTTGCTTGAATTTGTGGATGACCTGCTGGATTAAGTGAAACGGAGGGTTAATCCATAACTTCTTGTCCCATTTATGGGTCCAAGCGTCGCGAAAGTGCTTGTCAAAGCGCTTGTTCTCGCGGTTAGCAAAGGCATCATACTGTGGCCAAAAGGAATGGTGTTCATAAAAATATTCACAAATTGTATCGCGCCATTTGTCAACAACTCTGTAGGATGAAGAGTGCCAGCGCGAAGGGCGTCGTGGCTGGGAGTCCCTACGAAGACATTCTAACTCTCGGGAGTAATCGGCACTCCCATTCACCTCTGCAATGGTGACATCTTCGCCAAACTTTGGTGTAACCTTTCGCTTCAAAAATTCTTCTGCACTTTTAAACCCTGCGTGCAAAAAACGAAATTCAGGACGCTCCAAGGGACCTGACTCCAGCAAAAAACAACGCCGATGACCTACGGGCGCCACCCTGTTCTTGCTAAGCCAAGGATGGCCCAAGTAAAGGTCATACTTTATGTCGGCACGATAGAAGTAGTCATCCTTAAGGATAACTTCCTCCACATTACCTTCTTCCCAAAGGTCTTGAGCGACCAAATGAGTTGATATATAACAACCGCGTTGCCCACCTGCGAGAGAATGTCCAGAAACTCCCTCGAGGGTAACAGGAAGAGGCGAATCAAACACGCAGTCGTCAGGCAAGAAAGAATTGGATTGGAGATTTACCTCCGATCCATTGTCACACAAGCAAGTGGCGAGGTGGAAATTGCCCTTGCGATCAGAGACCCACATCTTTGTGACAAACTGACGGGCCCTGTGCTTGGACTGTACACCAACCTCGTCCACTACAACAGAAGGATCCGCTGCCGGATCCAGGGGAGAGGAGACAAGCGACCCTACATCAAGTAGTGGTCGAGATGGAATCTGGGGATCATGCCTGAAATCGCCTGGGGACGGGCGAAATTCATGGCCCCCCTAGGCGTTCTGACCTCCAGTAGCTGCGTTAACATTATGGACACACCCTGATTCGTCGACCCACTCATCTTGGAACGGATCATCTGCTGGATTCAAGGCATTTTCAACGTAATCTCGATCCGCATCGGACACCTGATCTGCACCTGAGACCTGATCCACACGATGGTTGCCCTTTCCACGTCCACGGCCACGGCCGCCGGATGATGGACCTCCACCGTCGCCACGCCCTCTGCCCTTACCAGAGAAAGGGGTCCCAGAAGGATTTCCCTTACCTTTACCCTGGGATCCTGGAGCATTTCCCTTGTTTGTACCGGATTGAGGGGTTTGGCCTGGATTTCGATTTCCGCCTCCGGCGTTGCTATTGGGATTTTTCTGGCCGTTCGGCTGCCCACCGGAGCCGGATGGAGTCCGATTTCCTGTGCCTTGGGACCCGCCAGGGCCTCCAGGATTTTTGTTTCCACCGGAGGGGGTCGGATTCCCTTTTCCGGCCTTCCCACCATGCACCTGTCTGTCATTCCTTGTGATCGTAAGGAGACCATCGGTGATTACCAGTAGAATGCGTCTTAGCTCGGTTCGTAGAACCTAAAAGAAGGCAGATGCTACAGTGATCCTGAACATTCCGGGTGTCATTCACCTTTTTGTTGCCCTTTTGGGCCCCATTTTGGGTGTTTTGCTGGGTATTCTTGTTTCCCCCAAGACCCTCATGGAAATTCTGGTTGGCGGCGTCGGCGAGCCGCTCAACCTCTTCCCAGAGTTCCTTCGGGGTGAACGAAAACACCCAGTTCTTGGCCTTCAGGCGATGGCCATGGAAGCTTACTCCCCTGTTGAGGACTTGGACAAACAAGTCCCGATCCTCGTGTTCATTAAACTTGATTTTCCACGTCTCCTCAGTGAATTTCACCTTTGAGAAGGACGTGGGGGAGCACTTTTGAAGTGCCTTCCTGACGGAGAACCTGTTGGCAGAGGCATCGAAGCCTTCCACCTCCGCCCACCAGGTCTTGACCTTTTCTTCGGACTGTTTGTTCCGAAGGGTGGCGGCAGTTTCTGAGGGGATCTTGTCAAAAATCAGATTTTTCAGCTCGGCACTAGAAAATTTTTCGCCTGAATGTTCAGCTTCTTCCACTAAATTCCAGAAGCGCTGTTTTTTGTCTTGCACTTCGTGCAAGATTAATCGCGAGAATGAAGGAAAATTCTTCAACATTTGGTGGTAATGGTCCTCTGGCAGCCGGGATCCACGTACCTCCAACTGTTCCCACACCTCATCAAAGGTAAGGGGGGAACTTGTATCCTCACGATCACTCCAAGTCCTGAGCCAAGTGTTGGCCGGCGCTCCCTCAAGGCAATCCAAGAGGGCCATCAGGAACTGATCATCTTGGAGTTTTTGAGTCTTAACCCACAGTTTAAATTCCCGTTGGAACTGAGGCCAACGTCGGGGGTTCCCATTATACTTCGGTTGCTTGGCAACCTGACGAAGTCGCAAGGAAGTAGGATTAAGAAGTGAATGCAGCCCAACACCGGCCGTAATGGCAGACACCTTGGCGGCATCATTCGCCACACCAGCTCCGGCGAGGGTCTGGGCGAGCAACAGCTGGGCTAAGGTATTGGAATCAGCAGCAGGAGGGGCAGTACGGGAGGCAGTTCGCTTGGCATTCTGAGCCTCAGTCCTAGCCTTCGCCGTCCTACTCTCAGAACGAGAGATTTTAACCCTTTCCTTTAGCTTGGTCCTGCTGATCCTTGCATCGGTGGTCCTGGAGTCCACCGAAGGAGCAATTGAAAAAATTTCTGTCGCCTCCTCCGACGGCTCTGTTGCTTGTTCCACCGATGGGGCGCCCTCAGACCGCATGTGCGTCTTGAAAAGATTTTTTATTCCCAGCGTTTCAATGATGAGGTGCATTTGATCTTTGAGCAATTGGAGCTCCGCATCTCGCTGGAATCTGCAGGAGCAGTCGGCAGGACAGTACATACCGTGTCCTGAAGGGCCTGAGCAGGCTGTCGGACCGCTGATCTCGGTGGTCCGCAGCCAGGAGTCCACTTGGGGAGCTCCTTCAGCCCTGATTTCCAGGCTTGCCTGCCTGGCCGCCTCTAAAATTCCCTCCTCAACTGCAGCGGGTAGATCGTCGCGGATGGAAACAGGGGGATGAGGGGCGGAGGGCCCGGGAACAGGTGCCGTGCCCTTCTCCTTCGGGAAGGGGCTTGCCTCCCAGATCTGCCAGGTCCGTAAGCTCCACCGGAGCGTTGCCATCGTCGTAGGCCGGCGAATTCAAACTGCTCGATGGCCAATTTCGACTGGGATCATAATGGTAATCTGGGTCTCCACAGCTGCTGATGTGTGCCCTTCTTGGGCAGCTTGGGCTTGCGCAAGGCATTCCTCTCAAGGCCTCGTTCGCGCAGCACCATGGCAGCGTAATTGTTACTTCTCCAGAAGCGGCGGGGTCTACGGGGCCGTACTGGGGAGCGGGCTGTGGAGCTGAGACCACTGAAGCAACATTCAGGTAGCCTCTGCTACCATGAAAGTGCTGCCCTGGGTCGTGGAAGGTGCCGGAGGGCTCAGGGCCGGCAAGACCAGTGGGGCAGGCACGCGAGGAGTCGACCTGAACGCTGCTGTTGGGGGTAGAACCGGATACACGGACACCAACGGAGGCGAGAGCAGCAACAACGGAAGCAAGATCCATGCTGATTGTTATCCGGCAGAAAATCCCAGTCTATGAAGAAACTTGATGCGGATTATTCTAAGTACATCTGAGTGTCCATATCTATCTGAAAAGATTTATATAAATCCGATTGTGAAAAATTATTTGGCTGATTTGGCTTCGGGCGCGCATCAGCGGCAATTGGCGATTCCAGGTAAATGATCGGAACGCGACGGATTTACGATGAATGGACCGCGGAATCAGATCCGGCATATCAGAAATATATAGGTCTGATCCTGAGACTGAGCTGCGAGGCGGCGATTCCGCCGAAGCAGAGAAAATGATCAAAATGTAGCCAATGTGGGGCAGATCTGTGAAAATATGAGCAGATGGGGGTTAGCCGCACTTACATGTTGTTGGAGGTGTTGGAATTGGGGTTGGATTCGTTGGATCCGCCCTTGCCTCGAACTCCAGTATCCTTGTTGTTGCCGAAGGTCTTGTTCGCTGGCGTCTCCGCGTACAGGGGATTGCCATTCACCTTGGAATCCTCTTGATTCCCGGACTTTCCCTTGCCATTTCCACCTTTTTGGCCATTTTTTCCACCATTTTTTCCACCAGCATCGGTCCATCTTGAGTCGCTTGGATCTCCGCCTTGCTGCGAGTAATCTTTTGGTGTCCAGTCTCTGTTCTTTCCTTTGGACTGCCCTTTACCCTTTCCCCTTCCATGCTGGTCAGCATCTCGTGCTCCATCCTGCTGGGGATTTTTGGGAGAATTTCCCTTTCCATCCATTTTGGACTGAATTGTCTTGAGATCTGAGGGCGTCCATCTGTGATCTGCGGTCGTGTGAGTCGCCGCTCGACCTTCTTTTCCAAGGGCAATGCACACAGAGCATCCCTTCTCACCAACGGCGTTGACCTTGCCTCCGAAGCCATGTGCATCCTGGGACTTCTGGCGTTCTAAGTTTGCATACTTTTCAAGTTGGTCCCAGATCTGCTCGACTCCATATGAGAAGATCCACGGTCGCACTCTCAAAACTGTTCCCTTATACTTCACTTTTCCATCCACCATGCTGCCGAAAAACTCCGACTGTTCAGAATCGTGGAAACCAACTCTCCATCTGCGCTCACGAATAGTGATATCCTTCAATCCAGTAGTACTGATAGAGTGTAGCAACTCACGAACTGCCATTTTTCCCATAGTTTCCGGCAATCCTCGGACTTCAACCCAGTTGCCCAGGACTTTTTGGTCCGCCTGAGAGTCCCTGATCTTCTGCTTGGTCTCTGGCGTGAGCTTGCTCAGGAGGATCTTCTTCATTTCGCCTTCAGAAAGTCCTTCTCCAGAGTTCTCCGCCTCTTGCACCAAAAACTCCCAATCTTGCCTTGCAATTTGAATTTCTTCCAGAAACAATTTCTTGATCGCCCTGAAGTTCTCCAGACGGTTCCTGTAATGATCTTCAGGTAGTCGAGACCCTTTCTTCTTGAGACTGCGATACAACTCCTCATAGCTCAGGGGGTTCCCTTGATTTTGTCTTTCGACATAAAGATTGTAGGTACTTTCCCTGAGCTTGCCTGTCAAGCAGTCCATCAGCCCAAGGATCCAGAGCTCCTTGTCCAGCTTCTCCGTCTGCAGCCACACCATGAACTGCCTCTCGAAGGACGCCCAGTAATTGGGGTGCCCCGAGAACTTCGGCTGCTTCATTACTGAACCTCGAAGCCTCATGTGCAACGGGTTCAGCAGGTGGTTCAGGTTGAAATTTGTGGCTGTTCCAACCGGATTGACGAAGACTGGGTTCACTGCGGCGCCTCCCATGGCCTGTGCCTGCGCAATTGCGGCCGCCAGCAACGCCTGGTCCACAGTAGGCTGCACGAACGGCGTTGGTTGAGCTTGATGCATCCTCATCTCCTGCAATTTCTTCTGCTTTTCTTTGATTTTTGCCTCGTTTTCTTTCTGCTGCCGGTCCTTCTTCTTCAAGGCCATGGATCGCTCCTTCACAGTGGTCCTTGCTTCTCCATCAATATCTCCGACAGTACCCACGGACAGTACAGACTTCCCTGACGAAGATTCTCCTCCTTCGGTACCCAGATTGAACCCAATAGGACTTGTAAATCCAGTAGGGGGGATACCAGAAATTCCAGTAAAAGCTGGATGGTGGCCAGTAAAAGCTGGGGGTGCTGGAGAATGTGGAGCGCCGTAAGGCGTGGATGTGGGTGCAGCTGAGGAGGTAGGTGCTGGGTGGCTTGCCATCGTAGGCGCTGGTCCAGTGAGCCCAGTAGTGCTCAGATTTTGTACCAGATTTGTAAGCTTCTCCAGCTTCTGCTCCATCTCCTTCCACTTGCTGTCATCATCCCTCTTTCTCTCCTTGGCGTCCTTCTTCAGCTCCTTCACCTTGTTTTCCAGCGACGAAATCTGTCTTCGACAGGAGCAGTCCTTGGCGCACTCGCCACAGGAAGGGCATCTCGTCCCTTTGCCCTTGCTTCTGACTTCATCAACCCAGCTGTCAACACTGGAGTTGGAGTCAGGAAGCTTGGACAGTTGCTCCCTGGAGAGGTGAGAATGTGTCGAATCACACCTCATTTCGTCGACCTCTTCGTCGTGTCGACCCCAGGCGCCCGACGGACCAGCGTGCTGACGCACATTCTGGCGTCTCTCCTCGGCGATGATGGCCATCTGCACCATCACGGCGGCCTGGTGGTCGAACTGGTCCAGCAGCTCTTCCCAGTCCTCTTGCTCCTGCAATTGGGCGTCAAATCGCAACCGGCCGCTGTCCCTGATGGACTGGCACGACGCCCGAAACCAGTCCCTCAGGCGGCCACGGTAGCCCGCCTCTGCCAGCAGCCAATTCTGCCGGTGCAGGAATTCCTCATTCCAGATCTGCTGGAAGTGGTTTTCCCAGTAATCACCACTAATTCCAGTATCAGACTGCTCTCCTTCGCTGCTGCTGTCTTCCAGATCCGGCAAAGCGTGAGAGGAGGAACCAGATTCACTCGAGGAGGGAGATTCTCGACCGGGTTTAAGGTTGGGTGGGGCGTTCATGCAACACTCAGCACAAGTGTGAACACCAGGCCAATGCCTATGGCCACAGTAAGGGCACTCTGATGGTTGATCTTCGGTTCGCTGGGGAGATGCTACGAATGTAACCTCAGGGGGAACACGCAGCGACCCAGAAGGAGTAATAGCCCCGCTAAAGTCCGACGATCTCAGAGTATCAGTGGAGTTTCCAGAAGCAGAGTCATGATTTCCTCTGCTACCATGTAACCGCTGCATAGTGGTTGATCTTTCTTGTGATTGCGAAGCCTGTAGCCTTGATGCCCCAGGGGTCGTAACGCCCGACACTGCCCCTGATATCTCCGAACCCAACTGACCCTCTTCAGACCCATATCCAGCCTCTTGGAGCGACATATGCGAAGCACTTGTAAGTCCTTTGAAATCCATGGTGAGATATGAAGAGTACGAAAACCCGGTCTACAAAAATGGAGCAGACATAGAATCTCAATGCGCATTCATCGCAACTAATGACACGACGTGAAATCATTCGAAATAATTTAAATAAATCCGATTGGGAAATCACGAAAGACAAATGCGACTCGACGCGCGCTCACAGGCGACATCTGGCGGCGAACGGAAAACAAGAAACAGAACGGAAAATTTACTGCACTAATGTACATCTGAGAATCATTGGAATTCTGATCACATCAGTGTATAATTGAGTGCTGTCACTGCTGCCGTTACATTGCTCTCCTCCATAAGGTTGATCCTTGGGACCTATATGTCCAAGCCTACCAATGGGCGGGTCAAGAAGTAAGTAAAGGGAACCTAAGTTCTTGTAAAGCTGCCTATAAGGTGTACCTTGTATTGGGCATAAACTGGTCTCACACTACTTGTGCCAAGGCCGCCGAAGATGATGGTGTCTCCCTCAAAAAGAGAGGGAAGGCTACTTTTGTGCGCCCCGATCTCGACTGCAAGCTTGTCGGCTTCTGTATTGCATTGAGAAGTTTAAACTTTCCAATATTTAAGGAAGAGTTAGTAGCTCATTGTAATAACTTGATTCAAGGAACTAAGTTGGTTTTCAGGTTCAAGCACGGTGAAGTTCGCACAAGTTGGTGTTACAACTAGCTGCGTAGGTACCATGAGAGGCTCGATACAGCAGCAGCAAAGCCTCTGGAGAACATTGCTGTATTCTACACCAAAAGGGCTTTCAAAAAAAAGAAACGGTTTGGAAAACGGCCACGGTGGCACCAAGTTATGAATTTTTGGGGGATGACGCATGTGACTGTGTATGCAAGTTTGCAATTGGTGACTTTTGTGTAAGTTTCCGTTATTGTGCTACCTATACGAGCTTTCCGGCCCTACTTTTGATGCGTACATGTGTCCATTGATGCCGCATGGCACACTGAGCGGTAAATGGTAAGGATCTCGAGCTGGGGGGCCCGCCCTTGCCTTGTTTCTTGAAAGAATTTTGAACGCACTAGGAAAAATCAATAAACAAAAACACCAGAAGGATAACCGGCGGCGGTGGTCATCCAGCAGTCTCAGCGCCGGAATGGCAGGCGACAAACGTGGGTTCCAACCCTTCTACGGGCGCTCTCAATTGGCGGCGCCGGCGGTGACATTTTTTTAATTTTTGAACAAAGTGTAAAGTGTTTTACAATGAAAATTTGAAGCAATCCCAAAATGCGTCTACTTCAGACAGCTATATCTGAGATCCACTAGCAAAGTTCCCCCCCCCACTTGGGATCCCATTCCTCATCACTCCGGCTGCCAGGGCGCCCCAATCCGGGGTGGAAACTCGGCGGCGGCCAAGAGAAAAACCCAAAACTTGAACGCGGCTGTCACTCAATTAACAGCCGCTAGTAAGTGCAGGAAGAACTCGACATCGCCATCATGTGATAACCAGCAAGTGGATGTCAGTAAGTTTATCCTCGCTAGTGTCTTGTGGCTTGAGGGACTGTTCTGATCAACCTGACGTGCATCATATTGTGCAAGTGGCAAGATTCGTTTCCGAACAAAAAGATGACTTAGCTGGCTTGGTCTGTAGAAGATATCAGACACCCAAATCTAACATCAAGCTCAAAGGGATCATGCATATGAGTGCCGGAAAGTTGGCAAAAGCTTTTGTAGATGTCGTCAGACAACATCACAGAAATTTGCCATTCTATTACATAGTCTTTCGTAGGTAACAATCATCATCGTGAAATCTCGGCCGGTGGGAGCGAAGCGAACCGGGCCGGGACTTAAGGACGATAATCGTTACATACTAACAGTCACTCAAAAGTGTTAGGTAGAGGGGTGAGATTTCAGGACAATAATCGTTACCACCATGTAAGTGCCACATGCCACATTCGGACATTGCACCTTCCTCGTCAACGCTGTTCTAAGACCAATCCGCCACCTCGAATGCACTACCATTTGCAGTAGTTGACCCCGCGGGCCAAGGCCTAACGTTGCTAAAAAAACCACCGTAGCGTAGACGGCATACGCAAGGACCGGAACACAGGCCCCCACACTTCAAACAAATGGTGCTGGCCGCCGTCCCCATCCGCAGTAACTGCGTACGAAATAACAACATGGACTTCTTCTGCCAGTATCCCCACGTCAACCTTTCTTTCTGCCTGCTTCCCCATGTATCGATCCACAGCTGCCTGGGGATGGCCACACACGGCACCATCTACTTGTCCATCGCAGCTGCGAGAGGACATCTCCACAACCCTTGTCCCTCAATCAGGGCCCCGTCCCGCCTGTTCAACACTTAGGCTGCGCAAGTTGCATGGTATAAAACGACAAAAAGTGCAGAAATAGAGAACCGCAAAAAACACACAAAAAAACATTCTTTGGCTCGCAAAAAATCAAGCCGTCACTGAAACACGAAAAGAAACTCTTATGTAAAGTATTTTTACCCCTGCGTGTCCCAATGGCTCCAAAATATGCAATTTTCGGAACAATGGACTGCTCTATGTGCGAGGCCTCGCGCACAGAGCCGTCCATTGCCCCCCCGAAACCAAGTAATGATGGTAGAATTCATGAATCAAGCAGACAACTACGGTGGAGTGACAGTACAAGCATCCTTTACTTGATCACATTGCACCAAATGCATTTGAAGGCGGACACTCATCACTCCAAACAAGCCTTGCAAATCTAATTGATTATTTAAGAAATAGCTTTTTATGTTGTTGCTCTCCCAACAAAAGGAGCACATACATTGGAGGTGTTGAACCGAGTGCATCCTTCAGCATTGCTGATGATGGTCAGTTGGTCAAAAATATGCAGACTGTCAAGCAAAAAGAAAAATATCACTGGTGGCACATGAAGCACGTCCGCTCAACACATGACATTGAGCTGAGCACAACCCTCGTAGCTTTGGCTGAAGAAAAATTGATCTTCCGGCCGTCGACTATGAATCAAAGTAAATTGTGCAAAGATAATACAAATTGACGATGCGTGGAACTTTTTTTGGCGTGTTTTTGGTCCACAAGAATTGTTTTTGCGGCGAGTAAAATGCAATGCACCGCAAACCACACAAGTAATCAAGATGATCTCGGATACGTGGAGAAAGAAGGTTTCCTTGGGGAAGTCTGCTGAGTGCAAGGGCTGACCAGGCCCAAGAAGAGGTTTTGCGCCTCCAGGGGTGCCGGCTTCTGAGAAATTTCAATGAATCAATTACAATTGTGGTAGTGCTTGCCCTAGTGACGTTTGTGCACGTGCCCTATCACAATGGTACAAACCATATATTTTCTGCGCTTTTTTATGCGCGAGGCCTCAAGCATGAGGACCGCAACGCAGTCGCAGAACGTTAAAGTCAGGACCTATGAATCTTGGTTTGCGCAGTGCAAATCAAAAATCAAACCGTGAGGTGGGTGGCATGATCAGCCGACCTCGATGCCGTCTTCCCAAAAGAAAATGAATCCGTTGAGGTTTGTGGTTGGTTAACTTATGCGCGAGGCCTCGCTCATGAAGCAGCCCTTGAACCACATGTTGCATATGCTTTGGATTGATATGCAATCCCAAATGCTTCCGTTTTAATGTTCGTTTGTCTTGCATGCGCGAGGCCTCCCGCATAGAATACGATCAATAATGCTTTTCTTGAGGTGTGCAATGATCACGAAGAACGCAAATTGACGTTGCAATCATTTGTTCTGCAGACCATGTTCATGCCACAAACAAGGGGGGCGCAAAATGCATTTTTTGGTGAATTTCCGCTTAAAGGACATCATTTTCTACTGAAATGATGATTCGTTTTCTGTTTTTGGTTGTTCGAAAAAAGGCACCAAATGGCACAAATCGTGAGAAAGATACATTCTTTGGACTAACATTCTGTTTTAAAAAACCAGAGCCCGTGAAAAATTATTCTTTTCCTTGGTGAGGATTTGGTGCATTTGTTGTGATTTTGACCCTGCAACTTGAGCCGCCTACGCCACACCCCCTTCAGCGCGCCGGGCACCGCACAGGTCCGCTGCAGCGAGCCGCGTTGAACGCGGTCCATCCCTCGTTGTTGACTGCCCGCACATGTGTACGGTGTGCCAGCAGGGCCTCCATAAATCCTACATACCCACAGGGTGTGTTTTATGACTCTTGTCGTTGTGTAAGTGGCAGTGATTCACGGCCTCCCAGCTTGGCTGCAGGCAGTTAGAATCGGCTGTGATGTCGACGGCGGGGAAGAACAAGAAGAGGAAGCGGGGGGCGGCCGGGAAGAAGAAGAAAGAAGCCAGACAAAGACAGGGGGGAAGGAGCAAAGGGGAAGGAAAAGGCACGACAGACAACGGGGATCTGCGAGTGGATGGGGAGGGCAGGTGGCAACGCATAAAGCCGTACACCCATAATGACCCCGCGGCACTGTATTGACGCGTTCCCGTGCGGGACCTGGCCACTGGACGCTGCGGTGGACACGCACAGGCAAGCAGGCAGGCAAAGCACTGCGCTCACAAGGGCATCCTCATGCTCGTGTCATGTGACAAAGCGTTTCAGGATCCTTGCCACTCTGAAACAAGGGAACAAAAGTATGTACAGCAACACATCAGGATATGTACACATGGGGTTAAGACTGGACTGCGGTAAGGGCATCACAGGACAATGGACACTCAGTCTCAACTCATATCCCGATCCCAGGTCCGACCCTCTCAGTGGCTGGCAGGGACGGAGGCTCAAACACAACCCATGCCCTGCTCAGTCCGGACCCTGAAATTCTGCCGATAGGGGAGGGTGTCCCGCCCAGCCACAGGCGGGTTCCTGGGAACCAAGGGGCTCCAAGGCCAACCGACAGTGGCTCCCTATGCTCCCTTAACAACAGGTCCCATCTCCACTCTGAGCTGGAGATAAGGCCCCGCCACTATCCCCTAGGAGTTGGTAGCTGAAAATGGGCTGTTCCAGCCCAAACTGATATTAGCTCGAAAAACTCCAAAATTGACCCCTCGTCTGGACCTGCCAGAGGTAGGGACGAGGCAACTGACCCTATGCCTTTCAAGTACGAACTCGCTGGAGCCCTCACCCAACCTGGTTCCCTCTGAGGTCCTGGCATCAGGGCACCACGGGTTCATCAAGTGGGGTCATGATGCCAAAATCACCAAAATTGGCGTCATTGCCACGGGTGATTCGCCCGGCCAGAGCAAGGCCAATGGCTCACAGGATAGGAGGCAGGACCTAGGACCTATATCTGAGTGCACAATTTGAAATTTGTTCTGGACTTCTCATGGGCATAGAGATATGGGGCCGCCAATTGACCACACGGGGGGCTGAAATTGGGGTCCCAAAAGGGGGTCATTTTGGCTGCTCAAAATGAGCCAAAATTGAAGGTGTCCCCGATAGTATATCTCCACGCCGGCATGGAGATCGGATCCGCCATTCCACACACGATCCACCGGGAGTCCAACAGAGACTCCCATGCACTTGGCTCTCAAAGATCTCCATGCCACTTGGCGTGGTGACAATCCAAATTGGGTCCACAATTGCCAAAATGGCAAATTCGGTCGTCTCGGTCGACCGTCCAGGGTGGGAAACCTTGGCGATATTGACGGGCCAAGCCTTGATTCACAACCCATGATATCCCCTTTGGTCCCATGCCCTGGGTTATGGCTTGCTGTCACACTGGCTGCTTGCTGTTCATCAAGGAAATGAACACGCGGATGGGGCAGAAAGCAGCATGCGGTGCAAAGGGGGAGATCATGGATCGCACCAAAAGTTGAATAACTCCGGATGAGCCGGAGGAGCAAATACGAAACTCAATGGCGTTCAACCCTTGGTCATATGCTACCATATTCGCCCTTCCTTCCTGGCTAGATCCTGTGCCCCGTGGAGATATGGTAATTTCCATATGGCATACAATGGCAAAAACAGCGAAACTTGGCCAAAATGGCCCGCACTCATGATTCCATATCTCCATGGCCACGGCGAGGATCCTTTCAACCAAAGATGCTATAGACACATGGGACTTAGGTCCCAATATATGCCGCTCGCCAACCCTCATGGTCGCCTCTAGCTATTTTCCCGATTGGAGGGAAAATGACACACAAATGGGGCAGAATGGCAACATACCCCAAATTGGGTGACTCACAACTCTCCCTTCGAGAGGAGAGGGCACATGGGGAAACACCCCATTCGATGCGAGTTTATGTGCCCTCTCCGAATTGCCCTTACCCTTCGTCAAGTGGCGCACGCAACCTCGGGGGCGAAATCAGGGGGAGAAGGGGTTTGTGGCCATTCTGGGCAAAACCGCCAAAATTCACCCAAAAGTGGTCCCCCAAAAAGTCGTATCTCCGTATCACAAGAGAAAGGAGCCTCGGGCTTTTGCATGGATGCAAACCGAAGCTTTGCTTTTCTTTTGCAACAAGGGTTGAGGTTCAAAGCATAATGGAAACATTTTTCACACCTCAATCCTTGAAGCACGGTATTTATGGGAAAAAGTGCATATATCGGCGATATTGGTATGTACATATCTTTGGGTCATTGAGGAACAAAAATATGAGTAAACACCTTTGGAGTAGGCCCATAGTAGGTGCCTTCAAATATACACACTATGGTTAGATTGTCTCCGCCCACTCGTGTCATTAGTGCTTGCATATGAGCGCGTGTGCAACGAGGCAGTATGGCACGCGTGCTCACAAGGCGAAATTATATAAATTAGTAGACAAGGTTGTAAAAATCAACCAAGCCATCCACGATGTTATTCGTGGTCTCTGCTTTACATATTGCCTTGATTCGAGGCTCAACTCCCCATAGGCTTTGAGTACGAGCCTCGGGGGTTTGGCCATTTTGGCCTAATTTTTGACCAAAACTTGCCCTCTTTCGAAAATAGAGTTTTGGTACGCATTGAATTGCGTGGAGCCATCGTTGAGTTGGCTCGAAAAACGAAAATGGCCTAGGGCTTTTGGTCTTGTGCGCATTGTGTTCGGTTATTAACGTTCATGCTCACAAGGCCACAAGGTTAGCGTTTGCGCACGCACACGACTTGGGTTCGCGAAACCCATGGTCTGCCTAAAACATCGCCATTGCCCGCTTCCCTATACAAAGTGATATGCCCACGTGAAGGGGGCATGGATGAAAGGCATAGGGGGGGAATGTAGGGTTCCGTCCGAACTCATGGTAGTTGAGAACCATGAGTTCGAGCGATTGACGTAACAGCTTGCGCGCTGATTTTCTCGAAGACGCAACGGCGAAAAATTCTGGTGAACACACCAGATGACAGTACATTAAAAACCCTCTAGATTCAGCCCTTAAGTTCTCTTAGAACCTCAAAGGTACTCGAGAAAAATCCCTCACAAAACTCGCCACGGAGAAGCGACGAAAGCGCGCGAACAGGCGACAACAGGCGGCGATTTCACGACAATTAGAAATCGCGGTAGAAATTGGGTATTTCACCGATTTCCGACCAAAAATCGCCTAAGACAATAAAATTATGGTAATTCTACATCGATTTATTGGTTAGAAATCGGATTCCAGATTCCGCGGCTAGAGAACAGGGATATCCCGCTGACAGCCGGTGTCAACGGCTTCGCACGGGTGTGACGGCTCACAGGCCTCCGGGCCATGGGCCATAACGCGTGTGACGGCTCACAGGCCTCCGGGCCATGGGCCATAGGTTCTGGGTACCGCTTCATCCCCCTCCTTAGAGCAAACCCTGGGGGGGGCTCGATAACACCCAAGCATGGCAGCGGGTACCCAGGACCATCCCCTGAAGGGGGGGGGGTGTCACATCCTCACTTCAGGCCGATTTGCGGGTTAGGCTGCCCAGTACAATCCCACAGTAAGACAGGTACGGTGCTGTAGCTGTGAGTAACTGCAAGTATAGTATCAAGTATCAAGTCCCGGGTCCTGGCGGCGATGGTGCGGCATCCAAAGGACCCGTTAACCCATACCAGGCGCACCGGGTGCCGGCTGCGATGGTCACTACCACAGTGGCAGTGGCATACACGGCCAACATAGGCGTCACACGACGACCGAGGTGGTCCCACAGGTCGAAAGCGACGACAAAGATCCATCAGGCTACCCCAGGCTTCCCAAGGCCGCAGTCTGGGGGAGAGTCCCCACGGGTCCTTCCTTGGGTGCACCATAGCCATATCCACGACGCGAGTCCAGAGTGGTAAAGCCGAATGAGCTCCTCCATAAGGGATCGGGCATCAAGGCCGTCTTTTCCCTCGCCCCATTACCACGAAGGCCATGCATGAGGGAGTCCTCATGCAGTCTGGGCGGAGGCGTCGACTCCTCAAACCAGCAGTTTCCCAGGCAGACTTACCGAGGTCAGGACACCGGAGGTTGCCACCCGACTGCAAGTGCGTCTGCGAGTCGGTAGGCTCACACTGGGACTGACAGTGGCGGACCGCTGGGAGTGTAGTCAGGCAACTGGGCTTCCCGCCTGGCGCCATCAGGATCTCAGCACATCACAGCCACTAGGGCACACGGTATCACGGGCACTCAAACAGAAAAATCTGTACTTAGGTACTGGTCCAGGCTGGACCTTATGTAAGAGCATGTACACGGCGACTCAGGGCGCCTTCGTATTCCGATTCGCATCCCCTCGGGGGGGGGGAAACAGTCCATATTTCGGTGATGGGCTGATAATAGGCAACATACAGATGCACATATCCTGGGGGGCAGAAAAGTAAGCAATAAACGGGGTAAATAGGCGTGTAAACACACTCTGGATGGAGCGCCAAACAACGCCCCGGTCAGGATAAGGAATATGCAGGAGGGTGGACAGAAAGACGGCTGACTTCAGGCCATATATAGTCTGCAGACACACGTAGACTGGTCCGGATCCCGCAAGTGCCATGGGACCAGACCACACACCAAAAAATTCCAATGCCGATGACAGCGGCATCCGTTGCGCAACGTCGTACGGGCTTCAAGGCCCTAAGAGCTCAGGAAATGTCAAGGTCAGTCGCCCTGCCTGGTTTCCCAAGGATTCAGCAGGCAGGGAGTGACGAATAGGAGTGGAAGAGAGGGGCCATCCTCCCCTGGATTCAGCAGGGGGGGGTATATGGCCACTCTGACGGCAGGTCACCGGAAGATGGAAGAGAGCAAGCAAGTGAGGGACGATCCGTCGACTCAACAAGCGCTCAAAATGCATCAGGGGAGAGCTCAGGGCGGTGATCAGGCGCCCCTGGCTGCAATCGCCCGGCTGAGTGCTGCCAAGTTCGAGACATGGATCTTGGTCTTGTGCTTGCGGATGTAGTCCATGAAGAGGGTGTTAATCCGCGGCATGAACGAGGAGACGGGTTCCCAGGTGTCGTGGGACGGCCCATAGCCTCGCCAACGAACCTTGAACTCCAGGCCTCCGGGTGCCGAGGCGTTCAGACGCTGGGCCACGATCTTCTCGACGGTATAGTCGTCCTGCTCAGCATAGTTGTCGTCCGAATCAGCCCCATGTGCGGCGTAGTCCAGGGACACATGTTGGCCACAGAGGTCGGGTTCCCGCACACGGAGTTGACTCTCGTGGCGCTCCCGGAACTGTCCGTGACCCACGTTGATGCGGTAGGTGTCCTCACCAATCCTGCGGACCACCTCTCCGGGTGTGAACCAGGTTTTGGTGCGGTGGGTGCCCATAGGGCGGGGTCTGATCACCCACACCGGGTGTCCCACCCTGAACTCTTGCGCTGTCGAGCTCGGGGCGGACTTCTGACGCTCAGCATGCTCCTTCTCGAGCTGCTGGCGGATGTCCCGCGCCGTTGCCTCTTGCCGCGCGAAGAATTCCTTGGCGTCCATGGCCATACCATCACCAGACAAAGGAAATCCCCGACCAGTCCCTGCCGAACAAAATCTGGTGAGGGGACAAGCCACCCGGAGTGGGGGTGTCATGATGGGCCTTCAGAGGGGGCCACATCTCCTCAAACCAGTTCCGACGTGGATTGGTGATGTGAATCTTGCGTAGCTTCTCGAACAGCTGCTTTCCAGCCACTTCAGCCCGGCCATTGGACCGGCTGAGATAGGCGACGCTCTTGGCATGACGTATTCCCATGAGGGAACACATGGCCTTGAACCAGCCACCAGTAAACTGGGGCCCTCGGTCACTGCAAATGGTGCGGGAGATGTCAAAGACGGTCAGCCAATGACGAATCATCATGACTGCCACTTCCTTGGCAAGCAACCCCCTTTTGCGTGCCGGAACGGCTACTACGTAGCCGCTGTGGCGATCCACACAAAGGACCACACAGTCAAAGGTCTCCTTGCCTATGTGAACTTTGGGCATGGAGAAGACGTCCATGGCCACGCTCTCCATGGGCTGGTCAGGCACCGGAGTCCATTGGGCTTCACCCTTGACGTCCCGGTTGTCGGGATTGCAGGCCTGACAGACCGAGCAACCCTTTCTGACCTTCTTGATAGCGCTGTAGAGACTGATCTGGTCGATTTGGAACCGGCGCTGCATATCCAGGACTTGCTTCTTGACCCCTGGGTGCATCATGTGGTGGTGCCAAGCCTCACATAGCTCGCGCACTCGGGACTCTGAGACCAGCAGCTTACCATTCCCGTAGACCTTGCCATCCTCCTCAGTCAGTCCCTTTGGCCACTTCTGCCCGTCATCAGGGTCGGTCACAGCCCTATGTTCGGCCTGAAAGGCCTCAGACTTGGCGTAGTTGTCGGTCCAGTCGTCCTGGAGGCAAGATTCAGGGAAGAGGTGCTTGTCGGACTCAGCTCCCTCAGGGGCGAGTACTCTGACCGCTCTGCCCATCCTCGTTCCGAGGGGGGCATCCGCAGCCATGACGACGAAGCATTTAACACCCTCCTCCTCCATCAGGCGCTCCATTTCTATGATCCTCTTGGCCTCAGCGGTCTCAGCCTCATCGCCATGGGCAGAGACATCCGTCATGCCCTTGCTGGCGGGATAGGCCCACCTACTGAGACAGTCCGCCACGGTGTTGTCCTTGCCAGCAACATACACAATCGTGAGGTCGAACTTGGCCAAGGTCTCATGCCATCTTGCCCGTCGGGAGGCGGGACCAGAGGGGGTGTCCACGTGCTCTTTGTGCCACTACTGCAGACTCTGATGGTCGGTGCAGACGGTGACGGGATGGAGGGCTATGTACCCAGCCCATTTCCTGAGAGCCATGACGATGGCATACGCCTCCTTTTCTCGGGGCGTCCACGTCCGTCTCTGGCCTTCCGCCAGGACTCGGCTCCAGAAGGCCACTGGCACGTGCCTCCCATCGTCAAGCACTTGTTCCAACACAGCGCCAACGGCGTAGTCGGAAGCGTCGGTGCGCAGGACGAACCCTCGGTCAGGATCCACGAGGTGCAGACCCACTGCGGATAGCAGCGCCTGCTTCATCCCCTCAAAGGCACGGTCGGACTCAGCATTCCAGACCAGAGCCTTCTTGGACCCCTTCTTGGTCTCCTCTCGGTTGCCCTTGAGCATGGCCGTCATGGGGGCTGCATACTCGGCATACATCTTGATATACCCCGAGTAGTAATTGCAGAACCCCAAGTACGCCCGTAGCTCAGAGACCGTTTTGGGCTTTTCCCAGTGCTCGATCGCAGCCACCTTGCAAGGTATGGGCTTCCGCTGCCCGTTCCCAACTACGTGGCCAGCGAAGACTTCCTCGCTTACCACAATGGTGGCCTTGTCACTGCTGTCCGTGAGTTTGTGCCAAACCAGAAGGTCCAGCACTCGGGTGACGTCCCTCTCATGTGCCTCCAGGAGCTCCTCATAGCTCATACCGGGGTCCCCGGACGCGATGATCACGTCGTCCACGAAGGGGTCCGCACAGTCACGCACCGGCTCAAGCAGGTTCTCCAGCATCCGCTGAAAAGCCGCATTGCCGTTGGTAACGCCCATGGGCATCACCTTCCACTGGAGAGGTCCAAGTGGGGTGCTCATGGCTGTGCAGGCACGGGACTCCTCGGCGAGAGGCATCTGATGATAACCATGTTTCAGGTCAATCACCGTGAAGATCCTCCGCCCGTGTTGTTTTTGCAGCATGTCCTGAATGAGGGGCAGCGTATAGCTGTCATGCTGCGTTTGGGCATTTAGGCCGCGGTAGTCGACCACGAGCCGCCACTCACCGGCCACCTTCTTGGGGACGACGAGGCACGGAGAGGCCCACTCGGAGTGGCACGGCTCAAACCAGCCTCTCTCGATGAAATCACGGAGGATCTTCTCCATGGCCTCCTTCCTCTCGCCCCTCAGGGCGAACTCCCGGTGTCGATACACATGGGGGTCCGGCTTCAGTCGTATCTTGGCCTCGCCATACGGTCCACGCACCAGTGGGGGAAACACAGGTTTTCCGCTGAAGAAGGTATCACCATACTTCTGCTTCAGCCTGGCCCTCAATCCCTGGATCTTGGGGCACTCATCGGACTCCGCCTTGGCTTTTCCGGGCACCTGGACCACTGAGCTTACTTGAGGGGTAGCGGCCCCACTCGGTTTCGGCTCAGGTGGTCTTCCCAGGTGGCCCAAAGGGCCATCTCTGGTCTTGCCTCGGAACAGGTCGCCGTAGGTGGGTGGGTTGCCGCCTATTGGCTCGTCCTGGCTGGACAGGTGGTCCAGCACCCTCTTTACGAAGGTATTCCCATCATAGGAACCGGAGACGATGGAATCCACTTCCCACCAGGCTTTGTCCTGGCCCTTGCCCTCACGCTGGTTTCCCCAGTTGTGAAAGGGCTGATCCATATACCCCTGAACCAGATCCAAATCCTCTTCAGTGAGGAGGTCCTCCGATTCTCCGATGTCAACAGGGAAGACCGCAAAGCATTGCTGCCATGGCTCTGCTATGATGTGGTTGACACACACAAAGTTCGTGGTGTCGGCCTGTTCAAGGCCCCCATCCACATAGTGGAATTCCGTTGGCCATCTCTGGGGTGGCATGGGCTGTCCCTTAGCGTCCTGATAGACACTCTCTCCAACCGGTGAGACGACCTTGTTTAAGGTCATGTTGGTCAATGAGACCACCCAATCTCGGGTGCTTTCCTCCTCGGTGCATCCCATAGGAACAACCAGCACTGCCTTGGAGCGGTCCTTGCGAATCTTCGCTACCGCCCTTGGAATGTCCCATCGGGGGCAATGGATCCACATCAAACCCTGATGCGGACCCCAGTGCTTCTTCCACGCGGAGTCCTGGGCGCTCCAGTATTTCTCACAAACCCGAAGATGGGCGGAGGTTCCTGACGAGAACGCATCCAGGGCCAGATCCGAAGCTCCGAGGTCCGCGACCACTCGGCTCGCCATTTCCGGCATTACGCCGTACTCCTGGTTTGCTGGCCCAGTTGGCTCAGTGCCCAGCGCGGCTACTTCGAGCTGATTGCGTTCCAGGTGGATCCATTGGCACTACACATGGTGCTCAGGTGACGAAAGCCACGAGAGCTGGTCATCCTGGTACAGGGTCATGGAGGCCTGGGCCGGGAGAACGCCGGAGTCCGTCTCCATCATGAAGTCGTACCCAACGATCATGTCCCAGTCCATCTCAGCCTCGTAGAAGCGACCTTGCAGGAGGATTTCCTTGCCGAGGTCCGGGCGGCTCAGCTCACGGTGGTTCACGAACTGCAGCCCAATGGCCGCTTCCTTCGTGCCTCCCACCATGTACTGGCCGTTCACCACCTTCAGCCTGACAGGTTTCCGACTGTCGGTCAAGCACTCTGGCGGAAGTAAGCCGGCCTTGACCAAGCTGACCTGAGCTCCCGTGTCGACCAACACGTCGAAGACCTTCTCCACTTCCCCGCATAAGGCACGGACCTTAAGGTGCAACTGCCGCTCACGCCCAACACGGCGCACGGCGTGCAAGCTCAGGATCTCCGGCTGTTCCAGAAGCTCAATAAGGGACTGGTGCAGCTCGTGGACAATGGGCTCAGGCTGCCCATCTGCAGCATCCAGCTGCGGTCCGGGTGATCCTCCGATACTCTCGGATAGATCTTGAGGCACATCAAATACATTCTTGGTCGCGAAGGATGGACAGGTGCAAGGGTTCGTGCCGTCACTTGCCCTCACCCTGCCACCGCGACTGTCTTTCGTTTCGGGTGCCGGACCGGGCCTTCCGCCCGCGGCAACCCCTTTGTGCTTTTTGTCTCCCGACTGGGATGGTGTGGCGCTTCCCACGACACCATCCTGCGACCGCCCTAGCTGGGGCCCTTGGCTGCAGGGGCTCCGCTAAGGGGCGTCGGATGTGGTAGTAGGGGTACGCTCCTCCGCATCAACCTCGTTGACACCCTTCTTCTTTCCCCCTTTCTTACCCTTCTTGTCCTTGTCCTTGTTCTTGTCGTTCTCTTTGTTCTCCTTGCTCTTGTCGTCCGACTTGGGGACCCAGTTCCTCTTGATCTCCTGGATCTCCTTGGCCAACTCGGTCCCCACCGACATCAGCTTGGAGAGCTCGTCCTTGGTGACCTCCACCTTGGCCTCCCGGATACCCGCGGGTGCACGCTTCTTCGACCCGTGCACCTTCTTGTCAACCTCCGTGTCGGCCTTATGGATGGGGCATGTTCGGTGGTCATGGTTGAACCCTTTGTTCCTTCCATAACACACGAAACAGCCCTGAGGGTGAGCTCGTATGAACTCCGCAAAGGACAGCGGAGGGTCGCCAATGCGGCGGGGGTCCTTCTTCTCCTTCTTCCTCCAACCCTTCTGCAGGGGCTTCCAGCTTCCCCGGTTGCTGCCCGTGTTCAGGTTGTTGGCCACGAAGGCACAAACGGCCACCTCGGCGGGCTCATCGTCGTCATCATCGTCGTCGAGAGCCTCATCGCCATCGGCTCCCGCTGGGTCCATGGCAGCTTCCCCGCCAGACCCCATGCCAACGTAGTTGACGTCACAGTCGCCGGGCCTCAACCCGCGGGTGTGGTGGAGGTTCCGGTACTCCTTGAGTACCTCCTCTCCAACCCACTCCAGGATCTCGTCGCAACTCATCCGCGCCGGGATGGCCTGCAGACGGATGGTCTGGCCGCTCACGTCACACTCATCAAGGCGCCACATCGCGGTCTTCTCGCAATCGCCCGTGACGGTGATGAGGAGGGCATTCCGCAGGGAGTGCGGTTCGACATCCCGGGCCACGTTCTTCCTTGTCCAAGCCACCACGTTCGTATGATACTCCTTGGGGAGCATCATCTTGACCGTGTGGTTGGACTTGGCCCTCTTGGCTTCCTCCTTGGTGACTCTCTTGATCCATGCTTCCGGCAGCATGGAGAGCAGGCGGGCCTGCTCGTCACCCTCATTCCAGTCCTCCACGTTGCGGCGGAAGAGGGTGTATTGTCCCCGGAAGTCCCGCCAATCTCTCAGGCGGATCTCCCGACCATCATGCTGAAGCTTGATGCCCTTCCACCGCTTGGCAGCCACCTGCGGAGCGTCCACCCGCTCCTGCTCGTTGAGCCACTTCTTGGCTTCCCTGAGGGTCTTGATTTTCCCCTCCTTGGTCGCCACGAAGTATAGCTCTTGGAGCACTTCCGGCAGGCGGTACCTGAACCGTTTGAAGACATATCTCTCCGCATCTGCGATATCCATGTCTTCAGTGACAGTCACCCCCCAATCGTCCAGCTTCTCCAAGAAGCGGTCGAGGTTGAGGGGGTTGCCATCGTACGTGCGGGGCTTGATGTCCTTCAGGTCTTCCCACACGGCGGCATCCGCGGCCTTAGAGACCATGAACGCCGGCCGTGAGGTCGACCGAGGTTCCCATCGGCGTCCCCCACAGACTCCCACGGCCGCCACTTCCAACTCCTCCACGGTATCCGTGTGGCTACGCCGTGGTTCTTCCATGTACGCTGAACCTACATGTTCACGCCGTACTCCTTCCATGTATGCCTCCTCATCACGGCGCCGGCGGCTGCGTTCAGCGGCCTCCCGTCGTACACCACGCGGCGGGGTAATGCCGAACTCCTCCAGGTCTTCCTTGCCTCAGCCGACATCCCACTCCACGTCCCCTCCAGGGACCTCATCTCTGAGTCCACCATAATGCCCGACAGCCATTGGGATTGGCTCCTCGGCTGGTGCGGGGTGTGGGGGGTGTACCGGTGTCCGCGGTGGAGCACGGCGGTTGTGGTACTCCGCACTGAGCCACTCATCACGCCACTCCTCACTGCCACTGCCGGGCGGCACGCGCTCGTTACGGCGGCCCGCGCTGTGATGTGAGGGGGCGTTGAGAGAGGGGGCGCTGGCGCTGGGGCGACTCCTGGGGGCTCTGCCGGGGGCGTGGGCTATGCCTGGACCTGGTCCAGGTCCCCAGCCGTCGTCCGACGAGCCAGACTCCAGGGGTGGGTGGTCGCTGCCGACACTCCCACGGCCTTTCAGCTCGTCCAACCTCTGCTGCAGGCTGTTGATGACCTTGTTCAGCAGCCTGGTCTCGCCCCTGGCGATGTCCAGCTCCCTCTGGGTGGCGGTGGCAACCTTGCTGATCTTGACCATCTCCGTCTTGGCGATGTCCAGCTCCTTCTGTGCGCCCGCGGCGACCCTGGCGATGCGGATCATCTCGCCCTTGCCCGTGTCTACCTCGCGCTCGAGGGACTGGACCCTCCTGCGGAGGTGGACAATCCACCGCCAGGTGGCATCCAGGTCACCGTTCCCTGGTGGGTCGTCGGGGTCCCCAGGGGGTCCTCCAGGAGGGCCTCCGCCAGGCCCGCCCGGTCCAGGGGGTCCTCCCCCGCCCGGAAGTCCGCCTCCAGGGGGCCCACTTGGTGGGCGTCCTCCAGGGGGTCCTGATGGTCCTCCGCCAAGGGGTCCCGGTGGGCCTCTGCCGGGTCCCCTCGGTGGGTCCGAGGATGGGGGCTTCTCCGTGTAGTCGAAGTCCATGTCATCATTGTCGTCCATGTCGCCCCACCTGGTCGTCTCCGTCTCGCACGCGGAAGACTCAGAGCTCCGGTAGGGAGGAGGGAGATCCTCACCCTCAGCCTCTGGCTCCATGGGGACGTCTCCGCCTCCTCCGCCAGCCACTCCTCGGCGATGTCGGCGGTCTCGTCCATCCCCGTCGCTGGCGGTGAAGAAGGGGTCGGAGTCGTGGGGGTGTCCGCCCGCTGGCCTCCGTGACCTCTCGGGGGTCTTCCCCTTACCCCTCCTTTATCGGTAGGCGGCGGGGCCACTGTCCCCACTGCTGCCCGTGTCGACCTCCTCCCGATCCAGCGTCATCTTGGAGGAGGCGTCCCCTTCGAAGAGCTTTTGAAGGGTCTCCACTCGGGATCCTCCCGGGGGAGTCTCGCGCTGGAGCTTGGCTTCCGCCTCCTCCATTTCGGGGACCGTGGCTGCGGCAGCTCGCCTTTCGGCCTCCTCCCGAGCACGGGCAGCCTCGTCTTCCCGAGCCCGCTGCAGCCGAGCCTTCTTAGCCTCCAACGCTGCCAGCTCCGCCTCCTTCTTGGCCCTCTCCTCAGCGACCTTCCGTCGCACGGCCTCGATGGCGTCCTTCCTGGCGGCATCCGCTTGGGCCTTGGCCGTTGCCTCGGCGTGGGCCCTTTCCTCCGCCACCTTCTTTGCCCTCTCTTGGGCAAGCGCCTCTTCCAGCGCCTTCACCTCGGCCTCCTTGCGAACAATGGCCTCCTCGGCCAGGCGGGATTCCTGGGCGGCTGCCGCCATCTCACCCCTCACCCGGGCAGTCGCTGCCTCCTGTGCGGCTGCAGCCGTAAGTCCGGCCGCAATGGCTGCCACGGTCGAGGCGTGGAAGGCCATGCCTCTGCCCCAATCTGTGGCCTCCTCCTGGGCGATGCCGACGGCGCCCTCCACGGCAGCGTTCTGCTGCGTGGCCCATTGCCGGGCAACCCGAAGGTTGCAGGGCACCCCACAGGTGCGCTCGCAGGCGCGGGCCACGTCCCTTTGGTCAGGAGCAACGCTGCTGCTGGAGCTGGCCTGGTCGGCCGGCATCCTCCCACGGTGGGCGGACTCCACGTCGCTGCTGGGGCCTGACTTCCTCAGGTGCAGCGGACGGGGCTTGGCCTTGGCCTGCTTGACGACTTCGAGGAAGTCGCCAAGGGTGGTGTGGCCGGGGTGGTGACCACCACTGGCCCGTTGGGGGCTGGGGGCTGGGGTTCCGCCCTTGGCGGCTTGGGCGGCTTCGGCGGCCAGGGATTCCTGGTACTCCCGCCATTTCTTGTCCCGCTTCTTGTCCCCGGCGGACCGCTTCTCCTTGCCAGGAGACGCGCTGCTGCTGCTGCCCTGCAGCGTGCGCTCATTCCCCGGCTCCGGGAACTTCTTTTCGATCATGTCCCACATGGAGACGTTGATCGTGGCGCCTGACGGGTACTCGTTGGGGTTCTCCTCCTCCTGAATCCTGTCAGGGCGCAGCCCTTCGCGGGGTCTGTCCGGCCGGGTCCAGACCCTCCAGCGCTTCGTGCGGAAGCGGTAGGCATACCCTTCCACCCGCAGCCAGTCTTCCACTGCCTGCAGGCGGTCGGCGCCCATATCCTCGCGGAGCTCGAAGCTCCTGGGCATGCCGCCTGCGCACTGGGGATTGCTGTGGCGGTAGTGCTGCCCCCACACCAACCCACGCAGTAAGCGCACCGCATGGGGGTGGGGCAGCGGCCACGTCTTGCCCGCCTTCTGCCAATTCACCATCGTTCCCCTCGATGGACTAGTCCTGAGGGTGGCTGTTGAGGCGGTTGATGTAGCTGGGAGTGCGGCCGGTGCTGGTCGGCCGAAGGAACTCGCTGATGTCAGAGTTCCGGTCGCTACACCTCCTTCACGGACTCGGCGCTGTTGCTGGGCGGCGCTGCGAAGCCCCTGGTGCTCGGGGTTCAGGCGGCCCCGAGTGGCACGCGAGGGATGGGTAACCCCGCGGCGGTGAAACGCTTTTGACGCATTCCCGTGGGGGGCCTGGCCACGGGACGCTGCGGCGGACACGCACAGGCAAGCAGGCAGGCAAAGCACTGCGCTCACAAGGGCATCCTCATGCTCGTGTCATGTGACAAAGCGTTTCAGGATCCTTGCCACTCTGAAACAAGGGAACAAAAGTATGTACAGCAACACATCAGGATATGTACACATGGGGTTAAGACTGGACTGGAGTAAGGGCATCACAGGACAATGGACACTCAGTCCCAACTCATATCCCAATCCCAGGTCCGACCCTCTCAGTGGCTGGCAGGGACAGAGGCTCAAACACAACCCATGCCCTGCTCAGTCCGGACCCTGAAACCCTGCCAATGGGGGAGGGTGTCCCGCTCAGCCACAGGCGAGTTCCTGGGAACCAAGGGGCTCCAAGGCCAACCGACAGTGGCTCCCTATGCTCCCTTAACTGCAGGTCCCAACTCCCCTCTAAGCTGGAGATAAGGCCCCGCCACTATCCCCTAGGAGTTGGTAGCTGAAAATGGGCTGTTCCAGCCCAAAACTGATATTAGCTCGAAAAACTCCAAAATTGACTCCTCGTTCGGACCCGCCAGAGGTAGGGACGAGGCAACTGACCCTATGCCCTTCAAGTACGAACTCGCTGGAGCCCTCACCCAACCTGGTTCCCTCTGAGGTCCTGGCATCAGGGCACCACGGGTTCATCAAGTGGGGTCATGATGCCAAAATCACCAAAAATGGCGTCATTGCCATGGGTGATTCGCCCGGCCAGAGCAAGGCCAATGGCTCACAGGATAGGAGGCAGGATCTAGGACCTATATCTGAGTGCACAACTTTGAAATGGGTCCGGACTTTTCATGGGCATAGAGATATGGGGCCGCCAATGGACCACACGGGGGGCTGAAATTGGGGTCCCAAAAGGGGGTCACTTTGGCTGCTCAACATGAGCCAAAATTGAAGGTGTCCCCGATAGTATATCTCCACGCCGGCATAAAGATCGGATCGGCCATTCCACACACGATCCACCGGGAGTCCAACAGAGACTCCCATGCACTTGGCTCTCAAAGATCTCCATGCCACTTGGCGTGGTGACAATCCAAATTGGGTCCACAATTGCCAAAATGGCAAATTCGGTCGTCTCGGTCGACCGTCCAGGGTAGGAAACCTTGGCGATATTGACGCGCCAAGCGTTGATTCACAACCCTTGATATCCCCTTTGGTCCCATGCCCTGGGTTATGGCTTGCTGTCACACTGGCTGCTTGCTGTTCATCGAGGGGATGAACACGCGGATGGGGCAGAAAGCAGCATGCGGTGCAAAGGGGAAGATCATGGATCGCACCAAAAGTTGAATCACTCCGGATGAGCCGGAGGAGCAAATACGAAACTCAATGGCGTTCAACCCTTGGTCATATGCTACCATATTCGCCCTTCCTTCCTGGCTAGATCCTGTGCCCCATGGAGATATGGTAATTCCAATATGGCATACAATGGCAAAAACAGCGAAATTTGGCCAAAATGGCCCGCACTCATGATTCCATATCTCCATGGCCACGGCGAGGATCCTTTCAACCAAAGATGCTTGAGACACATGGGACTTAGGTCCCAATATATGCCGCTCGCCAACCCTCATGGTCGCCTCTAGCTATTTTCCCCATTGGAGGGAAAATGAAACACAAATGGGGCAGAATGGCAACATACCCCAAATTGGGTGACTCACAACTCTCCCTTCGAGAGGAGAGGCCACATGGGGAAACACCCCATTCGATGCGAGTTTATGTGCCCTCTCCGAATTGCCCTTACCCTTGGTCAAGTGGCGCACGCAACCTCGGGGGCGAAATCAGGGGGAGAAGGGGTTTGTGGCCATTCTGGGCAAAACGGCCAAAATTCACCCAAAAGTGGTCCCCCAAAAAGTCGTATCTCCGTATCACAAGAGAAAGGAGCCTCGGGCTTTTGCATGGATGCAAACCGAAGCTTTGCTTCCCTTTTGCAACAAGGGTTGAGGTTCAAAGCATAATGGAAACATTTTTAACACCTCAATCCTTGAAGCACACTATTTATGGGAAAAAGTGCATATATCGGCGATATTGGTATGTACATATCTTTGGGTCATTGAGGAACAAAAATATGAGTAAACACCTTTGGAGTAGGCCCATAGTAGGTGCCCTCAAATATGCACACTATGGTTAGATTGTCTCCGCCCACTCGTGTCATTAGTGCTTGCACATGAGCGCGTGTGCAACGAGGCAGTATGGCACGCGTGCTCACAAGGCAAAATTATATAAAATAGAAGACAAGGTTGTAAAAATCAACCAAGCCTTCGACCATGTCCTTCGTGGTCTCTGCTTTACATATTACCTTGGTTCGAGGCTCAACTCCCCATAGGCTTCGAGTACGAGCCTCGGGGGTTTGGCCATTTTGGCCTAATTTTCGACCAAAACTTGCCCTCTTTC
This sequence comes from Eutreptiella sp. 'Long Island Sound 2002', assembly GCA_964036045.1. Lineage (NCBI taxonomy): Eukaryota > Euglenozoa > Euglenophyceae > Eutreptiales > Eutreptiaceae > Eutreptiella > Eutreptiella sp. 'Long Island Sound 2002'. The sequence goes on along the minus strand of OZ038382.1, from coordinate 147,203,053 downwards.
GAAAATAGAGTTTTGGTACGCATTGAATTGCGTGGAGCCATCGTTGAGTTGGCTCGAAAAACGAAAATGGCCCAGGGCTTTTGGTCTTGTGCGCATTGTGTTCGGTTATTAACGTTCATGCTCACAAGGCCACAAGGTTAGCGTTTGCGCACGCACACGACTTGGGTTTGTGAAACCCATGGGCTGCCTAAAACATCGCCATTGCCCGCTTCCCTATACAAAGTGATATGCACACGTGAAAGGGGCATGGATGAAAGGCATAGGGGGGGAATGTAGGGTTCCGTCTGAAATCATGGTACTTGAGAACCATGAGTTCGAGCGATTGACGGAACAGCTTGCGCGCTGATTTTCTCGAAGACGCAACGGCGAAAAATTCTTGTGAACACACCAGATGAAAGTACATTAAAGACCCTCTACATTCAGCTCTTAAGTTCTCTTAGAACCTCAAAGGTACTCGAGAAAAATCCCTTACAAAACTCGCCACGGAGAAGCGACGAAAGCGCGCGAACAGGCGACAACAGGCGGCGATTTCACGACAATTAGACAATAAAATTATGGTACTTCTCCATCGATTTATTGGTTAGAAATCGGATTCCAGATTCCGCGGGTTAGGGAACAGGGATATCCCGCTGACAGCCGGTGTCAACGGCTTCCGCACGGGTGTGACGGCTCACAGGCCTCCGGGCCATGGGCCATAACGGGTGTGATGGCTCACAGGCATCCGGGCCATGGGCCATAGGTTCTGGGTACTGCTTCAGTATCGGGCGGACAAGGCAGCCTGGCAGCAGATGAAGCTGCATTAGGCGGACCCCAACATGGTGGCGTACCAGGAGATAAGGTTGCAGGGGAAGAACAACGTCGTGTGCGCACAGATGTACGACAAGGAGGGGAGAGAGTACCAGCGGGAGTGGGCGCAGGGGGTGCCGCTGTTGATGCGCAGAGGGCTCAGCGTCGTGCAGGACAAGAAGCTGGGAGCAAGGGGACGAAGGGCGGTGTATGATGTGGCGACGGAGCATGGACAGGTAGTCATCATCAACTGCCATGTCCCACATGGGAGGAGGGTCAAGGAGTATGTGGCGCAGCTGAGGATGGAGTACATCAGGGCGCTGGAGAGGGGGCCGGTCATCGTGGTTGGAGACTTCAACTACGATCCCCGGAGGAGGGGCGCGGAGACGGAGGTGGAACGCGAGGTGCGGAAGTTTGTCGAGGGAATGAGGCTGCAGGATGTGTCGTACCGTGGAGCGCCGGGCCCCTCACACTACCCGGCACCGGAAGGCAGCGCGCCATCGCAGATAGACGCGGTGTACGCGGACCCCAGCTGGGTCAAGGGGGTGACGGCGGGATGCATGGTGGGGCCGGAAGAAATGCAGGACAGGAAGGGACATTGCCCCATGATGGTGACAGTGGACGTGAAGGTGGGGGAGCCCGGGGACGAACAGGAGGATGAGCAGGGGTTGGACGAGGAAGGCGTCAGCCTGCCGCCAATGGTGAAGTGGCCGGAGGAGGGGGACGAGAGGTGGCAACAGTGGGGGCAGCGGGTACACGCCGAACTGAGGCAGGGGAAACAGGTGCATCAAGCCATGAGGAGGGCAGCGCGGATATGCGGGTTTACCAAGCAAGGGGGGGAGTCGCAGGCACAGCCCAGGCTGCAAAGGCTGGTGGCCACCCTGAGGAAACGGCAGCACGAGGAGGTCGAGGCAAGGGCGCGGGAGTAGGGGGCAGAGTGGCAAACGGAGGGGACACAGGCGAAGAAGAGGGTGCGAACAGCGAGGAGGGCTGTGGAGGAGGAACACGAGAGGATATACCAGAAAGTGGTGGCGGAGCATGAGCGGTACATGGAGAGGGCGGTGCCGTACAAGTCGCTACGGTACATCAGAGAGCTCGCTGAGGCTGGAAAACCAAAGGAAATCCGGGCGGTAAGACTGCATTGTGGCAGGGTCACGGGCAACAAAAAGGAAGTGCTGGAGGAGGTGGCGCAGAGTTTCAGGAGGCAGCACAACCAGGGGCAGCAGGAGCTCAGCGGGATCACAAGGAGAATGGTAAGGGCGTCACCGCGGGTGTTCACAGCGGAGCAGAGCGAGGACATACACCGCAGCAGGGTGACGCTAGGGGAAATTAAGGAGGCAGTGAAGGCTCTCAAGGGGAAAAAGAGCCCGGGAGTGGACCAGCTGGTGGCGGAGGCGTACCAGCACCTAGAGGCGCCGGAGCTGGATGGTCTAGCGGGGAGGGTCACGGAGGTGTTGCGCACAGGCGAGCCCCCAGGGGAATGGGGGGGCAAGGTGCGGCCCCTGTACAAGAAGGGGGATGACCTCAGGCCGGGGAACTGGAGACGAATATGCTGTGCCGTCATGGAGGCCAAGCTGGTCTGGATGGTGATCTTCGGGAGGATACAGCGGCGGCTGTATGCAGCGGGGGTCATACCGGACAATATGTGGGGGTCAGTGCCGGGTAGGTCCACACAGGAAGCAAGCTTCCTGTACGATATGTACCACGATGATGAGGACCTAGAGGCATTCATGGCGTCTGTGGACGTGAAGGGGGCGTTCCCCAACACGCCGCATAGGCTCATAGAGGAGGTGTGGCGACAGCCAGGACTCCCATATGGTGACCTCGTGGAAAAGTACCTGCGCTCAAGGAGGTACACGGTCGCCACGGGGAAGGGGTGTACTGAGTGGGTAACCCCAGGCAGCGGGGTGCCACAAGGCGGGCTGGAGGGCCCATTCCTGTACTTGCTGGCCATGCTCCCCCTGATGAGTTGGATAGCGCGGAAATATCCACAACTGGCGAGGGCACCACACACGCGCCGGCGCAGGCGTATGTGGATGATGCGGTACCCATGGCGCGGAATGAAAAGGCCCAACAGGTGGTACAGGACCTGATGCAGAGGTACGGGAGGGATAACCACCTTGTCTGGAGCGCGGAGAAGTCGGCGGTTCTGAGGAGGGGTGGAGAGGAAGGCATGGCGCTGGGTGTAGGAGACGGAGTGGCATGGCTGGAGAGGGCAGAGGAAGCGGTGGTGCCGGGACATGTGCAGGCCATGGAGGCGAGGGGAGTCAGGCTACCGGACAAATTACTCAGGGGGTTCAGGGCGATGCTGGTGGTCCTGCGGCATCACCCCCCGTCAGTGCAGACGACCCTGTACTACCTGCGGGCGGTGCTCAATGCGGCGGTAGGGTACCAGGGGATGCACCTCCCGTACTGGAGGGAGCAGCTGGAGGAGGTGGAGGGAGAAGTGCGGAGGCTCATCAGAGGGTATGAGGGGATACCCACGGAGGTGCCGTGGTGCGTGTTGCGGTCGCCAACAGCCTACTATGGAGAAGGGAAGCCCACGGCGGGGGAGGCGTACAGGGCAAACACGGCGAGGACGCTGAGCAGGATGTGCCACAATCAGGAAGAGGTGGTGAGACGGGTGTGCTATCACGCGGTCGCAGAGGTTCAGAAGGAGGAGAACATGTGCCCGCGCTATGTGTGGCACCGGCGAAGACGGTTGGCGGCGGGGAAGAAGGAGCGCATGTGGCGCGCCCTACAGGCAGTGTTGCCGGGGGAAGAACACATGCTGGCAACCAACAGGACGTGCGGTAGGCGGGGACCAATCCTGGTCCTGGACATCGACTTCGGGGGGGCGGCACATGGGACAGTACGGTCGATCAGGAAGGAAGGAGTGAGCATGGAGGTGCTGCACGTGCGCAGGAAGGATATGAAGGAATACAAGAAGGCGGGGCTGCACCATGCGGAGTTCTATCGGGACACCAGGGTGGTGGAATGGGGTGTGTACAGGTGGATGATGAGGAGAGCACGAGGACAAGAGGACCGCACAAGGTGGAGCAGGAGGATGCGCAAGATGTGGAACGAGTGGGTAGCGCTGTGGGGGATCCAGCAGAGGAAGCCAAGATGCGGGAGGGGAGAGGGGGCGCAGCAAGAGAGAGTGGTGCTGGACAGGGGGAAGAGGGACAAGGCCAGACCGGGCATACTGTTGTGTGCGCCGCTGGGACTCAAAGGGCCGAGGGGGAAGGTACAGAGTGCGACCGGGCAGTGGTATGATGTCCATGCAGATATGTTCCGGAAAGACAACATCCCGGAAGGGGCAGGACAGGGGGACCAGTGCTGGAGGTGCACCAAGGAGGCGGGGCAAATCCCGTGGCCAGTCCTAGGAATGACGGCATGGGCGTTCCCGAACGCGACCATGCGCACTACGGACACCAGGGGGCAGTGGTGGGGGCCGGTGCTGCGGCTGCCCAAGGAGGTGCGGGGGGATGAGGAGGCCCAGGGGGACGTGGAGGTCTGGTGGGGAGAGGAAAAGGAGGGGAAACAAACAGGGGTCCAGTTGGGATGGGACACAGTGCGGGGACTACAAGAAGAGGATGATGGAGTGGCGGTGAGTTTCCGGATGACAGACACGGGGAGGCCAGACGAAGAGGCGCCCATAGTGCCCGTGGGCCACAGGTGTGGAGAGAGTGCGAGGAGGATCAGGCTGACGGTCCACGGGTTGCCAGCAGACAGGGTATGGTAATTGGTTCTGGTACAGGCATACCTGGAGCAGGGCAGGGCGAAAGGGGACAGGGCATGGTGTCACGAAGTGGTGGTGACGAAGAGATACAAGGCCAGGACGGACAATAAGTGGGCAGTGTACAGAGGGGTGAGAGAGCTAAGCATCGGGGATGGGGTACGAGAGAATGGCATTGGGAGGCACAAAGTGTACTGCCACTACCCGAGGGAGGTGGTGCGCATACCGGAGTCCACGGAGGAGAGGGTGGTGCTATTTCTGGACGGGTCAGGGGTGGAGGGACAGCCGCCCATGGCGGGGGCAGCGGCGGTAAGGGTCGAGGGGGTGGGACAGGTGACGGAGAGTGTGGTGGAAAAGATGGTGTACGGAGCAGCGTCCCATGGAGAGGTGCAGGCGGTGGCGGACGTGGTTGGGGAGATAGGGGAGCACGTACGGGAAGTGTGGATGGTGGCGGACGCAGAGGCGGACATGGCGACCCTCAGGAGACTGGCCAGCAGGCCACTGCATGAGGCCCTGGGCACGGGACTGGCGTCACAGGTGTACACGATATGTCACGGGCTGGAGATGAAGAAAGTGCCCCTGGTCATACACCTGGTGAAACAGGAGTCACACAGGGCGGGAGTGGGGAATCATGAGGCGGATGGGGCGGCGCAAGCAGTGGATAAGGAGCAGGAACCAGAGTGGAGGGTGCCAGAGAGCAAGGAGCACCTCCACTCGGTGCATATACCCCCAAGGGTCGGGGAAGAGGAGAAGGCCAGGTGGGTGGTGGAGGAGGACAGAGGCAAGCAGGAGCTAAGGGGGTATCCACAGCCGGTGCACATGCTAGCTCAAGTACAAGGGGGGCCGGAGGTGGTAGAGCTAAACGAGTACTTGGAGGGCAAGGTGGGACAGCGGGTCCACTACCCCAATGTGCTGAGGCCGGAATCGCTGCCCAAAAGGCTGCAGACCAGAAGGCTGCAGGCAATCACGGGGCAGGTGCCGGTGCGGGAAACAATCATGAGGTGGTACAGACATAAGGGTATGGACCTCCCGGAGGAGTACATGACATGCCACTGGGGCCAAGGGCAAGAAACATACGAGCACTTCATGCGGTGTGAACAGTATAAGGGGATCGAGGAACCACTGGTTTGGGATCAGGACGTCCCGTTGCTCAAGAAGGGTGCGAGAGGCAGAAGCGCGGTGGAGAGAGAGCTGGGGAAAGAAGGGCACCGCAAGGGACTGTGGCACATGGTGATAGTGAAGCTGCTGTGGCGGGCACTCCAGGAGAATACAGTGGCACCTGAGGCCATGGCGCACAGGCTGTTGCGGCGTATGGTGGAACATCTCCAGGAGCGCATGGCGTGCAGAGAGACGCAGTTGGAGGCGCGGGCGGACGACATGCGTGATCCAGTCACCAAGCGTGTGGAGATGGCGTTGATCAGGTATAACCCAAAAATAACGGGGATGGAAGTACGGAGGCGGCCAGATTGGCGGCCAAGGCGGTCAGGGGGAGAGAAGGGAATGGAGGACAGAGAGGCAGAGGAGCAGAGGGACCGCCTGATGGCACGCAGACGAAGGAGAATCCGGCAGATATGAGGGCAGGACGGGTGTACGGTTTCACCGCGCAGGGGGACGTCAGGAAGGGGACCGGAGGCAAAGGGACAGCAGAGGCGCCCGTCGCATGGACTGGAGCGTCCGGGACTGGGCACACAGAGTCGTAGGGCGGAGCAAGAAGCGGGCCAGGGGGGAGCGGACTGGGGTGATATGACGAGGGGAAAGCGAAGCGGGGACGAGGACGACACCAGTGCAGACCGGAACAAGGCCGATGGCCACCAGGCGAAGTCCTCGGGGAACAGGGGAGAAGATGTGGAGGAGGAGCCGCAGGTGTACCCAGAGCACCACACACGTAGGGCGCGCGAACAGCGGGGGTACAGGGCGTGGGAGGTGGGAGAAGCGGCGACAGGGCGCAGGGCTCAGGCGTGATACCATGTGCAGCGCAATGTCCCACAAGCCTGACCCACAGCCCAGCCAGCCACCGGCAGTGCGGGCAGAGGTGGCCCGGAGGCAGGCGGGCGCAGTCCCGCGGCCCCCCTCGCCGGCGTCCTCGGCGACGTCTGCGGACGTGTCGTCGCCCTCATCTCCGGAGAGCCCGGAGACGATCAGGGGAGAAGGGCCGGGGGCTACAGGGCGACAGAGGGGGGAAGGAGCCGTGGTGAGGAAGTGAGAGGGAGGGGACAAGGGAGGACAGGCGGAGGCGGGAAGGGGCGGGGCAGAGGGGGTGGCGGCAGGGGCTGAAGGGCAAGTGGAGGGGCAGGGGCAAAGGGCGGCGGAAGGGCCAGGGGCGGACCCGTTGAACGTCGTAGATGTGAGGGCGGGCATGGATATGAGGAGGAGGGAGTGGAGGAGTCAGAGGGAGTCGGTAATCGCCGACATCCTCGACGTGTCGGAGGATGAGGGGGAGGGGGCGGGGAGGATGGCGGTGGAGGGAGGCCCAGGACAGCCGTCGGCGCCCAATGTGCCGGCGGCTGCCATGAAGTCCATCCTCCCGGAGGTGCGGAGGCAGGAGGAAGGCAAGGGCGGCCGAGGGCAGCTAGAGGCGGGAGCGGCAGGGAGCGGAGACAGCAGCGTAAGCGCCGGAGGGCGAACAGGCAAGGGAGGGAAAGGGCAGGCAGGGACGTCGGGGGCTGTACACACAAAAAGACACCTGGCAGGAAAGGGGGGGAAAGGGAGTGGACGGGGGCGACAGTGGCTGCAGCCCCAACGCTCGTTCAGGCAGCCGCCGCCGAGGTCGCCCCCACGGGTCAGTGCGGCGGGAACAGCGGAGGAGGAAAGGGAGGTGCGCCGCCAGCAGGCGGCGCGGTACGAGGCGCTGGCGCACGTGGAGTACCAGCGCCGTTGCCGCCAGCCCCCAGAGCAGGGGCCGGACACCATCTACCAGTTGGAGATGGAGCTGGGGAGGACGGGGATGAGGGGGGGGCAGGCGGAGCAGAGCCGCGCAGCGGTGCAGGGCAGTGGTGCGGGACAGGTGGAGGCCGGCAAGGGCAAGCAGGGGAAAGGAGCGGGGCAACAAGGGCTACAGGGGAAGCAACAGGGGAGGGCGGGACTCCACGGAGTAGGCGGCAAGGGACGCGGGGCCATGGGGCCACAAGGCAAGGGGCAGGGGAAGGAGAGTGGTCTTGGGTACATGGGCTCGCTGGTGTTCCCAGGGACGGGATTGGGATGGTGGGGAGGTGTAGTCCCGCCAGCCGTCCCACCAATCGTCCCACCATTCCCGCCGCCGCCATACCCGGCGATGGGGATGATGTACCCGCCCCTGCCGGCGTACCCGGGCATGCGGCCACAGGCGCACATGCAGCAGCACCAGCAGGCTGGTGGGACAGTATGGGGGGCGCAGGAAGGGAAGGGAGAAGAGCACAGGAGGGCGTGGGAGAGAATAGGGGAGGCAGAGAGGAGCCTGCGGGAGAGGGAGGCCAGGGTCAAGGGTGAGGTGGGCGGGGCGGAGGAGGGGAGGACGGAAGGGACCGACGGGCCGCAGGGAGGGGAAGCACAGGCAGTGGAGGAGCTGCAGAGGGCGTGGGCGGACCTTCGGAGAAGGCAGGGGGGGGTTGAGAGGGCGGAATGGGAGGGAGGACGACAAGAGGAGGGTAGGGGGCAGGAGGATACCCCGCTGGTGGCGTTCCGACAGCCGGCTATCCCACCGGAGCAGGAGGGAGAGATGCAGGAGAGGGTATTGAGGCGGATCAGGGGGGAGGCGGCGAGGCTGGCGGACAGGGACAGGGAGGTGGCGGCGCGGGAGCGCAGGGTGCGGGAGGAGAAGGAGGCGGTGCCCCGGGGGGCCCACCGGGTCCTCCCGGATCCGGAAGGGGACACCCCCTCCACGGATGTGGAGGGGCGGTCGCCGTCAGGGAAAAGGGCCAGGGAGGAGGACGAGGAGGCAGGGCAGGAAAGGGGGAAGCGGCGCAGGGGGGAGGAGCGAGGGGCAGGGGAGGCGGAGGGGGCACCGCGGCCGGCCAGCCCCAGTCCAGAGCCGACGCCGACGGACTGGGAAGTGGAGTCCCCGCCGCCGCGGCAGTATGTGCCGCCGCCGGTGCGGAGGGGACCCGGGACGGTCGCGGGGTGGACGGAGGGGGACGTGGCGGAGCTGGCCCGCTACGTAAAGTGGGCAGGGAAGACGAGGGGAAGGCGGGAGAAGAGGGGGCCCTGCCCCTTCAGTGACCTGGTCTGCAGGGCGGGGAGGCCCAGGGAAAGGGGGCCGGAGATGGATGAGGGGCGGTGGAGGAGGATGCTGGGAGCGGCGCTCCCGGGGGTGCGCCTGGACTGTCCCCAGGAGAAGTGGAAGAAGCCCAGGGTTCAGATGCTGCGTGAGCTATTGCAGCGCGAGGGGCGGTACAGTGGCGACGCGTAGGGCCGGGCAGGAGCAGGAACGGGAAGCGCTAGGGGCAGGGGGCCAGGGGCGTGCGGAGGGACGGGCAGATGGGATGCGGGGAGGCGGACGCGGGGGGTCGGCGGAGGTGGAGGAGGGTGAGGAGGGGATGTGACAGACATGAGGAGAGGAGGAGGGGAGCGGAGAGGTGCAGGTGCGCAGGGGAGGGCAGGGACACGGCTCAAAGTGGAGGGGGATGTGGTGATTGCGGACGCAGACGAGAACCCCAAGCGGAGAGCACAGGACCAGCGGCGGGGGAGAGGTGAGATGGGACGGCGGAGTACGGGGGCGCAGGCGAGTGCGGAGGAAGCAGCCAGGCAGTGGGACGCGAGACGTATCGTGGGTACGGCGAGCAGTGTGGGGCAGAACGAGAAGCAGACGGGAAGCAGTATCAGAATGTGGTACAATGACGGAGCAGAGCGCAAGGTCGTGACGGGTGAGAACGGCCAGCGAAGGCGTGGAGCAGTGCTGTGCCCTTCGGGTGCAGCACGGCGCCAGGGCTCTGAGTTGCAGGAGAGGCGAACGGGCAGACGCATCCAATATTCCGATAAGTTGGTGACAGGGTCTTGGCTAATGGTGTGATCGGAGAGTTTGCTGGGATGGGCAGGTGGCAGTGCAGGTGTACTTGTCACGGTGGCGCCCCAGTGGACTGGCAGCCGGGGTGCGCGGGCTATCCGCCGACTTGGTACATGGCGGCAAAGCTCTCTACACGACAGGAGGGTGCTGCATTGAAAACATAGAGCTCACGTGCGCCCTGCTCTGAGGGGTTGACCACGCCAGGCCTTGGTGGCCACCGGCCCCATGGGACACCTACGAGGTGCAACGGAGTGCGAACCTTTGTCTATGCGGCTGGGCTCCAAAGTGCAAATGCAGCGACGGGAATTCGACAAGCGTCTCCCTGACATTCTCTCTGTGTTCCTTCGGCACATGCGGTGCGTCATGGTGCGTAGGCAACCAACAGCCATGCCAGACCTCGGGCAGGGCCACAGTCCAGTCCACAGATACACCCCCCCCCCCCCACACAGGGTGCCAGGCAACCAGGATGGGGTGAGAGGCGGGGACCGAGGGAGCACTAGGGTGGGGGGGACCAGGGGAAAGGGTAGGGGCGAGGGGGAGGGGCAGGGGTAGAGCACGCGGGTGGCACACACAAGTGACAGCGCGGCACCGACAGGGAGGGCAGACGTACAGGCAGGGTTGACAGCGAGAAGGAGGATGGGAGGGGAGACAGGCGAGAGAGGGGGCGCAGGGCAGCGGGACAGGGGTAGCACGGAGAAGAGCAGGGGGCACACGCAGGGCGCGCGGGAGCAGCGGGGAGCTCGAACACGGAACAAAAAACAAAAAAAAACAACAGCAGGACAGGCGGACACACAGGAAGGGCACATAGAGGAGGCAGGACGCGGGAGGTGGGGGGAATAGGGGGCCAACAAGGGCGCAAAGGAACACAATGTCTCTTACAGAGAAGCACCATGCCGATGACCCGCATAGAGCCGTAAGGGCCGCCCCGCCCGACCATCAGGGAACTGATGGAGGGGCGGCCGGCGGGAGAGGACGACGGGGGAGTCCCTCGGAAGGGGTGTCCCGGGAGGCCGCCCAGGTCGGCTTACAGGTCGGAAGACAGGGCAGAAGCCCAGAGGCACGTGAGGGCGCGCGAGATACAACCATGGCGCGGGGACGACCAGCGGCGAGCACACAGAGCAGGAGAACGACACTAAGAGGGCGGGCAGGAGACCGAGGGGAGGGGAGGGTAGAGAGGAGAGAGGAAAGATACATGTACAACAACGCGGGCTAAATGGCTGGGTCGCCTGGCATGGCCGGGGACGCCAAGGGCAGCGCAACAGGATGGCGATGGGACTGGACGAGAGCACCGAACAGAACCGAGACAGATGGCGATGCAGTGTTGTTGTGCGTGCATGCAGGGAGGAGGGAACCACGCGGAAAAAAGCGCGGCAAAAAAAACGCGGACAACACCCCGCAGCACCACAAGGAGACGGGACAGAAAAGGACGAGTGGCCAGGGCCACGCAACGGCCCCAGGGGACTAGGACAGCATGGGAGGCGGCACAGGAGAGAGGGGCAGGGGCGGGAGGGGAGCGACCCGTGCTAGGCGCACAAAACGGTCCCCGGATGGATGAGGATCCAGTGGGCCCGCGCCACAGGGTTGCTAGCGGCCCGGTGGGGTATAAACACGGGATGAGGGATGGGATGGGGCCGCACAACAACCCAGGGGATTAGGCCGGGGCCGCGGCACGGGGGAAGGGGGCGGGAAGGGAGCGACCCGTGCTAGGCGCACGAAACGGTCCCCGGATGGATGAGGATCCAGTGGGCCCGCGCCACAGGGTTGCTGGCGGCCCAGTGGGGTATAAACACGGGACGAGGGATGGGATGGGGCCGCACGACAGCCCAGGGGATTAGGCCGGGGCCGCGGCACAGGGGAAAGGGACGGGGGCGGGAAGGGAGTGACCCGTGCTAAGCGCACGAAGCGGTCCCCTGAAGGAAGAGGCTCCAGTGGGCCCGCGCCACAGGGTAGCAGGCGACCCGGTGGGGTATAAACACGGGATGAAGGGACAACGGGACGGGTCGGGGAAGGGCGTGTGGCTAGAGCCACACAACGGCCCCACGGGGTAGGGAGTCCATGGGACGCTGGGAGCGGGCCGGTGCCGAGATGAGGCAAAGGGGAATGGGACATGGGATGGGCAGGCAGGCCGAAAGCGCCAAGCAACAGCCCCATGGGATTGGGAAACCAGTCGCCATGGAGTGCTGAACCATGGACCAACCATGGGGAACCTGACCACGGGAAGTCGGGAAAATGCCCTGAACTCCGGGACGGCCGTGAGGTGTCCGCAGGGGTGAGGGTGTTACCTTGAGAACCCCGGGTCAATGGCCTGAGTACACGTAGGTTCACGCGTGAGCGGGACCAGGGGGAACGTGGAACGGGTCGCCCCCTGGCCTCCAGCCGTGGATGGACGACAACCAAGTGCATCCGGGAGCCGAGTGGGTACTCCAACCCGTGAGGGATTGAGAGTGGTTGAATGTGGTTGACAGAGAGAAATGCTCCGCTGTCGGCGAGGGCTATCCACAGGAAACCCGCCTGCAGGCGCCCAATAGGCTGTGCTAGGGGGGGAAGGCCGGGGGATCCTTCAAAGGGTGACCGGAAGGAGCTGAAACCGTGAGGGCAGCGACTGAAGGGAGCCTACCGCCGGTCATGCCCCAAGGGAACCTGGTTGAAGTTCTCGGCCGTGAGGTGAGACGGGGGTCGCCAGGGGAACTCATGATGGAGAGCACTTCTTCCCGCCAGAGGCCGCGACCATGTAAAACAAACAAGGAGAAGTCAGATGAGGCTGCGGACGCGGCCGCCCTTACTTACTTACTTATTCAGAACCTATGAATCTTGGTTTGGGCAGTGCAAATCAAAAATCAAACCGTGAGGTGGGTGGCATGATCAGCCGACCTCGATGCCGTCTTCCCAAAAGAAAAAGAATTGGTTGACGTTTGTGGTTGATTACCTTGTGCGCGAGGCCTCGCTCATGAAGCAGCCCTTGAACCACATGTTGCATATGCTTTGCATTGATATGCAATCCCAAATGCTTCCGTTTTAATGTTCGTTTGTCTTGCATGCGCCAGGCCTCGCGCATGGAATTCGATCAATAATGCTTTTCTTGAGGTGTGCAATGATCACGAAGAACGCAAATTGACGTTGCAATCATTTGTTCTGCAGACCATGTTCATGCCACAAACAAGGGGGGCGCAAAATGCATTTTTTGGTGAATTTCCGCTTAAAGGACATCATTTTCTACTGAAATGATGATTCGTTTTCTGTTTTTGGTTGTTTGAAAAAATACACCAAATTGCACAAATTGTGAGAAAGATACATTCTTTGGACTAACATTCTGTTTTAAAAAACCAGAGCCCGTGAAAAATTATTCTTTTCCTTGGTGAGGATTGGGTGCATTTGTTGTGATTTTGACCCTGCAACTTGAGCCGCCTACGCCACAGCCCCTTCAGCGCGCCGGGCACCGCACAGGTCTGCTGCAGCGAGCCGCATTGAACGCGGTCCATCCCCCGTTGTTGACTGCCCGCACATGTGTACCGTGTGCCAGCAGGGCCTCCATAAATCCTACATACCCACAGGGTGTGTTTTATGACTCTTGTCGTTGTGTAAGTGGTAGTGATTCACGGCCTCCCAGCTGGGCTGCAGGCAGTTAGAATCGGCTGTGATGAATAGGATTCGCGGCAGCCCTCGCGCCTCAGATCGTCGCGTGCAAATTTCTGTGTGATAAATTGACGACCCTTCAATTCAGTGCGCTTTGTTGATCAACGATTGTAGCAATCAGATCGTATAATTATTTCATCATGATCAGTATTGAAGGTCGGTTCACTGTCACATTTCAGAGTCCTGTTTCACAATGCAACAATGACAATGAATGGATATTCGTGGCCTTGATGTTGTGATTCTGCTTTGGACATCATTGAGGTCTGTGATTTTGTAGTTGGCATAAATCCGGTGTGAAAAAAAGGTTCCTCATTTCAAGGAGCAAAACTACAAGTGGGTTTTGCACGATTGGATTGACAAACAATCCATGGCTTCACAAATGTCTAGCATGGTAGGGGTTCGTGGTCAACAACAAGCCATGGCTACCAAGCGCCGGCCTTTGCGTGTGGCTCTTTGGTTCCGCTGACCTCTCTCGCGTCCAATGAGAACATTGAAGAACAGCATGAAGGTTGGCGCATGGATGTTGATTTCAAAAGATGCAAGGTTCGGGTTGAAAGGGAACGTTGGTTGGACTCTCAAGGCAATCCTCATGAGTGGCTCTCGTTCATAAGTGAACCAATCACTCACATGGAGTCAATTATTGATGAGTTCCGACGCCAAAATGAAGTAAACTCCATTTTTCACATTCTCAACAGCTTGAAGAAGTGGCTCGCGCCTTGCCTGTCGCATCGCAAAACGATAATTGTCTACATTCGGAGATTGCTAAAGTTCGTGGTGAGATCGTTGATTGGGACAAGCGATTCATTGAATTTCTTAATCAATTAACAAAGGATGTCCAACAAATTGGCGTGGAAAATGCGAGTTTGAAGACTACCATGGAAAGTAATAAAGCACTTCGCGATCGCCAAGTGACTTGGTAGTCAAGGGCGCTAAAATTTTTAGTGGGTGAAGGATTTCAAGTGCCACCATCGCCTTTGAAGGAGATACCTTTGTTGGATCGGCTTTCACAACGCATCGATCAATTGGAAGAGGATTTTGGGCGCTTGGATGTATCGCACTCACAAGCTACCGCCGCGGCGTCCATGATGGAGGAGGCGTTTCAATCATGTGACAAGGATGTTGCCAAGCTTCGGGCTGATATTGAGAAAATGGATATCCCCTTTCGTGAGTTCGTTGAGAATGAAATTTTCAAGGTTCAAGATCATTATGAGGCAAAAATTCGGTTGATGAGTCATGAGCATTCGGGCAGTGTGGCAAATATGCGAGTGGCTCATCTTAGAGCCATTGAGAAAGTGGAGAAGGCTTGTCAACGGAAAATTGAGACTTGTCAAAAAAACCTTCACGAGCAAATGAATCACTTGACTCATTTGATTTCCACACTTTCGGATTCTTCTTCCTATGTCTCGTCAACCATCCCTTCTCATTTTTGTGACTCGCAATGTTCATGCATTGTAGAATTTAGTAAAGCCCAATCCAATATTGCATCGCGACTCACCGGCATTGAGTTGGTCAATGCGACTATAGGTCAAGAGATTGCCTCGTGTTCGTCCTTGGTGCGAGCCAATGAGAATGTCACTAACTATCTTCGCTCTTTGCTCCAGGACCGTGCAAATGCGAATTCATGCAACGAACAACACGCCGGGAATCATGAATTTACAACAAGAATTGGGCCGGTTGGAGTCACACCGGGCGGTAATGGGCAATGTGGGGATGATTGCCCATTGTCTTGCTCGTGTCCAACCGATATTAGAGAGGTGCGAAATAACTTGGAGGCTAGTATAGGCACCCGCGAAGACAAATTTAGGCAGTTGCGCGCGTCTATTCACGAGTTACATGATGAACTCCTGGGTTTGAGTCGTGAGCAAACTATTAAACATGAGCCCATTATCTCTGCATCGCCTTCTTCCATTGCAGCGCTCACTCTCGACGTCTCTAATCTTCAACGGGAGGTGGCAGCGGTCCGCCTCGCCATTGAGGGATGGGAACATGAAGGAGTGGATGAGGCAAAGGAATTCAGCGACGATGAATCATTTCAGGTATGCTCCTGCGGGCGCTCCGGGGGCATGCCAATCGTAGAACTAGATCGGTTGAATCCCTGTCCTCGGCTTTCTATGGATGGGGACAAGATAATGCCCCCAAGCGTTCCACCTCCGCCACGTGTGTAGCAAAAAAAAATATCCTTGGCGTTGTTGGTGATAATTTCCATTGGGTTGATGGTGAACGATACACCCCTTCCATTTTTTACCGCCCACACACGCTTCATGGTAACATCACAAAAGGCAAGTTACCCACCTTGAATGTGCCAAAACTGTCGGTGAGCGGAATTTGCTGGGATGTGAAGAGTGGTGAGCAAGGAATGTTGCTGACAATATTTCCCTATGGCACTCGCTCTTTTGGTGGGAATGAGGATGATGAATCGGATGGCGAATACGGTGAATTCGGTGACGAGTATCAAGGAATGTTTTCGGGGAGACAAAAATGTGTTCTTTGGAGGTGACATGGTTTTTGAAAACTTGGAGTCATTTGACGAAACAAAAAATCTCGGGGAGCCCGATGCAGGACTTGAAGAAATCGAGCGGAAAGTTCGCCGCTTATTGGGGCTCAAGGGATCGTCCAAGCCCGATTTGGACGCTTTCGACGACGATACCAGGAAAGAGGTCCGGAAAATGTTAAAATGTCCTAAATGGAATGGAGATTACAAGCAGTGGCTCGCTTTCGAGTTACTCTCGGTTTCATGATCACTGGTCTAGGAGATGTGGAGCCGTCCTCATGGCAAAAATTCCTATTACCGCGCTCCCGGAGGCCAAACGGGCACTCTATACGGAGCTACACATGACTATGGGGTGGACCTACCAACAAACTTGGTTGGATTTGGCGGGCCGGGGCCGGGGCCTACAAAGCCGGCGTTCCTTGCGGCGGGTTTGGACAGCCTTGCAGCCTTCGCCTGGAAAATCGTTGGAGAAATATGGCACATGGGTGCTGAAATGGAGTCTTTTGCTCCGAAAGGCCATGCCGGTTGCAGCCGATAGGGCAAAGGAAGTTTTTCTACTGATGCCTTGGTGCGACACGGTGAATATGGTCAGGAGTTGAAGGAGGTGTATAAATGGGAACGGATCCATGGGCAGGAATTGACAGTGCAAGGAGTCCATGAGATCCTGGTGTATGAGATTGGGTGGCGCGAAGACCGCGATTGGGCCCAGCATGAAGATGCAGCCAAGGTCAGGAGATTGCACGGCGGTGGAGGCCGGCAAGACCAAGGCAAGGGCCGCGGTAAAGGCCGTCCTTGGGGACGTGGTCAGGATTGCGGCGCCCAGAACCAAGGTGGCCGTGGACGAGGTGGAATCGACGGGCAAGGAGAGAGTGGACAGAGACAGGGTAAAGGCCAGCAGCGACACTGCACAAATTATGGCAAAGATAGGGCGCTCTGCTGAATTTTGTTGCCAGAACGGTGCCAAGGGCAAAGGTAACCGTGGAAAGGGCCGCCCGACCCTGCAGCAAGCGGACGCCGAGACTGAACGTCGTTTCCGGGAAAGACTCCGTGTGCACTGTGCCTCACCTGATCATTGGGCCAGGGATTGTCCCCAGAATGGTCCCAGCCAGCAGCAGGGCAAGGGACGTGGCCGGGGAAAGGGCCAGCACCGCCAAGTGTGCGCTGAGACCTCAGGGGTGCCGCCCGGCGACCGGGACGCGGGAAAAAACCAGAAAGGCAAGGGCACTGATTAGCAGGCAGCCCAGCCAAATTGCCTGCGCAGCCAGGACCTTCAGGCGCTTCAGCTAAGCCAGCTGCTGGACGAGACACTCAAGGCTAAAGCTGTCGGAGGTTAGCGAAAAAAAACGGAAACAGGAACGCCTGAGTGACACAACCACTGTTGACGCGGCCACTGCCCCACTGACCACTGTCAACGAGGGAGACACCCCGACCATCACTGTGGGGCGTGGCGTGCAGTCAGATGATGGCGTCCCGAATTCGGCTCTGGAGGCCGCTGCTTCTCTAAATCAGCCCCCAGAGCTTCTTGTGTTGCCTATGCTGGAGGACTGCATCCGGTCATGTGCAATGCCTCCTGCCACTGTACAACGCTATTCACTGACCTGTGGCATCACCAGAAAAAAAGTTTGCAAATTTAGGCGCAAGCCGGCACCGACTCAGGTTGAGGGTGCCACGGAGTTGGTTGTATCTGGGGTTGTTGAAGGGGTGCAGTACACAGTATTGATCGACCCCGGCTCCCAGGTGTTCGCACTGGCACCTAGTTCATTTTTTGAGGAAAAAGAAGTGACACTCGCTGCCCGCCCACTGCAGATCACAGTGGCAGATGGCAGTTGTATCGCTGGTGGTACACATGGTGCCACAGTGTCCATGGCCTTGCCTGTGGAGCATCACGGGCGCATGACTGAGATTCTTTGTGAGGATGTGTTTGTTTACAAGGCCGATGTAGTCGAACATGTCATCCTAGGCTATCCTTTTTGCAAGTCGTATGGACTGACGATTGATCCAGTCCGCGACTGTCTGAAGGATATTTCTCCATCAGTTTCTGTGTTCCAGATGAGTCACGAGGCGTCTGAGTTGAGGGTGTAAAAGCAAACCTCAGACCAGGTGGTCCGTGCTTTGCTTTTACACTCTGCTACCAACTCCCAAAACAAATCCTTGTTTTGGTTTTCGTATGCTTGTTGATGTCAAAATTGAGTTGGTGTTCGCCCAAATACTTCACCAATGTCAAGATCGACAATAAAATCAAAATACAAATCCAAGAAAGTGCACAAATCCCAAAAAAGCAAAATGAGTAATAAGACAAACACACAAACAAATGTTGTAAGTGTCCTCAAATCTCAGTAATGCTACAAGGAATTGTCATACGGAGATCTTGACGATCCCTTTGCACACTAACAA
The DNA here is from genome assembly GCA_964036045.1 of Eutreptiella sp. 'Long Island Sound 2002'. Classification (NCBI taxonomy): domain Eukaryota; phylum Euglenozoa; class Euglenophyceae; order Eutreptiales; family Eutreptiaceae; genus Eutreptiella; species Eutreptiella sp. 'Long Island Sound 2002'. Next base: position 147,185,053 of record OZ038382.1, on the reverse strand, counting down.
AATGAAATGTATGTACAAGAGACAAGTTGCGAAGCATGCTAACATGCAAAACCCCTCGAGTCGTGTAGGCGCCAAAGGGAGCAATCAACCGGCGACGAAGATGAACAATAAATGCCGATGCAACACCCTTGTCGTCGGCTACACATAGAATCCAACCACTTGAAAAACGCATCCAGTGGCACAAAGATATGACAATAACATGCACACAAGCAGTTGCCCTACAATTCAGTGTAGAACGCGCACCAACCGTCAAATACTCGAAAAAAGGGTATCAATGCACTTGGATGGTCGGCCGGCATCAAGAACAACTCGACGATGACGGTCGAGGACTCTCAAACCCTCAGATCAGAAAAACTCGACCTTTCTGACCACCGAAAGTTCAGTACTAATAATTAAGTTCTGAAACTTATTTCTACTGCACTGGCACCGTCAAGAGGAAGCTCAACAAAAGCGTCTGAAACACTATTCCAAACATCGCGATATGTCGCCTGTGATAGCGACAGCGATCGGCGGGGACCGGCAGCTCAAGCCAAGGCAATTTACCCTCAGTTTCCCGAATCCCTGCAGTCCTGTAAAGAAAGAAATCAAATTTGGCAACTTTCTAAAGTCCTGAACTGATATTCTGAAGCACTGTCCACTCTGGATCCCAGTACAGCCTGGAATGCATACCTATGCACAATCCTGCCCTGTTCTATGCTTTTACACCCCCCTCCCTGAAGCCGGTTCGGACCTCCGTGGCCATCTTGGGGTCACTTGGGGTGTGTATCTATGTGCCGGCAAGCTGCCATTGGCTGATATCATACTCTCCCATCCACCTGACCTAACCTGATGTGATAGTGTGATAGGTTTGGCCATTCCGGCTATGAGCGGCCATAGTCAGTACCGAGGCGCCGGAGATTTATATATCAGAATATCAGGAATCAACAGGGTTTTATTATCATAATGTTTCCGTAATTTTTCAGCCTTTCGTTCTGATGGTCAAGGTATCGGCGACTGTCAGTTGGCTCGTGATTTTGCGTTAACCGATTGGTTAACTGTTATTTCCAGATATTTTGGCGGAAACCCTGATGAAGGGTCAGATTTCATCAGTAAAGGGTTCGTTGCTTCCGCAATTTTCTAAATATGCACTCGAAATTTTATTCTGAATTTTTTGCGATGTCGAAATCGGATTTTCGACTTCGACATCGCCGCACTTGATTTGGTCTTCTTCGATTGGTCATACTCTTTTCCCTATGCCCGAATCAGGTTTCCCTTATACTTGCCACCCATTTGACTTGGAGATATAAGGGAAACAAAAGTGAATCGTGGGACCACTTTGAAGGGCCATATCTACGCGCGAGTGTGAGGAAAGAGAATAAGGAAGGTTGGGTTGCAAGCGCCTTAGTCTCAACTTAATTTAGGAAGCATCAAACGCCTTTGGTGTGTACACATGCCCGGTGTAGCAAGGGATAATAGTCAAGAGGGTAGAAAGTGATATATAACTCTTGGACCGTGCAACCGAATATTTTATTGCGACTTTCGAGTGTACCGCATGAGTGTTGGTGTTGCATAGATACTCTCCTTGGGTTCCCACGTATTTTTAACGTGAAGTTATGTCCATGGAGGGACATTGCATACCATGGTGGGAGCCACTTTTGAGGGTATGTGTTATATGCATGGTATGTGCTTCGATATGCTCACGCCCATGTTATATATCTTCGTGTGGCCGAAGAGATGGGGAGCCACACGTGACAAGGGCTTTGCCCATTTCCCAATTGTGGAATTCAAAGCGCTAGACTAAGTCTACCGCATATGTATTGCTCATGGTATGTTTGGCAAAGAGATCCATGAGTGCACTCTCATTTTCATGGGGCATGTAGATATGAGTGGCGAAGGTATCTCCATGCGCCCGATTGGGGATCCAAGTGGGGGAATTGTTCGCAAATGGTTCCAATCATTTGTGTATTGAACCATGAGCGGATATCATGGGTGAGCATAGAGATATAATATCATGACAACTTTGTATTTGGACATATTTTCATGATTTTGACCTCATTTTATGCTCATTTTTGTGTTTTATGTGCTCAACTGGTCGACTAACAGTAAAGTGCCTAGAGATCTGTGAACTATGGTATGTTGCTTATATGTTGGCATATGCTTCGGTGTTGTACCTCACCCTATGCCGGATCACGTGGTCACTTGGAGTTGGCACACGAGGCCTCACAAAATTAGGTCTCAAACTCATGAGCTGACTTGTGAAGCATGCCATGTACATAACCGGAGGAGTATCGGAGGCAATGATGGGATATTCTTGAGCATGGACATTTGGTCTGTATCACCCTTGTATATTACTTTCCGGTTGGACACATGCATGGAGCATTTGGATATTTGCTGTATGCATTTTTGAGTATATAATTGACTTTTGGGTATAATGGTGTGATTTGCCTGATTTTGCTATGTTGTGAGGTCATCATCATGGGGCAGTTCTCCAAGCCCATTCGACTCCAAGTCCAACCAGGGTTATGTCAGGGTAGGGCATGGTCCTGAGTGCCACTCTAGGCCATGACACGCCACCTCCCCTATTGGGCTAGGATTTAGAGGCTTGGGAGTGAACACATTTTTGGGGTTTATGTGGTGACTTTTGACACATGGCATTTAGCCATCTCATTTGATTCATTCATTTGATCTCATTCAGGGCAATATGTTGGTGAGTCAAGGGAAGGTCTTGAGTCCAGGGAATGAGGGGTTTATGGCTGTGAATGTGTACGTTTACCTCTTTCCCCAACTTTGCTTTATTTGTGTTCATATGCCAATTTCAGGGCTTTCTTCGTTGGTGCAATTCTTGTACATGCCCGCCACCGTGGGACGACCGGTGTGTTGAACGGAAGCCCGCAGCCTGATTTGGATTGTGAATTGGGTTATTGCTGTATTTGTGGGATCTGGTTGCTGTTCAGGGTTGAAGGACGATAGTATTTTCTATATTTTTGGATTTGGAACCCTGGATTTTGAGAAATGCAATCGTTGATCAGGAGCAAGTCAGCAGGGGTTACAGGCGGAAGGGGCACAGCGGGGGCCGGTTCTGGTAGGGACCTTCTTTATGGTAGCAGAGGCGTACCAGCTGCCGCTACCTACCGCCGACCCGGGGACTTGGGCCCTTATGAGCCCTGCCCAAGTACGCCCCGGGTGCGTATTGTGGACTCGGTGGAGACCACGCCGGAGATTGGAGCCATAGAAGAACCGAGACGTTCAAGAGCATGGCGAACTCCATAAGTTGAAGCCTGAAGAGAAGTACGACATTCGGGAAGAGGAGGACGTGACATGGAGGACCTGGTCTCCATGTGTGAGCGTCGCTGCCGAAAGGCATGCAACCTCCGCTCCGCCGCGGAGGACTCTGATGAGGCCTGCCATTCAGGCAGCAGTGGAGGACGGGCCCGGCGCTACCGGAAGCGCGGGTCACCCAAGTCCGCGGCAAGGGACGCCGGGGCTATGGACACGGACCCCAGCCCGGTCAGGCTGTGGGAATCCGAGGGGCACTTCGAGGGCTATCGGACAGCCTACGAGCCACCTTTGGAGTCGGAGATGTCCGCGCTGATCGCCAGGGCGCATACGGCCCCCGAGCCCGCCCTGAAGCACGACGCCGAGGGCTTGGAGAGGCCAGCCAGGGCCCGGACGGCACCTGTGCCCCGGCACACGGGACCAGAGACGGACGCCATAGGCGATACGCCCATGGGCGACGAGTCTGAGGTGCCGGGAACCGCGGGATGCGCCGGATCAGGCGGAAAGCAGGCTGAGTGCCACTGCGAGCACGTGTCCTTCCTCATGGGCAAGTACCCAAAGATGGGGATGGACGCCATCGTGCATCGCCTAGACCGCCTGGACAACGCGAAGGACGGTCTAGAGGAGGACGTCGCCGGGATCCTGGATGACCAGTCGGCCGCGGAGAAAGACATGGAGGAGCTGCGAGCGGAACGGGACCGGTACCGGGAGAATCTGGGGCTGGCCCTGGAGAAGCACCAGCGAGTGGTGGACAGCCTCCTCCACCTGGTGGAGGATATGTCGGGACGCCTGAAAAGGCTAGAGGAGCTACAGCCCCTCGCCTCGGGTCCGGAGCCCCCGGCAAAGCCGGCCGCGGCAGAGCTGGTGGAGCGGGTTAAGACCCTCAAGAGCGCCCTGGATAAACCCATGGGCGGCCCTGCAGAGGCACCCTACGCGCCTCCGCGTGTTGACCCGGGTGCGCTGCCGTTTGTTCCCATGTTCAGCGAATCCACAATACTCGGGGAACACACGGCACCGGCTGGGTCCATGCGGGAAGGGCACGTAACCACAGACCCGAGGAGCCTGACGGTACAGATGTCCCATGCCACCCAGGATCCATCGCCCACTACGACTACCTATGCAGTTTATGCGGAAGAGGAGATCCAGAACCAGACCATGCAGGGGCGAACCATGGGAAGCGCAGACGGACATGGTCGAGGCCATTCAAGCGGAAACCTGTGGGCGAAGGACCCCAATACGGGGATATGGACAGCCGATGGAGCAACTCCTTCCCGCATTCCAAACCCCATGGGTTCAGGCCCAACAGGACCGCATACCATGGAGGAGAGGGATGTACGGGGAGTGAACTCACACCCCCCGGCCACAGGTGGTATCCGTCTCGGTGGAGTGGTGGCCGGTGACGTCGGAGACGCCATCAGGATTGACGACCTCAGGGGAATCAAAATCCCCTACTACGGTGGCAACCCCTCCAACCTGGATGACTTCATCCTGGATTGGGAGGACTTTGCCGAGGAGGTCGTCGGCGAGAAGCGGGGAGCGCCGCGGGATAAGTGGGTATGCCGGACATTCCCACACCGGCTGGCGCAGGACCTGAAGGAGGAGCTGCGGGATCAGATCCGGGAAGGACTGATCAGGACGGAGCAGGCCTGCCTCCAGTGGTTGGAGGATGAGGAGCGGGTGGACGCTCCGAATCAGAAGCTGGAGGACTTGTGGTCCATCCCGCTGCCGCTGGACCGCGGTGAGTTGAGGGTCCGGGAGTGGAACCGGTACCTGCGGAAGTACCGCAGATGCCTCAAGCTGGTGGAGGACTGGAACGAGGCCAGCGAGATCCGCCACCTCCTGAAGGACGTCCTCCCCGGCCAATGGAAGAGGCGAGTGGAGGACGAGGAGAAGAAGCGCGCCAAGAAGCGGGTGGCGGTGAGGATCATGGCGGCGGAGGATACCCATGCGGGTATCATGGAGTTCTTCAGGAGGAACCTGGGCGAGCCCAACCGGATGTTGGGACTGAAGAACGCCGTGTACGTGGAGGTATTTGGAGACTCCATGGGGCAAAGGTTGCTGCGCCTCAACAACGTGGAGTGGAGGCGCGGGGGGCCGCTGAGGATGCAGGTCATCTTTGCCCGCATGAGCCTGGACGAGATCGTGAAGTACATCACAGTGGAGTTGAAGCTCAATGCGAAGAACGAGGCCCACGTGCAGGATCGACATGGTCATGGACAACGAGGCCACCGAGAAGACCGCCATCATCGGGAGATCCAGGAGGACACGGCCAACTCCGCGGAGGATGGTAGTGGAAGTGGCCAAGACCACTGGTCCCGGGAGGATCACGAGGAGGCGCATTTCTTCGCGTTTGTGGCGCACAACGTGAGGGACCATGGGCAGGATCGGTCCAGATGGAGCCGGGTGGGACCCAGGAAGGCCAACGCGCCAAGGAGGATCGGGAACCCACCGCTCTCGTTCCGGGAGTACAGGTCTCAGCACGACGGGTGTTGGGTCTGTTATGGCAAGGGAAACAACCATGCACATGACCACCGTCAGTGCAAGGTGTATGAGGCGGACAAGAAGGCCTACTTCGCCACCCACCCCGAGAAGAAACCCAAGGAGCAGCGGATTTCCGATTGGAAGGCGAAGGGCGGAGACGGGGGAAAAGGCCAAGGCAAAGGCCAAGGAAAAGGCGGAGGAAGAGGCTATGGTGGCGGACCCGGCCAAGACCGACGAGTAAGGTCGATGGAGGAGGTTGCTGAGGACATGTTGAGGACGTTGGAGGAACTCAAAGCCCAGTAACGTGGTGGACAAAGTCCTGGCAGATCGCAGCCGGAAGGGGCTGCGGGAAGCCAAGTCTAGAGGAGCCCCCACGGGAGTGGGACCTCGGAGGTCTCTCCTCCAAAGATCAGTGGAATCCCAGAGAAAGCGACGGCACATCGGGTGCCGAAGAAGGCTCCGGAAGAGCCAAAACCACTGAGTTTCGCCACTCCCAACCCCTGGAGCGCCCTGCCAAGGGAAGTACATGTGGGTACGGGACATGGCAAGAAGGAAGGAGCGAGCACGGAGAGCCCCGTGGACGGGCAGGACCAACCCAAGATCTACACCATCCCTGACCATACCCTTGAAGTCCTGATGCACCCAGACGTGCTAGAGTTGCATGCCGTTAGAGTCGTCCATACACCGCATGGCGACGAGCGGCAGTTGCACTTGAAAGTGCGAGTACGGTGCGGACGAGAGGAGAAGGTGGTGGATGTGTTAGTGGATACGGGTGCCCAAGTGAGCCTGGTCCGGCGAGGGTTGTTCAAGGAGGAACTCCTGCAGCCCAGCCGGAGACCGGTCCGCCTGAAGGTCGCCAACGGAGAGATTATGGGTGGCGGAACCCATGAGGCCACCATCAGTATGGAATTCTGGGAGGATGAGCGCTTGAACCGCCCTGATCTGGCGAAGAGAAGCACTCTATCCGGGAACTTCTATGTGGCCGACATTACAGATTGGGATATGATCATGGGGTATGACTTCATGGTGGCAAATGCCATTGGAGCCCTTCCCCATCGTGCAACGCTGGTCCGGGAGGATGATGAATGCCTCACATGGCTGTCCACGGACTATGCATGCGGATCATCCCAATGGAATGCTGAGGAAGAGGATCGGATCGTCCAAGCGGTGCAAGCTGTGGGTGCCAAGTCCAGAGGAGACCGCGGAGGTCAGCTCACGGAATATGGAATGGCGCCACAGGTGTACGACAGGATGATCCAGACGCTGGGAGCCGAAGCGCCCGAGACGGACGTGTTCGCTTCCCGGGATGCCCCACTTCTGCGGAAGTGTAGGAGGCATTGGCATCGAGGAGACTCAGCCTGGCACCGGCATTGGGGTTTGAAGGAGTGGGGACCCATGTATTGGCATGGCTCCCTGGACAATACCAGACGTACGGTGGAGAAGATCATCGCGGATAGGACGAAGGGGATCCTGGTCATAACCGGCATAGGATCCACCCCATGTCCGCTGGAGGGTCTCAAGTCGACGCTGGACTCCATCACCCTGAACGAGATGCCATTCGGGCCAGAGGAGGAGTTGTTCATCGACGCCAAGGGTGTATCAATGCCCTCCCCGGGTCAAGCGTGGGGTACCAAGGCTTTCCTGGTGGATGGGGCGCAAGCCCAGCCCACGGGTGATGAAGCATTCATCCGTAGGGTGGAGGCGGTGCCCATGAAGGTCATGTTTGAGCCCAAGGAGGGGACGGATCAGCCTATTGATGGCATTGACGTCCTGTCCCACGCCGAGATCGACGACGTCGTCAACTACATGCGGATGGGGATGCACGACCGTGTGGCAGCCAAGAAGAGGCGGGCCATGGTCACATCTCCGCATTGGTGGGATGACAAGATGTTGGTCACCGGCAAGTACGAGAAGGACGAGTTCGTGGCGAGGGTCATGGATCACATCGCGGACCAATACGATGGTCCGGTTGGGTCGGACCCACCGACATGGGATTTTCCAAGAATGGGTGCCGATAGCGACAGTCACCAGCCCGATGCCGCAAATTTCCGAAGATTATCGGTGGGAAGAGCTCCCCACGACGATCAAGACGGCATATCGGACGAGGAGAAGTCGGATTCGGACCCAGAAGAGGCCTATACCGCAGTGCGGTCGGTTGTATCTATACCGAAGCAAGCGGCTGAAGAGGCCCAGGAGAACCCGAAGGTCGCCGAGCTGAAGGAGAGGCTGATCCATGCCTATCCGCGGCTATTCAGTGGCGTCGCCAACAAGAACCCTCCAGATCGTGGGAGGTTTGATACATCGAAGATCAAGCTGAAGCCGAACCCGAAGATCTATCGTCATCGGGAGTACCAACTTCAGGGCGATCGGGCCGAGGCCATGAAGAAGCTGTTGGCCGAGTTCATTGAGCGGGGATGGATCGAACCCTCCGACAGTGAGTGGGCCAGCCAAGCCTTCATCGTGCCCAAGAAGGAGAAGGGCGAGTGGAGGTTGGTGGTTGATTACAGAGATTTGAACGAGCAGACCGAGCACGACTCGTACTCGCTTCCCCTGATCGACTCCATCCTCCAAAAACAACAGAAAAAGCGGATTTTCACGGTGTTAGACCTGAAACACGGCTATCACCAGATGCCGCTACACCCGGACTCCAGGCCCTGCACAGCGATGTCGACGCCGCTGGGGCCCATGCAGTGGAAAGTGGTGCCTATGGGCGCCAAGAATGGCAACGCCGCTTTCCAGCGCATGATGGAGGACCTACTCGGTCCTGTCCGGGACTGTGCCGATCCCTTCGTGGATGACATCATCATCGGGTCCGGCACGGAGAACATGACTGAGGACGACCTCATCGACGCGCATGAGAAGGATCTGCGCCGAGTGCTCAGCGAGTTGGACAAGCACAACATGGTGTGCAAGCCCACCAAAGCCTCACTCTTCGTGAAGGAAGTGGAGTTCGCGGGTCACGTGGTTGGTCATGGGCAACGCCGTCCCATGCCTGGGAAGCTGGCGTCCCTGCACCACTGGGAGAAGCCCCAGACCATCAGCGAACTCCGGTCCTTCATGGGGTTCTGCAATTACTATTCGGGCTATGTCCAGATGTATGCAGAACTCTCGGGGCCGCTGCACAAGATGCTGCAGGTGGGGAAGTTCGATGGCCGGAAGGGGAGCAAGAAGAAGCTTGCCTGGACCCCTGAGGCTGAGGATGCGTTCAACCGCCTGAAGGAGCGACTCCTGGGGCAGTTGGGGCTGTTCCTGGTGGACCCGGACAAGGGATTCGTGCTACGGACAGACGCTTCGGACTATGCCTTCGGGGCAGTCCTCGAGCAAGTCCGGGACGACGGGACTCATGTTCCCGTGGCGTTTTGGAGCAGGATCCTGGCCGAGGGCCAACCCCGAACATGGACCGCGAGGGAGAAGGAGACATACGCCATTGTATGTGCACTCAGGAAGCGGTCTGGCCACATCTGACTGCAGCCGGTGGTGGTTTGCACGGACCACCAGTCCCTACAGAGCTGGCACAAGGAGCATGTCGACACCCCCTCAGGACCAGCGGCTAGGAGGGCCCGATGGCACGAGACGTTCGCCAAGTTCGACCTCAGCGTCGTGTACGTCCCGGGGAAGGACAACACTGTGGCGGATTGCCTCAGTCGCTGGGCCTACCCCGCGGGCAAGGCGTGGATGGACATATCCAGCCATGGCGACGCCGAGGAGACCGAGGAGGCCAAGCGCATCATCGAGATGGAGGAGGCCATGGAGCAAGAGGGGGTCAAGTGTTTTGTGGTGATGGCAAACCGTACAGACCTGGCCAAGTTCCGGGGTGCCAGAGTCCAGGCTATTCGAGAGGAAACCCTCGAGCAATGGATGGTGGCCCCTGTAGAGCTAGTCAGGTCGGTGCTCACAGAGGACTGGTCGGATGACTATGCGTCATCCGAGCACTGGAACAAGTACTGGAATGCCGTGAGCGCCCCGTCAGACGACGAATGGCCCGAGGGCTTGACCGAGGATGGCGACAAGTTGTTCCTCAAGGACAAGCTGCTGGTGCCCGAAAACCGAGTGGAGGAGCTCATTGACCATTGGCACAACGCCCAGCTCATACACCCTGGCGGAGACAAGATGCAGCAGGACCTGGAGTGGCGTTTCAAGTTCCCTCCGGGGTACTACGCCATCTTGGATAGGTACTGCAGCGACTGTGCCGTATGTCGGGCCACAAAGAGCCCCAACCACTCCACAGCGGGCAACCCGGTGTATACGGCTATACCGGAGGCCCCTATGCGGTCCGTGGCCATGGATGTGTTCGTCATGCCGGAGGTCACCGTGGAAGGAGAGACGTATGATTGTGTCATCCTAGCGGTGGACAGGCACAGCAGGTATATCGTGGCAGTCCCGGGCAAGAAGTCCAAGAAGAAGGACAAGAAGGACAAGCATGGAGTGGGGCTGCAGGCCAAGACCGTCGCTAATGCCATGATCAGGCATTGGCTGACGATTTTTGATGTCCCAGCTGTCATCTGCAGCGATCGGGGCAGTCAATTCGTGGGGACGTGGTTCAAAACGATGTGCAAGCACATGGGGATTCGGCACGCCAAGACCGTGGTGTACCACAGCCGGTCGAATGGCCGGGCTGAGGTGGCCGGGCGGCAAATGTTCGAGAAGTTCCGCCAGCTGCACATTGACGACCCGGGCCGGAACTGGTATAACTCGCTGTGGAGAGTGCTCCAGGCGTATCACGACCTTCCGGGACCCACTGGACTGTCGCCCCATCGTATCCTGTTCCTACGGGATCGAGTGTCACGCACTCTCCCGTGGTTGAACCATGGCAAAGTGGCCCGGGATGCGAACGCAATGATGGCTGAGGCGGACGACACGGCGGCCAAGGTGTGCAAGGCACTTCAGGACGAGCATGACAAGAGGGCCAAGTACTTCAAGCAGGGAAAGGTCCAGAAGTATGCTCTCCAAGACACTGTGTGGGTGGAGCGGCACCACAAGGATGTCCTGTCCAGGCATCGGCAGGCATCTTGGTATGTGCCGGGGGTAATCGTGCGGAAGGTCGGGCAGGATGTGTATGCGGTTCGTGTGGGGGATAACAAGATCCTGGACCGCGACCACACCCAGCTTCATCCCCGAGCACCAGACCCCAGCGGACGTCCCGTCACCTTCGAGTTCACGGCCGGCGATGTGGACTCGGACGACGAGGGTGAGGACGACGACTTCACCGCTGAGAAGATCCTGGCGGACAAGCCGGACCCCGGGACGCCTGGGGGGAGGCTTTATAAAGGCCGTTGGAAGGGATTCGCCGCCTCCAGGGATTCGTGGGAGCCTCGGAGCAGTTTTGTGCCGAGGTACACCACGGTCTGGATGGACTACCTGAAGAAAAAGAATATTTCTTTGGATGTCAAGGACGTGTTGGTCCATTTGGTAGCTGCTGTAGCACCGTAATGGATCACCCTTGGCATTTTTGTTTGTTTCTGTGCTTGGGAGACGGGTGAGGGCGTTCATCCGGGGATTTTTGGGCCTTGATTGGCCATCTACCCCCTTCACTCGATCTCCAAGTATATATTTCATCGTGGTATACGTATTTAGATCGATCGACGACGTTTCTCTATCTTTGATCCCCTTGGTCCATGTTGTAGATCAAGAGGAGACCGGATATGGCGTAGGGCACCGATTATCAGTGTCCTCATAAAGCATTTGGGGGGAGGGCAACCTCGAAGCTTCCCTTCACGGCATGCACGCCCTCAAACCCCCAAACCCATGAAATCCAAGTCTTCCACTCGCATTCACCGTTGTCCAAAGGATTCTGTGATCCTTGCCTCGGCCATGACACAATCTGGCGTCCTGGGCAAGGAGATGAAGGTATATGTAGACAAAGAAAACATGTAGACAAGTAATATGTACAAGTAACAATTCTATACTATAAAATAGCATAAAAAAGAAGACGAAATGAAGGCGACGGCGTCGCCGCCATCAGAAAATCTGACGGCTACGAGGCGTCGCCATCAGGATCTCCACTGAGATCCTGCCCAAACTGGGCCAAACAGTGGTTTTTGGGCGAAAAACAATGAAATAAAGTGATTTTTGAGCCGAAAAACACTCATTTCACGCGTCTCCCCCCAACGCGTCGTGTAGCCGACACGACGCGTTTCTGTACCAATTCAACCTACATATGAAAAGCCCCACTGTTGGGCTACGCCATGGGCGTCTGGGCGATTCCTGGAATCGCCTCAGCATTTTTTGAAAAATGCGTGAACGTGCCACTTTTCGCAAAAATGGACCTTCGCGGAACGCCGCGAAAAGGGTCACGCTATAATCTTTTACTTCTAAAAACGATAAAACAATAATAAAATTGCCTAAAATCTTTAGAAATCGAGGAATAAATCCTCGTTCTGGAGCTGCGTCGCGCAGGCAACGACTGTCGTCGCCAGCCCAAAAAAGACGTAAAATGACGATTTCTGGGGTATTTTACAGAAATCCCACAGAAATCAGGATGCCGTAGCATCGACAGGAAAATTCCTGATCTGGCCTGGCGAAGAGCGCCACAGGCTGGGCAGCGGGTATGGGTGAAGCACCCCATACCGCTTCACCCCCCTCCTTAGAAGCCTTGCCTATATCCAAAGGAAGGCAAGGCCAAGGAGGCGCTCTGACCCCTGCAGTGCCCTGGTTTCACAACTGATTCAGCAAAACAGTGGGGGGGGGGGGCTTCGTGAACAATTTACATGCCACACACATGTAAATGTTTTTTTTCGTCTTGAAATATTCATAGGGCAATTCCCCCTCAGGCGACCACACTGGTCCCTGGCACTCCTTGTAGCCTGTAGTTACATGAACAGAGGCGCTGCAGGGCCTTCCGCCCTGACTGATGGCGCTTAGGCGCACATATTGGCCCTTTTTCTCCATGGGCATGGAAATCAATAATTCAATAAATTCGGAAAAAATTATTTAGGGTCAAACCCAAGGCAACGACTTCCTCACGCCTGAATTTAGGGCCATTTCCTGCCCAAGGCAACCCGTGCCAGTTTAGGGTCGATTCCCAACCCAGGGCGACGAATTAACGCGCCTTATTTGGGGGATTTAGGGTCATTTCCTACCCAAGGCGCCCCACGCCGATTTAGGGTGGGACCTCCCCAAGGGTCAACCAACCCAAGACGCGAATTAACGTGCCTTCTTGTGCGGTTCGCAGATGGCGTCGTTGTCGCTGTGGTCGTCGCCCAGACGGATGATGGACTTGGGGGCTCCATAGGGTCCATGGGGAAGCCATGGTCTGATCCATCGTCGGAGTCAAGGAATTCCTCCTTCATCATGTTGATGCCCTGGACCTTAGCTCCTGCAGTTTCCAGCGAACAGCGATCAGCGATCAGCGTACTCCTGCAGTCTGGGCGTCGTCGCCGTCCGCAGGCCGTTACGCGCCCTTGGTGGCCTTGGCGTCGGCAGAATCCTTTTGAAGCATTTGGGGGGAGGGCAACCTCGAAGCTTCCCTTCACGGCATGCACGCCCTCAAACCCCCAAACCCATGAAATCCAAGTCTTCCACTCGCATTCACGGTTGTCCAAAGGATTCTGTGATCCTTGCCTCGGCCATGACACAATCTGGCGTCCTGGGCAAGGAGATGAAGGTATATGTAGACAAAGAAAACATGTAGACAAGTAATATGTACAAGTAACAATTCTATACTATAAAATAGCATAAAAAAGAAGACGAAATGAAGGCGACGGCGTCGCCGCCATCAGAAAATCTGACGGCTACGAGGCGTCGCCATCAGGATCTCCACTGAGATCCTGCCCAAACTGGGCCAAACAGTGGTTTTTGGGCGAAAAACAATGAAATAAAGTGATTTTTGAGCCGAAAAACACTCATTTCACGCGTCTCCCCCCAACGCGTCGCGTAGCCGACACGACGCGTTTCTGTACCAATTCAACCTACATATGAAAAGCCCCACTGTTGGGCTACGCCATGGGCGTCTGGGCGATTCCTGGAATCGCCTCAGCATTTTTTGAAAAATGCGTGAACGTGCCACTTTTCGCAAAAATGGACCTTCGCGGAACGCCGCGAAAAGGGTCACGCTATAATCTTTTAGTTCTAAAAACGATAAAACAATAATAAAATTGCCTAAAATCTTTAGAAATCGAGGAATAAATCCTCGTTCTGGAGCTGCGTCGCGCAGGCGACGACTGTCGTCGCCAGCCCAAAAAAGACGTAAAATGACGATTTCTGGGGTATTTTACAGAAATCCCACAGAAATCAGGATGCCGTAGCATCGACAGGAAAATTCCTGATCTGGCCTGGCGAAGAGCGCCACAGGCTGGGCAGCGGGTATGGGTGAAGCACCCCATACCGCTTCAATCCCTCCCTTGGGGCGTGGTGGACGCCTACGACGTGTGTGGGGCCTCCATGTGTCCTTGGGACATGGAGGGGGGGCAGTTGGAGCCCATTGGGGTCCTCCCGTCCTCTCTTCAATGACTTCCGAGCGGTAACAACGCTCTGAGAAGGGGAGTGAAGCCGGTTCGGACCCCCGTGGCCATCTTGGGGTCACTTGGGGTGTGTATCTATGTGCCGGCAAGCCGCCATTGGCTGATATCATACTCTCCCATCCTGCTGACCTAACCTGATGTGATAGTGTGATAGGTTTGGCCATTCCGGCTATGAGCGGCCATAGTCAGTACCGAGGCGCCGGAGATTTATATATCAGAATATCAGGAATCAACAGGGTTTTATTATCATAATGTTTCCGTAATTTTTCAGCCTTTCGTTCTGATGGTCAAGGTATTGGCGACTGTCAGTTGGCTCGCGATTTTGCGTTAACCGATTGGTTAACTGTTATTTCCAGATATTTTGGCGGAAACCCTGATGAAGGGTCAGATTTCATCAGTAAAGGGTTCGTTGCTTCCGCAATTTTCTAAATATGCACTCGAAATTTTATTCTGAATTTTTCGCGATGTCGAAATCGGATTTTCGACTTCGACATCGCCGCACTTGATTTGGTCTTCTTCGATTGGTCATACTCTTTTCCCTATGCCCGAATCAGGTTTCCCTTATACTTGCCACCCATTTGACTTGGAGATATAAGGGAAACAAAAGTGAATCGTGGGACCACTTTGAAGGGCCATATCTACGCGCGAGTGTGAGGAAAGAGAATAAGGAAGGTTGGGTTGCAAGCGCCTTAGTCTCAACTTAATTTGGGAAGCATCAAACGCCTTTGGTGTGTACACATGCCCGGTGTAGCAAGGGATAATAGTCAAGAGGGTAGAAAGTGATATATAACTCTTGGACCGTGCAACCGAATATTTTATTGCGACTTTCGAGTGTACCGCATGAGTGTTGGTGTTGCATAGATACTCTCCTTGGGTTCCCACGTATTTTTAACGTGAAGTTATGTCCATGGAGGGACATTGCATACCATGGTGGGAGCCACTTTTGAGGGTATGTGTTATATGCATGGTATGTGCTTCGATATGCTCACGCCCATGTTATATATCTTCGTGTGGCCGAAGAGATGGGGAGCCACACGTGACAAGGGCTTTGCCCATTTCCCAATTGTGGAATTCAAAGCGCTAGACTAAGTCTACCGCATATGTATTGCTCATGGTATGTTTGGCAAAGAGATCCATGAGTGCACTCTCATTTTCATGGGGCATGTAGATATGAGTGGCGAAGGTATCTCCATGCGCCCGATTGGGGATCCAAGTGGGGGAATTGTTCGCAAATGGTTCCAATCATTTGTGTATTGAACCATGAGCGGATATCATGGGTGAGCATAGAGATATAATATCATGACAACTTTGTATTTGGACATATTTTCATGATTTTGACCTCATTTTATGCTCATTTTTGTGTTTTATGTGCTCAACTGGTCGGCTAACAGTAAAGTGCCTAGAGATCTGTGAACTATGGTATGTTGCTTATATGTTGGCATATGCTTCGGTGTTGTACCTCACCATATGCCAGATCACGTGGTCGTTTGGACTTGGCACACGAGGCCTCACAAAATTAGGTCTCAAACTCATGAGCTGACTTGTGAAGCATGCCATGTACATAACCGGAGGAGTATCGGAGGCAATGATGGGATATTCTTGGGCATGGACCTTTGGTCTGTATCACCCTTGTATATTACTTTCCGGTTTGACACATGCATGGAGCATTTCGATATTTGCCGTATGCATTTTTGAGTATATAATTGACTTTTGGGCATAATGGTGTGATTTGCCTGATTTTGCTATGTTGTGAGGTCATCATCATGGGGCAGTTCTCCAAGCCCATTCGACTCCAAGTCCAACCAGGGTTATGTCAGGGTAGGGCATGGTCCTGAGTGCCACTCTAGGCCATGACACGCCACCTCCCCTATTGGGCTAGGATTTAGAGGCTTGGGAGTGAACACATTTTTGGGGTTTATGTGGTGACTTTTGACACATGGCATTTAGCCATCTCATTTGATTCATTCATTTGATCTCATTCAGGGCAATATGTTGGTGAGTCAAGGGAAGGTCTTGAGTCCAGGGAATGAGGGGTTTATGGCTGTGAATGTGTACGTTTACCTCTTTCCCCAACTTTGCTTTCTTTGTGTTCATATGCCAATTTCAGGGCTTTCTTCCTTGGTGCAATTCTTGTACATGCCCGCCACCGTGGGACGACCGGTGTATTGAACGGAAGCCCGCAGCCTGATTTGGATTGTGAATTGGGTTATTGCTGTATTTGTGGGATCTGGTTGCTGTTCAGGGTTGAAGGAGGATAAGACTTTCTATATTTTTGGATTTGGAACCCTGGATTTTGATAAATGCAATCGTTGATCAGGAGCAAGTCAGCAGGGGTTACAGGCGGAAGGGGCACAGCGGGGGCCGGTCCTGGTAGGGACCTTCGTTACTCAGAGCTACCCCAACAAACACCAGGTGGCCCTGACAATGCCAGAACAACAAAAGCATTAGGACAGCGGTTCATGTGCAACTGGAATCCGCGGAGCTCAGAGCACCTAAGCGAGACAGAAGCACAGATGACAGGGAAAACCACCACAAACACAGCAGAGACAACAGGGTGGGTGGGCGGGGCAAAGCTCAGACCAGGTGGTCCGTGCTTTGCTTTTACGGCCCCCTCCCTAGCCCAAGCAGCCCTGCCTGATACCTCTGCAGGGGTGGGTTGGCGAGAAATAGCCAAAAAGTAAAGCCCATGTCTGCTGAGCACCCCCCTCCCTAGCCTGGAGCACCTGGTCTGAATTACAGGCCTCCTGGCGAGAAACCACACCTACGGTAGACATGTGGGCGACAATGCACATCAAACAGCAGCAAAAACAACACAAGGAGAGAGGGGGCAATGAGGGGAGACTACGCTGCACTGCTGGGGCCCACTGTAGTGGCCTCCCACGCCGTGGGGAAAAAATAGAGACCCACAAACCATGACGCGGCCAACCTGCCAACGGCTGGTAAAAAAAATAGATGTGAAGCCCTACAAGCAGTACAACACAAAACATCAGGATATGGACAGTAGCCATGTCCCTGACGTCAATAAAAAAAGGATAAGGGGATGGCCCACCACCAAGAGGCGGGATGGGTGCTCACTTCAGATCCGACAGTTACTGATCCAGCCTGTGACGCTTGTTGTACTTCAGCCACTCCTCCTGGATATCATGGAGGAAGGAAGTGGCCGGTTGCCATTCGGGCTCCGGGTAGCCGCGGTACTTCACCCCCCACCAGAGCTTACGATTAGTTCCCGACCCCCGCATCTCATGCTTGAGGACCCTGTCAACAATATAGTCCTCCATTTCCACCAGGCCCTCCCGCTCAGAGAGATAATGCAGCGGCGCCTCCGCACCATCCCTATATGGCACATAGGGCTTAAGCCTGTCAACAGGCAACACCTGTTCGAGTCCATTGTATTTCACCCTGTAAGTGGACTCAGACAGACGCTGCAACACGTCAGCAGGACCTTGCCAGAGATGGTCCAACTTGGGATACACGGGGGGTGACTCAACAAGATTACGCACCCAGACCCTGTCTCCAGTATGAAAAACCTGTGGTGGATGCGCCTTTAAAATTTTTTAATACTCACGCTCGTGAATGGACTGCAATTTATCCCTCACGGCGTCCCTCTCCTGCACCAGGCGCCTGAAAAAAACGCCGGCATCCTCGCACCCCTCCTCGTCTACATATGGGGGACAATCTCCCCAGCCAATAGGCTCCCTACCAAAGACCAACCGGTGCGATGAGTAGGGATGCACCGCTCCCGGCAGATCGTTCAATCCCCACAGGGCAAGGGGTAGACTGGTAATCCAGTTACTATGCTTACCCTTGCCTCGTTGCTCTAAAAACTGACGCAACGAGCAAATCACAGACTGGACAGCCCGTTCCGCCGGTCTGTTGGGTTTGAGGTTTGAGGTTTGAGCTTTAAGGTTTGATTTTGCGGGTACTAGATGCCTTTCGGCCCCGGGGGGCCACCGAGTCGGGCCAGGTGATATCCTCCCCACGGGGTCCTAGTGGGGGGCCCTCCAAGACGCACCTCCTGCCTGGTGGCGGAGTCCCCCGGGTTCACAGGGCTCGGAGCCCCGTCCCTCCCCGGCTTCCCCATTTCGCCACTCCCCGGTCAGTGCATCAAGTCGCAGCTGTGGCTGCGGGCGCTTACCCACTGCGTCGCCCCCCTTTTGCGTGGTCGCCCGGGGCGCCGGCGCTGCCGGGTCCGTGCTACTGGCTTGTCGCCAGTTAGACCCCCTTGGGCTGGCGCGGTGGCTGCCTAGCCTTGGGGTTGGGGCGTGGCGCAGTACGCCACTACTGCCTTGGTGGGTTCAGTGCCCTGGCCGTGTGTGCGCGGCGCTCGCGGCCGGTTCGGGCGGCTCGGGCCGGTACATGGTGTCGTGTCTTCCCCGTTTCCCCCTTCCCGCCCCCTGTGTCCCGCGCTGTGTGTGGCGGGCCGTCCCGTCCGGGTGTCCCTTACCCTCGCTCGCTGGTACGCCATTCCACGCGGTCTGTGCGTTCCGCGAGCTCGGTCCGTCTGCCCTTCTGGTATTCCCCGCGTGTCCTTTGTGTGTGTGTGCGCTCGCGCTCCCGCGGCGTCCGCTTCCCCCCCCCCCCTCCCCCGGTTGGTGTGGCGCGCGCACCTCGCGCGGTCCCGGTGCTGGGCGCTGGTAGGGCCGTTCCACGCGGTCCGTGCGCCTCCGCGTGTCCTGCCCCAGTCCCATGCTCCGTTTGGCGTGCTTGGGGGGGGGGCAGCCCGGTCCCGTTTCCCCCCTACCTGGCTTGGGGTTGTGCGCTCCCCGTGGGGTGGGTCTGCGCGTCCGGGGCGTTCCCGTGCCGGGGGGTGGGGTGGGGGGGGAGGGGGCGTCCTGTGCGCCGTGCCCCCCGTTTTTGCGGCCGGGGGGGCCAGTGGGGCGGGGGGTCGCTCTGCCTCGTTCCGTCCCTCTGCCTTCCCTGGGCAGGCAACAAAGCGGGTGTCACTGGCGTCGTTCTGGTCATGGCGGGCGTGGCCCCCATACGGCTCCGGTTCGTGCTCGCTTGCCGTCTCCGGGCGCGGTCCGTGCGGCGCCCTGGCGCGTTGGCGCAGGTTTGCTTGTTCTCCGCGGTTCCTGTGGGAGCAGGCGGCTGGGACTGGGGGGCAGGCCTTGCTCCGGCCCCCCTCACGGGCGCCGCGGTCCTGCCGAGGGGAGGGGGGACCATCCCCTCTGCCTCGGAGGGGTGGGGGCCGGCGCCCCCGCGGCTTGCGGGCCGCTTGGGGGGGGTGGGCGGACAGGGAGGGGGGGTCGCGCCGTGGCCCCCCTGCTCTCCCTCTGGAGGGTAGCCTGCGGCTCCTTACCCTGCCCCCCTCTCGTCGCCGGCGCAATCCCCCCCCGGCGTGCGCGTTCGGTCGGGGTCGCGGGGCCGCCCCGTGCACCGGATGCGGCCTGCCTGGCGAGGGGGGGGGGGGGAGGGGCGGCCCGTGAACTGCCCCCCCGAAGGCTCCAACTGACCCAACCCGTTCCTCTGCCCTCCCCGAGTGGGCAAAATTGCGGGTGTCACTGGCGATGCTCTGGTCATGGGGGGCGCGGCCCCCATACTGTTCCGGTTGGTCGTCGCGTACCGCCCCCGGGAGTGGTCCGTAAGTCGCTTTGGCTCGCTGGTGCAGGCTCGCCCGTCGGCCGCGACCCCCGCGGGAGCAGGCGATGGGGGGCGCTGGGTCCAGCTGCGTCCCCCCTTGGGGGTCGCGGTCCCTTCCGGGGGAGGGGGGACGTCCCATCGGCTCCCGGGGGGCGGAGGGCCGGCGCCCTTGCGGCTCGCAGGCCAGGGGGCGAGCGGGGGGGGGTGGGGGGGGAGGGGGGGCCGCTCCGCTGCTCCCCGCCCCTCTGCCCCGTTGCATGGCACGTGGCCCCCGTCCCTGTCACCCTATGTCTCCGGCGTGCCCCCCTGGGGTATACTCATGCAGTCGGGGTTGCCGGGCGGCCGTGGGCGTCGGGCGTGGCCCGGTCGGCCGCCAGTGGGTCAGTGTGGCGGGGGGGGGGAGGAGGGGGGGGAGTGATCTCTTCGCCCTGGTCCGGGCCCCCGCCTTCCCCAGGCCGGCCTCGGAGTGGGCTGCCTCGTTTGTGCCTCCCTGGGTGCCGCCGTTCCGTTGTCGGTCGGTAGCGGGTAATGCGGGAGTGTGCGGGTGGTCCATCGGGGGCGCTCAGCGCGCGGCTGCGCTTGCCGCGGCTGCGGTGTCCCCCCCCCCTGGGTGCAGCGGCCCCCCCGGGGGGGTGCGGGGCTGCTGTCTCTCCGGCCGGCCTGCGTCCGCTCTTGGGCTGGGGGGGGGGGAGAGGGGGGGGTCCCCTGGGCCCCTGACGCCGCCCCCCGACGGCCGCGGGGGGGCGGCCTGGTGGTTCTGGCCCTGGGGGGCCAGCCGTCGACCGGGGGAGCGCACTCTTCCCCTGCCCCCCTCTAGCCTTTGTGAGCGGGACCCTCGTGCAGGCCCCCGCTTGGGTCCCCTGCTCCCCTTGACGTCGCCGCGCGGCGCCGGCCGGCTGGGGGGGGGGGGGGGAGGGCCGGTGGGTGCTGGGGGCGGCGCTGTGGGTTAGCGGTCAGCGGTTAGTGGGCTGCGGGGCAATGGGCCCTTCCTCGCGCTCGTTGCCCCCGCCCTCCCTCCCACGGGAGGTTGCGCGCGCCCCTCGTTCGCGCTGTATCGTTGGGGGGGCGTGGGCCAGGGGGCCCGGCTCCGCCGGGTGGGGCGCACCGCGGCACTGTCCCCCTCCCACTCTCCGGAGCTCGCGGTCTGGGCCGTCACCTGCGTCGCCGCTTGTGTGGGGATTGGGGCTGTGGCGGTGGCGGGTTCCGCCCGCCGTAGCGCCAGTGGATGAGGGCGTTGCGCAAGGCCCGGGGGAGCCAGTTGTTGGCGTCGGCATCGCCCCCCCCTCCAGGAGGGCCGGCCACGTCGGCTCTCTGTCGGGCCGGCCCGGCCGGATCACCGCCCGGAGGACCCTCTCGTGGTCCTCTGGGGCCGCCCGCCCCCCCGGGGGTACCTCCGGGTTCCCCCGTCCCTCCGGAGGAGCACGGCATCGAAGGGCCGGTTCCTCATCCCCCTGGTGGTCCCCGAGCAGGCCCAGCTCAACCACCCTTAAACCTCCACCACCAGGGGGAGGGCCTCATCCCCCAGGGGATCCGGGACCGTGCCCCAGTCCTGGTCCCAGGGCCGCGCCCCCCCTGCCCCTCGCGCCGGCTCCCCCTGCGGCCCCTGTGCCTGTGGCGCCGGCGCCGCGCCCCGCCCCCCCGCCGCCCAGGCAGCGGCCATTCGCGCCGGCTCCGCCCTCGGCGCGGGGGGGGGCTGGCTGGTGCTGGGGTCGTGGGGGTTGGGGGGGGATGAGTTCTGCGGCGTCGGGGTCGATGTTGTAGAGGTGGGCGTGGTGGTGGTGGTGGTGGTGGGTGTGGTGCGCCGGCATTTGTTGGATGCCGGGGGGGGTGCACTGCACCGGCTGCACGTCCGGCTGCGGGGGCGCCCCGCCCCCCGTACCCCGCCTTTCGCTCCGCCCTCCCCCCAGGGCTCCGATGCTCCGTCCTGTCTGTCCCCGGGGGCCCAGGGCGCCCTTGCCCTTGCCCTTGGGTCCCTTCCCGGCCCCCACGCCTCTGTCCCCCTATCCGTGCCGTTGGTCCCGCTCCCTGTCAACCGTGCCCTGGCCTGCACTGCCGGCGCCAGTGTCCTTCCCGTGCCCGTGCCCATGCCCTTGGCTGCCCCGACGCTCGCCAACCGCTCCTCGCTCTGCTCCATGCGCTCCGTGGCCGCCCGCCTTGACGCCGTGCTCGCGCCCCTGCGCGCCCTTCCCGTGCCCTGGCCGTTTCCCGGCTCCCTGCCCCGCGTCGCGCCGTCCGCTGCCCGCGCTCTGTCCCCCTTCGCTGCCGCTGGCCTCAGCGCCTTGCCCGCTTTTGCGCCCTCGCACCTTGCCGCGTGTGCCCTAGCCCGCCCCCTGCGTGTGTCCCTGGGCACTCCCCCTGTCGCCTCCTGTCTCCGCTCCGCGCTCCCGTGGCTGGCACCCTGCCCCGCCTGCGCGCCGTCCCCCCGCTCCTGGATCACGCGCCCGGCGTCCCGATGCCTCTGCAGCTGCGGCAGCGTGACGCCCGGCGGCGAACGCTCGGGCGCCGGGGGGCGGACGTGCTGCGTCCGCCCCGTGGGGAAGGGCTTGGGGGGGAATGGCTTGGGGGGGCTGGTGTGGGTGTGGGTGGGACTGGTGTGGGCGCGGTACTTCGCCCCCTCCCTTCCCACTGCTGCTGCTGCGGCGGCCCCCGGCGAGGCGCCCGGGGCCCGCGCGGCGTCCGTCCCCCGCGTCCGCGGCGTGACGGGGGCCGCAGCGTGGCCGGCCGGGGCGGTGGCGCATCTTGCCGGGGCCGCGGTCTCAACCCCTCGTGCACTCTCGCCGCCCCCCTCTGCGGCCGCGGCAGCCCCCGGCGAGGCGCCCGGGTCCTGCGCCGGGGCCACCCCCCGCGTTGGCGGCGCACCGGGGGCTTCAAGTGGGGGCCGCGGCGCGGCGTGCTGGCGCTGCGGTCTCAGCCCCCCGTGCGCCTGGGGCCCCCCCCCGGGGCAGGGCGGCAGGGCTTGCTGCCAGGGCGGCGGGGGAGGTCTCCTCGGCCAGGTCAGGCCCCTGGGTCCACGGCCCGGTGTCGGCGGAGGCCGCCCGGGGCTGCCCAGCCGGCGGCCCGCCCGGCACTGCTGCCTCCGCCAGCCTCCGCTCCTCGCGCTCCTCGAGGGTCTCCCCCGCACATCCCGGGGAGACAGGGGAGCGAGAGCGGGACCGGCGGTGGTGGCGCTCGTCCTGCTTGGGGGAGCCATCGGAGTCCGACATCACTGTCATCCTGGTAGGCATGCCTGGTGGCAGGTGCGCCCTTCTCACTACCTCCCGGTGCATCTGTGTCGTGCCGTGGGCAGTGCTGTGCAGAGCTCCGCGGGGGGGATGGGGGGAGGGGGTGCAGGGCCAGCGGTGGCGTCAGCCCCGTGCGGGGGGGGGCTGGTGGCCATCCATTGGCACTGGGAGGGGAGGCGGGGGAGCCACGCGGCCCATGCGTCGCGCCACAGCTCCCAGCCTGGGGCGGTGCTCAGGGCAATAGGACCCCGGGGGTCGTCGGGCGGTGCCGGGGGGAGCCGCACTAGGTGGACCCCCGTAACGGCGGTGACCTCCTGTTTTCTCAGGAAGGTGTGTACCCCGTCCCGCGCCGCGGGCGCCGGGAGGGGGGGGCGGGGGGCGGGCGCTGCCCCGTGGAGGTGGGTGCGGGTGATTCCCAGGACCTGCTCTGGGTCACCGCGGGTCGCGACGACGAGGAGGAGGAGGGGGGTGCCCGGGCGCTCTTGCCAGAGGACCTGCCCCCCTGTGGTGGGCACCCGTGGTCCTGGAGAGGGGGGGGGGACAGGTCCGCGTTGGCCCAGCCGCGGGGCGCGTGCGTTGCCGGCGGGAGGGCGGGGCACCAGGTGGGCTCCCTGGGGAACGCCTCGCACATGACGGCGTACAGGGGGGGTCGGCCTGGCGCCGTTGTACACCGGGTTGGTCGGTCGGGGGCGGGCGGGCGCCTCGTCCGCGCCTTCCACAAATACCGTGATTTCGCCCACCTCCAGGTTCTTGTCCGCTGGCTGCAGAAGGTGGAGCGCCGCGTCCAGCTCGGACACTCCCCCCGGGTATGTGGCCCGTGCCTGGTTCAGGTACGGGGCCCTGTCCCCGGGGTAGCGCGTCCTGAGGGCGTGCAGCAGCACTGGGGCGCTGCTGCAGATCGACATGGCAGACCCCACGCCCGTCAGTCGCAGGGTGTCCCCCATGGACAGGGGCCGGCCAGACCGGTTGGACTCGCGCCACTCCATCCAGTGCCCGTAGAGGGCCATCTCCGGGCTGATGAACCCCAGCTGGACGGCGTTCACGATCCGGTGCATTGCCGGGAGTAGCGCAGGGGCCCCTGCTCCGTTCAGGGCGCGGACGGCCGGGAGGGCGGCCTCGCTGAGGAAAGCCCTCGCACTGCCCGCCGGGTGGCGTCGTGCCGCAGCGTGCGCCTCATGCGCCTCCGTCACCACGTCCGCCACCAGGCCCCGGACAGCCGCCTCCCGCGCTTGGCAGCGGTCCCTGGCGTGCCCCGGCCCGTCCCCCCGTCAGCGAGGCATGGTGCTGCGGGCTTTGCAAAGTGTGGCGGCGGGTGGGGGTCAGGGCGCGAACACGTGTGACAGGTGCGCAACGGAGGTGGGGTCCCGCAGGTGCACGTGGATCCACAGGAGGGCGGCGCCCGCGGGGCCTGCGTTCTCTTGTGAGGGGGCGTGTGCTCCCCCGATGCGCAGGTGCAAAGCCTCCTCCTCCGTGCGCCTGTGCGGGCCCGCGGGAGGTTCGGGCCAGGGGCACACGGCCACCTGGGAGCACTGCGCGCACCTGTTGGCGCCTGTCGGCGCTGCAGAGGACACCGTGTCGCATTTCCCGCAGAGGTGGCAGGTGTGTGGGAGGAGGGAGGGCGGCAACCAAGGGCCGAGATGGCGGAGCCAGAGGTCGTCCCACCTCTTTCGGAGGGGGTCCCGGATCTCCAGCAGGCGGGCGCGGACGCGGCGCCGGTAGTCCCTGCCCAGCGTCTTCTGCTGGACCTCCCGCCACGTGTTGTCAGGGAGGATCCCGTGGTCGTGGAAGGCGGCGATGAGGTCATCCCACGCCGGGCAGGGGTGCCCCCGGGGGGGGTTGCCATATACATGTGGCCCCCGGTGAGATGGGGCGCCAGCATGTCCCACTGTCACTCGTCCGCGGCGTCCCGGTAGAGGAGGGCCAGTAGGTTGCCGTCCGCGACTGCCTCCCACTCTACTCGCAGCCCGTCCCAGCTTTCCAACTCCTGGCGCAGCGCGGCTGCAAGGTCGGTTGGGAGCATGAGGAGTAAGTGCCCCCGGGTGTCGTCCAGTCCGGACAGGGTGTCGTCGTATACAGGCCCCCCAGTTTTGAAGTGCGCCACGGTGAGCCGGGCGGCCCCGTCCTCCGGGGGGTGCCATCGGATGGTGGCCGCGCCGTGTCCCCATGTGTGTATCTTCGTGGCTCGGAAACGTTGGCCATGTGAAGGACGATGCGGGGGGGGACTGGCGCTCGGATGAGCAAGGACACGTCCCCATTCCATCCTGTTTGTGGCCCCGGGGCCGCTTGCAGCCATTCCTTCGTCGCCGCGTCCCACGAATGGTCAGCTGGGCCCACCCCGCGGATCATGATGGGCCTCGGCCGGGTGTGCGGCTCCCACCCCTCGAGCGGGATGGCCGCGTATCGTTGCGCAGGGGTCTCCGGGGCGCGCGTGGCGGCGCACCACCGGCCCCACTCGCGCTCCCACTCCTCGCCCACTATGCGTGCCTCCCACGCGGTCATGGAGCCGCGCCCGATGATCCACGGTGGGAAGAGGGCGTCTTGCAGTTGCTTCGAGAAACCCCCCGGCAGGTCCCGGTACGGGTGGGGGTCCTCTTGTGGCGGGCAGTCCAGAGTGCCATTCATGACACGGAGGGAGGCTACGAAGTCCTTGCCAGGGCGCAGGGGAGGAGGGGGGCAGTTGCCCTCCGCCGCGGTGAGCCATCGGTGCACCCGGGCCTCCGCGCTTAGGGGCTCGCGGAGAAGTTGCTCCAGCCGGTGGTTGCGAAGCTCCCATGTGAAATCCCCTAGCCGGAGCATGTGGTGGAGGAAATCGTCCACAGAGGTCCCTCCTGGCGGGTCGTAGCGGGCTATGGCGCGGAGCTGCGCCTCCGCCTCCTCGGGCACCAGCCCAGAGCAGAAGACTTCCGTCCACGCGGCGCCCGCGGAGCGCCACGAGGTCACCCACAGGGCTTTGTCCCCGGGCGGGAGGTGGCAGGCCGCCTCTTGCACCGCCTGGCGGTAGTGGGGCCAGAGGAGCTGCGAGTGGGCGCACCCCACGTGCATGTGCACCGGGGTCTCCTCCGGGCCGCCGCATAGGAGGCACGGTTGTGGGACGACGGCGACGCCAGAGAGCCGCTCCTTACGGACGCGGAGCCTGCGTTGCACCGGCGTGTGGCCGTCCCTGGCCCGCAGCGCCCTATGGTTGGTGGCCGTCGCGGTGAGGTCTCGGGCGAGGACATAGGCCGTGGTGTGGGCCGCGCCCAGAGGTGTGTGTCCTCGGTGCGTCAGCGCATGGTCAGTCTGTGCTCGCTGCGCGATCTCGCCGAGCGTCCGCATCGTGGGGGGCCGTAGGTCGAGGTGGCCGTCATGACCGGCGACGATGACTTGGGCGTGGCTGGGGCCCGGGGGCGTGTTCTGCAGGACGGTGTCCTGGGACGCCGCCCAGTCCGCCTTGTGTAGTAGGGTGTCGCTGTGGTGTGAGGTGGCTCGGACATACCAGAACGGGTTCCCGGCGTGTTGTCCTCACGCGCGCAGGCCATCCCGGAGCCATCGTAGGGGCATCTGGTTGACTACCTTCGCCGCGCCCGCGGAGACCCCCGTGGTCCGCTCGCGATCCGCGTGTCGCAGGAGGTGGAGGATGACTTCGGCGTCCACCGTATGAACCCATGGCCGGTGGGTGCCGTATCAGGGGGAGGGAGGCGGCCACCCCCTCCCCGTCGGGCACCGTGCCCGAGATGGCCACCGCCCACGCGCGGGTGAGGTCGGCGGCGAGAGCGACGCTGGTGGCGTGTTTGCAGGGTCCGCCCCCCGACGCATCGGAGGAGGTGTGGCCCCAGGCCTCCGGGATCCAGTAGTACCCGGTAAGGCTGAGCCACCCCGCGTTGAGGTCGGCGGAGTGCCACCGGACGTCGGGGTGGCTGGGGGTCAGTTGGTCCACGCTCAGCGCCCTGGTGTCACTAGGGCGGACTGCCGGGTGGTCATGCAGTCGGATTTCTGCCGCAGCAATCCTGCTTGCCCAGGACCGGAGTGCCATCACATGTTCCCCGAGCCACGCCAGGCCTCTGCGCCGCTGCACCACCAGGTGTCCAGTGCCCTCCGGTTGGTCCCCCAGCGCGTGCACTGCCATGTGTGGGGCGTCCGGCACCTCCGTAGCTACCAGCAGGGCGGTGCCGTGGGGGAGTCCACGGGGCCCGGGCTGGCCTGCCCCCACCTGCACTATCACCAACTCCGTCCGAAGCTGCGCTTGCTCCGTCGCTCGGGTGCATTGGTCGTCCATGGTCACCAACCACACCGGCGTCGGCGCGTGGGGCCGGAGGCGCAGGGGCTCGGGCCACGCCACATCCGCGTTAGGCCCTTGCTGCTCTCTTTCCGCGAGTATATCGTCGGGGATGTACATGAGGGCCGCCGGCGGGTGGTACGCCGCCTTCTGCATGGGGGGGGATAGGCTGCCCCGACGGCGGTAGCCCCCGACGTGAAGGTGCAGGCCGTCCGGGGTCACCCGTGGGCCAGTGTGGGCGTCCTGCTTGGCCCTCCTGGGGTGGACGAGTCTCAGGCGGGGGTCCCGCGTGCCGGTGGTGTGGAAGAGGTGGACCAAAGCGTCGCACCACCCGGGGTGGTTGGTGGGCTCCTGCTCGCGGCGGCAATAGTGGATGTGTTCATCGGCGCATTGGTTGAGGCATTACCGCACCGCCGTCGGCCACGGGTCGTCGTTGTCGGGGAAGGGGTGGTGTGGCCCGTTAGGCCCATGCCACAGCGTCGTGTGCGGCACCGTCAGGCGGCACGTGTCGCGGTGTCGTACCTTGGCGGTGCGCAGCATGACGATGTTGCACGGTGGGGACTGTAGTTGGACGTGGGCTGCCCTGGGGCACACGATGGGGTTGTAGAGCCCCACTCCCAGGGCGGCCAGGGCCCGGGGTATGCCGTGGACCCAGTCGCCTCCTGCCAGGGTTGCGAACTCCGGGACGGGGTAGTGCACCTCGGGGCATATTCCGTGCGCGCCGGCGATTTCCCAGAACATCTTGGTGACCTCGGCGCGCACGGAGGTGGAGCAGTGGTGGACGAGTGTACCCACGAGAGCCACCGCTGCCTGCTGGCACCGCGTTGGCACCCGTGTGAGCCCGAGGGTCCGGTCATCCTGCAGGCTGTCACGCGAGGCGTCGAAGGTGTACCGCGCCCCGTCCTTCGCAACCTGGACCGTGATGTGGTCCAGGTGGCGCGCGGTGTCGGAGTCGTCGGCGATGAAAGGGGCGACATATTGCGTCACCCCCCCGAGGATCGCCAGGATGACATCCTGCACTACTTTCGGTGGCGCCAGGGTGTTGAGGCACCAGTGGTTCACCGCCGCCAGGCGCGGGCGGTGTTTGCGCTGCAGGGAGAACTCCCTGTTCGGCTGCAGCTGGAGTCCCAGGTAGGGGACGGAGTCCGCCGCTGGTACCCAGTGCCACGGGTTTTCCAGGTGGGGACAGAGTCGCAGCTGCAGGCCGGGAATCCCCTCCGTGGTGGCCACGGCACACTTGCGGGGGTTGAGCTCCATGCCCATCATCCCCAGGTATGCGGGCACCGCTTCCACGCCCTCGAAGAAGTGCTGCAGCGTGTGGGCCACTACCAGCAGGTCGTCTATGTAGGCCTGGATGAGGCCCCGTTCGGCCTCTCCGGGTGGGCGCAGACGGTGCCCGTGGGCCCTGAGCAGGGGCTCCAGGAGGAGCGCGTACAGCAGAGGGCTCTCAGGGTTCCCCTGCCGGACACCGCGCAGCATGTGGACGGGTTGTGTTAGCCTGTGCGCGGTGACGATGCACAGCCTGGCGCACCTGTGGAGGATTAGCAGGAGGTGGATGACCTTCGGCGGCACGGAGAGGTGGCGCAGGATGAGGTGGAGGGCGCCGTGCGGGGCGGTGTCGAAGGCCTTGCGGGCGTCGAAGGAGAAGACGTAGTTGGGCCTTCCCCGTTGGAGCTGCCGCTGCGCCATGAACAGGGGGGGGCCGGTGTTGGAGCCAGGGAGGGCCGCTTGCTGCCAGTCACTGACCACTCCGTGCCGTGTGAGCACTTCGGTGATGCGCTGGGTGAGGGGGCCCGTGAGCAGCTTCATGTCCAGCTGGCCTAGGGCTATGGGCCCGTAGTCGTCCAGTCTGGCGGAGCCCGGTACCTTGGGGCTGAGCCAGATGTGCGCGTCCCTCCAGTGCATCGGTCGCGGGGCGCCGCGGAGGATGGCCCGGTAGGAGTGGACCAGGAGCCACTGGACGGGTGCCGGGAGGGCCTTGATGAAACGGGCCTCCACGTGGTTGGGACCCAGGGCCTTGCCATCGGCCTTCTCCAGGGCGGACTGGAGGTCCTGCATGGAGTACTGCTGGACCTGGGCGAAGGCTTCGTCAGGGACCCGGGGGACGTGGCGGCTGAGAACCGCCTGGACGCCGGGGAGGTCCACCGGGCGTTTGTCATACAGTTCCCGCCAGAAGGCGCGAACCGCGAACATCACGTCGTGGGCCTCCGTGTGGAGCGTTCGGGTGTTGGGGACCCGCACGTTCCAGAGGCCTGACGGGCCCAGGGCCTCTACTTCCATGGCCCCCCGCACGGATTTCCACCGCTGGGCGATGTCAGGGGCGTGGCGGCGCCAGAAATCCTTGATGGCGCGCTTGCGGTCAGC
Source organism: Eutreptiella sp. 'Long Island Sound 2002' (assembly GCA_964036045.1). Taxonomy (NCBI): domain Eukaryota; phylum Euglenozoa; class Euglenophyceae; order Eutreptiales; family Eutreptiaceae; genus Eutreptiella; species Eutreptiella sp. 'Long Island Sound 2002'. The sequence goes on along the minus strand of OZ038382.1, from coordinate 147,155,438 downwards.
CGCCAGAAGTGCGCGCGGTTGGCGGATATCCTCTTCGAGGGCGGCTGCTTGCCTCTCCAGCTCCTCCTGTAGCTGGCCCTGCGTGGCCGGGCGGAACCCGGGCGACGCACCCCGCAGCTCCTCCGCGAGCCGGAGCGCCGCCTCGGACCGGATGCCATGCCGTGCCGCGTCCGCCTGGTATGCCGCCGGCGCGCACGCTGCCAGGGTGTCGTAGCGGAGGACCGCCGCCCGGAGCCGTTTCCCGCTCTCTGGGGGGTCCCCCCCCGCCGGGTCCGTCCCCGCCGGGAACGGCTGCTGGCGTCCCACGTCTAATCACGCACGTCTAATCATCGTGGAATCTTCTAATCTGTCCCTCTATTCTATGATTGCGTTGGTACACTGCGCGTTCACGATGACACGAGACAAGCAATGTGCATGCCGCATACGAAGCAAACAAGACCTGTATGTTTATACCTTGTTCTTTGAATTCATATTGAGTTTCTTGAATTCTTTCTTCTTTATTGCTCCTAGAAGCAAACGTGGAATGTCTACGTTTATTATTTATTGTGTGTCTCGTCATTTTCTTATTATTACGTGACATACTGTTATAATCTATTATTTTTGTCTTTTCCGGCGCCCAATTAGGATGCGCTCTGGCGCGCCGCTTTTCTCTGCGTATAAATCCTGGAATTTAAAAATTACTGTGATGAAATAAAATTGCGTAAAAATGTGCATTTAATGCACATGGAGATTCCGGACAGGTGTGTGCCGTCAGAAAAATTCTAGGCCGTCATTTCACGGATTTCGGTGTTTGCGTCGATGGTTGCGTGTCTGTCAGTCCCTCAACCCTTCGTCCTTTCTCTGCAGATATCCCGGAGCGCAAACAGTGGAGTAGGCCGTGTTCAGGCCGAAAAACTGACTCCTGGACCACTGTCCTGAATCTCAAAACCCCATGAGGGTAAATTACTTTTCAACGCTCTAAGGACAGATCAGGTCTTACAGCGGGTTCATCGAGACCCCAGACAGCGTTTCCTGATCATATCCAGCGTTGGGTTTTGCGTATTGCACTGCGTTTTGCCAATTGGAGGGAAAGAGTTGTGCACTCATGAATTGGCATGCCCATTCTAACCCCCCACCAAGCCACAGCTGCCCCAGCGACGCCAATGAGCGCAGTGGGAGCTGTAGGTGTCTTTTATCACTCAGCAGAACCTGGCGACTGCCCTGATGCAGTGCCTTCTTTCCAATGTTAGGGATGTTATAGGAAATTTCAGATAGATGTTGAAACCATGGGGAGGCCAAGAAAATTTCCCTTTTTCCTTTAAAAGGCGACAGTGTTGGGCACCACAGCACAAGGGGGTAGTGAGAAAAAGTGTATTTCCCTGCCAAAAGGCTAGCTTTAGTTGTTATAAAGAGGCCTAAAGGCATAACACATTTTTATCTTAGTATTGGCCAAACCTAAAAGGGGTGACAAGACATTTTGACCTATAAAACCAAGCATTGAACAATGGATGTTGTGTGGACCCCTGACGCCCAAACTGATTGATCTCATACACCTTTTCCTGGACTGACTGAGGCGCTGACATTGATCCAGAGCCTATACATTTTTCTATATTTTGTCGTGAATGCTTAGCTATCCTAGTGGTCTACACCCTAGGGGGCTGTGGCACCTCTTTTTGAGAGGTCCTGGGTTCAATTCCGAGTCAGCCTAGCTAATCAGGAATATCCCATGTGACATGGCAGTGGCCTCAGCGCCACAAGCCATGCCACCTCAGCACCTATGGGACCCAAAACAAAGAGTGCACATCTCTAGATGGCACTATAAAAGAGGGGATGCCCATGTGGGCAGCTTTTCCATGTTTGTAGGATATTTTCTAACTTTCTTTTCATAAATCTGTAGTTATTGTGAGTTTCCTTTGTTGCTACTTTATCTCCTTTGACTGCAGCCCTTCATGTTGTGGATTTGATCCTCTGGTCCTTTGCCTTGCAGCTGTGGGTACTTTTTTGGGTTGCTTTCATCGAAACTTATTTGCTTGGAAAGCCTGAACTACATCAAGAAGCAGCAAGAGCAAGCAGAGGCATCAACAAAACAATATCATCAAAGCAATCAACAATGAAAGCCTGTTTTAACTTTCTGCTCGTGTCAATCTTTTTTGGGTGCTCTTGACCGCATCAACTTGTTCTGGGGCTGACGTCCCCCAAAGGAAGACCTCATGAGAGTATGTACACCACATGGAGCATATAATACATCACGGAGGCGGCTCTCCAGGGGAAGGGTGTGTTGGCTCTGATGGTGTGGTTAGACGAATGCTGAGTTACCGTGGAGGGGGGGGGGGGGCTCGGGAAGGGGCAGAGGGTCGAAGGGGTAAAGTGGAGGGGAAAGAAAGTCACTGGATGGACGGAAAAAATTTCGGATGTCCCGAGAGGCGCTGTGACGGGGAGGGGCAGACGGTGCGTTGCACCTAGTACAGATAGGCCTAGAGGTGAGGGGTAAGCGTGTTTGATGGTAGCGTGCCCTGGGGGTGGGGGTGAGAGATGGGCAGGTGGCTTTTGTGCGTTTGGGAGGCGCCCAAATGATGGTGGTCTGATTGCGCTGTGGCGACCGTAGGCGTTTTTGTGGTTGCCACGGGCGTGAGTTTTGAGTAGGACGTGGAATAGCTGAGGAGGGGGGGGGGGGGTCAGGAGGTGCCGATGCGTGGCTGGATGGACGTTTGGAGTTTCTAGGCGTGCGACGGACGGCTGGCGGTGGTTTGGTCGGACCTGACTTGGACGGCTTCTTCAAGGCGTGCCTGGGGAGAGGTGGGGGGTGTTGGTATGTGGGGCGGGTCTGGGGGGGCATCGGGACAGAGGTACTGAATGCACCGTGTGAAACCAAGAAAGGATTGAGAGGGTTGAGAGGGTGGGCCCACAGTATAGGATCCCATGGAAGAGGATTGGAACACAGCCAGTCATGTGCTTGACGGACAGCCCCTTCCATGCGCTTTACCCGCTCCGCGAGGGCTTGGCCAAGCGTGGCCTTGTGCTCAGCATGAGTGGAGCCTGGAATGAGCTGAGACAGGCAGGATCAGAGGGACTTTGGTACCAGGGTTCTCATGAAGTTCCTGCGGTCGGCCTGTGAGGGCCCAGAGACCACCAGTGTAGGACCACAGGACTGAAAAGCGGGCCCCAGGAAGAGAAGTATGCCTGAACGTGCTGGTCTAGTGCTGTGCAGAAAGCCAGGCAGGACACAGGGTCGAAAGGATGATGCTGTCTGCACCTGGGGCAAGGGTAGTCCTGAAGCATGTTGCTCCATTGATAGCCGTGCACATTACCTGATAACATATGAAAATAGTGACAGGGAGTACCCGTAACATCGAAATGCGGATCACGTCTCGTGTGCTTGGAGGGGTGGTGCCAGGTGCGGGGTCATTAATTGGATTCAAGTTGCCCGGGGTCAGGGGGCTGTGAGGATGTCGCACGGGGGTCTGTTCCTGTACCCGTGTGACGGAAAATGAGAGACACCCTGGAGTCTCGGGGAATGCGCCTCTTCTCTACTGTGTCGTAGTCGCGGGCTGAGATTTGGTTCTTCCACTTGTCACGGGCTTCCCCAAAAATGAGGAGCAGGCTGCGCCGCTGTAGGAAGACTTTTTGTCTTTTCTGAAAAAGGTTGGATCCGGGGAGGGGACGTGGTTCGAAAACCATTTCCGTACCTGACCCAAAGGAACCGTCCAGGACATAGGGGCCCAATTGTGGGATGTCTATGTGGCTCCTCAGACCGCTGCCGGGCTCGTACCTTGCGACGGACCACGTGTTAGGCACGAGGAGGGAGAGGTCAGGACCTGGGCGCAAGCAGAGAATGCCCGTAGCACAAGCGCTTGGATAAACTCAGGAGGGGTAGGTTCAAAAGGTTCAACTTCCCTTCATTCTGGATTATACCTGCATTCGAAATGACGCATGGTGCGGTGCCCTTCGGACAACCAGAAGTGATCTTCATTTTTGCTGAAAGACATCACCAGGGACTCCTCGTCCTCTGAAAACAATTCATTAGCTATGAAGGCTCCTGGTATTTCCGGAATAGGGTCAAAGATTTTCCCCGTTTGGAGGTGGAGTTGCGCAATCTTTTCCGTGAGGGAGAGGAGCTTGCTTGTGGACAAATAGTGGTCCCTCGCGAGACCTAGCTGCCATGCGCTGGGAAAAGTTTATAGTGTTTTCAGCACTGTGTTTTTGCTTCTCCTGCTGCTTGTTGTTGCTGTAGGGTGTCCTGCTGCTGATTTTGGATGATGAAAAGCTTTTGTTTGTTGAAATACAGTAAAGCCAACTCAATCCAGGATAGCCCGAGCCAATAGTATGCAAGGAGAAGGTAATTCAGGATCAAAGCATGAAGGGCTGCAGTGTAAACAGTGAAAGATGATTAGGTATTCACAGAAACTGCAACTCAGGATACAAATGAATGCATATTCACAGAGATAGCTGAAATGTTTTGGGAAAAGAGTTAGAAAACTGCCTCAGGATCACTCTCTCTCCATAGTGCCATCTTAGGAGATGTGCACTCTTTGTTTTGGGTCCCATATGTGCTGAGGTGGCATGGTATGTGGCGATGAGGTCACTGCCATGTCACATGGGATCTTCCTACTTAGTTGGGATCTTCCTACTTAGTTAGGCTGACCAGGAATTGAACCCAGGACCTCTCAAAAAGAGGTGCCTAACCCCCTATGGTGCATACCACTAGGGCAGATAAGTATTCATGGAAAAACATAGATAAATTCATAGGCTCTACCTTAGGTATGTCAGTGCTCAGTCAACTCAGGAAAAGATGTTTTACTTCTGATTGAAAGGGGATTAAGGGGTCCACTCCATATCCTGATTGGGTGTTTGGTTCCATAGGTCAAAATGTGTTCTCACCACTTTTGGCTGGACCAATACTAAGATAAAAATGCATGGATGCTCAGTGCATCTCTAATACAACTAGAGTATGTCCCAAAGCAATGGAAAAGCACTTTTTCTTACTCCCCCCTTGTGCTGTGGTGGCCACCACTGTCGCATTTTAGGAAAAAGGGAATTTTTCTTGGCCTTTCCTTGGTTTCCACATCTACTTTAAAATACCTACAGTCTCCCTCACACTGAAAAATGGGCGCTCACCATGGCTGGCGTCCTTTTGCTGCTCTGATTGTACAGTTTCCTACAGAAGACTCAGCGCTCTTGGCGCTGCCGGGGCTCCTGTGGCTTGGTTGGGTTAGATTGGGAGCATGCCAAACATGTGCATATGCATCCCTTCCTCCAAGACGCAGCGTCGACACAACCCAAACGCAAGACACATTATACACACTTGCATGGGTTCTCGTAAACCTGCTGGCGACCTGTGACCTGTCTTAGGGCGTAGGGAGTCGAAAAGAAATTAATTTGCCCCTTGGTGGGGTCTTGGTTCTGCTCAGTCTCTCCAGGCACCTGCGTTTCGGCCCGAACACGGCCTACTCAGCGAGGCTGCGCGTGGGTATCTGCAGAGGCAGGAATGGGAGAATTATGGACAAATCCACGCAAAAACGAAGCGACGACACCAAAATCCGTCAAATGACGGCGCCGAATTTTTCTGAAACGACACACCTGAGCAGAATCCAATTGTGCATCTTCAGCACATTTTTATAGAAATTATAGTCATCTCTGGATTTTTTAAGTCCAGAAATTCATACGCATAAAATGGCGGCGCGCAGGAGCGGCTCCTAGCGAAGCGCCGGAAAATGGAAAAATAATGGAATTATAAACGTATGTATCACGTAGTCTTGAAAATGACGAGACACACATTAATAAACAAACATACAGATTCCACCCACACTAATAGAAGCTTCAAAAATTCAAGAATTCGAAAATCAATTGAAAAGACTTCAATGAATCAGGTATAAACTACAGGTATGCTCGTCTTGCATGCCGCATACACATTGCTCGTCTCGAGTCTCCGTGACCGAGTCGTGTAGCAGCGTTAACAACGATAACCACGATAGGACGCGGTAGAGGGATTGATTAGAAAGATTGCAGATGATTAGCGGTCAGATCAGGGTGATTAGTCATACACACAAGTGCATAGCAACGTTCTTCGCGTGCGCCCCTTTTGTTTTCTCTCCTTGCTTCACTTCCCAGCGGTAGGTAAGGTAGGTACGCCCAGGCGGGGCCACCCCCTGGTGGAGTCAAGATTGTTGTGGAGATGGGCAGGTTTGCCCACGTGATTGTGCATAGTCGTGCATGCACACACGCATTAAAGGGTAGGCCACGCGAAGTGCGCACGGTAAACCTTGTTTAGGCTACCCAGGGGCTCCTCGGTACGTTCTTTAAGAGAACCTGAGGAGTCCCTTAACGCTTGCTTGCTTGATAAGGGTAGCTGCTCCATGCAGCGTGTTTGCGGACAGCGTATTATAGGGCACACTGAGAAGGGTATAATACCTGGAGTGTGCCTTGGTTCCTCCGCCGCAAACGCCCTTTCATTTGCCTTTGTTTTACAGGTGGGCAGGTAGGGTGAGTGGTGCAGCAGCATTTTTTTATGCCCTGCTAAACAGGGGCGCAGATCACACAAACAAGTAACTCCGCTCCGCCTGTGGCAGAGCAGGGAGTCCGACTTCATCGACATCTGCGCCTTGCACACGAGAGCACTCCTTCCCTCCAAGCCCTTGCAGGGGAAACGCGTTGTGGCGTCCCCTGTGAGGCCACAGTTGCTTAGCAGCGCTGTGTTCTCTTGTCATTTCACAGGTGGGTCGCTAGGACCCTCGAGAACTTTCTCTCCGCAACGCCAAGTAGAGTGTGCGTGTAGGAGTGGTAGTCCTGCGTGGGGGCTAGAGCCAGTTGCCCAGCGCTCGCCCACCAGGATGGTGCCACTGTAGGGTGTGTAGGACCTGTAGGGGGCGTGTCACTGTCCCACCCTTTTCCTGCAATTTTAGCTGGGTTGGTGGGCTGTGACAGTGGGTTAGGTTAGTGTTTTTGGCCACATAGCAAACAGGCGTTTTGCATGCCTTCATAGCTTTTGGCCACCCCTCCCTGTAGTAGACAGGTAGGTAGGGAAAACAATACCTGGATTAACACTCTGGGTATTCCCCCAAGGTTTTGCGCCAGCACAGAAATTGGGCGCATAGGGGAGGGGAGACCCGGGGCGTACCCCGTGGCATCAATAAGCCAACCCTCCAGGTTCAGCAAGGGCGCAGACTTGGGTATAATTAGGACACCACTTCTGCGGCTTGCTCTCAGGACCTTAGGACTAGCACACTCACACATACGCTTTGGCAGGTAAGGGTAAGGTTCAGTCCCTAGCTTTATTCTTGGAGGCAAGCATCTCAGCGAGCCTCAACAACTCACCAAGGTTGTTCTGGGACAAGTAGTCAACCAGAACTGAGTTTAGGCGTCCCTCAGGTAGAACAAATGCAGAGAAGGGCTCCCAGGTGGCCTCTTCGACTCCAAACCCTTCCCAGAGGGTGAGGAAGCGCCAACCCTGGCGATAGCGGTGGCGTAGGACAGACTTCACCAGGTAGAAGCCCTCCTTAGCCATCTCCTCGGCGTTCATGTCGGGGAGTTCACCTTCAACTTCCATAGGGCTGGCAGCCCCTTGTAGGTCCAGAGCGGCGATTTCCTCGTCGTTCAGCTCCCACTCCTCCCCACAGAGGTCTTCAGGATCATGGTAGCGCTTCAGGTGTTGAGCGGCGCACACCAGGGTCCCCCCTAGACGGGGAGAACACCGCACGGTGATACGGTGTCCATCCACAGATAGGATCTTGTACGGCCCGAAGTATGTGTCATCGCTGGTAGAGCGTGGCCAGGCGGGTAGTCGACTGTGGTGCACCAGCACCCAGTCCCCTTCTTGGTAGGTGGCCGGTACACGGTGCTTGTTCTTCTTGTTCCACTGACGCTCCCTCACTCTCTGGAGCATAGCCTTGGCCTTGTCCACCTTCGCTTGTTGCTCTTGGACCCATTCACCCACAGAAGAATGGGTGTCCTCTGGATAGGGGGCATGTAGGAACCATGCCGGGCGCCCCATGAATAGCTCATGTGGCGAGTAGCCAGTAGCTGAACTCTCTTGGGAGTTCATCATCAAGGATATGACGGGGAGTAGTCTCACCCAGTCTCTGGTGCGTTCAGTTTTGCACCATATCCTGACGTTCTCCTTCAGGACACGAATCTGTCGCTCACATAGGGGGTTGCTCGTGTGAGAGTAGGGAATCCCCGTAGATACCTGGACATTGAGGGACCTCAGGACCCTCTTGTACCAGCCAGTATCTGAGCGTACTCGTACGTCCTCATCGGAGTTGATCTCCTTGGGCGCCCCATAGACACAAAACCACTCCTCCAGGAGTATCTTGATAGTCTCCTCTCCGGTAATGTGCTTGGTACATGGGAACACCCTGGTAAACCTGGTCAACCCACAGGTTACCACGAGGGCGAAGTCATAGCCCCCGAACTTCGGCATCTCCGTGTAGTCCACGTATAGAACACTGTTAGCACAGTGAGGGATGGGCAGGGTCGAGTAGAGACCTCTGTCCCTGATATCACCTGGTTTACAGGACCTGCACGGGCACTTGTCCACGATAGGCAGGAGCGTCTTCCGCAGCTGGTCGTCAGTCCACGTAGTGTGGAACCACTGCTTGAACAGCCTCAGGGTACGGTCAGCACCCACATGACCACTGGACTCATGGGTCCACTTCAGCAGCGCTGGGACTCGGTCACTAGGCACCACGATGCGGTCCTCGTGCCAGAGGTAGCTCTTGTCCCGCTTCCACTGGTCTTGGTTGACCAGGAGGGGTTCAAGGCGTTTCTCCAGGCGCCGGTAGATATCCCCAAACTCCTGTAGGTACTCCGATTGTTGGAGTCCATCCAGGGGGCGTATCATGGTCATGTTCAGGTCCAGGTGTACGTCCATACGGCTGAACGCTTCCTTAGCCAGCGCTTCAGACCGGGCACCAATCAGGGCGTCGAAGTTGTTGCGGCTGATGTAGTCGGCACACTCGTTCTTCACTCCCTGGATATGGTGTACCGTCAGCCGTAGTTGACTGAGGTAGGTCCACCAGCGACGTAGCTTGGCCTTCTCAGGTGGGGGGCCCTTCTGGAAACTGCGGACCGGTTCTTGGTCGCATAGCCAGACCACAGGGTTACTCCCCAACAGTCGTGCTTGTGAGGATAGCACCAGCATACCCGCGAGCAGTTCCTGCTCATAGGTGGAATAGTTCCCTCTGGCCTGGTTCCACTTCCAGTTCCAGTGGCCCAGAGGTACTAGGACCCACTTGTCGTCAGGGTAGCTGTGCTTGAGGGTTCCATCTCGGTTGAGACCTTCCGTCCCCCATTGGGAAATGGCCGAGTCGAACTCCTCCTTCTCTAGTGCTTGCCATTGGAACAACGTTCCACCACCGCCCACATTGCTGGCGTCGGTCACCAGGATAATCTCCCCTTGTGCCCTAGGCACGCCCAAGCACTTAGCGTTGGCTACCTTGTCTTTGAGCTCGTCAAACGCTTGTTGCTCTTGTGGGCCCCAGCGCCAAGTAGTACTCTTCTTGATCAAGTCAGTCAGTACCGCGCTGGTGTAGGTGAAGTTTTTGATGTGGCGGCGATAGAAGTTGCACGCCCCAATGAAACTGCGTACATCATGAAGTCCTTTCTTGGGGTCTTCGTGTCGTACCTTGGCATCCATCAGGGGTTTGGCCTTAGAGGCCGCTGGGGTCCACCACCCATAGCCAACGTCAAACCCCAGGTACTGCATGGTCTCCTGCATGAACTCACACTTCTCCAGCTTGAGTCGTGTGTGGTTCTCCTGGCAGACCGCAAAGAACTCACCCAAGAGGATTAGGTGATCCTCCTGGGTATTGGTCCCGAGGCATACATCGTCGATGTGAGCCTCCATCTGGGCCCCACGGGATATGAGCTCCTGCACCTTAGGTCTCCTTCGTAGGATGGACAAGATCTTGTTCATCAGCTCTTGGAACAGAGCGGGGGCGTTAGCCACGCCGAATGGCATGACCTTCCACTTGAATACCCTCCCCTGAGGGGTGATGAAGGCCAGTAGTTCCTGCGCGTTGGGCGTCAGGTCCACTTGCCAGAATCCACTTCGCTTGTCCATCTTGGTCTTGTAGCGACAGGAGGCTATCTTCTCCAGGGTAGACTCCATATTGGGAATGGACCCTGAGTGGTTCAGCGTCTTCTTGTTCAGCTCTCCATAGTCCACTACCAGCCGTTTGGCTGTAGACCCAGGTTTAGCCACCAGGAAACAGGGGCTGCAGTGTAGGGGGTAGTCCCCATCCTTGTACTCCAGGACTAGGCCAGCGTCGATACATTCTTGTATCTGTCGCTCAATCTCGTCGGCCTGCTCTTTAGGAGCTGGATAGGGTCTCCTCCGGATCTTGTGACCCACGAACTCGGGTTTCAGCTTGAGGTCCATCTGTACCAGCTTGTCGCATGAGGCTGGAGGGGGTAGTTCTCCGAACACCCCCAGATAGGTCCTTATCAGCTTTTGTACCCGCGGGTCCAGTACCTTGATCTTGTCCTCCATGTCCTCGTCGGAGTGTAAGTTGCTTGCCCCTTGAATAGACGTCGGGAGGTGGTCCTCCACCGACTCTTCGCCCGCGGTAGCATCCTTCAGCCCTTGGTAGGCATACAGAAGGTCTTGCTCAACCATCTCCGGTGGACGATGGCAACATAGGCACGCTTTAGGGGGTTCACATACACATTCCTCCGAGAGGTCGTCCTCCTCTGGGGTCCTCACATGGGCACCCCATACGCTCTTCATGAGCTTGAGATCTACCTCCCTTTGCCAGGTGGTGATCTTCTGTTCGAGGTCCTCCTTCAGTTGGGATAGGTCTCCCATCCGTCCTTGCTTCAGTGGCCATGAGCTGCGGGTAGGTTTCGCGTAGCATAGCTTTTTCGCCACCAACTTCCTCTTGGAATCCACATACTCCCTGAGCCTGGATCGAGGGTCCAGCTCTTCATCCACGGGGTCTTCCACCCTCATGGAGAGTAGGGGTTTTAGTGGGGCGACGTACTCGGCGTTCTCCACTTCTTCCACCGCAGTCTGCACGAAGAAGGCGTCGTGCTCAGTTTCGTCGTCTGAGTGGATAGAGCTAGGTAGCTCAGATAGTCCACACTCAGAGACTCCATCAGGGACAGGTACATGACAGGGAGAGTTGGGGGCGTTGGTGTCAGTCACGACGTACTCATCTCCTCCGGGTGTAGTTTCAACAGCATCTTGAGGTCGTAGGCGATCCTTCAAGTCACCCAAGGCGAGTCCATCGCTTTCTCGTTGTATAGCCTGGACCAGAGTAGGGTCCAGGTCTTCCCAGGGGATGGTGGTAAGACTTCCGTCCACCACGCTGAGCATACTCCCCCATCCGGGCTTCCCAATGGGCGTCTTGCGTCCCAGAGGCACGTAGATGGCCTCATCAGGTAACCGCACAGAGCTGATAGTCAGCTTGTCAAGGAGGGTTCGCCAGTACTCGTTGCCCCCATGGGCTCCCCAATCGGGGGAACACAGGACCATACGGGAACGTTCCAAGGCCACCTTGGTCAGCACCTTCCCCAGTTCACTGAATCTGGGGTTCCCGTAGGCCATCCCGAAGGAGGGCCAGTAAAATTTGTAGCTGCAGTTCTTCCCCTTGCTGCAGTATAGGTCCAGTACATGCTGCTTGTCGCTGGCGAACAGTTCCACACTTAGGTCTTCTCGAGAGTAACCCAACTCCTTCAGACCTTGGTCTAGGACTTCCCCCAATAGTTGATAGTCCTCAGTTTTGGAGGCCGCCATCATGTTCGAGGGCTCCTCCTTCGATAGTCTCAGGTAACTCGAGGTATGTTCCGACTGCTCCAGTGGCACAGACTCTCTGCCACTGCCGTGGTCCACGTACAGGAGGTAGGGCGCTTGCAGCGTCAGGGATTGTATCTGGGAGTGCTGCACGAAGAAGTCAGTACCCAGTACAAAGTCGAAGGCATCAGTGTCCATCACATAGAACCGATGGGCGATAGTCTTGGAGCCCATAGGTACCTCCACTTCGCAGTCCCCGCAGCTGTGCACCACATGTCCATCCCCCATCCGTATAGCGGCGGTGGTCATGGTGTTCTTCAGGCTCCCACAAGGTAAAATTTTCTTGGCCACTATCGATATTGTGGCTCCAGTATCCAGTACCCCCAGGTATTCACGTCCCCCTAGTCGGATACGTACCCAAAACACCAGGTCTTGGGTGCCACCAGAGCGTCCCCGTCAGAACTCCGCGGGACAGGTCACCTCGAACCCCTTGTTCCGCAATTTGCGGGCCATCCTCATGAAACGGCTTCTCTTCTTGGCGTTGCCGTCGTCACCACCTTCATGCTCACGCTTGGCTCCTTGTTCTTGCTGGGCCTGCGTCTGTGAGCGTGTGGTAGGTCCAGACTGCCCTCCAGAGGGCTCGGAGTTCCCCCCTGGATTAGGGTTGGGGTTACCTCCGTTCTTGTCCTTGTTCTTGTTGTCGTTCTGGCGATTAGCGCCTCCTCCTCGTCCGCCTTGACCCTTGTCTTGACCACCTTGACCACGTCCTTTCGACTTGCCCTTGCCGGAGTCGTTGCCTTTGGCCTTGCCTCCACCTTTGCCTGAGCTTTTGCCAGGATCTTCCCCCTTAAGCTTCGCCGATAGGCGTTGCTTATGGTAGCACTCGTCCTCATAGTGCTTCCGCTTACCGCAGAATGCACACGTGATGGTGCAGCGGTAATGATCCGGCATCTTCACCTTGGCGCCGGTGATCTTTTCCTGCTGCTTCCCCTGGACAACAAAGCAGTCTCGCTGCTCGCAGTCGGAGGCATGCTGCAGGTGGCCCTGTTCATCTCTGGCATCACACCAGAATAGCTCCTTCACGTTCTCCATTAGGCGGGCGTGGGCGTGTTTGGGGGTGGTCCCCTGCCCAGGTCGGGACCCTTGGTACCCTTTGCCTCCAGAACCTCCACCACCAGGACGGTAGTGGTTCAGGTGTTGGTCGCTCTCCTTCTCCAGCGCCATCTCCAGGAGCAGCACGCATAGATCCTCGTAGCGGAGGGATCTAGCCTTGCGCTCAGCCGTCAGACGGCACTCGTCCCATAGCTCACGGGGGAGCTTGGAGCACAAACAAAACAGCAGGTCGTCGCTGCTGTAGGAACCGGGCGTCAGTCGTCCAGCCCAGTGGTCCAGGTCCGCCAACAGCTCGGAGACCCTGCCGGGTTTGGGGTTGTTGGGCAGGACGGGCAGGTACTGGATCTCGGCCCTGATGGAGAGGTCGGTCTCGTAGGTTGGGTACTGCCTCTCCAGGGCAACCAACACGTCGGCAAAGGTGGCGGAGTTGGTGACGATCTGCCTGACCTGCTTCTCCAGGTACTTCGTCTTGCAGCACTGCAGGAGCAGGTCGCACTTCACTCGCCCACTCGCGTGGGTTTGGCCGGTCAGTCGTAGGAACCGGCCAAAGTTCTCAGCGAACTCGCTGAGGTCCTTGCCTGTGAATTCAGGCAGGTTCACCACTATCTTGGAGGTGGCAATAGCCTTCGCCTCCTGAGCTCGGCGTCCTTCAGGGCGTCGGGTCTTCTTCTTCTTCTTCTTCTTCTTCTTACCCTTGGAGTCCTCGGGGTCCTCAGGGTCTTCGTCATCCGATGGCGAAGAAGAAGTCATCGAAGGCGGCCCATCATCGGAGGGGTCTCCGCCTAGATCACTGGAGCCATAAGGCTCCACGTCCACCATAGCCCTTAGGGCTGTCAGCCCCAGCTGGTCCAGCTCGGCCCTCGTCGAGTTCGTCACGTGACTGTAGGGCGGCTGGGCTGTCCTCGGGACGAATGGGCTTCTTGGTACTGCTGCAGGAGTCGGCATCGGTCGGCTCCTCAGGCTCCCCAGGGTATTCGTCAACCCTGCCGCCAGGTGGTTAGCCTGTACTCGGTGGGGTGACATCCCCACTGTCGTAGGTGACGCGTGGGACGGGATCATCAGGGGCTGCAGTTTCTCCCTGATCTCTTGCGTGAGGTCGCTCACAATTTTCGAAGTGGCTCCTTGGAGCACCTCGTTGATCTCCGACCGCGTCAGGGACCTGTTGGAGGATCTTCCCGATCCTCTACTCCTGCCTCCCAGAGACTCTGGTCCTCTCCTCAACCCACTCAGGGGCGCATACCCAGGTGCACACCCAGGAGCATACCCAGGAACTTCCATGTAGGTTCCAGTGGCGTGGAGTGGATGGGGATGGTCAGCCGCATACCAACGCGGCGCAGAGCTGGAAGCCACCGGCTCACTGGCAGTAGTTGCCTCAAGGAGCGCAGTGGTAGGTGGGCCCATGCCATAGGCGGGGTAGTGAGGCATGCCAGTAAAGCCTGTGCCCTCTGCCATAGGCTGGTTGGTTGTGGAAGTGGATGTAGCGGCGGCTGGGTGTGTGGTGGTTATGGGAGAGGGTGATGCTTGGAGGCCAGAAGCGCTTGGTGCGCCTTCGAAGGTAGGGACATCCGTCGGGTCTTGCCCTTGCTCCTCTCCTTCGTCTGCTCCTTCTCCAGCATCCTTCTCGCTCTCGTTTCCTCTCTTCCTCTTCACAGGCTGAGGCTGAGAGACCATTTCCTTCACCGACAGGGCCCCAAAGGCCGTCTGGAGGCCATCCAAGGAGTCCTCCGCCGTATCCATTGGCCCATGTAAGGGCTCCACCGAAGGTACAGCGTCAGGCGCCGGCCTTGCCGGTGTCTCTGGCGCTGGCGCTGTGTTCACCTCGGCGTCCACTCTTCCTGGATCCATCTTAATCCACCCTTCTGCTTTTGTTTGCCTGCTCGGAGCACTGGTTGTACGGCGCGGGGTCGCTGCCGGTGCACAGAGACAGGCTGCCTCTTGCTACCAGAAAAGTTTATAGTGTTTTCAGCACTGTGTTTTTGCTTCTCCTGCTGCTTGTTGTTGCTGTAGGGTGTCCTGCTGCTGATTTTGGATGATGAAAAGCTTTTGTTTGTTGAAATACAGTAAAGCCAACTCAATCCAGGATAGCCCGAGCCAATAGTATGCAAGGAGAAGGTAATTCAGGATCAAAGCATGAAGGGCTGCAGTGTAAACAGTGAAAGATGATTAGGTATTCACAGAAACTGCAACTCAGGATACAAATGAATGCATATTCACAGAGATAGCTGAAATGTTTTGGGAAAAGAGTTAGAAAACTGCCTCAGGATCACTCTCTCTCCATAGTGCCATCTTAGGAGATGTGCACTCTTTGTTTTGGGTCCCATATGTGCTGAGGTGGCATGGTATGTGGCGATGAGGTCACTGCCATGTCACATGGGATCTTCCTACTTAGTTGGGATCTTCCTACTTAGTTAGGCTGACCAGGAATTGAACCCAGGACCTCTCAAAAAGAGGTGCCTAACCCCCTATGGTGCATACCACTAGGGCAGATAAGTATTCATGGAAAAACATAGATAAATTCATAGGCTCTACCTTAGGTATGTCAGTGCTCAGTCAACTCAGGAAAAGATGTTTTACTTCTGATTGAAAGGGGATTAAGGGGTCCACTCCATATCCTGATTGGGTGTTTGGTTCCATAGGTCAAAATGTGTTCTCACCACTTTTGGCTGGACCAATACTAAGATAAAAATGCATGGATGCTCAGTGCATCTCTAATACAACTAGAGTATGTCCCAAAGCAATGGAAAAGCACTTTTTCTTACTCGCTGCCATAGGCAGACGCCGCCTCGATGACATGCGAGAGATTTGAGGTTTAAGGTTTGATTTTGCGGGTACTAGACGCCTTTCGGCCCCGGGGGACCACCTGGTCGGGCCAGGTGATATCCTCCCCACCGGGTCCTCGTGGAGGGCCCTCCAAGACGCACCTTCTGCCTGGTGGCGGAATCCCCCGGGTTCACAGGGCTCGGAGCCCCGTCCTTCCCCGGCTTCCCCATTTCGCCACTCCCCGGTCAGTGCATCAATTCGCAGCCGTAGCTGCGGGCGCTCACCCGCTGCGTCGCCCCCCTAATGCGTGGTCGCACGGGGCGCCGGCGCTGCCGGGCCCGTGCTACTGGCTTCTCGGCAGTGGGACCCCCTTGGGCTGGCGCGGAGGCTGCCTAGCCTAGGGGTTGGGGCGTGGCGCAGTGTGCCACTACTGCCTTGGCGGGTGCAGTACCCCGTCCGTGTGTGCGCGGCGCTCGCGGCTGGTTCGGGGGGCTCGAGCCGGTACCTGGTGTTGTGTCTCTCCCGTTTCCCCCTTCCCGCCCCGCGTTCTCCGTGCTGCGTGTGGCGGGCCGTCCCGTCCGGGTGTCCCTTACCCTCGCTCGCTGGTACGCCATTCCACGCGGTCTGCGCGTTCCGCGAGCTCGGTCCGGTTGCCCTTCTGGTAGTCCCCGCGTGCCCTTTGCGTGTGTGTGCGGTCGCGCTCCCGCAGCGTCCGCTCCCCCCCCCCCAGGGTGGTGTGGCGTGCGCACCTCGCGCGGTCCCGGCACTGGGCGCTGGTAGGGCCCTTCCACGTGGTCCGTGCCCCTCCGCGTGTCCTGCCCCGGTCCCTTGCTCTGTCTGGCGTGCTGGGGGGGGGGCGGTCCGGTCCCGGTTCCCCCCTACCTGGCTTGGGGTTGTGCGCTCCCCGTGGGGTGGGTCCGTGGCGTTCTTGTGCCGGGGGGCGGGTTTGGGGGAGGGGGGGCGTCCCGTGCGCCGCTCCCCCCGTTTGTGCGGCCGGGGGGGCCAGTAGGGCGGGGGGTCGCTCTGCCTCGTTCCGTCCCTCTGCCTTCCCTGGGCAGGCAACAAAGCGGGTGTCTCTGGCGTCGTTCTGGTCATGGGGGGCGTGGTCCCCATACCACTCCGGTTCGTGCTCGCCCGCCTTCTCAGGGCGCGATCTGTGCGGCGTCCTGGCGCGTTGGCGCGGGCTCGCTTGTTCCCCGCGGTTCCTGTGGGAGCCGGCGGCTGGGGCGGGGGGGCGGGCCGTGCTCCGGCTCCTCCCTCGGGCGGGGGGAGGGGGGACCATCCCCCTTGCCTCGGGGGGTGGGGGCCGGCGCCCCCGCGGCTTGCGGGCCGGTGGGGGGGGTGGGGGGGGGAGGGTCGCGCCGCGGCCTCCCTGCTCCCCCTCTGGGGGGCGGCCCGCGGTTCCCTGCCCTGGCTCCCCTCCGGCGCACTCCCCCCTGGCGTGCACGTTCTGTCGGGGTCGCGGGGCCGCCCCGGGGGGGGGGGGGATGAGGGGCGGCCCGTGGACCGCTCCCCCGGGGGCCCCTTCAGACCTGAACCCTCCCTCTGCCCCCCCCCGAGTGGGCAATGGTCATGGGGGGGGTCATGGGGGGCGCGGCCTCCATACTGTTCTGGTGCGCCTCCTTGCGCCGCCCCTAGGCTTCGTCCGCGCGCCGCTCCGGCGCGCTGGCGTGGGCTCGCCCGTCGGCCGCGACCCCTGCGGGAGCAGGCGGCTGGGGGCGCGGGGGCGCGCGGTGTGCAGGTCCAGCCGCATCCCCCCCCCCCCTCGCGTTGCGGTCCCTTCTGGGGGAGGGGGTTCGTCCCCTCGGCTCCGGGGAGGCGGAGGGTCGCTCCTGTGGCCCTCAAACTGGGGGGGGGGAGCGTGGGGGGGGGGTTGGGGGGGCCGCTCTGCCGCCCCCCGCCCCCCCGTCACGTCGGGCGTCGGCCTGCCATCCGTTGTCTCCGGCGTGCCCCACCAGGGTATACTCGTGCCGTGGGGGTTGCCGGGCGGCCGCGGGCGTCGGGCGCGGCCCGGTCGGCCGCCAATGGGTCAGTGCGGCGGGGGGGGGGGGGGGAGGGGGGGGGAACCCCCCCGCCGTGGTTCGCGCCCCCGCCTTCTGCAGGCCGGCCTCTGAAGGGGCCGCTCCGTTTGCGCTGTCCTGCGCACCGCCGGTCCAGCGTCGGTCGGCAGCGGGTGGGCCGGGAGCGTGCGGGCGGTTCACCGGGGGCGCTTGCGGCGGCTGCGGTGCCCCCTCACCCCGGATGCAGCGGCCTCTTCTTGGGGGGGTGCGGAGCCGTCGTCTCTTCGGTCTGCCTCCGTCCGCTCTTGGGCCTGACGGGGAGAGGGGGGGGGGGGAGTGGGGGGGGGCCTCTGGTCCCCTGGCGCCGCCCCCTGACGGCCGGGGGGGGGCGGCCTGGCGGTCCCGGCCCCGGGGGCCAGCCGTCGACTGGGGGGGCGCAAGCTTCCCCCGCCCCCCTCTACCCAGAGCCGGACCCTCGTGCAGGGCCTCGCTGGGGCCCCTTGTCCCCCCCGCCGTCGCCGCGCGGCGCTGGCCGGCCGGGGGCGGCCGTGAGGGTTAGCGGTCAGCGGTTAGCGGGCTGCGGGGCAGTAGGTTCCCCCCCGTGCTCGTTGTCTCCGCCCTTCCTCCCGCGGGAGGTGGCGCGCGCTCCCCCGTCACGCCGTATCGTGGGGGGGGCGTGGGTCGGGGGGCCCAGCTCCCCCCCCCACTCTCTCGCGTCCGCTGTCTGGGCCGTCACCTGCGCCGCCGCTTGTGTGGGGACTGGGGCTGTGGCGGTGGCGGGTTGCGCCGGCGGTAACGCCAGTGGGCGAGGGCGCTGCGCAAGGCCCGGCGGAGCCAGTTGTTGGCGTCCGCGTCCCTGATGCGGAGCACCGCCCCCCCTTCCTGGAAGGCCAGATGACACGAGAGAGGAAATCTTCAGCTTCGGAAACGGAGGGGTTGGTGGGCCCCAGAAGTTTGTCGCGCGCCGCCGTGTCGGGGCATTCGGGGTGAAACACTAGTTGTGATATCTTGAAACCCTCCGCTAAGAGCGCTGACTCTTTATGAACGTACTTCACTCGGTAGAACCGTACCTTGGCCATGGCGGCCCTGAACAAAGAAATGTGCCGGATTTTCTCTAGCAGGGAGACTCCGAACATTACGTCAACGTCCGGCGTAGACGATGGAGTGTGAACTTCAACGAGTTCTGGATCCGGGGGCTCGGGGAGGGGGCTAAAGCAAGCTTTCACTGGGGAGGGTGGGGGAGGGACGTCCATGTGTACACTCTGAGGGGAACCGGATAGACCCATTCTTTGTCCCGGGTGTTTGGAGCGCCATGAGGAGAACCCACCCCAAGAAATCATGGCCCCCGTTGTGCCCCGATACGTGACCAGGTTGTTCTCTTGAAAGAACATGTAGCTCATGGAGGTGAGAGAGTCTCGTTGAGGGAGCAAGGGTCTGTTTTGGTAGTTCATGCACACGTAAAACTCTTGATATGTTTTAGGGATAGCCCGTAGGATACCGCACCGTCGGGCGGCTTCGCTAGTCAGGAGGGATTTTCGCAAATCAATTTGTTTGAAGTCCCGTGTTGTTTTTTTGTATGCTTTGGAAGGCACAATTTTGAAAGTCTTGTCCTTTCGTAAATCGGAACCACGAATGCAAAAGACCTTGCCAAGCGTCCACTAGGGATGTTGCAAGATTATTCAGAGAAGCTTTTCGGCGAGAGGGGTTGGAATTGTGTAGTCGAAACAGAACATTGGTTCGGAGGATGATTGTAGAGGTTGGATGCGTTCCTCCGGAAAGAAAGCATTTTTTGAATTGACCGAAATGTGATCATTTTCAAAATGGAAAAGCGGTTGATGAGAACAAAGAAGTCCCGGGCGTTACCACGGTGCCGTCTATACTCTCCTCGTTCTCGCTTGGATTTTTTTGATAGCTCTTTTGGAGAAGGGACGGTGAAGTTCGGGAGCAAATGCCGTGCAATTTCCAATCCTAGTGTAGTGCGCACCGCGGCTACTTGGACGGAGCCGTCCATTCTGTTGATAGCGCACTGTAGGGAAGCGTGAGGGTGCATGATTTCGCCGTAGCGGATGTGTGCATGGTGCTTGTGGCGAGTGGAGAGTTGAAGGTGAAAATGTGGATATTGGGGAGCATCAAGCAAATTGAGTTGCACGGAGCCGTCAGGGTTGGGCGAGGGGTTGTATGTGTTGGCATCCGAGAGCCGGTCTGCCCCACACAGCCAGGTGGAAGGGAGATCATGCCAGGGTTCAAGGGGTTCATGAAAAGTGTCTCCGCTGAACGGTTGTCTTCCATTCCCGGGAGAATGAAGGAACCTTCATACACAAGACTGGAATCAAAGGCTTCTTGCAAAGCTTCGTTGATGGCATGGGCCCACTCAGTCCATGTGTTGCCGTATTCGTATTTGGTGTTGTAGTAATCTTGTGGGTGTGGAAAAATGTAGAATTTTGGGTGGTGATGTATGATGTCCTTGAGGTACCGAAGATTGTCATGTCCGATTGTTGAGTAGGCATTGTTGCCGGAGCAATCAATGCCGTGGCAAAAAGAGCATAAATCGCTCGCGCAAAGATCTATTGTTGGGCGAACTTGGTTGTAGATGATTTGCTTGTGGAAATTTTCTAACACAAGTTGATTGGTATCAATTCCTAGAGTTTCATGGGCACAAGGTTCCCCCCAGAAGCGCTTGTTGATCATGGGCATTGATGTCTCCTTTATGCTTCACCAAGAATTTAGCAAAGACTCCATCCGGGTTAAGGGAAGGGTTGAAGAAGGGTCTTTCGGCATTACCATTCTCTTCACTTCTTCGGTCTTTTCGTGTGTTCCATCGGGAGACGGAATAATGCTTGGCGTAGATTGCTCTTCACGTGGGGCCAAGAGCGAGTTGTAGGGCTCATCCTTGTTGCTTTTCCTCGTGTTGTCGTCGGAAGTGGCGCCGTTGTCCATTGCGGCATCTCCATACCAGTCTACGTGACATGCTTCTTGTTGTTCAAACTCATTGGAGACACATGAGTGGTTGCCCTTGGTGTTGTTGTGTGTGTCTTCGGGCTCGGCGTTTAGAATGTTCTCGGTGCCGGTTGGCGGTGTGAGCGGTTTAACTTGTTGCTCTTGGGCTCCTTTTTCTTTGGCGGCGTTGCTGGTGTCGTCGGTGGGTGGGAAGAGTTCTTTTGCGACATCTTCGAGTTCATGGTCTGAAGTAACATTAGATGATTGTCCTCCTCGTGACGGGGATAGATCAAGTGGCGGGTGTAGTGGAGCATTCTCGTATTTTGAAGGTGAAAGCGTAGGAAGAAGACGACTTTGAGTCAACTTGGCGTCCACTTTAGCTTGAGTTCGGGCGATAAAATTTTGCACGGACTTTAGCTGCTTGCTTTCTGTTTTGGACGTTGCGGAACGCTCCTTGGGCCCAAGTTGCGACATCGCCACGAAATTGGCGTTGCCAAACAAGGTGATTAGGACGGTGTTCACGGGTGTGTTGTTGCGCTAGGCAAGTAATAAATGACGGCAAGGTTGTTGCGCTTGCCTCGGCTCCAACTTGGCCTTGGATTATTGTCAATAACTCACGGATTCCTCCCAGAACTTGAACAGCCCACGATTTTCTCAAATCACCGAGTAGCCTGGACTACTGGTGAATCCATCAAATAAATGCTGAGGGTCAATCGAAAAAAAATAGACACTCAGAAAATGATCTGCTCATGTCAATCTCAACCGTCCCTTCACGGGTATCACGCTTGGGCGTACCAATCCCCGAGCCTTTTTCCGACGTCTTCTCTCCCAACGTGACACTGGCCGAGAAAAGTGGGATGTGCCTCAAAAATGAGGGGTCAACCCGTGGCGGACCGTATGGCACCGACTCCATGGGACCCTCCATGGGCGCCACTCCTTCTGCGGCTGTCCTCAATTTTGTCAGCCGCCTCAACAAAGACTCCGGGGCAGGATCCCGTGGTAGATCGGGACCTACTGCCGGGACTCCTGCCCGCTTCTCCAACTCCTTCATCCTGTGCTCGACATTCTGCAGGTACTTGATCATTTTGTCCACCATTCCTTGTTGCTGTACCAGCATTTTCTCCAGCTTGGGCTCGTAGTCCTCTTGATGTGATCGGACACTCGTTAGAGTGTTGTCAAAGATGGCTTGGTCCTCAAGAATTCCAACCGTGGTGTCGTCCAACTTGTCGATCCTTTGAATAATGGCATCTTTGCCCACCCGGGGACAACTCCCGATGAGGAAGTCCACATGTCGACAATGGCAGTGATCTTCACGCGCCCCATCCCCGCACGCCACTTCCTTGGCATCCTCGTGTGGATACCAACCATCTTCTTCTCGGTCCCGGCCATCCCGCGGCTGACCTCCCGGAGCTCCCCGCTCCTCTCTTCCACCCATCACGGTGTCGCCCGTCCCGTCATCGTCCATGCTTCCTGCCTCCGCTCCCATCATACCGAACTCGGTATGCCTTGGGACTCTTGTTGTTGCCGACCTTCGCGGCAGCGTTTCCCGTTCTGCATCATGAGCAAGTTCAGGATTTGGGGCGGTATGTGATCGCCCCACCGGGAAATCTGGCCTTGCGCCGGCACCATCCGAAGTGTAACAAGTATGATATCCCTCGGACTCGGATGGAGCACTGAACATCCGGCGGACAGGGCTCGGCGTCATTTCCATTGCCGACTCCCCATCCTTCCTGGACGGTTTTGGCGAACCGCGTTTGCGGTAGCGCCGGGCCTTTGAGCCACTGCTACAGCTCGCGACCTCCTCGTCCGATTCTTCGGCAGGTACTCGGAGATGACATCGTTGTCCACATGCTCCTTCACACAGGGCGACGATGTCTTCCGTGTGGGTACCCATTCTTCTTTCCGAATGGCTTCTTTCCTCTCGGGCTTCAACCGACGAATCGTTGATGGTTACCCCAGGTCCACTTGGGCAGGGCTCATGAGGGCCCAAGCTCCCCGGGTGTCCGTAGGCGGCAGGTAAACCTATGCTACCATAATGATGGTCCGTAGGACCGGCCCCTGCCATTGTGCGGGCTCTACCACCTATTCTCCATCTTTCCACCTTCTTCCCCGTGACACCCATTGTCCTAGATCTCACCAATGCTTCCATGCTTACCAATCACCAATTTCCAAATTCCAAAAATGTCCCACAAACACACCCCTTGGCAACCCTTGGCAATGGAAATCCAAAGACGTGCTCCACCGATTCAAATTGAGGGAAGTGTTGAGGACGAAGGCACTTGGGTCCATCAATACATGAAAGTCATGGTGAAGAGAACAAACAATGACAATGTCGGGCAAAGGAGTTGAGAGGTAGAAATGGAGATGAAGCCCTGGAATAAGATATGCGATGATCGAAGACGATGTTGCATCCCTACTCCAAGAGTCGATTTATAGACCATGCACAGTCGAACTATGCGTTCCGTTATGGACGTATGACGCCATGCCCACACAACCCCGATACAACGGCTTGAGAAGACCCAGTTGTTCACGAATGATCATGCATGACACAATGACATCGATACGGTCCATTAAGTGTATGGCAACACACAAAAAAAAGCATATAAAACACAATGGCATCATTGGATTCCTTGCGAAGCTATGGCAAACATGGTCCATCCTTACCCTTGCCCACAAGACGATGGGTTCCAAACATAAGAAATGTTCTCACCGTTGATCAACCATGACACCATGGCCTCCATGAACACCAAGTACGGCATGGCCACATACATGACTTGCCCACCCTCGTGAGTCACCAATGTGCTCATATGAAGAACTTGCAATGAGGATCACTAAATATGAGTCGGGAGAGTGACCTCACGGCACTGGCAAACACTACTTGTCACCTGGCATGGGTGACATACATATTGTCACGATGGCAATGCTTCGGTACTCCACACCCGACGCCGGGTGCCTGTCACTCAGCAATGTCATACACCATGGCCAGCACGTGAATAGGCTTGACGGGTTTACTTGCTGCTTGCAAAGAAGACATCAAGAAGGGCCAGCCCACCAAAGCTCACATGTTTAGTGTATGCTACATACCAATTGCTGAGCTCCTCACCGTTAGAGTGTCGCGAACCAAAGACATGAGTAGAAAAGCCAACACACAACATATGTCTCATGCCCTCACATCTTTGGATATGCCACTCGGTCCCAGCACATGGTGCCTAATTGATTAGGACCCCATGTCATAAGCAAACACAATCGTTGTGATCATTAGAAACCATCCACACATGAACAAGTGAAATGCATATTGCCTATTTGCATGTTGGTGTGACACCGAACCAATCTAATGCGTGCTACTTGGAGAGAGATTGGGTAAGAAAATTGGATAAGCAGATGCCCCGGGTCACATGTAGAGACCTAGACCCGACCCGCAGAGTGAGTGCACAGAGAGAGGTATCCCGGGTCCAATGAGAGCACATCCATGTGAGATTGTCCCATCCCAAAGAGACGTAGTTCCGCCTCGAGGAGAGATGGTCCCGCCCCAATCCAGGCCTTGAGACAGATGGTCCCGCCCCAATCCATGCCTGGAGAGAGAACCTACCCAATCCATGGCCCAGGAGTGAGAACCTAACCAATCCATGGCCCAAGAGGGAGAGGCTAACCAATCCATGGCCCAAGAGAGAACCTCACCGAGACCCAATCCCAAGAGCATGCATATGGAGGGAGAGTTTCACCTAGCCATGACTCAGGAGAGCATTCATGCACACGGAGCGAGAATCCCCAACCTTGACCGACGATTGTCCCTATATCCAACTGCCAAACGAAGTGAACTCATGCCCTACTGCTTGCTGCCAAGAGAAGGATAGTGGATCACCAACCATGTTTGACCAATGATATGAATTCACCGAAGGTCACCGGAGTAAGACGGCAAATGAGAGGTTAACAACCAGGGCATAAGTGCAATTCTCTGCCTTCAGCATGTTCACCCATTGCACCTGCACACAACATGTTCAACACAAGAAATCACCAAAGATGGACCCTCCTTGATTCCATGGGAGATCAAGTTGTCATGACACATGCAAAGCAAACAAATGATAAGCCAAGGAATGAGGAATTGCTTTGCCTTGCAGAGCAACGACCGAGTTACTTTCTTCCCTTCCGGTGCGCCTACCTCAACCACATCCACTTCCACTTCACATCCACTAAGGCTCCTCCAGCTTCAAGGGACTCGTGGTCCCCCATGCACGTAGGCGTGGCAGTGCCGAAGCAGATGCGCCCATTACCGTACACCGGTCTCTTCCCAAGTGCAGTGATGCACCCAAGGGCAACAGCCGCTGTGGGCGGAGGCACCACACCAGGGTTTAGCCAGATCCTTAACTCCGGGCCTTCTATCATCCACTGGAGTTGCCCTAGCTTCCGATGCGCTTCCATTTCCGTAACAGGATAGAACTAACACTATTAGCACCCGTTGGGAAGAATTTTCAGACGATCGGCCCGCATTAAGGAACAAAGAGCACGAGCACGCCGACAGGAACACGAGAAGGGCGCGCGCGCACACATCAGGCCTGGTCTGAACTAGAAATGTGAAATTCCCCATCCTGTGAATTATAAATAATATAAATTCGGAATTCTCTTGAATTAATACCCGAAACTGCTGAGATCGCTGAAATCTGTGAAGTGTAGGATAGAGATGCAGCCAAATGGGATCCGAACTGGCTTCAGCACAGAGAGAGCAAGAGAAAACAATCACAAACGATGGTACCAGCGACATAGGTGCACAGTGTCGCAATGATCAAAAAGATGTGGATTGTCACCAAAGCGAAGCTTCGGGTCCGAATAATGCGGATGAGCGACATACTATGCAAAGCACACACATGCTGAATACCAACATCGATTTCATGCTTAATATTACACTGCAGCCAATCTTGATTAATGTAACAATTGGGAAGCATCGTGCCACTCAGGCTTGCCGTACCCCTTATATTTGACAAACCACTTTAAAATACAGGGGGTGGTAATAGTTCATATATGCAGCGGTTGGTAAAAGGTGATTTTAGACGTGTTTTTCATGCAGCGGTTGGTAAAAGGCTGGTGTTTTTCCATGTAAAGGTTGGTACCGACATCCTCTTCTTTTGATTACCTTAATGTTTCTTTGTATTTGTACAACACTGGTACTATTTCTCTCTCCTCGTTTTTTCAAAACATTACACTTTTTTTTTCTACACCTTGCACTCTTGCTATTTGTGTAAAATGTTTTATCTCTTTTTTTTCTTCAAAACCTGCTCTCCTTTGTGTGCTAAAAAACCTACAGTGCTTCTTTTTGTCACTCACTTCTGCATTCAAAATGCCGTTTTTTTTTTTACCTACTGAAATATTGTTTGTTTTTTTTTGTCAGTGACTTCTATGTTGAAAATCCTGTTTTTTTTTTTTTATGGTTTTTCTTCTCTGAAGTGGTCAGAGTTCCTGCTTTTTTTTCAACCACCATTGCCGTGCGCAACTCGCGTGAATTAGGAAAAATGCCCACAAAAAAAAAAGTGCTCTCGCGTGCAAATCGTCCAACCCTACAGACTTCACTGCCCTTTGAGGGACATGTCGCTATTCCAAAGGATGAACCACATATTCCATTTGATCGATTCGCTGTTATTCAAGAGGAAACAGGAGGTACTACTCTCTTTCACTCATGGTAAGCATCACTGCACAGCTCAGAGTGCCTTCATCATCCGAAGTGTGCACTGCCTCCCACGCCTCCCTTGCCCTTTCCCTGTTCTCCCTGGCCACATGCTGAGCATGTACATCACGTGGTGCAGCACGAAACCTTTTGGCAAGTCTGTCCAACCGGGTCTCAGCCCTCCTCTTTGCCGCTCTTTGTACAGGTGGTGTGCCTGGGACTGACAGGACGTCAATGTTGTCCTCCACCTCTGCCCCACAGGCTTCATCTGCCTCTGCCTGTGCCTCTGAGGCTTCCTCTGAATCTGAAACATGACCAGGAAAAACAAACAGCAAAGGTGCAGGCATGGGGATGGCTGCTGAAGGGCAGGGGAGGTCCACATCATCTAGAGATTCTGTCACTGGCACCTCCGTAAACACCATGTTCTAGCTGCTGAGGATGTGTGTGGTTGTCAAAGGGGATGCAGCCCATTCAGCAAGCCAAGTTACAAGGAGCGCCTTCATCGTACGCTGGCTGCTATCAGCTTGGAGTGCTTTGGCAGCAGTGCATCGTGGATCTTCAGGCAATGGTCAATGTGGCGACGCTTCAGTCTGTCGCGCAACCATGCTCTCATGCCTGGATTGATGACTTGATCGCCAACATTGCTGACATGGCTGCGACGAGCGCGGCCAAAGAAAACATACATATGTGGCCGCGCCACAAAATAGTATAAGTTCGCCAGCCTTATTTCAGCGTCGTCGACTCGCTTCAACTCGTCATCGTCGAGATGGCTTCCAACCCACTCCATGATGACGACACATGGGTAATTCTGCGCCACGCCATGGTCGCGTCTGTCCTTCGCAACTTCAGTGTCGACCTTGATCATCGGGCGTTTGAACGTGTCGGCAGTCTGACACTTCTTCTCCGCGTGGTCTTCGTGCATGTAGGATGGCAGGCCCTGAGGCAGGTCGAGACGCGCATGGCAGCGCCCTGTCTTTCCTCTGTGCAACACTTGTAGTACCTTTACGGTGCCTTCACGGTTGACCACAGGCGGCGCCGTGGCCTGTCGCTTGTCAGCGTTGCTGTAGTGTCTGACCTGTTTTTCTCCGGCCGCATACCCTCCGCGCAACTTGGGCGCGTACTGAAGGGGCGTCTTGTCCAGGCCCAACTGCGCCCACGGCGGCAGCGACTGGGGTTCACCTTCAAGGATACGCACACCATACTTTTGAGGCTGCTCAACGAGGTCCAAGAATTCACGTCTCCATTTGTTGTCGAGCGCTAAGTCAGACACTGTAGAAGGCAGCCGCTCAGTCGTGATCTTCTTAAGACAACCCATCTTGTGCCTGCGACGAAAGTTTGCAGCCCATTGGCGGTCCAAAACAGGAGCAAGACCAGGCCCACGAGACCGCGCAGCGACTGTTCTTCCAAGCGCCGCAATGGTGTTCACGTCAATCACGGCAGCCTCATACTTCAACTCTTTGATGAACTTCAGAATGCTCTTCTCCTCTGTGCGGCTGAGAACTGAGTTGGTGCCGTACCCTTCCAGTGGCTCACCCTCGTGCACCTTGCCAGCCCAGGTGCGAAGCGTGTTAAGGGGCGGCGCTTGACACCCGTAACGCAGCACAACGTGGTTGTAGTTACCTTCCAGGAACAGTTGCACACAAAGGGACTTTTGCGACGGCGTCCACTCTAGCCAAGTCCTCGGCGCTAAGCTCTTGTATTGACGGGCCTTAGAACTGGTGGAGACCTTCTTGCTTTGGGACTGCGACACCACTGCAGCCAAAGCGTCGTTCATGGACTGGCCTCCCTTTGTGATGAAGCGCTGCATGACTGAAGACAGAAAAATTATGAATGTTATTGATCATTATTGTTACTATCATCATTATTACTACTATTATGACCACAGAAGCTCAACAGAGCGCGATACAAAAACCTCTGTTCTCCTTTCCCAGATTTGACCAATCCCGGAACACATCTGTGCGGTTTTAGTTCGTTGCTGCAGCGGTTCGTAACAGCGGGCGGTCTACATGCAGCAATTCGGAACACCACCCATACAAACTGCTACAAAACGAACCTTTACACTTACGAACTATTACCACCCCTTGTATGCGGGCGCCGATGTTTATCCTTGCCTTTATTGGCAAATTTTTGATGGGTTAAAACTTTCCGGTCGATGAACTTACCATCATCCACAAGGGTTTCCTTATCGGAATGAAATTGAAGGGGTGGCGGCTTATGTGTGTGGGGGGGAATATAAAGCCTCGAAACGACCAAACATCTTGCGGTCCGTAGGGACCAGCTACACGGAAACCACCAGCACTCAATCTCTCCAACACTTCGGCTGGACCCACCCAACCCCTGTCAAAATTATTATCACCAGGGCTCCGCACTCCTTTGAGCCACACCTGGTCCGCAGGCTCAAAACGCTGCGGCGGATGTGCTTTTTAAATTCAATTTTAAAATTCCTGGGCTTTCTGCTCGTGTATGCGCGACAGGCAATCACGCACCAAAGCGCGTTCCTTCTGTGCTCGTTTGAAAAATTGGTCTGCGTCCTCGCACCCAAAATCAGGAGAAACAAGGGGTTGGTCGCCACCCAATGGGGTCCCTGCCAAAAACGAGGTGATGGAGACTACAACCCGTTATGACCCCAGGGTGTCATTAGCGCTCCACAGGGCTAAGGGTAGCATATCAAAGCTGCCGCCGCAACGAAAACACAGGTGACAACACCACCGAAACACACCAATGCCCCTTGTCTGCAGAAAAGAATCCAATTTTGACCTTGCACACTTCGTCTGAAATACAGCTTGATGAAGTTTCTCAAAGCTAGAGGTCTGGGGTGCAAAAAAACACAAATTCGACTTTGCGCTGCTCATTTGCAGAATAGTTTGAAGATGTTTCACATAACTTGATGTCTCCAGCAACGACAAGTCAATTCATTGAAGACAACAATTAACCACACGAAGATGTCCCGGTGCCTCTATGCTATCACACCAAAGATTACAGTGCTATCAACATGGCCGTCACACACCAACGCCCCTCCTCTTCAGACACGGAACTCAATTTCGTCGCAGCGCTCTTCGTCTGAGGAACAGTTTGAAGAATTTTACAAAGCCGGTGGTGTGCATAGGTCTCGCCTAGCTCCTCCACTGCCACCTTTTAGCGCGCACAACGACAAGTCAAGAGGAGCTGTCCGCTATCACCGAGAGACCCAGGCCATGAGGTCCCACAGCCCTAGCGCCGAACTACGAGACAAAAAATGGAGATGAACGCAAAATTCGTGTCGTCGAGTTCTTGGAACTTATTACAAAAGAAACACAGAAACAAATCGCTCCGCTCTATCTCCTCTACAGCATCAACACCACTGACGAATGGAGAATGGATCAAGGTTAAAAACCCGAAACGACCTCCGATCAAAGCGTTTGAAGATTCAGATCAAAAGATTCAACAACCTCCGGCCGCTACATCGTACGTAAAGACTGTACACTTCGTTTTTTACTATTAACGTCATCTGAAAACTGGTTCTTGTTCAGAGGACTACACGTGCCGTCCACATGCGAACTGTGCAGAGATTAGAGAAAAAAACAAGCCACCTCACAGAAACTATAGATCAGTTTGTGTCCTCCTACATCCTCAGGCCCTTTTGAAGCATTAAACTCACACACATCTGTAGGAGCCCCAAAAGAAGCAAAGAACAACTTAATAGAAGAAGTCACCCCTCTTGTCTCTGCTCGGTGTGTCACCACTACCACTGGAACAGATCATCAGTCCGGCTTGACTCCTTCTTTGTCTTCTTCTTCTTTACCTGCCCTGGATTCCTCTTCCGACGAATCAGACAGCTCAAAAACAGATGATTTATAGTTTGGAGATACATGAGCAGTATTGTTTCTGAAAATTACAAAAGCTCCTGCAAATACTATACACCAACAACACGATCTCAAAAGAAGAGGTTATGTGTAGCACTGTCACATTTCAAAATTGCACACAAAAAACAAACATTTTAGCAAGCATGGAATAAATTCATACTGGAACACTCACTACCACACTGAGATCCGCTCCTGAACTCCTTGAAACAGCCCTTTGCACACTCAAATCCTGACATTATACTATAGCCCACAGGTTTTCTCTTGTTACATACACTGGTTTTACATATGACTTATTGTAATATACAAGAACACATGCGGACATGCCCACGCGGGGGCCTAAGCCGCCACAGAATGAATGAATGAATGAAACCCCCCTAGTTTGGCACATGGCTTGTCCAGTTTGAAATGTATCTTGGTACCCAAACACATTTCATGGGTCTGTGGCCCACTCGGCCCACTTTGGCCTCTTGCTGGTCTACTATTGCAACAGCACACTTTTTGACCACTGGACGACGTTCTGCTGGGCAATTGGTACTAGTTGACAAAGCTGTTTCGTGCCTGCAATTTTCGGTCCAAGTTCGCTATTGTCTTGCCACTAGGAATGCTTCCTGCGCGCCGTAGGTGAGTTGCGGGTGCGCTGCAGGCGCCACAGGGAAAAAGCAATTAGCTTTAGTGTAAACTATCCAAGAAAATGACCCCATGGACCATACGGCTTGTACTTGATGTTGCACTTGTTGATGACATGCTATCACAGCATGGACCATCCAATGGAGCCGTAGGATGCGGTCCTCCCAGTTCATCCCCAACTTGGGTGGAGCCGTGCACACATGGCTCGCGCCACACAGCCCAATTGTACAATCGGGCAAACAGATGCTCTCGAGGGCCTCGAATGAAAGAGTGCCCATCACAGATCAACATCGAATGCACCATTTGTGAAAGATAGAGGCCCAAAAAGTGGAATGTACAATTAAATGGGAGAAGAAAGAGGTGTGGGGGGGGGTAAACGGTATGTAACAAATGTGTAAATGTATGCGGCACTATTCCGCCTATATTCTGGTACAATTACCCAAACTGTGCACCGCAGGGAAAGCGTTCCTACTGCCCTCTCTCTATGTTTTTGCTATGCTCTATTCCCGGTATGCCGCATGATCTTGGCATAACGCATCCAAGCGGCCAACCCAACATCAATGGGGTTGGCAAAATCCCACTACCTGGATGGCAGCGGCCGTTTGCAAAGGTACCGGGGCAGTGGGTGGAGATGGGTCAACACCAGGGACAGTTGGCAGGGACAGTTAAGGGCAACATGGGAGGATGTCCACCATGAGTTGATCCCCGTTGGATTGGTCGACACTAATCACTCCACTCATTATTAATGGTTCCTGGGGTTGCCAGAAATCGACGAAAAATCAATCTGAGCAGGCAACATGTCTTAAATGCTATTTTCTTGCACCGCCCATAAACAGGTGATTACCTCTGCTCGTACTTGTGCCGGTGTCCTCCGTCATTGAAATTTGGAAGCACTAGCAAACTGAGGGTGTGAACAAATATCTGCCCATGATTGCCAACTTCAACCACACGCCTTTTGTTTCGCAACTGATAATTTCGACAAGAAGTGGATTAGGGGCCATCGGATGATGAAATTCAAGCGCAGCAAGGCACTGCAGCCCCAAATGCGCAAACAAACCAGCCAACAAAATTGCAGTCGCCAAAACTTGCTGTGCTTGCAGGTGCAGTTCAACTACTCATCAATCAAGAGCCGTCAAATTACCACCCAACTGTTGTTTCCAAGGTGCGATGGAAGTGCGCAAGCAGTGCTTCACACAGGCTCTCGAACACTTGACATTTGGCTCCGCAAGGACCGCAGAAATTGGAAGACAGCAAAGGGCACGCGAAAATATGTGGAGATGACTGGCATTGCATGTTGTTGCGTCCCTTGGGAGCCGATGACTGATTGCATGTTGTTGCGTCCCTTGGGAGCCGATGACTGATGCCATCAGATTTGGGCATATTTGAGTCCCAAAGTGCAGGTGTGCTGTTGGTGCGTCGCTGAGATCCCTTTCAACCCCTCCGATGGCATGTTTGTTGGCGGGCTGCTTGACAGGTTGCGCGGCATCTCGGAGGGTGTGGAAGAGGGATCCTGATCTCGGGTGTTTTGAAACACGGAGGCACGCAGACAGCAACCAGAAACAAAGCCCCATTATGACAGTTGTGCTATGTCCACAGCCAGCAATGCTCAACTGCAGGAAAACGTCCACAGCTGGACCATGCGTACACACGAGCAAGCGTGCTACCACGCGGACCAGTGCGGTCAGCTATTTGCATGCCCTTCTGGTAAATAAAGTTTTCTGGGTGCCGCTGCAAACAATCAATCATGCAAAGCAGGATTGTCTGTTGTGCTTGGCCTTTTGCGGTCTGGTTTGTGTGGTAGCGTGCATGGCATGGCAGATTGTTGTTCCCGTCAGGATCGGTGACTGTCTTGCCTCTGTCTTGAACTCATGCCCACGATACGACTGGGCTGTTTCGCTCCGCGTATTGTGGCACGGACCTGACTGAATGATCGTGGGAAGTTTGGCCCCATCAGTGCTGCAAGGGCTCATTGAGTTCATCCTCTGAAAACAGAGAATTGGTAACTGAAAGCTGTCCATGGAGAATCCCCCCACCCCCAGCGTGTCGCCCTGGACAATCACCAAAGTGGTGGCCGGCCGAGCCATTCCCCCACTGGGGTGTGACATTTCACAAGCACTGTACGATGAGGGTTAGCCACATGCCCCTGCAAAAACGGTGTCTAGAGTGGACTCCTCGACTCGCTGACTCCTTGACCGTGGAAGCCTCGCGATGGACGAAACCGAAGGGTCGGGGATGGATGGGGATGGTATTGAATACCCCACTGTAAAGAGGTTTTGTGGTTGGGGTTGGGTTACGTGAGCTTACTCGGCAGCGGGCGCCTCGGGGGGGGTGTCAAGGTCATCCAACGGGGCGTCTTCATCATCTGAGTCCGGTCCATCGTAGTTCATGTCGCCAAGGTCACCGTATCCAAAGTCCTAGACAATGAAAGACAAGCAAGCACTCAGTTGCAGGCCGGGAGAGACAAAGCCAGGGTGTTCTCTGTATTGTTGCACACAAACAGTTTGCTGGCGCGCACGCCAAACCTATTGGCGCATGCCCCGTAGACAGAACCTAGGAATGCCAAAGAATGAAATGCGCATGCACAACAACTCTTCATACGCCCACTGCGCCAAAAATTCCTTCCTTCGTTGCGCCAACAGTGCACTAATCTGGATCCGCGCAACGCTAATCTGGATCCAGACTTTCTCACAGCTTCTGCACTCACCCTCCTCAACCCTCCATTGTTGTTGCAGGTTACCGGGGGAAGTTGGTGGCTGCGGCGGGAGTCGGGGTCACACTGAAGGTTGGGAGTCCACACAGGGTGTTCATGGGATCAGAGACAGCTTCATACCTCATCTTCGCCTTGGTCTTCGTCCTCATCCACCCAACGATCCCAGTCACACGACAAAAAGTTCTTGGACACCTTGGACGGTTCTTCGGTCATGCGGTCCCAATATCCCGCCTCTGTGTCCTTCTTCTTCAGGTTGATTTGGACGCACACACCTAGGACCTTGAAGGAGCTCTCCTGCATGGTGGATGATGCAAAGATATTTGGTCGAGCCCGGACTTTGGTTCAGTGGTTCCAGCGGTTCACAGCGAAAATCCTTTGTAAGAGACCACCGCCAGCAGTCTTGCAAGGCTCAGTTTGGTCTGTTGATAAAAAGTGCACTGTGTTTCTTCTGCAGCCTGCTTGGCACACATCTCAATAAACACGTTTCCTTCCAGCAAAACACTTGGAAGTTGTGAACCGACATTCATGGATGTGGTCACGATGCTCCATGGTAGCTTCACCTTTGCTTGGGGTAGGACCAGAAGACGCCTGGAGGGGCCATTCAGTACCTGTGGCGTTGACGCAGTGCGCACTTCTTGCAGGGCAGGACGATTGGAATTGGTGAGTGGTGGGTGAAATTGAACCCAGCAACCAAGGTGGTGGCTCTTCCTTTCTCATGCACCTTGTCAGCAGAGATCCGCTGCTTCGCTGGCTTAGCAGTCGGCCAAACCGCTTACCTCGGCATGCGGCTTTTGGGACTCCGGTTCGGAGTGAAGAGCCTTTTTGCATCTTTCAGCATGCTGTTGTCGGACAGGGAGAACTTTGGGGCACGCACCCAAACGCGCGCCATCAGTGTGCTTTGCTTTGTTTCTGGGTGGCTTAAGTGACGAAAGACAATCAAACGGTATGCCGGCAAGGTGATGCAACGCGACCTTTCAGACGACGAGACTAGAATACCTCAGTCACGATCTCAGCAAACAAGTTGAAGGTGTGTGCGAACTCTTCGCCTTCGGGACCCCTTTTGCCACTGAATGTCACGGTCTTATCGCCGAATTCAACCTTGACGTTTTCGGGCTGTGGGACATCAACAGTCAGGTAAACCCGCTCCTTGCGCTGGGCCCATTTGCAAGCAGGAATGATAGGCATGTTGTGAGGTTGTCTGCACCATGCACACGCACCAGAGAATGTGTGCACGGCGACTTTCGCTGCGAGTTTATCAGGGAAAGTGTGTGACTTCCGTTGTTGTACGGTTCAGGGTGGGTTCAACCTGGCTGGATTGTTCCAATGCGAACCTGTGCCGTTGTTCACTAGTTCCACCGGTTCCAAACTTCTCGCTTCGAAGTTGGAGTCAGTCGGAGGATAACTAAGCACCTCAAATCTGGCTTTCACCAAACAATCGTGTCGGTGGTGCTATCAGCGCAGCCGCCAACACATCCCGAATACTAATACAGGATTTTCCTTCGTTTTACGTTAATGGGAATTTTATTCCAGCAAGAGGGCGAAACATCTACTGTAGACGATTGGTGTTCCATCCAATCCGCGAATAGGTGTGCGACATGCGCTCTGTGTTATTATCCGTGATTTGCCGAACTCCGAGCATTTTCCGCCCGTGGGTCACAGTCGCGTCGATTTCCCAGTATTTTTTGGGGATCTGCTGGATTTTTCTGGATAGATCTACAGATTGAGAGCCAGGCTCTCGATTGATGTAAAAAAATCCAGAATTGGTGCTAAAAATCGCCAGATCTGCCGCTGGAAACAGAGCGCTCTCAGAAGGTGCGCTAAATGCGGGACTTGCCAAATGGCGAGCATATCCGCTGCGGGTCACAGTCACGGCTCGTTTGCACGCTACATAGCACCAAAGCTTCTAAATTGTGGTTCTACGGGTAGCTACGGACCCAGGCTAGGTAGGAGGGACGGATCCAGGGGGTTTTTTCTGGTTGGGCCCTTTTTTTTTCTTCGGCACTGACGGTACCTCCTGCTTTTCACTACGGTTTTCTTGTTTTTCTCAACGGTGTCCATGGAAAATAGCCACCCTGGTCTTGATGAAGGACAGTTTTCTTTGTCCTTCAAGTGGACAGATTCCACAAGTCTCCGGTTGGCTCAAAAGGATCCTTTTGCGGCTGCTCTACTCGATGAAATAGAGAGTAGTGTGGGTTTGAGCAGGGAGCAGTCGAGCAGTTCAGAGGGACTGCTGTTTTCTGCCAGTGACGTTGAAGAGTCGGATAACGAAGAAGAAACCGACAAACAAAAGAACGCAAATCTAGACACGATTCTAGACTTTGTTCCTTGCTCACAACCAGATTCTGATGAGGGGACGAGTCATCATGACCATTCTCCTCTCAAAAAATCTGGAAGATGCATCCGTAAATCGTAGTGGTCGACCGGTGCGGGCTGCCTCACTTGGGGTGGCTCAATACTTGGTGGCAGCCAAG
The DNA here is from genome assembly GCA_964036045.1 of Eutreptiella sp. 'Long Island Sound 2002'. Classification (NCBI taxonomy): domain Eukaryota; phylum Euglenozoa; class Euglenophyceae; order Eutreptiales; family Eutreptiaceae; genus Eutreptiella; species Eutreptiella sp. 'Long Island Sound 2002'. The sequence goes on along the minus strand of OZ038382.1, from coordinate 147,119,615 downwards.
GAGGCTGCCTCTTCCCGGGCTTGTGTTGAGGCCGGACCAAGGGGTTTGCGGACCAAGAGTCAAAAGAGGACGGTGAGTCAAACGGCAATGCGCCGATCACAGGCCGAATCATGCATGCCGGGATCTGGTGTCGTGCAAACTTCCACCCAACCTGCTCCTCCTCTCACCTCTCGTTCCTTGTTGTTGCCTCAATACGTTGCGGACTTTGAAAAGTTGCCGTTGAGGTATTTGCAAGGGAAAGATCGTAGGATGAGCAACGTTGATCGTGCCGTTGCGCGAATCTTGATTGGTCAAATCACGATTCATCAAGTGTTCCGGCATCACACCACTAAATCTGCGGTCCGGGCCAGAATGACAAGGTTGCGGAACGGCCTAAGCACCCCGGGCCGCAAACCATCCTTGCCGAATAGTATTGAGAAAGCGTTGTTTGAGTATGTAGATGAGCACGTGAACGCCGGTATGGCTAGATATAGGGATGAGGTGTGGGAGCATGCTGAGACACTGGCGAGACGGGCCAAAGTGCCTTTCACGGCTTCTTGGTCATGGTGGCGCAGGTATGTGAAACGGTGGCCTAAGGTGGCCTACCGTATGAAAGAGGCCACCAAGCTTGAGCGGTTGCGTGCGGAGAATCCGGAGAGCGTCAAGGGTTGGTTCAAAAAATACCTAGACACCATTATAGATAAATACCTAGACACCATCACTATGACATAGGGAAATTGGGAATCACATATGTATATGAAGAGTGTCTTGATTCCGTGCTTGCGCCCGACTGCAGCACGGCCTGTGCTTGTCCTTACAGACGGGCACCGGAGTCGTGTGGACTTGGAGGCAATCCGCTTTGCCCGAGAGCACCACATCCACCTGTTCCTTCTTCCTCCGCATACGATGCATTTCCTTTGCCCGTTGGACACCCATTGCTTCCGGCCCATGAAACAGGTGTTCGTAAAGGTGTTCGATGGGCATATGAATAGCTATAAATCGGACATGGATCGATTCGTGAAGGAGTTTGGTGAGGTATACAACAAAGGGCTTACCGAGAATAACCTTAGGAACGGGTTTGCCGACCTGGGTCTTTGGCCCCCTGCATGGCCAAAGATTAGCGAAAAGCTGGATGGGTATCGCAACCGCGAGGCCATGCAGAAGGCCGAAGATGATGCACAGGACGCGGCAATCCGCGAGGAGTTGGCGGTTGCCGCAGCCGAGCGGCCCGTTCGGGAGGTCCGCGTCGTGGTGGAATGGGACCCCGACATGCCTGCGCCTGTACCTTCCTCTCCCAGCGCCTCTTCGCCCCGTGCCCCTGCCACCCCTGCTGTGTCCAACCGGAGCTCAAGCACCAGCACCAGCGTTGGCGCGTCGCCACCAGGTATGACGGTGGCGGGCACTCAGGTATCCCCGGGGTTGAAGGTGCGTCAGCGCCTGTGGAAGAAGAAACCGGACGCCCCCGGGTACCACAAGCCCCGCCGCCCGGACATCGTGCTGGTGCAAGGGGGAGAGCTGACCGGTGATGAGGTTGTGCAGGACCTGCAGGTAGAGGTGGATGAGAAAGAACAGAAAAAGGTAGACGCGGAGCGACGCAAGAGAGAGCGCGAGCAGAAACGGGACGAAAAGAGGAAAGAGGAGGAGGATAGGAAAAGGAAACAAGAGGAACGCAAACGGGCCGCAGAGGAAAAGAAACAAAAGGCAGCGGAGGACAAACAGCGACGCGACGCGGAACGTGCGGAGGCGAAGCGGAAGAAAGAGGAGGAGCGGGCTGCCACGCAGGCATCCCGACCCCGCCGCGGCACCAAGCGGAAGGCGCCCGAGCCCGACATGTGGGATGACGGCACCACGTGCCCCTGCGGCCAGGATGTGGGCACCGGCAAGACTGAGAATTGGGCCCAGTGTGATGCATGTGACTGCTGGATCCATGATGGTTGCTTTGGGCTCGATTGGGGGCGTGATGGCCCCTACATCGAGCAGAGCGACAGCCGCTGGCAATGCTCTTTGTGTGCGCCCAGGTCCGATGACGACTCGGATGGTGACTCCCAGCCCAATATGGCTGGGAGTGACAGCGAGTAGCGAGTCGTAGATTGGGGAGGGGGGTGGGGGTCACAAAGGGGTGGGTAGGGGGGCGGGGGACCAAAAAAAGGGGGTTGGGGGCACCATGGACACCGTTGGGATGACAAAAAGGCCTAGTGAGAGCATGAGCAATGCCCCCATGCGCCGAAGGTATACCCTCCCTCCTTTAGTGTAGCAGGCCCCATTTGTGGCAGCATGCAGATTTCAGCTATATCTACGTGCGCGCCTCATAGTTTGGGGTAGATATGTCCATTTCATGAAAAATTGGTGTATATGAGTAGGGTGGATCGTCCTCTACAAGATGACCAACTTGGTTTTTGCGTGGTGAGCCAATAAACCCTCTCCCGAAGCGCGACCGTGACCGGTACTCAACAGAAATCAGCAAAAAACTGCAGCTGGGCAGTGAACTCTTGAGCAAAACCCTCTCCCTCCATGGGGTAAATCGTGTCAAAACAAAGCAACGAAGGCATTTTTGAGTAGCCTGGGTCAAGCCCTACGCGTACATATGTTTAGATTTTGCCAACTCATCGGTGACATCACTCACTAAGCTTGACCGTGACCCGCGCAGTTCTGGACACGTCATTTGGCAACAGCTGGCTCATCGGCAAATCACCCTAACACTCCGGTCGCAGCCCAGCCCGTTGCGATGGTGGGGGGAGAATACAATCTGAGAACTTTGGGGGGGGGGGGGGTCCGGCGATTCCGATTCTCAAGTCCATCATCGGGACTGCAGGAAACCGCAAAAACGACCCTCTGTGGCTGACACCTTGCTCTTTTCTGCTGAGTGTTTGCAGCTTTAGGTTAGACAGAACCGTTCTGTCTAACCTAAAGCTGGATGTGGAGTACCAAGCTGCTTTGACACTTGGGCAGGTATGGGTGCACCGGTTCATGCACACAGTAGGCGGCTCTGCAATGCTTGATGGGAGGTAGTGTTGATTACACGACTAACCCTAACCTCATTCAAACACTCATTGTTCGCGTTGCCAGCTTCTCGGGTTTGTTCGCCTGCAATTTCTCGAACGAGAAGCCTACCCCATGAGATACAATTCATCATGCACCACACATTTTGCGGCTATGATGATGACAAACGCATGGAATTCCAACACACTGACCATAATCTCTCTCATGAAGGTCCGTAGGACCGGCCCCTGCCATTGTGCGGGCTCTACCGCCTATTCCCGATTTTTCCACCTTCTTCCCCGTGACCCCCATCCTTGATCTCACCAAAGCTTCCATGGGGGAGCTCACGGTCGCAGGCGGTCGCAGGTGGTCGCAGGCGCTTGAGATGCCCTTTTTTGGCCAAAAACCGCTCCTCTGAGGCTCCACGTAAGTGTACTATGGGTTGTGACCCCTCTACGGACATATTTTCTTGTGCTCTTTGCCATGAAAGTACTTTTGACAACATTTTTATTTTAACCGAAAAAACGGTTTTCTTACCTGAAAGTAACGGTTTCATAGGCTGATGACGTCATGACTATGAAAGAGGTGAGGATTAATTCCTTTTGTTTTATTCACGCTTGGAAGAAGATCTAGATCTTGGTTGCATTCTATTTGCGTCGGTTCCAAAAAGTACGAGCTTGTGGGTCCTTGGCGTCATGACCCTGATGTTAAGGAGAAAGCAAAGGGACCTAAGCCCTCCGCTTCTACCTCCCATCCAAGCTCTAGTTCCATCTTCGGTTCAACCTCGAGCTCAAGCGCACCTTAGACTCAAAACAACAATGTGGAGGACCCCATTGTTGCATCTGATGGTGAGGTAAGTGTTGATAGTGACTATATCTCAGATCCAGTGGAAGTTAACAAGGTGCATGTTGAGCGCGCCAAGCGACGAAAGGCCAAGGTTCCATGCCTCCAGCCACTTGTGCTTACAAGGAGCCAACAAGCCATTGCCAATGCTACTGTGCTACTACTACTAGCGCAAGGGACAATTCTGATATGTTTTTCCGTCCACGACTCAGCACAGTGCACAGTTGTAGGGAGGGAGGGACTGTCGGTGGTGTGAGGTGTGTGTTGTGCCTTGGTAGACGCAACATGTACAAAAATTATCTCCACGGTCGCAAGCGGTCGCAGGCGGTGAGCACCCCCCATGCTTTATAAAATTCCAAAAATATCCCGCAAGCACGCCCCTTGGCAACCCTTGGCAATGAAATCCAAATACGTGGTCCACCAATTCAAATGGGCTTGAGTCCATCAATACATGGAAGTCATGGAGAGGGGAACAAAGAATGACAATGTCGGGCAACGGGAAACAGAAGAGAAGTAGAAGTGAAGCCCGGGAATAAGATATGCGAGTATCGAAGACGATGTTGCATCCCTACTCCAGGCATCGATTTATATACCATACACATTCGAACTATGCGTTCCGTTATGGACATATGACGCCATGCTAGTACAATCTCAATACAACGGCTCGAGAAGACATTGATTCATGGAAAATCATGCATGACACAATGGCATCAATACGGTCCATTTGGTGTATGGCAAACACAAAGAAAATCATATACAACACAATGGCATCATTGAGTTCCTCATGTAGCTTGGGCACACATGGCCCATCCTCACCCTTGCCCACATGACGGCAAAATGGAATAAGCAACATGGGTTCCAAACATGAGAAATGTTCTCGCCGTGGATCAAGCATGACACCATGGCCTCCATGAACACAAAGTACGGCATGGCCACATACATGACTTGTCCACACTCATGAGTCACCAATGTGCACACATGAAGACCTTGCAATGAGGATCACTAAATATGACTCGGAAGAGTGACCTCACGGCAATGGCAAACAACCTGACATGTGTGACATATATATCATCATGATGGCAATGCCTTGGTACTTCACACCGGACGCCGAGTGCCTGTCACTCAGCAATAACATACACAATGGCCAGCAAGTGAATAAGCTTGGCGGGTTTACTTGCTGCTTGCAAACAAGACATCAAGAAAGGCCAGCCCACCAACCCTCACATGTTTAATGTATGGAGTGAAAGCGACCATGGGGGGTGGGAAGGGGGGGGGGGTCTCCTCCTATTCTCGGTCCTCTAGCCGGCTGGTGTAGACCTTGTCTTGCTTTGTGTTTGCATGCCACAGAGCCCCACATAGCACATGATATGCTAATGGAACAATTCTTTTTGAACAACAAGCGCCGTCATGACGGAAGTGTCTATGCCACACCTGCAGCTTAAAAACAACAGTGTGCCTCACTTTCCGTTTAGCATTGGTAGTTGGGACACATTCCCCGTTGTGGTTATGCACGGTCGTAGCCGTTTCCAGCCAAAATACAAAAAATCCGTGGTTAAGTTTTAAGCCATAACTAGTCACCTTGGTGCCGCTGCCTACATCTCAGGGCCTCATCCGGGTGCCATGTCAGACACCACATTGGCTCGGAAGTATAGGCCACGGTTACAGAACACGGACCAAACCTTTGTGATTGCACCTCCTATGCATGCATGTCCAATTGCATTGTGTTCCATCCGATTCCATCCCTCCGGTAGTGCCAAAAAATCTCCATTTCTTCGAGGAGTATGGAATGCGCGGTTGGTTTGATCAAGAAAACAAAAAACTCGGTACCGTGACATTACAGGGTGTTAGTTTTGGAATGCAGATGCTACAACTATGGGACTCACACCCGCAAGGCCGCTTTGGGTACATTGTTAATGCTGCCCCCAAGCGTGCCAGGCCATTGTTGAATACCCACTTCGCTCAGCTTAGCAACAAATCAGTGATGCTTGCTGAGACTCAGTACCTGCAAGGTTGTTTACCTGGTGGATCCCACACAGGTACCCCCGTGCCAACAGTTCTGTTGTCCAGGTTCATGGATAATGCCTACATAGGGTTAGTGGCTATCCCCGCAGACATGTGTGTCGTGATGATGCTGTAGTACAGTTTGTTGAGGTGTTCCTTGACAGTTTATGGGATGCAGCGTTCTAGGGCGTGGTGCGGAACCCCCCCAATTTTGGGTGTTGTTAATATGGTTGGAACCCGGAATTTCACATGTTACATGGGTGCACTATGATGCAACAATGTGCCTTCCATGTTTCGTTTGCTCGATATTGCCCGTTTTGCACTTTTTGCGATTTGATCTTTGTGTGCTCTAACTAGTTAGAACGGGGTTAGAACGGGGTTAGAGCACTAGTTATCGCATGGGTTATCGCGCGATAACCTATTAATAGTTATCGCGGGGGTTATCGCGGGGGTTATCGCGCGATAACTAGTTATCGCGCGAGTTATCGCGTAGGTTATCGCGCTTCATTTTATGTTTCCCCTTTTCGCTTTAGCTCTCAAAGCTTTCATATTCTTCGTAATGGCCCTTGCTGCTGCCCACGCTTGGTGCGAGCACCATCAAAAGCTCCTTGGGGTCCGTCGCCTTGGCGGTCCTGAGGGGTTTACGATGGGTGATGCCAATGTGAGGCGCCCTGTGGCGACCCGCTTTGAACATGGTGTGGACTTTGGACTCCTTGTCCATAAGTCCTCCTTCATGGCGGACAAGAGAGACCCCCTGGTTCTCAGCAACTACATCTTCGAGTTGCTAGAGGTAAATCCAGGCTCTGCTGGATTTTTGATCCGGCTTCATACCGAAGATGTGGACACGGTGGTGGAGTCCGTCACCGCTCATGCCGAGAAGGGTGCGGGGACGAAGACGACCCTCTATGTGGGTCAGGAGGAGGAGGAGGAGGAAGTGGAGGAGGAGGAGGAGGATGCGGGGGGGTGGGGGGCTGGGGGGAGGAAGGAGAAGCCCCACAACCCCCTTATGATTAGTGTCCAGAAGGTAAGGATCCGACCTGGTAAGGGGAAGGAGAAGTCGGATGGTTGGTTCCCCCAACCCCTCACCCACAACACCCGCCGGGTCTGCACTGACGACCCCGAAAACAAGCCCCCCATGCACTCCCTTTGCCCCACAAGGGAGTGGGAGCGTGAGTGGTATGGGGTCACCACTCCCAACATTATTTCGGGGCAGGGGGTGATTCTTTTTCCATTTGGGGCAACACCCCCCCTTATTGGGGAGGCGGAGGAGGTGGTTGCCGCCGAGCTCTTGGGGGCCTTTAATAGGGACCCCAATGACCTTGTGCTCACGGTGGGGGGAAAGCTGGTGGTCAACCACCTCCTGGAGCACGATTTCTTGAGTGACATTCAGCTGCAAAGTCTTTTGGATGATTTGGATAGGGTGCCTCTCTCAGAGAAGGCACCCATTTTCAATGAGAACCCCCCCATTGTCGGCAGGCCCCAAGATTCTGGGACCCGCCGCACATTGTATGGCAACTATGGGGGTGCCAACCACCACAAGCACAACCCCCACAAGCTCCATGGTCTGCCAGTCCTCAAAAGGGTGGCAGATCGTGTGCTTGAGACCGCGAAGAAGACTGTGGTGGGGGGGTCGGATGGAGCTGCACCATCCTTGACATGGCCGAAATTTCGAGCTATGACCACACCCCCCAACACCTCCATCGCGACGCCCCCCCCCTACACCATTCCTGAAGGCACATTGATTGTCAATTGCCTTATTATGCTAACCCATAATCATGAGGAGGAGGATGGGTCACATTTTCTTTTTGTGCCCTCTAGTAGTTCGGGGTTCCCTGACCCTTGGGTGGAGAGGGCTGTGCCATTCAAGAGGGGCACTGCCTTTTTTTTTAATGCCCTTGATGTCCACAGGGGGTCGGGGATTCCCAAGGCCTCCCCCATGGGGGTAAGGGACCCCCGCCTCATGGCATTTTTTGCCATTGAGCTTACCCAGGGGGGGAATCTTCGATTCCCCAACCTGCACGTGACCCAGTCCATCAAGCGGCCCCAGCTGGGGGCACCTGGTGGCCGGGTGGCCAGGACAGTCCAGTGTGATGGGGCGGTTAGGTGTAGGGGGAAGGTGGTAGCCAATTGCTACGGATGCAGTCGGCTGATTTTGTGCACCGCCCACAAAGATGGCCTTTGTGTGCCATGCCAGGAGGGGGAGGAGGTGGAGGGGGGGGAGGAGGAGGAGGTGGTGGTGGACCCCAATGGGGTCAGCATTGAGCAATCTGCTCAGTGCTTGCTCCCGGTGGGAACAACCACAGGGTATTTTTTGTTGTCGGGGTGGGGGATTGGGAGGGAGGTGATTGCCCCCCTCACTAATGAGGAGGCGGGGGCGGTCGCAGGCCACCCCGATCAGTGCCCCTTGGCCAAGGTGTGCCATGGGGAGGCACTGCCCTGGCCCACCTTGCAAGGGCATGTTGGGATTAAGGTGCCGGCGGGCACCATTTTGGTGGTGAGGAGGGGTTTGTATGGGGGAGTGGCAAGGGTGGCCCCTGAGGTGGAGGGGGTGGCCCAGGTGGTGGAGTGGCGGCAGGTGGGGGAGTATTGTACCCTTCGTGAACCCGCCGTTTGAATCCGAGATTCACGGTACCGTGAATTTCACCCAATTTTACTGTGTTTTGCTCGTAACTTGGTGCTATCGTGTGCTTTTGTCGTGCTACCTTCGCCCAAAGTAAGATCCAACAAATAGGTGCAATTTAGAGGTTTAAAGTCCCCGCATGGTTTAACAGATTTGGTGAGATTCGCGTGAATGTGAGATTCACGCACCTAAATTCACGCATAAATTCACGCTAGATGCACAGATTCACAGAATGTGAAATTCGTACGAAATTCGTACGAATTTCGTACGAATTTCGTACGAATTTACCCTCATTTCCACTGTTTCGCTTTCTCACAGCTCTCAAAGCCTTTCTTCGCATTCTCTTTTGACAATGTCCCAGCAGACTATGTCGCAGCTCGCCAGCCTGGCCTCGCGCCCCGACCCCGCAGCCAACACCCTCGCCCACTACCAAGCCCTCCCCGTTGCCCACCATCAATTGGAGGAGGCAACGTACGAGTCGGAGGCACTGGGGGTGGATGCCATCGTGGGCTGGGCAGCCTCCCTCGACCCCTCCCCCGATGTCATCCACATCGACATGCGCAGCCCCACCCGCAACAGCTACCTCGGGGGGAGGGGATGGCCCACAACCCTGTGGAGGGAACTGCGCCACCAACTCCCCACCCTCAAATTTCTCCATCTAACCCCTCTCCCCTCCAGTGTTGACCAGCTCCTCAACTCGATGAGGAATAACCCGGTGGGGAAGCCTAAGGACGCCCACGTCCAGGTGTACCCCACCACTAACCTCGTCCACACCCCCCCCCCCACTGCGATATGGTGTGCCTGCAGGATCTTGCTGCAGGTGCACCAGCAAACCACTCTTTTTTCCCCTTTTCTTGGCATCTTGCCAACCCCCGGTGGTCGGATGATTTGGGCGTCGCCCCTTTCCATCCCACCATCCCCCCCCAGGTGCACATCCCCGACATCACCCACCCCACCTTCTACAGCACAACTTCTTTGCAATGGTACCGTGGTGCCTCGTGCGCCCCCCCCTTCATTTCGAGTGAACCCCCCCTCCGCACCGAACCCCTTCCCGACCCCCCTCATGGGGTGACGGGCAGCCCTAACCCCGCCCCCGACATGGTTGGCCCCTCTCAGCCGCCCCTCAACTTTGTTGATGGGAACGGCTACATTGTGCTTCGGGGGCTTGTGGAGGCACGGGATTGTGAGGTGGGGTGGAACAAGGTGATGAAGGCGTGGGGCAGCGGCGACGAAAAAGTCGTCGCAAAGAATTTTGAGCTCCTTTTCAACGCCGCGCGGAGTGAGGAGCAGGCCAAGGATCCCGAGCTCCCCCGCCGGTGGCAAAGCAAGAGCACCTTGGGGTCGGGGGTGGGGGGGCCTCTCTTCAAGAAGTTCCACCCCCACCTCACCGAAAGTGTCCCTGGGGTTGGGGACCTCCACCCAATGACGCCGGGCAGCGTCATTGTGGCCAGTGTGGGGAGTGGGCCGCAGCTCCCCCACACCGACGTGGCCACCCAACCCAACGTCCTCCCCCCCAGCGACAAGGCGGTGGGGGACTGCCACCTGAGGAGCTTCCTCTGCTTGTCAGAGGACTACCAGGTGGCCGTGCAGGCGGGGACGGCCCTGGGGGAGGCGGGGGAGGCGCGCTGGGACACCGTTCAGCTGCATCGGGGGGACATGCTGCTGATGGTGGCCACCAGCCGCCATCATGGATTGCCTGCCCACCCCGACTCCAAGGATGGGCTGCAGGGGGCTCTTTTTAACTTGTGGACCCCCGACCCCCGACACAAACACCACCAGGCCAACACCACACACTTGGACGCCATCCCCCCCAAGGAGGCCCTGGACGTTGCTGGGGATTTGTCCAGCTGGGACCTCCCCAGCGTGGACCAGGTGTTGTGAGTGGGGAAGGGGGCGGTTGGGAGGGTGGGGTTGTGGGAGGGGGAGGCTGCCCAGGCCCTGTTCGCCGACCCCCCGCAGACGCTCCCGGCAGGCCCTCCCACCTGCCCCTTCCACCCCACCTTCATGTCCCGGTCGGCCCCGGCCGCCGACCTCGCCGTCATCGAGGTCGGCCCCCAGTGCATGCTGTTCTTCCTGGGCAGCGTGCACCAGCTGGAGGTCGTGAAGGGGGGCGATGTCGACGCGGAGTCGGAGATCCACTTCGCCTTGTCCGGCATTGCCCCCCCGGGTCGGCCGACCACGCTGTGGCACCTGGTGAACACGGTCCCAGCGTGGCGGTCGCCCAAGTGCGCGAGGACCGGGGCATGGAGCATCACCTGCCCATGCGACTGCAAGGTGTGCTTGCTTGTGTGTTTGCTTTGTGTATTGGCAAATTGGACGAAATTCACGTGAAATTCGTACGAAATTCGTACGAAATTCGTACGAATTTCACGTGAATAAATTTGTGTGAATTTTCTCCATATGTGAAATTCGTACGAAATTCGTACGAATTTCGTACGAATTTCGTACGAATTTCTGTAAATTTCGTCCAATTTGCTCCTTTTGCTCTTCCATTGCCTCGTGTCCACTCCCCCTTTCTCAATTTGTGCCTTGCACACCTCCCCACATCTGCATGCAGGTCCCGTTCACCGCTTGGTCGCCGGATATTCGGCACCACACCAAGCGCCCGTACAAGCCCCGGCTCCGATTGCCTGAGGAGCACGCCGAGCCCGCCGAAGGCCCCGGTGGCGCCCAGCCCGCAGGCACCGGCGGTGGACGGGCACCAAGCGAGGCCAGCAGTGTGCGCAGTGAGGGGTCGCAGCGCTCTCGGCGTTCGGGAGGCAGCGAGGCCAGCACCGCCAGGGGGCATATGGCGCGCGAGGTGGTGGTGCCCCAGCCGTCCCGCGACGAGTTGGGCGAGGCCCACAACGACCCCCCTTTGGACCGGGTCACCCTGGCCGCCAGGCAGCCGGATCCGGCCTGGACCCAGCAGGTGCCGCCCGGGCCGGATGGGCGGCAGCGGCACCTCAGTGCCGTGTGGGACATGGACTTGGAGTCGCGGGGGGTGCAGGGCACCCTCCGCATCTCCTTCCCCTGCCCCATTGTGCTCCGGGGGGGGGTCCAACCTGCCTGCGGGGCAGGAGCTGGTGGGCATGTTTGCCTACCGGCTTGTGAGTGGGCACTGGCGGGTGCAGACGGGGGTGTCGCGGATCGGGGAGGAGGGGACGGTGACGACGGCTGGGATTCGTGGGCTGAATGTGCTCACGGGTTGGGAGCAGCGGAGGCCGGAGTGGGTGGACGTGGCATGGCTTGCCATGCGCGTCCATGTGGGGAGGCAGCGGAAGGGGTCGGTGGCTGACGTCATTGACTTCGAGGAGGACGAACCCCCCCCCACGCGCAAGCGGAAAGGGCGCCCCGAAGGGGACATGGGCCCCACCCCCCCCCCCAAAGGCCCGCGTACGGCCACCCTGGGGGAGCGGGCAGGGCGGGCGGAGCAGGCAGAGCCGGTGGGGGGGCGGGGGCAGAGGGGGGTGGTGCAGGAGTGGGTGGACCAGCAGCGGGCGGGGGCGTGGGAGGCACGCGCCATCAGCGCGGAGGCCGCCAACCGCGACCTCGAGGCCCGTCTGTCCAGGGTCCACGAGGACAGGCGCGACTGCGAGTCGCGGTTGGCGGACGTCACCAGGGAGCGTGACCGGCTGGCCACCAAGGTGAAGACTCTTGAGCGTGACGTGGCGACGTTGCGCAAGGCAAAGCCAGCGGCACAGCCAGCAGAGGCAGTGGAGAGGGCTGAGGGTGCCGAGGCCCCCGCCCCCCCGGGTGACAGGGGGGGGGGCAGTGCTGCCGGTGTCCGGTACCTCCTGGCCGGCGCACAGGCCTGGCATGCCCAGGCCGAGGCATGCGCCGGCCAGATGTCCGCAGTGTCCACCGGCCTGCGGATGGCCATGATGGCCAGTGGCCAGCAGGTCGATGTGGACAGCGTGGCCCCGGACGCCCCCAAGGTGACTGCCGCAATGGAGGAAGTGCGCCGGCAGTACCCCCCCCACCGCCTCACGTCGGCGGCCATGGACCCCTCCTTTGTGGAGGCGGTGGCGGAGCAGAGCTCCCAGGGCTCCGCTAGCCGGAGCTCTGCTCCCGGGGGGGGGGTGCGTAGGTACCCTCCGGAGCACCTGTCCTTTCTAACCACGACGAATGTTATCCTGCCCCCCCCCCCCCCAAGCATGGGCAGTTTGACCGATATGTGGGGTACTCCCCCCCCACTGTGCGAAATTTTCTGCAGCACTGTTTGTACATTAATTGGGGTACGGTGTGCCCCCTGACCTGTTAACCTGTTAACCTGTTAATTTGCGATTCCTTTCTGCGGAACTGTTTGTATTTTATTTGGGGTATGCTATGCCCCCTGACGTGTTACACTGCTGGCTGAGTGACAGCCGGAATGACAGCCACTGGACTGGGTGTGTGATAGCCCATGAGCACCATCCTGAGCTTGCTTTGTGAGGGTCAACGAGGGCACAAGGATGAGGCTTTGGCAGAAATTCTGTGACAGTCATGTGAAATTCGCACGAAATTCGTACGAAATTCGTACGAATTTCGTACGAATTTCGTACGAATTTCACATTTTCAGAATATTCACACATTTCTATTCATGTGAAATTCGTACGAAATTCGTACAAATTTCGTACGAATTTCGTACGAATTTCGTGCGAATCTGTGTGAATTTCTTTTAATTGCATGCGAATCACAGTAGAGAGAGTTGTCTGCGGGAGGGGGATGGTAGAAACTTTGCGATGACTGCCTGCCCATTTAACAGGTCCTGTATCTCACACCATGCCACGGCCCAAGGAGCCATTCCATCTGGTAGCGGATCGTACACGACGGCGGCGCCTACAAGAGCTCCAGGAGGTTGTTACCAAGGAGCTTGCAGCACCCTACACCGTCAAGTACCTGCCCGACACGGGGCAAATAGTGCTTACCCCCGAAACAAGAATTGTAGCCACCGTCCAGCCCGAGCCCACCCAGGAGGAGAGGTTGATTATGGCCGTGTGGAGGATCCGGTCATTGCACCTCTCTAGGATAGAGTCCCGGTACCTAGTGGGGAGCATGACGTACGGTGTGGTATGGGACCAGGTGTACGGCATGCTTCGGCAGCTAGCGTTGCCGGAGTCCCGGGCGTTCACTGCCTATACGGGTGACGACACAGCCATCAATGGTGCGGCCTGCTACCTACCTGACCGCATCGCCCACCTATTCAAGTGTCGACCACCACCACCCTCGGCCATCATGCAGCCCGGGGACCGACGGCTGCATTGGTTGCCTATTGCGGTGGACGGTACATCGAGGCATGAGGCCTCGTACGTCCATTGCACGCTTGGTGGCACCGCCAGCCCCAACCAACTATCTAGTTGGTGGCTACTAGGGGGCAGTGAAAAGTGGGAGACCCTCTACGCGGCCTCCCAGGAAATTGATTTTGATGATGAGTTGCGCAAGGCCGCAACCGTAAGTTTTAAGGATACGGCAGGGAACGATAGGCAGTCCCTTTTTTTTCTGTGTGCAGATGGTAAGGCACAGGTGCTCATGGCGGGCTGCCAAAACTGGAAAGCAGAATCCCCTGGTGCCACTGTGTGTTGGGTCTGCATGCGTAACCGTGCTCTGTGCCTTGCTACCTTTGGCACAGCAAGTGCGATAGACGGCAACTGGGAACCAGCCGTTGCCATAAGTGCTATATATAGGACCATTATGAGTGATAGGCGAGTGCCTGATTATGGCCTCCATGGGGTCCTTCGTGTCCTGTTGTGTGCGGTCAACGGGACACGGGACCTAGTTGTACAATTGACAGGGAAGGCACCGGCCACTGTGGCACGCACCATGCTGCAACCGGTTTTAGATGAGGCACGGCTTGCTGCACGAACTTGCACGCGTGCCTCATTAAATAATGACAAGGCAAACAGCAAGGGGAAGGTGAGGATGGAGTGTGCTGCTGCCATCCATTTCATGCGCAATAAGGGTTGGGAGAAGATAATAGATGCTTGCCTAGAGCAGCCTAGTGTCAGGCAGCATCAAGTAGGGGGAAAAAGTTGGTAGTCGGTGTGCAAAACGTGGTGGGAGAATTTTGCAAGCATGGGTGTATACGCGTGGCGTTCCGCATGGTTCTCCGGGGCCGACTTGGGGCGGCTCCGGAACCATAGCATAGCCATGGGCGCTGCCCACAATGAGCTCCAGTGGGGCAAACTTCTGTGGACGCATCTTTGGATCGACCACATGTATTATTTTGCAAAGAAGTGGAGAATCTTGTCAAAGTTCTCCTGCTTTGCCATGGAGGGAAGTCACCGGAGGCTGAAGCGCATATTGCGCAACAGCGGGGGCCTAAGCCTCCTTCGGGGGAGACTAGGGGTGCAAGTGGTTGTGGACAACCACACCATTGACGATAGCCTTTGGTTGCATGGGTGGGATGCGACCAAAAGGGCTCAACATGGGCAAGGGCCCATAAGTGTATAAACGTATGCAAGCCGCACAAGAAGACGGCTTCTAACCGACATGCAGCACCTTCAGACTATACAGCGGCGGTTCCGGTGCCGCAAGAGACGGACATGAGATGACCTTACGAACCTAGACCATTGTTGCCTGTGACCGGGGTGCAAGCTGGGGGGCTTACTAGGGGTGTGAGGACAAATCAGGGGGTGCACACGGGTAACATTTGTGTAAATTCACGTGAATTCACGTGAAACTCGTACGAAATTCGTACGAATTTCACGTGAATTCACGTGAATTCACGGCTGTGAATCGGCTACAGGCTTGCCGGGTTCCGGCACCTCTCGTTTTGGGCACGGTGCGGTCATAATGCATGCTTTTGGGGCGGGACTTTCATTGGATGATGCGTAACAAAGCTAGGGGAGGAATTTTGGCCCCTCAAAGCCCTTGAAATGAACCAAGAATATGGCATTTTCCCCCAAAAACCTCAAAATTTGGGTAAATTCACGTGAAATTCACGCAATTATTCAAACGGCCACTTAACGGCCGTTCACGAAGGGTACAATGCGGCCGTCACGGACT
The DNA here is from genome assembly GCA_964036045.1 of Eutreptiella sp. 'Long Island Sound 2002'. Taxonomy (NCBI): domain Eukaryota; phylum Euglenozoa; class Euglenophyceae; order Eutreptiales; family Eutreptiaceae; genus Eutreptiella; species Eutreptiella sp. 'Long Island Sound 2002'. Next base: position 147,104,227 of record OZ038382.1, on the reverse strand, counting down.
TCATGTGGCTGCGGAGGCTGGGCCTGGTGCTGGACGACGCCAAGAAGGAGGGCCAAGGCATGTGTCCATGTCACCAGGTGTGAAAACTTCCCACAACACCCTGCTCTAACCCCTGCTCTAACTAGTTATCGCGCTAGGTCATCGCGTTCTAACTAGGTGCTCTAACTAGTTATCGCGCTAGGTTATCGCGTTCTAACTAGTTGTCGCGGGGTTATCGCGGGGGGTTATCGCGGGGGTTATCGCGCGATAACCTAGTTATCGCGGGGGTTATAGCGCGGGTTATCGCGTGTTTTTTTTTGTTTCTTTTGTTTTTTTCAGGCTACCATCTTGCAGCTGCCCCGTATCTTCGTCAAGGACGACGCCCAGGCAGCCGAGGCAGCAGGCGGAGCAGCAGAAGCAGCAGGGGCACGGCCCGCCAAGCCGGCGGCGGCCCGGTTGGAGCTGGAGGGGTAGAAGAGGCTGCCGGAGGGGGCGTCGTGGCGGTGGGGGGAGCCTGGGGATGAGGCCTGCAGGATGGGGGGGACGGGATGGTACCGGCAGGTCACCATCACCGAGAAGGAGGGGGGGGTGGAGAGGAAGACCAACCTCACCCTCCCCTCCTATGTGTGGGTTGGGAGGGAAACGGCCAAGTGGCCGAATGCCGCAGAGGGGGAAACGGTTGCGGCTTTTTTGTGTTTGTTTGGGATGAGCGACCCCCCCCAAAGGAAATCTTATTTCCTTTTGAGGGTGTGTTTTTTGTGGGAGGGGGAGTATACGGGGAGGGAAGTGTGGCAGAAGCTGCACAGGGGGGGGGGCATCCACCAGGTTGGTGGGTATGACCCCCCCCCTTCTGTGGTGGACGCCACTGCCGATTGGGTTCGGCAGTATGCACCCAAGGGGGGAAGGCCGGGAAAAGGCCAGACGAAGCGGGGACCAGACGTGGTGGCGGTTGAGCCGGATCCCCCCCCCCCCCCTTAGGGGTAAGGGCCAAACCCCCGCCCCCAAGCCCTCCCCCAAGCCATCGAAGGTGGCAAAGGTGGCGGCGGCCCAGCCCCCCCATGAGGCCCTTGACGTGGAGGCCTTGGGGGCCAGTGTGGCCACCCACGTGACGGACGCTTGCCAGGTTTTGGTGGAGCAGGCGGCCGCCACGGGGGTCGAGGCCGCACTGGCCAAGGGTCGGTCGGCCGACCACAAGTCGGCCTTGGCGAAGGCCGAAAAGGCCCAGGGCAACACCCAGCGTGCCCTGGACTAGGCCCTCAACCTGGCCGCCAAGAGGGGGGAGGAGGTGGAGGCGATAAGGAGGGGGTAAAATTCTTCCCCTAGCTTCATTACGCATCATCTAATGAAGTTCCCGCCCCAAAAGCATCCACCATGCCCAAACCGCGCCCAAAACGAGAGGCGCCAAAACCCGTGAATTTATGCGTGAATTTGGGTGCGTGAATTTCACATCCACGTGAATCTCCGCAAATGTGTTGAACCATGTGGCTACTTCGAACCTCTGATTTGCACACATTTGTTGGATCTCACTTTGGGCGAAGATAGCACGACAAAAGCACAGGATGGCACCAAGTTACAAGCAAAACATAGCAAAAATAGGTGAAATTCACGGTACTGTGAATCTCAAATTCAAACGGCCGGTTCACGAAGGGTACAGATGAGGGAGGCCCTGAGGGAGGCCCAGGAGGGGAGGCGGAAGGCGGAGGTGGAGGCGGCCCAGCTTAGGGTGGAGGTGGAGGGGCAGCGGAGGAGGGGGGATGACCTCCAGCAGCGCTTGGGGGTGGCTCAGGCGCAGGTGCGCAGCCTCACCTCCACTCTCTGTGCCTCCTTCGGGTCGCAGAGTCAGGGTAGCGGGAGTAGGAGTGGGAGCCAATGACTCGTGGGTTTGCTAAGCGGGTTGCCCAAGGGCATTTTTCGTGGGGAGGAGCGATATGGGGCCCAAGTGGACATGTGCCACTTCGGCCTCGTGGGAAGTGGAAACCCCAACCCCTCTAGTTTTAGGGCGACCCACATGGCCGCTGCTACCCTTAGGCCTGCCCTCACCCCCTTGGTTGCAGAGCTCAATGGGTATTGCACCTCCAATGCTCCACCATGGTTCACATGGTGTAGCATCCAAATTGTTCGCCCCCAAGGGACGGACACCATGGGCCTCCACTCCCATTTGCGGGATGGGGCGCCCATGGCGCTTATTGTGTGTGTGGGGTCTTTCACGGGGGGTGAGTTTTGGGTGGAGAGTGGTGGCCTGCTGAATCCCTCCATGAGGGAAAAAAAGCGGCACACCCGTGTGTGCAAGGGTAGGGCGGTGGAGGGTTGGGCATGCACCGCCACCCCCCAAGCCCCGGTGTTGTTCAACACCCGGGCACTACACGGTCCATTGCCATTGGAGGGCGAGCGATGGAGCTTGATTTTTTATAGTTTGGGGGGGGTTCTGCACTGCACGCCTGTGTGGCGGCAGCAGCTGGTGTCCATGGGTTTTAGGGTGCCCAATGCTTCCTCTAACCCCTCCAGCTAGTGTAATTTGTGATTCGATTGTTGTTCACCATTTCTATTTTTTCTTCTTTGGTGGGATGCCCACCATGGTTTGTCATTGTGTACTCTGAGGAGGGGCAACTAGCCCGGAACATGTCCATTTGACTGATTTGAATTTGTGATTGTGGCGCCATATACCCCGTGCCTGCACATTGTTGACATCTCCAAGGTTTCCTGGGTGCAAAATCAACGTTTGTGAAGGTTTTAGGGTGCCCAACGCTTGCTCTAACCCCTCCAGTTAGTGCGCACTAACCCCTGCTCTAACTAGTTATCGCGGGGGTTATCGCGCTCTAACGGGGTGCTCTAACTAGTTATCGCGGGGGGTTATCGCGCTCTAACTAGTTATCGCGGGGGTTATCGCGGGGGTTATCGCGCGATAACCTAGTTATCGCGTGGGTTATCGCGTGTGTTTTTTGGGCCCTTGCTTCAAAACCCTCCCTCATTTCGTGTCCAGGTCCTCTTATTCTTCATGGATAGTGCTGTCAATGAGGCCCTGCGGGCTCTCAACACAGCTAACCTCCGGCGGTACACCGATCTGCAGTGCCCCAAGGCCCGGCGGCGGCGTTTGAAGGCGGTTCAGCGGCTGGTGCGAGTTCTATTGGGTGACCCAAACGTTGTGTGTGGCACCAACACCAAAGGCGAAGTTTGTTTAAGTGGTGGGGCGTGCACTGCCCTGTCTGGCCCACTTGGCGGCCATCTTGCATTAACAGCTCAGGAGCATGAGGCCCTGAGCATGCTACGCATGGCATGCAGCATGCATCTCTCCCAACGGGCCCTTTTGCGAATGCCCCGCCGTTGCACACAATGGGACCTAAGGACCGTTCGGCAACGGATCATGCCCTACTTTCCCCAAACAACCATTGTAAAGTCTACCACAGGCCGCAATAGGGCAGCTGCCCATGTGCCTTTGCAATCAATTGTGCAAAATGCAATATCTATGGCCCGAGTTATCGGGAAACCCCCCCCCTAGTGGCGTTGCCATTGTTGTTATTTCACTTGATGCGACTTCCTTGTGGAAGGCATCCTCTACCCGTGCGGATGTATGGGTTAATGTATGGGGGGGGGCAAAATATGCTTCGAAGGTGAAGCTATGGGCCTCATGGTTTTGCATGGATGGCGTGGATGAACAGGCTTTTTTGAGAAGCTTGGACATCTCCGCCAACCTCAACCAAGAGGTGAGGGATGTGGAAGAGGACGTTGTCCTCTTTCAAAACCAATTTTTGACTTGCACTGTCATTTTGACAGGGGATGGGAAGGGGATGCAAGCAATGGGGGGGGCTGGGTCTAAGTGTAGGTTGTGCAAAGACCCCAATGGGATTGTTGAGCAAAGGGGGGTGGAGTCCACCTCAAGATGGGGGGCATTCTTGAGAAGTGTGACCCCTGATAGGCGGCCGGGGGACTACCAACATGCAGCATGCCGCATCCTAAACGGCATTGCAAAGCGCATTGAGACCACCCTTCAGGTACCCCTGGTACCCCTGGTAAGGCCCAAGCTCTGGCAGCTTTGCAGGCCTTCAAACAAGCCCTCAAGGATGAGACCTCAGGCATCCCTCTCAGGGAACGCCTCCCTTCGGCCTCGAGGGCCACAGAAAAAGATTTCGATCTAACAAGCACCAAAGTTTTCCTAACCTCCCCCCCCTTCCAAAGGCAATTTGTGGATTGCCTCAAAGAGCATGTCCCCACAGTGAGGACCCCTGGGGGACCTATGTTATGGGTTGTTGTGCATGTCATGGTGAAATGCATTGAGGGTTTGTATGAGCTTTGGAGGGTGAGGGAGTTGTACACTCTAACCCAAGTGGAACGCCACCGTGCGTTGACCACAAAATTTTCAAAAGCGTGGGGAGACTCAGGTTGGTCTCCCACCAGGTGGATCCATTGGTGCTTGGCACATTCCACTTTTTTTGCCGAGAAATGGAGGAACATTTTTCAATTTTCCTCCATCCCAACGGAGTATCGGCATGGGCCTTACAAAAGGAGGCTCGAAAATTGTTTTAAGGGTTGGTCGTTGGTGAGGCCAAGTGTGTCCCTCCGCCACATGCACCATTGCATGTCCATGAACGCCCTGGAGCAAGGGCTTTTGGGACTGGAGGCAGCCAAGGCCTCAGACATTGATGACTTTGTATGAAAAACGACCACACATGCTTTGTGCCAAGTGTTTTGTGTTGTTTGTCCCAGGGAGGGAGGGAGGAGGGGTGCGCGATAACTACACGCGATAACTACGCGATAACTGAGTTATCGCGCGATAACTAGCGCGATAACTAGTTAGAGCAAGGCGCTCTAACTGCGTTCTAACTCTGTTCTAACTGTGCTCCAACTCTTTGACCCCCCCCCCCAAAAACCACCCCTACAATGAGGGTTATGTGGGGAAAGAAAGGGGATGGGGGGTTTTGGAGGGTGCTGAATCCATTTTTTTAGGTGGTTTGCCCCAAAATTGAGGGTAGGTGGGTGTTCCAGAAATTGCGTTCTAACTAGGGGTTCCGCACCACGCCCTAGAACGCTGCATCCCATATATAACATCCCAATGAAGTGGGAACCACACGGGCCTGTAAATGACTGGTGTGAGTGCAGGGTAGTGACAGATCCTGAATTGGCCCTGCTTATGAAAGGTATTGCTTTCCAGCTGCTAGAGGAACCCAACCCGTCACCCGATGATGCCATTTGGGACAGATGGGTAGATGCAGCATCCCCCAACTGCCCATCGGTCGTCCAATCCATGATGCCTGCATTAACTGACAAAGCATTGGTATACGCCTTCCACAATACCCAGCGGCAAATAAACCTGGCGTCCATTGTGAGGGGATGTGGATATTCCTTTGGCTACCACGCGTAGAACGCATAGCACGAATTTTTCTCGCGTTTTTGCTTTTATGATTGTTTTGTGCTTCCGGGGGGTTTTCGAGGGTGCCCGACGCAATGGAGCTATCCGTTTAGCTCAATTCAACCATTTTCGAGGAGAGAAGCACAATTGCCTCCTGCCTCTGCCTCTGTCTTGGTGCTACGCGTGCTGCGTGTGTTGCGCGTCCTGCGTGTTTCGGTCCGGTGCCTCTGAGTCTGCCTCTGGAAGTCTTCCTACGCGTTCTACGCGTTCTGCAGGGGCTAAGCGCTTCACACCTATCATACCACCCCCGATTTTTTTTTTTTGCCATGCTTTCACCCGTGTACTCTGCCACAAACCTGCACTGGTTCCCAATGGAACTGAAACGTGCGTATTCCAACGACAATTGCCTTCTGCCTATGCGTTTGCCTTGGTGCTACATTGCCCACGTGTGTTGGGTGTTATGTGTGTTGTCGTTTTTCGCTTCTGACGTTGCCTCTGGAGCCGTTCTACGCGTGCTACGTGCTCTGCAGCATGTTTTTGTCCCAACATTCATAGGCCGCTTTGCTTTTATGGTGCAGGAGCCATGCCTGCACCCCTGTACCCCGCCACACATTCTCAATGGTTGCAGAAGGGTGGGAAGCTGGGAGAGTGGAAGCATCCGGAGAAACTGAAGCACGACGCCTTCGTTGTCTTTCAAATTAAACAAGCCACAAGTATGTGTGTGTGTCTCCGTTTTCATCTCGCTTCTCGCCTTGCACCGCTGTCCTCCTCACCCCCTTGTCTCGCAGCGGGGTGGCATGCCGGATGGGTCAATCGGAAGAAGAAAGGGGCCAAGGACAAGCAGGACAAAGAATTTTGGTTGACGAACCTCACAACGTATCAGGTGTACCACGTTCACGGGTTTGTGGTTCATGTGAGCACTATTTTGCGCTGCCCGTTGTCCACTACCGCCTCTTGCACCCTTTTATTACAGGTGAAGGCCCCGAAGGGCAAGCCACATGCGGCACACGTGGTGCAAGACGCCCGCAACAAGAAGGATTGCTTCTTGAGATACAAAAAGGTGTTCTGTGCGTTCTGCGCGTTTTATCCGTTCCCTTTTTCGTTGCCCCTGGAGCTACCTCTCATTGTGTGCTATGCGTTTTGCGCATTCTCGGCGCTCGGCGCGCTTCCTCTCGTATTGCCTCTGGGGTTGTCTCCATGTGTCTTGCATGTTCTGCATGTTCTACAGATTCCGCGCGACCGGCTGTGGACGTGGATCCAAGATGAGGGAACCACGGAGAGTTCGGATGAGGACGAGTTGGAAGAGGAGTCGGAAGAGGAGCCGGAGGAGGCAGAGGAGACGGAGGAGGAGGAGGACGAGGAGGGCAGTGATGCTGCCAGTGTGAAGGACGAGGACGAGCCCTCCCTCGCCCAACGCGCCCCCCGCAGCACCCACCTGGAGGTTGCCCGCATGGCCGCACAACCAAAGGGGACCCCTGTCAAGGCGAAGCCAGAGGCAAAGCCAGAGGCAAGGCCAGAGCCGGAGGAGCTGTCCAAGAAGAAGAAGGAAAAGACGAAGAGTCCACCCAAGAAGAAGAGCAAGGGCAAGAAGAAGGTGGAGGAGAAGCCCAAGCATGTGCGTTACGCAGTGGAAGGCGAACCGCACAGGTCGATGCCCACAGGTGCAACCCGAGGGGAGAAGTACCAAGCCGGGGCCGCCTACGACAACGATGTGCAGGTCATGCAGCGCACCCTGGAGTCGGAATATGAAGTGTCACTCGGACGAGTATGCCAACACTACAAAGTGTGTTTGGCCGAGGAAACACAAGCGCGCCGCGAATAGGGCCTGGCGCTGCTTCCGGTGACGGACGTGCGGGCGTACAGTGTGCAGATGGTCCTCCGCTGTGGCACGAAGAATGCACAAAGCACAGCCGCTGCCAGAGAACTGTTTGAGGAGCGATACCCCAGCAGCTCACCCCGCCAAGTCGCAACCGGGTTGAACAAGGGGGTGTCGGTGTGCACGAACTGTGTCGGAGCCCCGGACTGGCCTACGGAATTTGGTGACCCCGCAGCTGCAGGCCTGCCGTTGGCGAAATTGAAGGGGGAGCCCCTGTCGTCTGGATACCGACCACGGCGCTCCATGGACCAGCTGAGTGCGTTTGGTGCGGAGGACATTGTCGACATGCCCACTGACACTTTGCAGGTGTACTGCATGTGTTGCGTGTTCCCTCTGTAACGCCTCCAGTGCAGCGTGTAGCGCGTCTTCGGCGTTCTGCGCGTGCTACGTGTTCCCGACGTTTCGCCTCTTCGTTGCCTCTGGGGGTGCCTTCCGGTGTTGCACGCGCTTTGCGTGGTCTGTACAGGAGAAGCTGTCGCGCACGGTCCGCATGGCTGGTCTCATGGCCTACACCTTAACGGAGGACAGAGGTGTCGACCTCCCCGACACAGGGGCATGGACACTCGTGAGAACAAAGGATGCAAAGAGGCCGCGGGTGTGCATTCCTGTGCTGGACGTCGTGGCACGGGTCTTTTCACTTGCCTCTGGAGTTGCCTCCTGTATGCTTTGGGCGTCCTACGCGTTCTACGCGGTCTGCACGTTCGATTCTGTGACTGCCTCTGGATTTGCCTTCCCATGTCTTACCTGTTTTGCGCGCTCTGCATATTCTGCAGACAACCTGGGAGGAGTATGGGTATCCGCAGCAGCATGGGTATCCGTATGAGCCGCGATACGAGTATGAGCCGCGGTACGAGTACCAGCCGATGAAGACGGATCCGGACGTGCCTTCGAGCTCCGGGCGTCTCCCGTATGGGTCCGACCCGTACAAGTACCGGCCCCCGGATTATCCGCCGCCACCCACGTATCCTCCACCACAAGGAATGCTGCAGCCACCGCCACCGCCGGGGGACCCACCAGCGCCAATACTCCCACCACCCCAGCCAATGCCGCAAGGGCGTCCGCCACCACCGCCACCGTCCGGGGAGCAGCAAGGCAGGCCGGAGATGGGGCCGGAGACGGGAGCCCCGCACACGGAAGGTGCACAGGTGCGCGTTGCACATTAGTACTATGCGTTCTAGGGGATTTGCGCGTAGCCTCCGGGTGTGCCTCTGGATGCGAGCCCCGTGTTCTCCGCGTTCTGCGTGTTCCACACGTTTCCTTTTTTGTGCCTCTCGGGTTGCCTCTAGAGGTGGGTTGCATGTTTCACGCGTGTTCCGTGTTCTGCAGCACCCAATCAAAACGGAGCCGGAGGAGGAGTCGACCGCGCCAATGGATCCACTGCAGGAGCCGGAGGCAGCCAAGGAAGAGAGCGCTGGGGCGCCGAAGAGCGATGCGGAAATGGGAGAGGAGCCCCCGGAGGAAGCCGCAGCGGCGGGAGAGGAGATGGAGGAGAAGGACGAGATAGTGCAGATTTAGTAAATCGGGCCGACCTAAGTTGGAGCAGTCCAGGCAGCATTTTTTCAAACACACAGGAGGGGGATGAATGGCCCGACCCCGATGAGGTCCGCGGCAGACAAACCTCACAACCCCTCTTCTTTTCCAGGCCAGTGCCGTTGGCCCAGCAAGCACATTCACAGCCAACCCCACAGTGGTGGCATCGGTAGGCGGCGCTTCCATTGGGGCACCGACGCCTGTATTTATTGTGTTGTGAATACTTTTTCGACGTTCGGATGAATGGTGGCGGCTGCGGCCGCTGCTCTGCGTGGACCATGTAGGGTGCACGGACACCGTTTCAAGAAAGCAACAATTGACTTGTTCGTGTTGCCGCCCCCATTGCCCCACCCCCTGTCCTGTGTGTGTTTCGTGTAATACGCGCTCTACGCGTCTGCTTCTTTGTCTGCCTCTGGAGGTCGTGTTACGCGTTCTGCGTGTGCTGCGCGTTCTGCACGTTCCGCTTTTGCTGCCTCTGCTGTTGCCTCTGGAACTGCCACTGGTGTGTTGTGTGTTCTACAGAGTCTCATTTCTCAACAAACTTTGTTTGTGATGCCACCAAAATTTCAACCACCGCTGTACGACCATAGGCTCCCACGGGAGGACAGTGCGGCCGATATCCAGTACGGTATCCGGCCCGGGGAATCCTGGCTCATCGGCTATACTGAGGACGAGGTGTGGGACCATATCATGGCCCCCATAGAGAATCTACAATGCCAAGCCCTACGGGACCACGGAAGGCCAGACCTGCTACCTCTAGTACCTAGGTACAATGCATTTCTAATTCTATTGGGGATGGTGCGACCAATGCAGGTGGACGGGGTTTGGGACCGCAAGGGCCTATTATACAATCCCTATATGGCAAACATGCTGACGCGTCGCCAATACTACTTGCTGCAACGGTTGCTACGTACCGATGTCGTCTCGCTACTGGAAGACTGCAATGGCCAATGGGCGGGAGCGTGGTGCATGGGGGGTGGGGCCTGCGGCGATGAGTCCGTGGTGCCCCACAAGGGAATCCTAGCGGGCCCCTTGAAAATGTTCATAGCCCGGAAACCGCACCCAACCGGGATAAAGTTGTATTGCCTTGCCGATGCAACATGGGGGTACGTGGTGGACATGTATTTGTACACCGGTGTACGTGGCCGGCTACGCCGCTACGATACTGCGGCGGGAAACTTCGATGCCAAAAACATCATGCAGTTGTGAGCATCATTGCTGCCCGAGGGGACGGTGCTATGTGCCGACTCCTTTTCCGGGTCCCACGGCCTTGCAAAGGAATTGGCCGCCAACAAGCGGCCATTCCTCATGATGACGAAGAGGTCCACGTACGGCGTGACATGGGCCGGGGAGCAGGTGCAGGAGGGGCAGACGGCGGTGTGCACTGTTGCGGATTTCAAGTACAGTCTGTGCACGTACAAGAATCCGAAGGTCGGGCACAAACCCCCCCGCGTTGTGCCGATGTTGACGAATGTGTGGTTTGCCCGAAAGGGACCACCTCACCGGCGAAGCGGGCGGGAAGTGCACCCCGTGGTGGCGGCGTACCGCACACTGTCGCGCGGTGTCGATGGTGTGAACCAGATGGCCCTGCAGATGAGGCAGGTTGGCTGCCAGATGACATGGGCCCACGCGGTGCGTGCGTTCGTGCTCCGGTACGCGGTTGTGAATGTGTTCGCAACTTGTCGGCAATTGGGACTTTGCAAGGAGACCACTAGTATGTGGGAATGGCAATGGCAAGTGTTGCGGCGGCGGTACTTTGCCCACCCCCTACGACAAGAGGTACACGTGCTGGTGGCGACACAACGGCGGCGTGTGTGCCACTTTTGCAAGAGGGGAAGAACCGGCTATGAATGTACCGGTTGTGGAAAGGCATTCCACGTGTTGTGCTTTGCACCGGGACATGGCTATGGAGGTGTGCAAGGCGCACGGGACATGGAGGTAGACGAGGAGGACGAGGAGGTGTGGGAGGAGGACCATGAGGACGGGGAGGACAAGGAGGACGAGGAGGACGAGGAGGACGAGGAGGACGAGGAGGACGAGGAGGACGAGGAAGGCGAGGAGGACGAGGAAGGCGAGGAGGACGAGGAGGATGAGGAGGACGAGGAGGATGAGGAGGATGAGGAGGATGAGGAGTAGTGTGGTGGAATGGGGGGCTTGAACGAGACGATCATGGAGGCGGAGCCTCTGCTATCCCTACCCATGGGACCAGTGCGAACCCTGGGGGACAACCGCGTAGGCTGGATACCCAACTGTGAGGACGCGGCCCCTCCTCGATGTGCGCCCGTGTGCAAAGCGACGTGCTGCGCGTTCTGCGCGTTCTGCGCGGTCCAGTATTCCAATTCTGCATGTGCCTCTGGAGGCACGTGTTCGGCGTGCTACGCGTTCTGTGCGTGTTACTTGGTCTGTACGTGTTGTACGCGTTGTGCGCGCTCTACGCGTTTTCAAAACCTTACGTGCAACACCGTGGGCCACAAAAGCGCGCCTCCGGCCAGAAACGTACAAATGGTAGCCAAAGGAATATAAAGGCTATTGCAAAAGTTGGTGGTGGCCCTCTTTCAGGGCACGCGTCCATGCTGCAGGTCTCAATGCACTAATTCCAGCCAGGCTAATCACAAAATGGGTTGGGGAGGGTCGGGGTTTCAGGAGGTCTGTCGGGCCGGCTCGTGCTGCGCACTTCGCACCGGCCCTCCAGACCTCCTGATTTCTGATTTCTGTGTTTTCTGGTTTTCTGTTTCTTTTCTTTGCTTTTCTATTGTTGCTCTGATGGCACACGCAGTGCCTGTGCTTGCCCTCAGGACTTTTCAGTGATCTGCACAGTGCCAGCATCTCCTTCCACGGCGCGCGCGACCGCTGGCGCCTGAAAAAACCCGCAGAGGCCCGAATCGCCTGTTCAAAAGTGGCCTTTTTGACTGACCAGAGCATTCGGTGCACAAAATGCAAATTTTCAAACAGCAATCTTATTTTTAAGACTAGTTTGAATTTTGAGCACCTTTAAGTCAGGGTTTCCAGGATGTCCGATGATCGCTGGTTGCGGCGCTGCAACATGTTTCTCCTCTCAGTGAGGTCAAAGCAGGAATTGGTTGTAAAGTAGGGTATTCAGCCGCCGAGGCCAGAGCCCCACGATAGGACCACCAATCATGCAGTTGAGTGTGAACCAAACACAAGTAGCAAGCCAGTGCTGAGTGAAAGCCAAAACTGTCCACCTGTTACGTTGCCTTTGGACAGGTTTTGTGAGGCATCCCCTGTGTGCGGGCTCTGCCATTCATACACTGACGATCCAGTGCTTGCCTGCTTGTCTGTGTTGAAGGATTGACTAGACTAGGAGCGCCCTACGGTAAGCGTTTGTTCAATATTTTTGTCCACACGGGGCCTCGGCGCAATTCACCCCCCGGCCGCGGCTAGCCGTGTCTAGGAGAGGGGGGGGTTTCCCCCTATTCTCGATCCACCAGCCACCAGCCACCATGGCTAGTCTCACCCCTATGCCATACCATTTGGCATACCGGATACGTTGGCAAGGCAAGGTAAATCTCAAGGCAGCAAGTGCATCAACAGTGTGGTGTGCATAGCCTGGCATTCCAGAATACCTGGTAAGTATACGGGCCAAAAATGGCAATTTGGTACTTTGCATACTTGGATCCTGAGTGCCTAATCATCCTCAGTGTTGGTTGTTGATGATGAATCTAACCATCACCTGTGAGATGATGACCATCCTGCATCCCGGGTGTGGACAGGAATCATGTGCCCAATTCAGGATCATCATGATTCCCCACCATCATATGCATCATGTGTCTGAGTGCCGCTGACGGTAGAAGACGGCTGCCTCGTGTTTCTCTTCTTAGGTTGTTAGCGTGCACACGCGTGGAGCCGACCCCTGCGGGGTGCGGGTGGAGTGGCGCGATGGCGGAGGCCGGACGCACCTCGTGGGGGTTACCGAGTTGGGCCGGATGTTGGGGAATGACCCGCCTCAGGTCCTGCAGGACCTGAAAAGGAGGAGGCAACGGACAGTGCCCATAAATGGCACAATGAGGCCACACGTCTTGCAGAGGAGTTGAAATAGGCCAAGGCCAATGAGGAATGGGTCCGGACTCTTTTGGCGGGCAAGTTGGGGTCAACCCAGACATCAGGGTGTGATTCTCAGTCTGGGTCTCAGTCCCCTAGGGGTGGTGCATCCTCCCCTGTGGGAGGTTTGCCCCCCAACCCCACCTCTCAATGAAGGGAAGCCCCCCCCCCCCCCCACACACACAAGAGAAGAGTTGACCAGAGTTGTGTTGGCCTTCCCCATAATGGCCAAACGGCTCTACGACATGAAGCAGCATGTCCTCCAATTAGGAGCCATTGGCACGCGTTGTGACAAGGGGGGGGGGGATTTCCGCGTCGCGCACCTGTGCGTGGCAAATACCTCTGCCCAAGAGGCCAGTTTAAAGTTGAATGCACATGCATGCGCAGTTTTGCCTCAATGGGATGCGCTGCTCAAGGGCGTGGTGCGGAACCCCCCCAATTTGTGGGCTTGTTAATATGGTTGGAACCCGGACTTTCACATGTTACATGGGTGCACTATGATGCAACAATGTGCCTTGCATGTCTCGTTTGCTTGGTATTGCCCGTTTTGGAATTTTTGCGAATTGGTCTTTTTGTGCTCTAACTAGTTAGAACGGGGTTAGAGCACTAGTTATCGCGTGGGTTATCGCGCGATAACCTAGTTATCGCGGCGGTTATCGCGCTAGTTATCGCGCGAGTTATCGCGTAGGTTATCGCGCTTCATGTTCTCTTGTTGCATGTTTCCCCTCTTCGCTTTAGCTCTCAAATACTCTACAATGGCCCTTGCCGCTGCTCACGCTTGGTGCGAGCACCATCAAAGCTCCTTGGGATCCGTCGCCTTGGCGGACCCGAGGGATTTACGAAGGGTGACGCCACTGTGAGGCGCCCTGTGGCAAGTCATTTCGCAAAGGGTGTCGACTTTGGACTCATCATCCATAAGTCCCCCTTCATGGCCGACGAGAAGGACCCCGGTTCCCGGGAACTACATCTTCGAGTTGCTAGAGGTAAATCCAGGGGTTGCTGGATTTTTGATCCAGCTTCATTCGGACGATGTGGGCGCGGTGGTGGAGTCTGTCACCGCCCATGCCGAGAAGGGTGCGGGGACGAAGACGACCCTCTATGTGGGTCAGGAGGAAGAGGAGGAAGCGGAGGAGGAAGTGGAGGAGGTGGAGGAGGTGGGGGGCGGGAGGGGGAAGGACAAGCCCCACCACCCCCTCATGATTAGTGTCCAGAAGGTAAGGATCCGACCTGGTAAGGGGAAGGGGAAGTCGGATGGTTGGTTCCCCCAACCCCTCACCCACAACGCCCACACAATATACGCCACTGCCCTATACTGTTTGTACAGTCTCTTGAATGTTCAATTGAAAACAGTGCTCTTGGTGCTTCGTCCCGTATAGCTACCGCCGGGTCTGCACTGTAACTACGAAGCCAACCCCAGATACTGTACATTCGCCAACTGCTGGTCAACTCCATGTCGAGAGCATTCAACTTGCTTGTACTTGTGCACTGTGTTGTTGCTACGCCTTCTGCATGAAACGTGAGGAGCTATCTATATTTTACAGCTTATGGTTGCGTTACTTTGTAGTTATGTTGCAATATGTGGGTTTTTTGGGTCGAAGCCAACTTTCTGGAAGCCAAGTCAAATTTTTTTCGCAAGTTAGCGCGCCAAAAGTCCGGAGTTGGCGCGCCAAGTCTGGACTTGGCGCGCGCCAACTGTCTAGTTGGCGGGCGCCAAGTCCGGCTGTCGCGCGCGCCAGGTCCGGTTGTCGCGCGCGCCATCAGTGCTGGGACACTTGGCGCACGCCCACTTGACAGTTTTGGCGCGCCAAGTCCGGACTTGGCGCGCCACCTCAGGACTTTTGGCGCGCCAACTTGCGACTTGGCGCGCCAACAGGGGAATTCGCGCTAGCCAAAACCCGGGAAGCCAAGTTTGGGACTTTTTCACCGTATAGGAGTGTTTTCAGCACGAGAGAGGCATGAAACCCGGGTTTTTTCAGGGTAAAAAGTTTCCATTTACACCAAAAAAGAGGAAAAATTCCCTAGGTAGCCAGTGTAACAACATAATAGACACCCGACATGATTTGGCTGCATTCCGAAGCAAGTTGGCGAATGTCTCTTGGCTTCGTAGTTACAACCGACGACCCCGAAACCAAGCTCCCCATGCACTCCCTGCCCCACAAGGGAGTGGGAGCGTGAGTGGTATGGGGTCACCACTCCCAACACCTTTTCGGGGCAAGGGGTGATTCTTTTTCCTTTTGGGGCAACACCTCCCCTTATTGGGGAGGCCGAGGAAGTGGTTGCAACACAGCCCATGGGGGCCTTTAATAGGGATGCAAATTATCTTGTGCTCACTGTCGGGGACAGGTTGGTGGTGAATCACTTGCTCGAGCACGATTTTTTGAGTGATGTGCAGCCCGAGTGTCTTTTGGATGATCTGCAGAGGATGCCTCTCTTAGAGAAGGCACCCATTTTCAATAAGTACCCCCCCATGGGATGCGCTGTTCTAGGGCGTGGTGCCGAACCCCCCGTATTTTGGGTGTTGTTAATATGGTTGGAACGCGGAATTTCACATGTTACATGGGTGCACTATGATGCAACAATGTGCCTTGCATGTTTCGTTTGCTCGATATTGCCCGTTGTGCACTTTTTGCGATTTGGTCTTTGTGGGCTCTAACTAGTTAGAACGGGGTTAGAGCACTAGTTAGCGTGTGGCTTATCGCGCGATAACCTATTAATAGTTATCGCGGGGGTTATCGCGGGGGTTATCGCGCGATAACTAGTTATCGCGCGAGTTATCGCGTAGGTTATCGCGCTTCATTTTCTGTTTCCCCTCTTTGCTTTAGCTCTCAAAGCTTTCATATTCTTTGTAATGGCCCTTGCTGCCGCCCACGCTTGGTGCGAGCACCATCAAAAGCTCCTTGGGGTCCGTCGCCTTTGCGGTCCCGAGGGGTTTACGATGGGTGACGTCAACGTGAGCCGCCCTGTGGCGACTCGCTTTGAACATGGTCTGGACTTTGGACTCCTTGTCCATAAGTACCCCTTCATGGCCGACGAGAAAGACCCCCTTGTTCTCAGCAACTACATCTTCGAGTTGCTAGAGGTAAATCCAGGGGTTGCTGGATTTTTGATCCAGCTGCACCCGGAGGATGTGGACGCGGTGTTGGAGTCCGTCACCGCCCATGCCGAGATCTTCGAAGGGTGCGGGGACGAAGATAAAGGGTCAGGAGGAACCGGAGGAAGTGGAGGGGGAAGTGGAGGAGGTGGAGGAGTTGGGGGCTGGGAGGGGGAAGGAGAAGCCCCACAACCCCCTCATGATTAGTGTGCAGAAGGTAAGGCTCCGACCCGGTAAGGGGAAGGAGAAGTCGGATGGATGGTTCCCCCAACCGCTCACCCACAACACCCGCCGGGTCTGCACTGACGACCCCGAGAACAAGCTCCCCATGCACTCCCTGCCCCACAAGGGAGTGGGAGCGTGAGTGGTATGGGGTCACCACTCCCAACATTATTTCGGGGCAGGGGTGATTCTTTTTCCTTTTGGGGCAACACCCCCCCTTATTGGGGAGGCGCAGGAGGTGGTTGCCGCTGAGCCCTTGGGGGCCTTCAATAGGGACCCCAATGACCGTGTGCTCACGGTGGGGGGAAGGCTGGTGGTCAACCACCTCCTGGAGCACATTTTTTTGACTGATGTGCAGTTGTAAAGTCTTTTGGATGATCTGGATAGGGTGCCTCTCTCAAAGAAGGCACCCATTTTCAATGCGAACCCCCCGATTGTCGGCAGGCCCCAATATTCTGGGGCCCGCCGCACATTGTATGGCAACTATGGGGGTGCCAACCACCACAAGCACAACCCCCACAAGCTCCATGATCTCCTAGTCCTCAAAAGGGTTGCCGATCGTGTGCTGGAGACGGCGAAGAAGACTGTGGTGGGGGGTGTCGGATGGAGCTGCACCATCCTTGACATGGCCGAAATTTTGGCCTATGACCACCCCGGCCCCCAGCACCTCCATCGCGACGCCCCCCCCTACCCCATTCCCGAAGGCACATTGATTGTCAATTGCCTTATTATGCTAACCCATAATCATGAGGAGGAGGATGGGTCGCATTTTCTTTTTGTGCATGCCCTCTAGTAGTTCGGGGTTCCCTGACCCTTGGGTGGAGAGGGTTGTGCCATTCAAGAGGGGCACTGCCTCTTTTTTTAATGCCCTTGATGTCCACCGGGGGTCGGGCATTCCAAAGACCTCCTCCACGGGGGTGACCCACCCCCGCCTCATGGCATTTTTTGCCATTGAGCTAACCCAAGGGGGGAATCTTCGATTCCCCAACCTGCACGTGACCCAGTCCATCAAGCGGCCCCAGCTGGGGGCACCCGGTGGCCGGCTGCCCAGACAGTCCAGTGTGAGGGGGCGGTTAGGTGTAGGGGGAAGGTCGTAGCCAAGTGCTACGGCTGCGACCGGGCCGCTTTGTGCGCCGCCCACAAAGTCTAAGATGGCCTTTGTGTGCCATGCCAGGGGGGGGGGGGGGGGGGTGGAGGGGGGGGAGGAGGAGGAGGTGGTGGAGGACCCCAATGGGGTCAGCATTGAGCCATCTGCTCAGTGCTTGCTCCCGGTGGGAACAACCACCGGGCATTTTTTGTTGTCGGCGTGGGGGAATGGGAGGGAGGTGATTGCCCCCCTCACTAATGAGGAGGTGTGGGGGGTCGCAGGCCACCCCGATCAGTGCCCCTTGGCCAAGGTGTGCCATGGGCAGGCACAACATGCCCTCGCCCTCCCTGCGAGGGCATGTTGGGATTAGGGTGCCGCCGGGGTGCATTTTAATTGGTGGTGAGGAAGGGATTGTATGGAGGAGTGGCAAGGGTGGCCCTTGAGCTCGAGGGGGTGGCTCAGGTGGTGGAGTGGGGGCAATTTGGGGAGTATGCCGCCGTCACGGACTTCGTCTGGGTGCGGAGGATAAACCTGGTGCTGGACGACGCCAAGAAGGAGGGCAAAGTCATGTGCCCATGTCACCAGGGGTGAAAACTTCCCACTACACCCTGCACTAACCCCTGCTCTAATTAGTTATCGCGCTAGGTTATCGCGTTCTAACTAGGTGCTCTAACTAGTTATCACGCTAGGTTATCGCGTTCTAACTAGTTATCGCGGGGTTATCGCGGGGGTTATCGCGGGGGTTATCGCGTTCTAACTAGGTTATCGCGCTAGTTATCGCGGTGGTTATCGCGTGTTTTTTTTTGTTTCTTTTGTTCTTCTTAGGCCACCATCCTGCAGCTGCCGCGTATCTTCGTCAAGGACGAAGCCCAGGCGCCAGCGGCAGCACCAGGAGCAGCAGAAGCAGCAGGGACACGGGCCGCCAAGCCGGTGGCGGCCCGTGTGGAGCTGGAGGCGGAGAAGAGGCTAGCGGAGGGGGCGGCCGGGCGGTGGGGGGGCCTGGGGATGAGGCCTGCCAGATGGGGGGGGGACGGGATGGTACCGGCAGGTCACCATCATCAAGAAGGAGGGGGGGGTGGAGAGGAAGACCAACCTCACCCTCCCCTCCTTTGTGTGGGTTGGGGGGGAAACGGCCAAATGGCCGAATGCCGCTGAGGGGGAAACGATTGCGGCTTTTTTGTGTTTGTTTGGGATGAGTGACCCCCCCCAAAGGAAAAATTATTTTTTGTTGAGGGTTTGCTTCATTGATGAAGCATCGGGGGAGTACACCGGGAGGGAAGTGTGGCAGAAGGTGCACAAGGGGGGGGGGCATCCACCAGGTTGGGGGTTATATGACCCCCCCCCCATCGGTGTTGGATGCCACTGCCGAATGGGTTCGGCAGTATGCGCCCAAGGGGGGAAGGCCGGGAAAGCATACCAAGCGGGGGCCTGAGGTGGTGGTTGTTGAGGCGGATGCCCCCCCCCCCCCCCCCAAAGGGGTAAGGTCCCCACCCCCTCCCCCAAGCCGTCGAAGGTGGCGAAGGTGGCGGCCCAGCCCCCCCCTTGAGGCCCTGGATGTGGAGGCCTTGGGGGCCAGTGTGGGCACCCACGTGACGGACGCTTGCCAAGTTTTGGTGGAGCAAGCGGCCGCCACGGGGGTCGAGGCCGCACTAGCCAAGGGTCGGTCGGCCCACCACAAGTCGGCCTTGGCGAAGGCCGAAAAGGTCTAGGGCAACGCCCAGCGTGCCCTGGACTAGGCCCTCAACCTGGCCGTCAAGAGGGGGGAGGAGGTGGAGACGGTGAGGGGGGCCCTGAGGGAGGCCGAGGAGGGGAGGCGGAAGGCGATGGAGGCGTCGGCTCTGAGGCAGGAGGTGGAGGCGCTGCAGAGGAGGGGGGAAGACCTCCAGCAGCGCCCGGGGGTGGCTGAGGCGCAAGTGCGCAGCCTCACCTCCACCCTCAGTGCCTCCTTCACCGCCCAGCAGGCACTGGGGCCACCAGGGATGCAGAGTCAGGGTAGCAGGAGTAGGAGTGGGAGTCAATGACTCCTGGGTTTGCTAAGGGGGTTGCCTAAGTGCATTTTTCGTGGGGAGGAGCGATATGGGGCCCAAGTGGACATGTGCCACTTCGGCCTAGTGGGAAGCAGAAACCCCAACCCCTCTAATTTTAGGGCGACCCACATGGCTGTTGCTACCCTGAGGCCTTCCCTCACCCCCTTGGTTGTAGACCTGAATGAGCATTGCACCTCCAATGCTCCACCATGGTTCACATGGTGTAGCATCCAAGTTGTTCGCCCCCAAGGGGCGGACACCATGGGCCTTCACGCCCATTTGCGTGATGGGGCGCCCATGGCGCTCATTGTGTGTATGGGGTCTTTCACAGGGGGTGATTTTTGGGTGGAGAGTGGTGGCCTGCTGAATTCCTCCTTGAGGGAAAAAAAGCGGCACACCCGTGTGTGCAAGGGTAGGGCGGTGGAGGGTTGGGCATGCAAGGCCACCCCCCAAGCCCCGGTGTTGTTGGCACTACACGCTCCATTGCCATGGGAGGGCGAGCGATGGAGCGTGATTTTTTACAGTGCGGGGGGGGGGGGGGGGTGCTTTACTGCACGCCTCTGTGGCGGCAGCAGCTGGTGGCCATGGGTTTTAGGATGCCCAATGCTTGCTCTAACCCCTCCAGTTAGTGCACACTAACCTCTGCTCTAACTAGTTATCGCGGTAGTTATCGCGCTCAAACTGGGTGCTCTAACTAACGGGGGCTTATCGCGTTCTAACTAGTTATCGCGGGGGGTTATCGCGGGGGTTGTCGCGCGATAACCTAGTTATCGCAGGGGTTATCCGGTGGGTTATCGCGTGTGTTTTTTGGGCCCTTGCTTCAAAACCCTCCCTCATTTCCTGCCCAGGTCCTCTTATTCTTCATGGATAATGCTTTTTACGAGGCCCCGAGGGCTCTGAACTCAGCTAACCTCCAGCGGTACACCGATTTGCAGTGCCCCAAGGCCCGGCGGCGGCGGTTGAAGGCTGTTCAGCGCCTGGTGCATGCGAGTTCTATTGGGTGATCCCAACATTGTGTGTGGCACCAACACCAAAGGAGAAGTTTGTTTAAGTGGTGGGGCGTGCACTGCCCTGTCTGGCCCACTTGGTGGCCATCTTGCATTCACAGCTGAGGAGCATGAGGCCCTGAGCATGCTACGCATGGCATGCAACATGCATCTTTCCCAGCGGACCCTTTTGCGAATGCCCTGCCGTAGCACACAACGGGACCTAAGGACCGTTCGCCAACGGGTCATGCCCTACTTTCTCCAAGCAACCATTGTAAAGCCTACCACAGGCCGCAACAGGGCAGCTGCATGCCCATGTGCCTTTGCAGTCAATTGTGCAAAATGCAATATCTATGGCCCGAGTTATTGGGAACCCCCCCCCTAGTGGCGTTGCCATTGTTATCATTTCATGCGACTACCAACATGCAGCATGCCGCATTCTAAATGGCATTGCAAAGCGCACTGAGACCACCCTTCAGGCCCTCCCCCCTGGTACCCGTGGTAAGGCCCAAGCTCCTGCAGCTTTGCAGGCCTTCACACAAGCGTTGAAGGATGAGACGTCAGGCATTCCTCTGGGGTACGTCTCCCCTCGGCCTCAAGGGCCGAGGCAAAAGATTTCGATCTTACAAGCAGCAAAGTTTTCCTAACCTCCCCCCCTTCCAAAGGCAATTTGTGGATTGACTCAAAGAGCATGTCCCCACGGTGAGGACCCCTGGTGGACCTCCGTTATGGGTTGTTGTGCATGTCATGGTGAAATGCATTGAGGGTTTGTATGAGCTTTGGAGGGTGAGGGAGATGTACACTGTAACCCAAGTGGAACGCCACCGTGCGTTGACCACAAAATTTTCAAAAGCGTGGGGAGACTCAAGTTGCTCCCCCACCAGGTGGATCCATTGGTGCTTGGCACATTCCACTTTTTTTGCCGAGAAATGGAGGAACATTTTTCAGTTTTCCTCCATCCCAACGGAGTATCGGCACGGGCCTTACAAGAGGAGGCTCGAAAATTGTTTTAAGGGTTGGTCCTTGGTGAGGCCAAGTATGTTCCTCCGCCACATGCACCATTGCATGTCCATGAACGCCCTAGAGCAAGGGCTTTTGGGACTGGAGGCAGCTAAGGCCTCAGACATTGATGACTTTGTATGCAAAAAGACCATACATGCTTTGTGCCAAGTGTTTTGTGTTCTTTGTCCTAGTGAGGGATGGAGCAGGGGTGCGCGATAACTACCCGCGATAACTACGCGATAACTGAGTTATCGCGCGATAACTAGTGCTCTAACTAGTTAGAGCAAGGTGCTCTAACTGTGTTCTAACTCTGTTCTAACTGTGCTCCAACTCTTTGACCCCCCCCCCAAAAAACCACCCCTACAATGCGGGTTTTGTGGGCAAAGAAAGGGGATGGGGGTTCTTGAGGGTGCTGAATCCATTTTTTTAGGTTGTTTGCCCCAAAATTGAGGGTAGGTGGATGTTCCGGAAATTGCGTTCTAACTAGGGGTTCCCCACCACGCCCTAGAACGCTGCATCTCACATTGTCGGCAGGCCCCAAGATTCAGGGACCCGCCGCACAGTGTATGCCAACTATGGGGGCCGCAACCACCACAAGCACAACCCCCACAAGCTGCACGATCTGCCGGTCCTCAAAAGAGTCCCATGACAGATCGTGTGCTTGAGACTGCGAAGAAGAGTGTGGCCGGGGGGGTTGGGTGGAGCTGCACCATTCTTGACATGGCAGAAATTTCGAGCTATGAAGACACCCCGCAGCACCTCCATCGCGATGCCTCCCCCTACACTATGCCCGACGGCACATTGATTGTTAATTGCCTCATTTTGCTCACCCAAAAAAATGAGGCCGAGGATGGGTCGCATTTTCTTTTTGTGCCCTCCAACAGTTCGGGGTTCCTTGACCCTTGGGTGCATGGAGAGGGCGGTGCCATTCAAGAGGGGTACTACCTTTTTTTTAATGCCCTTGATGTTCACCGGGGGTCGGGCATTCGAAAGGCCTCGCCCACTGGTGTGACCCATCCTCGCCTCATGGCATTTTTTGCAATTGAGCTAACCCAAGGGCCTAACCTACGATTCCCAAACCTGCATGCATGTCACCCAGTCCATTAAGCGGCCCCAGCTGGGGGCGCCTGGTGGCCAGGTTGCCAAGACCGTCCCCTCTCAGGGGGCGGTTAGGTGTAGGGGGAAGGTCGTGGCCAAGTGCTACGGTTGCGAGCGGGCTGCTTTGTGCGCCGCACACAAAGATGGTCTTTGTGTGCCATGCCAAGAGGGGGATGAGCAAGAGGGGGGGGGGGGGTTGGTGGAGGACCCCAATGGGGTCAACATTGAGTAATGTGCTTAGTGCTTGCTCCTAGTGGGAACAACCACCGGGCATTTTTTGTTGTCGGGCAGGGGGGGGGGGAAGGGAGGTGGTTGCCCCCCTCACTAATGAGGAGGTGGGGGGGGGGGGTGCCCCCTGGCCAAGGTGTGCCATGGGGAGGCATTGCCGTGGCCCTCCTTGCACGGGCATGTTGGGATTAAGGTGCCGGCGGGCACCATTTTGGTGGTGAGGAAGGGAATGTATGGAGGAGTGGCAAGGGTCCCCCCTGAGCTCGAGGGGGTGGCTCAGGTGGTGGAGTGGAGGCAAGTTCAGGAGTATGCGGCGTCACCGATTTTGTCTGGCTGCGGAGGATGAACCTAGTGCTGAACGACCCCAAGAAGGTGGCGGGCAAAGGCATGTGCCCATTATGTCACCAGGTGTGAAAAGTGCGCGCTAAACCCTGCTCTAACCGTTGCTCCAACTAGTTATCGCGGCAGTTATCGCGCTCGAACTGGGTGCTCTAACTAGTTATCGCGCTGGGTTATCGCGTTCTAACTAGTTATCGCGGCGGTTGTCGCGGGGGCTATCACGTGGGTCATCGCGCTCTAAATAGGGGTGCGTCGCCAAAAGGTGTGCGCAGAACCCCCCCCCCCTTTTGGGTACCACTAGAACCACAATGTGCACGCGTTTACGATGCCTAAGAGTCGCTGTAGGAGTTCCTATAAGTGTCCTAAGTCCAAAGCAAGCCTAGGTTGTGGAGGGCCACACGCTATGTTGAATTTCCAAAAATGACCAAAAGCGCACAAAGGTGGGTTCCAGCAGGGGTTCAGGCGCAGAAAGGGGGGTTCCAGCAGAGGTTCCAGCAGGGGTTCCGGCGCAGAAAGGGGGTTCCAACAAGGTTCCAGCAGAGGGTTCCAGCGCAGAACGGGGCTCCAGCAAGGGGTTCCAGCAGGGGTTCCAGCACCTTTGTTTCACCGTTGTTCCCTTGCATTTCAGCCCACATGCCTTTGTTGGCCCCCTTGGTCGGCTAGGCCAAGGGTGCCCGGGCTGCGGTGGGCACTGGGGGCTATGCTGGCCACGATGGGTTGGGCTGCACCGACCTCGCCGCCCACCCCGACACCAAGGTGGGGATCCCCTTGGGCACCACCATTGCCTGCATCCGCCTCTTGCGCCCCCTTCTCGCTGCCGACAAGCCGCCTTGCGCCCTCACCGACTGGCTGCAGGGGGTCTTGGAGGACAACCCCACTGTGCCGATCCTACAGGTCCGGCTGCATGCCGACGACGTGGATGATGTCATCCAAGCCTGCACTGGGAGGGCGAACCCCACCGTCAACAAGACGCAACGGCGTCATGTTGGGACGGAGGGCACCACGCTCCTCTTCGCCGCCCACAAGCCCACCACCAAGAAGGCCGCGAGGGACAAGTACCCCTTCAAGCATTCCCACCTTGACACCCTCCAGTACGTGGTGGACAGCAAGCCCGCCATGGCCCTGCCCAACTACTCCCTCAACAGCTACTCCCCCTACCGCTGGAAGCCGTCGGCACCTGTCCGGACCTGGTTATGAGACCGGTTGGAACCTGGAGAGGAGCCCTGTTGGGACCTGGAGAGCAGACGTGTTGGGACCTGGAGAGCAGACCTTTTGGGACCTAGAGAGCGGACATGTTGGGACCTGGAGAGCAGACCTATTGGGACCTAAGATAACACCCACATGTGCATGTGCATGTACGTGGTGCGTTGCGATGGTGCTGAGGGCAATGCGCCACCTTGAACGGAAACCTTTTTTGGTTTTAGCCCCTAGGTTGCGTGTTACCTCGCGTAGGACATTATAATTATAGTTGCGATGTGCACGAAGTGCCTAAGGTGGTGTCACGAGTGGGAGGCTTCACATAGCCTACCCCTTGGGGACGTCACCAAGATTTACGCCCTATATGCATGCATTCAATCAAAGTTTTGATATATTGTTGTAGCCTGTTTGATTCTGGACTGAAGGGGGTGGTACCATGGGGTGCAACACATGAATACACTGTACGACATTGCAAAGTGTTGACCATGACGTTGCACTGTGCCTGTGCCTGTACCTTGGGGTCAATGAGAGGGAAAGGCGAGACAAGGGGGGGTGGGGGGGGGGGGGCAGTGCTAGAAGGGGGTGCTAGAAGGGGTGCTGGAAGGGGTTCCAGCGCTGGAAGGGTTCGCTGGAAGGGTCCGCTATAGAAGGGGGTTCCGGCGCTTGAAGGGGTTCCAACATGGGTTCCAGCAAAGGGTTCCCGCGCAGAAAGGGGTTCCAGCAAGGGGTTCACGCAGGGGTTCCACCGGTCACACCTTTCCCGTTTGTCACAGAAACCATGGAGAAGGCAGTTGCCGCACTTGTGGATAGCATCCCACAGCTCAAGCCATACACGGCCATCAAGGGGAAGGCCCGAGCAGAGCGGCGGCACCACATATAGACCATCATGCGGGAAGTTTTAGTGGATCCGGAGGCAGTTGTTGTTGAGGGTGGTGGGGGCTTGTACATCCGTTTCGCCGGGCACGACGACAATGAGGACCCTCGTGTAGTGCGCGCAATCGGACTATGGGCCACTGGTAGGAGATTGAAGTTATCAATGCGGCAGATGTTGGCCCTCCCGCGCGAATGCACACGCCGCAATCTTGCCGAAGCGCGCACAAGGTTAACACCATACGCCACCACAACCTACGCTATCAATGGCCCCAACATGATCGAGCGGCGGTGCGCAACGTCAGCAACACTAGAAGACCTTGTTTTTACGCAGTTGAAGATAGCCGAGACCCTAGGGGAGCTTGAAGCGGAAAACGAGAAGATTTGGATTTTGATGTGCCCCGATGCTACGTCATTGTGGCACACATCGGTCACTAAGATCGATGTTTTTGTAAAATGCTGGGCCTCGGGGTTTTCTGCTGTGGGGGACATCCACAAATGGGTGATGTGGGTGTGCATGGATGGGCCCGATGACGCCGCATGGTTGCAGGCTTTAGATGAGGCTGCGGGCCAAAATGCCCAAATCATCCACCTACAGGAAAGTTGTACATTGCGTACCAAAAACGAAACCAAAAAGTTTCAATGTAAACTGACCGGAGATTGGAACCTAATGATGGTGACGAACGGGGGGGGGAAGTGTTGGTTGGGCTGCCCCGATGCCACCGGCTTGGTGCCGATAGAGGGCATGGTAAACAAAATTCAATGGGGGGCATTTCTTCGAAGTGTGTGTATTCGCATAGGAGACTATGCACACGCAGGTTGTAGGGTAACCAATGCTTTCAAGAAGCGCCGAACAGAAACTATTACCAAGTTAGCAGTGGGTGTTGTTGGAGTGCGGCGAATTGCTAGTGAGTTTGCCGATATATGGTCTACCCTTTTAGCAAATGTAAAGCATGTGGCTTCTGCTGACAGGTATTTCCAAAAGACCACTAAGGCAGGGCAATTTGATATCAGCACCTCTATGTTGTTCTTGACAGACCCCAAGTACCATGTTCGAATTGTACATGGCCTCAGGAACCATTTTTCCAACACCATTTTTGGTGGTGTCCTCTTGTGGACACTTATTGAAGCGTTGCTGCGCAATATGCGTAGCCTATATGCCTTGTGGAGGCCATAGACACCATTGACCAATGGTCAGGTGCAAGAGGCCAAGACTCACTGCCGTAAAATCGGTGAGGCATGGCCCCCATTGGGTTGGAAGTCAACCCCATGGGTCCACTGGACAGTGGCCCATTGTGGAGCGGTGCTCCAAAAGTATCGTAACCTTTATGTGTTCAGCAGTATACCTACGGAACACAGGCATAAGCCTTTCAAACTTGCTGTCAAAAACAGCATGCGTGGGTGGTGCCTTCACCGCCCACGCGTTTCACGACGTGGTCTCACCCATGTATTGAACGTGGAGACCCTTGACGTACGTGAACGGGGGATAAGTGGCCGTTTGAATACATGCGTGAATTTCACGTGACTCGACCCAAAACTTGAGGTTTTCGGGGGGAAAAGCCATAATTTTGGTTCCTTCTGAGGGATTTGAGGGGGTAAAATTCTTCCCCCAGCTTCATTACGCATCATCCAATGAAGGTCCCGCCCCAAAAGCATCCGCCATGCCCAACCCGCGCCCAAAACGAGAGGTGCCAAAACCCAGCAAGCCTTTAGCCGATTTATAGGCGTGAATTCACGTGAATTCGTACAAAATTCGCACGAATTTCGTACGAATTTCACGTGAATTCACGTGAATTCATACAAATTTCACCCTTGTGCACCCCCTCATTTGTCCTAACACCCAGGGTATCACCCTCCCAAACACCCCTGCAGGCACCCTAGCTACAGGCAACATGTGCACATGTGTGTGGGTGTGCCTTTGTGTGGGGTGTGTGGGTTTGTGTGGGTTTGTGTATGGGTGTATGGTTGGGTTTGCATGTGGGTGGATGCGTGACTTCCTGTTTGTTTCTACTTGCGGGCGAGCGTCTTTGTGTTGGTGTGTGTGAGGATGTGGGGGCCACCCAACCACATACGCACACAAACCCGTCCCAAACCTCACACCAACACCCGCACACCAACACACACAGCCACGGACCCGTGGATACACACCCACACACAAACACGCACCCACGTGCACAAACCAATCCACACACACACACACACACACACAGACACACGCACAATGATTCCGCCCTACGTAGCTAACCACGACACATCCACTGTGCAAGTGTGTGTGCGTATGTGTGGCTGGGCAGTGTGTGGGTGTGGGTGGGGTGGCAGGGCGGTTTCATTCCACTAATGGGATGTGGGTGTGTGTGTGGGGGGGCGGGGGGGTACATGTACAATTGTCTCTTTGTTTCTGGGTGTGGGCGTGCGCCTGTGTGTGGTGGGGGTGAGGATGTGAGGAGCACCAAACCATGCACATATACTCACAAGCCACACACACACACACACACACACACACACACACACACACACACACACACACACACACAGGAGGAGGAGGAGGAGGAGATGCGGTCCCCCGGTAGGGCGCCCCCGCGGCACATCCCCATGGTGCCCGCCGGCCCTCCACGGTCTGGCACGCGACCGGGAGGGGGTTTTCATCCCAACCCGTCCGGCTAAGCATCATGGCGGCGGCTCTCCTCTTCGTCTCCTCCCCTTGTCCCCTGGTCCGCACTATGTGCATGCACCCCCGCCCTACACGTAGCCGGATTTCCTCCCAGGGGCACGGAACGGGGGGCGAGGCGGAGCGCCGGCTCCACTTCCGGCACGGTCCACCACCCCCCCAAGGGAAGGGGGACGCAGTCTCACGGGTGTGGGCCCTTAGCCGCCAGGTACTACCGACTGGGCGGCGTTTGGCCGGCGGAACACGGGGGCTTGGTCCGTGGCCCGATCCCCCCCCCCCGGCCCCGCACGGCACTCCTGCCGGAGTCGTCCGCGCGAGGACACACAAACCCCCGCCTCGGTGAAACCAAAGCGGAGGAGGCCCCCTCGCCTCAGCGGCGGGGACCTCCGCGGTCTCAAAGCCGAGAAGGCCCCCTCGCCTTAGCGGAGGGGGCCTTGGCGATCCCAAAGCGAAGGAGGTCCCCCCCGCCTCGGCGGCGGGGGTCTCCGTTATCCCAAAGCGAAAGAGGCCCCCTCGCCTCGGCGGCGGGGGCCTCGGTGATCCCAAAGAGCAAGGGCCCCCCTCGCCTCAGCAGCGGGGGCCTCGGTGGTCCCAAAGCGGCGGAGGCCCCCTCGCCTCGGAGGCGGGGGCCTCGGTGATCCCAAAGCGAAAGAGGCCCTCTCGCCTCAGCGGCGCGGGCCTCGGTGATCCCAAAGAGCAAGGGCCCCCCTCGCCTCAGCGGCGGGGGCCTCGGTGGTCCCAAAGCGGCGGAGGCCCCCTCGCCTCAGAGGCGGGGGCCTCAGTGATCCCAAAGCGAAAGAGGCCCCCTGGCCTAAGCGGCGGGGGCCTCGGTGATCCCAAGGAGCAAGGGGCCCCCTCGCCTCAGCGGCGGGGGCCCCGGTGGTCCTAAATCGGCGTAGGCCCCCTCGCCTCAGCAGCGGGGGCCTCGGTGCTCCCAAAGGGAAAGAGGCCCCCTCGCCTCAGCGGCGGGGGCCTCGGTGCTCCCAAAGCCAAGAAGGCCCCCTCGCCTCAGCGGCGGGGGCCCCGGTGGTCCCAAAGCAAAAGAGGCCCCCTTGCCTCAGTGGCGGGGGCCTCGGTGGTCCCAAAGCGAAGGAGACCCCCTAGCGTCAGTGGCGGGGGCCTCGGTGCTCCCAAAGCGAAAGAGGCCCCCTCGCCTCAGCGGAGGGGGCCTCGGTGGTCCCAAAGCAAAGGAGACCCCTCGCCCTAGCGGGGGGGGCCTCGGCGGTCCCAAAGCCAAGAAGGCCCCCTCGCCTCAGCGGCGGGGGCCTCGGTAATCCCAAAGCCAAGAAGGCCCCCTCGCCTCAGCGGCGGGGCCTTGGTGTCCCAAAGCGAAGGAGGCCTCCTCGCCTCAGCGGCGGGGCCTCGGTGGTCCCAAAGCGAAGGAGGCCTCCTCGCCTCAGCGGCGGGGGCCTCGGTGGTCCCAAAGCGAAGGACGCCCCCTAGCCTCAGCGGCGGGGGCCTCGGTGCTGCCAAAGCGAAAGAGGCCCCCTCGCCTCAGCGTAGGGGGCCTCGGTGGTCCCTAAGCGAAGGAGGCCCCCTTGCGCCAGCGGCGGGGGCCTTGGCGGTCCCAAAGCGAAAGAGGCCCCATCGCCTCAGCGGCGGGGGCCTCGGTGATCCCAAGGCAAAGGAGGCCCCCTCGCCCTAGCGGCGGGGGCCTCGGTGCTCCCAAGCTAAATAGGCCCGCCCGTCTCAGCGGTGGGGGCCTCGGTGGTCCCAAAGCGAGAGAGGCCCCCTCGCCTCAGCGGCGGGGGCCTCGGTGTTCCCAAAGAGCAAGGG
This sequence comes from Eutreptiella sp. 'Long Island Sound 2002', assembly GCA_964036045.1. Classification (NCBI taxonomy): domain Eukaryota; phylum Euglenozoa; class Euglenophyceae; order Eutreptiales; family Eutreptiaceae; genus Eutreptiella; species Eutreptiella sp. 'Long Island Sound 2002'. The sequence goes on along the minus strand of OZ038382.1, from coordinate 147,074,848 downwards.
GCCCCCTCGCCTCCGCGGCGGGGGCCTCGGTGATTCCAAAGCGGCGGAGGCCCCCTCGCCTCAGGGGCGGGGGCCTCGGTGATCCCAAAGCGAAAGAGGCCCCCTCGCCTCAGTGGCGGGGGCCTCGGTAATCCCAAAGCGAAAGAGGCCCCCTCGCCTTAGCGGCGGGGGCCTCGGTGCTCACAAAGCGAAAGAGGCCCCCTCGCCTCACTGGAGGGGGCCTCGGTGGTCCCAAAGCGAAAGAGGCCCCCTAGCCTCAGCGGCGGGGGCCTCAGTGGTCCCAAACCCAAGAAGGCCCCCTCGCCTCAGCGGCGGGGGCCTCGGTGGTCCCAAAGCCAAGAAGGCCACCTCGCCTCAGCGGCGGGGGCCCCGGTGGTCCCCAAACGAAAGAGGCCCCCTCATGTCTGAGGCGGGGGCCTCGGTGGTCCCGAAGCGAAAGAGGCCCCCTCGCCTCAGCGGCGGGGGCCTCGGTGCTCGCAAAGCGAAAGAGGCCCCCTCGCCTCAGTGGAGGGGGCCTCGGTGGTCCCAAAGCCAAGAAGGCCACCTCGCCTCAGCGGCGGGGGCCCCGGTGGTCCCCAAACGAAAGAGGCCCCCTCATGTCTGAGGCGGGGGCCTCGGTGGTCCCAAAGCAAAAGAGGCCCCCTTGCCTCAGTGGCGGGGGCCTCGGTGGTCCCAAAGCGAAGGAGACCCCCTAGCGTCAGTGGCGGGGGCCTCGGTGCTCCCAAAGCGAAAGAGGCCCCCTCGCCTCAGCGGAGGGGGCCTCGGTGGTCCCAAAGCGAAGGAGACCCCTCGCCCTAGCGGGGGGGGCCTCGGCGGTCCCAAAGCCAAGAAGGCCCCCTCGCCTCAGCGGCGGGGGCCTCGGTAATCCCAAAGCCAAGAAGGCCCCCTCGCCTCAGCGGCGGGGCCTTGGTGTCCCAAAGCGAAGGAGGCCTCCTCGCCTCAGCGGCGGGGCCTCGGTGGTCCCAAAGCGAAGGAGGCCTCCTCGCCTCAGCGGCGGGGGCCTCGGTGGTCCCAAAGCGAAGGACGCCCCCTAGCCTCAGCGGCGGGGGCCTCGGTGCTGCCAAAGCGAAAGAGGCCCCCTCGCCTCAGCGTAGGGGGCCTCGGTGGTCCCTAAGCGAAGGAGGCCCCCTTGCGCCAGCGGCGGGGGCCTTGGCGGTCCCAAAGCGAAAGAGGCCCCATCGCCTCAGCGGCGGGGGCCTCGGTGATCCCAAGGCAAAGGAGGCCCCCTCGCCCTAGCGGCGGGGGCCTCGGTGCTCCCAAGCTAAATAGGCCCGCCCGTCTCAGCGGTGGGGGCCTCGGTGGTCCCAAAGCGAGAGAGGCCCCCTCGCCTCAGCGGCGGGGGCCTCGGTGTTCCCAAAGAGCAAGGGGCCCCCTCGCCTCCGCGGCGGGGGCCTCGGTGATTCCAAAGCGGCGGAGGCCCCCTCGCCTCAGGGGCGGGGGCCTCGGTGATCCCAAAGCGAAAGAGGCCCCCTCGCCTCAGTGGCGGGGGCCTCGGTAATCCCAAAGCGAAAGAGGCCCCCTCGCCTTAGCGGCGGGGGCCTCGGTGCTCACAAAGCGAAAGAGGCCCCCTCGCCTCACTGGAGGGGGCCTCGGTGGTCCCAAAGCGAAAGAGGCCCCCTAGCCTCAGCGGCGGGGGCCTCAGTGGTCCCAAACCCAAGAAGGCCCCCTCGCCTCAGCGGCGGGGGCCTCGGTGGTCCCAAAGCCAAGAAGGCCACCTCGCCTCAGCGGCGGGGGCCCCGGTGGTCCCCAAACGAAAGAGGCCCCCTCATGTCTGAGGCGGGGGCCTCGGTGGTCCCGAAGCGAAAGAGGCCCCCTCGCCTCAGCGGCGGGGGCCTCGGTGCTCGCAAAGCGAAAGAGGCCCCCTCGCCTCAGTGGAGGGGGCCTCGGTGGTCCCAAAGCGAAAGAGGCCCCCTAGCCTCAGCGGCGGGGGCCTCGGTGGTCCCAAAGCCAAGAAGGCCCCCTCGCCTCAGCGGCGGGGGCCTCGGTGGTCCCAAAGCCAAGAAGGCCACCTCGCCTCAGCGGCGGGGGCCTCGGTGGTCCCCAAACGAAAGAGGCCCCCTCATGTCTGAGGCGGGGGCCTCGGTGGTCCCGAAGCGAAGGAGGCCCCCTAGCCTCAGTGGCGGGGGGCCTCGGTGGTCCCAAAGCGAAGAAGGCCCCCTCGCCTCAGCGGTGGGGGCCTCAAGATGTTTTTGTAAAATGCTGGGCCTCGGAGTTTTCTGCTGCGGGGGACATCCACAAATGGGTGATGTGGGTGTGCATGGATGGGCCCGATGACGCCGCATGGTTGCAGGCTTTAGATGAGGATGCGGGCCTAAATGCCCAAATCATCCACCTACAGGAACGTTGTACATTCCGTGTCACAAACGAAACCAAAAAGTTTCAATGTAAACTGACCGGGGAGTCGAAACTAATGATGGTGACGAATGGGGGGGGGGGGGGGGGGCTGTTCGTTGGGCCTCCCCTGATGCCACCGGCTTGGTGCCGATAGAGGGCATGGTAAACAAAATTCAATGGGGGGCCTTTCTTCGAAGTGTGTGTATTCGCATAGGAGACTATGCACACGCAGGTTGTAGGGTAACCAATGCTTTCAAGAAGCGCCGAACAGAAACTATTACCAAGTTAGCAGTGGGTGTTGTTGGAGTGCGGCGAATTGCTAGTGAGTTTGCCGATATATGGTCTACCCTTTTAGCAAATGTAAAGCATGTGGCTCCTGCCGACGGGCTATTCCAAAAGACCACTAAGGCAGAGCAATTTGATATCAGCACCTCTATGTTGTTCTTGACAGACCCCAAGTACCATGTTCGAATTGTACATGGCCTTAGGAACATATTTTCCTAACACCATGTTTGGTGGTGTCCTCTTGTGGACACTTATTGAAGCGTTGCTGCGCAATATGCGTAGCCTATATGCCTTGTGGAGGCCATAGACACCATTGACCAATGGTCAGGTGCAAGAGGCCAAGACTCACTGCCGTAAAATCGGTGAGGCATGGCCCCGATTGGGTTGGAAGTCAACCCCATGGGTCCACTGGACAGTGGCCCATTGTGGAGCGGTGCTCCAAAAGTATCGTAACCTTTATGTGTTCAGCAGTATACCTGCGGAACACAGGCATAAGCCTTTCAAACTTGCTGTCAAAAACAGCATGCGTGGGTGGTGCCTTCACCGCCCACGCGTTTCACGACGTGGTCTCACCCATGTATTGAACATGCAGACCCTTTACGTGCGCTGATGACACCGAGCGGCCCGGCAAAGGCTTGCCCTTGGCGAGGCCACAAAGGAGCGAATAAAAAGGCACTGCATGTACGCTTGAGAAACCAAATTTGAACCCATCGGATGCATTTGGTGCCCTTCTTGCAAAAATCCTTGGCGCAGAAACTCCCCCGCAGACAGGGTGCAGAAAGGGGGTTCCGACGCACAAACGGTGTGCAGAAAGGGTGCCGAAAGGGGGTTCTAGCGCAGAAACGGGGGTGCACAAAGGGCGCACAAAGGGTGCAGCAAGGGTGCTAGAACCCCCCTTCCAGCAAAAGGGGGGGGGGGGTAGAAAATCCAGCAAAAGGGACCGTTTCAGACAAAAATGAAAATCAGCCACCAAAAGGGGCGTAAACATGTGGTGATTGGCCCCAAACCACTTTCCAACCACACAAGGTGGTTACGCTTGGGTAATCATGGAAAAAGGGCGCTAGAAGGGGGGGGTTCTTGCGCACACCTTCTAGCGACGCACCCCACTGGGTCATCGCGCGAGTTATCGCGGTAGTTGTCGCGTTTTTTTTTGTCTGATTTGTTCTTCCTAGGCTACAATCCTGCAGCTGCCGCGTCTCTTCGTCAAGGAGGCAGCCGAGGCCGCAGCAGCAGGAGCAGCAGGGGCAGCAGGGGCACGGGCCGCCAAGCCGGTGGTGGCCCGTGCGGAGCTAGAGGGGGAGAAGAGGCCCCCGAAGGGGGCAGCCTGGGGGTGGGGGGAGCCGGCGAGCGAGGTCTGCCGGATGGTACCGGCGGGTCTCCATCACGGAGAAGGAGGCGGGGGTGGAGAGGAAGACCAACCTCACCCTCCCCTTCTATGTGTGGGTTGGGGGGGAAGCGGCCAAATGTCCGAATGCCGGTGAGGGGCAAACGGTTGCGGCTTTTTTGTGTTCGTTTGGGATGAGTGACCCCCCCCAAAAGGAAATTTTTTTTTCTGTTCAGGGTGTGCTTTATTGATGGGGGAGTACACTGGGAGGGAAGTGTGGCAGAAGCTGCACAAGGGGGGGGGGCATCCACCAGGTTGGGGGGTGCGAGGCCCCCCAAACTGCATGTGTGTGATGCAACCACTTCGTGGGCCCAGTTGTATGCGCCCAAGGGGGGAAGGCACATGAAGCACACGAAGCGGGGGGCTGAGGTGGTTGTCGTTAGACGGCCCAAGTTGCCCACCCCGGTAAATCAGCCCAAAGCACCCAAAAAGGGCCATTTTGGCCGGTGGGAAATTTCATAGCCTGTTTTTTAGGCATTCAGACGCGTACCTAAATTTGACTGCTTAACAGCCTGTTTTTTTGGTTCTCATATCCACGCACACAAAGCGAGGTGACTGCGCATGGTTAATTTTAACGCTTCAGTGAACAAGTTTTGCTTTGTGCTGTGTTATCGTTGTCCACCTATGTACCTTTCTCTTGGAATCTCGAAAAGTGTCTAGAACGAGACACTCTTTGAAATTCCACCCCTGTCACAACGAGTTTTTGAGGTTGCAGTGTCTGGTTCCAGACAAACTAAACAATTTTCAACCTTTCAGGGGGGGGGTCGCCAGGTGTCTGTCCGGAGTGTCATACGTCCTATGTACACCACCATAACATGGAGAATGTGTCTGGTTCCAGACATTTTGCTGAAATTCTGTGATTAAGATCCTCATTTGAGTGAACAGTGTCTGGTTTCAGACACTCTCCACCAATTGTCTGGTCACTGAGCAGGTCTGTTTTGTTGTTGTTTACTGTTTTGTTTAGTGTGGTTCTGTTCCACTGTTGATGAGCTAGGTGACCAGTGCTGCGACAGATCCCTTTGGTCTCCTGCGTGACTTCTTACGTGGAGCGAAGTATGGTACACCGCTTGAGCTTATGGATGCCGCTTTACGCGATGAGGAACCAGGTGCAGTCCTGCTTGTGGAGGTCTGCGCACAGATGAGGGTCAACCGGCGAAGCAGACGCAGTATGGCAACGTTGATCAAAGCTCATGGGCAAACACCATGGCCAAGGTGGTATGGAGTGGTTGCACGCCACGTGTACACAATGATGCCACTGTGTCGGAAGATGGCTCTGCCAAAGGAAAAGGCTGTTGGCTCAATGATAAGTGCATCCAGGGGGATGCGCAGACAATTGTCACATGCAGGTCTTGCCGCGGGCCGGTTACCGCCTTTGGGGCAACAAGCACATGCCAGAACAAACGCCATCGGGAGATCAATGGCAGGGAAGCAGGTGGTGGTGCAGTTTGACAACTGGTATCGAAGACGGTACTGCAGTGACCCGGTCCGACCCGATTGCTGTCTGAACTTCACTGCCATGTCAGTGTTCCCCAGGGGAACCACTGGACAACGGCGGTGTGGCCCTGTACCAGAGACTGTTGACTAGATCACTTTCCACATTGACACGCGCAGCCTGTTCGCCAACCGATGAGGTCTCACGGTTGTTGAGAACCATTGTTCCAGGCAGAGACCCCCGCGAGCATGCAAGCCGAGATGCACAGGCTGAGTGGGTGCGGGACGCAGCAATTGCGGTAGCAGATGACGACGATGAGGCCTCGGAAGCTGCAATTGTCTCGGATTCAAGTTCACACCGGTCCGTGGGCGATTTGATAGTGGACGTGGACGCACACGATGATGAACCACCACCTGTTGTCCTACTGCAAGAAATGGAGGAGTATGAGGTTGTGAGTCTGGAGGATGACTCAATGGACTGCTGACACCCCGCCGAAGTGGCCTGGGCGCGTCAAAGGTGTGTGTCTGGAACCAGACAGAGGGCTGGAGTTGGTTACCACAGCATCATCGGGGTACTCCCGCAGGGACCACTAATGTCAACCAACGCAGTGCTGGACTGATGAGATGCGCGCGTACGTGCACTGTTGCATTGCTGTACATCCCTATTTCACCGAAAACCACGGCATGTGACCCTGACCAACCGAATACCCGGCTTAGGAAGCCACCATGCATGTCTGTCTGGAACCAGACACCAACTGTTTGTACCCCCTCTAGTGCCCAAAGAAGTACCGTAGCCGTCTGGTACCAGACAATTAATGATTTTTCACCCAGGTCATCTGCCGAAGTCAAGGTGTTGTGTCTGGAACCAGACAGACTGTGTGTTGTGCCCTCCATTGCCTGCAACGTCATGTGCTCTGTTCTGGGAAATGCTAGAATCACATTGGGTAGCAAGCTAACTCGGAATTGGACTGCAAATGTGTCCAGAAACAGACACTGACTGTTTCTGCCATGTCAATTGCCAGAACAGTACATAGTTGTCTCGAACCAGACATTAAATTGTTTCACACCGGTTGCACACTTCAAAAGCAGGCTGTTGTGTCTGGAACCAGACAGGCTGTGTTTTTAACACCCCTGTGTCTTGCACATGATGTGTCCTGAGTGTGAAAACGGTATGCCCACGTTGGGAAGCCTAGAAAGTTAGAATTACATTGCTAAAAGGCCCGCCTTTGTGTCATTTTGCGTCTTGCGCCCAGTTGGTTCCAACATGTTGGATCTTTCACAAGGTAGCATTGAACCCTCTGCAGACCCCTCAATGGATCTGGCATCCCAATTCAGTGCCCTGGACGATGCCCCCTCCAAGCACAAGCGGAAACGTGGTGACACAGCACAGGGGAAAGATGCTCAAGTGAAACTTGGTGACCATACTGAAGACCGCTGCCCCTCAGCAGACTGCAATGGGACAAAAAAAGGGAGCATGGCCAAATCAGAGTGCTGGATGAAGATCTTGTCCAGGACAAGTTGACAGAACCAGGTGCAGCCAAAATCCGAATCATAGTGTGGCGTGACGCAGTGGGGCAGCACTGGATCTTATCGGGGCAGCATATCGCCGAGGCCTGTCGACGAATCTCACGGGAGTACATGAATGCCCATCTGGAACCGCCAACATGGTCAGTGCAATTTCTTGCTCAAGTGGTTCGTACGGATGTCTCCCTGCACATTAGGGAGTCAATCGCTGGCACGTCACAGGTATATCGACTGTGACAGTGCACTGCGACACTGCATGCCCACACCAGTGAAATATTATGCGCCTGTGACGTCCATCTCGACCTGCCCGTTCTCCTGTGTGACTGGCCGCTTCGTCGGGGGGGGGGGGGACTGCTGTGACCATCTGTCACATCACAGGCTGTGCAGTCTGCCAAGACCCTGCCGAAGTTGTCTACATGGATGGAACTCCTGCGTGTTGAGCTGGACCGCGATGAACTGGAGGAGAAATCCATACCAAAACACCTGGGAGTGCTGTACGTGAAGGGTGGCTATACTCTGAAGGAGGGGACACTGGTATGCCTGGTGTTGCACAGGGTGGCATTACAGGAACTATGTGCACATGCAACAACGAAGGCTGTCACAGTTGTCTGGAACCAGACAGTTGATGTATTTTTAACCCCGTCAAAGCATGTGCCAGGACCTCCGTGTCTGGAACCAAACAACATTTCACCGATGCGGCCTGTCAAAGCAGAATTCCTCCTGATTGTTTCTGGAACCAGACACAACTTTTTTATCCCTGTCAAAGCCTGTACCTCGACCACGATGTCTGGAACCAGACAACATTTCACTGATGCGGCTTGTCAAAGCAGAATTCCTCCTGTTGTGTCTGCTAACACCCCTGTCTGCTCTGCAGGACACTGTCAAAAAAGCATGGTTTCCGATGGCCGCCTGGGTGCAAGTGATGGGGGATAAGGCTGTGGCTGCCGTCGATGGATTGGAGAAGCGTGGACTGCCCGTAAAGTTGCACTTTTGGAAGTGCATCGAAGGCCTCATCCCACCAAACCTCGAGGAGGTTACGCAGTACATGGGCTCCAGCAATGTATCACTGCCAATGATTACAAAAAAGGCAAAGCAACTGAAGGCTGCACGTCTGTGGGAACATCATCTCTGCCACCCGGACAACGACCTGGTTGACCTTAGTCGCAAAACGCTTGCGGAATGGGCCCGGTGTGAACAGAGTCTCTTGTCGAAGACCCATGTCACCTTCAAGACGTACAATTGGAAGTGGTCTGAGAAGAACTGCTGGCCCTCCTGGAAGTCCTATGTCGTCACTGCTGCAATCTGGAGTGACCCCACGTATGTTACCCTCCGTGAAGCCTTGAAACGTCCCCTGGTGAACCCTGAGGTCAAGATCGCTGCTGATGTCAACTTCATCACCGTGAACATCGGGTCCGAGGCCCCAGAGGCGGGGGTGACTGACAGCAAGTCCCTGGATGGGGTCATGCATATCACCGGGATGGCATCTGGTACGCCGCTGCACTCTACGGTGGCCAACATGCCGTACTGCCTGATCATTGTTGAAGTTCCAAAGGGACATATGGAAGGCATTCATTCCGTTGTCAGCCGCAATTTGGTGTCTGGGACGCTTGTTCTCATTGTTGGCTCCGCTTGTGACGTCGTGGGAGTGCTGGATGGTCTCCGAAAGTTGCACGACAACGAGGGGTTGACAACAATTTGCGTGGCCTGCTTTATTCTGGGATCTGTCACACAGCAGTACTCGATGGGATTCACTGAGCTATGGATTGTTTCCAAAGATCTGCTACCCAAGAAGGTATTGCTGTCTGTGTTGCTACCTGCTACCTGCTACCATAGTCACGTTGGGTGCACCGTTGAATCCTAAAGTCTATCTGGAACCAGACACGTATGAGGCAGAATGTGTCCTGAGAAAGGTGAATTGTGGGAAACTGTCTGGAACCAGACAACATCCGCCAGTCCAACTGCAGCAGTAGGGGTCTCAGACTCACTGTTCCCCTATACAGGTGCCTCGCTACTTTGTGTTTTCTCGTGGTCCAATGGTGAACCAGCTGTGTACGGAGGTTGTTGGGTTTATCATGCACCACCTGGCGGATGCAGTACCCTTAGAAGCAAGTACCCTGTGGTTCCTGGTGATCAGTAGTTCTGTACAGCTGGCCTGCAGTGTGGCAGTGCGCATGCCGGTACCCATCAGTGTGGTTTTGGGTTTGCCCACGGAGCAGGAGTCTATTGCAGACGTTGGTGCCCTCGTATGCAGCAATTTACGCATCGCTGATGGGCTGAGCCCTATTCCGTGGAGTGCAGTGTTTGAAAATTTTGCGGACGGGTGCCCTGTGGACTGCAGCTGTGTGCCTTAGAAGGCAGAGGGAGAGCAGGAGTCTGAGGGGGAAGTGGAAGAGGTGGGCGCCACCCCAGAGAACGCTGTGTATGGTACACCGAAGCAGTCAGGGGGCCCTGGCAAAAAAGGTGGTCGCACACGCAAAGGAGACGAGAACAGAGCCTCCGGATCACAGTCAAAAGGCAAAGGCAACAAAAAAGCCCAAGCATCACCTCCTGACGAGTCTGCAGCTGCGGGAACCGATTCTCATTCGTCTGCTTCCAAGAAGGCCAAGATTGGGTTTCAGGCATGGAAGGACCGGTTCAATGGCTCCAGAAAGAATTAACAGTGCTATGTTGTAGTTGCTGTTGGTTGCACACTGTTGTTATAACCCTGCTCAGTGACCACGATATCTATTCATAACATATAAACACTGTGGCACCCTGTTGGCGTGCCAGTATGCCCTCTGGGTCCCAGTGGCCTGTTTCGGCCTTTTTCCCTTCCCGAACACGAGACGGACAGTCCCTTGTCACTTTTTTATGTCATTTGGGTGCGGAGCACAGTTCTTTTTGTGGAATGCAACAATTTTTCACCAGGTTACGCGTCGTGTGTCTGGAACCAGACAACTGTTTGCGATTATTGTCCCTATGCAACATGTTTTGGTGGGATATGTCTGTTTCCAGACAAACTTCAGTATTTCACTGTCTGAAGAACAAATTTTGATGAAAATGGTATGCATCGACGAGTAGTGCCTCCGCTGGTGTAGTGAGATTGAACCGTGCAGATACACACATGCATTCCGTGGGGTTCCTCCTCAGAATTTGACTGTTTTTCCCATATTTCACAGGGCCCAACCTCAAGTTGGTGTTGTGCGCAAAGTGCTAAAAACGTATATCGGGGTAGTCAAAAACGAGCGGAAACAGACGTGCGCTGCTTGTTGCTAAAATTTCACCCCTGTAGGACGCGTTTTTGATGACCATCATCTGCGACATTTTTTTCGGGGGCACGTTTGGAGGGCGGGTGGGCAACTTGGGCCGTCTAAGTTGTCGTTGAGTCGGAGGCGGGTCCACCCCCAAGGGTAAGGCCCCCACCCCCTCCCGCAAGCCGTCGAAGGTGGCGAAGGTGGCGGCCCAGCCCGCCCCGAGGCCCTTGATGTGGGAGCCTTGGCCGCCACTGTGGCCACCCGCGTGACGGACGCTTGCAAGACTTTGGTCGAGCAAGCGGCCGTCACGGGGGTCAAGGCAGCCCTAGCAAGGGGGAGGGCGGCCGAGCAGAGGTCGGCCTTGTCGAGGGCTGAGAAGGTCGAAGGCAACACTCAGCGTGCCTTGGACCAGGCCCTCAACTTGGCCAACAAGAGGGGGGAGGAGCTGGAGACGGTGAGCGGGGCCGTGAAGGAGGCCGAGGAGGGGAGGCAGAAGGCTGAGGTGGAGGCGGCCGGGCCGAGGGTGGAGGTGGAGGCGCTGCGGAGGATGGAGGATGACCTCCAGCAGCGCCTGGGGATGGCTGAGGCGCAAGTGTGTACCCTTCCTGAACCGGCCGTTTGAATCCGAGATTCACGGTACCGTGAATTTCACAACTTTTTGGTGTGTTTTGCTCGTAACTTGGTGCCATCGTGTGTGTTTCTGGTGCTATCTTTGCCCAAAGTGAGATCCAACAAATTTGTGCAAATTGCCCTTGGTTCCTGTATGAAAGGTAGTTTTGTTCATCATAAATGGTTTAATGAAATATGAACGGATTTTCCTCTTGCTAGGGTACCCATGGGCCATTTTCGTTCAAAACTGGGGGGGTTGGGTCAACACCCTTGGGGTGACTTTTTTTTGTCGGCCGCTTGGTTTTTTGAAAAATTACCATTTTTGCCAGTTTTTGAAAAACATGAAAACATCCTCCCCTGTTCATAATCCGGTTCATAATTCACTTCATAGTTCAGTTCTCGTTTTATGAACGTGCCGAGCCTTTTATGAACGCATTTTATGAACGCGTTATATGAACAGATGCACAGGCACACAAAAATCGCTCAGGCTTCAGTCTTTCCTGTACTTGTTTGTCCTTGCTTGTCCTTGCTTGTTCATGCCGCCCTACACCTCAGGGCTGAGGCCTGTCGGGTCCTCCCAAAGGGGGCCGTGGCCTGGGTTTCGCCCCCATCTGGGGCCTGGGCATGGGTTTGGGCAGGGGGTTGGGCTGCGGGTTTGGCCGAGGCGTGCGCTGGGGCATCCACCTCCATGGGGGCGGCTTGAGGGGCAGCTTTGGGCTCGGGCTGAGGGGCCTGCTTAGCCCCACGCTTGGGTTCAGGCTTGGCTGGCTTGGGGGCCGGCTCAGCTACGACGACCGATGGGGGCCTGTGGGAACCTATGGGAATCTATTATGTGGACCTATGGGGGCCTTTGGGGACTCAAATGGGGACCTATGGGGGCCTAGGGGGACCTATGGGGACCTATGGGGGCCTATAAGGGCCTATGGGGACCTATGGGGGCCTTAGCGGCCCATTGGAACCTATGGGGACCTTTGGGGGCCTAGGGGGACCTTTGGCGACCTATGGGGGCCTTAGCGGCCCATTGGAACCTATGGGGACCTTTGGAGGCCTATGGGGATTTATGGTGACCTATGGTGGCCTAAGAGGACCTATAGGGGCCTGTGGGATCCTTTGGTGACCTATAATGTCTACGGGGACCTATGCGGGCCTATGGGGACGTAGGGGGGCCTATTGTGACCAATGGGGGCCAATGGGGACCGAGGGGGGCTATGGGAGCTATGCAACCCTATGGGTGCCCATGGGGACCTATGGGGACCTTTGGGGACCTATGGGTACCTATGGGAACGTACGGCGACATATGGGGACCTTTGGGGACCTATGGGAGGTTTTGGGGACGTTTGCAGACCTATGGGGGCCTTTGGGGACCAATTGGGGCCTACAGGGACCTATGGGGAACCATGGGGACCTTTGGGGGCCTATGGCCTCCTACGGGGACCTATCACGGCCTGTGGGGACCTATGGGGGCCTATGGGGGTGTGTGAGGACCTTTTGGCACCTATGGGCGCCTATGGGGACCTATGGGGACCCATGGGGCTCTATGAGGGCCTATGGCGTACTATGGGGCCTTCTGGGGTCCTTTAGGCACCTACGGAGACCTTTGGCGACCTCCGGGGCTATATGGGGACATATCGGGAACTATGGGGACCTACGGGGTCCTTTGGGGAGTTGTGGGAACCCAGGGGGACCTATTGGATCATTTGGTGACATATGGGGGCCCAAGGGGACCTATGCGGCCCTCTTGGGACCTATGGTGGCCTATGGGGGCCTATGAGGACCCATTGGCACCCATGGGGACCTATGTGGGCTTGTGAGGACCTATGTGGGCCTATGGTGACCCATTGGCACCTATGGGGACCTATGGGGGCCCAGCGGGACCTCTGGGAAACTATGGGGGCGTATGGGGAACTATTGGCACTTATGGGAACCTATTGGCACCTATGGGGACCTTTGGGCACGTATGGGATCCTATGGGGGCCTATGGGGACCTATAGGGACCTTTCGGGACCTATAGGGGCCTATGGGCACCTATGGGGACCTACGCGGACTTATGGGAACCTATGGGGACCTTTGGGGACCTATGGCTGCCTGTGGGGACATATGTGTGCCTATGGGGACCCATTGGCACCTATGGGGGTTTTGGGGGACCCATTGGCACCTATGGGGACCTTGTACCCTTCGTGAACCGGCCGTTTGAATCCGCGATTCACGGTACCGCGAATTTCACCCATTTTTGCTGTGTTTTGCTCGTAACTTGGTGCCATCGTGTGCTTTTGTCGTGCTATCTTCGCCCAAAGTGAGATGCAACAAATGTGTGCAAATTAGAGGTTTGAAGTAGCCGCATGGTTCAACACATTTGGTGAGATCCGCGTGAATGTGAAATTCACGCACCCAAACTCACGCATAAGTTCACGCTAGATTCACAGATTCACGAGAATGTGAAATTCGCATGAATCTCGTACGAATTGGTACCAATTTCGTACGAATTTGGTACGAATTTACCCTCATTGCCACTCTTTCGCTTTCTCACAGCTCTCAAAGCCTTTCTTCGCATCTTCTTTTGACCATGTCCCAGCAGACTCTGTCCTAGCTCGCCACCTTGGCCTCGCGCCCCGACCCCGCAGCCGACACCCTGGCCGACTACCAAGCCCTCCCCGTCGCCCACCATCACTTGGAGGAGGCGACGTACCTGTCGGGGGCACCGAGGGTGGATGATGGTGTGGGCTGGGCAGCATCCCTCGACCCCTCCCCCGATGTGATCCACATCCACCTGCGTAGCCCCACCCGCAACTCCTACCTTGGGGGGAGGGGCTGGGCCACAACGTTGTTGAGGGAAGTGCGCCGCCTACTCCCCTCCCTTAAATTTCTGCGTCTGACCCCTCAACCCTCCAGCCTTGACCAACTCCTCAATTCCATGCGCCCTAACCCTGTGGGTACGCCTAAGGACGCCCACGTCCAGGTGGACCGCACCACTAACCTCGTGCATACCCTGCCCCACTGCGACATGATGTGCCTGCACAATCTTGCTGCAGGTGCATTTTCCCCTTCTCCTGGCACCTTGCCAACCCCTGGTGGTGGGATGATTTGGGCATCGCCCCTTTCCATCCCACCATCCCCCCACAGGTGCACATCCCCGACATCACCCACCCCACCTTCTATAGTACAACTTCTTTGCAATGGTACCGTGGTGCCTCATGCGCCCCTCCCTTCATTTCGAGTGAACCCCCCCTCCGCACCGAACCCCTTCCCGACCCCCGTCATGGGGTGATGGGCAATGCCGACCCCACCTCCGACAAGGTTGGCCCCTCCTAGCCGCCCCTCGACTTGGTTGATGGGAACGGCTACATTGTGCTTTGGGGGCTTGTGGAAGCACGGGATTGCGAGGTGGGGTGGAACAAGGTGATGAAGGCATGGGGCAACGGCGACGAAAAAGTCGTCCCGAAAAATTTTGAGCTGCTTTTCAACGCCTCTCGGAGTGAAGATCAGGCTAGGGATCCTCAGCTACCCCGGCGTTGGCAAAGCAAAAGCACCTTAGGGTCGGGGGTGGGGGGGCCTCTCTTCAAGAAGTTCCACCCCCACCTCACTGAAAGTGTCCCTCAGGTTGGGGACCTCCACCCAGTGACGCCGGGCAGCGTCATCGTGGCGATTGTGGGGAGTGTGGCCCAGCTCCCTCTGCAGCTGAATGGTGTCCTAGCGCGCCTCCCCCCGCCTCCCCCAGGGCCGTCCCCGCCTGCACCGCCACCTGGTAGTCCTTTGACAAGCACAGGACGCTTGTCGGGTGGCACCCCGAGATGTCCCTGCTGTCGGGTGGGAGCACCTCGGGGTGGTTAGGGACATCGGAGTGGGGTCCGTCCACCACCGGTGCCTCCGGGTGGCTCGCCGTGCTCCTCGGGCAATCGGGGCCGGAGCTTGAACCGGCGCCGGGCGTGTTGCTGAATGTCTGGCGACCACGCGTAGAACGGGACCTACAGACGGGGAGAAGTGTGCAAGGCACCAATTGAGAATGGGGGAGCAAACATGGAACAACGCAACAACAAAACGAAGAAATTGGACGAAATTCACAGAAATTCGTACGAAATTCGTACGAATTTCGTACGAATGTCACATTGCCTCAATATTCACACACATTCATTCACGTGAAATTCGTACGAAATTCGTACCAATTTCGTACGAATTTCACGTGAATTTCGTCCAATTTGCCAATAAACAAAGCAAACACACAAGCAAGCACACCTTGCAATCACAAGGGCATGTGATTGACCATGCCCCGGCCTTCGAGCACCTGGGCGACCGCCACGCTGGGGCCGTGTTCGCCAGATGCCACATCGTGGTCGGCCGCACCGGGGGAGCAACGTCCGGCATGGCGAAGTGGATCTCCAACTCCGCATCGACGTTGTCTCCCTTGCAGACCTCAACCTCGTGCACGCTCCCCACGAAGAAGAGCATGCACTGCTCGCCGACCTCGATGACGGCGAGGTCGGAGGCCGGGGCCGACCGGGAGAGGAAGGTGGGGTGGAAGGGGCAGGTGGGGGGCCCGGCCGGGACCGCCTCGGGGGGGGTCGGAGAAGAGGGCCTAGGCAGCACCCCCCTCCCACAACCCCACCCTCCCAACCGCCCCCTTCCCCACCCACAACACCTGGTCCACGCTGGGGAAGTCCCAGCTGGACAAATCCCCAGCAACGTCGAGGGCTTCCTTGGGTGGGCTGTGGTCCAGGTGCGTGGTGTTGGGCTGGTGGTGGCGGTGCCCGCGGTTGGGGGTCCACAAGTTAAAAAGAGCCCCCTGCAGCCAATCCTTGGCGTCAGGGGGGGCGGGCAACCCGTGGTGGCGGCTGGTGGCCACCAGTAGCAGCATGTCCCCAAGCGAGGCTGGCAGTGGGCGCAGTGAGGGCTTCCAGCGCTCTGGACGTTCTGCAGGGGGCGGCAGCGAGGCCAGCACCAGTGCGGGGCATGCGCCGCGCGAGGTGGTCGTCCCCATGCCGTCCCGCGAGAACTTGGGCACCGCCCACACCGAGCCCGCCTTGGACCGGGTCACCCTGGCCCCCAGGCAGCCGGATCCGGCCTGCACGCAGAAGGTGCCGCCCGGGCCCGATGGGCGGCAGCGGCATCTCTCTGCCGTGTGGGACACGGTCTTGGAGTCCCGGGGGGTGCAGGGCACCCTCCGCATCTCCTTCCTCTGCCCCATTGTGGTCATTGGGGGAGCCAACCTGCCTGAGGGGCAGGACCTGGTGGGCTTGTTTGCCTGCAGGCTTGTGACCGGGCACGGGCGGGTGCAAACGGGGGTGGTGAGGATTGGGGAGGAGGGGACGGTGACCTCGGCTTGGGTTTTTGGGCTGAATGTGGTCACGGGGTGGGACAAGCGGAGGCCGTTTTGGGCGCGGTTCGGGCATGATGGATGCTTTTGGGGCTGGACCTTCATTGGATGATGTGTAATAAAGCCGGGGGAAGAATTTTGGCCCCTCAAATCCCTCAGAAGGATCCAAAATATGGCGTTTCCCCCCGAAAACCTCAAAATTTGGGTAAACTCACGTGAAATTCGCGCATTTATTCAAACGGCCACTTATCCCCCGTTCACGAAGGGGACTATGGCCACCTATGGGGGCCTAGTGGTACCTTTGGGGACGGATAGGGACCTATGCAGGCCTATGGGGACCTTGGGAGACCTATTGTGACCAATGGGGACATAGGGGGGCTATGGGGAGATATGGAGCCCCTATGGGTGCCCATGGGGAACTATGGGGACCTTTGGGGGCAAATGGGGACCTATGGGGACTCTTTTGGGACCTATGGGGGCCTATGGGGGCCTATGGGGACCTATGGGGACCTTTGGTGAGGTTTCAGGACCCATGGGCACCTATGGGTGCCTATGGCGATGTATGGGGACCTTTGGGCCCCTATGGGGACCTATGGGGACCTTTGGCGACCTCCGGGGCCCTATGGGGTGCTTTGGGGACCCATAGGGGCTGGTGGGGACCTATGGCGGCCTGTGGGGGCTTATGGCCAGCTATGACGACCTATGGCGACCTGTGGGAACCGATGGGAATCTATGTGGACCTATGGGGACCTTTGGGGACCTATGGGGGGGTGTGGGGACATATGGGGGCTTATGGGGACCCATTGGCACCTATTGGGACCTTTGGGGACCCATTTGCACCAATGGGGACCTATGGGAACTATGGGGGCCCAGCGGGACCTTTGTGAACCTATGGGGGCCTATGGGGACCTATTGGCACCTATGGGCACCTAATGGCACCTATGGGGACCTTTGGGTACATGTGGGAACCTATGGGGGCCTATGGGGACCTACTGGCACCTCTGGGCACCTATTGGCACCTATGGGTACCTTTGGGCACGTATGGTATCCTATGGGGGCCTATGGGGGCCTATAGGGACCTTTGGGGACCTATAGGGGCCTATGGGCACCTATGGGGACCTACGGGGACTTATGGGAACCTATGGGGAGCTTTGGGGACCTATGGCTGCGTGTGGGGACATATGGGTGCCTATGGGGACCCATTGGCACCTATGGGTGTTTTTGGGGACCCATTGGCACCTATGGGGACCTATGGCCACCTATGGGGGCCTAGTGGGACCTTTCGGGTCGCATAGGGACCTATGGGGCCCTATGCAGGCCTATGGGGACCTTTGGGGACCTATTGTGACCAATGGGGACCTAGGGGGGCTGTGGGGAGATATGGGGGCCCTATTGGTGCCCATTGGCAACTATGGGGACTCTTTGGGGACCTATGGGGGCCTATGGGGGCCCATGGGGACCTTTGGTGAGGTTCAAGGACCTATGGGCACCTATGGGTGCCTATGGCGATGTATGGGGACCTTTGGGGCCCTATGCGGACCTTTGGGGACCTATGGGGACCTTTGGCGACCTCTGGGGCCCTATGGGGTCCTTTGGCCACCTATAGGGGCCTGTGGGGACTTATGGGGGCTTGTGGGGGGTTATGGGCAGCTATGACGACCTATGGGGACCTGTGGGAGCCTATGGGAATCTATGTGGACCTATGGGGACCTTTGGGGACCTATGGGGGGGTGTGGGGACATATCGGGGCTTATGGGGACCCATTGGCACCTATGGGGACCTTTGGGGATTCATTGGCACCAATGGGGACCTATGGCGACCTATGGGGACCTCGGGGGAACTTTGGGGACCCATGGGGACCTATGGGGGCCTACGGGGGCCCAACGGCCCCTTTGGGAACCTATGGGGGCCTATGGGGACCTATTGGCACCTATGGGCACCTAATGGCACCTATGGGGACCTTTGGGTACACATGGGAACCTATGGGGGCCTATGGGGACCTATAGGGACCTTTGGGACCTACAGGGGCATATGGGCACCTATGGGGACCTACGCGGACTTATGGGAACCTATGGGGACCTTTGGGGACCTATGGCTGCCTGTGAGGACATATGTGTGCCTATGGGGACCCATTGGCACCTATGGGGGTTTTTGGGGACCCATTGGCACCTATGGGGACCACCTATGGGGGCGTCGTGGGACCTTTGGGGACACATAGGGACCTTTGGGAGCCTATGGGGTCCTATGGCGGCCCAATTGCACCTATGGGGACATTTGGGGGCCTATGGGGATCTATCGGGACGTATGGGGGCCTAAGGGGACGTATGGGGGCCTATGTGATCCTTTGGTGACCTTTAATGTATGTAGGGACCTTTGCGGGCCTATGGGGACCTGGGGGGACCTATTGTGACCAATGGGGACCAATGGAGACCGAGGGTGGCCATGGGAGCTATCGGGACGCTGTGGGTGCCCATGGGGACCTATGGGGACCTATGTGGGTCTATGGGTGCCTATGGGAACCTAAGGGGACGTATGGGGAACTTTGGGGGCCTATGGGGACCTATGGGGGCCTATGGGGACCCATTGACATCCATGGCCACCTTTGGTGAACCATGGAAACCTATGGCGACATCTAGGGAGCTTTGCCAACCCATGGCCTAGGGGGACCTTTGGGGACCTATGGGGACCTATGGGGACCTATGGGGACCTATGGGGACGTATGGGATCCTTTGGTGACCTCTGGGGACCTATGCAGGCCTATGGGGACCTTCGGGGACCTATTGTGACCAATGGGGATCTAGGGGGGCTATGGGGAGATATGGGGACCCTATGGGTGCCTATGGGGACCTATGGGGACCTTTGGGGGCAAATGGGGACCTATGGGGACCCTTTAGGGACCAATGGGGGCCCATGGGGACCTTTGGTGACGTTTGGGGACTTGGGGACCTATGGGCACCTATGGGTGCCTATTGGGATGTATGAGGATCTTTGGGGACCTTCCGGGACATTTGGCGACCTCCGGGGCCCTATGGGGTCCTTTGGGGACCTATACGGGCCTGTGGGGACCCATGGCGGCCTGTGGGGGCTTATGGGCAGCTATGACGACCTATGGGGAGCTATGGGAACCTATGGGAATCTATGTGGACCTATGGTGACGTTTGGGGACCTATGGGGGGTGTGGGGACATATGGGGGCTTATGGGGACCCATTGGCACCTATGGGGACCTTTGGGGACTCATTGGCACCTATGGGGACCTATGGCGACCTATGGGGGCCTAGGGGGACCTTTGGGGACCTATGGGGGCCTTAGCGGCCCATTGGAACCTATGGGGACCTTTGGGGCCCTATGGGGACCTATGGTGACCTATGGGGGCCTAAGAGGACCTATGGGGGCCTATGGGGTCCTTTGGTGACCTATAATGTCTATGGGGACCCATGCGGGCCTATGGGGACCTAGGGGGACCTATTGTGACCAATGGGGGCCAATGGGGGCCAATGGGGGCCGAGGGGGGCTATGGGAGCTATGGGACCCTATGGGTGCCTGTGGGGACCTATGGGGACCTTTGGGGACGTATGGGGACCTATGCGGGCCTATGAGGGCCTTTGGGGACCTATGGGGGCCTATGCGAACGTACGGCGACATATGGGGACCTTTGGGGACCTATGTGGGGTTTTGGGGACGTTTGCAGACCTATGGGGGCCTATGGGGGCCTTTGGGGACCAACTGGGGCCTACAGGGACCTACAGGGACCATTGGGACCTTTGGGGACCTATGGCCTCCTACGGGGACCTATCAGGGCCTGCGGGGACCTATGGGGACCCATGGGGGCATGTGAGGACCTTTTGGCACCTATGGGGGCCTATGGGGACCTATGGGGACCCATGGGGCTCTATGAGGGCCTATGGCGAACTATGGGGCCCTCTGGGGTCCTTTAGGCACCTATGGGGACCTTTGGCAACCTCCGGGGCTATATGGGGACATATCGGCGACTATGGGGACCTACGGGGTCCTTTGGGGAGTTGTGGGAAACTGTGGGGACCTATGGGGGCCTATTGGTCATTTGGGGACATATGGCGGCCTAGGGGAACCTATGCGGCCATTTGGGGACCTGTGTGGGCCTGTGAGGACCTATGTGGGCCTTTGGGGACCCGTTGGCACCTATGCAGACCTTTGGGGAACCATTGGCACCTATGGGGGCCTATGGGGACCTATGGGCGCCCAGCGGGACCTTTGGGAACTTCTGGGGGCCTATGGGCACCTATTGGCACCTATGGGCACCTATTGGGACCTATGGGACCTTTCGGCACGTATGGGGACCTATGGGGGCCTATGGGGACCTATGGGGGCCTAGCGGGACCAATGGGGACCCATGGGGGCCGATGGGGACCTCTTGGCACCTATGGTGACGGATTGGCATCTATGGGGACTTTTGGGCACCTAAGGGGACCTATGGGGGCCTATCAGGGCCTATGGGGACCTATGGGGGCCTATCAGGGCCTATGGAGGTCTATGGGGGCCTATGGAAACCTTTGGTGACCCATAAAGTCTGTGGGGACCTATGGGGACCTATGTGGGCCTAAGGGGACCTAGGGGGACCTATTGTGACCAATGCGGACCAATGGGGACCTAGGGGGGCTATGGGGAGCTGTGGGGACCCTATGGGTGCCCATGGGGACCTATTGGGACCTCTGGACACCTTTGGCGACCTATGGGGACATTTGGGGGTTCTGCGGACCATTGGGGACCTTTTGGGCCCTATGGAGAGCTTTGGGGACTTATGGGGGCCTATGGCGACCCAGTGGCACCTATGGGGTCCTATGTGGAGCTATCGGGCCTATGGGGACCTATGGTGACCTATGGGGGCCGAAGGGGATCTACAGGGGCCTATGGGATCCTTTCGTGACCTATATTGTCTATTCGGACCTATGGGGACGTTGGGGGACGTATTGTGACCAATGGGCACCTATGGTGACGAAGGGGGGCTATGGGGAGCTACGGGGACCATATGGGTGCCCATCCAGACCTATGGGGACCTTTGGGGACCTATGGGGGCCTATGGGTATCTATGGGGACCTATACGAACCTTTTGTCTTTGCCGGAGGGCATCAACCCGTTTTGACAACACCCCTCCCTTCCTCCAAGCATCAGACCTATATCAGGTATATCACACACCTTGTTGTATACCCTGCAAACACAAGATGCCACATCAGACATCAGACATCAGACTTTATACACACTCATGTTATCCCGTATCCCCAGTCGCAAGACCTTTGACCGCACCTTTGAAGGTCCACGGCGGCCGTTTCCTCTGCTTTCATCACGGTGTGGAAGTCGGCCTGCGAAGCCGAATACTCCGGCTGGCCCAACCAGGTTTCGCTGGGGTCAGGAGGTGTGTCTGCGGAGTGGATGTCCATTGTAGGGTCGTTTGTTGGCCCGCTGGGCCCTAGCTCACTCACGGGACCTTTGGGTTGGGGGTGGTGGCTGGTCACAAGTTTCTGGCCTGGCGAGATCGTAAGGGCAACCGCAGGGCTCCCACCTCTTGTCGCGCGGTCTCAGGGTGGCCGTGTCCCCTGCTTTGGCTCCCGGTGATATGAAGCATGAGAGCATTGTAATCACGCAAGAAGGGTGACGCAAGTGCCACTAAGCTCCGGTTGCATCGGGGGGATGTCCCTGTCCGCAGGGGATTCACACGAACTTCTGCCCGCTCAGACACCATCTCCGGTGGCTGCGTACATGGGTGCTAGTTGACGGTGTTGACATGCGTGGTGTTTGTACCCCTCTGGCCTTGCTAGACCATGCTGAACGTTTGGCAGCAAGCCCTTAAAATACACGTATGATTAGATGCCATAGCACGCTCCTGTTAGACAGCGTTTAATAAGCCACTACGCGTCCTTGTTAGGCTAGGGTCACACTAGTGTGTGCCCTGTTCCTCACATCGCCTTACAGTTGGGCACTAGCCCAGAGACTGCTTCATGTACACAACGCCCAGCAAAGGGTGTGTGTAGGGGTGGTAGGACCGGACATGTGTCCGTCGAATGCTGGTGCCACCATTAGTGTGTGTAGTGTCATGGTGCCTTGCGCTCCGCATGATTCTCCTTGTGGGCGTATTGGTGCTTAGGTTTTGGCCGCTAAGCACACTCATGTTGTTAAAGCCTTGATGCTTTTGGCCACCACTCCCCTTAGTGTGCTGTAGCAGGTAAAAAGTAGCCAGCCGTTAGCGGTAGAACAGTCCCCAAAGGAGTTGTGCCAGCACAGAAATTGGGTGCTTAGGGGTGGAGAGAAGCGGGGCGTACCCCGTGTAAAGACTTCCCCCAGGCTCCAAGAAGGGTGCATACTTGGGTAAAATTAGGACACCATTTCTGCCGCTTGCCCCTCCAGACACACACACAGAGCACACTCTTGTATACGCCTTCAGAAGGTGTAGCAAGGGCTCGGCATCCGGGGATTGGTCGTTAGGCTTATTCTATGAAGCAAGCGTCTCACCAAGCCTTAGTAGGTGACCAAGATTGTTGTGGGACAAGTAGTCGACCAGCACGGAGTTGGGGGTTCCCTCGGGTAGAACAAAGGCAGAGCAGGGTTCCCAGGTAGCTTGGTCAACGCCATGCCCTTCTCATAGGGTTTTGAAACGCCACCCCTGGCGATAATTGTGGCGTATGATGGACTTCACCAGGTAGAAACTTCCTCGGCCATCTCCTTGGCATTACTTTCAGGCAGGACCACTTGGACCTCCATAGCGCTAGCAGCACCCTGTAGGTCCAGTACGGGGGTTTCCTCGTCCTTGAACTCCCATTCCTCTCCGCATAGGTCTTCTGGGTCTTAATAGTGATTCAGCTGCTGGGCTGCACACATCAAATTCCCCACTAGTCGGGCAGAACACAACATAGTGATGCCGTGGTCATACACGGAGGGCATTTTGTAGGGTCCGAAGTAGGGGTCATCGCTTATATAGCGTAGCCATGGTGGTAGAACATTGTGGTGAACCAACGCCCAGTACGTTCTTTATAGGATGCGGTCATCTAGTGCCTGTTCTTGTCCCAGTCTTTGGAGCACAACGTTGGCCTTGTTGACCTTCCCCTCTTATTCTTTGACCCAACTCCCCACGGTGGAGTAGGAATGCTCAGGGTAGGGCGCATGTAGGAAGCTAGCGGGGCCTCCCATGCATAGCTCGTGGGCTGAATAGCCACTGGTTCATCGTCAGGGAGATGACGGGGAGTGGTGTCAACCAGTCCTCTGTGGGACCAAGTCGCCAGCTTTGTTCCGCTGACCAAGTCGCCAGCTTTGTTCCGCTGACGCAATTAGGTAAAAGAAAGAAGAAGGAAAAGCCTCATTTAAAACAAGTATTTCAATATAATTCCCATACCTAAGGCAATGAACTTTCATTCTGAAGCTGCCATTTGTGCAGATCGCAAAATCTGTGAGTCACTAACAATTGTCAACCAAATTGCCAACTCCAACGGTCAAATAGTCCACGCAGTATCCAAAATCGTCGCCAACAATATCAGTTGTGCCTGTTCTTCACATTCAACTCTGCCTTTACAAACTAGAACACAACAAGTTGACCTACAACGCGCCGCAGAACAATCCACATTCACACCCCTTTCCCACAAAGAAAACTTATTCCCATTGCTGTTGCAATCCCCTCCTTACTCCTTCGCCGACAATGCCATACTGCCGGAAACAGTAGACCTGTACAAAGTGGCAGAGTCCACCTTTACCTCGAAAGGCAGAAGTGCAGAGTGATGCCGGAAGAAAAGCATTCCAAGGTTGCTTTCTACCTCCCCCGCACAGATAGTCTCACGCCGTGAAACGAGTGTCAAGTGATGAAGATGAACTAGCACTGCTTCTATCGGCGTGTGGCGACGATAGAGAAGACAATCCTACTTACAAACCTTCTAGAGGAACTGCACGGCAAGCGTTGGAAGCCGAAGAAAACTTCCTGAATGGCGATGACCAGCATGCTGCGCCATGGTTGCCGCTGTCATCAAGAGAAGCTACCCAACACAATGCCCCACATGAAGAAGAAACACAGGCGCTGCAGCGAACAGCGGCACCGCTGGCTGATCCACCAAAGCCAAGACCAATGCCACTGTGTCCTCCGCCAATTGACTCCCCAAGATCTTCAGCCAAAATTATTAATAGCAAGGAGCCATATTGTTTCCAAGCCCAGCCGAAGTGCCGCAAAACATCCAAAAGAGGAAAGAAAGAACGCCGGCTCCAATTCGCAGATCGGGACTCCCTCTAGCTCAACGAAGCTATTCACGACAAAACGAAACAAGCTACTTCGCCAAGCCCAACGCCTTTTCACCGACCTGCAATTGAAATCTCTCCAAGAACAAGAAAAATACTTCTGTGCAATCATCATGACGGACGAACGACACCATCTCGTGAACCACGAGCAACATTGCGCAGAGGATAGCCTCTGTGAGAATGAAGGAGCCAAACGAGTGCACATCGCAGCCTCTTTGCATGAGCACCTGACTACTATGCATTGTGATATCGCGGTCATTCATGAGACCGAAATGTGTTCCTTAATCTCCGACACTGCTTTGGCTTCACGAAATGATACATTCCGGAGATGCTTAACTCAACTTCACTCGGATTGGTCGTCCAAGTACTCAACTGAACACCTTGACTCCCTGGCCTCCACCATCAGTGACCTTCAATCGGCCAAGGACACCGTCACGGACGCAGATTCAAGCGGCGATTCCTTAGCCCTGCCATCTGGAAAGTTTTCGGACCCCGACAGCTATGATGAACCGAACATTCCACCTACAACAATCATTACACCCGGGCAGCGCTACAGTACAGATTCAACGATGAAGATCACGACTCTCGTGCACAGCAAGAAAGCCTCTAGAGTTCTGCTACGAAAGAACCACCCACTACCGCGCCGCACGGACAACTTCATAAGGGATATCTTTCCCTATGTGGAGAGTTGGAGTGTTGTCGCGGTGAACTGGAGCTAGCCAGAGCTCATGAGGCCAACAGCCTACTCCAATCTTTCCTCACTGTCCGTAGCTCTACACAAATACTCGGAGATTTTTTCCAATGCCAACACATTATTTTCCAACACTTTGCTTCTGCTTGGAGTCCACTTTTTGAAGCTCGGCAACAATTGGACAGGAGCCAATTATTATCAGCCCACCGACTTCACACCTATAAGCTTTTTGGCCTAGGTCACCTCTCAACAAGCAGAGTGGTCATGGCCAACACCATCAAAGCAAACTATAGAGACAAACGATTCCGCCTTGCTTGGCTACAAATGTCCACCCGCAGCGGAGGACATGTAGACACATTTGGGCACAGAGAACTAAAATTGCAAAAAATTTTAAGAATGCAAGGAATCCCGAAAGGACCAGACATTACTCAGTTTCCTTTCAAAATGCCCACCAAGTCTTCGTTGGACAAAGTTGAGGCTGAGAACAAAGGCCTGCCTCATATGACACTCATGGCAAACTTTATTGTGTCGCCCGCACATGAGTTTCAACCCTCAGGCATGCTTTTTACTCCTGCTTCAGCCTTTCAAACAGCAATAGACACCTTCATCCACGAAAGGTGTGTCAGTGCAAAATATCCCGAACAAGTCTGTACGTCTAGCTTCTAAAAGAGCGCGCCCAACTCACGGGCTCACAACATGCCTTTCACTGCACCTGTCACCTCCTGTATCTCCAACAATTACTCGGAGAAGAAAGTGGGGCGAGGTGGTAGGTGTTTGTGGCCCACGTGGCTCATGTGCATTAATCTCTTCACTTCACCGTACTTGTGACCTAGATATTTGCTATATTTTTCTATTCGACGAAGTCGGAACTCGGCACACTGTGGATAAATCACAAGACAGAGCTATTGAAGCGGTATGAGGACCCTCAGGATCCATTGCAACCATTGTATCCAGCTTGTGTGGGGAATTATGTGGGAACTAGCTGCCTGTGGGCGCGCCGATTTTTCTTGCTGCGCGGAATTGATCAGAATTTCAATGCCTTATCTATTCTTGCTGTTCCGATCCAAAATCTTGTCTTCTCTGGCGAGATGATCCGACTTTTCTGAACCGCCTGTTGAAAAGGCAGTTTCTTTAGCCAAGTGAACGCAGTCCCCCACAATGTGTTCCTCGGGTCATGGAAGTCATGATGAGCCGTCAAGCGCCAAGTTCCGTGGAGATGTGTACTTTATAGCTCCCACCAGAACTTGGCATTGGAATTCCTTGGGACCGCTAGGGAGTTGAGTAGTCGACAAAGGCACTATTGTGTCGTTCTTGTTGTGTACTTTACGAATCTACTCGGGTTTGGGTGGTTTTGGATCAATTTGGCAAAGATATCCCAATATCTTTACGGAGGGACACATGGCACCAATCACCAACCGATAGGTACCATTGCGTGCAATGGGCGTCCCAAGCAACATATGACGAGGTTTTCAATAGAAAACATCGGCGCCCTCTTGTTTGGGCGATCTCCATAGCCCGAACATGTCCATATAGCCACATATAGCACCCATATGTGCAATATTGGACAAGTATGCAATCGAATAAGCCAAATTTCGTTCATTTGTATACATACTCCGTGTCATGAGCGCACGTATGGCTCTAGATCGCATGGTTGGCACATTTGGGTGTATATTAGGCCATCCATGGCGACTCTAGTGCCTTCAGACCACGATACATATTTTTGGCATAAATATGTATGTCATTGATATCAGAATTTTGGCATTGTTGCATGATATATGACTTATCGTGATGTTCATATGTGGTTATTTGGTTTTGGATCGAAGCAATAGCCAATATGTGACACATGGGCACTACCCTTTTCGAACCGTAGGTCATTGGCCGGCCAAACCCCATGGGTTTGGATATCCTACCCCGGTAGGGGATGCCTTTCCAATTTTTTACATTTCATGTGCTCACTTGAAAAATTCGTTCCAAGAAGCCACGACGTCAAATCGATCCAAAACTAAAACATGTAATGTGTGTTGGTCACCACTTCACATTTTGGTTCACCTAGCCGCTTCATGAAATTTTCCCTGCCTTCGGCAATGTGATCTTTGGCCTCAATTCGAGAATCGGCTAAAATCACGTGCCCCCATTATTGGGTCCACAATCCACCCATATATGGGGAGTTCGAGCTGGTCAAGGGTCACAGCGACACAAGGCGGAGCAATAGCAACCGCGCCCACCGACGACCGGGAAGCCGGAAGAGGCGCCCAGAGAACACGAAACCCCAGCGGAGCGGCTGTAGAGTGTCCAGTCCCTGAGGAAGTGCCAAGCAACCACAATGCTCTGAAGGAGCAGATGAAGCGCGCCCAGTCCTATCCAGCGAAGATGGGCACATACCGGGGGAAGATGAGGGGCATGACCGTACAAGTTTACTAGCATCCACCGGACGAACAGGCAGTGACATCATCGAATCACGGAGAGGCCAACATTATGTTGCCACCGGCAACCGGCGCGCTGGCAGGTCGCAAATGGTAGTAGAGGGATCCTGCAGTGTGATCACGATGAGAGCGTTCCGCCCGCGAGGGCTGCCGCCCGCCGGCCCGCCACCAACGGGCAGCCGCTGGATTGCCGCAGGACGTGATACCATTCAACAACGTCCATGCATCGGGTCACAACCAAGGAGGGAGATGGGATGCAGGTAGCGGCGCGTGCATAGACTGCTCACATCTGAGGGATAGGGTTCATGAAAATGTGACACATGGCCGGGTAGTTGAGGGAGGGCAACGGATAACAGGGGCGAGACACTTCGCATGTAGATCAAGGGAACACGTACATGCTAGGTACGGTTCAAAACACATGTGGGTGAGGGATACACACACACACACAAACACACCATTTGGGCACACGAGGTGGGGTGACGTCACAACACACGTACAAGGAAGGCCAGAGCAGACACGGGAGGGTAACTGTGTTTACTTAGAATAGGAGAGTTAGTAGCATGGGGTATCGTACACGTCACAGTGTGTAAAGGGTGATAGGATGGAGAGGAGACATGTGCATTGCCTGCCACGTAGTTGCCTGTACGTACTCTCGTTATCACTGCTCCCGGATTGAGTCTTCAATTTTAAGGCATGGCCGTAGCCAGGCGGCATACTCTGTAGTATCGATAGGAGAAAGCAGTCTCCCCTCTCTTTGTGAGGGGTAGGCCTGCTTTAACGATACCACATGAACCGGGCGGAGCACCCGCATTGTGGCATAGCACGTGACCTTTCCTTTGCAGCTTCCGCACTATGTTTACTGGACAAAAAAAAATATGTAGGACTATTACGGGGGATAGACGAGTGCCTGATTATGGCCTCCACGCTCCACAAGGTCCTCTGTGTCCTATTGTGCGGCATCAATGGGACATGGGAGTTGGTTGTACAATTGACAGGGAAGGCACCTGCCCTTGTCGCACGCACCATCTTGCCACCAATTATAGATGAGGCACGGCTTGCTGCAAAAACTGGCACATGTGCTTCATGAAATAATGAGAAGGCGAACAGCGAGGGGAAGGTAAGGATGGAGAGTGCTGCTGCCATACACTTCATGCAGAACAAGGGATGGGAAAAGGTGATTGATGCTTGCCTACAACACCCCAGTGTGCGACAACATCAAGTAGCAAGGAAAAGTTGGAGTCGGTGTGCAAAACCTGGTGCGACAACTTTGCAAGCATGTGCGTGTTCGCCTGGCGTTCCGCATGGTTATCCGCAGCTGACTTGGGGAGGCTCCGGAGACATAGCATAGCCATGAGCACTGCCCACAACGAGCTCCAGTGGGGCAAACTTCTGTGGACGCATCTTTGGATCGATCACATGTATTTTTGTTTGCAAAGAAGTGGAGAATCTTGTAAAAGTTCTCCTGCTTTGCCATGGAGGGGAGTCATTGGAGGCTGAAGCGCATGTTGCGCAACATTGGGGGCCTAAGCCTCCTCCGGGAGAGACTAGGGGTGCAAGTGGTTGTGGACAACCACACCATCGATGATAGCCTGGCGGCGCATGGGTGGGATGTGACCAAAAGGGCACAACATGGACAAGGGCCCATCAGTGTTCCAAGGTATGCGAGCCATACAAGAAGACGGCTTGTAATTGACGTTCAGCACCTTCGGACCCTAGAGCGGCGGTTCCGATGACGCAGGTCACTCAATGCTGCTAACCTACAGCTTGCCCAGCTGTCAACTATCCGTAACCAACGGCCATGGTCACCCGAGGAATTTCGTGAAGGAAGAGTGTTTATGCAACGGTCCGAGGAACAAGCGAAGTTGCCGAGCCAATACCGTTAGTGGTCCCAAGACCCGCCCATGAACTGTATGTTGTATATTCCAACTGTGATGTAGTACATCACATGGGTGTATTTGACCTTTTTGCCACTTGTGCCTTTGTTTTGTCATTGTGCATGTCTTCCTTCCCTTGCACCGAAGGCGCGGAAGAAAACTTTTTCCACTTGTGTTTTGGTTAGGGTTCTGCTCCCTCCTTAGGGTTTAACTCACTAAGAGCCTCCCCCCCAAAGGGGTTTGGTGACCTTCCCTGAAAAAACCAAAGGTGGGCTTTCGCCGAAAAGTGCTGAAGATATTGGAGGCCATGCCCTTTTGGGTTGCTGTGTAGTTTGAGCCCTTCCCCAACTTACTTGACACACACGCGAACCCCACACAAAGTCACCGGGGCTACGCAAAGAAGTGACGCGCTGCGACTACATACATGCTCATAGTGAGGAATTGGA
Organism: Eutreptiella sp. 'Long Island Sound 2002'; assembly: GCA_964036045.1. NCBI lineage: Eukaryota > Euglenozoa > Euglenophyceae > Eutreptiales > Eutreptiaceae > Eutreptiella > Eutreptiella sp. 'Long Island Sound 2002'. The sequence continues at coordinate 147,045,058 of OZ038382.1, read as the reverse complement.
CCTCACACCATGTACATGAAGAGAGTTGCACCTCAAATCTTCATGTTGAAGAGGATGTAGTACTGTGTTCATCACAAAGGCAAAAGGCTCTTCAATGGAATCCCAAAACCAAAAAATGGCAGAGGTGCATCGCGTGTTTTTTGGTCCATCAAAGAGGCGTCAAAGGTTTAGATGTGTCCACCAATTCAGAAGCAACCGTGTACCAATTTGGAGAAAATGGCTTCTAGTTTGCCGACATGCATGATAACCCGAAAGCACCCCATACCAAATCAGCCTACGTCGAAGCACGGTTTCTTGAAGTTCAACTTCATGAACATGGTGCTCCCTGTCTTTTGGGGCTGCCCTTGAATGACCTATGTGGGTTGTGCTGCTTTGTGTGGTCTTGCCCTTGGAGGTTCATTGTCCCTCAAGGTTTCATCCTGTGGTTGCGCACGAAGGGCACGCAACCTATAAAGCACTAAATTGTGATTCCCTTATTCTGACCAACATCTCCTATTTGCGAGACTAAATAGCAGTCAAGAACATGCTTTTGTCCCTTGTACTTGGTTGGGTCATAAAGAGGTCTTTCACTACGCTCTTGGTCAAGAAACTTTGTCTTCAATGAATGTTGAAATGAATGTTGTATGGTCCAACTTTTGCAAATTAAAGGATACCTGATGGAAACCCTGTAGCCTTTCACGGTGTGATGCTTAAGGCTTCGGTGATGTGACCTGTGCTCATTTGTCTATTTTACGTCATTTCGTGTGTTGCGGTTTGCTCCTCAGAGATTGTCGACCTTTGGAGCTCAGCTCAGCTGGCAGGAGTCTTGGGGTCATAATCTCTTCGACTGGTGTTCCACCAAATGCTATAAATATAGCTCAAACTTTTGTAGATTAGCACCTCACGAAGCTGTGGACATATCGAGGAATGTCAACTCCCACTTTGATGAGACTCTTTCGCAAAGTGCCCGACCTAGATGAGACCCTTTTTGCAAAGTGCTCAAATAGTACGCCCCACCAGAGCACTCAACAGTTCTATAGAACTACACACATGGTTGCAAAAGAGTGCAATCCTTTTCCCGCCTCATCATCCAACCTAGGTTGGTCGGTATCTTGGTGTTGAGTGCGTCATGGTACCCCATGTTGCTTTACCAGTGTTCAATGACAACACACCGGCCAATTAATGTGATAAGGAATGGCACTTGCGTGGAAAGCCGATTCGATTCATTGGGCAATTCCATTGGCCAAGATCTTGCGATGAAGACCCAGGTAGTTTTGTCGAAGACGATTTTGGCGAATATTGCTTGCCATCCCGCCACATTTGCCTCCCTCAGTTGGCATTCACTCGCAGGATGGTGGAGACTCGGCAAGGCCATGTGCGTTGATGATTGCGAGGCAACAAATCGAGGCATGTCCGGATAATGTGTTGGGAATGAAGCTACGAGGCTTGACGGAGGTTTGTATGGCACGTTTCTTCCCTCGTCGGGGGGTTCCACAACAGCCAAGTCAGTGTGCCGGTTGGTACTTCTAGGTGTAGGCTGGATGGCTATTCAAAAGGAAGTTGTCCACATTGTTTGTCCATGGACAGCGGAGAGGCTTATTTTTGGTCAGTGAAGTGGAACATTTCCTTCTACTTATACCTTAGCGTCCCTGCTATGCGTGCGCCTGCATGCTTCTCACAAAGTCACTCCCACCAGTATCGGAAGGTGCTTTTGCACTGGTGGTGTGGGAAATGTAACACAAGGGTCGGAGGACCCAGATAACCAACGGTTACCAAGGGGGGTGAAGAGGGGGCTTTAGCTGGGCTCGCCACTAGGTGGCCGGCTAGCTGTGGCCAGGTGTTGTCGCGGTGTGGAGACCCGGCCGGCGGTTTCCAGCGGATGCCAACACGGCTCGCCGGCGATATGCGGTCATCCTCAGGCAGCCGTGGCTAGCCACAGGGTGTGGCGGGGGGCACGGCTATCCGTGGCTCGGAACACTTGTGGCCTCCCGAAGAGGGTGTGACTTCTCAAAAAGGCGGTAAGGGTTGACTGCTTACCCGCCATGATGCCTTGCTCTCCCCCGTGCAACCCACCTGTTCATTACCCCATCTGCAGGAGGAGCTGCGTGTGTTGCAATCCGGAGGGTCCCGATGTGCAGATTGGAGTCAAATCCTTGTTGCAGAAGCATTTCAACCTGGGATGGTGGCAGGGGTTCATTTCATCGGCAAATGTGTTCTTGGTATGTTTTGCGGCAGAGCTGTGAGAAGGTCTCTTTACCCAAGGGTGCATGATTGTGGGGTAACAAACGTACTTTCCCGTTCTTTCCGAAGTTCTCCCGCCCCGACTTCTCACCTACATGCTGGGGACCGACATTTCGTTGATGTTTATTGACAAGGGAACGACGTCAAATGTGTTCGCATCCCAAAGAGGCTAAGGAAAGATCATGTAGGCCCTGACAAGGCCGTGCTCGTGCAAGGGAACGGCGGCGTACGTCTTTCATGCCTTTGACTGATGGGACTGGCGGATGGGGGAGGAGGGGTTGGCTCAAGGACTCTTCCGCACTGGTGCGACATTCAAGGCCACAACAAATTTTGCTAGAATGCAACAAACATTACCCTGTTTCTTCGTTTGTGAGTTCCACGACAGCACACTGGATCGGGGCACGAAATCTGAAACCTAAGTGTAGTTGATTTGTGCCTGTGGTTGGGACATTTTTCGATGCTAGCTCCAGGGATCCATTGAATATTGCGAAACCAGCGCAAGCAGATAGACCACTTTACTCGCCGTTGGCTTGCTAACTAGTTGACCGGCAAGGGGCGGTGGGTCGCAAGTGGAAAGGGGAACGGTGATTTGTTGTCATGTTTGGATAGATAATGCTTAAGATCCTCAGGATGCTCAGCAGCAGGCAAGCAATATGTAATCCCACAAAGGGGCCAGGGCCGGTGTGGCAATACATCAGATTGGGAGAGTATTTCGGGAGCATGGTATGGAGGTGCTAGCATGGCTCTTGCCCTTGCTTTTTTTTGTACGGTGGTTTAGGCGATCAATGCTCCAGCATGAACGCACACAACCACATTGGTGTCCGTCCCTCCAGTGTCCGTCCACTCGGACTGGTGATAAACCCTCCGATTTCTTTGACTGCATGCCCTGTGGGGCAAGCGCTTCACTGCAGCCCTTCACGATATCCAGATGACCTGTGTGCCTTGGCAGGAAAATTCACAGAGCCACGGGAGGCACTGCCCGGAATTCCAATGCCAAGTGGGATTTACCAGTCGACCTTGGCCAATTGCCAAGTTGGGGATGATTGTCTCGTGCAGAATGTGCGATGCGCCTCTAACATCATCATTGAGCCGCGCGCTGTTCTGTTCGACGTGGGGCACATCACTTGCAAACAGGTAAGTTTGACGTGCCCTGCCTTCGCACCACCTCGCACCACTGTGCCTCTTCATGCCTTGGCCAATATATCCTTCACCTTGCAGCCCTTGGGCTCCCTTTACCCTTGTCCCAACGCATTCCCGCCACACTGCCCCAACGCATTTCCTGTCACTGTGCTATGGGGCGTGCACACTACCTGGGTGCTACAACGGAGACGTTGTGTGGTCCCTGAACCCTGTGGACGGGCGTTGGGACCGTTGTTAATGGATGACCGTACCACAAGGGCTGCCGACACCAACAATTTCTGGAGCTGCACCGCTGTACCGAAGCTTTTTGCAGCGATTATGTCTATGAATCAGGTTGTTTCATATTTGCCTCATTTGGCTCCTTTCCGTTTGTCCCCTTGTCCTCGAGTTGCCTAGCCGTCTGTGTAGCAGCAATTTTATTTCGCCACTGTAAAGCATGAGTCTACAGAAGCACACGGCAGTATAGTGAGGGTGAAGGTCCAATATTGTCTTGCATCCAATGGCCACTATTTTTGATTTGGCATCCTTTTTCTGGGAAGCAGAGTTTGGTTGGTCATCAATGGGACACTCAGCCCTGCATCACCAAATAATTGACAAACACTCAATTGGCAATTGCTCTTCTTGTCATTTTCTGCTTGTGTGCTTGTTTCTAGGAACTAGTTGATCGGCTTTTTCTGGCCTCGAGTGTGGAAAAAAAAGGTGAAAATGTGTGGCACACGGCTGACACTTTAAAGATTACGCGCCTTGGGCTTTACGCAACTTACGCTTTGTTTTTAGAAAATTACGCAATTTGCGCTTTTTTCGGTACGGGACCTACGCCAAATGAAAACACGATTTCCTCTTTTTAAAACGATATGCGCCTTATACTTTATTTATGCCTTTTTTTCCTTTAAAAAATACGCAATTTACGCCAAAAAACAAAAAAAAACTCTCCCCCGCCCTGAAGTGTTGGGGACCCCCATGATGGCAGGGGTTATGTAGCCAAACTGCCCATTTGTGGGCCACTAGGGGTTATGTGCCAATCTGCCCATTTGTGGGCCACTGCTGATTTAGCTCCCCGCTCTGAAGCGTTGGGGTGATGGACTCCCACGCTTTTGCATGGCCCCTTGAGTTGGGGTGTGGACTCGCACGCTTTTGCGTGGCCCCTTGAGTTGGGGTGTGGACTCACACGCTTTGGCGTGGCCCCTCAAGTTGGGGTGATGGGGTGATGGACTCCCACGCTTTTGCGTGGCCCCTTGAGTTGAGGTGTGGATTCGCACGCTTTGGCGTGGCCCCTCAAGTTGGGGTGATGGACTCCCACGCTTTTCGCACTTTGAAGCAAGATGCTGCTAAGCGTGTCACTTCCTCCAAAATAGCTGAGCTGTTGGATGCCGGCATTTCCGAGGAGCAAGATGCTGCTATCCGTGTCAGTGTAGCACAGAAGGTTACCTGTCGTGCGCCTTTCGATGAAACCAAGCCTCTCGCTTTGGGAGATTGGTTGAGCGACAAGGACATTATTGCATGGCTTAACCACAAGTTGTACCACAATGAAATCGGTGAGCCACATGCATGGACTACAAAGGTGACATGCATTGTGTCCCGCTTGAACATCATGAAGAAGTACAAAGGCCGTGAGGGAACCAGTCAAAGCATTGTCGGTTTGGCTTGGAGCCGGCGCCGCATATCTATTGTTAATAGTGACGATCGCGAAGGGTTTGTTTGTTTGTGCCATGGACTATAGAGTGGTAGTATGGGCGTTCAAAGTTTGGATTTGGGAGCCACTTCATGGTACTTCCTTGGTCCGGCCAATGTTGAAACACCTCCAGCAAAACAGTGTTTCCACACATGCTGGGGCTTTGGGTTTTCAAAAGGATGGTTGGTCATGTGGCTTTGAATGGTTGCATCTTTGTGACGAGGCGGTTGGCCATCACGGAAGCTTGGAGGGCGCCTTTGCCGAAAGGGGGGGTTCATCGAGGAAGCATTGCGCATCATCAATGCCGATCGCTCCATCCAAGTCCCCGGCACCATCCCGGAGAATGGATGGAAGGAGGAAGTGAGTTGCCGGAAGCCTGGAGAATCTCCTCCTACCCTAGCCTCCAACTCCGAGTCCCCGCCCCCATTGGTGAAAGACCAACATTTTATTGAAGAAGCAGAAAAGTACCTTGTGAAGGATACCCCGGATGCTTGTGCGCGGAACAACAATCTACGTGCAAAGCCAAAGTCATCAGACACGAAGTCTAATTTGATTTACAAGCGTGTACGACTTCTTGTAGTTGGCTCCACACCATTATGGTTGCATTGCGAAGAATGTAGTTGGCCCGAGGTGACGGGACTCATCGCTGGCTTGAGCTTCGTAGCTGGTGGCGCTGGCAGCAATATAGTCATTTTGATACCGCTTGCCGAAGGCCGAAGGGCAAATTGCATTTTTCATTTGAGATCATGATGAGCACCTCACATTATTTCTTTCTTCCTGCCATCTACAAGCGATAAGTATAAAAACCACCCTTCACGCCATGGCTTCATTGCTTTACCCGTGCCAGAGGTACCCAACATGTCTATGGGGGCTATATGCTTCACCTCCTCCGGTAGCAACAGCAGTTGTTGGGTGGTTCTTGTGTTTTTTCTACCCATAGGCACCCATAGGTCCCCAAAGGTCCCCATAGGCCCCCATAGGTCATCATGGGCACCCATAGGGCCCCCATAGCTCCCCATAGGCCCCCATAGGTCCACATAGGCCCTCATAGGGCCCCATAGGTCCCCATAGGTCAGCATAGACGTTATAGGTCACCAAAGGATCCCATAAGCCCCCATAGGTCACCTTAGGCCCCCATAGGTCCCATAGGCCCCCATAGGTCCACATAGGTGCCCAAAGGTGCCAATAGGTCCCACTAGGTCCCCATAGGTCCCCTTAGGTTCCCAAAGGTCCCCATGGGTGCCAATGCGTTCCCAAAGGTCCCTATAGGTGCCATAGGCCCCCCACAGGCCCCCATAGGTCCCCAAAGGTCCCCAAAATACCCCATACGTCGCAAAAGGTCCCCCTAGGGCCCCAAAGGTCCCCATAGCTCCCCAAAGCACCCCATAGATCCCCATAGGTCCTCACGGGTCCCCATACGTCCCCATAGGTCCCCAAAGGTCCCCATAGGCCCCCATAGGTCCCAATGGGTCGCGATAGGTCCCCATAGGTCCCCATAAGCCCTCATAGGCCCCTAAAGGTCCCCATACGTGCCCAAATGTCCCCATAGGTCCCCATATGCCCCCATAGGTCCCCATAGGCCCCCATGGGTCCCCAAAGGTACCCAAAACCCCCCATAGGTCCCCAAAAGTCCCCAAAGGTCCCCATGGGCACCCATAGGGTCCCCATATCTCCCCATAGCAGCCCTAGGTCCCCATTGGTCCCCATTGGTCACAATACGTCCCCCAAGGTCCCCATAGGCCCGCATTGGTCCCCATAGGTCCGCATAGACTTTATAGGCCACCAAAGGATCCCATAGGCCCCCATAGGTCCCCAAAGGTCCCCATGGGACCCATAGCTCCCCAAAGGAACCCATAGGTCCACATAGGCCCTCATAGAAGCCCATAGGTCCCCATAGGCGACCAAACGTCCCCATAGGTGCCAATGGGTCCCCATAGGCCCCCATAGGTCCCCATAGGTCCCCAAAGGTCCCCATAGGTCCGCATAGGGTCCCATTGGCCAGACTAGGTCCCCCTAGGTCCACATAGGTCCTCAGAGGACCCCATGGCTGCCAACAGGTCCGCATAGGTGCCAGTAGGTCCCCATAGGCCCCCCACGGGTCCCCACAGACCCCCATAGGTCCCCATAGGTCCCCAAAGGTCCCCCTAGGCCCCCCACAGGTCCCCACAGGTGCCAATGGGTCCCCATAGGCCCCCATAGGTCCCCAAAGGCCCCCATAGGTCCCTTAGGTTCCCATACGTTCCGATGGGCCCCCATAGGCCCCAATAGGTCTCCATAGGTCCCCAAAGGTCCCCATAGGTCCCCAGAGGACCCCATAGGTCCCCAGTGGCCACAATAGGTCCCCCTAGCTCCACATAGGTACCCATAGGACCGCATAGGTGCCAACAGGTCCCCATAAGCCCCCCTAGGTCCACATAGGTGCCAATAGGTCCCCGCCAATCTCTTTTTTTTCCTTTCTTAAAAAACATGATTGTTGTTTTCCATATGCGACGTACGTAAAAAAAAGTTTACGCGACTTACTCGTAAAAAGAAACGTTCGTTGGAAAAAAATGCGTGTTACACCAAAAAAAATGACGCGATGTACGCCAAAAAAAAACGCGACTTATGCTTTTTTCTGCAATCAAGCTATGCTTTCCTCTGGCGTGGTAGTATGGGGCATGGGAGTGGAGTTTGTGTTTTGGGCAAGGTATGTTGTATGTATGGGGCTTGGAGGTGATGTATGTGTACGAATGTATTTGAGGCATAAGGGATCTTGGAAAAGGGATGTGGGAGAGGTTTTATCTCAACCATTCCGGTTGTACACCTCCCAAAACCTTGAATATGAATGTCGTTTTAAGATACACTGCTGCTTCATGTCGTGCAGGGTGCCACGTTTGGCTGTGGGCAGACTTTAGGGTTGGGCAACGAAGCCGGAGGCCGAGAATTATCCACATGGCCTGAGCTGACTGTCGATGCTGCAGCCTTAATTGTGCGTGAACGGGGCTGCCAACAGGTGCGCGTATCCTTCCACAACTACGGCCTGGCAAAGTGGAGATCGGCGCGTCGAGTTCTGGCCGCATTGGGCTGGGAAGGCGCAGGTGCCTTGTGAAAGGCTGATAAGTGGCCGGTTTTCCACCCTTGTGGTGGGTGAAGCTTGGGCATCCCCGCAGATAAGTGACCACTGCCCGCCAGAAAAAGGCGAATGCTGGCGAGTCCTTCGAACGTGGGACATTGTCCTCCCATTTCTTGTCCTCCCATTTCCTTCAATTCTTGCACATCCCCACTCTTTATCCCTCCCTCTCCCTTCCGCATTTTTGCCCTATTCCTACCCTATCACCCGCAAGACCCACACATACCCGGAAGCACCATACATATAGCCTGCTCCATGCACTCCCTTTTTGTCCCATTTCCTTTATATTCGCCTTGCGTTTGCCCCCCCACTCTCCGTCATTCCCTGCATTTCCCCTCCCGTTTCCCTCACATTCATCTCCCAGTCCACTCTCGTTGCCTTGACACATGCCACCCTCCAAAGCCCCTTCCACATTCCTTTCGGCCATGCCCTCCCATTCCCCTATTGTTTCCCTCCTTGTTGGTGGCTCCATGAAGTCCAGAAAGGACACTGCCAAATGGCAACTCGGGGGGGGGGGGGGCGTCAGCTGATGGAGGCCTACAATTGCAGTCGTATTGCCTACCCCTCCCGTTTGTAATTTTGACAGGGCCAAGCCATCATCATGCAGAAGGTGCAGGAGTATGTACAGGCCACCAAGTCACCTTCTGGATGGGTTTGTGAAGGAGCGTGCATTATGCATACCACTAGTATTAAGGTCTGGTCCTCTGCGGCTTGCATGACAGCGATATGCACCTTTTGATGCTTTTCCTCTGCACATGTCACGCTGAACACTCAGTTGAATCTCACCAGGAAGGCCTGATTTCCCCCCTTTTGTGTGTTGGTAAACTTGTCGTGCCTCGTACTTCGGGAAGGAAAAAGTTCCATAATTGATCGGGTCCCCAATTCCGTTCTGCCTCCCCCCCCCCGCCGATCTCACTGCATGTGTTCACGGTGCGGCTGAGTGCATGCTTGCGTGGCTGCTTGGGGGTGTGTGTGTGTGTGCGTTTGCAGCTGCAAAAGGCTTTTACATATGCTGCCCCGGCATTGCTTCATTTTCCACGTGTTTAATACATGGATCCAACTTTGGGCATGAAGTAGAGGCTTCTGTGCCTCTCGACGGCGGCTGGACCAAATACACACTACAGTGCACTGTGGGGAGAACATGCCGAAATCAGTCCGTATCGCACTGTTGTGGTCTCTACATGTACTGTGGATTTGTAGATGATCGAATCAAAGCAGCCGCAATTCACAGGAACAACGATCTGTGATGAAAAAAAAATTACATTGACACCGTTTTTCGCCTCCAGCGAGAGACTCTGACACAAAATGACATGTGAATCCCATAACCAGCGAATGGAAGTCTACAGCGAGGGCCTTGGGAGAGCATGGCACAGCCTCGGACGATGATACTTAGCGTTCGCATGCCAGTCCCTCTGTCGCACGAGATGGTGATCCTGACCCATAACTTGATCCCGACCCTCGCATCCAATGTGAATTCACCAGTTGCGCACGCGCAGGCCATTGTGCGCTCCACCTCACATCAAACCCATTTACGACACCGTAGCTCGGCCATGCGCCCCGCGCACTCGCGTCAGTCTACACTTGTGCCAGTCCAGTGGTTTCTGCTCTTCCGTTCGCATTCCTTGCCAAGTGACGCTTGGCCAAGTACTGTCGGTTACTCAGTGTTCACACACGCAAGCAGACCACCATGGGTGGTATTAATCGTTCATCCGAATATCTTTTCACTCACCCATTCACGACTTCAGCCATCGCCACCCCCGTGCGCCCATCGACGTCCGGTTCTCTTTCCGCCTCGCCGCCTCGCCGCCCATGTACGCCCACTGTGCATCTCCAGGACACGTACTTGGGGCCGGCTGCCCGGGTGGAGCACGCGACCGAAGTCGACAATGTGTGTGTTCTCAGCAGCCCCCAAGAGCCTACCGTTATCGGTGGGGCTGCCATTGTCACGGACAGTATACTGCAATGGGGTGTGCACTAGTTCTAGGCTGCATGCTTACTATCGGGAGCAGCTTTGGGGGAATTCTGGTGAACAGGTGTCAATCATGCCAATCAGAGCATTGGAGAACTGTGATTACCTCTTTTCTCCCACTGCAGGGCGAAGGCAAACAATCGGTTTGGCCCAGTGGGTCCAATGTGCGTGTCCGTCTTGGTCAGGGCTCTACAGCCAATGAGAAGAGATGTGTGGCCGCAGGAGGCAGTTTACAGCCCTTTCCACCCAAGGGTCCATGGGAACTCTCAACCCTCCCCAACCACGGAAATATGTGCGAGATTCCTGCAGGTAGCGTTACGGCCGCACGGGGCAGACAGCTGAGAAATTTTGGAAGGAGGAATGCCCCCGCCCCCCGCCCCCGTTGCCACTCTTTCCCCCAGGTCCTCCCTGCCCTCGGCCTGTTCAAAAACCGAAATTAGGAACTGTAGGAACTGTAGGAAGTGCGATATGCATGTGTGCATACTGGACAACCGTCAGTTAATCCCCAGGGTCACACTCCGGGAGAATCCTCAGCACATCGATGGACAAAGGGGGGTTGGAGGAGACTGGTCATGACGGGGAAGGCGGCCGGATCAGAGGAAGCGGCAGCCGAGGGAGGCGACGCCCGGAGTTGAACCGCTGCCGGACGGACTTAGTGGGCGCCACGGACCGAGACACGACCGAAGGGAGCGGACCGCGACAAGAGAGCGCGTTGAACCCGACATCGTCAGAGACGGCGCAAGGGAGCAACGGGTAACTGCTCAGGGCACCGTAAATCAATGAGCAGACGAAATAACTGAGGCAATATGCACCGCCTGGGGTAGTTTGCACGAGGTGAATTGCCGCCTGCCGATCGGTTATCTACAGTTGTCGCCCTCTGTTGAAGTGAGAGGACCAGTTGCACGCTTTGGTCCGGGGGGGGGGGTCAAGGCTTTGAGAGGCCGTCAGCGGCTGAAGTGCATTTTGGGGACATGGGAGCAGCGGAAACCAGGCCCTGAGGTGTTGCCAGCCCATCATATACACCCCCCGCTTAGCGGAGCGCTGGAGCAATGGATTGAGGCTCTGCCAGTCGCGGCATCTCGGCAGTTGGCATTTGCTGTTTTGCACGCCACGTACGGCACCCTCCCATTCCCGGCACCACTCACAGGGGCCGAGGTTGCAGGGCACGCCATCGTACGTCAATCGGTGCTGCTGGAGCACAGCGGAGTGGAGGACCACGGGATCATCAATGAGACCATATTGGGCCCCAACACCAGCGTCGCCAAGGGGGAGGTGACGGCCAGTCTCGTGGGCCCTTTCGTGGGCTTCCATCACCAAAGCCTGCTGATCTCCGCCTACTGGCCGGAGGGCAAGGGCAACGTGGCGTACGGGGCCAAAGTGGGCAGCAACCACACGGGCCGTGCCCCAGACCAGGAGGTGCTGAGCGTTTGACTGTAGTCCCAGGGGGGGGGGACGGCTCTACAGATTCTGGGACGCGATGCCCACCCCCGTGTGACATTCCGTCGGGTTGCAGTTTCTTTGCGGGGCCCTGGACAGTCACCCGTTCTTCCCCTCGTGTGCTGTGTCGGGCCAATGCGTTCTGACGGCCGTGGCGTCCAGTGTTCCTTGTGGTGTCCATGTTAGCGGGGCCCAGTAGTTGGCGCACTGGGGTTGTGCTGGTTGTTGCGGGCTCGCCCCCCCCCCCCCTCCCGGGGGGCCTCCGGCCAACAGGTTGTTGTTTCTGGGGGGGGGGGGGATCGCGTCATAACTGAGGAGTGCCCCCCCCCACAGTTGACCACATTGATGTTCATGCCTCGCCCACGTCGCCACGCCTTGTGCCTGGTCCAGTCCCCGTCGCCCACGCCCCGTCCCTGTGCCCTGGGGCCATCTCGGCTCCATCAGAAATGGTCAGATGCCTGTTCCGAGGGCAGTCTCGAGTGAAGACCTGCCAGTGTCACAGCAGAGTGCTCAAAAGGGAGGCAGGTTTTGGGGGGTCCTGACTGTTGGCCGGCCTCAGACATGCGGGAGGAGCGTGGTGGTCTGAACTGCCCTGCGCCAAAGCCCCCCCGCAGAAGGTTTTGACGAGGCCGAATGCCCGGGTCACTTGCCCTGGCACTCGAGGAGGTGGGGGTGCCGGAACAAAGGGCGATAACTTCACAGACCGACTTCACAGTGCACAAAAATAGCCCGTCCGCCCTTTGCGGTGATCCTTCCCTCTCCTGTGGATGATGCCAAGGATGCTGCTGACGGGGCGAATGCTGTGTCCAGCACCTTTGTCAGGACGGGGCGGCGGGCGTTCTTTCTTTCTTTACCGCCGGGCTGGGGAGGGGGTGATGCTGTGCAGAGGGGGGGGTGGAGGTGGTGGTGGTGGTGGGTCTGCAGGAGTCGCACCTGCAATGGTATGGGCTGGAGCTTGGCTCAGACCCACCTTCCCCACTATGTACCACCATTTGGTCGTGGGGGGTGAAAACGGGCATGGGTTGTCCCGCGAGGAAAACCCGTGGTTTTCGACAGCTGGACGGTCGAGGGGGCGGGCGTCGCTCCGGTTAATGTACATGCTCTGGAGGTTCTAGCTCCGTGTGCGGTTGCATTGTCGCGGAGTGCTGTGCCCCCCCCGACTGGTGTCCAGTGTCCCTTTGTGCATGTGGTTTGAGTTGAGTGGAAGGCGCCCTGCGACTCGCATTTGTGTGCCATGCAGGCGCTCTGTGACTCGCATCTGAACGCCATGCAGGCACTCTGTGACGCGCATCTGAACGCCATGCAGGCGCTCTGTGACTTGCATCTGTGTGCCATGCAGGCGCTCCGGGACGCGCATCTGTGCGCCATGCAGGCGCTCTGTGACTTGCATCTGTGTGCCATGCAGGCGCTCCGGAACGCGCATCTGTGCGCCCTGCAGGCGCTCTGTGACCCGCATCTGTGTGCCATGCAGGCGCTCTGTGACTCGCATCTGTGTGCCATGCAGGCGCTCTGTGACTCGCATCTGTGTGCCATGCAGGCGCTCTGTGACTCGCATCTGTGTGCCATGCAGGCGCTCTGTGACCCGCATCTGTTTGCCATGCAGGCGCTCTGTGACTCGCATCTGTGCGCCATGCAGGCGCTCTGTGACCCGCATCTGTTTGCCATGCAGGCGCTCTGTGACTCGCATCTGTGTGCCATGCAGGCGCTCGGTGACTCGCCTCTGTCTGCCATGCAGGCGCTCGGTGACTCGCCTCTGTCTGCCATGCAGGCGCTCTGTGACTCGCATCTGAACGCCATGCAGGCACTCTGTGACGCGCATCTGCGCGCCCTGCAGGCGCTCTGTGACTTTCAACTGTGCGCCATGCAGGCGCTCTGTGACGTGCTTTTCTGCATCATGCAGGCACCCTGTGACTTACATTGGTGCCCCATGCAGGCGCTCTGTGACTCACATCTGTGTGCCATGCAGGCGCTCTGTGACTCACATCTGTGCACTGTGCAGGCGCTCTGTGAAGCACATTCGTACGCCATGCAGTCGCTCCGTGACTTGCATTTGTGAGCCATGCAGGCGCTCGGTGCTTCGCATCTGTGCGCTATGCAGTCGCTCTGAGACTTGCATCTATGTGGCATGCAGGCGCTCTGTGACCCACTATTGTGCACCATGTAGGCGCCTTGTAACTTGAATCTGTGTGCCCTGCATTCGCCCTGTGACTGGCATCTGCGTGCCATGCAGGCGCTCTGTGAAGTGCATCAGTGCGCCATGCAGGCGCTCCGTGACTTGCATCTGTGCGCCATGCAGACGCCTTGTGACTCGCATCCATGCGCCGTACAGGCGCTCTGTGAGTAGCATCTGTGCGCCATGCAGGTGCATTGTGACTCGCCTCTGTGCGCCTTGCAGGCACTCTGTGAAGTGCATGCGTACGCCATGCCGGTGCTCTGCAACCCGCATCTGTGCGCCATGCAGGCGCAATGTGACTTGCATCTGTGTTCCATGCGGACGCTCGGTGAAGCGCATCAGTGCGCTATGCTGACACCCTGTGACTCGCATCTGTGCGCCGTGCGGGTGCGGTGTGACTTGCATCTGTGCGCCATGCAGGTGCCCTGTGACTCGCCTCTTTGCGCCGTGCAGGCGCGGTGTGACTTGCATCTGTGCGCCATGCAGGTTCTCTGTGACTCGCCTCTTTGCGCCTTGCAGGCGTTCTGCGAGTAGCACCTGTACGCCATGCAGGCGCTCCGTGGAGCATATCCGTACACCATGCAGGTGCTTTGTGACTCACATCTGTGTGCCATGCAGGCGCTCTGTGACCCGCCTCTGTGCGCCGTGCGGGCGCTCTGTGACTCACATCTGTGCGCCATGCAGGTGCGGTGTGACTTGCATCTGTGCGCCATGCAGGTGCCCTGTGACTCGCCTCTTTGCGCCGTGCAGGCGCGGTGTGACTTGCATCTGTGCGCCATGCAGGTTCTCTGTGACTCGCCTCTTTGCGCCTTGCAGGCGTTCTGCGAGTAGCACCTGTACGCCATGCAGGCGCTCCGTGGAGCATATCCGTACACCATGCAGGTGCTTTGTGACTTGAATCTGTGTGCCATGCAGGCGCTCTGTGACCCGCCTCTGTGCGCCGTGCGGGCGCTCTGTGACTCACATCTGTGCGCCATGCAGGCGCTCGGTGAGTAGCATCTGTGCACCATGCAGGAGCTCCGTGGAGCTACTTCCGTACACCATTCAGGTGCTCTGTGACTGGAATCTGTGCGCCATGCAGGCTCTGTGAAGCTCATCCGGGTGCCGTGTAGGCGCTCTGTGAGTAGCATCTGCGCACCATGCCGGCGCTCTGCAACTCGCATCTGTGCACCATGCCGGCGCTCTGTGACTCACATCTGTGCGCTATGCAGTCGCTCTGAGACTTGCATCTGTGTGGCATGCAGGCGCTCTGTGACCCACTGTTGTGCGCCATGTAGGCACCCTGTGACTTGAATCTGTGTGCCATGCAGGCGCTCTGTGAAGCTCATCCGGGTGTCGTGTAGGCGCTCTGTGAGTAGCATCTGCGCACCATGCAGGCGCTCTGTGACTCACATCTGTGCGCTATGCAGTCGCTCTGAGACTTGCATCTGTGTGGCATGCAGGCGCTCTGTGCATGTAGGCACCCTGTGACTTGAATCTGTGTGCCTGCATGCGCCCTGTGACTTGAATCTGTGTGCCATGCAGGCGCTCTGTGAAGTGCATCCGGGTGTCGTGTAGGCGCTCTGTGAGTAGCATCTGCGCACCATGCAGGCGCTCTGCGACTCGCATCTGCGCACTATGCCGGCGCTCTGTGACTCACATCTGTGCGCTATGCAGTCGCTCTGAGACTTGCATCTGTGTGGCATGCAGGCGCTCTGTGCATGTAGGCACCCTGTGACTTGAATCTGTGTGCCTGCATGCGCCCTGTGACTTGAATCTGTGTGACATGCAGGCGCTCTGTGAAGTGCATCAGTGCGCCATGCAGGCGCTCCATGACTTGCATCTGTGCGCCATGCAGGCGTCTTGTGACTCGCATCCATGCGCCGTACAGGCACTCTGTGAGTAGCATCTGTGCGCCTTGCAGGCGCTCTGTGAGTAGCACCCGTACACCATGCAGGTGCATTGTGACTCGCCTCTGTGCGGCAGGCACTCTGTGAAGCGCATCCCTACGCCATGACGGTGCTCTGTGACTTGCATCTGTGTGCCATGCAGGCGCTCTGTAACCCGCATCTGTGCGCAATGCAGGCGCAATGTGACTCGCATCTGTGTCCCATGCAGACGCTCGGTGAGGCGCATCAGTGCGCTATGCTGACACCCTGTGACTCTCATCCGTGCGTCATGCAGGTGCCCTGTGACTGGCATCTATGCGCCGTGCAGGCGCGGTGTGACTTGCATCTGTGCGCCATGCAGGTGCTCTGTGACTCGCCTCTTTGCGCCTTGCAGGCGTTCTGTGAGTAGCACCCGTAAACCATGCAGGCGCTCCGTGGAGCATATCCGTATACCATGCAGGTGCTCTGTGACTTGAATCTGTGCGCCATGCAGGAGCATTCTGACTCAGATGTGTGCGCAATGCGGGCGCTCTGTGACCCGCATATGTGCGCCATGCAGGTGCAGGATCGCCCCAGTGAGGGACGGTCGCCGCATGGCAAGCCGGAAGGCTCCCAAGGGTCGAGGTGCACCTCTCGGACACACTATAAACAAGGGAAGAAGGGGGGGATACCTCCAAATGCCCCGACAACAATGCGGTTGCAAACGTAGATGCTCCGTGATTAGCACCTGTGCGCCATGCAGGCGCTTTGTGACTCGCATTTGACCGCCATGCAGGTGCTCTGTGATGCGCATCTGTGCGCCATGCAGGCATTCTGTGACCCGCATCTGTGTGCCATGCAAGGTGCTCTGTGACTCGCATCTGTGTGGCATGCAGGCACTCGGTGACTTGCCTTGGTGCGCCATGCAGGTGCCCTGTGACTTGCATCTGTGCGTCATGCAGGCGCTCTGTGACTCACATCTGTGCGCCATGCAGGCGCTCTGTGACCCGCACCCGTGCGCCATGCAGGCGCTCTGTGACTTGCATCTGTGCGCCATGCAGGCGCTCTGTCACTCGCACCCGTGTGCCATGCAGGCGCTTTGTGACTCGCACCCGTTTGTCATGCACGCGCTCTGTGACTCGCTGCTGTACGCCACGCAGGCGCTCTGTGACTCGTATCTGTGCGCAATGCAGGCGCTCTGTGAGTAGCATCTGTGCGCCATGCAGGCGCTCTGTGACTCGCATTACCCCCTATGCCGCATGTTAACGGCGTATCCTCCGTGCAGGGCGGGGAGGGAGGGAACTGCTGGGCTTTGTCTTTTGCCGGCTTAGGTATACTCTGATGTGATCCCAGCGTTGTCGGATGAGTTTTCTCTCAGTGGCCCCGGGCAGGTGTCGCCCCGGCGTGTCCTGTGGGTCGGTGGTTGTGTGTCCCTGTGTCCACGGCCTGTTGCGGTGAGCCACACCCCACAGTTAGCCTGTGTCCGGCCCTCCCCTGGGTCTGGGTCCCCGTGTTGGGGGGAGGGGTCCTGGCACTGGCCTCGGTCCACACCCATGTCCTTCCTTGGAGAGGGACACGCCCGGCCGTTGCCTTGAGGGGGGGGGGGGGGCAGGGACTTGCTTTAATTTTCATTCCGAGGGGGGGGGGGGGGGGGCTCCCCCCTGGACCCCCTCCCCCCCTCCCCTGGACCCCCTCCCCCCCTCCCCCCTCAGCTCAAGTGCAGCTGAAAACCTGGGTTTTGGGAACTTTTTTTGGTGACGGGGAAAAAATTTCTCAGCGCCTTCGGCGCACCCCACACACTATTTACTTATCGTTTTATGTGTACTCTGCGTTCCTTGTCTTGCAGATTACCATGACCCAACGCTCATTGTCAGTGTATTTCTGCTCCCCAGTCCAACCGTCGCCACGCGCAAAACGCAAAGACGTAATCGACGCGCTGCTTTATTTTAGGTTTAAAGATAGGATCACTGGCCGGAAGAGACAAGAAGCATACAATGAGGCACAAAAGGCATGTGCCACACTGTTTTTGAGTGTGCCAATGGCAACACTTGTCTGATGTCTCCCATTCAGGCAGTGACTCAGATTCCTCATCATCATCAGGTTCCAGCTCCACTTCCACTACAGATGGAGGCTCCAGTTCAGGGGAGTCTAATTCTGATTGACCATGATCACTGTGAGTTGGCATGAGATGGTAAATGTCCCGCTTTGTTGTATTTGTTGTGTCTTGATTAGATGAGGGAACCCTGAATTGACCTGCAATGATGAATTAGCTTTGTTTGCTACCAACAAGCTGACATTTCCATGTGCTGAGTGGTTCGTTGCCCAATAAATTTTCTGTTCCCTGTGGACTAGGTACGTTCCGAGGAGGGGGGGGGGGACCCCTCCCCCCTGGACCCCCTCCCCCCCTCCCCTAGACCCCCTCCCCCCCTCCCCCCCCCCGCTCAAGCAAGTCCCTGGGGGGGGGGGGGGCATGACTTCGACCCCACGATTGAGTTGGTTTTGTTTTTGAGGTACACACACCCCTTGACCGGACGCTATTGCATCGGCGCTTCTGCAGATTTGCCCCGGGGAAGCTAACTTCTTTGGCCTGGGCTCCGTCATCCGGTTCCCCGGCGACTTCTCCCAAGCCCCATACAGTCTGTTGGCCGCAGGGGTCAGCACCCTCCCGCAGAAGCTCACATTCCCGTTCTCATTGATTGCGGAGCCGAAGGATGCGGCTTTGGGCAATGGCCGGGACCTAATTCCCCCGGCGTTTAATGAAGTGGTGTGCCTGCGTGTGTGTCTGTGCTCAGTCCAAAAGACGTCTCGGACTGCGCGTCAATTCCTGACGACATCTGGGCTTATCTGGCCTCTTCTGCGTTTTGCTTGCCACTAGACGACCGCATATTGTGTGTATACGTGTGTTTGTGTATGTGTGGGTGAGGGTGCGTTAGGCCTGTTTGTTCCACGCCTTGAGCTTCGCTGTGCGCAACACGCAGTACAGCCGTCGGTACAGTGCTGATTCTCGTAACTGAGTTACGTCGGGCGCCACCACTGATGCCCTGTGCACGGGCGGTAAATCGAGTGTGTGGCAGAGTGCGGTTAATGCCATGCGCATGGCCAACACCTTGGGGCAATCCCTGTCCTCTTGAGCCCGACGTAGTTCTTTCAAGAGACGTAATACCTTTGGTTCATATAGTGATTGACTCGTGGTTGGTCTCCTGATGGAATCCCTTCATTACTCCGTCATTACAGGCCCAGCGCTCCAGTTGATACCGCCATGCCTTCTCCCTCACCCCAACCACCACCGCGGTATTCATGCACTCCAAAACAGATATTCCTCCAGCTGCTGGGTCAGCAGGGAGAATCAGGCTGTGCAACCAAGCACCATCATTTCGTGCTTGTGCATTAGTGATGTGTTTCCAGAGTCACACACACACACACACACACACACAAACGCACACATGGAACCTCAACATTTTCTCTCGACATGCAAACACACACCCACACATACAACAGGACTGCAGATTCGGATGAGGTGGCAGGGTTGCAGCGCGACACTTTGTGCTACAGTCGAGGGTCGACATTCAACTCATCTTTATGCAGTGGCCCGCCTGGGGACTGTACAAGAACGCTTATGCAATGGCGCGCTTCGAGGCCAAGTTTGCCAAACGGGACAAAGCGCGGCGGCACAACATCCCGTATGACGTGCTGCGGCCCGACATTGTCGATCTAATTGAGAGCGCCATTCAGCGGCTTGAGCAGGCATGTGCTTCAATCGGTGGAGTGGTAACCCCCCTTTTGGGGTGACAGTTTACTCCACCCTGGCCCTTTCTGTCTGCCCCCCAGTGGCCCGCCAATCGTTTTGGAACAACTTGCCCCACCAGTAACCGCTTTGGCAACCACTTTTTGAAATCTCCCTTCAACCGCATCCCTGGGCTCGAGGAAAGTGTCCGAATGCCCCCGTCGTGGGACCAGAACAGCAAATCAGGCCAAGGCACGAGTCGTACCGAGGTGTTTGTTGGGACCCCCTATCCCACTTTTGGTCCCCCACCCCAATCTCAACCACCAAGTACGCCCAAGGGTGTTTCCTAGCCCCGAAACAGGACCCTCAAGGCGCTGGAGACAAGCTTTCATGTCAAAATGTCGCTCGAATGACTTGTGCGACGCGCTCATCATTTTGAAGCGCTCAAGGGGGGCGCGGATGACGCCGTGCATGCACGGTGTGCGCGCTTTGCAGGAGCCAGTCCTATGTTGGGGTCACCCAAATTCGCCTCTGCATCCCTTCGGCCCTTGGGCCCAGGTGGAGCCTTTGCTGGGAGAGTGCAGTTGGTAATCCCCGAGCTCCTTCTATCTGACACCCCCAGGGACCTGGCGTTGGCCGTTGGGATGTCGTTGCAACTTTTTGGTTGTAGTTAACCCAGAGGCCCGTCAAGGGTTCTGTTTCCGCTCTCTGCAAATGTCCATCGACCGCGGCAAGTTCAACCGGATCCAACCACAGCCCCATGAGGACCAGCGGAATGAAGCAACACAACCTCCGGACAGAACGGATCAAGCAGATAACGTGGGCCCTGGTGCCTATGTACTTGTTTGGCAGCGGACCTGTCAAGGGCTTGCCCTGACCCTCAGCCCAGGTACAGAACAGCTGCCGATGGCACAGAGAGCACACTCCACCAGCAACAACACCTTCAAAAAGCCGGGACATGCAGTGCGCAACCGATGTTTCACAGTTCGTGATACAGAACTCCCTGGCCCTGTGGAACAGCTCTCACATCAGGTGTGAGGGAGAGCACCCTCCAAGCTCCATGATTTGGGACTGACTGAATGTGAAGCCTGTCAACGCTGAAAGGGGAGTGGACACGTGGGGGCAGAATTCTGCAACTGTGAGCAGTAGGACAAACAGTCCTCGACCGGCGAGCAGGTCACACAAAAGATATGACATTGGGGAACGGTTGTACAACAGGAATCAACCAGCCTTCATACACCCTACACCCCAACAGAACGCTACAAATGTGACCTGTGGGACCGCCGGTCCACTTTCACCCACCCCCAGCTTTTGCACCACTGATCCAAGACCCTTGGCACGCGCCTTGGAAAGCGGGGCAGTCCATGCACTGTAGGTCTGGCTTTCAGAGGCCCAAGGGGTGTGGTCTGGGAGAGAGAAGGTGGGGCTCGGGTGGGGGGTAGGGGGGCAAACAAGGAAGGGGGCGGTGACCCATACAAGAGACGAAATCAGTCTGCCTCATCGGTGGTGGCTTTTTGCGGAGGCCGTCCTCCCATTGCGAGCTCTGAAAACCCGAGCCCCTTGCTCCCAAGCCCATTTGGAGGCTATTTGCCTCTGTGAAGAGGCATCATGCTGAACTGAATATGGAAATTGTGATCACAGCACATGGTGGGGTTTGACTCCGGTCCTATGCTATCCCCACCCACATGGGTGCCGGAGAGCGTCTTCCTCACGTCCCTGGATTGGGGTGCATGTGAGGCCTGATGGTGCCCACAGAGCGCCGAGGACACAATCGGGACGATGACACGGGGCAGGGGGGGAGGGCTGACCCTCATCCCTCCTCCAGGCTCCTCGACCTACGCCAATGGGGAGGAGCAGTTCTCAAGTGTGGGGTGATGACTCTGATCTGGATGAGCCTTGTCACCCAGTCACGGGTTCATTGGACTTCATTTGCACTCTTGGTGAACCGGGTTTCCCCGACTTGTCCTTGTTCAAATGCTCAGCATTGAAACTGCGGAATTACAACAACCCCCTCTCGGCCCCCCACCTCTTCGGACCCCCTGGCTCACGCCGTGCGTGTTGGGTTCCAGACTGAAATGCCCCCACCCCCATGGCCAGTGATGCTGCGAATTCAAGGGATGATCAGGACGGGCACATGGAACCCCCTGGGCCTGTTACACAACCACAATCGGTGATAGAGAGCACCCTCCGAACCTCACCGCCCCGAGGATTGGGGTGCATGTGAGGCCTGCTGGCACTGGCATTGGAGTGGACGCCATGGGTAAGTCGGCCGCGGAAGTGAGCAGTAGTGCCAAAGGATGATCGGACAACAAATTGTTCAGGGAGCCAGACGTGCATTGATGTCGTGTCAAGTTTGCTGCAGAGAGCCGTGTGGGCCGACCACGCACTGTCTGGGCTCGCGCCTTGACGCATGCGCATCGCATGCGCATCTGTATGCGTGTCGTGCAGTTCCAGGAATGTGCAGGTCAGGACTTGCCCTGTAACCCATGACTTTAGGCTGCGGCGCGCGCTTCCAAAGACATCTACACAGAGAAGGACTGCCCAGGGCTGGGGAAGAATTTCATGCGAGAGTCCAGTCGTGTGATGGCCGTTCAGGTACCTGTCTGTCATGACTGACCCTGACATTTCTCTCGCCCACACAATGGGGGCGTACTGTGCGCTGTGCGCGCGCTGTGCACGCGCTGTGCGAAAAGTTGGGGGCTATAGGGGGCAGAATTTAGGTCCCTGGGACCCATGGCAAGCATCAGATGTTTGAATTTTTGAGTTTTGAATTGATTGTGCATGATTCCGCAGGGGGGTGGTTTTCAGGGTTGTTACCTGGATAATCACCGTAATAATTGGCGCTGTGCCCGCGCTGTGCGCACGCTGTGCCCGCGCTGTGCGAAAACGCCCCCAATGTGCAGGTCAGGACTGATGGGAATGGGGAAGGGAAGGGGATGGGGACCGGAACCAGAGTCCGGTTTTGGGGTTGGGACGTTCATGCAGACTCCCACACGAAATGACCAACCGCTTGTCAAGTCCAATTGACTGTTGAGAAGATACAGTCCCCTCCCCCCCCCCAACCCCTTTGCGTCCGAGAAGTCCTTGAATCCCCACCGTACAAATCCATGAGACCGTCATGAGCCTCTTCCTCATGGCGGTCTACCAGCCCCACACAATGAACACACACTCACACTTTCAAAGGTCAGCGTGTTTGGGTGTTTTGGCCATGGAAGTGACCTATGTAAGGGTAATATCATGTGTGTAATGGTTCGGAACGTGATGTGTGATTAAATCTTGCAAGGTTCTTCCTGGCGACTGCAGCAATTCATTTCACACTTGCATCATTCTGCAGGGGGGGGGGGGGGGCGCAGGAATCGTAGTGGATGACAGCCAAATGCGGAACACCCGTGCAAACAAATTAGAGCATATGTACAGAACCATGGCGTCAGGTCGTCAGGTCAACCTCCTGCTCGCATCCAGTGAACTCTTATGTGATCCTTTGAAACTCTCCATCAACTTGTTCTGCAGCACAGCGCCCCGCCCCACCTACTTACCTCGTTCCTGTTCCTGCACAGAGCTTCTGCTCACGTTTGAGCATGCATGCTCCTTTGCGTCCAGTGCCCTCTCCATTTTGTGCTGCACCCGTTGTTCCATACCATTGTCAGCCCCTGACACTGCAATGCAATGATGTAATGCTTACAGATTGACAACTTGGCTGAAAATCCCAATGCCCATGATTTCTGCTATCCACACCTTCCCAGCTGAAACCGCAACCCCCAAGTCATGCTTGGCATGCAGGCTCTTAGGCAGTGGGCGCCACCGGTTGTCCCATGCGCTAGGGTGCCAGTGACCCCACGGTCTGGTGGGGACGCTGCAAGGGATCAAGGGTGGGAAAAGGTGGTGTGCACGCGCGACCAGCCTTTGTGCCGAGACATCTCACCGGTTGCACTGGCCGAGGCGTGTGCAGTAGTTGTACTGTCCAACCTTCACTGAGTTCGCTGCTTCGCCAATGTCAGCGGTTTTCTGCCTTCACCCGCCCCCCCCCTCCCACACGCACACATCGACACCCCGGTTCCCATCATCAGCTTGCTCCTGTTTCAGGCGTACAAGAATGCCCTGAAGCGGTACACTTTGCGCGGGTTAATGATGCACCCAGACTCTGCCAAAAGCACAGCATTGGGAGATGATGCCGAACAGCGGAAGCGGCACATTCAGGAGTGTCTGCAGGTTTTCAGCCCCATCAGTTTTTTCGCTGTGTCAACAAGGCCCGACTCCTTTCTTCTGAAAAACAGCCCCATCGGCCTTTATACCGCAATACTTTACTGTGCCTCTATACGACGCCTCTATACTGCGCCTTTCTACTGCTCCTCTACACTGCGCCTGTATACTGTGCCCTTTTCTCCGCCTCTATGCTGCGCTTCTGTACTGCACCTCTATATTGCGCCTCTATACTGCGCATCTAGGCTGCACCTCGAAGCTGCGCCTCTATACTGCACCTCAAAACTGTGCCCCTATACTACACCTCTATATTGCGCCTCTACACTGCCTCTATACTACGCCTCGATCTGCACATCTATATTGCGCCTGTATACTGCGCCTGTATACTGTTTCCTTTTGCTGCGCCTATATACTGCGCCTCTACACCGCCTCTATACTGCGCCTCTACACCGCCTCTATACTGCGCCTCTACACCGCCTCTGTGCTGCGTCTCTACACTGCCTCTGAACTGCGCCTCTACACCGCCTCTGTGCTGCGCCTCTACACCGCCTATATACTGCGCCTCTACACCGCCTCTGTGCTGTGTCTCTACACTGCCTCTGTACTGCGCCTCTATACTGTGCCTCTGTGCTGCGCCTCTACACCGCCTCTATACTGCGCCTCTACACCGCCTCTGTGCTGCGTCTCTACACTGCCTCTGAACTGCGCCTCTACACCGCCTCTGTGCTGCGCCTCTACACCGCCTATATACTGCGCCTCTACACCGCCTCTGTGCTGCGTCTCTACACTGCCTCTGTACTGCGCCTCTATACTGTGCCTCTGTGCTGCGCCTCTACACCGCCTCTATACTGCGCCTCTACACCGCCTCTGTGCTGCGTCTCTACACTGCCTCTGTACTGCGCCTCTATACTGTGCCTCTATACTGCGCGTCTACATTGTGCCTCTATATTGTGCCTCTA
The DNA here is from genome assembly GCA_964036045.1 of Eutreptiella sp. 'Long Island Sound 2002'. Classification (NCBI taxonomy): domain Eukaryota; phylum Euglenozoa; class Euglenophyceae; order Eutreptiales; family Eutreptiaceae; genus Eutreptiella; species Eutreptiella sp. 'Long Island Sound 2002'. The sequence goes on along the minus strand of OZ038382.1, from coordinate 147,020,608 downwards.
TACTGCGCCCTTTTGCTGCCCCTCTGTGCTGCGCCTCTATATTGTGCTCTTTTGCTGCCCCTCTAAGCTGTGCCTCTATACTGCGCCTCTGCACTACCTCTATACTATGCCTCTGAAGTCCGCCTCTATACGGCGCATCTACACTGCCTCCGTACTGCACCTCGAAACTGTGCCTCTATATTGCGCCTCTATACTGTGCCTCTATACTGCGCCTCTATACTGTGCCCTTTTGCTGTGCCTCTATACTGCGCCTCTGTACTGCGCCCTTTTGCTGCGCCTCTATCTGCGCTTCCATAATGTGCCTCTATACTGCGCCTCTATACTGCATTTGTATACTGCTCCCTTTTGCTGCGCCTCTATGTTGCGCTGCTATAGTGTGCCTCTTTACCACATCTCTATATTTCGCCTCTATACTGTGCCTCTATACTGCGCCTCTATACTGCGCCTCTATACTACATCTCTATATTGTGCCTCTGTTGTGCCTCTATGATGTGCTATACTGCATTTCTCTCCAACGCCTCTATACTACGCTTCTGTATTGCGCCTCTATACTGCGCCCTTCTGCTGAGCCTCTATGCTGCGCCTTTATACTGCGCCTGTATACTGCTCCCTTTTGCTGAGCCTCTATGCTGCGCCTCTATACTGCGCCTCTACACTGCCTCTATACTGCGCCTCTATCTGCGCTTCTGTACTGCGCCTCTATACTGCGCCTGTATACTGCTCCCTTTTGCCGCGCCTCTGTGTTGCGCTGCTATAGTTCGCCTCCATAATGCGCCCCTCTCTTGCGCCTGTATACGGCGCCTCTATACTGCATCTCTATATTGTGCCTCTATGATGCGCCTCTGTGCTGCACCTCTACACTGCCTCTATACGGCGCCTCTATCTACGCCTCTATATTGCGCCTCTACTGTGCCTCTATACTGTGCCTCTAAGCCGCGCTTCCATTCTGGGCCTCTACACTGCCTCTACACGACCCCTCTATCTACGCCTCTATATTGCGTCTCTATACTGCGCCTATATACTGCGCCTCTATACTGTGCCTCTATACTGCGCCTGTAAACTACCTTTTTGCTGCGCCTCTATATTGCGCCTCTATGCTGCGCCCTTGTGCTGCGCCTCTATACTGCGCTCTGTACTGCGCGTCTATACTGCGCCTGTATACTGCGCCTTTTTGTTGCGCCTCTATGCTGTGCCTCTGTATTTCGCCTCTACACTACCTCTATACCGCGCCTCTATCTGCGCCTCTATCTGCGCCTCTATCTGCGCCTCTATACTACGCCTCTATACTGCGCCTCTGTACTGCACCTCTATACCGCGCCTCTATACTGCACCTGGAAGCTGCGCGTCTATATTGCGCATCTATACCGCGCCTCTATACTGCGCCTGTATACTGCGCCTATGTACTGCACCCTTTTGCCGCACCCCTAAACTGCGCCTCTATCTGCGCCTCGAAACTGCGCCTAAATACTGCACCCCTACACTGCACCTCTATACTGCGCCTCTATACGTCGCCTCCATGTTGCGCCTATACTGTGCCTCTGTACTGCGCCTCTTTACTGCTCCTCTATACTGCCGCTCCACACGCCTCGAACCTGCGCCTCTCTATTGTGCCTGTGTTCCTCAGCTCTATTCTGTGCCTTTAAGCAGCGCCTCTATACTGCGGCTCTATACATCGCTTGTATACTACGCCTCTATATTGCGCCTCTATACTGTGCCTCTATACTACTCCTATACTGCGCCTCTACAGTGCCTTTGTACTGCGACTCGAAGCTGTGCCTCGAAATTGTGCCTCGATACCGTGCCTCCATACTGCGCCTCTATTCGGCGCCTCTAAACGGCGCCTCTATACCGTGCCTCTATATTGTGCCTCTATATTGTGCCTCCATACTGCGCCTCTATTCAGCGCCTCTATACGGCGCCTCTATACCGTGCCTCTATAGTGTGCCTCTATGTTGCGCCTATGTACTAGGCCTCGAAATTGCGCCTCTGTACTTTGGCCTCTCTACTGTGCCTCTATACTGTGCCTCTATATTGCGCCTCTATATTGGGCCTCTATACTGCCCCTCTATACTGCCCCTCTATACCGTGCCTCTATAGTGCGCCTCTATATTGCGCCTCTATGCTGCGCATCTATAACGCTCTTGTATTTCGCGCGTCTTGTTTTTGGCTCTACGTCAGGGTGAGGGCAGTCTAGAGCCTCAATACTGCGCCTCGACTACGCCTCTATACGGCGCCTCTATACTGCGCTTTTTTACTGCGCCTCTGTATTGCGCCTCTATACCGTGCCTCTGTACTGCGCCTCTATACCGTGCCTCTGTACTGCGCCTCTATACTGCGGCTCCACATTCCGCCTCTATCCAGCGCCTCGAACCTGCGCCTCTACACTGTGCCTCGAAACGGCACCTCGATACAGCGCCTCTATTCAGCGCCTCTCCATATTGCGCCTTTGCATTTCGCCTGTGTACCGCGCCTCTATTCGCCGCCTCTATACGGCGCCCCTATGCAGTGCCTCTATACGGCACCTCTATATTGCGCCTGTATACTGCGGCTCTATACTCTGCCTCTATACTGCGCCTCTATACTGCGCCTGTATTCCGCGCCTCTACTTTTTGCCTCTAGGTTAGGGTTAGGGCAGTATAGAGCCTTAATACAGCGCATCTATGCTGCATGCACCTCTATAACGCACCTCTGTAATGCGCCTCTATACTGCGCTTTCATACTGCGCCTCTCTACTGCGCCTCCAGACTACCCCTCTATACTCCACCTCGAAATTGCGCCTTGAAACTGTGCCTCTATACTGCGCCTCTATATTGTGCCTCTATACAGCGCCTCTATACTACGCCTCTATGCTGCGCCTCTATACTACGCCTCCATACTGCGCCTCTATACTGCAGTTCCACGGTGCGCCTCCATCGAGCGCCTCGAACCAGCGCCTCTATGCTGTACCTCGAAACTGCACCTCGAAATAGCGCCTCTATTCAGCATCTCTCGATACTGCACTTCTGTACTTTTCCTCTACACGGCACCTCTATATTTCGCCTCAATGCTGTGCCTCTATACTACGCCTCCATACCGTGCCTCTATAGTGCGCCTCTCTATCGCGCCTCTATACTGCGCCTGTATACTGCGCCTGTATTCAGCGCCTCTATTCTTTGCCTCTAGGTTAGGGTTAGGGCAGTATAGAGCCTTTATACTGCGCCTCTACTACGCTTCTATACAGCGCATCTATAGTGCACCTCTATAACGCACCTCTGTAATGCGCCTCTGTACTGCGCTTTCATGCTGCGCCTCTATACTGCGCTTTCATACTGCGCCTCTATACTGCGCCTGTCTACTGCGCCACTATACTGCGCCTCTAAACTGCGCCTCTATATTGTGCCTCTATATTGTGCCTCCATACTGCGCCTGTAACCTACCCTTTTGCTGCGCCTCTTTGCTGCTCGTCAATACTGCACCTCTTTACTGCGCCCTTGTGCCGCGCCTCTATACTGCGCCTCCATACTGCGCCTCTGTACTGCGCTTGAAAACTGCGCCCTTTTGCTGCGCCTCTATGCTATGCCTCTGAAATGCGTCTCTACGTTACCTCCATACTGCCCCTCTATCTGCACCTCTATACTGCGCCTCTATACTACGCCTCTATATTGCACCTCTATACTGTGCCTCTACATTGCGCCTCTACACTGCCACTGCACTGCACCTCTATACTGTGCCTCTATACTGCACCTCGAAGCTGCGTCTCTATACTGCTCCTCTATGTTGTGCCTCCATACTGCGCCTTTTTACTACACCTCTATACTGCAGCTCCAAGCTGCGTGTCTATACTGTGCCTCTATACTGCACCTCGAAGCCGCGCCTCTGTATTGCGGTTGTTTAATGCGCATCTATACTGCGCACCGCGCCCCTGTACCGCACCTTGACACTGCGCCTCTACAGATCCATTGAATTCACTTAACAGAGCCAAGCCTCGTGCGCCCCTCCACAAGGTCTATCTGTGTGTCAGTCTGGAACCTGAAGGATACGGGACTGGATATGGAAGTCACTGCCTGGGCAGGGCCTGGGCAGTGCCTCGTGGGCGCATCTGACTGCCTCCAGTCGAAGTGTCAAAATGCACCTCTGCCTTTCCTGAGCGTTTGGAGGGCGAAGTCGGGTATCTCCCGGGCCTCCGTCACGTGTTGCCCCGTCAGGCGGAGAAAGATCATGTGCAATGTGTTCTCGACTCCAAGAAATCGGACGATGTGCGGGGGCGCAATGTCATTGACACATGGGCAGCAGCCCATCCTCCTGCCGAGGTATGTGCTCTACAGAGTGCAGTGCGGTGTTTTGTGCTGCTGCAGTGCCCTGCACTGCGTCGCTCCATTGTGGCGTGTTTTGATGGGACACGGTGGTTGCTCGTATCCCTCGGCCATTGCTGGTGGCGTTCGCACAGCCCCGCTGCGAAGTTTCACGGGCAAATGGCTGATGAAGCATGAAGTTGAGAGAGGATGTGTGAGGGGCGTCGAGGGCTGAGACGGGTCGTGAAACAAGCTTTTGTGAGTTCTGAGGGTTTACCGAGTTTTGATATTGTTACGGTTGGCCTGTACCCGCCGTCAGTGGGCCAGCAACCGCCAGCTTAGCAGGTGTTTCATTAGAGCGCTCCCTAAAGAAGAAAAAAGAGCGGGAAACCTGGGCAATAGCCCAACTAAACGCTGCAATTTCCAAACGCCCTCCGGGACCACAAATCCCACAAAGCGTCACAACCTCTATCACAATCATAGAGCCCCCGCAACCCCAACAAAGCCCTCCGCGCCCCTCCACGAACCCTCCACTGCCCTCATGAACCGTCCCTGACCTTCGAAGCACTACCAAGCCACACAAATCCTGACAATCTCGGAACACAGAGCGCCCCCTACCTTCCAAACAAAAGAACCGTCTGGGTCATTCACCCACACTTGGTAACTGCCAGCGGGTGGTGCCAGACCAGCAGCGGTCGACTCGTAACCGCGGTCGTCTTGGAGGGTTTTGGGGGCTCTGTGCAGGCATTGTGGGAGGAGGATTCGCGGTTCCCGGGCCCATCCGTTCCGGGGTCGGCAATAGTTGTGGCGTGTCTCCCTCGTGCCTCTCTTTCTGCGACCCCTCTTCAAAGTGTTGGTGCATCTTTCCAATCTTCCAGAATCCTTCACGACCCCCTTGACCCCCTACAACTGTGCCCAAGCCTCACCAACCCTCCAAAACTCAGTTCACGTCGCTCTTCTCCATGACACTCACAGCCTCTACAGGCTTGACTTGGTACAGGCCACCCTTGGCAGCTAAGCTGCAGAGAGAAAGCGTCAGGATGCCATGTAAAAATCCTTGAAGCCGCATAGAGGCGATGGTGCAGCATGATCTTGTGAAGGGACCGTTAGCACAGACCCCAAGCGCCGCAGTTGGCGCATTAGACGCCATAGTACCCACAGTCAAAGGGTGCTCTTCAGCAGCCGACAGTCCCACCGAAACACCCAAATGTTGCCATCTTCCTGTGCCCAGCCATTGGAGGACCAGCCAATGGGTTGTCTGGGGGTTGTCTGTTCCTTCACAACCACCGACCCCCTCCTGCCAACGTTTTCCAGGAGGACCCTGTGGTGATCAAAGCCTTCGCCAGTCTCCAGCGAGTGGAGGAGCACGTTGAGGCGCTGCTGCGCGACCTTTGAGGGCCCTGTGCCCTGCGCACTGATCGTACCTGTGCCCCGCAGCAGAAAAGCAAGTCCGGGGGCGTGTGTGTGAAGTTCATGAGCTCTCTGGGCCACACAACGAAGGCTGGCATTAGAATTGCGGACACGGTAGTGCGCACATCTTCGTTCTTTGGAGTCGAATGGTGGCCTACGGAAAAGCTCACTTTTACCGAGTCCGCTGTCACTGCCTGACGCTGTGGGACTCATTGTAGCCCCTCCGCCAGGGGCTGACCAGATCAACGTGAAGCGTCTGTGGCCCCCAGACCTCCCCAGCGCAAAGCCACCGCCTGTTGCGAGGGCTCAACTGGTCCACATGGGGCATCAGATGAGCTATGCAGGGCCTGCGATGTGTGCTGCAGCCCTCGAACATTCCCATTCGTCGGCAGTCAACTTGCGGCCCACCTGCGGCGGGCGCAGGGTGCCTGGGGCATCTCTGCGCAGCCGTTGGTTCAGCGCCCGGGAGCCAACGAGACCCCAAAATGTAAATAATGTCGAATCGCGCATCGATAGTGTCTGTGTGTGAGGGGGGGGGGGTGTCCCGAATGGGTCCTGTGCACTGAGTCCAGTCAAGACAACTGGGGTTTCCGGAGTGACGAACCGCCGTCAGGCTCTACGGCGCACAAGTGTTGGGCGATGGGGGCGATACCAGACCTGCAGCATCGGTTTGCCGCCCCACACGCAGTTTGGCTTGCAATGGTCTCCTCAAGAGGGGGCGGACAGAGGGTGCGGCAGGGGAATCGAGGCTCATGAGGAACCAGCCCCGCACCATGCGCCACTCATCATTATCTGCTGCTCGTGCCACCCAAAGCCCACGGGGACAGTGGTACGTCTGCCTCACGCCGGGTCCGGTGGTGCGGTTGCAAGGGACACATGACATGGGCTTGCAAAGGCCTGGTCTGAATAGGACCCAAACGGCGACATCGGCCTTTGGAGTGCGAATGGAGCGAGCCCCTTGAGTGCAGCCCCTGCTCCCCCTCCGCTCACAGGGGCGCCGCGCCAGGGGCACGCCTTTCGAACATGTCTTGGGTCCAAGTCCGACCATACCCCCGATTGATGCCGGCAATTCGGGGGGTCTGGGGTTTCCTCTTACCTTCAGAATTTGTCTCTTCCTTGGGCATCTCTATTGCCTTCCACCGTTTGAGCATTCATTGGTGCAGTTGGGGTAAAGATCAGATGGAGACCTCAAGCCAAGCGACCCCTTTAACTTGTGGAGGCCGAACTACAGGCAACGGGGATTGGGGGGTGACGGATATGCCTCCCTTTGCCGCAAATTTACTGTCGGGGATAGGCCATCAAGGCACAGGGGTGGGGGTGGGTGGGTGGATGGGGAGTGGGGCGGGGCGGACCAGCGCTGAGGCCCCAGATCAGCCCACCCCCGCTCGGTGGTCACTAAGCACAAGGGCAATTCCGGCCTCGCACCTCCGGAGGCTCTTTCTGCTGATTACACAAAACTCAGAGTACCACAAAGTGCGCATGGATTTGTCGTGCCGGAGTTTGGCCATTGGGTTATACCACACACTTTGGGTCCCAGAGCCCCATGGGATCCAGTTGGCCCACTGTTTGATCATTGGGATCATTGGGAGGGCGCACCAGACACTGACCTGCGGTGTTGTGGATTGTATGCAGACCCCATTCACCGTGTTTGCACCGTGTCGTGGTGCAGCCCTCACCCCCCCCGGAAAAAAAAACTCTTCTCTCCCCTGCTTGGAGTAAGGGAACTGCAGAGGTTGCCAGACACAGAGTTCACGCCACAGTCACATGCCCCCGTGTAAACCGGTTCCTGATACTACTTGATCCGCTGCGCATCAGAATAAGATCGTGCGTGCTTTCTTGAAATCGACGAGCATACCAAAGGAGATGTGGTCTGTCCAAGGTTGTTCGAAGGGAAGGTTAAGAAATGCCATTGTGCAGGTTTTCGTGGATTGAACGCAAGCAAACCTTTGACCTGAGCGGGGCTATACACCCGGTTGAGGAAGCTGGACAACGGAACTATCACAGACAGAATTGGCAGCAATTAGACTGACGAAGCATTTGATCATGAGAGAAGTTCGGCTGCAAAACAAAACTTTTTTTGGCATCACGGAAGTCTCGAGGGGAGGCGTGCCCAGAGGTTAATTCAAGGACATTTTATGTTGCGATTTGCCGGATGATAGTAAGGAAATCTGAAAGCGAAGGAACTCCAGTCATTTTGGAAGCAAAAAGGATTGCCAGAAGACCTCAAGAACACAGACGCGTGAGAAGCTTTCAGGAAGGTTTTTGAAGTGAATTCCCCTAGCAAAGACCGTTTGGCAATTTAGATTGTTTGAGAAAGAGAAGAGCAGAGTTTGTTCATCAGGATGGTAGGCGAGAAATAAGTAACAGATGGAAACATATCCGTGGGTGTTTGTGGATCAACGGAACGAAGTGGAAAAAGATTTGGATGTACAGGGACAGAAATGTTGCACCAAAATCACCTCAAGAGAGGTTGTTAGATCAAGCGCAGGCGCGAGCTTCGTATACCCCCTTTTTTCGGGGTCTTTCGTGTAGCATACCCCAATGTATGGTTTCCGACGTACAACCCCTTGTAAAATCATCATTTTTAGGACCAAAAATGATCCCCCAATGATTTTTTGGATTTTGACCCCCGTACCCCCCCCCCCCCCCCCGCACATGTGTACCCCTTTTGGGGGGGGGGTCAAAAATTCTTTGCGTATTGTGGCCGCTGTGTGTGTATTTGGACCTGGGTCCTGAGGAACTTTTTTCTTGTATATGGACCCCCTAATCCATGGCGGGGGTCCTGGGTCCCAACTCCAGGTACCCCTAATCGCCCCCCCCCCCCCCCCCCCCGCCATATGGCCCCTTGGCAGTGAGGACTTAGCCGTTTTCACGATGGATAGGCTGTTTAGTGGCACGTGGAAGTTTTTTGAAATTCGACTTTTCATGAAACCCTTCCGTTGCCCCTAGGATGGGTTTGGGTGGTCATTTGGTGACAATACGGATATTTGAGCACCCCTGGGGACCCACGTAGTGGCCGCTAGGCCTATGTAGCCCGTGCCTCGGGCCCTCCGAAAGCCCCAAAACCACCTCGCAGAGTTTGTTAGATCAAAGCCAGGCAGGCATATATAGGGGAAAACGCCACACGCGTACCCTACCCCAGGGGTTGAATTGTTAGTTTAACCCCTTGTAAACTCATTATTTTGTCCAATAAATGCATCCCTCAATGAGTTTTTGGTCCGCACCCCCCTAGACCCCCCCCCCTCAAACCCCACTTTTTTGAGGCTTTGAGGGAGGTGTGGGGGGGTTGGGGGGGGGGGTCAAACATGTCGAAAAAATGACCCCCCCCTTTTTGGGTCGAAAATCATGAATCTTTTGGTTTTTTTCGATTTTGAGCCGAAAAAGTGTTTCCGGGTCCCGAGGCCATGGGGTTTGTATGGGGCGGAGTGGGACGAGCACTCATGCAGTTTATGCACTTTTCAGCCATTTTTGCTATGTTGGCGATTTTGGCGACCTCGGTGACCCCGTGGTACCCACTCTGAGGGGTGTGAGTTGGGATGTTGTGACAATATATGCCTATTAGGATACGAACGGACGTTTTTTGCAATCTTGCCTTGCTGAGGGCCGGTCGCAACCCGTGCCCGGGATGCGAAATACCAATGATGGCTCACATGAGTGAATGGGCCAGTACACAACTGCTTATACGATACGATATATGAAAAACTGGGCAGCTCAAAAATCGAAGGTTCCGATACTTATTTTTTTGATATTGTGACCACACAATATGACCGTCCAAGGTATGCAAAGCATGTGCGCCATGCAGGCCCTCTGTCATTCGTCTTGCGCCACGTTGGTGCTCTGTAATTCGTTTTCGTGCGCCACTCAAGCGCTCTGTCTTTCATTTATGTGCGCCACGTAGGCACTCTGTCATTCGTTCCTGTGCGCCTAGGAGGCACCCTGAGACTCGCACCTCAGCGGGCCGCCGGCCCTATGCCATTCGCTTATGTGCGCCACACAGGCACTCTGTCATTTGATTTTGTGCACCACGCTGGCGCTCTGAGACTCGTACCTATGTGCCACGCAGGCGCTGTGTCATTCCCTTCTGTGCGCCACGCAAGCGCTGTGTCATTCGCTCCCGCGCACTAGGGAGGCACTCTGAGACTCGTAACTTAGTGCCCCGCAGGCCCTCTATCACTCGCTTGTGTGCGCCATGCAGGTGCTCTGTCCTTCGTTTCGGTGCGCCACGCTGCGGCTCTCGGACTCGCCTCTATGCGCCACAAAGGCGCTTTGTTATTCGTTCCTATGCGCCACGCAGGCGTGCTAAGACTGGCCCCTACGCGCTCTGTCAGTTGTTTCGGTGCCAGGCAAAGGCTATGAGACTCGTTGCTGTGCGCCACGCAGGCGTTGTATCATTCATTTTAGTGTGCTATGCATGCGCTCTCAGACTCACCTCCGTGCGCCATACAGGCCTTCTGCCATTCTTTTCCGTACGCCACGCAAGTGCTTTGTCATTCATCTTCTGTGCGCCGCGCCGGCGCTTTGAGACAAATAGGTGTGCCACGCTGGCGCTCTGCAATTCATGCCTCTGTGCCATGCAGGTGCTCTGAGACTCATACATGTGCACCACACATGCGCTCTATCATTCGGACCTGCGCGCCAGGGAGGCACTCTGAGTCTCGGACCTGAGCGCCGCGAAGGTACTCTATCATTCGATTCCGTGCGCCATACGGGCGTTGTGAGGTTCGCCTCTGTGCGCCACAGAGGCACTCTAACATTTGTTTCTGTGCACCATGCAGGAGCTGAGAGACTCGCCTCTGTGCGCCACTCAGGCGCTTTGCCATTCGTTCCTCTGCGGCACGCTGGCGTCCTAAGACTCACACCCGGGCGCCACGCTGGCGCTCTATTGTTCGTTCATGTGCGCCATGTAGGCGCTCTGAGATTCGCTTGTGTGCGCCATGCAAGCACTCTATCCGTCGTTCCTATGCGCCACGCATGCACTCTGTCATTTGTTGTTTTGCGCCACACAAGCACTCCGTCATTCGTTTCTATGCGGCATGCAAGCACTCTAAGACTTGTACCTGTGCGCCACGCAAGCGCTCTGTCATTCGTTTCTGTGCGCCACAGTGGCGCTCCAAGACTTGTACCTGTGCGCCCCGCACGCAATCCACCATTCGGTCTCGTGCGCCACGGAAGCAGTCGAAGACTCCTACCTATGCGCCACGCAGGCGCTCTGTCGTTGGTTTCTGTGCGCGTTACGGGCGCTCTGAGACTCGCCTCCATGCGCCACGCAGGCGCTCTGTCAGTCCTTTTGTAGTGCCAGGCAGGCACTCCGAGACTTGTCGCTATGCACCCCGGGGGCGCTCTGTCATTCGTTTTTGTGCGCCACGAGGGTACTCTGAGGCTCGCCTCTGTGCGCCATGCAGGCGCTCTGTCCACGGTTTCTATGCACCAGGCAGGCGCTATGAGACTGTGCTCTGAGCACCACATAGGTGCTCTGACCTTCGTTTTTGTGCGCCCCGTGGGCGCTCTGAGACTCGCCTCTATGCGCCACGCAAGCGCTCCGTCATTCTTTTTTGTACGCCACGCAAGTGCTCTGTCATTCGTCTTGCGTGCGCCACGTTGCTGCTCTGAGACTCATACTTGTGCACCACACGGGTGCTCTGTCCTTTGTTCTTGTGCGCCACGCAGGCGCTCCGTCTTTCTTGTCTGTGTGCCACGCAAGCGCTCTGTCATTCATTTTTGTGTGCCACGCTGGCTGTCCAAGACTCGAACCCTTGCACCCCGCAGGGGCTGTGTCATTTCCGTGCGCCATGCAGGCGCTATGAGATTCGCCTCTATGCGCCACGCGGGTGCTCTATCATTCTTGTATGTGCGCCATGGAGGCGTTTTGAGACTCGCCCTTGTGCGCCACGCGGCACTCTATCATTCGTTTCTCTGCGCCCTGCAAGTGTTGTGAGACTTGGCCCTGTGCGCCACGCAGGCGCTCTGTCATTCGTTTCTATGTGCCATGCAGGCGCTCTGAGACTCGCCCTTGTGCGCGACGCAGGCACTCTGTCATTCGTTTCCATGCGCCATGCAGGCGCTGTGAGACTAGCCCCTGCGCGCCACTTAGGCGCTCTGTCTTTCGTTTTTGTGCACCACTCTGAGATTCGCCTTTGTGCGCCACACGCACGCGCTCTGCCATTCGTTAGTGTGCGCCATGCAGGCACTATGAGACTCGTGCCACGTGTCATTCGTTTCTGTGCGCCATGCAGGCACTCTGAGACTCGCCTCTGTGCGCCACAAGCAGGCGCCCTGTCATTCGTTTTTGGGCGCCATGTGCGCCATGCAGGCACTCTGAGACTCTGTGGTACCCATTCTCAGGGGTGTGAGTGGGGATGTTGTAACGATATATGCCTATTAGGATACGAAAGGACGTTTTTTGTAGTCTCTTGCCTTGCTGAGGGCCGGACGCAACCCGTGCCCGGGACGTGAAATACCAATAATGGCTCACATGAGTGAATGGGCCGGTACACAACCTGCTGAAACGATACGATATATGAAAAACTGGGCAGCTCAAAAATCAAAGATTCCGAAACTTATTTTTTTGATATTGTGACCACACAATATGACCATCCAAGGTATGTGAAGCATGTTTTTGGCCGTATTCATGTGTTTTTGACCTTATTTGGGTATTGGGTGGGGGGGGGGGGGGTCTCCGATTGGTACACCACCTGCTTGTGCAATTTTTCACCCTGGGCTGCTCAAAAATGGAAGTTTTCGAAACTTATTCTTCTCTACCTGTGATCACCTAGAATGACCATCCAAGCCATGCAAAGCATGTTTTAGCCCGTATTTACGTGTTTTTCACCTTATGTGTTTTTCACCCTATTTGGGTATTGGGCACACTGGAGGGGGGTCTCCCAAGGGATTGGCAGAGAACCTGCTTATGCAATTTTTCACCCTAGGCAGCTCAGAAATCGAAGTTTTTGAAACTTATTTTTCTGGTGCCATGATCACTTAGAATGACCATCCAAGCTATGTAAGGCATGTTTTAGGCAGTATTTACGTGTTTTTCACCCTATTTGGGTATTGGATGCGGGGGGGGGGGGGGGTCAAACGGGATTGGTACACAACCTGCTTATGTAGTTTTTCGGCCTATACGACTCAAAAATGGAAGTTTTCGAAACTTAATTTTTTTGATATTGTGATCACCTAAAATGACCATCCAAGAAAGCATGTTTTAGCCGGTATTTATGTAGTTTTTATCCTATTTTGTGTGTGTGTTGCTTGGGGGAGATTCTCTGCAAGGTGGACTTGCCAAAGGCAATAGAATTGCTGTTGTATAGGCTGTTTAGTGACATTTGAAAGTTTTTCACATTTCGGCTTTTTCCGAAACCGTTCTGTTGCCCCTAGGATGGGTTTGGGTGATCATTTGGTGACAACACGGGTACTTGAGCACCCATGGGGACCCACGTAGTGGCCACAGGGCCCATCTAGCCCGAGCCATGGGCCTTCCAAAAGCTTCAAAATTGTTGTTTGTAGGTGGTTCAATGGCATTTGGTGTGTGCACGAACTGCTTTTTTCCATTTTTGACATGTAGAGGGTGGAAGGCAGTTTTCCACCCTCTACAGGTCAAAAATGGAAAATTTTTGCAAAACATTTTTTTGATTTTGTGACCACTTACAATGATGAAATATGCTATGTAAAGCATGTTTTAGCCCCTCTTTGTGTGTTTTTCACCTTATTTGGGTGTGGGGGGGGGGGGGGGCTCCCAAGGGAGCCAGGGCACAACCTGCTTATGCAGTTTTCGAGCCTCAGCAGCTCAAAAATGGAACTTTCCGAAACATATTTTCTTGATACTTTCACCATCCAAAATGATCAAATATCCTATGTAAAGCATGTTTTAGCCCCTCTTTATGTGTTTTTCACCCCATTTGGGTGTGTGTGAGGAGGGGCTCCCAAGGGGGCTGGGGCACAACCTGCTCATGCAATTTTACAACCTCGGCAGCTCAAGAATGGTTGTCCCTCTCCCCTCTTTGAGGTGCCTTGCCGAAGGCAATAGAATTTTCGAAGGCGGTGCGAAAGAAGGTGTGATCCATGTTGGTCGAGCAAAGATCTGGTACTTTTCTGAGTCCACCTACCCGAGGGCAGGTGTTTGAGACAACGGCTGTCGGATCATCGCCAATCAACACGACACTGGCACGATGGTGCACCAAACTCAAGAGCTTGGGTGGCGCGACAAAAGCTTGCAAAAGTGCCGCCAGATTTCTTCAGCAAAAAAAGGTGGATATGTACGTTACATTGGAACCCCCCAACAGCCTTTGTGTGGCTGCACGCACATGCCCTGAACATGCACAGCTTCGTGGTATAGCGGTACGGTCCCATGGTGTCAGGTCAGGATGCATTTCATACTCATTGTTTATAGACATTGTTGTTTGCCATTTGTCGCAAATGGTCCGTCTCCTGTCCCCCCGTTTGCATTTCTGCCGGGAATCTTAGGGGCTCAAATTCGGGCCAGAAGCATAAACCGAAGTCGAATTCAGGAACGAAGCCAAATGGGCGAGTTTGGCGTATCACACTAGAGCCGTTGGGAAATGTCCACCGAATTTGGCGAATTCCAGGCGCATTTCAGCCGCAAGTTCGAATTTACGAATTCGGCATGATGCCTCCAGGAATCTGCTTGAAACGGCGGATTTTGGCTGGTGTTTGCGGATGCTTGGCACTCTTCCATCCCAACCTTTTCATTTGGTGCACATTTGGCTGGTGTGCGCGTGGGCCTGTGCTGCGCAACTGTTTTGCTGCAGTGGTCCTCTGTGGCATGGTGGGCGGTTGACGAGGGTCACTTCCTCTGTCCCCCTCCCTGAGGGGGGGGGGGGGATCGTTCGCTGTTGTGTGCAAATCAGAGCTGTGATGGAAAGGCAGGGTGGTCACAGCGTGACACCAGGTTTTGGCATCCCGCCGCCAGACTACCGCAGGCTCTTTGGTGTCCTCCCGCTGGCTGTCCATCCGTCCCTCCCTCTGGTCTCTCATGGTCACTGACGAGCCTGCGCTGTCTCTTGTGCTACCGCGTGCAGGAGGACTGTCATAGACAGAGTTCCAATCGCTTGGAGGTGTGTGATAGGGGGGGCGTTGCGCTCAGGGCGGGGGAGGACAAAGGGCAGGGGGAAGAGGGTCAAAGAGCGGGAGGAAGGGGGTATCCGGGTGACAAAGGGCGGGGGGCGGGGGGGTACCACAGCCCTTCCCCATTGCCCACCCTTACAACGGTCTGCAGTGTGACCCATGTCCATACCCAATTTGGAGGCCGATATCGCCGCGCTGATGGCCTCTGGGGAGAGGGTTTCGTTGGCAGACCAGGGCATTGGAGTGGAGGGCGCGAAGCAGGTGGCGGACCTTCTAAAGGACAATGCCACGGTGACGGAGCTGGACCTGAAGCTCAACGATATCGGCGACGCAGGGGCGACCTGCATTTTCAGGTGAGGGCTCCGCGTATCCGGGGGTACACGCAGGGCCATGTGTCAGCTTTAGCTATTCCTTGCCCCCCCCCCCGTCTGTCACTGGCCGTGGCCTGCAGCCCCGCCGGCTTCTGGCCATCCACTCACCCTCTGTCCTCCCCCAGCCCATCTCATGGGGTCTGCCTGGGGGACCATCCAAATGCCCAAACGAACTCTGCGGCAGGTTCAGAGTGTGTGTGTGAGTGCGTGTGTGGCATTGCTCTTGTTGTTGCCTGCTCACAGTGGTATGGAATATGTTTACTGCCAAGGAATCCCTCTGCATCCCCACGTTCTGGAAGGTTGTGGGTCGTTCTGAACAATTGTGAAGCCCCCAATCCCATCGCAACAACCACCTGCCATTCGAATGGCGCGTTTTCTGAACCTGTTTGTCGAGCCACGGTCTTCTCCAACGACCCGCCCCTGGTCGGGGGTGGCCAGGCACGCGTGGGGGGGCACCGGGGGGGCCGTCGTTTTCCCTGTTTTTGACCGTGTCTGTGCGAGTGGGAAAGGTGTCCCCAGGATGTGTCGTCAAATTCCTGAGGTCGGTACACTTTTCCCCTCCCGGACATTCTTTGCACCGACTGTGGCCGGCCTCATGCACTCGGGTGAAGCACTGGTCATGCTGAAGCTGGCCCCCAATGCCAAAGGCTTCGTTGTATGCAGTGGGATGCTTTATATTCTGGGAACTATGGGCCAGCTCCTGCTACTGCGAAACCACTGGGACGAGCCATCCTCCACGGGCTATGAACCCCTCAGCGTCTCATGTGCTTGCCCTTCGTACAATGATGCTGGGAAGCCTCATTCACATTTGCGCTCTTGGGTGTGCACGGAAGTGCGTTTCTAGTCCCCCGTGACGTGAGAGGGGGGCCTTGAGGCTGTGGTTGGTGGCCAATTGGGTATTGTGCAGCAACGGCCAGAATTCCTGCCCCCACCATCCCCACCCGCACAGCGATCAGCAATGTTTCGTCGCGGGGCAGTGTTTCAAGGCAAAACCCCAGGGGGTGTGACTCCGTGGGTCCTAGGACGCCAACTACCCCCCCCCCCCCCCTAGGGGGCCACCGGGCAACAGTTAGTTGCCAAAGTTGCCGCCCGAAGCTCCACGGGCACCAAAGCCGCTCGAAGGAAGATTTTGTCCACTTTGCACCCCAACACTATTCTTAAACCCAACCTTGACCCCAACACCCACCCCAACCTTGAGCCTAGTCTCAACCCACCACCTACCCCTACCCCTAGCCCTAACCCTAACCCTAGCTCTAACCCTAACCAGGATTGAATTGGGACCGAGCTGGTGGGGGAAGGAACATCGTCTAGGAGACTTCAACGACAAATGAGGTACGCACTAGAAAGTGGATGAGAGCGGCTTGAAAGGGGCTCAAAATGAGATGTATTCATCCGTTTGGGCACCACAATTGGACTAGGATCATTTTTGGAAAACCATGGTTTTGACCCGTTTTTGAGCCATTTGTGGTCCCAACTTGGCCCATTTTCAAGGCCCTTTCAGCCTTGAGAGGGGCCAAAATTGCTGAACATGGGCTCAAAATGGTCTCATTCCACTTGTTTGTGCACGCCAAATAGTCCAAAAGTATCTTTGGAAAAACACAATTTTGACCTATTTTTGACCCATTTTTGGTCACAAAACAGCCCATTTTCAAGGCATTTTGTGACTTTGGAGGGGCCAAAATGGCTTGCAATGGGCTCAAAATGGGCTCGTTTCATTTGTTTGTGCACCCCAAATGGTCCAGGGTCATTTTTAGAAAAACACATTTTTGACCCATTTTTGACCCATTTTTGGTTGCAAAACAGCCCATTTTCAAGGCATTTTGTGACTTTGGAGGGGCCAAATGGCTTGCAATGGGCTCAAAATGGGCCCCTTTCACTCCCTTAGGCACCCCAAATGGCGTAAGATCATTCTTGGAAAAAGACTTTTTTGACCCATTTTTGACCCATTTTTGGTTACAAAACAGCCCATTTACAAGGCAATTTGGGATTTTAGGAGGGCCAAAACAGGCCACCACGAGCTCCAAACGCGCCAAAAACACTTCTTTTCGCATTCCATGTGGTCCAGGATCATTTTTGAAAAAAATCACTTCTTTTCGCACCCGGTGCACTTTGTTGACCCATTTTGGCACCCACCTCTTTGGGCTACCTCTTGCAGCTTGCCGCAGCCCATTGGGCCTAGGTATAGGGGTCTAGGTGTCGGTTAGGGCAATTTTGAGGGGTGAAAACCACCAAAAGAGCGTGGTTGCGGGTGGATGAGGTGCGCTCGAAATCACATTTTGGGCCACGTAGCCCAAGATATGGTCTGTTTTTGGTTTGCGGCTGTCGGCGGCCAATGTGCACAAATTCTAGGGCTTTCGGGGTGCGTTTTGGGGGCGGTGCGCGAACATTTTGTGAAGTTAGAGGGCCCTAGAGGGCCCTTTGGCACAGGGAAGTCTAGCTGCATGTGTAGAGTAGTCACTATTTTCCTTCATTTGGCCGTTTTCAGCAGGTTCTAGGGCGGTCATGGGCAAAAACAGGCTGATTTTGGCCCTAAATTGCAAATTTGGAGATGGAGGTCCAGCACTTGCGACGCCCGTTCTCGGCCACCACCGTTGAGTTTCTGGCTCATGCTTTGTGTGGTTGTCCCTGACACCCATAGGTAGCATCCACCAAAATTTTGCCGAATCCGAAGCACCGCGACGGAGCTGTGATTTCCCCCCATTTCGCGTGTGCTTGCTGCTTGCTGCTTGCTTGCTTGCCAAACCTGTTAGGTCCACCCTAGATACTAAAGAGGGTTATAACACCAAGACTGCTTCCACCAGCTCGGTGAACAGACCATAGCTTGGGCTACGTGGCTCAAAATGTGATTTCGAGCGCACCTCATCCACCCACAACCACGCTCTTTTGGTGGTTTTCACCCCTCAAAATTGCCCTAACCGACACCTAGACCCCTATACCTAGGCCCAATGGGCTGCGGCAAGCTGCAAGAGGTAGCCCAAAGAGGTGGGTGCCAAAATGGGTCAACAAGGTCCACCGGGTGCGAAAAGAATAACTTTTTTCAAAAATGATCCTGGACCACATGGAATGCGAAAAGAAGTGTTTTTGGCGCGTTTGGAGCTCGTGGTGGCCTGTTTTAGCCCTCCTAAAATCCCAAATTGCCTTGTAAATGGGCTGTTTTGCAACCAAAAATGGGTCAAAAATGGGTCAAAAATGTGTTTTTCCAAAAATGATCTTGGACATTCTGTTTGAGCCCATCAGTCACTTTCAATTGAGGTAAGAGCCAGGCTACGCCCCCTAGCCAGACCGCCCCCCAACTCCAGTGACCGGATCCCCTTCAGGGCCCCTGGGGGACGGCCTGTTGTCGATACACCACCAACGGCTCTGGCTCGATTGAGTCATTAGTGGTGACGCCCTCAGCGCCCTCCCACACACCACCTGCCCTCGGCTCCGTCGCAGGGCACTGAAGGCCAACAGCTCCGTTGTGATGCTTCGGCTCCCCAACAACAACATCACGTCCACGTGTTTGCCAGGCATCGAGGACATGTTTGCAGAGAATATGACGCTTCAAACTCTGACCTTGACTGGTAGCCCAGACCCCTGCCCTCTGACCCGATCCTACGGTGTTGGGTACGCCCGTGCCCTTCGCCTTTGGAGTCACAACTAAAGTACTACTGTCGCTGGTGCAAGGGCCATTTGGAAGTCTGCAGAGTCCATCCGAGAAAGACAGGAGAAGGACAAGTGGAGCGGAGGCGCGGAGGTGCACACACACGCGAGGGAGGGGGGGGGGGGTGGATGCGGGTTGGAGGAAGCCTTGGAATTTTATTGCCTTGTGTTTTGGCACGGGGTTGGAGTCAAGATGCGCCTGTGCTGTGGAGGCAACTGCGGGAAGAGGGCATTTTGTTGAACGGTGGTGGGGAGGGTATGCATCAAACCGTGGGCACTGAGGGCACCCGGACATCGGGGGAAGTCGGTGCACACCCCTGGTACAGCCGCAAGCACGTGTTTTTACGTCAAGGCCCGACGTCTGCGGCGCGTGCTCGCCTATGGCCACTTGGAACACCATCCATGACCCCTTCGTCATGGGCGGCGGAGATAATGCCAATGTCACCCGGGCCCGCCCGGTGTCGGTACGACCGACCTGTGCTGCCCACTGCGTGCCTAGAGGAGTGCAAGGCCCAGGAAGGGACGAACGCAGTATGAAAGGCGTTCGGCGGCTCCGGTGACACCAAAGCGTGTGTGCACTGCGTCCTGTTGATATCAATGCCGTTGGGATTCCCCCCCTCCCCCGGACCGGCATTTGCGAGCCGGTTGCGGGTGGGTACTGGCACATCGCTATCAGTTAATTGCCAACCGCCGGCAGTTACCGACTGAATGCTGTCTGTTAACCAGAGACCACCGTCAGTTGGCCACAAACCGTCGATCAATCACCAACCATCGTCTGTTCCGAGATCAGCACCGTCGGTCAGCTTACG
Organism: Eutreptiella sp. 'Long Island Sound 2002'; assembly: GCA_964036045.1. NCBI lineage: Eukaryota > Euglenozoa > Euglenophyceae > Eutreptiales > Eutreptiaceae > Eutreptiella > Eutreptiella sp. 'Long Island Sound 2002'. Next base: position 147,001,024 of record OZ038382.1, on the reverse strand, counting down.
TTTCGGCCTTGTTTTGGGAGTGTTGAGAAGGCCCAGGGGGTCTTTCCGCTGTTCAAGAGAGCCCTGGACAAATGGCCACCTCAAGTCACCTGCTGTTGTGGCCTGCTGGACTGCTGGTCCTGCGCTTGCTTTGCCGCCCGGTCACGTCTGCAGGAAACGCCATTGAGGATGATCTGGAGGCCATGGACAACATCGAGACTTTCCTGGTCCGAAACCTTGGGATCCTCGCCGCTGATGAGGATGATGATACATACGACCCTCTGCCCAGCGGATGATGCTCCGGCTTCCGCTCAGAACGGAGTGGGTGGGGGTATCGTGTATGGGGGGCAGTGGTCGAGGCGTGTGGTTCAGGAAGCATTGCTCCCACAAACTGCCTTTGCGGTTTTGGGATGTCTTTGCTCTTCGCGATGCCTGAAGTGGAGGCCCTGTCCTACCATACTTTGACTTCGGCGGGCCTGACTGGCCGATTAGAGGCTCTGGGGTCTCTGGCTCATAGTCCACACTCCCGCACTGAGACTGACGACAGATCGGGCCGAGCACGTACGATAGTATCACTGAGGAGGTAGATGAGTGACGTCCTCAAAGAACACACCGACCGGACCTTGGATGAATGCGCTGGCGAAGGTATAGTGAGGGACGCACGAACGCTCGTGGAGCTGCAAAACGATTCGCGACCCCCATCCGGAAATGTAGCCCCAATGGTAACAAGCACTAAAAGCCTGAGGATGCAGCACACAAGGGACACTGGTATGCCAATGTAGCACCCCAACAAGAGGCTGATCTTTCGAGCCTTTCCGTCAACTTCTAGGCCTCACAAACGGGGCAGCAGGGCCCTTGCTACGGGCCAGCCCTTCTGCAAGGGTGGGGAGGGGAGGTTGGAAACGAGGCCCCGCTCTCAACCTTTGCAACTGTTGAGGGATGGCCCCGATGATTTCACTGCCCACGGGCTGGGGTGTGGCGCAGATCCCCCCCTCTTTCCTTTTGACAGCGTATACTGCCACGCCTTCTGGGGGATCGCCCAGGCCTGTCCCCCTGTGCACGCTGTTCAGGCATGGCCCCGAGTCGAAGCGCACGAAACAGAAACGGGTCAGCTTCAGCTCCAAAAGGTTCCAAAAGGTTCCAAAAAGGTTCCAAATGTGGCGGTCACCTCTTTCCCGGAAACAGACACCGCGGAACAGTTCCCAAAGCTGGAGTTGCGGGATCTGGGGGAAATTTTTTTCAGGGAGGCATTTGCACCATTTTCCCTGCTGACCCTGCTTTGTCTGTTGATGCTCCAGTTGCCCCCCCAGATTTTCATGCACAAGGCTGAGATGTTGACAGTAATTGTGCAAGAGTCCCTCTGTATGCTGCAAAGGGCTTGTTTACCCTGTCACTCTGTTGCGGGCACAGTGCACATGCATCCGGAAAGTTCAAAGAGCTGTGCACGGGACGGTATCCTGTGGTGCTGGGCAAACGCTCCCGTTGACACACTCAAAATCGCATGACATCTCTTTGCAGGGCTCTTTGCAATGAGTGATAAGGCGGACAGATGAAGCAAAGTTCAATATTTTGTACCAGTGCTGTTCTTCTATATTATTTTCTGTCCCTTTAGTTTTTTGGCCTGGGCTCACGTAATGCAAGGTTACAAGAAACAAATCAGCTTCCCGCAGCCCGTGGGTTGGTTTGTTGTTTTGAAGTATTTGAACAACTGTGCTCATCTTTCAGAGTGCGTGCGCACAACACGCACCAAGAATTCGCATGCAGTTCAGCTGCATTATTTTATCTGTCTAAATTTGTTGTTTTGGGTGGTCTTGTGTAATGGTTATTGTTTCGACGTTTCGAGTGAAGTGGTTGTTTCACGGTTGATTTGGATATATATTTATTGTTGACAGGTGATAGATTTGTTGTTTACAGTCAAATGCGTCTAGATTGGGGCTTGTACGTTCCATTTGGCTAAGTGTAGCTGCTGCTTTGCATCGAGGATCATTGCATTTGGGGGGGACACCGCGGCGTGTTGTGGAATTGCTCTTTAGCGTTTGTCCAACCAACGGCTGTGACACCCACCCACGCGTGAATGTTGTATGAATCCAGTTGCTACAGAGTTTGTGGTCCATCTTACTGACGACTGCTGGGCAACTCCTACTGATGTAGGTGGTGATTAAAATTTGGATTTCAATGAATTTCCACCCAGCTTCTGTGGCACCACCTTCAGACGTTTTTCATGGTGTGATGACTTGCATGGGTTCAGTGAAGGTGTTGCAAACAATGGTCAGTCGCTCTGCTAAACTCAGTTTAGCTGCCCAATTGCGTTTAAAGTGAACGTATTGTTCATCAATCAATACCATTCTTTCCAGATTTAACCAAGCGTTTGGTTGATGGTGGATGCTCACAATCCAGGCGAATGATACCCAGCCATCCAAATCACTACGCAAACAGCAGGCTTCACAGTCTGGGTATTTTCCAAGACTGCATCCGTCTTTTCAGTCTGAGTGTGGCCCAGCTCATGTGCACAAACGTGCACACCGCACACAGCAGTGCCTGGGTGGATGACTCGATGGGCTGGGGGGGCCAAAATAAACCCCCCCTCCACCCACGTGGCATGAGGTCTCATACCCCTTGTGACTTTCTCCCTTTTCTCGCAACGATTAAACTTTGTCCTCTCTCCTGCCAATTTCTTTTGAATGGATGAAGCAAAGTATGGCTTTGTTCCTTGCACGGGCGTGTTATTTGCAGGTGCGACATGACACGGCCGTTTGGAAAGCTTTTCAGAAATCCAATTCGCTACGGTCGCCGAAGGACTTTTTTCACCATTCCCCTGTGGAATTGGCTGCCAATGGGAGAAAGATAAAAGGACTGGAAGCTTCTTGAGGGCTCCCTGGACAGAGAGCTAGAAACAGCCAAGCACACAGTTTTCACTGTTAGTTGGCGAGTTTTCTCAATCCCAAACGGCTGCGTTCACCTGCAGCAAGGGGACGCTTCAAGGAACACTCTGGACGCCAACAGTCCGACCCAATCGACTGCAAACCCTCAGAACTCCAGTTTGCCTTCTGTTCCAGAGCCGCGTGTAATGCACATTGGAAACTACGCAACAACAAGAAGCAGGTTTGGAGATAATCCTCAGCGCTTCTTGATCAGGATTCCATGGTAGTCTATACAGACAGCTCAGCCACAGGGAAAAGTGAAAGCTGAAGCAGAATCCCAAACCTTAGAGCGTCCGGGCATGGCTCGCTGGCACAATGGAAAGGATTTGCGCTCAGTTGTGCACACTGGAGCAGATTCTAGGCGGCTATGCTGATCTCAATCATGCCCCCCCCCCCCCCATATTTTGGGTTGAACAATCACAAATCTTTTGGTTGTTTTTCAATTTTCTGCTGAAGTGTTTCCAGGTCCCGACTCCATTGGGTTTACTCGGTTTACACGCAAAGCAAAAATTACCAAAGGTCAAAATCAGCCCACGGGGCCGTAGTGTGATCCAACCAAAAGCCGCTACAAACATATTCTGAAATTCGTCCAAATTAACCACCAAATCTTTAAAACACACACGACCAGACCGTGCAAGAAACGGGTCTGTAGTAAACCTAGTTAAAAAAAAATTTTTTTAAAAAAAATTTACTAGGTAACAGTTTACTAGGTTCACTAGTTTTTTACTAGGTATCGGGAACGTAGCAAAAAAAATTTTTTTTCTACTAGGTTGCAGAACCTCCAAAAACAAAAGAACTCGGCTTTAGAATCTTCAGGCCACTTCTGATCTTGTCCCCCGCTCTGAGGGGCTTTTTTCCACTGGCCTGGTGAGGCAGGGTGGTCCTTTAGGACCAATATTTTTTTTTTTTAAGGACCGCCATTAGGGACCCCCACGATGGGATTCTTTCTAGGAGCCCGGAGCAGGCCACTTTTGTTTCCCTCCCTTTCTGTAGTGGACCCCCAAGAAGGCAGGGGTGACGTAGCACTTCCGCCCTCTTTTGGGCCCCCGAGAAGGTAGGGGTAAGGCAGCCACTTCTGATTCTGTTCCCCTATGTTGGGGATCCCCGAGAATGCAGGGGTGATGCAGCATTTCCACCCTCTTTTGGGCCCCCGAGATGTAGCCACTTCTGATTTTGCTCCCCTTTGTTGGGGATCCCCGAGAAAACAATTTTGCCTCCCACGCTTTGTTGTGTGGCCCCTCGAGTTGGGGTTAGGGACTCACAATCCACAGCTAGGAACTTTGCTTGCACTAGTAGAGGGCGAAAAAATGGGTTTTCACCCCATGTGTCTATACTCAAAATACTCATTTTTTTAGGAGAACCCAAATGTGGATGAAAACCGAATTGGGCCAAATATCAATACCACCCTCGTGCAGAGGTATATCAGAGATGGCTCATACCCTAGTTGGTAAAGCAGTGCCTTTGCAAGTGGAAGGTCCAGGGTTCCAATCCTGTTGGGGGTAATCTGCAAAACAACAGCTCAAAAATGGGAATTTCCGAAACTGATTTTTTGATACTTTGACCATCCAAAATGATCAAATGTCCTATGTAAAGCATGTTTTAGCCCCTCTTTATGTGTTTTTCACCCCATTTGGTGTTGGGGGGGGGGGGGCTCCCAAGGGGTCTAGGACACAACTTGCTTATGCACTTTTCCCGCCTCAGCAGCTCAAGAGTGGTTGTCCCTCTCCCCTCTTCGAGGTGCCTTGCCGAAGGCAATAGAATTTTGGTTTTTGTTTCTTTTTGTTTTTTTGTGCTTTGATTTTGTTGCCTTTGTTGGAGATCATCGAGAATGCAGGGATGACGTAGCATTTCCTCCCACTTGTGCCCCCCCCGGAAGGCAGGGGTTAGGCAGTTAATTCTGATTTTGTCCCGCTTTGTTTGGGGATCCCCGAGAATGCATGGGTGACGTAGTATTTCCGCCCACTTGTGGGCCCCCTAGAAGGCAGGGGTTAGGCAGCCAGTTCTGATTTTGTCCCCCTTTGCAAACCCCCCCCCCTCTCCTCCGAAAGGTTTGAAAACATGCATGAACTCCTTCTTCACAACATGCCACTGGCAACAGTGGCCGGGAATGGACCTAGTAAGGAAAAATTTTTTTCAAAATTTTGCTTTTTTTACTAGTAAAAAAAACTTTTTGAAAAAAATTTGAAAAATTTTCTTAACTAGGTTTTACTACATTTTACTAGGTTTTACTACAGCGCATAGTAGGTTTTACCAAATGCTTGCAAGAAACAGGGGCCCGCCATGGAACAAATAATCACGATCTCAAGACCCGCGAGGTGGGGAAAAGCCACAATTACCAAAACAACCTTAATTTTTGGGTAAATTTTTGTGGGGAATTTTTTTTGGGTACCCCCCCCCCCTATATAAGTTATCCCCTTGTCCAAGCTACAGCTGGTGTAGGGACTGTATTGCTTTGGTACCTAATTTGATTCGGTACAAATGCAGTGTGGCCACATAAGACATGGGTTCGGTGACAAATTTGCCAGCTACATAGGGTCATGGATCTGTTGTGAGTGTCTGCCCACATGAACCCACATAACTCTGATTTTGGGGACAAGTGTGCATCATATTCCCCTTTCTTGCACCGGCTCACCATGCAATCTTCTCTTTTTGAACCTGGGTGTCTGCGGCACTGTCCAAGCTACATTAGGCGTAGGGATCGTATTAATTTGGGACTTTTGTGTAGCTCATATAGGAGGTGGGGGGGTAATGTTTGCCTTGGGTAATGTTTCCTTGGACTGTATATGGGCGGAGCGGGACAAGCGTTGCTCACTTTATGCAGTTTCCGCCATTTTTGCTCTTTCGGCGTTCTTGGCAACCTTAGTGACTCTATGGTACCCACACTTATGGGTGCAAGTGGGGGATGTTGTGACAGCATACCCATTCTAGCATACCCCATAACCCCATGGACTATTGCTCCTTAAAATGAATTCCTCCCATACGAGCATACCAAAGGACGTGTTTTTTTATTTTGCAGCCTCTAGCCTTGCCTCGGGCCGGTCATGGCTCGTGTGAAAGAGGTGAAATGCTTGTTTCCACTAAAAGTGGCCTACATGTTTTGACTGAAAGCTGCACTTTTTTTGGCAACCCTTGATGGTCCCAGGGACACTTGCGCCGTTGTTGGGAGCTAGCAGCTCCAACCAGGCCCTCTTAGTGGGGCTTATTAGCCCACTGGATGCGCCGTTTTGGGCTAGTATGCACACTGGTGGGTAAAGGTTGGTTGGCCTACAGCAACCACCGTGTGTCGATTGAGGCCTTGGTCCCGTTCCACTTCTTTCTTCCACATGGACCCCAAACCAATGACGGGGGTCTTGGTCGCTATCTTGAGGTTTCGCAAATAGGCTCCTTGTCCCGGGGGGGCGGCCGGGCCCGGTCCTTGTATGCGACCCCCCCCCCCCCAGCCCCCCAGGTTTTGAGAGATAGTGGGCTGGGGACATGGCGCCAACGGCGCCCCCCTTTTTTCCGCCTGGCGCCAACGGCGCCCCCTTTTCTAGTGTGAGCGCCAGATTTCGCAAGACGAGGCGCTATACAAATGTTGTTTGTTGCCCAGACATGTTAACCGCAAACGTCAGCCCGCGGACAAGGGGCCCCTGGCGCGGGATGCTGCCACCCACATTGAGCATTGTGTCCGATCCATCTACTCCTCAAGCGGAGCTGCTAGCCTTGCTAGCGGTGCCCCACTCAGCAATGAGTGTTGGCGCAGCGTGGACATTGCAGAGGCAGAGCAAGAGGCGGTGTTGAATTGGGTGCCTCATAAGGCAAACAAAAAAAAGAAGGGCAATTCTCCTGCAGAGGCTGATGACGCCCAGTCTGATGCAGCGGCCTCATCTGCACCTGGCGCGTCGCTTCATCGTCGTCAAGCTTGCCTCCCTTGCCTTTGCCCCAGTCAAAGCCTCCCGCCCGCCCGCTCCCAAGTGAGTCGGAGTGGTAGTAGTTGGTCGCGCGCAAGCCCCCCCACCTTGGGAAACCCCCCCCACGGCCAAAATCCCCCCCCTACACCCCCCCGCCGACCCCCCCCAGATCTACCCCCTGCCCCCCCCCCCCCCCCCCCCCCCCCCCGAGTTGTGACAGATAGCTGGGGGGTGGGTCGCATCAAGACCGGTTGTAGTCGCCCCCCCGTGCTCCTTGTAGGGCTCCATGGTGAGGAATTAGCTGTTTTCAAGCTCCCATGGGTTGGCTGAAACATCGTGACCAAAGACCTCCAACAGCCCTTGAAAGCCCTTGGGCCGTTCTTTGGTGATCATTTGGTAACAATGGCAGTACACTTAATCCCATGGGGAGCCATGCAGCACCAACTAGGCCTCTCGGTGGGCTCTATTGGGCCCCAAAAGCACAGTTTTGGCCTTGTTTGCACTGTGGTGGGCAATTTTTTTTGGCGTATTGCACCTACTGTGCATGAAATCACACCCTGGTCCAAGTCCACTTTTTTTCTGGCATATGGACCCCCTGAATATTTACAGGCGCCTTGGGTGCTCCCTCCAACCTTCCGGGAGTGGCCCCCCTTGAGGGGACTGACCGGTGACAACTTAGCTGTTTTGTAGCTAGCATGGGTTGCTTGCAAAATCGTGATTCGTGGGAGGAATCCGGCAACCTCCGGGCACACTTGGTTGGCTGATCGTTTGGTTACAATGGAAGTACGTATAAACTCATGGGGATCCATGATGTTGATGGATCCTACGGATGATTGCAAAATTAGTCATTAGGGGGTCCATTCCTCGCGACACGTTCTCTTCAACGTGGACTTGCCGAAAGGAATAGAGTTTCTGAAATTTGATTTTTTCCAATATCCAAGTCTGAAATCCGAAAATCCACTGTCACCTTTGGGATGGATTTGGTGATCATTTGGTGACAACATGGGTACTCTAGCACCCATGGGGACCCACATAGTGGCCACCCATGTAGCTTGGTCCATGTGCCCTGTGCAACACCCAAAATAGCTGTTTTCTAAGGGGACCAAAACTTGTTTTGTGAAATATGACTTTTCGCAAACTCCTTATGTGGCCTCTAGGATGGGTTTGATTGATCATTTGGTGATAATGCGGGTATTTGAGCACCCATGGGGACCCCGTAGTGACCGCTAGGCCCATGTCGCCTAGGCCATGCCCTTTGCCCCCCGAAAGCCCTAAAATTGCTATTGTTTACGTTGCTTAGGGGCACCTATAAATTTTTCAACAATTGGATGTTTTCCGAAATCCTTCGGTTGCCTTAGGAATGGGTTTGGGTAGTGATTTGGTGTCAATACGGGTACTCTAGCACCCATGGGGACCCATGTAGTGGTTGCTAGGCGCATGTAGCCCAGGCGACTTTACATTAGAAGGGCTAATAACTATTGGAGCCCCCCCTCCCCCCTTCCCCCACGACCAAAGTGACGATAATGGGAAAAACCATCGACCACGCATGCTCTGCTATGGCACTTGCAGTGACACTTCTCTAACCGTACCACATCTTCAGAGCACATGGATGGTTTCATCAAGCACGGGAAAACAGCAAAAGCAAATATGAGCATCGCCCAATGCTTCACAATGTTGGATGTTAGACGTTGCAGAGTCTCGAAGTAGAGAGAAGAGGAATTCAACAAAGCACATATTGGATATCGTGACATCAGATCCAGGTGTTGTACTGGTTGTTTAGCCCACATCAAAGCTGGTGAACGACGAGCATCACCCACCCATGCTCTTTTATGGCCGACATGAGGAACAGGGCAACACCTCCTGATATATATAGTGATGTTCCGCATAGGGTTGGGGGTTTTTGACTGCTAATGGAACCGACAATGAACTACCCCACATGTGTGACAAAATAGCATGGTACATTGAATTTTGTTACATGTTGTTTGTGCTGATTTAGTGCAATTTGTTATCACACCGCAAATGTTTGATTCGCCCACCCACCCACCAAGACAGTGTCTCAGCTTGTTTACACGGACGTCAACACTCTACATATGCTATGCCGGAGTATGCTTGAGTGGCAAGGATGCTTGCCGCTGTTTAGAGTCAATGTGTTGCATGTGAGTGCGTGCAAATCGCTGAAAATCTGGGAGCTTGGAGGGGCCAGCACCGGGGGGGGGGGGGGGGGCGACTCCGTCGGTCATAGCATGCCAACCCCCCCCCCCCCAAGGGGCCTCCGGCCACCAGTTAGTAGCCAAAGATGCCGCCGTTAGGAGTCCATGACCGCCAAAGGCGCCCGAAGAAAAATTTGTCCACTTTGCACCCCCATACTGTGCCTAACCCCAACCCTAACCCCAACGCCCACCCCAACCCTGTGCCTAGTCCTAACCTAACCCCTACCCCTACCCCTAACCCTAACCAGGATTGAATATTTGGACCGAGCTGGTAGGGGAAGGAACATCGTCTAGGAGACTTCAACGACATATGAGGTACGCACTAGAAAGTAGATGAGAGCGGTAGAGCTGTATTCATCCGCTTGGACAACAGGCCACCAAGTGCTCCAAACGCGCCAAAAACACTTGTTTTGCATCCCATGTGGTCCAGGATCATTTTTTAAAAAAGTCATTCTTTTCGCACCCGGTGGACCTTGTTGACCCATTTTGGCACCCACCTCTTTGGGCTACCTCTTGTAGCTTGCCCCAACCCATTGGGCCTAGGTATAGGGGTCTAGGTGTCGGTTAGGGCAATTTTGAGGGGTGGAAACCACCAAAAGAGCGTGGTTGTGGTTGGATTAGGTGCTCTCGAAATCGCACACCTAGCCCAAGATATGGTCTATTTTTGGTTTGCGGCTGTCGGCGGCCAATGTGCACAAATTTTGGGGCTTTTTGGGTGCCTTTTGGGGGCGGTTCACAGACATATTGTGGAGTCAAAGGGCCGTGAGGGCCCCAGTGGAGTCAAAGGGCCGTGAGGGCCCCAGAGGGCCCTTCGGCACAAAAAAGTCTAGCTCCATGTGTAGAGTAGCCACTATTTCCCTTCATTTGGCTGTTTTCGGCATGTTCTAGGGCGGTTTTGGGCAAATAAAAAAGGCTCATTCTTGCGCTAAATTGCAGATTTGGAGATGGAGGTCCGGCACTTGCGACGCCCGTTCTCGGCCACCACCGTTGAGTTTCCGGCTCATACTTTGTGTGGTTGTCCCTAACACCCATAGGTAGCATCCACCAAAATTTTGGCCAAATCCGAAGCACAAGGATGGAGCTATGACCCCCCCCCCCCATTTCGCTGGTGCTTGCTTGCTTTCTACTTGCTCCCTGCTTGCTTGCTCCTTGATTGCTGCTTGCTTGCCAAACTTGCCCGGTCCACTCTTGGCGCTAAAGAGGTTTATAAAACCAACGCTAGTTCCACCATTTTAGTGACCTTAACTCTAGCTCTAACCTTAGGCTAGCGTGAGAGTTATTAGGGGTCCATAATGGATAGCAATGATGTGTCAAAAGCACCCATGAACCAATTTCGGGGGATCTTGCTCAACGTGATCAACATGGCTGGCATGGCGGAACTAGCACATCGCAAAGGTGCAAGTTAGGGTTTGGGTGATGGCATGGTAAGAGGGAGGGCAAGGGGAGGTAAGGGGAGCTTGTGATGGACCAACGCTTAGGCATGGAGGCATGTACCCCCCAACTCGCCTCACCTGTATCCCCCCCCACCCAACCCTCCCGGACCCCCCCCCCCCAGCTATGGGTATAGTAACCCAATGGGCTATCAGACTTCAGACTTCAGACTTTTATGGACCACCCCCCCCAACCCCCAACACCCAAGCCCCCCATGATAGACCTCCCCCCCCCCCCCCCCAATATCAGACTAGTGGACAAGTGGAAAATGGGAAAATATGGAACCTCGGAAACCGTTCAAAATGGGGGAAAGCATAGTACCCCCCCTGTTTCCAATCATAAAAGTGCACCCCCCCCCCACACCAGACACATAGGAACTTCACTTCAGGAAAATGGGGAGAAAAGGGCAGTACCCCCCCCCCACACCCACAGAGACACGGGAACTTCACTTCAGGAAAATGGTGGGTTGGGGAAAATATGCCTGCATGTGTGCATGTCATGTTGTTTGCTCTCCTTTCGCTTGCAGCGGTAGGTAAGGTGAGTAAGCCCAGGAGGGGCCACCCCTTGGTAGAGTCATCATGTTTGAGATTGACATTGTGGTAGGTAAGGTGAGTAAGCCCAGGAGGGGCCACCCCCTGGTAGAGTCATTGCGGCTGTGTCTCCTGTGCATGCACATGACGCATTAAAGGGTAGGCCACGCGTGGTGCGCTCGGTAAACCCTTGTTTAGGTTACCCAGGGGCTCCGCCCTACGTTCTATAAGAGAACGGGCGGAGTTCCTTAAGCTTGCTTTCTTGGAAGGACCTGTTTTGGGACAGCGCAATATTTTCCACTCGAGGACCCGTATAATACGGCGAGGGTGGTTAGGTTCCTCATCCCAAAACAGTGCCTGCATGTGAACCTCTCAGGTGGTGTAGGTCAGGGTGATTGGTGCACTTTGCTGTCTTCGACGGCACAATTTTTTGCCCATCAAAAAGGGCGCGGATCACACCAAAGTAATGGGGAACCACCGAAGAAGATGCTGAACGACTCCGCCATGAACGACACGTACTCACGCTGCGCCGCAGTGCACTCCTTTCCTCCAAGCCCTGGCAGGGGTACGCGTAATGGCGTCCCTGTCAGGCCACAGCAGCTTAGCGGCGCTGTGTGTTGCTTGCTTCTCTCACAGGAAGGCCAGTAGGGCCTACGACCTCGTTGACAGCAGCACCAAGTAGCGTGTGCGTGTAGGAGTGGAAGGCCTGGATGACGTCATCCTTCGAAGGCTGGGTCCACAGTAGGGTGTGTAGGACCTGCAGTGTGTGTGTCACTGTCCTGCCAGTTTCCTGGAATTTTAACAGGGTTTTCGGTGGGCAGTGGCAGTGGTAGCCTAGGTTTTGGCCACATAGCAAACAGGCGTTTTCATGCCTCATAGCTTTTGGCCACCCCTCCCCTGCAGTAGGTAGGTAGTTAGACAAAACCAATACCTTGGCGTTAGCGCTGGGTATTCCCCAAGGTTTTCTGGTGCCAGCACAGAAATTGGGCACCTAGGGGCGGAGAGACGTGGGGCGTACCCCATCGCACCGTGTAAAGACAACCGCCGGGTTTAGCAAGGGTGCAGAAGTGGGTATAATTGGGACACCATTTCTGCAGCTTGCTCCAGGACCTCATGCTAGCACACTCACACAGACACTTTGCTGTTCTTTCAATGTGATTGTGTAGAACACCCTGGAGGTGTTCAGGTTGTGTGTGGTCTGGGCCTTGGCGCCTACGACCATATACCCCTTCAGTGATGATGCTGCCAACAGCTGAGAAGGGGTTTTGACATGTTTGTTGCTGCATCCGATCAGATTGTGCTCATTATGCAGAACATCCTTGAGGTGTTTTAGCTGTGTGTGGTCTAGGCCCTGGCGCCTACGACCACAGACCCCTTCGATGCAGAATGTGCTGACAACATGCAGAAGTCCCACTGTCATCCAAAAAAAAACCTGAGAAGGGGCTCTCCTATGTGTGTATTGGTGGTTGACAACTTGGAGGTAATTCGTTTTGATTTCACTTGGTCCTGATCTCCTGGTATATGTAATTGTTGCATGTTGTGCCTGTTACTGAGACAAAGGGACATGCGTGTATTGCATTGGAGACGCGTGTGCACTGAGCCTCTTCTACACATAGGGCACTCTTTTGTTACCTACCTCCCCCTTGAGGCGAGGAAGTATGTCTTGGGTCTAGACCACTGCGTCTCTGACCCAGACATTGGAGTTGGGCGTGCCCCACCGCCCGCTGCGCGCCGCAGTTTGCCATGTCGTCTAGCCCCCTTAGCGTGGCCTCTTCCGTCCCCTCCAACCCTTCGTTTCCGGAATGTGGTTGGGGGGATCTGCCGGAGCTATTGCGGTTTGGAGACCAACCCCCCTCGCCACCGTGGGACTCTGACGCTGAGAAGTGTCTCAGCGAACTGGCCTCGCCCCAGCCTCCATTGCCAACACCGCCCCCCTCTCCCCCTTCACCAGCAACCTCTCCAACGCTAGTAAGTCCTCCACCGAGACCCCACGTTACCTCAACCCCATACCTGGTAGCCGTGGAAGCCGTCGAGGAGGCCCTGATGTGCACTGCCGTTCCACCGCCATCCCCCCCACAACCCCCCAAGTACGTACCCAAGGACCCCCCCACCCCCCCCAAACCCACTGTTCACGGGCCCTACAGTGCCAAAACATTGCAGCTCATCCGGGAGAATCACGGGGGTGGGGTTCAGTATTTCGGGGACGGGGTGCTGAACCGCCGTGTGATGTACCGGTTTGCGGTTCAGCAGCCCAAGAAAAACCCCTTGCGGGTGTGGCAGGAGGGCATGCGAATTAGCCGTTCGCATTTCCTTTCGAGGGACGAGGAGCATGCAGCAGTGGTGCTTGAAATCTTGTGTGCTACCCCAAAACCCCCCCGTATCCCCAAGTCGGCCTCACAACCTGTGCCTCGTCGGCCACTGCCCCCTCCAGCAAGTGATCAGGTGACACTGACCCAGTATAGCAGGCAGCGCCGCTCCTCACTCCTCCCATTGGCTCCCGCCCCGAAGCGGCCGTGCCCCACCCCGCAGTACGGTTCATTGCTCCAGCGCCGTGCGTCTCAGCCCGCCCCCCCGCCGGAGAGGCCGCAGTTTGGGTCATTGCTGCCTGAGCAGCCCCCCCCGCAACGTCTACAGACTTCGGCGAAACGTTCCAATTTCCAGCTCTTCGGCAAGTGTGCACCGGGCGTCTCTTACACATAGGGCACTCTTTTATTTCCAACCTCCCCCTTGAGGCGAGGAAGTGCGTCTTGGGTCTAGACCGTCGCGTCTCTGACCCAGACATCTGAGTTGGGCCTGCCCGCCCCGAAGCGGCCGTGCCCCACCCCATCTCTCACCCACTGCGGGAGTTCGCCCTCGGTCCCCGGCCACAGCGCCCCGACCAGGGTCGTCGTTCCCCTCCGTACCCACCCACTGCGGGCCGCTGAACCGCAGGACTTCGCCCTCGGTCCCCGGCCACAGCGCCCCGACCAGGGTCGTCGTTCCTCTCCGTACCCACCCACTACGGGCCGCCGAGCCGCAGGAGTTCGCCCTCGGTCCCCGGCCACAGCGCCCTGACCAGGGTCGTCTTTCAACCCCCAACTCACCTACTGCAGGCCTCTGAGCCACAGGAGTTCGCTCTCGGTCCCCGGCCACAGCGCCCCGACCCAGACAACATGCCAAACGGAGGGCAAACACAGCCCCATGGCCATTGGCAAGGCAAAGGCCCTCAGCACGGCAAAGGCAAAGGCCCACAGCAAGGCAAAGGCCCACGGCATGGCAAAGGGTATGGCCTTGCCCAAGGCAAAGGCCCTCAGCAAGGCAAAGGCGATGGCCCTCAGCAAGGCAAAGGGCACGGCCCTGCACAAGGCAAAGGCACACAGCAAGGCAAAGGGCATGGCCCTGCGCAAGGCAAAGGCCCCCAGCAAGGCACTGGCAAAGGCCAAGCCCATCCACAAGGCAAAGGCCATGGCCCCCCACGAGGCAAAGGTCAGGCCCCCCCACAAGGCACAGGCCAAGGCCCGCCGCAAGGCAAAGGTCAGGCCCCACCACAAGGCACAGGCCAAGGCCCGCCGCAAGCCAAAGACAAGGCCCGGACCTTTGCGGAAACCCTTGCCCACGTGGACTATGACATCGACACGAACCCAACCCATGGATTCACCACCCGTTGGGCTGATCGCGATGCGTATGTCCACAAGGCATCCTTGGTGCACACCGTGCATGAGATCGCCGCTGCCCGGAGGTGGGCATGGGAGCAAGGTGCCCAGAGGGAGCTGTGGTTTGCGAAGGTTGAGACGCTGAAGGAGGACAAGCATGGCAACATGGTCAAGGTAATAGAATGGGCTGCTGAGCTCGAAGTTTGGGGCAACTACGAGCTGACCGATGGGGATCTCATCCATGGATGGGACATGAAGCGGTCAGATGTCGCCACCCTTGACGTGGCACCAAACCCGGACTGGATTGGCAAGGTGCAAGGTGATGGCACCTCCGGTGACATGGTGACCATTGTTTGTGCGAACAAACCGCCCATCTTGCACATCCGCAGGTGGTGGTGCTGTGTCCTGCCTGACGAGGTAGCGTTCCGGTCGTTGCGTGAGGAGCTACGGACGGGGGAGGCCTGGAACGCGTTGCTCAATGCCACCCGGCAAGAACCACGGCTGTCTAACAGCCTCCCTGCCGAGGACCAGCAGATCCTGCGTCACCTTGTGGAGCATCATAACCTGAACCCCTCCCAAGCCTTGGCTGTCCGGCAATGTCTAGATGAGGGTGCTGTTGTCTCCTCCATGACTGGGGGGGCCGGCACGGGGAAGTCGGAGACCCTGGTGGCCTGCATCAAGGCAGCGATGTGGCAGCAGGGGTACTTCGACCCATGCAACCCGAATCCCAAGGCGCCAGATTCGATACACACTGGCAGGAAAGGGGGGGGGGCACCAACCGACAACCCCCCTCGGGCATGCATCTTGGTCACCGCCCCAACAAACGCACAGGTCGACAACCTTATGTTGCGGGTGATCCAATCGGCAGAACAGGATCTTGTCTTCTCAAAGGCGGTCCTGAAGGACCACCCCGTGCCCTGGATGCGGTTCCGAGCTGCAAGGGGCCGGACCCCCCCAGGTTTGGAGCCGTACAACCAAGCAACAGTCCAAGAGACGTTGGCCGATCATCCGGTTTGCAATGGCACATTGCAGTGTGCCCTCAACAGCTGCCGGGTGCTCTTTGCAACAGCTGGTATGGTCGCCACACGGCGGAAGTTGTTGCTACAGGGTGACCCACAAACTCGGTTCGCATTCAGCTTCGTGGATGAGTCCTCGAGGCATAGCATCCTAGTGGGTCTGGACTTGGCAGCTTTCGGGGCACAGTGCATGTTTTGTGGGGATGCCCGTCAACTACGCCCATACAGTGCCATCACTCTTCTTGCAGCTGCAGCGAAAGCGGAAGGGGATAAAAAGGGGAAAGGGGCCAAGGTGACGGCTCAACATATTGCATGGCCGCAGTCCGAGCATTTTGCTAACCTCAATGTGCACCTTGACCAGGGACCAGGGATGCAGTATGGTGACTCGCAGCGCTTCGCCACAAGTAGTGTGTTGCAGTTTGTCTTGTACCGTACAAGGTGTACTGTGTGTGTCCTAACCCAGCAATTCCGCATGGACGTGCCTTTGGCAACGGTGGTGCGTGGGCTGTTCACGGGGGGGTCCTTGGGCTGGTACCCCGCCTCGGCCCCAGCATTACCCCCCCCGGTGTTGGCAGGGCAACGCATCCGCATAGTCAGCACAGACGATCTTGAGTGGAAATCGGAGCTGACACGGTGCGGGATGTCGGACGCCCGGGTGGGGTTACTGAGAAGGGAGGTTAGCACAGCATGGGAGAGCCTTGTCATGGACGAGGCCATGCGCAATCAGGGGAACACGAGCAAGGAGGAGGCCTGGCTGGTGCTGCACTTTCTGGAGCATGCACAGAATGCAAATGCGTACCCCCCCAAGTCAGTGGCAATCGTCACCACACACTATGCGCAGATGCTATGGCTGCAGCACTGTGTGTGGGAGGCAGGGCGCCGGCTGCATGGGGACAAGGCATATGAGTGTGTGCAGATGATCGCCACCCTGGACCGGTACCAGGGTCTGCAGGCACCGGTTGTCCTTGCCTCCCTGGTCTCCTCGGAGCCGGGGATCATGAGGGACGTGGTGCGGGCAAACACACTAACCAGCAGGGCCCAATCCGAGCTGCATCTTTTCGGGGCCTTTCTCCGTTGGGAGGTTTCCCCCCTCACTACGAGTTGGTTGAGTGGCCTGAGGGTGATGGCTGCCGAACTGCAGAATTTCCCTTCCCCGGACGACGTACAGAAGGTGCACCTCCCGGGGGTTCTGTACCAACAGCCCACCCTTGCCAAAAAAGAGGTGGGCGTCGTCTACAAGTTCAAGGGGGGGGGGGTTGGGGGTGGTGGGGCACTGGCTTTGGAAACCGTGGAGGAAGCATGCCAAAGCCCTTGACCCCTGGGGATTCTCCCCCCCCCAGAGTGACCAATTGTTGGACTGGGAGCGGATCATTGCCAACAAGAGGGTTGGGACGCTGGAGATGCGGGTGCGCCTGGAAGAGGGGGATGTAGAACCAAAGCACCTCGGGCTGACCCTCCCCGATTTCACGGAGTGGGCATTGCCCTACATCCTCATCAGGGATGAGGACACCGACTGGGCAGGGTGGCATGACATTGACGGGTTGGAGAGAGTGTGCCACACACAGCATTTGCCGGACCACGAGCAAAGGCCGGTGCAGTTTCTGGTGACCAAGCCCTTCCGCGACGCCCAAACCTATCCCAACCCCCCCCAGTCATCTGGCTACCGCACTGTGTCTCTGCCTGTGTGGCAGGATGCCTACAAGCACGTGGACACGGTAGGCTTCCTGGGCGATGACTTCTGCACACCCTTGGGGGTGTATGTGGCGTCTTTGCTTCATGGGATGAGAGAGTGTGAGGGGGGGCGGGATGTGTGTGCCCCACATGCTGTTCACCGTGGACATGCCCAGCACTGTGGTTGGACGCCATTGCCGGATCGTGTGAAGCGGTATGTCCTTGGCATGGTCGCACCAGCAGCGAAGCCTACAGGATCAATTGGTCTTCTGTTCGGACCGCAAAAATCAAGACATGACCCTGGCTCTGTGGAACATTGGACAGCCTAACCCTAACCCTAATCAAGACTGAATATTGGGACCGAGCTGGTGGGAAAGGGAACATTAGCTATGACTGGTGAGGGACATCAAGAATGATTCACACAGTGACGGCTTTTGACAAAGTGAAATGAGCTTGCAAGTGAACCCCAGCACCACGAGGCCCACTTTCAAGGCCTTTTGGACTCTGTACATACTAGGGTGGAGGAAAGCTAATTGGGGGTTGCAACTGGGGGTTGGGGGATGGAGATTGAGGGTTGCATGCATGTGGTTGTGTGTTTCGTATTCCCCTCCCCTCTTTTTGCATTGGCAACTGGCTTTCGCTTCATCGCGATCCTATTATTGCATGAATGTCACTGTATTTTTTGCCTTCCCCTCTCTCTTTGAGTTTGCAATGGCTTTCGCTTCACCGCGATCCCATTATTGCATGACTGTCATTGTCTGTTTTGTATTCCCCTCCCCCTTTACGTGTTTGCAAATGGCTTTCGCTTCACCGCGATCCCATTATAGCATGAATGTCATTGTCTGTTTTGTGTTCCCCTTCCCCTTTATGAGTTTGCAAATGGCTTTCGCTTCACCGCGATCCCATTATTGCATGACTGTCATTGTCTATTTTGTATTCCCCTCCCCCTTTACGTGTTTGCAAATGGCTTTCGCTTCACCGCGATCCCATTATAGCATGAATGTCACTATCTGTTTTGTATTCACCTCCCCCCTTTTGTGTTTGCAAATGGCTTTCGCTTGACCACGGTCCCATTCATTTTTGACTGCATAAGTTCCAATTTTTGACTGCATAGGTTTGCAGAGAGGATGGACATTGAGGGTTGTATGCATGTAATTGCGCGTCCCAACCACCCTCCGGTTATTTCTTTGCCGCGTGAGTTCCAACACTTGCTTTTGTTCGTGCTAGGGTGGAGGGAAGTCAATTGGGAGTTGCATGTAGGATGGCGATTGAGGGTTGCATGCATGTGGTTGTGTGTTCCGTATTCCTCTCCCCTCTTTTTGCACTGGCAAATGGCTTTCGCTTCATCGCGATCCCATTGCATGAATGTCACTGTCTGTTTTGTTTTCCCTTCCCTAATTTTGAGTTTGCAAATGGCTTTCGCTTCAACGCGATCCCATTATCGCATGAATGTCACTGTCTGTTTTGTTTTCCCCCTCCCCTTTTTTTGTTTGCAAATGGCTTTCGCTTCACCGCGATCCCATTCATTTTCGACTGCATGAGTTCCAACATTTGCTCTTGTGCGTGATAGGTAGATAAAAAAGTCAAAAAGTCTGCCTTGTGTCATTGTGTGTTTAGTGTTCCCCTATCCACCAGGTATTTGCTTTGGTGCGTAGGGTAGGTTAATGATGGTTGCATGTATGTCATTGATTGAGAGTAGGTTAATGGTGGTTGCATGTGTGCCGGTGATTGACAACGGGCGCATTAAGTTTGGTCGCGGTACTGCAGCGCCAACATGAGTATAAGGGCTGTTGCTGGGTGACAAAATATTGGAAGGTCGTTGCTGTGTGTTTTGTGTGGTTTGTGTCTGTTGTGTGTCACCATTGCATTGCATGCATGTTTTTCTACAGAGGATTTTGTTATTGCTTTGTCAACGGCTTCCGCTTCACCGCGGTCCCGGTATAATTTACCATATGATTTACAGTGCCGATGTGGTGCTTCGTCACTTACGAGGTCTTCTTTGGCTTTTGCTGGTTGTAGGCGTCGTCCTTCTTCGGCCAGTGGATGTTTTAAGTGCGCAAGGTTATGCCAAAGTTCATATTTATGGCGGGCGTCGCCCTGTTTGCACTCCGGCGTGTGGTTGTGGTGCGCATCGCTGGCGGAAAAAGCTTTCTCGCAGAAGCTATTTCCGTTGCCTAGTGCCAAGAACAACAAGGGAATGGTTGCAAAGCGATGGCGCTTTCTTCTTCTGTGGGTGTGGGCATTGCCATTCGCAAAAGCGCCTTCCCCATCATGTACGGCTTGCGCATCGACGGTGTAGACGGAGAACAAGGAGCAGAGCATTAACGCGGCGCCATCGGTGGAGAGCTGTCTTGATGTCTTGGATTTTACTGATCATTCTTGCGGTTGCTTTGGCGGCTACCATGGTGGGGTGGGCGGCAGTTGTGGCTTCTTCTTTGAACCACACTATGCATGCTTTGAATGGGAATGGCCCCGGCAAAGGAGGGCCAAGCAAGATTGGAAAGGCTGAGTGTTTGGTGGCTGCGCAAAAGTATAAATGTGACTGGCTTGGCATTGTAAGTGACGGGGATGTGGCGAATTCATGCTATTTGCGTGCTTTATCATGGGGTTTTTTTTTGTAGAATTTCAATGTCATCTATTCGCCATCTTCCCATTGAATTGGTATCCGAGTGTTGCGAATTCCTACGACCAATTGAGGCCATAGTTTTGAGCACGAGCCATCAACTTTTCCATGTGCAACGTCTCACACAAGCAATTCGTCAACAATTTAAACGTGCTCTACGCCATTGTCTTGCTCCATTGGTACCTTTTCCTGCTCTTCTCCTTGACAAGATTCACACCATCAATCAGCAAAGCCGAAAAGTGGTCGCTATTCTTTCTGGGTCTATCGTGTTGCAAGCGCTGTTGCATGAGAAATTTTCAACCACCGACTCAGACATATATTGCACGCGTGATGCTCGCCCCATAATTCAAAAACATCTTTCCGAATTCCAACGATTGCATGGTCCCCATTCTGTTTCTCGCCGTCAAATCAAAGAATACCGTAACATCCACCATTTGCACTCCATCGACTCTTACAAAAGGAAGAGTGAGTGCTGGAAGTGTGCTGTTCAAATTATCACTGTTCGTTCACGGCTTCCAACTCCACAGAGCGTCATTTGGTTCTTTGATTTTGACATTGTCAAGAATTGGTACGATGGTGACTATCCAAGAATTACTACTCCGCAATCAATTATGTTTCGTCGACTTCAACTTAAACCCGGTTTGGTTCCCAGTTACACCCGTGTTAAAAAATACAAATCCCGTGGCTTCACAATTCTTCATTAGTAAACCACCTCACCGCATTCACAAAGCGCTGTAAAACAATCCTCACACATTCATTCTTGGCTTTCGCTTCACCGCGATCCCATGAAATTTCACGTGTAACATGCATGATGATGTGTGTGTTATGGTGCCACCACTATCACAATATACTTGTGACATACTCCATTTACAAAGCGCTGTAAAACAATCCTCACACATTTATTTCTGGCTTTCGCTTCACCGCGATCCCATGAAATTTCACATGTAACATGCATGATGCTGTTTGTGTTATGTTCCCACCACTCTCACAATACACTTGTGACATACTACACTCCCTTGCTTGTGTAGTCTTCTTTCGTTATTTAAACTCATGGACTACAATGTTCCAACCCTAAGGCAGTCGCTCAGCATTGAGCGCGAAGCCATATCATTGCAAGCCAAGTCAAGTGCAACAACCGCTTTCATCTGTTTCGATCACATTGTCATGGCAAATGGATCTGCTGCATCCAAATGTGTTACCGCTGCTTGGGGCCGTTCTGAATTTGTACCTGGTGGCACAATTTTGGTTCGCGATGGTATACGTGAATGGGAAGGTTCAATCGTAGAAAGTGAAGACGATGTTGTTGAAATCGCAATCCAAGACACACTTGCCGATGGTTACTACGATTTGGAAATAAAACCAGAATTTAAGCAATATGAATGGCTCGATGATGCATTACTCCAACCACGTGCACATGATGCTTTCGACCTTTTGCATGGACGAAGCAACAACGTTGCCATAAATGCTTCAGATCATTGTACATTTTCTTCCATAACAGAGCATTTTTCATTAGAGCCATCCCAACGCATTGCTTTGGAAACAACATCCACCGCACAAATTTCAGCAATTGATGGACCGGCTGGAAGCGGAAAATCTACTTGCATTCTTGCGCTTTTGCTGTTGCATTTCCTTCACAACCGACGTGTCTTAGTTGTTTCACCATCCAATGCACCTGTTGATAAATTGTGCCAAGAATGGTGTAAGGTGGCAAATTTGCAAGTACCTACAGTTGTGCGGCTCTATTCCGAGACGCAACGATACTTAGGCAACGTAGACCCCGAGTTGTGTGCACACCGGACAGCTACAACTACTAGATGGAATCTTCAAGCTGTTTTGAAAAATGCTCAATTCGTCTTTACTACTACGTCTTTGGCTTTACATCCCGCCTTACCCCTTCACTTTGACCACGTCATTGTGGAAGAGAGTAGCCGTTGCAACGTTGCCATGGGTGTTGCATGTTTCACCCGAGGACGAGCCATCACCTTTGTGGGGGATGGCAAACAATTGGATGCATTTACTGCAATCAACAAGTATTTGCCCATTGCGGATGCAATTCATTGGCGGCAGTATGCTTCCAAAACCATTTTGGATCTTTGTCGTGATGCTTTTGTTCCGGTTGTCCCAATTGTCGAACAACATCGTATGAATCATTCCCTTGCACGGATGACCAATGATCTTTTTTCTGGGCTCATGGTCGGTCATAGAAATGACTCTCCTCATGATGACTCCTCTTTTTTACTTCCCAACGGACAAATGGTGCTGGTCATTGACACGTTTGATTACGTGCCAAAGCCTCAATCCGAGTATCATGAACTTGTGAGACAGCAATTTTATCCTCGCGTAGAAACCTCACCCTATAATTTTACTGAGACAAAAGCTGTTGCAGACCTTTTGTCCGAGGGCATGTTGAGAGGTTGGAAGCCACAATCCGTCATTATCTTGGCAAACTACCATGAGCAAAACCGTTTAAATTCAATGTTATTCCAAGAGCATCCACTTGTCAAGAGTGTGACCACAGTTGGGAAGTTCCAAGGTTACCAAGCCGATGTTGTTATCCTCACCCTAGCATCTTCGTCGATCGGTTTTTTTGACAACTTTAAACGTCAATATGTCGCTTTGTCTCGAAGCCGCAATGCCTTAGTTGTCGTCGGTAACATTAAGCCCTACTTGGAAAACCCGCGTGTACGATACATCATGAAAGCACTTCTCGCAATTTCTAGAGGAGAAACTATTAGCCATTCTCGGCATCATGGATTGACCGAGTTACCAAAGTTTACTTTGACCCCCACTACATGGGCCCCACAACGATGTCTCGTTTGTACTACGTCCATGATGCCCAATACTGTTCTTTACGGTAACACCTTTTACCAAGCATTGTATGCAAAAGTGGCAACCTCTCTTCAGTCTCATTTTGGATGTCCTTTGCTCATCAAGTTTGGCAAGCTGATGCTTCCAGATGCCAGCATTGTGCACATCAATCTTGTTGCTTTCCCCATTGACAATGTGGCCAATGCGGAAAGCCTTGCAGCAACGCTCGGTAGCCACGATTTTCCTAGTGTGGAGATTCGAACTCTCACCGAGGCAGAAATTGAGCTTTTGAGTGACATTCCAAGGACAGCAAGAAATCTTCTTCGCCAAGGAACGAACCACATCATTACACCTCCCCTTATGCGAGCTATCTACCGTGCATTCTTTGCAGCTTCTTGTCCACATATTCCACCTTCTCTTTATCCAAGTTTGTTTGCAGCATATCAACCACCACCCCAATCTGACAATCATCATTGTCAATGTGGAGCAATGCTTTTGTCAAATATTTGTCACTGGTGTCCATTCGCAAACATTTTCCCACACCAACACACCCAGTTTGTGGTGACACCTACCACTGAATGGATTGATTCCAATCATCAATTCAGCGATCACCTTTGCATCAACACCACGGCACATCCCGTTTTGGTGGGTAGGTGCAACCCATATCAGGTGTTTGCCTGCATGGTGGCAAATAGCACCTTACCAAAGTGGCAATGCAATGAAGGACCGCATGTGTTCCCTACTGGAGGACCAAATCAACCACCCCAACCGAGTATGGCTACACTGCTGAACCGCATGCGGCTTTGCCCCGCAAACGTCATTTTTCGCAATGTCTTCCTTTCGCCTTCAGCAGTTGCGCGTCCGCACGTTGATGACGATTGCTTTGTCACGAAGCACACTTTCCTTATTCACTTTGGTGACCCTATTCCCTTACAATGGGACAACTGCACAATCTACCTCAAGCATTGTGGTATTTATGCTTTTGACGCATCTAAAAAGCACAGCCTTCCAATTTGGCCTCGCTTTAGTATCTCCTTGCGATCTTGGGACACTGGTAGTGCCACGCCTTGTGAAGAGGACCATGTCACCAAAAAAATTCGCCCTAATCCGAGCAACTAGAGGTTGATCCTCTATCCAACGTCCTAACTTTGAATGTTTTGGTATTTGGCTTTCGCTTCATCGCGATCCCATCAATTACCTCCAATGTGCCTGTCCATTTCACCGCAATCAATCAATGCCCGACGTGGCCGGTACCTTTTTGACCGTATTTTGAATTTCGCTTTGTGCCATTCCGCCATATCCCATTAATTTGTGCCACGTGAGTTGGAAAAAAATTCGCGTGAATTTTTTTTCCTGCCCCCCACGTCGCCCTTAGCTTACTGCATACGTTGTGTTGTTTTGGACCACGTTCATCCTAACCTTGAAGCGAGCAACGTAACCCCGTACTCCACTCGGAATGAATGTGCTCCCCAAGCTTCGTGTTGACGTCTGCGCTCGGCTTTCGCTTCACCGCGATCCCGTTTTTCTTTCTCTTGTTATGAGCAAATCGATGCATATGTACAAAGCATTGTACTTCCTGCCACATACCTGTACCAAAAAATTGATGTCTCTATCCGGCTATTGTGTGCCTGTCAAGTGTTGCATGTTCCTTGTTTCACGCATTACGGGGTGCCACAAGGCCCACGTTCAAGGCTTTTTGGACTTCTGAGGGGCCAAAATGCCCCCAAAATGGGCTCAAAATGGGCCTATTTCACCCGTTTGTGCACCCCAAATGGTCTAGGATGAGGTCTGGAAAAATGCGTTTTTGACCCATTTTTGACCCATTTTTGGTCTCAAAACAGCCCAGTTTCAAGGCATTTTGGGATTTTCGGAGTACCAAAATGGGCCACCACAAGCTCAAAACGGTCCAAAAACACTTGTTTTAGCGTCGCACATGGTCTAGGATCATTTTTGAGAAAAGTCATCTTTTTGCCCCTACTGGACCCTGTTGACCCATTTGGGCACCCACCTGTTTGGGCTTCAGCTTGCAGCTTGCCGCAGCCTAGTGGGCCTAGGCATTGGGGTCTAGGCGTCCCTTTGGGCAATTCTGAGGGGTGGAAACCACAAAAAGTGGGGGGTTGTGGGTGGAGTAGGTGCCCTCGGAATCGCATTTTGAGCCATGTAGCCAAAGCTATGGCCTATTCTTGGTTTGTGGCTGTCGGCATTTGGAGCTTCTGGGGGCCTGTTTAGGCCGTTTCCTGGACATATCATGGAGTTAGAGGGCGGCAAAGAGCTCGTTGACACGGGGAAGTCAAGCCGCACATGGAGTGTACCCACCGTTTCCCTTCGTTTGGCCGTTTTGAATGTGTTCTAGGGCTTTTTTGGCCCAAAAATGGCTGTGTTTGACCCTAAACTGCAGTTTTTGAAACTGAGGTCCGCCACTTGCGAACCCCGTTCCCCGCCAAGGAAAAATACCTAGTACAAGGTGACATCCACAAGTGCAAAAGGATGAGCACAACATATTATACCAATACACAACCATTCTAAGGACACGCAGAAAACAAACTACAATCGGCTTTCGCTTCACCGCGATCCCGTTTCATATGCATTAGGCACGTGATGATTCATTGATGCCTTGCTTGAGTGCGATGGCCCCCGCCACCACAATGGCCGGTAGCAGGTAAGAGGGGCTTTGCGGGCAGATGCTACAGGACTCAAGCCATGCACATTCGGGTACGGCGAGGGTGGGGGGTTAGGCGAGGGTTGTCGGAGTTCAGGCGTCGAAGAAATAAATGGAGGGTGGTTGGGAACTTATAGGGGCTAAAATGTGTCGAAAATGGGCCCAAAAAGAGGTCATTGGGCCCACTACTTGGGTGTGAACCCCACTAGACAGTGACCAAAGGTGTTCGTTCAACATCTACATTGGTTTCCGTGCCAATTCCCCCCTACAAGGACATGCTAGGCAACTGTAACTACCCAAAAATGGCATTTTCTGGTCATTTTTGACAGATTTTGAAACCTGGGTGCGCTACCCGCGAAGCCCGTTGCCGGTCGCCACCGTCGAGTTTCTCGCTCAAACTTTGTGTGATTGTACTTCACACCCATAGGTATCATGCACCAAAATTTCAACCAAATCCAAAGCACCACGACGGAGTTCTGATTTTTAGCCATTTCGCGCGTGCTGCTGCTTGCTTGCTTGCTTGCTGCTTGCTTGCTGCTTGCTGCTTACTGCTTGCTGCTGCTAAACCTGGTAGGTCCACCCTGGACACTAAAAAGGGTTATAAAACCAAGACTGGTTCCACCAGCTCGGTGACCCTAACCCTAACCCTAACCCTAACCAAGTGTGGCGCATGTGGAGGTGTGCGTGGGACATCGGACGTTTAGAATGGATGGTACATGGAACGTCATGGGTTGCCGGCCACAATCTGAGGGTCTCTGTTGTCCGCCTCTCGTCTATGTGCAGTGCTTGCTTCCGTGCTTCAGGGCGTCATGAACCTCTACAGAAACCCCCCCCCTCCCCCGATGCCTGACGTACCCAGGGTCCCCATGAGGTGACCCAAGTTGGTGTGATGTCCTTGCCTTGGCGCAACGACTTGCACCCCTAGAAAGTATGACAAACTGTGTGGGACATTTTGGCAGTGCAGGGAACATCAAGGTGTCACCATGGAATAATTTGCACCTCGATGAACGTTATTTGATCACTCCATGAATATTCGCCCTCCGTGAATTATTTCTGCCCCTCCGTGAATTTTTAGGCCCCTCTGTGAATCATTTGGGCCCTCCGTGAATTATTTCTGCCCCTCCGTGAATTATTTATGCCCTCCGTGAATTGTTTATGCCCCTCCGTGAATGATTTGATGCCTCCGTGAATTATTTGGGCCCCTCCGTGAATTATTTGGGCCCTCCGTGAAATATTTATGCCCCTCCGTAAATTGTTTGGGCCCTCCGTGAATAATTTATGCCCCTCCGTGAATTATTTGGGCCCTCCGTGAATTATTTGGGCCCCTCCGTGAATTATTTGGGCCCTCCGTGAATTATTTGGGCTCCTCCGTGAATTATTTGAGCCCTCCGTGAAATATTTATGCCCCTCCCTGAATGATTTGATGCCTCCATGAATTATTTATGCCCCTCCGTGAATTATTTATGCCCTCCGTGAATTGTTTATGCCCCTCTGTGAATTATTTGATGCCTCCGTGAATTATTTATGCTGCTCGGTGAATTATTTGAGCCCTCCGAGAATTATTTGATGCCTCCGTGAATTATTTGGGCCCCTTCGTGAATCATTTGAGCCCTCGGTGAAATATTTAGGCCCCTCCGTGAATTTTTTGGGCCCTCCGTGAATTATTTATGCCCCTCCGTGAATTATTTATACCCTCCGTGAATTGTTTATGCCCCTCCGGGAATTATTTGAGCCCTCCGTGAAATATTTATGCCCCTCCATGAATTATTTGGGCCCTCCGTGAATTATTTATGCCCCTCCGTGAATTATTTATGCCCTCCGTGAATTATTTGGGCCCCTCCGTGAAATATTTATGCCCCTCCGTTAATTGTTTGGGCCCTCCGTGAATTATTTATGCCCCTCCGTCAATTATTTGGGCCCTCCGTGAATTATTTATGCCCCTCCGTGAATTATTTGGGCCCTCCGTGAATTATTTGGGCCCCTCCGTGAATTATTTGGGCCCTCCGTGAATTGTTTATGCCCCTCCGTGAATTATTTGAGCCCTCCGTGAAATATTTGATGCCTCTGTGAATTATTTATGCCCCTGCGTGAATTATTTGATGCCTCCGTGAAATATTTATGCCCCTCCGTGAATTATTTGATGCCTCCATGAATTATTTATGCCCCTCCGTGAATTATTTATGCCCTCCGTGAAGTATTTATGCCCCGCTGTGAATTATTTGAGGCCTCCGTGAATTATTGATGCCCCTCCGTGCATTATTTATGCCCCTCCGTGAATTATTTGATGCCTCCGTGAATTATTTGGGCCCCTCCGTGAATTATTTGAGCCCTCCGTGAAATATTTAGGCCCCTCCGTGAGATTTTTTGATTCCGTGAATTATTTATGCCCCTCCGTGAATTATTTGAGCCCTCGGTGAATCATTTGATGCCTCCGTGAATTATTTGGGCCCCTCCGTGAATTATTTGAGCCCTCCGTGAAATATTTAGGCCCCTCCGTGAATTATTTGGGCCCTCCGTGAATTATTTATGCCCCTCCGTGAATTATTTATGCCCTCCGTGAATTGTTTATGCCCCTCCATGAATTATTTGATGCCTCCGTGAATTATTTGGGCCCCTCCGTGAATTATTTGAGCCCTCCGTGAAATATTTATGCCCCTGCGTTAATTATTTGGGCCCTCCGTGAATTATTTATGCCCCTCCGTGAATTATTTGGGCCCTCCGTGAATTATTTATGCCCCTCCGTGAATTTTTTATGCCCTCCGTGAATTATTTGGGCCCCTCCGTGAATTGTTTGGGCCCTCCGTGAATTTTTTGAGCCCTGCGTGAAATATTTATGCCCCTCCGAGAATTTTTTGGGCCCTCCGTGAATTGTTTATGCCCCTCCGTGAATTATTTATGCCCTCCGTGAATTGTTTCTGCCCTCCGTGAATTTTTTAGGCCCCTCCGTGAATTATTTGATGCCTCCGTGATTTATTTATGCCCCTCCGTGAATTATTTATGCCCTCCGTGAATTGTTTATGCCCCTCCGTGAATGATTTGATGCCTCCGTGAATTATTTGGGCCCCTCCGTGAATTATTTATGCCCTCTGTGAAATATTTAGGCCTCTCCGTGAATTACTTGGGCCCTCCGTGAATGGTTTATGCCCCTCCGTGAATTATTTTGCGCCTCCTTGAATTTTTTGGGCCCCTCCGTGAATTTTTTGGGCCCTCCGTGAATTGTTTATGCCCCTCCGTGAATCATTTGAGCCCTCCGTGAAATATTTGATGCCTCCGTGAATTATTTATGCCCCTCCGTGAATTATTTGAGCCCTCCGTGAAATATTTATGCCCCTCC
The DNA here is from genome assembly GCA_964036045.1 of Eutreptiella sp. 'Long Island Sound 2002'. Lineage (NCBI taxonomy): Eukaryota > Euglenozoa > Euglenophyceae > Eutreptiales > Eutreptiaceae > Eutreptiella > Eutreptiella sp. 'Long Island Sound 2002'. Next base: position 146,972,320 of record OZ038382.1, on the reverse strand, counting down.
GTGAATTATGTGATGCCTCCGTGAATTATTTATGCCCTTCCGTGAAATAATTATGCCCTCCGTGAATTATTTATGCCCCTCCGTGAATTTTTTGATGCCTCCATGAATTGTTTATGCCCCTCCGTGAATTATTTGAGCCCTCCGTGAAATATTTAGGCCCCTCCGTGAATTATTTGGGCCCTGCGTGAATTGTTTATGCCCCTCCGTGAATAATTTGGGCCCTCCGTGAATTATTTGGGCCCCTCCGTGAATTATTTGGGCCCTCCGTGAATTGTTTATGCCCCTCCGTGAATTATTTGAGCCCTCCGTGAAATATTTGATGCCTCCGTGAATTATTTATGCCCCTCCGTGAATTATTTGAGCCCTCCGTGAATTATTTAGGCCCCTCCGTGAATTATTTGGGCCCTCCGTGAATTATTTATGCCCCTCCGTGAATTATTTATACCCTCCGTGAATTGTTTATGCCCCTCCGTGAATTATTTGATGCCTCCGTGAATTATTTGGGCGCCTCCGTTAATTATTTGAGCCCTCCGTGAAATATTTATGACCCTCCGTGAATTATTTGGGCCCTCCGTGAATTATTTATGCCCCTCCGTGAATTATTTGGGCCCCTCCGTGAAATATTTATGCCCCTCCGTTAATTATTTGGGCCCTCCGTGAATTATTTATGCCCCTCCGTGAATTATTTGGGCCCTCCGTGAATTATTTATGCCCCTCCGTGAATTATTTGGGCCCTCTGTGAATTATTTGGGCCCCTCCGTGAATTATTTGGGCCCTCCGTGAATTGTTTCTGCCCCTCCGTGAATTATTTGAGCCCTCCGTGAAGTATTTGATGCCTCCGTGAATTGTTTATGTCCCTCCGTGAATGATTTGAGCCGTCCGTGAAATATTTATGCCCCTCTGTGAATTATTTGAGCCCTCCGTGAATTATTTGTGCCCCTCTGTGAATTATTTGATGCCTCCGTGAATTATTTATGCCCCTCCGTGAATTATTTGAGCCCTCCGTGAAATATTTGATGCCTCCGTGAATTATTTGGGCCCCTCCGTAAATTATTTGAGCCCTCCGTGAAATATTTAGGCCCCTCCGTGAATTATTTGATGCCTCCGTGAATTATTTATGCCCCTCCGTGAATTATTTGAGCCCTTGGTGAATTATTTGATGCCTCCGTGAATTATTTGGGCCCCTCCGTGAATTATTTGAGCCCTCCGTGAAATATTTAGGCCCCTCCGTGAATTATTTGGGCCCTCCGTGAATTATTTATGCCCCTCCGTGAATTATTTGTGCCCTCCGTGAATTGTTTATGCCGCTCCGTGAATTGTTTGATGCCTCCGTGAGTTTTTTGGGCCCCTCCGTGAATTATTTGAGCCCTCCGTGAAATATTTATGCCCCTCCGTGAATTTTTTGGGCCCTCCGTGAATTATTTATGCCCCTCCGTGAATTATTTGGGCCCTCCGTGAATTTTTTATGCCACCCCGTGAATTTTGTATGCCCTCCGTGAATTATTTGGGCCCCTCCGTGAATTGTTTGGGCCCTCCGTGAATTGTGTATGCCCCTCCGTGAATTATTTGAGCCCTCCGTGAAATATTTATGCCCCTCCGTGAATTATTTGGGCCCTCCGTGAATTATTTATGCCCCTCCGTGAATTATTTATGCCCTCCGTGAATTGTTTGTGCCCTCCATGAATTATTTATGCCCCTCCGTGAATTATTTGATGCCTCCGTGATTTATTTATGCCCCTCCGTGAATTGTTTATGCCCCTCCGTGGATTTTTTGATGCCTCCGTGAATTATTTGGGCCCCTCCGTGAATTATTTGAGCCCTCCGTGAAATATTTATGCCCCTCCGTGAATTAGTTGGGCCCTGCGTGAATTGTTTATGCCCCTCCGTGAATTATTTGGGCCCCTCCGTGAATTATCTGGGCCCTCCGTGAATTGTTTATGCCCCTCCGTGAATTATTTGAGCCCTCCGTGAAATATTTGATGCCTCCGTGAATTATTTATGCCCCTCCGTGAATTATTTGAGCCCGCCGTGAAATATTTATGCCCCTCCGTGAATTATTTGTGCCCTCCGTGAATTCTTTATGCCCTCCGTGAATTATTTATGCCCCTTCGTGAATTATTTGAGCCCTCCGTGAATTTTTTGGGCCCCTCCGTGAATTATTTGAGCCCACCGTGAAATATTTAGGCCCCTCCGTGAATTATTTGGGCCCTGCGTGAAATATTTATGCCCCTCCGTGAATCATTTGGGCCCTCCGTGAATTATTTGGACCCCTCCGTGAATTTTTTGGGCCCTCCGTGAATTGTTTATGCCCCTCCGTGAATTATTTGAGCCCTCCGTGAAATATTTGATGCTTCCGTGAATTATTTATGCCCCTCCGTGAATTATTTGAGCCCTCCGTGAATTATTTATGCCCCTCCGTGAATTATTTGATGCCTCCGTGAATTATTTATGCCCTCCGTGAATTGTTTATGCCCCTCCGTGAATTGTTTATGCCCCTCCGTGAATTATTTGATGCCTCCGTGAATTATTTGGGCCCCTCCGTGAATTATTTGATGCCTCCGTGAATTTTTTGGGCCCCTCCGTGAATTATTTGAGCCCTCCGTGAAATATTTATGCCCCTCCGTGAATTTTTAGGGCCCTCCGTGAATTTTTTATGCCCCTCCGTGAATTATTTGGGCCCTCCGTGAATTATTTGGGCCCCTCCGTGACTTGTTTATGCCCCTCCGTGAATCATTTGAGCCCTCCGTGAAATATTTAATGCCTCCGTAAATTATTTATGCCCCTCCGTGAATTATTTGAGCCCTCCGTGAATTATTTATGCCCCTCCGTGAATTATTTGATGCCCCCGGGATTTTTTTTATGCCCCTCCGTGAATTATTTATGCCCTCCGTGAATTGTTTATGCCCCTCCGTGAATTTTTTGATGCCTCCATGAATTATTTGGGCCCCTCTGTGAATTATTTGGGCCCTCCGTGAATTATTTGGGGCCCTCCGTGAATTATTTCGGCCCTCCGTGAATTGTTTATGCCCCTCCGTGAATTATTTGAGCCCTCCGTGAATTATTTATGCCCCTGCGTGAATTATTTATGCCCCTCCGTGAATTATTTGAGCCCTCCGTGAATTATTTATGCCCCTCCGTGAATTATTTGATGCCTCCGTGAATTATTTATGCCCCGCCGTGAATTATTTATGCCCTCCGTGAGATATTTATGCCCCTCCGTGAATTATTTGATGCCTCCGTGAATTATTTGGGCCCTCCGTGAATTATTTGATGCTTCCGTGAATTATTTGGGCCCTCCGTGAATTATTTGGGCCCCTCCGGGAATTATTTGAGCCCTCCGTGAAATATTTATGCCCCTCCGTGAATTATTTGGGCCCTCCGTGAATTTCTTATGCCCCTCCGTGAATTATTTGGGCCCTCCGTGAATTATTTGGGCCCCTCCGTGAATTATTTGGGCCCTCCGTGACTTGTTTATGCCCCTCCGTGAATTATTTGAGCCCTCCGTGAAATATTTAATGCCTCCGTGAATTATTTATGCCCCTCCGTGAATTATTTGAGCCTTCCGTGAATTATTTATGCCCTCCGTGAATTTTTTGATGCCTCCGTGAATTATTTATGCCCCTCCGTGAATTATTTGATGCCTTCGTGAATTATTTATGCCCCTCCGTGAATTATTTATGCCCTCCGTGAATTGTTTATGCCCCTCCGTGAATTTTTTGATGCCTCCGTGAATTATTTGGGCCCCTCCGTGAATTATTTGGGCCCTCCGTGAATTATTTGGGCCCCTCCGTGAATTATTTGGGCCCTCCTTGAATTGTTTATGCCCCTCCGTGAATTATTTGAGCCCTCCGTGAATTATTTATGCCCCTCCGTGAATTATTTATGCCCCTCCGTGAATCATTTGGGCCCTCCGTGAATTATTAATGCCCCTCCGTGAATTATTTGGGCCCTCCGTGAATCATTTGGGCCCCTCCGTGAATTTTTTATGCCCCTCCGTGAATGGTTTATGCCCCTCCGTGAATTATTTGAGCCCTCCGTGAATTATTTATGCCCCTCGGTGAATTATTTGATGCCTCCGTGAATTATTTATGCCCCTCCATGAATTATTTGAGCCCTCCGTGAATTATTTGAGCCCTCCGTGAAATATTTATGCCCCTCCGTGAATTATTTGGGCCCTCGGTGAATTATTTATGCCCCTCCATGAATTATTTGAGCCCTCCGTGAATTATTTATGCCCTCCGTGAATTGTTTATGCCCCTCCGTGAATCATTTGATGCCTCCGTGAATTATTTGGGCCCCTCCGTGAATTATTTGGGCCCTCCGTGAAATATTTATGCCCCTCCGTGAATCATTTGGGCCCTCCGTGAATTATTTATGCCCCTCCGTGAATTATTTATGCCCTCCGTGAATTGTTTATGCCCCTCCGTGAATTATTTGATGCCCTTGTGAATTATTTGGGGGCCTCCGTGAATTATTTGGGGCCTCCGTGAAATATTTGTGCCCCTCCGTGAATTATTTGGGCCCTCCGTGAATTATTTATGCCCCTCCGTGAATTATTTGGGCCCTCCGTGAATTATTTGGGCCCCTCCGTGAATTATTTGGGCCCTCCGTGAATTATTTGAGCCCTCCGTGAAATATTTGATGCCTCCGTGAATTATTTATGCCACTCCGTGAATTATTTGAGCCCTCCGTGAAATATTTATGCCCCTCCGTGAATTATTTGATGCCTCCATGAATTATTCATGCCCCTCCGTGAATTATTTATGCCCTCCGTGAATTATTTCTGCCCCTCTGTGAACTATTTGATGCCTCCGTGAATTATTTATGCCCCTCCGTGAATTATTTGAGCCCTCCGTGAATTATTTGGGCCCCTCCGTGAATCATTTGAGCCCTCCGTGAAATATTTAGGCCCCTCCGTGAATTATTTGGGCCCTCCGTGAATTATTTATGCCCCTCCGTGAATTATTTATGCCCTCCGTGAATTATTTGAGCCCTCCGTGAAATATTTATGCCCCTCCGTGAATCTTTTATACCCTCCGTGAATTGTTTATGCCCCTCCGTGAATTATTTGATGCCTCCGTGAATTATTTGGGCCCCTCCGTTAATTATTTGAGCCCTCCGTGAAATATTTATGCCCCTCCGTGAATTATTTGGGCCCCTCCGTGAAATATTTATGCCCCTCTGTTAATTATTTGGGCCCTCCGTGAATTATTTATGCCCCTCTGTGAATTATTTGGGCCCTCCGTGAATTATTTATGCCCCTCCATGAATTATTTGGGCCCTCCGTGAATTATTTGGGCCCCTCCGTGAATTATTTGTGCCCTCCGTGAATTGCTTCTGCCCCTCCGTGAATTATTTGAGCCCTCCGTGAAATATTTGATGCCTCCGTGAATTATTTATGCCCCTCCGTGAATTATTTGAGCCCTCCGTGAAATATTTATGCCCCTCTATGAATTATTTGAGCCCTCCGTGAATTATTTATGCCCCTCTGTGAATTTTTTGATGCTTCCGTGAATTATTTATGCCCCTCCGTGAATTATTTGAGCCCTCCGTGTTTTTTGATGCCTCCGTGAATTATTTGGGCCCCTCCGTGAATTATTTGAGCCCTCCGTGAAATATTTAGGCCCCTCCGTGAATTATTTGATGCCTCCGTGAATTATTTATGCCCCTCCGTGAATTATTTGAGCCCTCGGTGAATTATTTGATGCCTCCGTGAATTATTTGGGCCCCTCCGTGAATTATTTGAGCCCTCCGTGAAATATTTAGGCCCCTCCGTGAATTATTTGGGCCCTCCGTGAATTATTTATGCCCCTCCGTGAATTATTTATGCCCTCCGTGAATTGTTTATGCCCCTCCGTGAATTACTTGATGCCTCCGTGAGTTATTTGGGCCCCTCCGTGAATTATTTGAGCCCTCCGTGAAATATTTATGCCGCTCCGTGAATTATTTGGGCCCTCCGTGAATTATTTGGGCCCCTCTGTGAATTATTTGGGCCCTCCGTGAATTATTTGAGCCTTCCGTGAATTTTTTATGCCCTCCGTGAATTATTTGGGCCCCTCCGTGAATTGTTTGGGCCCTCCGTGAATTGTTTATGCCCCTCCGTGAATTATTTGAGCCCTCCGTGAAATATTTAGGCCCCTCCGTGAATTATTTGCGCCCTCCGTGAATTATTTATGCCCCTCTGTGAATTATTTATGCCCTCCGTGAATTGTTTATGCCCTCCGTGAAATATTTAGGCCCCTCCGTGAATTATTTGATGCCTCCGTGAATTATTTATGCCCCTCCGTGAATTATTTATGCCCTCCGTGAATTGTTTATGCCCCTCCGTGGATTTTTTGATGTTTCCGTGAATTATTTGGGCCCCTCCGTGAATTATTTGAGCCCTCCGTGAAATATTTAGGCCCCTCCGTGAATTAGTTGGGCCCTCCGTGAATTGTTTATGCCCGTCGGTGAATTATTTGGGCCCTCCGTGAATTATTTGGGCCCCTCCGTGAATTATTTGGGCCCTCGGTGAATTGTCTATGCCCCTCCGTGAATTATTTGAGCCCTCCGTGAAATATTTGATGCCTCCGTGAATTATTTATGCCCCTCCGTGAATTATTTGAGCCCTCCGTGAAATATTTATGCCCCTCCGTGAATTATTTGATGCCTCCGTGAATTATTTATGCCCCTCCGTGAATTATTTATGCCCTCCGTGAATTATTTATGCCCCTCCGTGAATTCTTTGATGCCTCCATGAATTATTTATGCCCCTCTGTGAATTATTTGCGCCCTCCGTGAATTTTTTGGGCCCCTCCGTGAATTATTTGAGCCCTCCGTGAAATATTTAGGCTTCTCCGTGAATTATTTGGGCCCTGCGTGAAATATTTATGCCCCTCTGTGAATCATTTGCGCCCTCCGTGAATTTTTTGGGCCCCTCCGTGAATTTTTTGGGCCCTCCGTGAATTATTTGAGCCCTCCGTGAAATATTTGATGCCTCGGTGAATTATTTATGCCCCTCCGTGAATTATTTGAGCCCTCCGTGAATTTTTTATGCCCCTCCGTGAATTATTTGATGCCTCCGTGAATTATTTATGCCCTCCGTGAATTGTTTATGCCCCTCCGTGAATTGTTTATGCCCCTCCGTGAATTATTTGATGCCTCCGTGAATTATTTGGGCCCCTCCGTGAATTATTTGATGCCTCCGTGAATTATTTGGGCCCCTCCGTGAATCATTTGAGCCCTCCATGAAATATTTATGCCCCTCCGTGAATTGTTTGGGCCCTCCGTGAATTTTTTATGCCCCTCCGTGAATTATTTGGGCCCTCCGTGAATTATTTGGGCCCCTCCGTGAATTATTTGGGCCCTCGGTGACTTGTTTATGCCCCTCCGTGAATTATTTGAGCCCTCCGTGAAATATTTAATGCCTCCGTGAATTATTTATGCCCCTCCGTGAATTATTTGAGCCCTCCGTGAATTATTTATGCCCCTCCGTGAATTATTTGATGCCTCCGTGAATTATTTATGCCCCTCCGTGAATTATTTGGGCCCTCCGTGAATTATTTATGCCCCTCCGTGAATCATTTGATGCCTCCGTGAATTATTTATGCCCCTCCGTGAATTATTTGTGCCCTCCGTGAATTGTTTATGCCCCTCCGTGAATTATTTGATGCCTCCGTGAATTATTTGGGCCCCTCCGTGAATTATTTGGGCCCTCCGTGAATTATTTGGGCCCTCCGTGAATTATTTGGGCCCTCCGTATATTGTTTATGCCCCTCCGTGAATTATTTGAGCTCTCCGTGAAATATTTATGCCCCTCCGTGAATTATCTGGGCCCTCCGTGAATTATTTATGCCCCTCCGTGAATTATTTGAGCTCTCCGTGAAATATTTATGCCCCTCCGTGAATTATTTGGGCCCTTCGTGAATTATTTGGGCCCTCCGTATATTGTTTATGCCCCTCCGTGAATTATTTGAGCTCTCCGTGAAATATTTATGCCCCTCCGTGAATTATCTGGGCCCTCCGTGAATTTTTTGGGCCCCTCCGTGAATTATTTATGCCCCTTCGTGAATTGTTTATGCCCCTCCGTGAATTATTTGAGCCCTCCGTGAATTATTTATGCCCCTCGGTGAATTATTTGATGCCTCCGTGAATTATTTATGCCCCTCCGTAAATTATTTGATGCCTCCGTGAATTATTCATGCCCCTCCGTGAAATATTTCACCCCTCTTCGTGCAGATCTTGTTACGACCTTTCTGCCACTAACTTCACCAGTCAGGTGAAGAAGTTGTCTTTGGTCTTGACCATAGCGTCTACGACCCAGATACCTGGACCTCACCTGTGCTACCCTCTGAGCTGCAGGAGTTGCCCCTTGGTCTCTGGCCGCAGCGCGTCAACCAGGGGCATCCCGCATCCCCCAACCCACCTACTGCTGGCCCTTGACCCACAGAAGTTGGCCCTTGGTCCCTGGCCACAGCGCCGCGACCACGGTCATTAGCCGTCCCCCCACCCACACATTGCAGGCCACCGAGCCGCAGGAGTTGGCCATTGGTCCTTGGCCGCCGCGCCTTGACCTCGGTCGTCGTCCATACCCCACCACAACCACTGCAGGCCGCCGAGCCGCAGGAGTTCGCCATTGGTCCTTGGCCGCCGCGCCTCGACCTCGGTCGTCGTCCATCCCCCACCACAACCACTGCAGGCCGCCGAGCCGCAGGAGTTCGCCCTTGGTCCTTGGCCGCCGCGCCTCGACCTCGGTCATCGTCCATCCCTCACCCCTACCCAGCTACTGCTGGCCCTTGAGGCGCAGAAGTGTGCCCTTGGTCCCCGGCCGTTGCGCCTCGACCAGGGTCTACGTTCATACCACGCGGTGGCATCAAGTGGGCCCGCGCAGGAACCCAAGGAGGAAGCAGCCTACCACTTCGAGTATCGGGGTCCGGGACCAGATTGTCCTCCTGAGTTGTGGTCACCAACAAGTGCCCATCGAACTGCACCTTGTGGACCACGCAAGAGGCCACAACCTTTAACCGTGGTGAGGCAGCCTCCTACAAATGGCCCAACATCCTGAATGGCCCCCATGGGACACCATGGAAGCTGCCTAGATGAAAATGGGATTCCGTCTAGCCCTCGGCGAGGCAGGGTGGCATGCCCCACCAGCACAGGAGGCCATCTATTACAGGAAGTTGGCAATGTACGTGGCGACATGTTCCCTTGATGTCGTCCATACCCATGGACTTGCAGCACTGTGCCGCCTGATGTACAGCCAAGAGGGAAGTCCAAAGTGCACGCGGGAGGATGGAGGTGTTGTTGTGGAGTACCAGAAGGTAGCCTCAGGCCTCTGGGACCGGATAAAAAAGTATGAGCAAGACCGTGGGAAAGTGGGGAGTCGACGAGGGGCCATTGGTGGACACCCCATGAGCGTTAGCAAAGTTGCTTGGCTAGAGGCATGGAATGACATTGTGTATGCCTTGCCACTTGTGGACTCCTGGCCTTTCTGGAGAGGGGAGACCAAGTACCCCACACCCACTGTGGAGAGGATGTATGTGGAGAAAGTACGGAGAGTACCCTTGGGCACAATGCAGTACTTTTGGCCACAGGCAGCAAATGCAGCACGGCCATTCACAAGTGATTTGGTGGCATCTGCGAGCCGCCGGAACTCACTGTTGCCGGCCAACGGGGAGGGATCGAAAGCACAGGGGACCCCAGGATCCGGGGGTGGTCGACAGAGAGTGTCAGCGCCAGCCGGTGGCACAGGTCCCACTGGCCAGGGGACCCCTGGATCTGGGGGTAGTCGACGGAGCTCCCTTTTGCCCGAAAGCTCAACGTCCACTTGCAGCCCCGGACCTCAACGCAGCGTCCCACCCAATCCAGCACCTATGACGGTGCGGCTGACGAGACAGCAACAGTTCGACCAAGCACTGATGACAACGTGCCATGGCATTGCCCGGTGTGTCCGCATTGCGATGCAAGGCTTGGGGGAGCAACGGCGGGAGCCCTTGTCAGAGGAGAGCCTGGTGGCTGCCTATACGGTCGGACGCCACTTTGCAGAGTCCATGCGGATTCCCATGCAAGAGAGTAGCGATCTGATACTGAGGTGCACCCCTTTCAGCCCCGAGGTACCCCGCAACCACTTGGGATACCTCCATGCTGGTGTCCGTGTGGTGAATAATGCATGGACAGATGATGCAGGGGAGGAGGCCATGGAGCTTCTATTGGAAGCCATGGCAGACGGTGGGGTGCAACCCCCCCCCCCCCCCCCAGGACCCCCGACACCTGACCAGGATCCCCCCAGAGGTGATCCAAGCCAGTCCGACGTCCCAGCCTGTGCGCTGCGACTCGGATCCCAAGACGCATCTGTCGGTGTCCCTGATGACAACGGTGCATGTGCTATGCACCTGGAAGAGGGCACAAAGGAGGCCATAGGCACAGCTGGCACCCTTGGTGAAGCACAGCAACCCCCCCCCACCCCCCCCCCGCCTCAACTCCTATGACTGCTGACCAGGATCCCCGCAGAGGTGATCCAAGTGCGTCCAACGTCCCAGCCTGTGCGTTGCGATGTGGACCCCCAGGTGCACCCGAAGTTGCAGGTGGTGTGCATGCTGACGATGAGAACCAGGGTCGAGAGGTAATGGAGAACGTAGGGCCAGGTGCTGCAGAAGAATGCCTCACGCCACACCCCGGTTGCGGTGCTGAGTCACTCTCTGATCAGGGATCCCTTGTGCCCCTAGCACAGCGCCCACCAAAGGTTTCATTGAGTGGGCAAGATAGTGAAATGTCATCCCCAAATATAGATAGCAGTATGGGGACGGCATGCACTGTCGTGGCACCTAGTCAGTCCAGCACGGATGGCTCAGAGCCATGTAACAGCCCCCCCTCAGGCAAGAAAGCAATGCCTAGGGATCCCGACCCCATGCCTGCTGCAAAGCGTGTGCGGCTAGGGGCGGATGGGGACGCAGCAATTGACTGTGACAATCCTAACCAGAAGGTTGAGGTGGATAAAATCAAGGCTCCTGCCAGTAGGGAGCTGCCTACCATCCGGCAACTGAAGTTACGGTTGGCACGTGATGAGTATGTCGCGGGTGCATGTTTTTTTTATGCAACTGCCCTCAGCCTCCATGCGCTCCGCAGTGAGACCCCCTTAAGTGGAGTGGACCTCCGAGTCCAGGCAACCACAATGTACAGGGAACGGTGTGGGATAGAGGTTAAGGAGAGTGCTCTAAGTGTTTGTAGGGCCCTGGAAGCGAATAATTGGGAAGGGAAGCCCTGGGGGGGAAGGCCCGACCATTTTTGACACCTCGCCCACCACGTCGATGGGAAGGTTGTGTTGTTGCGTACAAACACACACAAAATAATGGATTCAAGGTTTGGCCCGGACACTGCTGTGACGTCTGCTGCAGCTTGGAGTCCGGGTATGGGAGAAGCCAAAGTGTACCATACAATCCAGGAGATGGAGGAAGCCTGTGAACAAGCATGCGTGATCGTCGTTGGTGAGGCCGAACGTGATGGGCTGCGGCCGGGAGGACATTACCGGGGCGCCAGCTACGACCGCTCGTTGCAGGTAGCACCTTTGTGTGTCTTGCATGGCATAATGGGGACACTGCTGTACACTAGAGAGACGTTAGGGCAGTTCTCCTTGCGAAGGTTGCAGTTGGGTGTCGGTGGGAGCAAAGGACATACAGCGAAAGGGGATTGTCGCCGGTCGCGGCTTGTGCAAGGGACACAGGAGCATGGCCCCCTTGTGATGATGGTGAACCGCATTGCAAGGAAGTTGGTACCAAAGTGGTTCACATGGACTACAATACAGCTGTCATGCAATGAGACGACAGCTCCCCATCAACATCGTTTTGATAGTACCCCGTGGTCAGCAGTGTTCTCCACGGGGCGGCACGTGGGTGGTGAGATCTGGGTGGAAGAGGGAGGCGTTGGCAGTGGTCCGCGTGGCAAACCAGGGAGAAGGCAGTGCCCATATGGCATTAGCCGTCCGGGGCATAGGTACCGTGTCGACAGGCAACCTGTAGTGGTCCGCACTGGGGCATGGCATGCTACTCGCCCATGGAAGGGGGATAGGCGATTGGTGGTGCTTTACGGCCGTGGAGAGTGGCAGAGTTTGCCTGCTTCGCACCGCAAGTTCTTGCAGCAACATGCCTTCCGCCTGCCTGCAGGTTAGTGGCGGTCCGCAAGGTGGAGCACGGCAACGGCCATGTGGCATGGCGAACCCCCCAAGTCACAATTGGTGTTGGCTTGGTACAACGTTGCAATGCCTCCTGCTAGCCTCTGGGGGACAGGAGGCCTTCCATGATGAGTGCCCAGATGATGTGGCGGTGTGGGCTACATGTTGGGGTGACATTGTAGCAGGTATGACAGGTGCTGTGTACCGTCCACATGCCGTTGCACGCCTGCTGGCGGATGAGGGACAGCCAGCTGTTACTGTGTGCCAGTGTAGTCGTCGGTGTCAATGTGTCAAGAGGGCTCCCAAGTTTGAGTGGATGCAGCAGTCCGAGATGGCTGAGTGTTGGAAGCACATGGTACCGAAACTGGTTCGTGCTGGTGTTCGTTCTCTGTCTGACTGCTTGTCTCATGAGCAATGGTGGCAGCGGTGCCCAGTGTGTGACGTGAAAGTCCACCAGGCTGGAGGTGAGTTGGGAATGCCTGCCCAAGTGTTGCATGTTACTAACCACGGCCAGAGCGTGCGGGTGCGAATGAGGGAGGGAATGAGGGGCCGTTCGTTGGGCCGCCCTTCAAACGCCCCCCCATGTGGCTGTGGGGGGGATCTCCAGGAGGCCATTGTACTATCGTCACTAGTGTTCAACAAGTGGGCTCCACTCCATGTACACAATCAACAGCTTCATAGCTTGACGGTGGATCATGAGTTTGTGGATATCAATGGGTACCATTGGTCCCTGCGGGCCATGGTGCTACATGTTGGACCAACTAGGGAGCAAGGGCACTTTATTGCTCACATTTTAGTTCGCGATGTGTGGTGGTTGTGTGATGATTCGTCCGTGAGCAGGGGACGGCCCCCAGCCACTTCACAAAAGGTGACATTCCTATTGTATGAGCGTACTCCCACGGAGATGGTGGGTCTGTCACAGGGCGGTTCACAAAGCAATCGTGGTGTACGTGATGGCCCCTCTCAGTCTGCAGCAACAACTGTCGACAGGCATGCCCGGAGCATGCCAAGTATCACCCCGTTGCGAGCCATGGCGCTGGCAACAGGTGACCCAGAGTCTACCAACCACATTGGGGACGCACAACCCTCCCCCTCACAGTTTGCAACACCAACTGTCAACAGGCATGCCCCGAGCGTGCCAAGTAACACCCAGTTGCCAGCCATGGCGCTGCCAACGGGTGACCCCGGATATGCCACACATGTGGGGGATGTGCAGCCCACCCCCGAGTTTATTGAAGCTGTGGCAAAGCTTGTACAAAAGCAAAGGGTACGGGTGAAACTGCATCTGCAGGTCCGTGTGCAAGCCCACCAGGCTCATCTCCGGGCACGTCATGAGAAGGAGTGGGATGAGAGGCATGCAGGTCAGGGCATGTCGCACCGGTCTGTTTCCGAGTCCATAGAACAGGATAGAGCCCGATGTGCTGCATTGGCGGCAACGGGGAGCAATGCTTTTTCTGTGATGATGGGGGCAGCCCCCAGGCAACAGACAGCAGGGCCAAAGACACTGCAAGCGTTTGTGGATGAGCATTGGCAGTTGCAGTTCACTGTTCAAGGGGGTGTAATGTGCATATGTTGTTCATGGGCTGCTGAAACGGATTGTCGTGGGGTGAAGCGGCCACCGAAGGCTGCTACAGCCTTGGTGAATGGAACATATGGCATGGGCATGCGTATGATGATCGCTACACCAAAGGGATGGCGTAAAGATGTCCTGGAGGGTCACCTTGGTGTGTCACGTGGCACGACCAGCAGCCGCAAGAAAATTGATAATCCTGGCCGCCACCACTTGGCCGCCGAGGAGAGTTTCCGGGTGCATTGTGCAGAACGTTTTCGGGCACTGTGCCCCAGTGCATCTGCATGTGCAGTCAATGTGGCAGAGAGGAGCACTGTGTTCATTAGGGGTGAGGGCATGGACCTCGGTGTACCTATGAGCGATGCGGTGGCAGCCATTTTGTCGCGCTTGGTGGAGGTGTACATTGGCCTCCGCATGTGCACATCCATCCGTGCAATCAGTGAACGCATTCTTCTGCATTGTGCGTTGACCTCCGAACCAAGCCATCATGCCTCTCGGCGATGGATAGTTGAGAGGGCCATGGTCGCAATGCATGGCGCCATGCAAGATGGTGTGTCAGAGACCTTGCAAAGGGCATTGTTCATTGCCTTGTTGTTGGATGGATCTGACCGGCAACGGCATCGCATCAATGAGTATGCCATCCTGCTCCTCTTTCCAGGCACTGGGCCGGGGGGAATGTGTGAGGTGTTCCTTGGTGTGGTGGATGTGGCTTCAGGGGAGGCACAAGAGGTGACGGCACAGGTGGAGGCAGTGTTGCTGTCCTGGATGCCTGATCTTGCCTGGTGGGCTCAGAAGGTTGTGGCTTTTGCGGTGGATGGTGCCTCTAACCTTGGTGTGTGTGGTGCCACTGCAAGGCAAGCTGTTGATGTGTCGGCAATGGAGCACAATGTGTTTGCCATGCTTGTGAAGTGGCTGTCCTTGCTAACCCCCTTGGGTGAGCCATGCCATGTGGTCCAGCGCAAGCTAGGCTTTGCCTTGGAGGCTGCCGGCCAAGTGCATGCTGACTACCCGGCAGCTGTGGGTCGCCAACGTGCATTGTACAACGGTGCGCGCCAGTGGAAGGACTTCGAGAGGTGTGTCCAAGGGAACACCAGACCAGATACACGCAGCGGGTTGCGTTTGATCCCTGCTAGTCACCGTATCCGGTGGTCCGAGGCAAATGCCCGTCGCAACAAGGTGTTCTTGGCCAATGTGCCATGGGTGGCGAGGCATTTGGATTCCAAAACGCACCTCACCACCAAGGAGGAGGATGTGTGGGAGGATTGCCATGATGCAGGTTTGCTGTCATGGGCAGTGGTATATGGGGACATACTACACGGTACGCGCAGCTTCAACAACGTTGCACAGTTGCATGCACCAACAGGTGCCCACTTGACCAAGGCAACCGAAATGTTACAGGCACGGGTGGAAAAGGTGGCGAGGGAGGAGGGGCCAGGGTGGACTCAATTCAAAGAGCAAACTGTGACAGGTGCATGGCATGGCGTTGAATTGGTCCGGTTTGATACCGATGGCCAGAGGTGCACAACCAGCCCCCCTTTTCCAGCCACAGAGGCACGGGCAGTCACAGACACACTGCTTGCTGGCATCAGGGAGGGACAGGGGACCATTGACCCCCGGGGTGTTCTTGAGTGTGCTGTGTTGCTTGACCACGGCCGTTGGCTCGCTCTACCAGCGGCTGATCGAGCCACATTTGGAGTGGATCTGGTGAAGCAGTTCATGGGCACACACCATGCTGAACTGGCAGCTGCGCATGTTAATGCTGCTCGTGCATTGGAAGAGTGGGAATCCTTCAAGGAGCATGTCGTTCGGACGTTCGCCAAGACCCCCATGTCCCGGATGTGGGAGGCCTTGACGCCGGAGCGGGAGCATGTTCAATGGGTGAATGTTTGGCGTGTTTTGGCATTGCTGCGCACATATTGCCCTGCTGAGGCTGCTGTTGAGCGTGCCATTTCGTTGCGTGGGAGGTTCACCAACAGTGTGCATGATATGGAGGACACACATGTCCTTAGCATGTGCATGGCTTTGCATTGTAATCTGCCACCTTTGCGGCAGTGGGTGAAGGGGCAGGGTGTCGAGGTAGCCAGCAAGCTGGCAGCCAATGCACGCTTTGATGTGCGTCCCCGGCATAGGGTTTCGCATCGCATTGATCCACGTACATCAGTGGAAGCGGCCATGTTGCGGTGCCTGAAGGGGAGGCTGCAGTGGCAGACGATGGTGACATTTTGCCATCTTTTGGGGGGTCGGAAGTGCCACTGGCTTGTCAAGGCGCAACACGCAGACGCGCTGACCGACAAGCCCCGTCTGAGCACACTGAGGGCACTTTGGTCGAACCAGATGGTAGTCTTGCTCAGCATGGCGGCAACCATGACTTCTTCACTTTCCGAAGGGGCACGGACTGTGCAGTGTGCAGGCAATCTGTGCGCATCTGGTGCAACACATGTCTGGTTTGCCATACGTGCTTCGTCAAGGATCCAAAACGTGTGGTGAGGCAGTGGTGCAGGTTGTGGATGATGCAGCTGAGGCTGCTGAAAATAACAGTGAAGAGGAGGCAGTTGCACCACGGAAGTCCGACCCAAAGCGTGCCTTGGCCCGTGCACAGGCCAAGTTGGTATGTGCTGCAAAATCAGGCACATTGCGTGACTGGACACGCGCTCGCATCTGTGATTGCTTGGCAAGCATGGGTGTGAAGGTGCCAAATAGCAAGACCCGGGGACAAGCCCGAGAACTTGCTATGCAGGAGGTGTTGCCTTTGCTAGCCCAGATGGACTGTGACTGGGTCCCCCCAACGGATCGTGTTACCCGTTCTGCTGCACCTCCCAGCAGCTCACAACCATGTTCCCAAGTGCCGGTGGATGACATGGACGGACTCATTGATGAATGACAGTGTTGGGGTTGCAGTGGTATTGTGCTTTTGCATGCCTGCTGTGCCAATCCCCATGTTCTCCTTCTCTGCAGGTCCATTCATACATTAGCAAGCATCAGTACGGTTTTCCCATTTCCCTTGGTTTTCCCTTTTTCCATATTTTCCCCAACGCCCCATTTTTCAAGAGGTATGTGTTTTTTTTTTTTGGGGCGGGGAGGGGGGGGGTGGGTACTTGTGCCACATTGTTCCCAGAATTGCCTTTTCCGGATTTTCAAACCCCCTTTTTTCCCCAACCCAACCCATCATTTTCTTGAACTGTGTGGTTGTGTGTTTTTTTTTGGGGGGGGGGGGCTTGTATGAGACTTTTTCTAGTGTTCCCTTGTCCACATTGTCCATTCCCACCTATTTTCCCTGACGCACCATTTTCCCGAGGTGAAGTGCCTGTGTGTCTGTGGGGGGTGGGGTATTGCACTTTTATCCCCATTTTCCTCTGAAGTTGCTATGTGTCTTGGGGGGGGGTCTGCACTGCTGTAACCATTTTCTTGAACTCAAGTTCCTGTGTGTGTGGGGGGGGGGGGGGCGCACTTGTATCAGACTTTTACTTGGATGTGCTCTAATGGTGGGTCCGCAACACGACATGCCAAATCAGACTTCAGACTTCAGACTTTATACCCATAGCTGCCCCCCCCCCCTTGGGCAAAAGCCCCGCAAGCCCCCCCCCCCCCCCCCCCCCCCTGGTGACCTGGCACCAATATAAAAACCCTCATAATGGTAGCTAGCGGGATGGATCCCGTATGCACTGCCAACGCGGGATGGCGAGGGCAAGGGCAGCACACAGGGAGCCTACCTCGTCCCGTGATGCCCACAGGACAACACAACTCGCACCCAGTGTGCAAGCGCCACGGCGTGTAAGGACGGGGCAAGGCGTGAGGCAGCTGGCGCCCACTGTTGTGCCCCACAGGCGACAAATCACGGAAAGGGTGAGAGAGCCATTAGGCGATCCGGCGATCCGAGTCAGTGACCTTGGTGCCTTGGTATCACAGCGGCACTGCGACACAAAGGTAGACTCGCTGAGGATGCGTGCAGCGGAGATCTGTCATGCAGCGTCGAAGACCCTGGTGCCGGGGCCAGTAGTCGGCGCTTAGATCCCCCTCCCCTCCCCTGCAACACCCCCCGAACAGTCTCCTTGGCCGCCCGCCAAGCCCACCGCGCCACGCTGCAACGGGGCTACGCTTTGGGCCGTTGTGTCTGTTGAGCTGTGGCCTGCTGCACGGGGCTTGGCGCATTGGTACGAGTCTTAGAGCACATGCATGGTGCACAAACATGAATGACAGAGCGCCTGCGTGTTGCGCAAAGGGGTGAGTCTGAGAGGGCCTGCATGGCGCACAGAAACGCATGTTAGAGCGGCTGCGTGTGGCACACAAAGGGGAGTCTCTACGCGCCTGCATGGCTCACATGAATGAATCGCAGAGCGTCTATGCGGCGCGCCAGTACGAGTCCTAGAGTGCCTGTGTGGCGCACAAAAATGTATCAAAGACCGCCTACGTGTGGGGCACAGAGGCTAGTCTTAGAGCGCCTGCATGGCGCACAAAAACAAAGCGCTTGCGTGTGGCGCATAAAGGCGAGTATCAGAGCGCTTGCATGGCGCACAGGATTGAATGATAGAGGACCTGCGTGGCCGCAAAGCTTAGGCGGCCCTAACCGAGCGCTTTTTTCGGACCGTGCGAGACCCTTGATGTCAGATTTCATAATCAGAATTTTTTGGGGGTGTTTTGTACCACACGTTGCATGTTAGACCACTGTCAATGCTGTGAACATTGTTGTTTCTTTATTTGCTGAGGGCTGTGTTGCTTGCTATGCTTTGCTTTACGAGCTGTTGTGACCTAGTCGGTAATTGTAATGGGTGTAGTGCGTTTGCGTACATGTAAGCAGTATTGAACTATACAGTCTTCGCATCATGTATGTAGCCCTTGTAGAACACTGAAATTAAAAAAGAATGAGCTTTGGCTCATTCTTTTGGCCAAGTTCTTGTTTGCACACCCCATATAGTGCCCTCACTGCAGGCTGCTTCTCAGGTAGACGAGACGTGTCCCATTTGTCGTGGCAATCCCTGTGAAGGCTTCCACCACCAAATTGCAGGGCTGGTACATGGACTATATTCTTGGTGGGCTGTGGATATTGGCAAGGCATATGTCTTCAACAATCTCGCCTTGTCATTGTCCATGTGCTTACTTACTTGTAGATCAAGCCCCTTTCTATGCCCGTCTGCTGCTCAAGCATGGCTTCGTGGTGACATTATGGATGCAACGCCGTTCATCGCCTTCCTAGCTGGCAACACATACGGGACCAAGGATGATTTTCTAGATGCTGTCAGTTCTGGAGGTAGCATGCCGCACAAAATCGAATGACAGAGTGCCTGTGTGGCGCTCGAGTACGAGTCGCACCTTGCCTCCTTGGTGCGCAGCAACGAATGACAGAGTGCCTCCGTGGCGCATAGAAATGAATGACAGAGCGCCTGCATGGCGCACAGGTACAAGTCTCAAAGGGTCTACATGGCACACAGAAATGAATGACACAGCGCCTGCATGGCGCACAAGTACAAGTCTCAAAAGGTCTACATGGCACACAAAAATGAATGACACAGCGCCTGCATGGCGCACAAGTACGAGTCTCAAAGCGCCAGCATGGCGTACATAATCGAATGACAGAGCGCCTGTGTGGTACAGGTCGCACCTCGCCTCCTTGGCGCGCAGGAACGAATGACAGATTGCCTACGTGGCGCCTCGAAATGAATGACAAAGCGCCTGCATGGCCCTCGGGTACGCGTCTCAGAGCGCCAGCGTGGTGCACAGAAGAAGAATGACAAAGGGCCTACATCGCACACAGAAACGAACGACAGAGTGTGTGCGTGGTGCACAGGGAGGAGTCACACAGCGCCTGCATGGCGCACAAAAACAAATGACAGGGCGCCTCGGTGCCACGCGGGGGCGAGTCTCAGAGCTCATGCATGGCGCACAGAAGCGACAGACAGAGCACCTGTGTGGCGCACAGAGGCAAGTCTCAGAGCACCTTCATGGCGCAGAGACACGAATGACAAAGCGCCTGCGTGGCTTACATAAAAGAATGACGGAGGGCCTGTGTGGCGCACGGGGGCGAGTCTCAGAGTGCCCGCGTGGCACACAGGGGCGAGTCGCCAAGTGCTTGCATGGCACACAAGCGCCCATGTGGCGCATAGACTCAAGTCTCAGAGCGTCTCTATGGCGCACAAAAACGAAGGAACAGCGCCAGCGAGCCGCATAGGAACGAAGGATGAGGCGCCTGTGTGGCGCACAAATGCGTGTCTAAGAGCGCATGCGTGGGGCATAGAAACCAATGACAAAGAGCCTGCGTGGAGCATAGTAACAAATGGCAGAGCGCGTGACTGGCGCACAGAGCCGAGTTTCAGAGCGCCTGCATGGGGCATAGAAACGAAGGTCAAAGCTCCTACGTGGCACACATGTATGAGTCCCAGAGCGCCTACGTGGCACACAAGTATGAGTCTCAGAGCGCCAATGTGGCGCGCATAAGCAAATGACGGAGCGTGTGCGTGGCACACTGAGCCGAGTCTCAAACTCTAGCATGCCGCACAGGAACGTATGACAGAGCGCCTGCATGGCGCACAGAAACGAAGGTCAGAGCGCCTGCGTGGCACACCAGTATGAGTCCCATAGCGCCTGCGTGGCACACATAACCGAATGACAGAGCGCCTACGTGGCACACAAGTAAGAGTCTCAGAGCGCCTACGTGGCGCGCAGAAGCAACTGAAAGAGCGCCTACGTGGCGCACAGCGATGGGTCTTACAGCTCTAGCGTAACACACAGATTGGCGACAGTGGCCCAAAACAAGTACATTTTCTGGTGGACATGCAGGACGTCGGGTTCCGGTGGTGGGCCACCATAATGTGGTCCTTTGTCGCAGACGTGTGGCTAGGTCTGCAACGAGCAGAGGACGCCAGGCAGTCCGGGCAGCGGCGATCAGCATGGACGATCAGCGCAGCGTACCGGACAGAAGGTGAGTAGCGGCGTTACACTCTCGCATTCCCATGCCTTAGGTCGGGCGTGCACAGTCAGAGCGGCGCTAGAGACCACGGGCCAGGTGCTAGCCAAACCAAACCAAACCAAGCCCCCCCCCCCATCGCCCTGCCAACCCCCCCCCCCCAAGGGGGCCTCCAGCCAATGGTTAGTGGGGGGGTGGGGTCGGGGGGGGGGGGGAGTTGACATCCTGAACCGAGGAGTCCCCCCCCCCTGGGGGCCATCAAATGGTACAAAATATTAGGATGGGTGGGTCCCACAGCCCTGCCAAAAAATGTGCAACAAGGAGAAACCTCCCTACAATTACATGAATCCACTGATAGAGAACTCATAGAGAATTGCAATGGATGAGCACTTTGGAGGGCACACACTCCACCCCGACGATCCCGGATGCACGGGGGAACAAGAAGGGGCATCACAGGAAATAGAGTCCGCCTTCTGTATTCTGCTGGTGCCTTGTGCTGAAGGTAAGCGATTAATACTGCAATGCAAAAGCTTGTACACCTGGAGTTGAAACATTAAAGTTTATAAACTCAGAATTTCCAATCCCACAGATGCCGAAGGCAACTCGCCTGTTAACAGATTTTCGTGTGCACGTGCCGCCTCCCAATCATGATCACAACACCACTACAAGCTACAACGGATAGCATGGGACACGCACGGACCTAATTGCACATCCATGCCCCAGAGTGGGGGGTAGTTCCCGTGCGCGTTGTACAGGATGGAATGCGCAGTCTTTAGGAACGCAGGCGTTTCCATGCAGCCTAGAGTTGGGTAGACCCCAGGTTTGAATGCACCATCTGTACTCCACATTTTTTCTGATACCTCCATCCAGTATGGGCTTGAATGGATCAGTGGACAAATAGGGCTCCCAGTCCTCCTACAGGATTATAAAGAGGGGTGTTACATTTACTGAACTGACTGAGGCCATCTCTGACCTTTGTGATCGTGGCAGCCACGCCACTGCAACATTCGGCTGTCGTCACCCGCAGTGCCCTCGCGCCTATGTTTGTTGAGCCTCGTTGCTGTCAGCCTTCGGACCCCACCCTTCAGTCAATGTTGCTCATTGCCATTCCACAGACTCAACAGCCCAAGCCCCTGTTTGGTTTTCACAGTGTTTCCAGTTCAAAGCTGATGGGGTGGCTGACAGCGTTGTACTTGTTCGCACTCGCCCTGTCAACACCAGCGGTGCATGTTGCCAACAACACCGTGCTCGTCGTGGGGGCCGGGTACTCCGGGCTTGTGGCCGCGCGGGAGCTGCAGCGCTCTGGCGTGCGGGTGCAGGTGCTCGAGGCGGCCTCGCGTGCAGGCGGCCGCGGTTTTGACTACATCCACGAGACCACCGGTCGCTTTGTGACGGAGATGGGCGTGGAGTTTGTGGGGGACCCCTCGCAAAGCCCGCATGCGTATGCAGTGCGCCCCCATGCGGTCCCTACCCAACCTCTTGGACTGGGGCACTGTTCCACAGGCCCAAAGGAAAGAATGAAAAGATAGACCCCCCCCCCCGGCCAGCCTGGCTTATCCGCTCACCGGACCTGCCCAATGGTGCCAGCATCCCCCTCCCCCTTGTCCAAGCTACGCTTGACCGCCGCGATGAGACCTGTCGTACTGTTGAGAATGCCAGAGTGATTCTGGAGGGTGACGACCATCGTCGATCGATGGCCAAGCTACGCTTAACAGTCCTAACAGTTCGGGGGTACTGGAGTTGGGGATGTAGTCCGAAGAGACGTCGTCAGAAGGGTCGGATGAGTCAGCGCAGTGCAGTACAGCCCTCGCCGGAGAGAGCGGTACAGGGTGTGTTGCATTGGACCGCGCTGGATAGCGACGGGTTTTCAACGGATGTCAGTGACTCCTGAGGAAAGCGTCGACGAGGGGTAATCAACACGTGGCGTCAGCCGTGAGGGCGCCTTACGGCGCGTTGCTGACTGCTGGTGTCGCCACTCCGCCGCAATAAGGCGTGCAGTACAGTTTTGTATACCAGAGGGATTCTGGAGGGTGACGACAATCGTCGGTTTGTGGCTAAGCTACGCCTTGTCCGAGCTAAAGCACCCGTGGGGACCAATTTTAGTGTCACAGCCGACGTATGTTTTTTTGGGGGGACTCTGGCGTGCTGCTTTTTGGGAGTGACGTGGCTACACAACCCCTGCCCCATCGGAGTGCCCAAAGCAGAGGAGGCCTTGGATAGCGCCTGGCAGAGCGCTGGTTTCAGGGATTGAGGCCTACAATGATGCCGGGCGCGGTGACGCTCCCCCATGAACTCAAATTACCAGTAAACATCCGCGTTTTGGAGGGCGCGTGCCAGGCAAACTCTCACCCCATGCGTCTGTTTGTGGCTGTTTACCGTGTTCCTCTTCGTTTCAAGCCACACTCTCACACGTGTCATGGCCATTCAAGAGGCGTTAATGTTGCGTGTACCCTGCGCCTTGTCTAAGTTCCGTCCCCCGCAGGGACCATAGCCTCTGGTGGTCTAGGCGTAGCTGGACACAAAGGGGGCGGAGATGTGGACACTTGGGCCAAAGCTCCCCCTCCTGCGGATGGCGGGTGAACCGCCCCACCTGCATATCCACATGGCTTACGGATTACCCATTAGCGGATGGATGCGCGACTGCGGTGGCTGCAGCGTTTCTAACTGCCCTGCACACTGCAAGCCCTCAAGCCACTCCCCACCCAATCCCAGTCCCCCATCCTTCCCGATGTCGTCGCTTCAACTGCCTCAAACGGTGTCACAGGTACGGCCTCTTCCAGACCGAGTACAACCTGACCATCTACGCCTCCGGGGCCTATCTGGCCAACGCCACGCAGAATCTGGTCTGCCGCAACGCCGGCGGCGATCTGCTCCACATCGGTGGGCCGCTGCTCATTGCGCAGCTCTTCCGGTGCGTCTCCGCCGTCGCTGCGGCCGAGGCAGCGGCACTGATCGCAGAGCTGGAGCTGCTTGTTGCGCAGATGGACGCACATCGGCCCTGGGCCCACCCCCGCGCGGCCGAGTTCGACGCCATCACGTGGGACGCGTTTGTGAGCCGCCGGCTGGGCCACGAGGCACGCACCTTCATTAATCGCGGCTACGCCCCGGGGCTGAGCGATGCGCCGAGGTATTGCACTCATGTGTCCGTGTGCCCGTACCGCGTGACAAGGGGGCGTGGAGGGGCGGGCCCGGGTGCGTGCTTAAGTCAGTGGGGGGAGGGAGAGGGCCTTCCTCATCTCTGGACACTGTGCAAGGCCCCCCCGATCATTGCCATGATCCATGAAACGTAGAGCCTTTTCATGGGGGAACAGAGGGAGGGGTGGTGGGGGTGGCTGAGGAGACATTTTTGGGGCGCGAGCAATGGGCAAACGTGGGGGTTATGGGCGAAATGAAGTGGACGTTTCTGTAGAAAGTGACACCATGTGGGGCTACCCAACCCCCCAGCTCCCTTTCCTCGGTGGCCAGGTCTCCACGCCAAAACAGGCACGTCACATTACAGCAGGTAGGAAACCGCCCTCCCTTCTTCGGCAGGGCTAGTTTTTGCGCCGGGTGACCTAACTTGTGCCGCAACCTTTCTCGGCACCACCCCGGCTTTGTTCGCCATTTCAAATGGGTACAGCAAGTGCAAAATTGCCACAGGGAAAAGATCATTCGAAGGTGGTCCTTTGGAGCATTGGCGTGCCCAGCAACAGGGCACACACCACCACCAGTGCCTCTAGGGTAACCCACAGCAGCCGACACCCGAAACTGCGGTTACGCCACGACACGGCCCCATTTTTTCGATTGGCTGATTGTTACGCCAAACCGCATGTGTACCGCGCTTCGCAGAAATGCCCCCACCCCGCGCCTCTAGCACATTTGTTTGATGAACGATGTGTCCAGCCGTTCCGTGAAAGTGGGCCCCGCAACCCCCAGGGCAGAGCAGGCATGGGGGGCACCCAGACTCAACCTGTTGACACAACCAAAACACGTTCGGGCCCACAGAGGGTCAGAGTGAGCAGTGGCGAGAGGCCAATAGGCGCCGCCAAAGGCAAACAATCAGATACCGAGGCCTTGTGCCAAACCCCCCGAGGAGGTCCAAAATGTTGAGGAGGCCCAGACCACATTTGGTGCCGAAGGCACCGGATTTTTTTTTTTGTAGCATACGGTGGGGGGTAGAATTTCGTTTTTACCCCTTCTATGTATACCCAAAATGCTCAGAATTTATGGGGAATCCAACTATGTATGGAAATATGAAAAGTTTTCTGACCAATCGGATTCTTATATTGGTGCAAGCACAATGTGTCCGATATAATCGCCGTCATTTGCAAACAAACAAACAAACTTTCAGAGATGGCCGTGCGGTTGTCAGATATTTCGCCGGGCACGAGACAGTCCCTGTGTTTTTTCCGCCTTTTTCGAATGACAAAAGGCGCAGTCGGTTGGCTGCTAATGGCCTTCCATTGACTCACAACTGCCTTCGGTTCGCCCACAAACGTCTTCTGTGCCACGTTTTTCAACAATGGCCCAACTGGACCCATGGCAGCCTATACCCCGCGCTCTTTGTATCTGACCAGAGAGTGGCTCGCTGCCTCCACACAGCTCTACCTTCTTCGACGGCCTGGTCCCCCGTGTCCACCCCAGCCCTAACTGCCTGCAAGCACCTTCTTCTTTGAAGCACCACCGATGTCGGATCATTATCAGGCCCAGGCTTTGCTTTGTGGAGGATACCCTGCCTGGCCTTTTCAGGAAGGCGGATGCAGGGGGGTCATTAAGGGACTAGATTTTTCTTTTGTTAAGGACCGCCCTTAGGGACCGCCCTAAGGGACCATCAACTGCCAACCACCAACTGCCACCAACCGCCAGCCGCCAACCACTTCCAATCGCCATCAACCACCAATCCCCAACCACCAACCGCCGCCAACCACCAACACCCGCCACCAACCGCCCACCGCCCACTGCCGACCGCCCACCGCCAACACATGGTGTGCCCACGGGCTTTTTTGGGGAAACTGTGTAAAGGAACACTTTTTTTTTCTGTTAAGGACCGCCCTGGGCGGATGCATCCTTCGTTTGGGACGCCCCTCTCCCAGAGCGGGGCAGGGGCACTCTGGGGTAGGGGCGTCCCAATTGTTTTCCAACGTCACATCTCAGCAATACTATCTCAGATAGAGTGGTTCGCTGAGTGCTATGTGGCAGGGCTGATGGACCTCAATTTTGAGGTGTCCTGGGTCCCTTTTCCAACCCCTGGATCTGTTTTCAGCGCAGCATTGGCGGGTGGGCGCTCCTTGACTGCATGTGTGTGGGGTGGAGCAGCACGCATTGCCTCGTCCCTCCGAGTGCACGTGCCCCCGCCCCCTAATGGACACCAAGCGACGTGTATCAGCAAAGGCAGGCCACACAAAAGACATGTCACCGACACCATTTGTACGACGCGGGGACCCAACCCGCCTTTTTACCCACCCCCCCCCCCATTCCCCCCTCTTTGCAAGGAGCTCTGTCCCCTGCGTCAGCCTCATGGGGACCTGCCGCGCCTCACCTGTTTTTGTCACGCACCCTTTTGCAATGGTGTTGCGCTCTTGCCCAGTCGCGTGTCGTTCCTGCACGCGCTGTTTCTGGCCAAGACCGGCGGGGGGCTGATCATGGGTCTCACGGGCTTCAACAACGGGTACCGCGTCCGCGAGGGCGGCGGGGCCGCTGCCGCCCTGATCGCACAGGAGCTCGGGCCGGCGGTCCTTCTGAACACCGCCGTTGCCCACATTGATCACTCACGCCCGGGGTCCGTCACCGTGACAACAACGAGCGGCACGAAGTTGATGGCGGACGCGGTGATTGTCACGGGGTCACCCACGGGCGTGCGCCGCATCGCCTTCACCCCGGCGCTTCCGCACGCCACCCGGCGGCTGCTGGAGGGCATGCATCAAGGCAACAGCGTGCGTCTCAGTGTCGTGTACCCGGCGCCCTGGTGGCGTGCACAGGGCCTATCGGGGTCGATTGGGGATTTGGCCGCCGACTCCAATGTGTATTACGCGTTCGACAGTTCTCCGGCAGACAGCAGCTGCGGCGTGATCCAATTTCATTTGTGCGGAGAGGTAGTCCCAGGCTCTAACCAATCCAATACCCAGCCCAGTTCCACTCCGGTAGCAAGTCATACAGGCTCATTCCAAGCGGTTGGTATAGCATGTATGTGTATGAATGTCTGGTGCCGTGTGTGCCATGAACGGGCCATTCCCAAGATGTTTTGAGCGTGAAATACGATGTACACGATTGCAGTGTTATGGACAAGACACATGTTGCATTCTCCTGTGCTGAAGCAAAGGGTCCAGAACTAGGCAGCGCTGTGTGGTGTGCGGGTTGCACATGCCGGGCTTACCCGCATGCCTGCCCTGCCAGAGTGGCAGCGCAGTGCCCTTTCCACCTCTCAGGACCAGCCTGCCGCTGGACATGCTGATGTCTGCGTGCCTGTATCCTACAGAAATGCCCCTATTGGCGGGGAACATGCTTCTTGTTTGACGATCCAAGTGACGAGGATTTTCACTCACCAACACATTCTTGTGCTGTGTTTCGCAAATTGTGAAAGGCGCAAACGTGGCACGAGCAGTGCTTGTGCCTTGCTTTGTGCCCTGCCCTTTCCTCTTCCTCCATTGAGGTCGGTGCAGCGCCGCGCCCCGCCCTGCCCCACCCGAGGACTTGGAAAAATGTACCAGCCAGGAATAGATATTTCTTAGCTGGTTCATTTTTTCAAGTTTTGGAAAAAATGTACCGGCCGCCCCACCCCGCCCCGCCGGGCACTGCAACTGGTCACAAGCTCTGCTGGTTGATCGCATTTCTGTGGCGGTTCTCCCCGGGCCGAATATATGGTCCCACAAGACATATTGATGAGGCGAATATGTATGTGCGTGTGCATGTATGCGTGTATGCGTATACGGCCGGGCTGCCCCTGGTCAATGGGGTCTTTCTCACACAGGCGTGCCCCACGGCCACATGGTATTCCCAAAAAATACACATGCTGTCATGTACTCCCGCATTGTCCTGGATTTCACACAATCTGTGGGACTTCTATTCTGATCCCCATCCCATCCCTGACCTCACGCTTCATCCCCATCTGGG
Organism: Eutreptiella sp. 'Long Island Sound 2002'; assembly: GCA_964036045.1. NCBI lineage: Eukaryota > Euglenozoa > Euglenophyceae > Eutreptiales > Eutreptiaceae > Eutreptiella > Eutreptiella sp. 'Long Island Sound 2002'. Next base: position 146,944,618 of record OZ038382.1, on the reverse strand, counting down.
GTCACAATTCCAGTCCAATCCTCTGCCTTTTAGGGAGGCGACGTGATCATGTCCATGAACGCTTCCGCCAGGGCTGAGTACCTCGTGGAGTACCTCGTGCAGATGCTGGGACCCAAGGCCCGGGAGTACACACGCATTGTTGGGCACGACTTCGGGCAGGACCAGTACATTGGCGGGGGCTTCCAGGCCAACATGCCGCCGGGGCTTTGGACGTCGTATGGTCACAAACTGTTCGACAATCCTGCGGATGATGCGCGCGTCCGATTCGCAGGCACCGAATGGACGCCCATCGGGTTCGGATACGTCGATGGGGCAATTGCAAGTGGCCACCAGGCGGCCCGCGATGTGCTAGCGCTGCTTGGGAAGAAGGGGGAAGGGAATGAAAGGCAAATGTAATGGAAGCGGTCGGGCTGTGCATACCTTTGTTGCCTCGTAGTCTGGATCCGATTCTGACTGCACCACTGTCATATTCGTCCGCCAGGGGCCGGTCACACGCCCCTTCCCGGGCGCCCCCAATGGGTCTGACCAGCGCCAAGTTCGGGTCTAGTAGAAGAACATGAAGGGCCTTTGTCCTTTCTCCTCTGGAAGCCTCGATCACACCATGTGGCCAGTGCCCCGGGCTGGCCTTGTGTGGCGTAGATTAAGCACCTGCGAAGTGGTGTGTGTCATTAATTCACGTCAGAAGTGGTTTGTAGTGCGATGTGGGGAAGCCTGTCAGCCAACAGCGCAGGCAGCTCATTGCACTCCAGCGGATGGGATCCCATCCCTTCCCTTCCCTTCCCTCCCCCCCCCCTGTTCACACCACCTCCATAAGAATGCCCCACACGGGGAAAACCCCCGACAGCACTGCATTCGAGCGTGCCTTGCCATAGGCAGGGGGGGGGATTATGCACATGCATAATTGTGCATAATTGCGCATAATTCACAATTTGGCTAATTTGCATAATCGTGCATAATTGTGCACAACCATGCATAATGTTCTGCTTGACTCTTGTCCAATGCAGTTCGTTGTTGTGTTTATCATGGACAATTTTGTGCACCAAAATGCACCTGCACAATGTTTCCTGCTTTGCAAGACGATGAAATTCTTCCATCGTCTGAAAATGAGGAAGAACGTGGTGCCCCTCCTGCTGCCAGATGACAGAAGCTTAGTCCCAGGATCCCTCTTGTTTGCAATCCCCTTGTGTCTTCCTCGAAATGCATTGTGCAGCATTGTGCATAATTGTGCACAATTGTGCCTTGCATAATCCAAGGCCCGTGCGTGCATAATGCCCCCCCCCCCCCTGCTGTAGGACCACAGTTGGACTGATGGATTCCCTGAGCGGCTCTTGCGCTCTCTGAACCTGAAGCATAAGAGCAGTGTGCAGATGAATGTTGACAGGGCCATTCCAGTTGTTGCAATTGAGGATTTCGGAATTTTTCCTGTGCAGGGCCATGCAACTGCAACATATGGAGGAAAGTGGATGACTCAAACATGGGCGAAGATGCAAAAGCAATGATATCATTTGACATTCTGCAAGCTAGGGTCCCGCGAGTCAACTCTGCTACACAATCCGTGCACCCACCATAGTTCTCGAACATATATCTTTACCATTGTACACTGTTGCCAGAAAAATACGTTTGGCTTCTACGTGATAGGGGATGTGTGTTCGCAGTTGCACGTGCCGACTTCAGCGAGCTCTCATGAATGAAACATTGGTCGATCCCTACTCCACTGCACACCACATCACCCCCCCCCCCCTTGTGTATGGGAGCCATACCTGAAGCGTGTCGATACAGTAGGCTTGTCTGTTGGTTGGCGCCTCTTTGCGATGCTGTTTCGAATTTATAAAGGGTACCGTGCATTCTCACAGTCCATAGCCGACGCGATGAAGTAGTAGTGCAGGTCGTCGATTCCGGCCCTTCTTTTTGGCCGTCGCCAGGTGCTTGTCTCCCTCTAGGGACAGGGCCCCGCTATCCGACCTTCGGGAACTCCCTGGAAGGTTTTCCCCACAATCTGCTGATTGTCTGTTTCTGCTCTGCCATTGCCCAGTTGGTACGTTTCACCTTCTGTACTTCGTTTGAGTGACAGAGGTCGGGTATTGGCTTGTGGACTCCGGCCCGTGGTGTGTGCTTAGGCATGTGGACAGCAAAGCCATGTGACCGATAGAGCACAGACCAGACACACTGCTCACTGTATCATAGACCATTTGTCTCAGGTCCTGCCCCCAGGCCCTTGAACTGACACGTGCGGGTGGTCGTCACATTGGTGGGCTTATTTGCCACGTCAGTTGCTGGTTGCGAGGGTTGTAGTTGTCTTGTGGGTTCTCTGGGGGCTCCTCTTGCCCAGCTGTGTACTTGATGACAATACTGGGCCCAATTCAGCTGCAACGCCTTGCATTTGACTTTCTGGAGATTTATCCGCATTTTGGGTGGTTTCCTCCGGTGCCTAAACTCAACAGCCCTGCAAACCTCTACAGTCCCTAACAACCTTCAAATATGCATCTGCTACTGCACGGCGCACATCATTCCACACCAGGGCCCTGTCCCTAGGTGCCGGATTCTGATGCCCGCCCAATGACAGGGAAAATGACAGTCGAAACTCAGAATCAGAGCGCGCCACAAAAGACCATGAGGACAGAAGACCATGAAGGGTGTCTGAGGCTGTGGTGCATTTCTCAACGATGGTGTGGCTTTCGAGGTGCATTGGCAGGTGCTACAGGGGGGCAGGGGTACTGCGGGTTTGCTACCTGTTTGCGAGGGCGTTATTCCAGGGAGGTTTCGGAATGTTCCCCAAACCCCTGAATTTCGCTAGTTTTCTTGAAATTTTGCAAAAGTGCATGCACTGTGTGCGCGCTATGCACAAGCACCCCTCCCATTTGTGAAGGTGATAACAGGCACTTTTCATCACCACGAATGCTTGTGTGCGTGCATGTGTGGCCCCAATGCTGTTTCCATGCGCAACTCTATGTGCTGCTGGTGCTCAACAGGAATGTGGGTTCCTGAGGCTCGCACTGCGCGAAGTTCAGCATTGCAATGCAACGCAGGGATTTCTCCATGCCACAACACATGACATGTTTTCTTTGGCCTTTGTGCCTGGTGCGCCGTCGCTTGTGGTGTTGGGTGGCTGCCGACCCCCCTTTTTGTTGTTGCCTGGCTCTTGTCTTCCTCCAGGGGCTCAGCAGTCTAACCTCAGGGAGTTCCCTGGACGGTTCACCCACGAGCTGCCTCATTTCCCTTATTAAGCGAGTGTGTTGGGCAATGTAATTGCCCCTTTCGTACGACCCAGGAATTCCTTGGAATGGCACAGATCAGGCACTGGCTTCTGGACATGTATCATTTCGTAATCCTTTCCTTTGGCCGACACTCCCAATGAAGTAGCGCTGCAATGGGTAGCATCTCAGACCATTTATCCCAAGCAGGTCGCAGAATCTTGTAATAGACATGCCGGACACATGCCGGACAGAGCACGAAAAAGAATCGATTGTGTGCAGTCCCACACGTGCTTGAGCTCAATTCGTGGTATGGCAAGCGTTTCACTGCCATAGCCCTCCTCACCCGCCTTTATGGTTGACCCCGTTGTTTGTACTGTGGTGTAGCAGTTAACGCACCCATCTGTAACGACGAGTGGAACCGTATGTTCACAACCACTTCTATGTGGCTTACCAGCGCAGTGCATACCAATCATCACACATGGATAGGCTGTGGTCCACTGGGCTCCTGCCATGTGGCCTGGGAGCCTCGGGTACTGTGGAGACCACCGCTGCATGTGACCTGCACAATGCATCAACTGCTCGCACACTGCATGCTTCTTTGAGACTATAGTCTCATGGAAAAACTCCCGAAACAACCCATTCCAAACGCTCTCAAAGTCAGTCCAACCCAACAAGCCCAGCTTTCCACAACTATTCTCCACATTCCCTGACCATGAAGTAATATGCAAACCAAAGCTGTTGTTTGAATCAATTAGGAGAGTCACCAATTCGTCTGTTAGAAAATCATTAAAAAAAGTCCAAACAATATTGGACGGAGTATCAATGACAGCTGCCACTTGAAAACATGGCAACAAACACAGTATAGAAAATTTAAAGAAAACGTAACGTATTTTCTGGATACGCTTGAGGTGGTGTTTGCACCAAATTGCCGCATTGTATTCTTGCCCTGCTATTTTCTTGCTACTCACTATTTTTTTTTGTGCTGTGCCCACTGCAAAATTTTTAGTTGTGCTTTTTGCAATCTTTTTTTCCTTATTTTATTTTGTCGTCTTTGTGTCCAGTGCAATGTGGTTTTTTTGATTCCTTTTTGTTGTGCCCAATGCAAACTGAAAATTGGGGGGGGGGGGGTTGGTATGCACCACTGATATTTCTGAACATACATGTAGACAAGCTGGACACACGCATGCATGCACGTGTACATGGCAGTGGGCAGGGGCAAAAACAAGCACAGCAGGCCCCACAAAGGACCCAGAAAACAATCACAGCACAACAACAAAACACAAAACACAAAAAAAGCAAACGAACAACTTGACAACAACAGGGAGCAGAAGAAGGAGGAGGGGGAGGAGATGTGGGCCTCCAGTAGGGCACACCCGCTTGCCAACCCCACCGTGCCTACCGGCTTCACCAAGAAGCAACCGATGCAGGGGGGGCATCCCTCACACCATCCCGGGTATGGCTCTCCTCTTCGTCTCTTCTCCATTCACTCTTCGCCCACGTAACACACCGACCATTTGCAGCGGGTACAACTTCTGAGCCTTGGAGGGGGGATAAGGTAGGGAGTGTGGCTACAATTTTAGTCGAGCTGCCGTCCCGCCCCTCCCCCCAAGAGGTGGGGACAAAGTCATTCGAGTCCTCGGTCCATAGGGACAGCAAGAATGGGGATGCCCCACCCTCCCCGCCCCACGACACCCAGATGCCCCACAGCAAGAACGGTTGGGGCCCCAACGACAAAGAGTCTTCGTCGGGGCCACTGTTCCGCGGCCCCAACATGCAACCGGGAGAGATGGCCTCTATCCTCCTAGCCGTGGGGGCTGCGGCCAGCCAACCCCCACATTGTCCACTCCCCATGCTCCCGCCCGCATGGCAACAACACCCCCCACCCCAGACAACCCCTCCCCCTCCTCCATTTTGTCCATTTCGTTCCCGGTGCCGCCGGCTCTCATCCGCAAGGCCACGGCCAGTGCTAGGGGTCGCACCGCCCCCATTGATCCCGCCATCCGAAAGCGCCCCATCCCCAAACGCCACCCACCAACCGCTGCCCGAGGAGGGACGACATACACCTGAGCCGCCGTCACCACAACGGCCCGTCCACTCGGACCGGCTTGAGTCCCCGCCCCATCCAACCGGCGAGCACAAGACCATCACCACGTTAGGTACGAGGTCTCATTCCACCACCAGCCCAGGCCCTGCCGCACCACAGAGCCGCAACCCAAGACACCACCCAAGCTCATCCAGCCCGCAGCCCCGCAAGGGCCTCCTGAAGAGCCCTCACACCTACCCTCTTCCCGAAGCGCACCACAAGTCCTCCATGTCCCGGCAAGACCGCGTAGCGAAGAAGGAGCTGCTAGACACGACTTTTACCTAGCCCTCCCCCACGTCCCCATTAGCAAGCGTTCAGCCTTCCTCAGCCTTCCACTCTGTGGCCTACAACACCATGGATGCCAAGATCGTCGCAGCTTTGTGCCCACCCCTTCCTCAAGCCCAACCTCCCAACTTCACGTACCATGTTTTTTCAAAAGATGCTGGCGCAACTACTTGCCCAACCCCGCTAAGGTATCCTAAGCCCTGACCCAAAACACTCCAGCCCCCACCATCACCAACCCACACCCCACCAACCACATGCGCACCCAACACAACACTAAGCAGTAGTCTTGTACCCTGCCACTATCGCCCCGCTATGTGGGAACTACAACAACCCCCCCCCCCCTCCCCCGCACAATCCACCCTACCCAACCAACGCCACCATGCCACTTGCCTATGCATGCTCCGACCACCCTCCCTTCGGTATGTAGGAGAGGGCCGGCCCTGAAATCCAGCGCGCGTGCTCTTTGGAAGGCGGCACGTCAGGAGCTCCGACCCTAGTATTGGTCCTGAGAAGCACCGACCTTAATAAATGCTCCTCATGAGCACAGTCCGTACACAAGCTCCAAAGTCGGCCACTCCCACGAGTGGCAGGTTTTGTGTCAAGTTTGTTGCTTTTCAAAAGCTAAGGGCACTAGAGGTATTGCTCTTGGAGAGCTATGAGCAAACGTTGCCATTGCTCCACACGAGCTGCGAGGGAAGGAAAACATTGGAAACTCGAAAATGGAGCGTCGAATTTTGTCTATGTATAGTGTTTTCATTATTCAATGCATTTGTAAGAAGAATATTTCCCTTGAAATTTATATTTCGGTTTCCGTTGGAGAACTTGCTGTAATTGATTGGGCCAATTTTTCTAATGTGAAACCCAACCTGTGACGTGCTTAGTAAAGAAAAAATAAGGCCTTTGAATTGAAAACAGCCCAATAGGGTATCGTGTTTTCTATGTTGCGAAGCGCCTTGGGGCGCCTTGCGTCGGGCAGCGCACACATAAAATCAATGGAGAGGATATCCCCATTCAAAGATGAACCATACAGAAATGGTTATTTATACACGCTAAACCTCCAATTCGCACTATATCATTAGAACCTTTCGCGGTGTTCAAAATTACGGCTATCCACAATTTTTTCCAAGTCTCTACTGACCAATGTTTGATGACTTGATGACCACAACAATTGCTGTATAAACACTTGGTCTCGAGCCTCCATTCTACTTTTGAAATCAAACACAGTGTTGGTCCGTCTTGGAGCATGTGGTTGCATTTTCACAGACACCTTTTTGCTTAATACACCCAAGAAGCCGACACATTTTCGACAAAATTAGACTTCTAGTCGATCCAACTACAAGGTGGTGCTGCAAAAAGTGATGTGCTCTGCAAGAAGAGGGCCCAAGCACTACATTTTTAAGATTTTGATTTGATTGTACTCATGGGAGACAGCGTAGTAATATCAACACCAATTCACGCATACCTCCTCATATACGAGATGTTACATAGATCATTTATTTTGCTCACAATGTACCACACCACGCAGGATTGAAAGCAGAGCAATGCTTTACTTGTTCCATCGAATCTCGCCGCTGTTTTGAAGGCTCAATTTGCAACTACACAATTTCAAAATACAACAGAAATATGTTTGCCCGACTTATCTTTAAATGTGCGGGTTCTGCATATGCTAGATTTGAACCTTTGCTCTTTAGATGTTGGTGGTGCACACGCAACTTGTGCAAAGTGCTACCGATCTGAACAACACCATACAACAAGTCAAGCATGTCATGCATCCAAGTTTTATGCTTGCTTCATATGTTTGGATTTCCGTGCGACTTTAGGATCAAGGCGATCAGCCAAGGTGAAGCAATTTTTATGCAGAATGTGGCTGAGAGAAAAGGGATTGGTTTTTTAGAGCGAGTCTCATTGGGTCCCGTGGCAGGGAGAGATGGAAAAGGTGCTGGTGGGCCGGGCAACTTGCACTACAAAGATGCAAATTACGAGCTAGCTTTAGTGTATTGCTAAATTGCAGCCTATAAAGACAGGCGTTGGAAGTGCTCCTTTCCTAATGAGACTGTTACGTGATGCCACGGAACACAAACACAAACACACTCAACTGTTGACCCGCCTCCAAGGTTGTGTGTAGAGTTGCAATTGCGAAACCCAAATTTTGTCTGCTTGTTCCATTGAGCGATGGCCCACCGCAAGGGGCAGCTTCACGAATGGCAAGCATGGATTGTACGGAAATTTTGCTGACGTTTATAGAAAAAGCAAATTATTAGATAAAAGTTTCGTGTCACGTTCAAAATGATGTAAGGTATTAAATGTGATCCCAAAGATGAATAGTTCTTGATAAACAACTTGCCAAATACTAAAACTAGAACCATGGCAACTACCGTATTGGTGATGGAATGGTGTCCCTTTTGAGGGAGAGCCGAAGTCAGCCAAATCGGGCAAAGCCAAGGACTAAAATATCCAGTATTTTCAGTAAGGACTAGAAAAACAACTGGGGAATAGAGAATGAGCACGAAGGAAGGCACGCAAAGAACGAAGGAACAAAATGAACATGCAAACAAGGAGCAAAGAACGATAGGTAGGGCACAATTACCATGCGACAAACTACAACATTACGGGCACGACGAAGGCAAGACCAATAGTGCAGCATCACGAAGCACCAAGAAAACAGGATCGCAACCACAGAGCGAATAGCACTAACCAAGCCAACAAATCTTTGTTACCACCAAATTTCACATTTTCTCCTCAACGGATTGCACTTGGAGCACATGCCACATTCAAACAATCGTTCTTCGTCAAAACAACTTTGACATGTATGATCTGAAAAAATCATAGGTTGACGGGACTTGCAATATGAATATGCCACATTCTCCCCTTGGTATATTTCGGGTGCTTTGGGGTCAAAAAATGTCCAAGGTTTAATCCTTTGTGGTATTGCGAGTATGAAGACCCGCCAAAACTACCGCCGCAATCGTGAACAATAAAAACGGCACAAAAACATCTCAACGGCAGTGCCCGTCGCGTTGGACAAAGTGTGCAAACCCTGTCTCGTGATCTTGTCCAATCATGCGCGACGAATTCCTCGGCTGTGCAGATTCGTCACCAGCGCTCATGGATTCAAACCCGCTGGCACGCGGATGCTTTATCGCCATCTGATGCCTTGCTTTGTCTGTTTTGGGTACATAACGACGGTGCGATCAAAAGAAATGTTTTCCGGCGAGTTTCTAGCTTTCCAAGTCTCAGACCAACAAGTATCAAGGAGCGGAGGCAAGAACGGAATAGCAATATTAACACACACTGCATATACTCATTGCGTTCATCATCATGGTTTTCTTTTTTTTGTTCTGCATCCCATCACACTTGCACCCGTTTTCGCCGCTTTGAGAATCTTTTATGATGCTGATAGCGCTATCACTTTTCTCTTACGCTACGCTCATCTCTTATTTTTCCAAGCAACTGCATCTGAGCTCTCAAGATTCTCAAAATCAAGTACCACAACACGAAGGGCTTCCTAGTACCGTTCCCAATTTATGCATTTGGTAGCTCCGAAGGAAGCGTCCAACTTGGAAAAGGGCACTAGAGGCCAATTGGCACAGAATTTTTGATCCCGAGAAAAGGGCACCATAAGCCAATGGGCAAAGAATTCTCAATCCCGATTCACCCTCTACTAGTATAATGTATCATCACAAGGCTTATTTCATTTGCATTCGGTAAAATGTCCATTTCTTGATTCTGTTTCCGGAGAACTGCGCAGACCGCCGCAGAACAACAGCCCTACAGTACCACAAGGCAACGGTTGCAATCTGCGAAACGTCATGGCGCATCGGTTCAATCACGCGGGACTACAATGGGCCACTTTATCTGGAGCCCCCCTAGATTCCCGGAACCCCTTTACTAAACAATTCTCTAGGGGCAAGCCCTTGATTAGTTTGGACCCCTACAACCGCCAAAACCTCTTTGCTAAAACACCCCTAGATTAAGGTTAGAGTTCAGACGCCGACATCGCATTTTCAACCATTACAAAGTCAAACCCTGCCCTTGGAGGGGGGGGGGGGTGGATATCAGATCTTGTTCGTGAGGAATAAGGGGGGCTGTTGTAGACCTAATGGCATCCGTATCACTTCAACACCTACTATTAGTGTGATTGTCACTGTCCCTCTTGGGTGAAGAGGGCGCGGAAAAACCTACTTGGAGAGCGGAAAAACTGTCCACGGGACAAGAACCCAGCGCTAAAGGAGAGAGCAACCAAGATGTGCGACATTCAGCGTGTTGATGTGAAGCTGACAGCAGAGGAGTGGAGGGGTTTTTTTAATGAGGACTTGCACCCTGCCCTGTTACGAGTGAACATGAAAGCACAACATGTGTACAACCAAGATGAGAGTGGTTACTTTAGAAGTTTTTTGGTGAACATTGGGAAGGTTTGGGCTCGCAAGGGCAGGAAGTAGGTCGCAAGGAGGCGTGGGTACAATCGTACCCACATAACAACAATGGTATGCGCATCAGCGGCAGGAAAAATAGTACCACCAGCCCTTTTGCGGACAAGGAAAACAGTGCCCGGCCGCCTTTTTTCAAAAGAGGCCTGCCTTGTGTTCATTAAAGCCACTCAGGGTTACAGCAAAAAAGACAGCCGAAAAGCAGCCTCTAACAATGATAGCACCGCTAAAGACAGCAAGCAGAAACAGAAGGGGATCAAAGGGAGCTGGTCTTATGCCACCAACTTCATGGAGTGGGTGAAAGAAGCATTCATAGCAGAGGTGCGCCCAAAACACAATGATATGGCTGTGTACTGTTGATCGTAGACGGCTCAAAAACCCATAGGACTTTCTCAAATGTAGCTGAATGCAAAGAACTTGGAGTGGAGATTGTAGTCGTGCGAGCCCGTTTAATTGATGTGATACAGCCACTAGACCGAACAGTTTTCAGAGCCGTACAAAAGGGCTTGTACGCGTTTGGAAAGGGAACGACAGAGGGAGTGCAAAGGCATGGCACCCAGCCCTGCCTCATTTGTTGAGTAGTGCACAAAAGCCTTTGCGGAAGCAGTGACAACCCAAAACATACTGAGTGGTTTCAAATTCTGTGGCATCAGCCCTTTTGATGCCGCGTATTTTTTGTAGCACGTGCCGCCTGCCCGACTGAAAAAACGCTCCACAACCTCCACGCTGGAGTGCCCTGCCCGTCCCCCAAGACTTGCTAGTTCTCCAAACCCTGAGAGTCATGTCAGTGGGTCCAACAGCCCCATTAGCACAAGCAAGAGCACCAAAAGTGATGTTGGGGTGCAGTGGAAATCAAGAGAGATCGATCAAGCCACCAAGAATGATCAAGAGACCTGTGACTTCCGAGACCTTCATTGAAGCTGCCAGTCAAGCAAAGGAACCAAAACAAAGGCCGCACCGAAAAGGAAACTCGGACACCGGATCACTGTAAATGCTAGTACAAATGCAGCCACAGAAGCAGCACCAAAACAAGCTGCGAAAAGAGATAGGCTGCAGCCCAATGCCTGCCCCCCCCCCAAGAAGACTTCTTTCAGGCAGCAACTGAGGACTTTGATTCGCATGTGACATATGACATTACTTTCTGAAATTGTGTTCCTCAACAGATGAGCAGGGGTCCAGAGATGACTCATCAACAAAAAAGGTCTGTCGAATTTTATGTTTGATACTTGTGTGATGGAGTGTTGTGCATGTGTGATCTTTTCATAAAGATAAACAAGGAAAAACAAAGCTTTTCCATTTTCAACATGGTGGTTCTTGAAACTATGTTGGGCGGTATTTAAGGTCGAAAATGTGTTTTGCGCACCCACAACAAGTTGAATAAAGGATGTAAAACAGTACAACAATTACAAATAGCAAGGCATGGGCCATGCTACACGTTTTTCAAAATTTTTGCAAAAATTTTCAAATAAATTCCATTTTAAAATTAATCAAAACGGGATCTCGCACCCTCCTCAAGGCACACCCGGTCCGCTAAAGGGTAAGAACATCTTTACCTAGTCATAGGAAGGAAATCTAATCAATAGTTCATGGTCCCAAGATATAAGGGTACTCATTCAACCACTTTTTCTTGTGAAACTTTTCAACTTATATGTGGTGGCACAAAAATTGGTCATTGGTATAGTTATCGGTCAGATAATCCAGAACCACTGAGATACGGCACCTTGTTGAGATAACCCGGAACAAGTAGATGACCCAAATCCACAACCTGCAATCGACATGACGTCTTGTGATACCACCAATAAGGAGTCTACGGATGATGCGTCGTTGAGGGTAGTGTCAATCTATTTGAACCGAATGATTATAAACCTTTTTTCCGAAGCGGGCGTGATAGAACAGTGGGTGCACCAATGTACCCCGTGCTGCGGGCCCGTTGAAGATCCACGAAAGGCGGCATACCATGCTGCATGGCACGCTTTTGATGCTTTCCACACATGCAATGTGCCTCAAGCACACGGGTGCCACCCGGGGACTCTAGTGGAAGACCATGAAGCTTGTCCTCTGCCGCAGTACAAGCCACACAGATCAATCTTCATGGAACGAGATTGTCGGAGGCCTCCGGTAACTTACTTTGCAAAGTGCTAGGGATTTTGTTGGAGCAAAGTCGCCATGCCGGCCTGCTTGTATCTCAGTTTGCGCCGTTTTGGCAAAGGACAAGAAGGAAGGCAAGTAAAATCACAAAACCATTGATTGTTTGAAGCTTCTTGTTGGTTTGGTGGTAATTGTTGTTAGCACCACTGGTAGCCGCTTCCCTGTGGCAAAACTTGCAGTCAAAAGTGTTTAGCACACTAGTCCGAGCTCAGCCCATTGGTGCAAATTGCTCCGCAGTAGAGACGCTCAATTGAGTAGAGTACACAAGCACCAAGTTGCATGTCCCAAAGCGCAACAGAAATGCATTGTGCTATGCATGGAAAGTCTTCTTGAAACACTCTTCCGAAAAAATTGATGAATTTTGTGAAACACTTCTCCATGTTGCAGCCAATGTTGCAGTTGCATTCCAAGGAAGGAAAGGGCACCAATTTGTGATTCTTTCAAAATAGTCGTGTTCAACGGAAAGAAAAATGTTTTTGATTACACATGTTCAATTGCGCCATTCACCCAAGTCTAACTTTTATTCTTTCAAGGTGCGTCTGGCCAAGGAAGAAGATTCAAAGCTTGCGAGCAAGCAAAGCCCAACAAATCTTCAGTGACCAGTATTAGGCTAAGTGCAAAAGAAGAGTGACATGGGCCTGAAACGATGCATTTGATTGCACCATTTTCCTACCTCTTTTTCTTCCAAAGCACTCGTGGTCAAGGAAAGAGACCATATTTTTGATTGCACAATTTTTCTACCTCTTGTTCTTTCAACGTACGCATGGTCAAGGAAAGGGGCAATTTTTTTGATTGCACCAGTTTCGGACCTCTTGTTCTTTCCACGTACGTGTTGTCAAAGGAAGGGACCGTTTTTTTAACGTACTTGTGTTCAAAGAAAGTAACGGACAACATGTTCGATTGCACAATTGAACCAAATGTTGTTCTTTCAAAACACCCGTGGTCAAGGGAAAGGACACCATTTTTGATTGCACTATCTAAGCACCCCTCGTTCTTTCAACCTAAGTTACTTGTCTTTAAAGAAAGGAACGGACAACATGTTCAATTGCACCATTCAACCATTCAATGTAATCGTGTTAAAGGGAAAGGACAATATTTTGGATTTCACAATTCAGCCATCACTTGTTTAATCAACCTACTTGTGTTCAAAGGAAGCAAGGGAGAGCATGTTCAATAACATTATGCAATCAACCACCTCATGCTATCCAAACCTACTGGTGTTCAAAGGAAGGAAGGGGCACCAAATTCAATTGCACCATTGAACCACCTCTTGTTGGATGGGAAAGCATGTTCTAAAGCACCATGTGACCAAAAAGGGACAAGGAATTGAATCACACCATTCAACCTTGTTCAATCTCTCCAATTCACCGGACACAAAACCAAACCTGTGCATGTGCCGATCACGCTTACCCACCCGGCCCTTGCTAAGAAAAATTTTAGGGGTTAGGGGGTAGAGGGGTGGACAACCAGCTGCGTCCTTACTAAACAGCTGATTATCTTGGGTCTCCCTAGATTTTTCCGGAAATTCGTCGCTGCTAAGAAAAAAATGTATCATACCTACCCCCTGGATTCTACTCCCCCGTGTTGCATCTGCTCATCTCGGTCATTGCGCTGGTGTCGGGTGTCAGCGCCGGGCCCTTCGAACGCTCCAAAGAAGAGTTTGCCACGGACAGATTTTTCTCAGCTAAAATGAAGTTGTACCCTATCTTGGATTGCAGGTAAGCGTTCAGCATAGTTGTTGGCATCAATTGGGGCGACTTCCAGTGGTTCCCTTGTGTTTTGCTCTACCAGCGATCCAATGGGAGAAATGACGCACCTAAACTTTCTTTATCGCCCTGTTCTTCCTTTCGCGCCTTGAATCGCATCCCCATCATCCACCACTTCGCCCTTACCATGAAAATACTCTGTGTCGGATTCACAAGACATTTATTACTCATCGACAATTATGTCATGGTGAGCGGCCGAGCCCTTCAACGAGAACAAAACCAACGGGCACGTAATTGTCACAACTTTCGTTTGAAAAAAAACCTTCCCTTTGTCGCATGTACTAGTTTGTTAGTCATAAGAACTTTGCAAAATGGTGACGTACGGTCAACCCACGTACTCATCGCACGTGGTTGTTGTATCCTGCACGGCCAACAGGGGCTGGTCATTCAACAGGGGATGGTCATTCGGAAAGGAAATACAAACAACTCTGTAAACGCGTTTCGGTGGTAACGTAGCACATGTGCGCTTTATCCTCGATTTCTCCGTCTCGATTTACCAATTGATTGATACACACTTTTTGTAGGCACATGTACCTAATGGTATTGACCCGTGTTTGCACCGAGGTTCAAATTTTTGAAACAACCAGCGCATACTTGGATGGGGAAAAGGGTGACAAGTGCGCGTAACGCACCTTACCATAGTGCGGTGCACAAAATTAACACGCAAATATAATGATGGCATATGAATGTATTTCCTATGCACGTACGACCAAACGTTTGCACGCATGAAGCAAGTATTCAAGTCGTATCCATTTCGAAGTTACGACGTATCACACAATCCCTTTCCACGATTGGCACTTTACGAAATTCATTATTTTGGAACTCTTGCACGTAAGTTTCATTCGGGTGTTTCCCGTGTGCTTGAATCTCGTATCCCCGACTTCGGGAAGACTTCTTCACTTCTCAATTGCGTTCATTTTCTTAGGCGTTTACGACAAAACATGAATCCATACCAAGCGTGGCAACAACAATACCAACAACCCGCTCAAGTATGTTTCGCAACAAAATCCACGGCTACAATGTTTGCTTTGCAAATGAGGCAATTCATAGTTCTTCGAGATGGTGAACCACAAGTGTCATGGCACCCCGTGAACGATCCCATCCACTCACGAGACCATCTCCCGAATTGTAATCCAAGACCATCATTGCCCCTTTAGCAAGAGATCATTTCTACCAAAGGCAAGCGGTAAAAGCAGTGAAATTGCTCGTGGCAAATGTCAACCATCATCATTTTGCAAAGGCCTTTCGTTAAAAACCAACCGATCGTCCTCGCAAACAACGCAAGGCAAAGCATTGTTTGGTTGTATTTGGACTTTTTTTAAGTTGTGGTTGTTGTTGATTACTGTTAATTCTTTTCTTTATTCCTCAACTATTTTATTCCACAACTACCCTTGTGTCCATAAACCAATGTGCATAAAATACATTTAGCCATCGCGAATCCAAACACGCATCTTGTGGCCCACTTGCTCGTCTGGTATCAATATTGCATTTCACTCGTCGTGTTGGAACGAACACCGCCAAGCAAGGTTGCGTCAGCCGGAAAGCAAAGCGAATGGCTCGCTTTAAAAGGATTGGACATTGCGAGAGGAGATTGTGGTTCCCGACATGGAGTGGTGTTGTTTTTTCTATACGAACTCGAAGTTATCATGATGTCGTAGCGAGACTCGACAAAAAACAACGTCCGGGTTATCCCAGCACCGTGTCGTGATGGTTGCGCTCGGTTGTAAGTCGCCGACGTACAGTGCATCAAGTAATTACGTTTAAGTGGTGTTCCAACCCTTGATCGTCGCATGTGCACACTAGGTGGCGGCAGTGCAAAAACAATAATGATGCAAACAATGGATGAATTCATTCCTTGCCAAATTGCCGTTTCCATTAAAATGCACCATGAAAAAAAAAAAAAAGAACCCTTGTAGCAGGATACATGTAAATACTACGAGATCTTCGTAATAGAGTAGATCGAGATGGGCCTTTTCCTCATCATTAACCACCATCAGAATCCTCGCGGCACAAATCACCATGAGAATCCGAGCGGCAATCCATGGTGTCTGAAACTAGCCAAACAAAAAAGATAGATACCGTCAATTTTAGCGCCTTACGCGAATGATTTGAGCCGATGGGGAGTTGTTCAAATTCGTATCGTGTGTTTGTCCGTGCCGCCAGTATATAGACTGCAAATTGTCGGTTGGGGCCTTACACCAACATGCTACATTCTGTCTTGTCCTGTACTCTTCGTCCCCTTTAACCATGGCGTTGGCAACCAATTTTGAAAATCCAAAGGCGATTTCACAACCACAAAATCCTTGATGGAGTATGCATGTGAGGTGTGTGTTAAAGTCACACTATATCAAGAGGGATGCGTTCGCAGCTTGCAATTTCGTGCTCATGACATGGGCAACGTATTTGTCCTTCTAGGAGTACGCCCCTCCTATGAGTTGGCCCCCGCAACCGCAGCCCCAACCTCCAGCGCGTCCCACCCAAGTGCCCACGTACGCCCCACCCCCTGGATGGGTCCCAATCATGCAGCAGCCTACCATGCCTCCTACACCACCAGTTGCTTACTCCGTCCCCATCGGTCGTGACGGCTATCCTCTCATGTACGCCCCGGTCCTTGGCCGTGACGACTATCCTCTCATGTATGCCCCGGTCCCTATGGCAGGAGCATGGCCACCTCAGCCGACCCCCTACATGGCGCCGCAAGCCCCTGAGGATGTGACTGCACCTGCCGGACCGCATTACGCACCGCCATCCTCAACTCCGTCCCAGGTGTGGAGTGATGCGGGTTGTTGAGCAATGCCAAAGATCACCAAGGTCCAGAGTGCAGCCACACACTCACATTGCTGGGAGAACCAACCACCACTTCTGGGTTGCAGTCATTTGCGCATGGGCCACACACACAACACTGAGTGTAGCAGCCAAACATAAACATTCGCCCTGTGCACGGTGCTCCTGCAGACCTCTCCAGCAAAATTTCAGGGGATTCTTTGCGCTCTTTTCTCGGACCTGCTTGCCCGTTGGGTTTTGGGTCGTCTCGACTGGCTGGAGCACTCGCCTTTGCATGTTCAGAAGACAAAAAAAAGGTACAATCTTCCTGAGCAGGTAGTGCTGTTTTCAATGGACACTGCCTGCGTAGTTGTGTCTTTTCGCCAGGCTTAACCGTCCCTCCTGAAGCGGCTGACCATTTTCCCTTCAGGCGCCCAGCAGCCAAGCACCCGCCGTAAGTCCTCGTTGCCATGCTCATTTTGTGCAGCCCAGGCCACTCACTGTGTTGGCCGTGTGGGCACTGGGTGAGTTCCAGTGTCCACGCTCCCCACCTGAGGAGTCAAGGCATGCCAGACACTTCAAACCAGACTTTCGCCACTTCAAATTGGGGACAGCCAATGCACTGCCAGGAACGAGAAGTGGTTTCCGTTCAGGGGGTATGGCAGGGGTCGCCTGTCCCTCAAACAAAGCATGCGAATCCCTTTTCTGCACAGGAAGCGGCCAGTCAGAAGAAGAAGAAGCTGCTGGGGATGGGGATGTCCAAGAAGCAGAAGGAAAAGGTGCGCCCCTGCATGTGCTGACCGTGAACCCCCGCCGAACCCTGTGGGCACGGCATGGTACTTGAGCAGAGTGCAACGAAGAGGGAGACGGTGCGCAAGCCATTCATGATACCCAGGACAAGGCCTATGTATTCGCAGGGGCTGCATGCGCAGTGACAAGCTGACCCCCACATGACCCCACCCCTGGTCAGCAAAACAACTACCAGCAACGGCAGCTAGCAATGCAGCAAGCAGCAGGTTCGGGAACAGGAGAGTAATGGGCAGGTGTGACCAAGTCCGACGTTGGAACTCCACACCTGGAGGAGAGGGTACAGCACGGGGGGGGTCGCCGGGGTCCTTTACGCCGACTCCCCACCCACCCTGGAAATTGGCACCAAAGTGCCGGACCATCGGCGCCAAAGGCGCCCTAAGGCAAATTTGCTTGAGCCACTAGAGGGTGAAAAAATGGGTTTTCACCCCTTGTGTCTATACTCAAAATACTCGGTTTTTTCAGGAGAACCCAATGATGGATGAAAACCAATTTGGACCAAATATCAATACCACCCCTGTGCAGAGGTATGTCAGAGATGGCCCATACCCTAGTGGGTAAAGCAGTGCTTATGCAATTGCAAGGTCATGGGTTCATCCCCAGTGGGGGCAATCTGCCGGGCCCTAGGTAGGGTTAGGGACAAAATGGAAAAAAAGTTTTTTTGTTTTTTTTTGTGCTTTAATGTTGTACCCTTTGTTGGGGACCCCCGAGAATGCAGGGGTTATGTAGCATTTCCGCCCATTTGTGGGCCCCCAAAAGGCAAGGGTTAGGCAGCCAATTCTGATTTTGTCCCTCTTTGTTTGGCGCCCCCCAGAATGCATTTGTTTGGGGACCCCGAGAATGCAGGGGTTATGTAGCATTTCCGCCCACTTGTGGGCCCCCCAGAAGGCAAGGGTTAGGCGGCCAATTCTGGTTTTGCCCCCCTTTTTTTGGGGACCCCCGAGAATGCAGGGGTTATGTGGCTTTTCCGCCCACTTGTAGGGCCCCGAGAAGGCAAGAGTGAGGCAGCCAATTCTGATTTTGTCCCTCTTTGTTTGGGGACCCCCGAGAATGCACGGGTTATGTAGCATTTCCGCCCTTTTGTGGGCCCCCGAGAAGGTAGGGGTGAGGCAGCCAATTCTGATTTCTTCTTTCTTGAACAAGCCATGAATGCATATTGTCATGCTCTATAGCAGGCAATGGCGTATGCATTAAGAAATCGGCCACAATGACTTAGGCCACGCAAACTACCCACCTGTTAGGACCCCCTTATGTGCACTTTCTTACATTTTGGCTGTGTCATTTTTGTATATGTGTTTTTATGTTGCCGTCTCTACGTTACCAGATGGTGCATGAAGAATATGTGTTTTTTGCATGTTGAATGATTGATATCCACCTTCTTCAAACAGCCGTGGGGGGTACATGGGCCAAGAACCAAAGGCTGTGATGCGACCGGCACTGAACAAAGGCAAGACCGTGCCCCTGTTGGAGTTAGCACTTGAGTTGCGAAAAAATAGAAAGACTAGGCGTACTCTGGTGGATGTACGTGCTGTCTGGGATCATGTGCGTCCACCAAGATGGCTGATTGTACTGCAGAAGCAACTGTTCTCACTGTATAACGTTGTAAGGGTCCTCACATATCCACACGTTGAGAGGGCCACGGGGCTTCATATCGGGGCACTATGACTCAGTCCATCAGACACAAGGCCATGGCCAGTGGAATGCACCAGCGACGCACCTACAATTTTAGAGGTGGCTACTGCCCAGACTAGGCATCTCTTGCCCAGGCTGGGCATCTCTGGAGGTCATTTGAGAGACGGCAAACCGCACTGTGGTATGACAACTGTCGTCGCTACATCAGTGGGGTGGACCCCCACAACCCTGATAAGAGCTTGAATGTGATTGCAGTCGTTGTTTTGTACACTACTAAGCTACCACAATACCCTGGTGTGCCTGACTTGGATGTTGTTGCACAAGCATGCCCCTCCAGTCGTTGCCTATCTTGTCCGTTGTGTTGGGTTGCTTCTACAAAGGAGTACAGTACCAGATGGGCCTGTGCTGAGGACCTGGTTTCGTGCACCGCTGGATTTGGCTCGTACTGCAGTTGTGTCCCTCAACTGGAGGCCTTTTTTGTTGTCGGAATTGAAATGTGGCACTCATGTGGAGTTGCTTGAATTTGTCAAGGGGCTAGAATGTCTGCAGCTCAAGACAAGACGGATTGTGCCATTTCTGATTGACATGAAGATTTTCTATGCATTGTTGAAGATGTCTTACGGAGCTAACTATGCCCCTTGACACGTAGACTAGTTTTTATTGGGACACCCATTAATGTATGGAGTCTGGCACCCATACAAGTACTCTGTGGAAATGACCTACAAAGCATTTGTACCAATTGTTAAATTTCTCGAGCAAGGTAGGGACCTGAAGGTCGGGGCTGTAGTACCACTTAAAGTGAAGTTGCGTCACATGGAGAAAACATTTGTTGGGCTGCTGCTTGCCACTGCTGCCAACAAGGCTCGGTTGGATAGTACGACACAGGTACTGTTGGACAATTATAGAGACCTAACTGACGTGCAAAGGGTTGGTCTCAGATGCCTTCTGGGACTAAAAGCCTTGTTGTATTCCTATTGTCCGGCACTGCTTGCCCTGGGTGTTTTTGTTCGTGAATGTAATTGGAATGGTCGGACAGCCTCTTCCACCACTGCTACTAAGGAATGTATTGCAATGAGTACTGTTCTGCTGATGCATATAACACCTTCTGACAAGTGGTTGACTACTGAGTACCTGCGTACCAATAGTGTGGCATTGTTGTCCTGGTGTGACTGGCACAACTTGGCTGTCTGTTTTCTGAGGAGTATGGCGAGGCAATGTTGAGCTGTCTACTCATGAGGTCAAAGGAGGTTAGCAATGCGCCATCGGTGCAACAAGCATCTCACATTTTTCTAACGCTTCCACCCACAGTGCCGGGGTAGATAAATTGTGTTGGTGTTTTGACCCAGAAGTCCGTTGAAAAGTACACCAAAAATGTCCGTCTGTTCATTCAAAATGTATCACATGGTTGGTTCCCTGTTCCTGTTTTTCAAGAGGACAAATATGTGGTCAAACGCCTTGATTAAGCCCCTGCCATGCGTTTTCCAGGAGTGTTGTCCCATACTTAGGTTAAAGATCAAGGTTTTGCCAAAGTGCTTAAGCATAGCCTCAGGTGTCTCATCGCAAGGACACGAATATCAAATCATTTTCGCCCCGGGGACCCTGGTGGACCCATCATTGGCCCCCACTGTGCGCAGGCTGGGCTGCCCTCCAGCTGCACCAAGTGACCACTAGTACGGGTGTCTAGGCGTCCGTTTGGGCGATTCCGAGGGGTGGAAACCACAAAAAGTGGGGGGTTGCGGGTGGACTAGGTGCCCTCGGAATCGGATTTTGAGCCACGGAGCCCAAGATACAGCCCGTGCTTGGTTTCGGGGTGTTGGTGCACATTGCGCAGATTTGGGGGCTTTTTGGCGCCTTTTTGGGCCGTTTCTCGGACCTATCGTGGAGTTCGAGGGCTCTTTGACACGGGGAAGTGACACCGCACGTGGAGTGTAGCCACCGTTTCCCTTCGTTTGGGCGCTTTGCCCGGGTTTTGGGGCTCTTTTGGGCGAAAAATGGCTGTTTTTGGCCCAAAACCGTGCAGATTTGGGAGGACACCTCCCGACTTGGCGCCACCGCCCCGGGCCGCCACCGGTGAGTTTATGGCTCAAAAGTTGGATTTGGCAAGGGCACCACCTAGGCTCTAAGATGGCTACATGGGCAAAAGATCCGAAGCGTTGGGATGGAGCAATGGCCAAAACGGCATGGAGACGTGTTGTTGCTTGTTGCTTGTTGCTTGTTAGCGAAATTTAAGGGGAGAGGGGTGTAGTAATCTCTCTCTCTCTCTCTCTCTCTCTCTCTCTCTCTCTCTCTCGGGGACATTCATAATATGCCAACTCTCTGGGTTTTGACACTTTTCGGCAATTTCTACAACTTTTGCTTCCATGTGCAAACATGTCGTCACCAGGGGGGGGGGGGGGGGGGATGTGTATACTTTTTGAAATCTGCAAGAAAACGCCATTTCAGAAATGTATGGGTTGGCGGAGGGGGGTTTGCCATTTTTGAGCGTAGCACTACACATTGGATGGTGCACACAAACATGGCACTGCACCATTCATCCATTTTTATTCAGAATCACTGTCATCGTCGGCATTCCTTTTTTCAGGCAAGGCTGGGACCCCATTGGGGCAGACATCCCCCTGTTTGTGGACAGGGACACATTTCTTCAATTTTTGCCAATCCTGCAACCTCCGTGCCTTCACTGGCACCCAACCTTCGTTAAGGGGCATGGCCCACAGGCGCGGTGGCCTCAGCGGTCGTCAGAATGTCCTGCTCCTTTTGGGAGCATGTGGGTGGCTGTGAGCGGGCGGTACGGGGTTTTTTAGCCCGGCTGCCAGGCTCATGTCGAGTCACCCACACCCACTGTGCACACCCAGAGCGAGCCCTTTTGCGCGCCAAAGGCTTTTGTGGTGCGTCCCGGGAAGCAACAGCCCGTGACGTGAATTTGTATGAAGACATGGCAGCTGCCTGTTAACAAAAAGAGGCAGCAAACAACACAAGCATCGTCGAAAACGGACGAAAATCTCAGACAGTCCAGCAAGCAGACCTGGGTGTTCCAAATAGCCCTTTTCAAGGGCTTTCCAAATATACCCCACATACCCCTGCCTCCGGAACACTCAGTTGGCAGAACTTAGGCAACAAGGTCGCCAACCCGCGAAAACCCAGAAAGTTGGCATAATCGGCGTCGTCCCCGAGAGATATATATGTATGTATGGCCCTTGGCCAGCTGTGGTCCTGTGGCCCTCGGCCAGCTGCATTTGGGGGTTTTTGTCCACAGGTTTTTCCCCCAAGTGCAGCACCTCTAACGCCGCCGCGCGTCGTAGCAGGGCTGCTGCCCATTTGAGCCCCCGGGCGCTCTCGTGTCTTTAGATTTGCAACGCTGTGGCGTGTATACAGTTGCACAGCTGCATGTGTGAGTGCCTGCCGGAGGGGTTCTAGGGTACGTGCTTCAAGGTTCAGGGTCCCCGGGGGGGGGGGGGGCAGGGCCATCCCAACCAAAACCGAAGTTTCCCGGGAAAACTGAGGTTTTGGGGGGGGGTGCAACCAGGCACGCCACTGCATGCACCATATGCCTGCATCTGTCAGTCAGCCGGCCATCAGCCTGGCTACAGTGTGGGGGTCAGTGTGTGTTGCCTGGTGTTCCCTTCGCCTGCTACAGTTGATGTTCTTTGCTAGTGTGTCACCAGTTGACCACTAGCCCGCTCGTACTATTTTGCGCTGCGGCCCGTGTGGCCACATTGTACCCCAGAGGGGGCAGCAAAAACGGTGCTATGCGACTTCATGAGTGCCTGCCGGAGGGGTTCTAGGGTACATGCTTCAGGGTTCAGGGTCCGGGGTGGGAGGGGGCAGGGCCATCCCAACCAAAACCCTTCCTTGCTAGGGGCTCGGGGACAGAACCCGCCCCCCCAAGGATGCTAGGGCACCGTCCGCAAGTCGCATGGGGGGCACCTCCTCCCCCTTTGGCACTCCTTGGGGGGCGACTTCCTCATCATCCTCCTCCTCCTCTTCATCATCGACTGCGGTACCAGTAGCACCGCGGCTGCCCAGAGAACCTGCCCAGAGAACCTGTGTTCGTCAACGCAGGGCGGCAGGCCAGTTTGCTGGCCCTAGATTGACTCAGCCCTCCCCCTCGGGGAGGGCTACACATAGTGGAGGGCTGCTTGGTCGGCTCCATGGGAGGGCGAGCATGGAAGAGACCTAACCTTGACCAGCTCGTCCCTCTCGGCGGCCGTGCTCCATGGGGGAGGGGGCGCCCAAACTCTGATCAGCCCCCTCTGCCCCTCTACCTCTGTACATAGGCCTATGGATGGTGAAAGGAGTCGTACTCAAAATTGCTGTTGTTTAGTCTGTTTAGTGGCACCTGAATTTTTTCGAAAATTCGATCGTTTTCTCTTCGAGGTGCCTTGCCAAAGGCAATAGAATTTTTCTCCCAAGTGCAAAGATTTTTCTGTGTTTTCCGGCTAGTTGTCTGCCTGCTTTGCCCCCCAGCAAAACAGAAAAATAGAGGAACAGAAACAATGGGCCAATAGATCTTCGTGACTGGTGAGAAATGGATTAACAACTACAGCAGAGCAGCAACATCTGAGGCCCCCCCCCATCCCCTCCCCGGCCTGACACAGCCTAACACACAGTATAATGCACAGAGCCAGAAGCTTATCCAAATGCTGGGGACTGCTTCAGGGTTCGGCCCAGCCCTGAGTCATCTGAGGAGGCAGCGCTTGGCTGAATGATTCAGTGCATGGGGCAATGGGCAGGAAATTGTGTTCCACTGAGCGGCTTTTGTCAGAAACATGTGCGGACCTCTCACGTTGCCTTTGATCCGTACGGGCTTTTTTGGCACGAACCGTTGGCCATTTGGCCATGCCAATCCCCCTCCCTTTGTGTAAGGTACCAAATTGCCACAGGACACACACTGACTGTACGTTGGGTGTAACTGCACAAGAATGAGAATCCCATGGAGCCTTTTCCCTGCACAGCATGGCAATGCGTCATACCGATTCCTCTTTTAGGACAAGCCAGGAGCTGCCCAAATCCCTCCCTTGGAGCATTTGCCGCCACCCAGTGAGGTATTGTTGCCACCCTAATGATCCTTTCACCCACCACTGTCTTGTTTTAATGCATGTGGAGAGCCTGCTCAATGCTGATTTCATGATGGCTGTTTTCACTGTTGGTGCTTGTGTGACACCAGGGGTTGGTGTGGATGTATTGTGGGAAGTGATAATGATTGTGAACCTGATATCTGACATTGGTTTTGTGCCAGACGTGCTCACCATGGAAGTGCTTAGTTGGTGTGTTTACGAGCAGGGCCAGACCCCAAGTGCGGAGGAGGAACCACCCATCCCCACCCCAACACCCTATGCCACCCGCCACCCCCCACACCCAGGCGTGCCACACGTGGGAACGGAGACGCAATACACACGTGGACACAAAGTTGGGGGGGGGGGGGGGCATACATGATGCGCTCGCCACAAGGAGGACTGAGCGCGGAAAAGAACAGGCAGAGGATTGTTATGTGCCCCTGTTGGGGAAAAGCCAAAAGCTGCTGTTGGGGAGGGGTCCACACCTCCGGTCTGGAATGCCCGCTGGGACGCACCAACAGCCAACGGCGAGGGAAGTTGCCCTCCTCTGTGTGGACCCGACACAGAGCAGTGAAACAGGGAAAGTCCGGGGGCTCCGTTGGCACAACCGACCAAGGGAAAGGAAAGGGAAGTAGAGAGGGAAAGATAGGACAAGGTGTTTTATGTGGTGGTTATTCAATTTTCCCACTTTTCCTGCTCCCACATTTTCCCCAGTTTCCCCTTTTGGTTTTCAACGTCCTTTTTTTTTTTGCCGCTTTTCCTGCTCACACATTTTCCCCGTTTTACCCTTTTGGTTTTCAAAGTCTTTTTTTTTGTGCTGCTATGTTTCTGCTTGTCCAAGGTGGTTCCCCAATGATCAACAATTTTTCAATTGTGTCAAGGCCTCAATTTTCCCATTTTTCCTGCTCCCACATTTTCCCCAGTTTCCCCTTTTGGTTTTCAATGCCTTTTTTTTTTGCCACTTTTCCTGCTCACACATTTTCCCCATTTTCCCATTTTGGTTTTCAAAGTATTTTTTATTTTTGTACTGCTATGTTTCTGCTTGTCCAAGGTGGTTCCCCAATGATCAACGATTTTTCAATTGTGTCAAGGCCTCCCTTTTTGTTTTTTCGTTTAGGGGGGGGGGCAGATTTGATTTAGGCATAGTTTCTCCCAAGTTCCTCTAGGCATTAGACCCCCAGACCCACCTCCAATAGGCAAGAACATCAGCCATCTTCTTGGATAGACTGCACACACAACATCCCATATCAGACATCAGACATCAGACTTTATACACAGTCCTGCCAGTCACTCCATCTATCGAGGACCGAGACACAGTACCTCACTCCTCATCTAGTTGAAGGTGTACCCTCGGAGGACGTGTGGGCCACAATGCAGCAGCTTGCACAATCTGCTTTGGAGGGCTTCGTTGCCACGACGGGTGAGGGTGTCGAGCTCTATGGTGCCGTTTGCCCGTCACCAAAGCGGTTGCAACACCTACATAGTTGTCGACCTGTCAAACCTGTCCACGTCCAACAACCCAGGGATCCAAGACTACATTGGATGCCAATTGCGGTGGATGGTACATCACGCCATGAGGCGTTGTATGTCCGTTGCACGCTTGGGGGAACAAGCAGCCCCGACCAACTTGCCAGGTGGTGGCTACTAGGGGGTAGTGAGGAGTGGGCCACGTTGCACGCGGCCGCCTAGGAAGTGGACTTCGACCAACAATTGTGGGACGCAAGTAAGGTTGTATTCCAGGATACCGGTGGTTCCGACCGTGAAACCCTTTTTTTTCTGTGTGCCGATGGCAAGGCACAAATTTTAATGGCCAATTGCAAGAATTGGAAAGCTGAGGCTCTCCAAGCCTCGGTGTATTGGGTGTGCGGGTGCAATAGGGCACAATGTCTTGCCTACTTCCGCTTGGAAGACACCATCGACGGCTGGTGGGATGTGGTGCTCCCAATTGGAGCGATATATCGACACATTGCAGCAAACCGCCGCATTCCGGACTATGGGTTGCATGGGGTGCTGCGTGTCACTGTATGTGGTATCTCAGGCATGCGCGACGCAGTGACAGCAGCAAAGGGCAAGTCCGCGGCCGTCGTTGTGCGCAATTTGTTTCAGCCCATTCTAGATGTTGCCCGCATTCAAGCGAAGACGGTAACAAAGGGGAGGTTGAACAATGACAAGGCAAACGGCAAGGGAAAGGTTAGGTTGGAGTGTGCCGCGGCTGTGCAATTCATGCGCACCCGGCAGTGGGAGGCACTCATTACGATATGCCTTGAGGAGGGGGGAATGAACAACAAGCGGGTGGGAGGCAGACTACGGGGTGATGTTTGTAGGGAGTGGTGGGACAACTTTGCCGAGATGTGCGTGTATGCATGGCAAACGGATTGGCTGTCCGGGGGGAAGGTAGGAAGGCTACGCGAATGTAGTATAAGAATGGGCAAGGCCCACTTAGTGTTACAGTGGCCTAAGCTTCTGTGGTCACATTTGGGGATTGATCACATGTATTGCTTTGCCCGCAAGTGGAGAATCCTCTCCAAATTTGTATGCTTTGCCATGGAAGGCAGCCACCGTAGGCCAAAGTGCATGCTGCGCAATAGCGGGGGCCTAAGCCTCCTGCGTGGCCGCCTAGGTGTGCAGGTTGTGGTTGTCAACCACACCATAGATGACAGCCTCCGTCGAGAGGGGTGGGATGTCACCAAGAGGTCCATGCGTGGCCAAGGGCCCGTGACAGTGCGGCAATTGGCGCGGCGTGCCCGCAAGAGGGCACTTAGTGACCTCAACTATGTACATGTCCTCTCACAGCGTTTCAGACTCCGCAAGCGGCGGGCCTAGGACATGCGGACATTGGACCATGGCTTGTGGTGGCTGTGGGTACTCGAGTTGGTGCACGGCACACGCTGGAGGTGCGCGCGTGCGCAAAAATGAATGCGAAAATCACGCATTTTCACGCGAATTTGCGGCATATTCGCACGAATTTGCGGCATATTCGCACAAATTTGCGGCATATTCGCGTTCCCAATGACGCTGCAGACACAGGGAACGCCCGCGGTGGGAATAGGGTATTTTGTGGGGCACCGTGGCACCGTAGCGTCTCAAAATGAGGCCATTTCTTTTCGTAGGCACCCGGATGTTAATTTTTTGGAACTTTTGAAATTATAGCTACCATCCCAACTCTATGAAAATAGTCGTTTTTGGCCAGAATCGTTCCTTTGTGCACCCATATTCGCGCTATTTTCGCTCCCCATTCAAAAGTTCCCTTACCGGCCGTTCGCAAAGGGTACATAGTGTAGGTTTTGATGCTTCTTCCACATTGGGGGTATGGCATTTTTGGATTTTCACCCACGTTCACCCATTTCCAGCCCTTTTTTCCACACTTTTTTGCTCATCTCCACCATGGGGTGATGGGGGGAAGAATGGGAGCTGAATGATGAGGAGGTCGTGGTGCTGGACTTACAGGGGTGCTGCCAGCCCTAATGAAGTGGAAGAAAGTCTCCTTGACAGGAACGCCGAAGAAATGGCTAAGGAAAGCTTCTACTTGGTGAAGTCAATACCCTGTCATTGCTATTGTCAGGGTTGGCGCTTCCTTACCGTGGACGATAGGCGTTTGAACTCTTATGTGGTTGAATACTTGTCCCAGAAACAATCTAGGTGAACTGCCGAGGCTGGCTGAGTTGCTTGCAGAGAAAGCCTAAGGATTGGCGCTATTAGAGTCTCACCCTAGAGACTCACTCCCTTCTCCTTTTATGTCTTTGACCTATGGTGGGTTATGGCAAGCGTTGGGCTCTGTGTGTAGGGGCACACCCTCGGCTTTCCGCATTTTGCATGATGTGTTATGTGAAGGGAAGGTCGCTTCCATTTGTCTTCAGCTAGGCTAGTTTGGGTGACCTAAATTTAGGGGCGTTTGGAAGGGGTGTGCGTGGGGCTCTTCGGGGAGAACCGAGCCTAAAAGTAGCACGCAGTGCAAGGACTCCCCCGTACTAACTGTACTCACTGGCCTCTCACCACCTTTGCTGGTTTACCTATCCTTACTGCACTCAGTTCCCATCCCTTGGTCAGCTGTGCCAATGGAGCACCTGGCCAGCATGTTCATGATCACAATGGTACCAAGGGAAACATAGGTATGGTGCTGTGCGCAGGCATGGTGCTGTGCACAGTGCTCATGGTATCTGATGGTTTTTTATGGCTTGGCTGCAGCAGCAGGGCTGTACCGTGCCATAGCACCCAACGGTGGCCAAAGGAAACAAATTTTCTGGCCTTTTTTTTGTTATTGTTGAATTCCCCATTGAATTCCAATCATTTTGAATGCACAAAAATGGGTTTTGAAACCCATTCCCCATTTACCATCCTCTCAGGCGCCATGCCATCCCCCCCACCCCCAAGCCCGCTCTGCTCGCTCTGTGGATTCTGGGGTCTAAAAGCGAACTGAAACACCATCTGTGGATGTGTTAGTTTTTGAGTGTCGCTGCGAGTGGCCTCTTTGTTAGTTTTTGAGTGTCGCTGCGAGTGGCCTCTTTCTGCATCTGCCCTCTTTGCTTTGCAGATGTATCCGCATCCTCCCCCTGGGTATGCACTGCCTGACGACCGTGTGCCGAAGTGGTTTGGCGCACAGGTGCAGCCTGTGGGCGTGGAATTCAAGCCCGCACATTATGGTTGAGCGTCCAAATGAGGGCTGGCCGCACAGCTGGGTTGAGCATCCAACTGAAGGCTGCTGCACGTGCATGTTAAATAAGCGTGCAGATTTTGATGGCATGAGAGAGTGACGGCAAGAGGCAGTAGCAATCAGACAGAAGATGGCAAGGGAGGAAGGCAGATGAGCCGGCATTAGCAGGAAAGAAAGAGCTGGAGGGGGTCGTGTTCAGATGTGTGATGTAATGTGCCGTGCTACCACATCTGTGACCACACGTGTTGCAACTGTGCTCAACGAGCAGGGCGCAATCTTGCTAGCACACCAAACCTTGCGATGCAGGATATTTGCAGGGCCTTTGCAAGGTTGCGTTTGATGGATGCAGATGTGGGCGTATTACTCTGCTCTTGCCGCTTGGCGTGTGTAGCGTGCACATCTGCACTTGTGTGTTTGCATGTGCATGTAGGCATGCATGTGCATGTGTAGTCTTGCATGTGTGCATATGTGTGTCCACATGTGTTCACACGTGTGCCCATGTGCATGCCTGGATAAGTGTTTGTGGGTCTCTATAGAATCATGTGTTGGTGTATTGATTTGAGCTGGTGGTGTGTGCTTTCCCATGAGCACCGGTGAATGATAGAGTGGTGGTAAAGCAAAGCACACCACATCTGGAACAGGGCCCGAGTAATCATGTGGCAAGCCCTGCCTCAGCCAGAGATATACTTTGACATGGTGCAGAGCAAATATGCATCAAACAGTATTTGGTGATGTATGCATTCGCTGGGCATCCTCATACATACACACACACTCCGTGTGTGCCTGCGTGCATGTGTGTTGGCGTGTGTGGGAAGGACTGTTTCTGAGCTGTTGCACTAGACAATGAACAAAAGGCAAATAGCAACGATGAAGAGCAGCAGATTTTGCTTCTTGCTTCTGAGACCCTTCCATTGGAAGGAGGGATGGGCAGCACGGGTACTGGCTGATTGCCTTTCGATGCTCAAGCGCCCAGTGGCTGCTGATGCAAGCTGAAGACAACCACAGTGCCCTTTTTGGGACATGCCAGACCCGGGTCCCTATCCTTTGTGTTGCTGCAGTAAGGCGCTCAGTGGCGCTGATGCACATGATGGGAATTGCCACTTGTGTTTGCACCCCGTTTGTGTTTTGTTCACGGTGTCAGTTTGCGTATTTTGCAGGCATGATTGTTTACAGCGGTGAATGTGACCTGTTGTTCATACAGACCTGCCGGTGTATTCGCATGTGTGTGCAGGTCACGTGCCAGCGGGCTGGTGCTGTGCTGTATTTTTTCTGCTTTTCTTAGTCAAGCTGGAAACGCAACACAGCCGTCATCGCACACCCTCTTTTTGATGGAGATACACACATACACACGGAAGAAACTTCGTTAACAAACACAACAGCACCATAGTCTCACACACTTTGCACACACAAACGCACATAGAGGCAGCAGCTGCACAAGCTTTTACATTGCATTCCTTGGCACACTTCCCAGACGGCAGATTGCAGCTTTCCTCAATAAAAACCACACCTATGACACTGCCCCTGCGTCCCCTGCATTTGTTGTTTGATTTCGCAATCTCTGATAAAGATTGTCGTTACAACCCCATCTTACAAATCATTTTTATTTGTCCAGCACTAAGCTGCTTTTGCCTCCAGGACTCTGATAACCCCGGGGGTTCCTTTCGCTTGCTGGCAACGTGGATTTGAAAGGTAAGGGCTGTTCTGGCACTGCTTCGTGTTGTGCAACAGTGTCAGCGGAGTGTCCCGTAGCACACATTTTGTTGGGTCTGCACGTCCACATGCACAGCACGTATGTGTGCAGATGTTGCACATCATTTGTTTTTATACTCGAAATGCAGTTCTCTATTTTCTTCAAGAAATTGAGAAGACCGCTTGCCGCTTCCAAAGCCCCAACCATGGCCCTGCGCCTTCCCAAGCCCTGCCCGTGTCGCTGCACCTCTTCCAGCCCCTGGCCCTAGAAGCGAACATTACGGTCCCCATCATAGGGATCTGATGCTACTTGAGCACAGGTTGTAGCAATATCAAAACGTCTTCCCTGTGTAGCTGTGAAAATGATGCTCCATGCCACCCTAACCTGACATGGCATATGATGGTTGGTTCAGGAGGCGTACATCTTTCGTTGCCAACCGTTCAACATTGCTGCCCCAACCCCATATCTTTGCTTTCCGCTCTGTGATCTCTTCAGTTCCTGCATCTTGTGGCCCGCCAGCTGTGTACACACGCACACAGGTGTTCGCAGATTCTGAGAGGTGATGTTCATATATTTTTGTTGTGCTGAATGCGCCTGTGCAATCTATCTGCCTGCTTTGTTGTTTTTTTTTTTTGAAGAGCATTTTGTCAAATGCCAACTAGCCACCCCTTCTGGCATGTGCGATCTTTTTGTGTACAGCCTTTATTGACTGACTATGCACTAAATCTGGAATATGCAGAGCATTTGGAATTTTTGAAAGGCACTCAACAGCAGGGATGCAGAACTGTTGACAACCACAGGAGGGGGGGGGGGGGGGCACCCCTCACCCCCACCCCCAGACCCCTTCCCCCCTCCCCTTAGACCCTCCCCCCACCCTATGTCCCCATATGTGCCGTTCCATGTCGTACATACTCTGTGTTGTCTCCCTTATGCAGACACATGTTTTCTGAAGGTAACGTTGTTTGGTACATCAGGGCTATGGCCACTGTTGTTGGTCCCTCACTTTCTGGGCCCCAACATGTTCACGCCCCATGTGCACGCATGTGCACGCACATTGGGACACAAACTTGTTGACCACGAGTTAACAACCATCCAGTAGGAATTAACAGCAACCACTCAGCAGCCTCCAAGAACCATCCACAAGCCTACAGGAATAACTGGCAAGCATCCAGCAGTTTGCTGGAATCATCAGCAAACCACTAGAAGCCTCTGCAAAGCATGAGCAAGCATCTAGAGGCACAGTGCAGGTACAGGCTGTGGTGCAAGCCCCCCCCCCCCCCCCGCGCATCGGGGCACACAGTCATTTTGTCACCGTTCCCCCAAGGTATGGGGGACACCTTCTGGGTTCTGGGTGTTTTTGGGGGTGGACTATTTGGGGGTCGGTGGGTACAATGCACAACAAGGACTTGCATGTGTGGCTGACATTGTTCTAAATTGATTACATGTAATTTTCCATGATTTTGTTGACACCCAGAACCCAGACGGCAAGGCACCTCACCAGGATAGCAGAATCATAATGCTGCAACATGCCCCACATGGCTAAGCAGGCGAATGTGGAGCACCGATAATCCACCTAAAGGGTTGCAAGGTGGAACCTTTCAGAATATTTCAGGAAAGCGAGCAGCATGGGCAACCACCTCACCAAAGATCCGTCCTCTTAGAGCATGGAGTGTGAGGGTGCACCGTACACCGCGCGTGCTGTGCCCGCACTATGCGAAAAGTCGGCTGCTCCACGAACACCAAAGGTGCCCTGAGGAAAATTTTGTCCACTTTGCACCCCAACACTATCCTTAAACCCAACCTTGACTCTAACGCCCACCCCCAACCCTCAG
Organism: Eutreptiella sp. 'Long Island Sound 2002'; assembly: GCA_964036045.1. Classification (NCBI taxonomy): domain Eukaryota; phylum Euglenozoa; class Euglenophyceae; order Eutreptiales; family Eutreptiaceae; genus Eutreptiella; species Eutreptiella sp. 'Long Island Sound 2002'. The sequence continues at coordinate 146,912,286 of OZ038382.1, read as the reverse complement.
CCTACTCCTAACCCTACACCTAACCCTAACCCTAACCCTAGCCCTAGCTCTCACACCCTAGGCTAGGGTCAGAGTGAGTGTTGGGGTCCAAAATGGAGACTAATGATGTGGCAAAAGCAGCCATGTACGAAATTTGGGGGATATTATTCAACCCAATCAATCAACATGGCTGGCATGGCCAAACTAGCTGGCTGCAAAGATCAGGGTTAGGTTTATGGTGATGGTATGGTTAGAGGGAGGGCAAGGGGAGGTAAGGGGAGCCTGTGCCCCTCCTTCCCCCCCCCCCCCCAACACCCCAAATTTACCCACCTGGACCCCCCCCCCCCAACCGACCCTCCCAGAGCGCCCCCCCCAAGCCCCTCCTAGACCCTCCCGCCCCATTCGCCCCTCCCTGAACCCCCCCCCCCCAGGCTGGGGGTTCGAGGGGTCGCCCCCCCCCCCCCCCCCCCAAGGCGGTACCTACAGGTCCCAGGGACCTGAATTCTGCACCCTACAGCCCCTGCTGGTACACCAAGGATTTTCTTTTTTAGTCTGATGCTTGCCACGGGTCCCATGGTCCTGAATTCTGCACCCCATGCTGTTTTGAATTGATCATGCATGCTTCTGTAGGTGAGTGGTTTTCAGGCGTGTTCCTGGGATAAACAATCTAATAATTGGCGCTGTGCCCGCTCTGTGTGAAAACGCCCCCTGTGTCCAAAATATTTTTTACCTCCATCATGGCTGGCTTACCTGGCTCCCATAATTGGTTAGGGGCTGGTGCAAATAATTTTGTCACACCATGAGCATTGTTGTGCAGGCGATGGTGCAAATAATTTTGTCAGACCATGAGCATTGTTCGGTCCCTCCTCAGGCACCTCAGGCAAGAGATAAACATGTGACACAGTGAGCACGGATCACAGTGAAAAGGTCCTCACAGAAGCTCCTGCTTATGAGCTTTGGGTCTGTGCCCCGTGCCTTGCATCGCAGGGATCCAATGTACTATATGCTGAAGCAAGGCCCATTGACCAAGGACCATCTTGAAAACTCTTCGAACTTCTGGAGTCAAGCCAAAAAAAAAGAAAAGGTCCTCACAGAACCTCCCTAGGCGCACAGAATAGACAAACTGGTTCACGTATTTGTGAACACGTGCCACACTTTGTGACCAAAAGAACCCTGAACAGTCCTTGTTGCGCAACATGAATGTGCCACTACCTGCCAGTGGTGTATGCTTCATCCAAAAAAAGAAGCGAAACACGGACTCTCTGTGAAGAATCGCGGGGTGACCATATTTCAGTCAAAGTAGTGGTCGGCCGAAACATTCCAACAATATTGGGTAAGAAATTGACTATGTATTCCCCGCCATCTTGGTGTCTCCCAAGCAGATAGGGATCAAAGTGGCTACATAACCCCGGCCATTTCACAGTCCGCAAAGTGGAGCGGAGTCAAAATACATAACCCCATTTTCTTGGGGTCCAAAGCGAGGAAGAATTAAAGTGGCTGCACAACCCTTGTCTTCTTGGGGTCCTTGGGGTGGGTAAGTCTTGGATAGAGCTTGGAGGGTGCCTCGCGTGCAGTGCGGGTGCGCGGTGCGACTTTAGCCCAGTTGGCGTAGAATGTCGGTACCATGGAATGTTGCCCCAAAGCGGTTATAGGGCCCTGAGCATCTGAGCATCGCATTTTGGTGCCCAATTGTTGTGTTTGCGTGGGATCTAGCATGTTGGGGTCCCAGGTTGGGCAGCAGGGCACCTTGCCGTTCTCACCCCCAGCGCCACAGCCGCAGGGCATGGAGGAGGACCAGCAGCTGCAACCACGCGTCCTATTTTCATGGGGCCACGGGCGAGCCAGTACGGAACAAACCTAAAGGACGTCAGCTCGCTGAGGTTGTGATTCAGCAGAAGAGGCAGGGAACAACACACAGAGGGCAGGGTCTCAAGTTAGCACGAATGTGGCTGCCGCCTCCAGGCTGCATATGGATCCACCTCGTTAATAGTACAGAGCACCCACAGACACACACACACCCCTCATGGACCAGTGGCCCCCATGTTTACGACTTTGTGGATTGGCCCCAGAGCTAGACACAGACAGCGTCAAGTCAGGGACAGCGCTCGCATTCATGACAGCTCTGCACAATATGTTAGTAGCCGTTTTGCAGGCCCGCAAGTTACGAGACACACAATCCCCCATGCTTTTCATGGGGTCGAGCCTCTCACAGCAGCTTCGGCAATACCCGTACCACCAACTGGTGGGACCCCTCCCCAGACCGGAAGACAAAGGGTTACTTCTTCTGCGTACCCCTAAGAAGGTGGAATGGCAGTGGGAAATGCCCTTTTTGGCGGACCTGCTATGCTGGCTTAGGGAACTGCACTGGGCCCCTGAACCAGGCACAGTGACGTTCTTGGAACTCGCACTGGACTTTGAGGAATTTGCGCAACGCACCCTCCCACACGCTCCACAGGCAAAATTTAAGGGCACCACCCTTTCACTGCAAGAGAGAGGCCGGGTCTTACGACTGGCAATGGCAAATGCGCAGCGCCTGGTCACCAAAGGCCATTTGCATCCAGCGCGTGTGGTCACACGCTGCAGCTCTTTAGTTCCTTTGGGGGGGCCGGCACTCTGCGGCCTGAACTATCGCCCCTATTTCACCTGCCGCAGTGCCATGAACATGCACGTTCAGCAGTTGGCGGCATACTGTGAGCGCATGTGGGCCACCAAGGTTGGTCTCAACAGAATACACAAACTGCGCCCGTACACACATAGGCCACGCAGAACAGCGCAGGAAGTGGAGGAGCATCGACTACAGCGTGCACTCCAGGGGAATCTGCAGTTGGGGCTGGCTCCGTCCTCGGAGCAGACCAATTTTGCCAAAGGGGGGGGGGGGGGGGGGGGGGCTGCTCCTCCTTTGCAGCTGATTTCTTCCCTGTGATAGGGGATGGGAAGCTCCCACAGCGCCCCTACACCGGGACACGCAGGCGCGCAAACACACACAGGGCGCCACCACCGGCGCCGCCGGCTGATTCGTCAAAGTGTGCCCAGCACTCTGCTGACGCATGCACGACCTGCAAGAGACTTCGGCGCACAGCTGAAGCATGCTGTGCGCTGGGACATCACGCTGATGACCACATAGCACGCAGACCGCAACTGCAACTGTGCCCACTGCATGGCCTGCCACCGTGCCCGAGGTGCACACTCAAGCAAAGGGGAGTGCGCCACTGCTGTCAGCGGGGACACCATAAAGTGTGCACCCCAGTGCCTGCGCGCCGGAAGCGCCCACTTGCTGCACATGCACAACTGCCCCACAAACGACCACGCCTGCAAGGGCCTGCACGTATCTCTACGGGTCTGCTGAGGTCCCCACACCAACCCCCCACCCCTCCAGCCCCCAAACGCAGGAGGCCGAAAACACCCCCCCCTCCGTCCCCACCCCAGTTCCACGGGGGCTGGAGGAGACCGTGGCCGAGGATGTCGCCCGCCCGCTTTTCGTGACGAGGCACGGGAGAGCGAACACTCTGGATACCTAGCCAGCAAAATACAGAGGTTCTGATTCCGCAGAAGGGAGGGAAACAACGTCACAAAGAGGCCTCAGCAGACCTGAGCCAAATGAGGCGTCCAGCCCAACGCTGCACAAGGATCCACCTCTAAAAGTACAGATCACACACACACACACACACAGCTCTGGCCATATTTTTGGCCTCAGCAAGCCCAGGCACAACACACCATGCCAGCACTGTGGCACATACGAGTGGGTCAGGGATGCTGCAAGCAGGGCAGCCACAGGCACCCTGAAGAGTCGCCCCGTGAGGTACAGTGTTCTCCCTCTTGTATTGTAGTGTAATGTAATGTAATGCAAGGCTGTATTTCTGCGCAATGTGTACAATGTCCAAGGTTTGGCAGGTGCTTCATCATTGAGATAAACTGAAGGTACTGTGCGACACCCTCACAAAAATTGCACCCAAACATGGGCCAAGTTTCAAAAAGCAAGCAGCACCACAGGAATGCTACGCTTCATCAGAAGGACAATGGCTGCCCTGTGAGAAACAACATCTATCCCATTGTCACAAATATGCAAGTGACCGTCTCACCACACATGCCCCACTGTTTCCCAGTCTATACAGTAACACAAAATGGCCGACGCCAGTTTCCTGCCTGATTTTGAGCCTGAGGAGGAGGATCAGGAGGTTCAGAAGACAGAGGCCGCAGACAAGCCCAAGACGCAGCAGTACTCAGGGGTCCACATCTCCGGATTCCGTGACTTCTTGCTGAAGCCCGAGCTCAATCGTGCCATTCAGGTGATCTGCACTGGACCATGGGATGCCAGATTCTTGCAAAGTCAAGGGTTGCGGTGCAGTTGTGCCTTCTTGTGTGGAGGCGGCCTGTTTGGCCTCTGTGGAAACAAAGCAATCGACTTGTAGCGGCCGCCACAGTCAATTTTTCTGCCTCATTGACCAAATTTTAATCGCATCTCATAGTCAACCAATCGTTAATCGCATATCATAGTGGGCGTTGTAGCAGGAGAGTCTGAACACTTTTCGTCTCCAAATGTCCAAACATTGGGGTGATGTCTGGAGCTGTCTGAAGCTGCTTTCTATGTGCCCAGCTGCTGTCTGAATCTCTATAGGCCTTATGCAGGCTTGCTCTGTGACCCGCCGCCCCCCCCCCCCCCGTTCTTGATGTGTCTCGTGGCAGTCCAACTCCGGCTGCTTGTGGAGCCAACGGACTACGCGACTGCCAAGCCAGTCCTGCAGAAGATTGCGCAGCGCGTCCGCAGCTGCTGGGTCGAGGAGGAGGAGTGTGAGATGGTGGCACTGGTGGCGCAGGATGCCAACATGTGAGCCCAGGACACAACGTCACGCTTTTTAGGCCCCATCCGGAACATTTTTTCCTTTCAGCCCGGGATGGCTTGACCTCCATAGGCTTTGTCCTCCCCTTTGACAAATCTTCACCGATGGGGAGAGCTGGACCTCAGGCCAAGACAGCAAGCCAGCCCATGCCCCCCCCTCCCCCGCCCCCCCCGTGGTCGGGCTGTTGAAAACCTAAGCACATCGCTGCTGCTCCTTTCCGTGCAAGTGGGGGCAAGGGAGGATTCCACAAGGAAGAAATTCTGTTGATCAAATTCTGTGGGAATTTTTTTGCACAATTTGTACGGCTTGCCCAAGGATTGGTGCGGGATGTTTTTGCAGCTTTTCAGGTGCACCACCAGAGGCCAAAATACAATGCAACATGCAATTTGACATGCATTCACAAATTCGATCACAAGCTTCCTCACAACACTGTGAGCAATAGTAGTTGCCTGGCACCCATTCAAGTACTCCCTTGTTTGTCACGGGCAAACTTTGGCTACTGCACGCAATTTGTTCACCATTCTTTGAGAACACAGACTGCATCGCGCCAGAGTAAGCTGCTGCAGAATTTCCCCCTAAACCCCCCCCCCCCACCATGCCACCCTTCCTCATTGTGGTTCTACCTACACATTCACTAAGCTCACCTAATTAGGTCCCATCCCCCCTCTTGTAGATAGGAGTTCCAGGATCCCTGGAAGTTCTCGGCAAAATCTAGACTGCCCCCCCCTGCACCCTGCCACTCTTTCTCAGCACACCATGATATAGAAACCACATTTGCCCTTGCAATTCTGCATGTATGCCCAGGCAACCCCATAACCCATGCCTTCCAAAACTGTTGAAAGGACGGCAGCACATCCATCAGTGGGGAGAAACGCGTTGCTGTGTGTGTGCCGGATCTCTTGGGCGGTGAAGTGGATGGACAATGTGTATTCATCCGGGTGAGGATCGTGTGAGTTGAGAGTATCCACTTGGAGGATTGGGGAAGTACATCGACACATGGTGCACTCCCAAACTTTCCTGGCTGACATTGCATTACTATCAGACCTTCAAGAAGCCCGCCTCCGTCTTCGTCTCCTCACTCACCCTCACCAACATGGAGTGTGGCTAGATTTTCCAGATTCGGCATCATCCCCCAGTGCGAAATCCTTTTCACTGTGCGCACTGTGCTACGTCCTGCCCGATGCCGTGCTTCATTCCTGCCTTTTCAGCCTGCGGCCCCACTCTTATGTGTGCTGCCCCACTCCTGGTGCCCTACTGCAGTTCTGCACTCTGGACCCCGTGCAGTCCGGCCCTCTGCTTTGGATGTGCACTCCGGCTCTTCAGGACTGCGGGTTTGAGCATCCGTCGGAGGTGCAGCACCAGTGCATCCCGCAGGCGATTCTGGGACAGGACCTGCTCTGCCAGGCCAAATCCGGGATGGGCAAGACTGCGGTCTTTGTGCTGTCGACTCTTCAACAGCTGGAAGAGACGGACGAGAAGTTCGTGCACTGTTTGGTCCTCTGCCACACACGCGAGCTGGCGTTCCAGATCAACAACGAGTTCACCCGTTTCTCGAAGCACCTTCCGCATGCCCACTGCGCAGTCTTCTATGGCGGTACCCTTATTGCCAAAGACAAGGAGGCCCTCAACCCGAAGGTCATTTACCTGCATGAAAATGCTGTTTGTTGAGATGCTTTGGGGTCATGGCCTGCAATGGACCGTGGGAAGGCTGGAAGGGCCAGACCTGATTTTCCCTCCTCAATATTGTTTCAGAAGAGATTTTTTGGAAACAAGGAAATGAATGATTACCATAAATTTTGTTTAATTTAGATTTTGTTTAGAAATATGTTTTAGCAGTTTCAGGCGTCCTGCCATGCTTTTGCTGGGCCCAGCCTTTGCAGCCTGATGAGAGGGGCCGGGGGTTCTTGTAACCAGAATCAAAGGCCCCCCCCCTCCCCGGAGTTGCAATGGACTGCAGGCCTTTGCTCCTCAACAAAATCTTGGTGCTAAGGCGACCTCCAGAAATGTCTGCCGTTTTCTCTTTCTGGGGGATTTGTTTGGGTGGTTTCGGGTTGAGGGGGAGTCCTGAAGGAGGCAGACCGCAAGATCTCAAGCAGTAGAGTGGCAGCTGCTGCAAGCAACACCCAAAGGGAGGATGTGCCGACACGAAAAATGAGGCCAGATGCTTGATAGTCGCAGTGCACCAATGATGGATACACATACCCACATCAGTGGTGGCCATCACCCTCCAACACAATTCCGCAAGCAAGCCACAAGGACGCAGCAAGTAGCACTCAGCAAGCAGCAAGCATCAGCACGCACCAGCAAGGCGCAGCACACAGCTGCCCGCAGCTGTGAGCGAGCCTTAAGCAGGAGGCAAGCAGCAAACAACCAGCCAGCAAGCAACCAGCAGGCATGCGACAGGCAGCAGCAGCAGCAGCAGCAGTGACAATGACAGCGACAACGACAGTGACAGCGACGGGGCCTGCGACAACCACATAGACAACCTCGACAAAATCACCCCACAACAATCAACACAACTCCTTCCAGTCCCCAGGAGTCCACCATCCAGAGTGCACCAACAAATAACAGCAAACGTCCACTGTTTCTCACATACAATTTTTGCCAACCCTGCGCAATTTATTCGCTCATTTTTAAGAAATGGCACGGGTTTTGTCGTGCAAGAATTTGTAGATTCGGATTTTCCTTGGGGGCGCGCCGTGCGCTGTGCGCGCGCTGTGCAAAAAGTCGGCTGTTTTTCACCACCAGTAGCCACGGGACCTCCTGAATTCTGCACCCTACAGCCCCTGCTGGTACACCAGGGATTTTTTGTTTTATTCTGATCCTTGCCACGGGCCCCAGGGTCCTGAATTCTGCACCCCCGATGCTCTTTTGAATGGATCATGCACGCTTCTGTAGGTGGGTGGTCTTCAGGGGTGTTCCCGGGATAAACAACGGAATAATTTGCGCTGTGCCCGCGCTGTGCGAAAACGCCCCCCTACACTCGAACACCCCCGCCCCCCCCTCCCCCCCTCCTTGGCCATGACTCCGTCTCGTTGCCCGCTTTGCCCAATCGTTCATCTCCTCATCGTTGCCTCCTTTCTGCCTTCGCTTTGTCCTTGCCTTCCTTGTACTCCAGAGTGACAAGTTTCCCAACATTGTTGTGGGCACGCCGGGTCGTATCCTTGCGCTGGCAAACCAAGGCGCCTTGAAATTGGAGAAACTCAAGTACTTCATTTTGGATGAATGTGATAGGATGTTGGACCAGTTGGACATGCGTGGTGATGTGCAACAGATCTACCTGAAGACACCGAAGAATAAGCAGGTGATGGTCAGGGGGGGCGATCCTGGTCAGGACCCAACCCCAAAGGGGAGGGGGGGGGTCCTCCCCCCCTCTACAGACCCCAAAATGGTTGTGCAGAACAATGGGTTTTGTGGGCGCCAGAGGCGCCGGAGATTTGTTTTAGGCATACGGCAGGGGGAAATTTTTTTGTCCAACCTTATGTGTCTATACTCAAAATACTCAAAATTTTGTGGAGAATTGAAAAATGGATGAAAAGCACAAAAAAAGGATTTTGACCCCGACCCGACCTCTGGGTCAGACCGTGGCTGATGGGAGCCTGAGTTGATGGGCAAATTTTTTTTGAAATTTTTTTTTACTATTCAAAATGATCAGCGTGTCATGGGGATCATTTTGAGGTATGTTTGTTGGCCCCCCCCCCCCCCCCCGGGAGATGTTGAGGTGGTCCGGGGAGTCGCGCAACGAAGTGGGCGGCCAGCGACGGTAAGAGGCCCACCCCACGTCACCCGCTACATCCGACTCCCCCGTGCACCCACGCATCCCCCACAACCCCCGTCCGCGCAGCAAAGGCATGAAGGAGAGGGTAGGGGGTTTGTGTTGCGCTCGCCAAAGGATGGACTGAGCGCGGGAACTTGGAGGAGAAAGGTTGTTATGTGCCCCCGTCGGGGAAACGACCCCGCAAGTGGCCATCCCAGGGCCCACCAGCCGCCGTTGGGGAGAGGTACCTCACCGCCGGCTTGGGATGGCCGCTTGGACGCACCTGGCCAACGGCGAAGGCATTTGCCTTCCTCTGCGTGGACTCGACGCAGAGAAGTGAAACAGGGTAAGTCCGGGGGCTCCGTTGGCACAACCGACCAAGGGAAAGGGAAGGGAAGGAGTGTGGTGAGGCCGATGGGCACGGTGGCCTACAGAGGGAAAGGCCAAGGGAAGGGAAAGGGGAGGGGAGAGGGAAGGTTAGGGCAAGGAGGAAGAGGAAGGTCAAAGGGTGGTGAGAAGCTGATGGGCACCACCGCCTATGGAGGGATAGGGTCCAAGGGAAGGGCAGCGAATGGCGATCGGCCAGTAGGCGCCGCCAGCTGCAGACGAGATCATCACACCATGGCGTCATGCCAAAACCCCCCCCCGGGAGCCCGGCGGCTGACCGCCCGACCCGCCGACCCCCAAGGTTTGGGTCAAACCCCCCCTACAGCCCCCAAAACGGTTGCACACCCCTCGGGGTCACACATTGGCTGGCGGCGGCCCCCGTGGTGATGGTGCACAGTGTCTCAGGGCATGCCAAGTTATTATTTTGTCTGCCCACAGAAATGGAGGTGTGCGTGGGCTGTGACCCTGTCAGGTTGCAGAAAGGGTACGGATCTTGCAGCTAGGAATGTGCATCAGGCTGGTTTTGTGTGATCAGTGTTGGGCATCGATTTTTGCAATTGAGTTTGAGGTTTTGAGCCCATACCAAAGTTGTGGTAGTGGCAGTGATATTAATAGTGACAGAGTGTAGGTTGTTTTGGAGTGGTAAACGCTCAACAGGTTTCTTTATTGGGTGGTTGGTGCTCCTGAAGGGCACGTTTGCACATTTGCTTTCGTTTAGACCCTGGTACGCTTGCTTTCGCTCGGAATGATACGGCTTGCGGTCGGCATCACAAAGGTTGCAGGCATCTGCACAGGCAATTATTGCAGCCATTTCCCCGCTTCTGCCACCCCTTGTCTCTGTTGCCTGATTTCTCAGGTGATGATGTATTCCGCAACCATGCCGAAGGACGTCCGTGAGACGGCCAAGAAGTTCATGCAGAACCCAGTTGAGATCTACGTGGACTCTGACGCCAAGCTCACCCTCCACGGATTGCAGCAATACTATGTCAAGACTCCTGATGCCGGAAAGAACCGAAAGTTGAACGACCTTTTGGATGCCCTCGAGTTCAACCAAGTGGTCATCTTTGTGAAGTCGGTGACCCGGGCCACGGCCCTCACCGACCTCCTGCGCGAGTGCCAGTTCCCCGCCACTTGCATTCATTCGGGGATGACGCAGGAGGACCGAATCAAGACCTATGCGGCCTTCAAAGAGTTCAAGAGCCGTATCATGGTGTCCACGGATTTGTTTGCCCGTGGGATCGACATTGAGCGGGTCAACATCGTCATCAACTATGATATGACGGATGATGCGGACTCTTATCTGCATCGGGTGTGTGTTTTGTGATTTGGCGTTATCTCACACCTACCGGCAGAGCGTCCCCTTCCCTTTCCCCTGGAGAGAGTCTGCGCTTGGCATGCACTACCCTGTGGACACCTCAGTGCTTGCACAATATTTATATCAGTGTGGCATTTTTGTGCATACCTGTTGGCATTTAAGGTGGCTAGACCGTTGTTGTGACCCTGAGTAACTGTCTCTGAGCCTCGCTCTGTGCTGACACAGGTTGGTCGTGCCGGGCGATTCGGCACCAAAGGCCTGGCCATCACGTTTATTGGGAATGAGGCCAATACGGAGATCATGAACCAAGTCCAGCAGCGTTTTGAAGTGGAGGTCAAGGAACTGCCTGCGCAGATCGACCCGTCCACCTACATGCAATCGTAAGCCCCCCCGCAGACGTTTCCCTTGTGCAAGACCTACTTTGAGGCCTGCACCAGCGCCTTGTAAGCCCCGTGGGCACGCAGACCTGTGATTGTGGTAATGGCTGGGGGAATGCGCTGGTGCATCAATGCAATTTAGCCATCACTATGGCTGGACCCGTTGTATTTGGTTTAAACTGTAGCTTTTGACTGAGAGAGCTCTAATTTCGCTGGAAGCCTTGTTCCTCAGTGCAGGACGGCCCCCGCAGCCCCCCCCCCCCCCAAACACGCACAGTGTGTTGTTTGTTGTGCCACAGCAGCACATCACGGAGATCCATCCAGGATCTTCTTGATTGGGGGCGGTAGGCAGCCGGGCTCTCGTCTGGCACAGTGGAGCAATTAGGTGGTGTCAGTCCTTGTGACTGGTCCTACAGGAACATTCGATGGTGGAATTAATTTTCTGTGTAGAGTTTCACTGCAGAGCCTGCCTTGCATTGTCGCATTTCGGTGTACATATGGTTTGCAGTCTTTCAGAATGCACTCATGTATTGATGCCTTTGTGCGATCAAGCAGCAGGTGGCGGGCCTCTGCAAAGCATTGGACACAGTGCCCCACGTTAAGCAATACCACAAAATGATTAGCAATGTGTTCACACAATGATGCGCAAGTGCAAGTCCTTACACACAAGCCTCTTCAGCTTTATGGTATGTGAAGCCTCCTCAGCTCAACAGGGACACACACCCTGGCTGATTCTATCCTCTCTGCAGAAAACTGTGCGCACACAGACACACGCACACACCCCTCCTTAATATGGTATTCCCCCATCAAACACTTACACACACGCGCGCGCGCGCGCGCGCGCACGCGCACACACACCAGGGCTGTTCTGAGAAAGCCAAAATTTTTTTTACCAAGGACAGCTCTTAAGGACAGCCCCCAGGGACTGCCAACCGCCAACCGCCGCCCACCAACCGCTGCCAACCGCCAGCAACCGCCAACCCCCAACCCCCACCAACTGCCAACCACCAACCGCCGCCAACCACCAACCACCAACCGCCACCAACCGCCAACTGCCAACCACCACGAACCACCAACCGCCAACTTTTGAAGTAGAGAAGGTCCCATGACCATGAAGCACAGAGCGTCCCCGTGAGCGTTTTTTTCTGTTGGCGTTACGAAGGTTCCCCCCCCCCCCTTAAGGACAGTCCTGGCGCACACACACACACAGACACACACACACGCACGCACGCACACGCATTCATGCCAACGGCTTAGCACGTGCATCTGTGTAATTGTATACATGCAGGTGCATGCCACATTATTTCTTTTCCCTGTTTGGAGTTTACTTCCTGCAGGTACCCCCTCATTAGCATGATGCCCCCCCCCCCCCCCCTCCACAGTCTCACTCAATGGCAAACTCACTTTTGAACTGGAAATGCTGTTCAGCATGATTGGCAAGTAAGCAATTCGCGCCCTAATTAACTGAAAACCCGGGCAGGTGTAATGCAAGAAATGGTCATGGGGTTACATTGGGATGGACAACATCCAATTGGATCTTGGTGGATCAGTGATAAGTATGAATATTGCAATGGAGCAAGCTCTTGGGATCATGCACAATCGATCGATGATGACAAGCACTCCAGTCCCCCTCCAGTCACTTTCCCCGTCTGCCTCTTCCTCCTTTTCCACCTCGCCCGTCAGCTTGTCATCCCCCCTCGTATTGTCCACACCATCACCTCGTCTCCCGAAATCCCAGCAGCATGGCCCACATCAAGAATTAAAGCAAGAGCAAAGAGCAAGGAGGGTATCTGCAGCAAGGACCGGGGCAACGTCACTGCCAGGGTAAGTGCACGTCAAAAAGACAAAGGCAAGAACAACGACCAGGGCAAGGGCAAGGAACAGAGGACCATGACTCTGAAAGCGTTTATTTGACGGATTCATGGCCAGGAGTATGAAGGAGCATGTCAAATAACGAGGAGGGTGTCAAAAGAGGTTGGCCAATGCATGGAGAAATCGTGGTGGCACACTACGATCAGGCCACGCAATCGGGGGATGGTATGCCGTATGCCATGCAAGATCGACGAGAAGTTGCATTGCAACCATAGAAGTATGCGAAATTGCGACCATGGAAGTCTGCGAAATCCGAATCGAACACTGCCCCCCAAGCTACACACAAACACCAACACCACTTAGACACCACATACCACGCGCGTTTCACCCCACCCCCACCCTCGCCTCGTACCCAAGCATGCACTCTTTCTACAAGTCCCTTCCGATGCATGTGCATATGCAACGTCACTCCAACACTTGTGTACATGCATGACAATGTGTACATCCGATCAACCTTTTTGCACCACACCCCTCCACTCTTACAGCTTCAGCATATGCAGCTTGCATCACTAAAGTTCTGCAGAAGCCCTGCCTCTGCAATGAATCTGACATCAGGCGATGCATCCCCTACAGAAATACCCATTTTCCACAAGGGAGGCTGCTTGGCGTTGAAAGCCTGAACACATACACATCTAGAATATATTATGGCCTTGCATGCTGCGCTCGTCAACCGTTTTTGCACAATGTTGCATGGGTGGATCCCGTGCTGCTGCTGCTCTGGCCCACCATGATCCAGGCAGTGCAATTGAATGACCACAGGGGGTCTGAGGGCACGGAGGGACAGGGAGGGATGGCAAATTGTTCATTAATTGATGATTGGTTGGCAAGCACAACAGAATTGGACAGTGCGCTACATTATGATGGCGTATGGCGATTTTGATTCAGGCTTGTTGTGATGGTTTTGCCAAAAATGTGCTGGGGCCTTGACCGTGTTAGGGATTTGCTCCTGATTCCGCTCTGCACCGCTATGCTTCATCCCCCCATTTGTCGCTAGACCTAGAGTATCAAGGTGCTATCCTGCTGTCCGTGTGTGCATTCGGATAGCCCTTGACACCCTTCTCTCCACCCTGGGTGCCTGGGTCTTCCTGAATTGCATTCCCCCAAAAGTCAGAAGCCATGATTATTGGCCCGCCTGAGAAGGATACACCTGTGGGCAGATGTAAAATGGACGTGTGAAAACAGAGGCCCACTGCTCCCTGCCACCTGCCCTGGACAAGTATCATTTTCCGCCCAGGTACCAGTGACATAATCCCCTGATTCAGCGCCCAACCAGACTTTTGCTGCCCCACGGTGTTTGTGGTGCTGGTTTTGCAGTGCGCACGTGTGGGGACCGTTGGAATGTGCTTCCAAGTCTCAGTCAAGCATCTGGCCCATCTATGCGCAAAGCAATGGTGGTGGTGGGGGGTGGGGGTTGTGCAAGCAGTGGTTTTAGGCTCCAAGCTAGATTTATCAGGGGAAACAGCACACTTACTGACTCCTTGCCCCAGTCCAAATCAGTTGATTGGGACATGGATTGAAAGGGGATGCATGAATGGTCTGCACTTTTGCATCCATTTGCATGGAAACAAGTGGCATTGGTTGCCCCCCACACTGCATTTATGGCTCCTGTAAAGCCTCTGGACAGGAGCAACGGGATTGCTTTGTGGACCACTGCTCGTTCTCTCACCATGCAACCGATTTGCCCCATTCCCTATCATCCATCTTCCTCTTTTACAGGCCATTGCCTCTTGGTGCCCCCTTGCACCCTGTGCCATTCTTAACCACCTGAAAACTGCGTAGAAGTTGAACATTATGTGTTGGTACCACTTGGCCCTGAACAAAAGAATCCTTGTACAGCTCATGACTGATAAAAAGGGCTGCGCACTAGGGAACCAGGCAGTGCCCAGAAGCATGGGTGCGGGCATTTTTCAGGGACAGACACTCTCTCGTGTATCTATTTGATTGTGTGTCTTGGTTGTTTTCTGGGGTACTTTTTGGTTGCTAGAGTTGATGATTTCACCATCAGATGCCGCCCTTTGAAGCCGTATTCATTGTCCTGTTTTTCATGTGATTTACAATTTCTGAACTGGCTCTTGAAAGTATGGACATCCTGATGGTGGTTCTCTTCTCCAAAATGTTGCAAAGCGGAAGGGCTCTGCTTCGATCTTCTCTGTATCATGTAGTGATTCTGTGGTTTGGTTTATTGGATTCTCTCTTCTATTGCACCACGATGGGTAAAATGTAAGCGTCCACCAGGATTGTTCTAGTGTTGCAGCTGCCAGGCCTCCAATAGAAGTAGAGACAAAGAATCGTAGAGGTGCAGTACTGTGAATGCAAAGGAGCTGCTAGACATGCCCCGTTTATGTTCTTTTGTCTCTCTCTCGCTCTCTCTCTCTCTCTCTCTCTCTCTCGCTCTCTCTCCTATTGTCTCTGTATGGGTGTGTGTTTTTGGTGTTCACACATTATCCATCCGACTGTACCTGTGGAATTGTCTGCATCTATGAAAGTGTGCCGACCCCCCCACCCTCCAAGCCTTCCCTTCGCATCACGCCCACTCTTGTTCAATGAACAGTTTTTGTTAATTTGTCCAATGTTTCATGTTTGGACCCTCATCATTTCATAAGATATTGGGTAAGAGCAACGGTTTAGAGGTAAATCACAGTGTGCACCTCCTAGAAGGCGCCGAGAGATGTGCTTAGTGCAAAGAGTGGGTCTGAGCCCGGCAATGGTGGCAGATCTGCCCGATAAAGGGGGAGTGGAGACCTTTCCACCTGGTTTCAATTCGGATTGCTTTTCCAAAGGGTGCCACATGACGAGCTGCAATACACCGGGGATTGGGTGGAATAGTTTGAAAATTGGGCTGCGTCTATTGGGTTGTAGCTGCAACTGGTTTTCTTCCCGTATTTTCAGCTCGTTGTTCTGCCGTCAGCAACCGGTTTTCTTCCCGTATTTTCAGCTTGTTATTCTGCTGTCAGGGACCAAGTCATGGGTGGCCCCTTGTTATGTGTTCTCCAGATTGTAGCCGGCTGCTGCCAGGTCCCCGCTGGTGGGAAACCCAGAATGTGGCAGCATTGCATGATGTGCACTTCCGGAGTGCTCTCCCAACCTACTACACCGAGTTTGGTTCGCAAAAGGGGTCACGACGTTGTGGCATCTCATAGCTAATGGGAAGTTACGATGGATATAGCCATCCCATTGACTTGGCGTCCAATTTATGATGATGTTGCCCTGCGGGATTTGCGTGCAGCGTGGTAGCTTCCGTCTTATAAGATGCTAGCTATGCTTTAGCCTCTGCCAAAGCCAGAGGAGGTGGAGGCAGGGAGTCAATTTTCCAAGTTGTTTGTGCATGAGTTGCAGCGTAACTTCATGCGCAAATTGCTTTGGGGCAGGCGCACATTGGTTGCTAGAACTCAAAAGGTCTTTCACAGGCCAAAGTGCTTGCTATGCCTAGTAACTGAAATAGTGCGGCATGCGCAGCGAGAGCATCCTTTCTTCCTGATGGCAGCTGATTTCATTGTCAAGACATTTGGCCAGTGTGGGACATTAAAAGGCAAATGTGTGATCCTAGCACGTGTTGGTTGTGGAGTTGTTGCTCTCTGCAAACAACGCAGGGGTTGACCTTGGCAGCAGCGCGGGCGTCATGGTTAGTGCGCCGTGGTGCATGTTCGATGTGTCGGTGCGACATGCAGCAGTTTGCATCGATGTGGTCGCATGTGGTGGGGTGTTGGGTGTCTGTGTTTCAAATATCTTTTTACCGGCAAGAGGCGCAACATTTAGAGTTGTGCTTGGATCGGTTCCTGAGAGGAAAGCAAATGTTTCTTTTCAATCTGTCAGTCTGAGGTGTGGCAGGCAGTGAGAACAAAGGGACTACAAGTACCCAAGCATGATAAGTGGGCGCACATGCTGCTGAACATGTTTGCACAAATTGAGGCAAAGGTGCAAGTAGGGAAGTGGCTCATGTAGATGGCTCCAAAGATCAAAAAGAGAAAGTAGACTTTGCGGGATATGGGATGTGGTTTGGGGACGGGGGTGCCAGGGGGGTGCCAGGGCCAAGTAAGCTCCCATCCGAGTATGCCCCCATCCGTGTCACACAGAGGCAGTCCATTACCAGAGTAGAGCTCGATGTGGCTCCGAGGGCAGTGTCACAAAAGTTCCCATGAAGACCATTGCATCTGATCACACACTCGGAATTGGTTTCTTTGGTCTCACCTTCAAGCTCTAGAAATCAGAACAAAACAAGTGGGTGGGGGTCGCGGGTTCGTTGCTCATACTAATCTGTGGATTTGGCAACATTGGGGACAATGGCAATCTGCATTCGCACCAGTCAATCTCCGACAACATTTCTAGCAGCCCCGGCTCCACCCACACATCTACAGTTTGTTTATGTTTCACCACCTCCATCCTGGCCACTTTTGCCCTTTTGGAAGCTTGAGAGTCCACCGCCTCATTACGTGCCGCACCTACATGAGACAGCACCCAATGGATAGACGCATTGTCCCCGTACAATGTGATAATGACTCTGGGAGGTTAGGAATAACAAGCCTCGAGTCCAATATGATTGCATTGGTTTTGGTTGCATCTAAGGCAACAAAGAAACATGAAACCGTAAAAAAACATTCATTTCAACACAGACAAGAAAAACAAAAAAAAAGAGGTTGCATCGTGACTTTGTGACCCTCCCCCCTTTCCGCGTTTTGGTTGCCCTAACTGTGTGCGAAAGAAACCGTCTAAGATTCACCGGTCCCGACCATGGCTACTTTATTTGTATGTATGATGTGCTTGTAACTGCTACAACAGTACGCATACATATATGTCATATTGTATGGCTATTGCTTGTCACACATGTGATACTACGCAGTTGTTTGAATTATGCTTATAGATGTACTCTATACTCAGTTTGTGAAAAAAAGCGCGCCAAAGATCACTCCATGGGTGGAATCCAATGTACACAATATCATTTATCCAGTCTTTACCCTGGAGTAATCTTTGGCACGCTTTTTTGATTTTTTTTTACATCTTTTATGGGGCATATGATGCTGGCCTGACTTTGAGTGATCTTTGGAATGCTTTTTCTGATATGACCCTGAACATTGTTCCTTCTAAATGCCCATGTTTCTTCTTGTGTGCCTCGATATTTTTTCATTTATTACATTCCTTCATGCTTCCTTGGATTTGTTTTCACCATTATAGTCCACAATCGCTATTCAGTTCATTATCTGTTTATTTTGACTACGGTTTTACCCTTAGAGCGATCTTTGGCACGCTTTTTTTGATAATTGGTCTTTATGCACCGCTTACTCTACCCTTTCTCCCCTCTCTCTTTCTCCCCTGAGCATTATTTTTTTGTTTTTCATTTCAGTTGTGGCTATGCTGCTGTCAAGATCTGGAGCGGTCTTTGGCACGCCAAACCACAGCCCTCTCAAATGTCTTCCGGCGGGAACTCGCAAAGGCAAGGCCGCGGGGCAGGACCCGACCAACACAGCGGGGCCCGCCACCCGACCACACACCCGACCACGGGTTAGCGGATTGCCAACTAGTGGGACGAACACCAAGCCAAGATGCGGACCAAAGGAACATGGAGGACCGTGGGACGCAAATCATTGCTGCTTCCTTTTCGAAACCATTTCCAGCTTTTCAGTCATCCAAGATCCAGCTGTTGGTTTCATTGGTGCTCTAATCTAGGACTATGCCAACTGTTCGTTATTATTGGATGACCATTTCTAAGTACGGGCATCATCGGGTACCAATACAGGCACGGGGGGGTGGCCGGGCCCGGTCCTTGTATGCGATCCCCCCCAGCCCCCCCCCCCCCCCCCGGGTTTTGAAAGACAGTGGTGCCGGGTCGGCCACCAACAAGTGCCGCCACCGTTAAGTTTCTTGCTCAAACTTTGTGTGATTGTACTTCACACCCATAGGTATCATCCACCGAAATTTCACTCGAATCCGAAGCACCACAACGGAGTTCTGATTTTTACCCATTTCGCGCGTGCTGCGTGCTGCTTGCTGCTTGCTGCTTGCTGCTGCTGCTGCTAAACCTGGTAGGTCCACCATAGACACTAAAAAGGGTTATAAAACCAAGACTGGTTCCACCAGCTCGGCGACCCTAACCAAGACCGAATATTGGGACCGAGCTGGTGGGGGAGGGAACATCAGCTATGACTGGTGAGGGACATCAAGAATGATTCACACATGGATGGCTCTTGACAAAGTGAAATCAGCTTGCAAGTGAACCCCATCACCACGAGGCCCACTTTCAAGGCTTTTCGGACTTCTGAGGGGCCAAAATGCCCCAAAATGGGCTCAAAATGGGCTCCTTTCACCCGTTTGTGCACCCCAAATGGTCTAGGATGAGGTTTGGAAAAATGTGTTTTTGACCCATTTTTGACCCATTTCTGGTCCCAAAACAGCCCATTTTCAAGGCATTTTGGGATTTTTGGAGGACCAAAATGGGCCACCACAAGCTCAAAACGGTCCAAAAACACTTGTTTTAGCGTCGCACATGGTCTAGGATCATTTTTGAGAAAAGTCATCTTTTTGCCCCTACTGGACCCTGTTGACCCATTTGGGCACCCACCTATTTGGGCTTGAGCTTGCAGCTTGCCGCAACCTAGTGGGCCTAGGTATGGGGTTCTTGGCGTCCGTTTGGGCAATTGTGAGGCGTGGAAACCACAAAAAGTGGGGGGTTGCGGGTGGAGTAGGTGCCCTCGGAATCGCATTTTGAGCCATGTAGCCAAAGCTATGGCCTATTCTTGGTTTGTGGCTGTCGGCATTTGGAGCTTCTGGGGGCCTTTTTGGGCCGTTTCCGGGACATATCATGGAGTTAGAGGGCCGCAAAGAGCTCGTTGACACGGGGAAGTCAAGCGGCACGTGGAGTGTACCCACCGTTTCCCTTCGTTTGGCCGTTTTGAATGTGGTCCGGGGTATTTTTGGCCCCAAAATGGCTGTTTTTGGCCCTAAACTGCACTTTTTTGAAACTGAGGTCCGCCACTTGCGAATCCCGTTCCCGGCCGCCACCGTTGAGTTTCTTGCTCAAACTTTGTGTGATTGTACTTCAGACCCATAGGTATCATGCACCAAAATTTCAACCAAATTCAAAGCACCACGGCGGAGGTCTGATTTTTACCCATTTCGCGCGTGCTGCTGCTTGCTGCCGCTTGCTGCTTGTTGCTGCTGCTAAACCTGGTAGGTCCACCCTAGACACTAAAAAGGGTTATAAAACCAAGCCTGGTTCCAGTAGCTCGGTGACCCTAACCCTAGGGCTAACCCTAACCCTAATCAAGACTGAATATTGGGACCGAGCTGGTGGGGGAGGGAACATTAGCTATGATTTGTCAGGGACATCAAGAATGAATCACACATGGATGGCTCTTGACAAAGTGAAATGGACTTTT
The DNA here is from genome assembly GCA_964036045.1 of Eutreptiella sp. 'Long Island Sound 2002'. NCBI lineage: Eukaryota > Euglenozoa > Euglenophyceae > Eutreptiales > Eutreptiaceae > Eutreptiella > Eutreptiella sp. 'Long Island Sound 2002'. Next base: position 146,892,391 of record OZ038382.1, on the reverse strand, counting down.
GAGGGGCCAAAATGCCCCAAAACGGGCTCAAAATGGGCTCGTTTCACGTGTTTGTGCACCCCAAATGATGTAGGATGAGGTCTGGAAAAATGTGTTTTTGACCCATTTTTGACCCATTTCTGGTCCCAAAACAGCCCATTTTCAAGGCATTTTGGGATTTTTGGAGGACCAAAATGGGCCACAACCACCTCAAAACGGTCCAAAAACACTTGTTTTAGCGTCGCACATGGTCTAGGATCATTTTTGAGAAAAGTCATCTTTTTGCCCCTACTGGACCCTGTTGACCCATTTGGGCACCCACCTATTTGGGCTTGAGCTTGCAGCTTGCCGCAACCTAGTGGGCCTAGGTATTGGGGTCTTGGCGTCCGTTTGGGCAATTGTGAGGCGTGGAAACCACAAAAAGTGGGGGGTTGCGGGTGGAGTAGGTGCCCTCGGAATCGCATTTTGAGCCATGTAGCCAAAGCTATGGCCTATTCTTGGTTTGTGGCTGTCGGCATTTGGAGCTTCTGGGGGCCTTTTTGGGCCGTTTCCGGGACATATCATGGAGTTAGAGGGCCGCAAAGAGCTCGTTGACACGGGGAAGTCAAGCGGCACGTGGAGTGTACCCACCGTTTCCCTTCGTTTGGCCGTTTTGAATGTGGTCCAGGGCTTTTTTGGCCCAAAAATGGCTGTTTTTGGCCCTAAACTGCAGTTTTTTGAAACTGAGGTCCGCCACTTGCGAATCCCGTTCCCGGCCGCCACCGTTGAGTTTCTTGCTCAAACTTTGTGTGATTGTACTTCAGACCCATAGGTATCATGCACCAAAATTTCAACCAAATTCAAAGCACCACGGCGGAGGTCTGATTTTTACCCATTTTGCGGCTGCTGCTTGTTGCTGCTGCTAAACCTGGTAGGTCCACCCTAGACACTAAAAAGGGTTATAAAACCAAGCCTGGTTCCAGTAGCTCGGTGACCCTAACCCTAGGGCTAACCCTAACCCTAATCAAGACTGAATATTGGGACCGAGCTGGTGGGGGAGGGAACATTAGCTATGATTTGTCAGGGACATCAAGAATGAATCACACATGGATGGCTCTTGACAAAGTGAAATGGACTTTTGAGGGGCCAAAATGCCCCAAAATGGGCTCAAAATGGGCTCGTTTCACGTGTTTGTGCACCCCAAATGATGTAGGATGAGGTCTGGAAAAATGCGTTTTTGACCCATTTTTGACCCATTTTTGGTCCCAAAACAGCCCATTTTCAAGGCATTTTGGGATTTTTGGAGGACCAAAATGGGCCACCACAAGCTCAAAACGGTCCAAAAACACTTGTTTTAGCGTCGCACATGGTCTAGGATCATTTTTGAGAAAAGTCATCTTTTTGCCCCTACTGGACCCTGTTGACCCATTTGGGCACCCACCTATTTGGGCTTGAGCTTGCAGCTTGCCGCAACCTAGTGGGCCTAGGTATTGGGGTCTTGGCGTCCGTTTGGGCAATTGTGAGGCGTGGAAACCACAAAAAGTGGGGGGTTGCGGGTGGAGTAGGTGCCCTCGGAATCGCATTTTGAGCCATGTAGCCAAAGCTATGGCCTATTCTTGGTTTGTGGCTGTCGGCATTTGGAGCTTCTGGGGGCCTTTTTGGGCCGTTTCCGGGACATATCATGGAGTTAGAGGGCCGCAAAGAGCTCGTTGACACGGGGAAGTCAAGCGGCACGTGGAGTGTACCCACCGTTTCCCTTCGTTTGGCCGTTTTGAATGTGGTCCGGGGCTTTTTTGGCCCCAAAATGGCTGTTTTTGGCCCTAAACTGCACTTTTTTGAAACTGAGGTCCGCCACTTGCGAATCCCGTTCCCAGCCGCCACCGTTGAGTTTCTTGCTCAAACTTTGTGTGATTGTACTTCAGACCCATAGGTATCATGCACCAAAATTTCAACCAAATTCAAAGCACCACGGCGGAGGTCTGATTTTTACCCATTTCGCGCGTGCTGCTGCTTGCTGCTGCTTGCTGCTTGCTGCTGCTGCTAAACCTGGTAGGTCCACCCTAGACACTAAAAAGGGTTATAAAACCAAGCCTGGTTCCACCAACTCGGTGACCTTAACCCTAACCCTAAACTCCCCCCCCTCACCCCTGGCTGGACACCCCCATAACCCCCGGCCAGACCCCCCCCCGTGACCCCTGGTAGGAACACCCCCCCCCCCCGACCCCCGGGAGGAACACCCCCCCGCCCCGACCCCCGGCTGGACCCCCCCCCCCCGAGTTTTGAAAGATAGTTGGGGGGTGGGTCGCATCAGGACCGGTTGTGGTCACCCCCCCGTGAGTACAGGTGTCTGCCGTGTCGAAGCTACAGATTACACTTCGCTCACGGTTGTGCGCAATGTCACTTTATTTGAGGTGCCCGCATGGATCCTTTCTCTTTCAGAAAATTCCTCCTGAGTGGAACATATGATTCAAGCTGTGTATTCTTCATTGAAGCCCTTGCTAGCAGGGATGCACTTCTGTTTGTGAATTTTGTACAGGGGCTACGATGAGACAGCCGGACACACAGAACTCTAGGGGATTTTCATGCGCAGTGGGGGCTCCTCAAAAGTGGTCATGACACTAAACAATGGTTTGGGGTGTTCAAGGATGAGTGCTTCAATTTGTGGTGCTGCATGCATCAACACTGCATGCCAGGTGCTTCTAGACAAACTGATGGTACCGGTGGGATGAGTTGCAATGTGCGTAGGAAATGGACTTGGTAGGCTATCTATAAGTCTTGATGCAAACCCACGGGCACTTGCACTACCTGTGCCTATCTTTCGCTTGACGGGTACAACATGCGATCCAGGCTATGCAAGGCACATCAACTCCACCCCCCCCCTCCCCTAATGTACCCCCCAACACGGAATGCAATGCCCCCCCCCTTTGCTTTTTAATTAGGTCACACCCCCCCCTTGGGGGGGGGGGGGCTGGTCAAAAAATGACGTGTTCATGCACACCCTCCAAAGCTACCCAGCTTCGCACCTCCCACATCCCGGAAAGAAGCAGCCTCAAAGCACATGACCAGGAGCTGCAGATGAGAACAACAAGCCAAAGCGGCATGCCACCCCCACCCCCCCCGCCAACAAACCACAACATGCATGTGGGCTGCATTACTTTGCAACCCCTTACACGAAGGGGAGTGGTATAGAAGGAGAACCTTTGAGACAAAAAATATTTGACAAACACCTATATTTCTAGTTGGTGGTTTCAATAGCTGTACAGACACAAGGGAGGGGGTGCACCGTCCACGCACCGTGCGTCTTTTTATTTCGATAATTTACCTTACCCTATTGCTTTTGAGGTGCTATGTTGCCGAGATATTACCCATTACACCCTAAATACCCTAAATGCCGTGGCAACTGCATCGTACATCTTATCCCTTTGTCTATACCTTAGCAACACAATGTCATTGTCTTGGATTCACATTGGATTCACCTCTGTCTTCTATCAGTACAACACTGCAAATGAGCGGGCTCTTGCTACTGTTTTGGCCCTTCTCAGCACCTTGGTGATTATGTATGCATATAGTAGGAGGTGAATAGGAAGCCAATGATTCATCTGCATGACCGTGAACCTTGTCTACACTTGAACCTCAGGAACAACATGCTTTAGTGGATGATTGGTCACCCTTCCCGACCCCAAACCTGATGGACATCATGCTTCTATGGATGGACAATCACGCCCCACCCACCCTCAACTTGATGGACCGGGATAGACCTATGGAGCGAAAGGGTCCAAAGGAAAGCAGAGAGAAGTGGAGAGGTAGGTAGGTAGGTGCACTCGGTCGTGGAGAGGCGCCCCATGGTTCCCCCTGGCGTCGCCCCTGTGACGAACAGGAAGAGGCTTCGCGCGTGAAGAGGGGAGGCGGCTTACTTCCCGCTAGACCTGACTGTTGGCCCCCAACAAAGCGGCCCCGGGCTACGCCGGGAGGGCTGATCGCCGCCAGCGTGACATGCTTGTCTCGCCGGGAGGGTGTGCCCCCGTGCTTGCGCACGTCCCCTCCTTTGGGCGGAACCCTAGGGGTTCACCGGACTTCCTGGCGTATCCCGTTCCCAAGGCGTGCATGCACGTTCCTGGTACTAGGGTTCCGAGGCGCTTGGGTGTCGCACGCTCCGCCTCGAGTCCCAAAGCAGCGCAGGCCTTAGGATGCAGCCTTACCCCCGGGCTCCGGATCTCGTTTGGCCGGGTCACCTGCATGGCACGGGCTGCCTCAGTGCCCGGGCTGTGGGCACTGGGTTTCCTACTGTTGTGTGGTGTTTGTGTTTGGGTCCGGTTGGCGGTTGGGTGCGGGTTTTGTTAACCCCGTCTGTCCTGGCTGGGGTTTAGGGTGGGTGCTTTTGGGCTCGTTTTGTGGTGTTGTCCCCCTAGTGTCGGCTATTTGTGGTGTTCGTGGTTGGGCTTCGGTTTCGGTCTGCTTTTGGGACGTGTGTGGTTTCGTGGGCGTCCCGCTTGCCCCCCGCCGTTTCCGGTTCCGGCGCGCGGTGTGGGCGTGTGTGCCGGGCCCGGGTCTCGCCTGTGCCCAGTCCGTCTTGGCTGGGTTGTCGGGGTGTGTGTTTTTTTTTTTTTTTTTTCTTTTTTTTTTTTTTTTCGGGTTTTGTGGTCTCTGTCCCTCCATCCCTTTTCTTTCGGGCTGGGCTGGTGGCTCTCTTTTTTTTTTTTTTTTTCCTTTTCCCCGTGGTCCGCTGTTACTGGCTTGGTGTTGCCGGTTTTGGGGGGGTGGTTCGCCTGTGCCTCTGCGGGGGTCCCCCCTTTTTTTTTTTTTTTTTTTTTTTTTTCCGTCTGGGGGGGGGGGGCCTGGCCGCCTTTGGTGGTGTTGGCGGGTGGTTGGGCGGCTGTGGGCTGTTTTCGTGCCTTTTCCCCTTCCCCCCTCCCCTTTTTTTTTTTTTTTTGGGGGGGGGCTTGCCTGTTCCTCCCTCTGCCTTCCCTGGGCTGGCGCACGCACTGGCCTGTATTCAGTGTTGTCTTCCGGGCTGCTGTCTTCAGTTGGGTTCTGTGTGGCCATGTTCCGGCCCCATGGGTCGGGTGGGCTCTGTACACTGTGGGCTCGGCGCCCCTTCTTGCTGGGTTAGGTCCTGGCTCTGCGGCTGGGCGGCTGCGCCAGGCGGCTGCTGGTGGTTTTGGGTTAGGGGGCTGGGGTTGCTCGTGTCCTTACCCCTCCGCGGTGCCGGCTGTAATCTTCTGGGTGGTCCGTCACCGTTGTCGCCTGGCGCTCTGTGGTCCCGTGTGTGGCCTGTGGTGCCGGTGTGCGGCGTGGTGGCGCGGCGCCTTCCCGGGTGTGCGGTGGCTGGCTTCGGTTAGTCCCTCAGGTTAGGGTCAGTTGTGTCGTGTTGTGCCGCTCTGTGCCGCGTCGCGTCGCGTCGTGCTGTGGTGCGTTGCTCTGTGGCGCGCTGTGGTGTGGTGTGCCGTGGTCTCGCGTGGTGCCGCGGTGGGTCAGTGGAGGTCAGCCTGGCCTGTGTGGGTCGGTTAGGTCTTCGGGAAATTCTGCTGAATGATCACGGTGTCCTTGGGGCGTGCACACTGACTCTCACCCATGGACTCAATCTTCACCGGGCCTCGCAGACAGGCAGGTGTACTCGGGGTGTAGGAAAAGCGTTCCTTCTCCAAGGCAGACAAACAGACATCAGGAGTCGGACGGTGGAGGTGGCTTCCGAACGCTGTTTGAGTGGCGAATGGCTTTCACTGCAGCTCGGCTGCGCCGGCAGGGTCCGGGTCGGTGCCGCCGGCAGGGATGAGCGCACACTGTAGGGTCAGGGGGATGTCCATATCTCCGGTGCTGGACTGCTGGGGTCCGGGGCATCGGTAGTATTCTTGGTACTTCCAGTCTGCACGGCGCTCGGAGATGGCGTTGAAGGGGGGCACCGTCCAGCAGCACCAAAGCCTTCGCGATCGATCACAGCGTTCCGTTTCCCCTTGCGATGTTCGATATTCATCATGGACGGGATCGGTGCGCCGCCGCAGTGCCATTCCTCCACTGGTCGCAACAGGTTGGTGACGGACGCCCTCACGGACGTGAGACCAGCCGAGATCAAGCCCCCGTAGCAATACTCTGCGTCAAACCGCGACGGTAGCGCAGCCCGGCCCTTATAGCCCATGGTGTGGTCGCGTGACGGTCCGTGGGGTTGCCCTCCCTGGGGGCCTGTGCCTTGGTCTCGTGTCCTCTGGGGCTGTCGTGGTGCCCTTTTCCTCCGTGTCTTGGTCCCCGTTCCCGTTCCTTCCTGGTTCTTGGGTGGTGTCCTGACCCCATGTGGTGTCGCTTCCGGCGCCCTGTCCCTGCGTGTGCCTGCCCTCACTTGGGGCCCTTCCGTGCCCTCTTGCCTGTGTGGTCCTTGGTGTCCCTTGCCCTTCCCTTGCCCTTGTCCTGCCCCTTCCTGGTGTGGTGGTGGTGGGAGGGGCGGGGTGGGGAGGGGGCGCCGGTGGCCCAGGCTTGGGGGTGGGTGGCCTGGAGCCACCGGCGGAGGACTTGGGGGGTGTAGGGGGGGCGGAGGCCCTGGACCGCATCGCGGAGGAGGGCCTCCCATGCCGCTTGCGGCATGATGGTCTCCGGGGCGGCCTCATTGGGGTTTGCGGGGGTGCGGGTGCGCACCTCCTCGAAGGTATGCACCGTGTGCACCCCTCTGTGTCTTCCCGCTCCCCCGGCCCATTTTACCCAGCGGCGGAGCTCCTGCAGAGCGGAGGGAGACCACCAGGCGAGGTGGGCGGGGGCCCGGGGGGGGGAGGGGTCCGTGCCTGGGGTCCTGGAGCGGCGGGGGGAAGATGTGGACCTGCGGTGGTGGCGGGGGTGGCGGTGGGTGGGGGAGCGGGAGCGGCGGCGGCGGGGGCTGGGGGTGGAGGACGGGTACGGGCGGAGGGGGGAGCGGGAGGGGGAGGTGGACATGGGGCGGCGGTGGCGCGCTCGGTGGCTTCCGGGGGAGCGGGAGTGGTGGTGGCGGGGGCTGGGGGTGGTGGATGGGTACGGGTGGCGGGGGGAACGGGGAGCCCGGCGGGGCGTGTGGGGGGAGGGGGAGGTGGACGTGGGGCGGCGGCGGCGTGCCTGGCTGCGTCGGGGGGAGCGGGAGTGGTGGTGGCGGGGGCTGGGTGGCCGGTGGGGGGAGGGGGAGGGGGACATGGGGCGGCGGTGGCGCTCGCGGTGGTGCCCGGGGGAGCGGGAGCGACGGGAGCGGGGTCCCTGGGGGTCGTGGTGGTACCTGGGGGAGCGGGAGCGGCGCGAGTGGGTGGTTGAGGCGCGGTGGGAGTGTGGGTGCCGTGGGCGAGTGTGCCGTGCGGGGGGGGAGCGGGAGTGCCGCCGCTTGCGGGACCGGCCCTCGTCGCTCGAGTCGGGCCAGTCCGGAAGCGTCGGCGGCCTCTGGGGGGGCTCGCGCGGCGCCGCTTGGGGGGGGAGGTCCCCCGTCGTCCTTGGGGCCCCTTCGGCCATCGGATGGTGGCCGGGGGGGTACGGGGCGTCACGCGGTGCTGGTTGGGGGGGGAGATCCCCCGTCGTCCATGGGGCCCCCTCGGCCATCGGATGGTGGCCGCGGGGGTACGGCTGGTACGGGGGTGGTGGCTGGTACGGGGGGGGGGGTGGGTATGCGAGCGGGGCGTTCGGCGGCTGCCATCCCGTCCGCTGGTGCTGTTGGTGTACGGGGGGTTGTGGCCCGGTGGGGTAGGGCGGTGGGCAGTGGTAGTGGTGGGGGTGGTGTTGGTAGTGGTGGTGGTGGGGCCGCTGGTGGTGGTGGTGTGTGTAGTGGTGGGGTTGGTGTTGCGGGTATGGCCCATGGAGTCCTTGTGGGTTTTCCGGTCCCCCTTGTGGGGGTGGGGGGGTGGGCATCGTGGGCAGTCCCCGGGGCTGCACTATGTGGTGGGCATGGAGGAAGGGTTGGGGGGCGGGCTTGACGGTGACGATGGTTGAGGGGTCCCACGTCCCTGGGTCGGTTTGGCCGGCGGTGGTGGTGGTTTGTGGGGGATGGATGACGGGGCGTTTGATGACGGGGATGTTGACGAGGGTTTGGAGGGGGTCGTGCTGGGTGGCCGTCTCCGCGGTGGTGGTGGGTGCCGGCGGGAGGGGGGCGCGGGTCGTGGTGGGTGGGGGGTCCTGGCTTGGGCGAGGGCTTGGGCGGGGGTGGTATCGGGTGGTTTTGTGTCGTTGCGTATGCGGTGTTGTGTGTGGTCGCGTGGGCGCCGGCTTGGGTTTGGGGTTGGGTTTGGGGTCGGGGTCCGGTTTGGGTTTGGGGTCGGGTTTGGGGTTGGGGTCCGGTTCCAGGTTGAGGAGTACCTCTGTCCGGAGGTGTGAGGGCGTCGATGCCGGGTCGGGGGTCGTCCCGGTGGGTTGCCGGGGTGCCTGAGTCGCCTGTGTGGGGGTTGGGGGGTTGGTGCGTGCGGCCGCGGCTGCGGCTTTCGCCGTGGCCTTGAGGATGAGTTTGGCGGGGAGGGGGGGGTCGGAGGATGAGGTGGAGGAGGTGGACGAGGCTGAGGACGAGGAGGAGGTGGTGGACGCGGGTTGGGCTGTGATGCGGGCGGGCTTGCGGGCGGCGGCTTCTGCCGCGGCCACGGCGGGGAGGATGGAGGGCATCTCCCCGGGTTGTAGGTTGGGGGCGGGCGGCTGGGGGGGCCCGGTCGTGACCTGGCGGCCCGGCGGGCCGATCTGGTCGGCTGCGGCGGGGGAGGGAGGCGCGGGGCTGCGGCCTTCTCTTTCTGGGCTCGGCTGGGCCCGGGTCCTGCAATGTGCGAGGTCGTGTGGGTTTGTGTCAGCGGGGGGGAACAGTTCGCGTGGGCTGCATTCAGGGGCCGGGGGGGGTGGGCCTGGGTCCTCCGGGGTGTGTGTGGGGGGCGTGGGCGGGCCACTGGGTGGGGTGGGCGTGCCGCGGGGCGTGGGGCTCCCCTTGGCGGGTGTGTGTGGGTTGCCGAGTGTGGGGGGCGGTGAAGGGTGGCCGGTGGGTGGGTGTGTGGCGGGCGTGTGCTGGTGTTCGGGCGGGTGGGGGAGGCCCGTGTCGCGGGGCCCGGGGGTGCGCGCGATAGTGGGCGTGTGTGGGTCTCCGGTTGAGCAGCGAGAGGGGGGGGGCATGGGCGGGGATTGTGCGGGGGGTTGTGCTGCGCCGGTGTATGTGTCCGCTTGCTGCGCGCTTGCGTGGGCAGTTGTAGGCCGGGCGGTTTGGAGGAGAAGCTTGCCGTCTTCTGCTGCCGCGGCAAGGATTTCGCAGACGAGCGTTCGTATCTGGTGGACCTCTTGGTCAGTGGTGGGAAGGGGGCATGCTAGCTTTGGGCTAAGACCCGCGCGGTTGAGGACCCTGTGGATGGCGTGGTACCCGCAGGTGAGGGACTGCTGCGGCCTGGGGGGGGGGTTTGGTCGTGTGTCCGGGCCTGCTTCGACTTGTGTGTGGGCGGTGGGGATGGCCCAAACCCAGGGCACGGTCCCCGTGGGTGGCCAGTGGCGCTGGATCCAGTGGGTTAGGCAGAGCATGGACAATCCCAGGTGGTAGCCCGCCTTCCCTGAGGTGATTTGGGCCAGGGCGCGGGCTGGGGGCGTGTCCCCTGGCTGGAGGAGACCCCTGAGGATCCTGTGCTGGGTGGTGGGGTCCCCCACTGCCCCTGGTGGGGCGGTCTCCGGGGCGAACATGGTGTCTGTCCCCTGGATGATCCATTGCGGGCCGTGGGACGTAGCCATAGCGGCTATCACGTAGTAGTGGCCGCGCTCGAGGACTGTAACCCAGACCTCCGGCGGGGGGTGGTCACTGTCTGTAGGTGGGGGGGGGAGGTCGTCGTCCGGGGTGCGGAGGCCGGCGGCGCGGAGGGCGGTGTCGCGGTTGGGCGCGGTGGCCTGTTCCCACTGCTCCGGGTGGTTCGGGTCCGCTGGGTGGTCCGTCTCCGCTTGGGCCCGCCGTAGGCGTACGGTCCCTCGACGCGTGACGTTGCTGCCGGTGTCGTGCGTCAGGGCCTGGCCCCACTCGATGGGGGGGATCCAGATGGGCTGGCCCCGGGTGTGTTTGCGGGCTCGCCAGAGCACGAGGTCTACTACGGTCTCGTGGAGGCCGCTGCCTGGGGTGGTCAGGTCCCGGAGGGCTTTGACGGTGAGCTTGGTCCAGTCCTCTTGTAGGCGGTACCAGCCCAGGGGGGTGGTCGGGGCCCTGTCTTGGAGGGTCGCTCGGAGGAGGTCGGGGTCGCGGATGGTGGCCGGTGTGAGGGGAGGGTGTCCTGGGTCCGGGGGGGGTGGGCTGGATGGGCTGCCGGGGTCTTGCGCGTCTACGTCGATGGATGGTTGGCCCTGGCTGGGTTCGGCCGGACTGGGCGGTGCCGGGTGGCTTCTTGGGTGCGAGACGGGTCTCGGGGCGCTGTGGTGGTGCCTTGGAGACCTGTGGATGGAGACGGGGGGCGCGTGCGGGGCGCGGAGCGGGTTAGTGGACGTCTGGGTCATGCACGGCATGGTAATGGATGAGACGCTGCATGTGTTCCCTGGCGGTGGGGTCGGTGAGTTGTTCCGCGTGTGTTAGCAGGAGGTGTTTGCGGTGTACCATTTGGGCTGCTGCTCTGCGGACCGCTTCTAGCTGGAGGTGTGCTGCTGCTTCCATGGGGCTTTCCGTGTGTTTGGTGAGGTGTCGGTGCAGGGCCTGTGTCACTGCCCCTCTCATGGTGGCTTCTTTGATCAGGGGGTCCCGGAAGAGGTGCTCGGTGGCCTGGTGTGCGTGGCTGTGGGCTGGCCATCCTTCGTGTTGCCGCAGGGTTTCCGCCGGGGACCAGCCCACTAGGGTGTCCCTGTCTGTATGGAGGGGGCATTTCTTGAAGTGTTCCCAGTCCTCCGGGGTGGTGTGGTCGCATGGGCAACGGGTGTGTTCGCCGGGGACGTGAATGTGCTTGCGGGCGAGCCATCTGGCGACCCTGGTGAGGAAAGGCAGCTGCTCCCTGAGGAGCTGGATGCGTCGTTTCTGGAGGTGGGCTGGGACGTTTGCTGGGCGGAGCGCTGAGTGGTAGAGGGGGACTTGCAGTCTGTCCTGGAGCTCCTGGATGTGCGCCCGGCTGTCTGCGTCGCCGAGCACGCGGGCGAGATGTTGGACGGGGTTGGGGTAGTGGTACGCTCTGTCGTGGGAGGAATAGGGGGCGTCCTCTGGTACCCAGTCCGGGGTCTGATGGGGCTCGGGTACAGGGGGCACGTGTTGGAGGTGTGTGTGGTTGCGGCCGAGGTCAGGGATCTGGAGGGCTGGTAGGTGTGTTGTGCGCTGGTGTACTGCCTGGTTGTCGACCTTACCATTTCCGTATTGGTGCCTGTGGGACTCTTGTTTCACGATGTGGAGTTGGACGTAGGGGGGAAGGCTGCGTAGGGCTTTCCAGAGTAGCAGTGCCTGGGTGCCGAGGCTCGTCGCGGTTGCTTTGTGAAGTGGTTGCCTTGCTATGCGGAGGAGCAGGTGCGTGTCGACAGTGGCGTCTACCACGAACCAGACCCGGACGATGTGCGGGGAGTGGGCGGGTAGGTGGGCCGCGACCTCGGTGATGGCGTCGGCCATGGCCCCTAGCTCCCCGTGGGAAGAGGCCCCATAGGTGGTGTGGCCCGTGTGGTGGTCCATGTGGTAGTGTTCCCCGGTGTGGGTTAGTTGCAGGGTGGCCCCCCCGGTGATGGGCGTGAGGGCGGATTCGCCTGAGGCGTCGGTGAAGAAGAGCCGGTCCGCCGGTGATGGCTGTGGGAGGCGGCATGGGTTCATGGGCAGGTAGGCGTATATGGCAAGGCCCGTGGCGAGGTGGGCTACTGGGGTTGTGGGCTGTAGGATGGGGGTGGCGTACACCCCTATTCCTTTGGAGATGATGTGCTTTGCTTGGGGGGACAGGGCTATGAGTCCCTGCTCCGGCTGTCCTTGTGTGAGGTAGGAGTAGATGTAGTGGAGGATGTAGGCTGTGTCGGGGTTTAGGTCGTGGCATGTGAGGGTTTGTGTTCGGTGCTCCGGTGTGTGGCAGGAGTGGTGGAGTGGATAGTAGGGGTGCTCGTGTTTGCCCGTTCTGCCTGGCTCGTACATGCTGTACCGGATGGCGACCCCTGCCGGGTCGGGGCGGGGGCATGTGGGTGTAGTGGTGAAGAGCCATTTGGGCGCGTGGTCGGGGTTCCATGCTACCGTGGGGTTAGTGTCGGTGCGGTGGAACCATGGGGCTATCCATGCGTAGGCCTGTGGTGGCAGGTGGGTCGTGGGGTGGGTGTGGTGGCGTGCTATGAGGTGTAGCACGGGCCATGGTGCGGTTGGTGCCTCGGGGTCACAGGCCCAACATGTGCGTGGCATGCTCTGGGAATCTTGGGGGACCTTTGGTAGGTCTCGGGCGGTCATGTGGTGTTTCGGTATGCGCCATTTTGCCCCGTGGTGGATGACGGTGGTCTGCGTGGGTTTGGCTTCATTCGGGGCCAGTAGTAGGGTTAGTGGTGGGACTGGGCCCGTTACTGGGGGGACGGGTTCGTGCTTCGATCCGGTGGGTGCGTAGGGCGGTGTCTCTGGGATGGGTCGCGGGTGTTGTCTTGTGAATTCTCGGTAGGCTTTGCGCATGTCTTTGTTGCCCGGTAGAGTGTGTCCCGCTGTTCGTGCCGTCTGTGTGAGGTAGTGGTGGAAGAGGCGGTATTGTGGCCATTCGGGAAGCTGTAGAAAGGGGGTGTGGTGTGCCCCGCTGTGGTGCAGGACCCGCATTTGGGCGAGGGTGACGTATACTACGGTGATGGAGGCCCCGACAAGGTCTATGGTGTGGATGGTGCCCTTGGGGTGGTGGTGGAGGTCCCCGCAGAGGACCGCTAGTGGCCCTTTCTCCGGGCACGTGTGGTTGGTGAGTATGGCGTGGTGTGGGGATGGGAGCAGAAGCTGCAGGTGGTTCCACAGGCGGGTGTTCATGTTGGTGGGCATGCCCGTCTGGTGGAGTACCCAGCGCGGGCATGTGTTGCGGGCCCGTTGTGCGGCTTGGAGGCGGATGGCGGTGACCTCGCGGACCTCCGGTGAGTGGTTGTGGGTCATGCGGTGAAGGAGGAGGGCGGTGTGTCTGGTATAGGCCGCTTTCACCTCGTCCCCTATGGCGTCTCCATAGTGGGGCCATGCCGCTCGGATGGCGCGGGTGGGTATGGAGGTGGGCCAGCCCCCGTGTGCTGCCCATGCCTTGGTCACGGCGCGTGTGGCCGGCTGGAGGGCGGTGGTGGGGTGTGTTAGGTGGAGTGCTTGGAAGCCTATGGAGGCGTTCAAGACCCCGGTGAGGTAGTACGCCAGGCTCTGGTGGGACAGGGAGAGGGCCTTGGTGGTCGGGGACGCATATCTGGGGAGATGGGCGAGGTGTGACTGCAACTTGGGAGGGAGGGTGGCGTCCTCAGGGTTGGCGGCCTGGACTACCCCCAGGTGGGTGGTGGTCGTCACGACTTGCATGGGGGGCCCTTGTGGCCCCAGGGTGGGAGGTGTGGCAGACCCCTTGATCATGGCCACTGACTTTGTGGGGTGGACGATGAGGTTGTTGTGGGAGAGGTAGGAGACGGTCACGTCCAGTAAGTCGTTGGCCTGTTGGGTGACCGTTGGTCCGGGGTCCGGGGCATGGGGGTCGTGTGGGGTGTGCGCGACGGTGAGGTTGGTGTCGTCCGCGAAGCCGACCAGGGGGGAGAGGAGGGGGTAGGGCGCGTAGGCCGGGTAATCCTGCTCGATTGCGAGGGCCAGGGGGAGCGTCACTAGAAGGTACAGGAAGGGGCCCTCTGCTCCCCCTTGGGGGACCCCGCTGCCTGGCTCCAGGAAGGGGGTGAGGCCTGCTCCTGTGCGGACCGTGTATTTGCGGGTGCGGATGTAGTCGGAGGTGAAGTTGTAGAAGGGGAGGCCTAGGCGTTTCCACACCGCTTCTAGAAGGAGCCAGGGGGTGTTCGGGAAGGCTCCCTTGACGTCTAGGGAGGCGATGATGAGGTCCACCGGGTCCATGTCCGCGATGGTGTCCTGGAGGAAGATGGCCTCGTGTGGGGAGCGGCCTGGGATGGCCCCCCAGAGGCTCGCTGGTATGTGGGGGTCCAGGTGGGGGCGGATGCGGCGCAGGAGGATGGTCCAGACGATTTTGACCTCCGTGACCGCACAGACTATGGGGCGCCAGTTGTCCGGGTTCGCCCAGTCCCCTTTTTTGTAGAGGGGGCGGACAACGTTTGCCCAGTCTGGTGGCAGGGGGGTCCGCCCCGTGACGATGTCCCAGAGGCGGTGGGCGAGGATGCGGAGGAGGTGGGCGGGGAGGTGGTAGTATGCCTCTGCAGGGAGGCCGTCGTAGCCTGGGGTTTTGTGTTGCCGGAGACTGTGGATGGCCTTCCGGACTTCGTGGATGGTGAAGGGGCGTTTTTCCAGGTGCCTCCTCTGGGCGTGGTTGAAGACCCGAGGGAGGCGGTCGATTTTGGCCTGGGTGTCCGGGTCCAGTGTGTCTTGGGTGGGGGTGTGTTGCCGGAGGAAGCTGTCTTGGGTGGCTTGGAGCACTGTGGCTGGGTCGTTGGTGAGGGAGCCGTCCTCCTGCCGGACCGTGGTGATGGTGCGGTGGCCGGTATCGGTCATGGCGTCGTTGAGGTGGCGGATGGCCTTGTAGGGGAGTTCGTGTTGCGCATACCGTTCGTGTTCCTGGGCGATGCGCTGTTGCCTGTGGATGTGCCACCGCTGCAGGTCCGCCCTGATTTGGGCTATGTGTGTCCTGCAGTGGTGTATCTGGTGGCGGGTTTGGGGGGTGTCGGTGTGGAGGAGGGTCGCCAGTTGTTGCTTCGCATGCCAGAGGTCATGGAGCATGTCCCCCAGGGCCGTGGGTGGTTGGTCGTCGTCTGTGTGGGGGTGTTGCTGGAAGCCGCTGGCGACGGCGGCCGTGCGCATGGCTGTGAGTAGGTCGGTGGGGTCTGGTTGGATGCGCCGGGCGCGGTCTATGGCCCTGTGATATTGGGACCAGGCATGCTTGTCATGCAGCGGGGGCATCTTCAGGGGGGGTGGTAGGCCTTGGTCCGCATCTTCTGGGGGGCTGGGGGGAAGGTTGGGGATGGTGAGGCGGATGTGCAGGGGGCTATGGCCTGTGGGTCCCAGCGGGAGGGGCCCATATCGGGCCTCCGCTCGGATGATGGTGGTGGGGTCGCCATAGCATACGTCGATGCGGGATGGGGCGGCATCCGTTTGGTGGGGGAAGTGGGATGGTTGGCCTTCGAGGCTGGCTGTCAGGTCCACGAGCCCCAGCATTTCGATGGTGTCGCGGACTGCTTGGTCCTGGGGTGTGGCCTGTCCTCCTCGGTCTGCTGGGGTGGGGGCGGCGTTCATGTCGCCGATGATGACTGTGGGGGCGAGCATGGCCATTTGGCGGTACGCCTCGGCCAGGGCCTGGAGGAAGGGTTCCGTGGCTTCGCCGAAGGGGACGTGGGTGTTGATGACGTTGAGTTGCCATCCGTCCCCGACGACCTCATAGACACCTAGCCTCCCTGGGACGCTGAGGTGGTGGACGAGGTGGACGTGGATGCCGGCTTGGGCGTATAGGGGGGTCCCCTTGTGCCAGTAGCATTTGTACGCTTTCTGGTCCGGGGTATACATGGGGGTGGTTTCCGGGGGGTCGTCGCGCTGTAGGCCTTGTTCCTGGAAGGTGAGGAGGTGGGGGACCCACCCCGGCCCCTGTGCCATCGGGAGCTCTTGGAGGGCGGTTGTGGCGTCCTTGGAGTATGTGACGGCCGGGTGGTTGAGGTCGAGGAGGTTGACGGTGGCCTCGGTGGGGGCGGGCCGGGGCTGTGGAGGCTTGTGCCCTCGGCCCTTGCCCCGTCAGGGAGGGGGACTGGGGGTTGGGGACTTTTTGCCGGTTTGTGGGCGTTTGGGTAGGCGCGGCGGGGGGAGGCCTTGGCTCCACTCCGGGGGGAGCTCCCCAGTGTATTTGGTGCCTGTGTGGGCCTTGTTCTCTTCGGTGCGGAGCCGGATGGGGTGGGCGCTGGTGAGTTCCAGGGTGTCGCCGAGTGGTTTGTCCGGGGCGCTGTTGCCCTGGTCTAGCTCCTTTTGGCGGTGCCAGATTACCCGGATCTGTGGCCCCCCGTTGTCCCCTTGTCCCTTGAGGCGGTACTGGATCGTGCCCTCACACCAGATCCAGTCGCCTGTGTGGTCGTTGCGGAAGGGCTGTTGGACCTTCGCACCTTTTTCGAACCCTGGGTACGCTGTGGGCGGGGCCTGTGCTGGTGGCGGGAGGGAGGATGATGAGGATGCCTGGTCCGGGTGGGGCGGTGGTAGTGGTGGGAGGGAGGATGACGAGGATGCTTGGTCTGGGTTCGTCGGGTGGGTCGGGTGGGATGCGGGGGGTCGGGAGGTTGCTGCTTTTCCGGCTTGGCTGGGGGCGGGTGCGCCCTTTTGTCGTCTCGCTCGCTTGGGTGGGACTGGAGGTGGCGGGGCTGGGGGGGCATGGGGTTGGAAGAAGGGGTGCGTTGCTTGCTGGTCTGGATCCCTCAGTGGGGGTTCTGCCGGTGTTTGCATTTTCGCTTTCGCGTGGCTGCGTACGATGTCGGCGAGCTTGCGTACGGTCTCCGGGGGATCTGTTGGCCATGGCAGTGCAGCGGGGCTGTCGTCGAAGGGGTGGTGTAGGTGGTAGTTCCTCATGGCCTTGGCCTGCCTGACCCAGGCCTCTGTGGGTTCCGGTGTGTCCGGGCCTTTGGGGGAGCCTTGAGCCCAGTAGAGTGCTGTGTGGAGGGCTTCCCAGGGGGCGCCTTCGCGGCCTGTGAGGGTGGTGGCTTGGAGGAGTCGCTGCTGGCCCCGTGGGGGGTCTTCCGGGTCCATTTCCGGGGTATAGGCCTGGGCCGCCATGAGGACTCCGTGTGCCCAGTGGAGGACCCACCATTGGGTGTCCGCTTTGAGGATGTGGATGGCGGGTTGTTGGGGGGGGGTGTCCAGGGTGTCCCACGATGCAATGGCTAGTGGTATCCTGGAGGGGTGGAGGTGTGGGGGGGCCTTGCGGCTTAGGAGTTGATCGATGTGGAAGGGGGTGACGGGATCGTTGGGGCCTTGGGGCGGTGGGGGCATTGCTGGGATGGTTGTGGGGTCCCAGTGGCGTTCGTGGGCGGCGAGGGTGTACAGGGCGGCGGTGATGATGTGGTGGGCTTGGCCCTCCAGGACGATGTGGCGCTCCGTGCCGAAGTCCTTTGGTAGGTGGGCTGCGGGGTGGAGGGTGATGTGGGCCAGGGCGCGTTGGTGGGCCTTTTTTCCCCCGTCTGGGGCCTGTGTCCGTTTGTCCCCCGGGATGTGTTGGTGTTGGTGTTTTGGTGGGGGTGGTCCCAGGGCGAGGGATTCCACACAGTGGAGGGGGATGGCGTGTTCCCTGGACCTGTTGGGCAGGATGTATATGCCCGGGTCTCCCGGTACGGTGCCCAGGTACATGTTGCCCGTGATGGTGGGGGCCGGCAGCGGTTGGCGGAGGGGCGAGGTGCATGGGGTGGAGCAGGGCGGGTCATGGTGCTCACACCGGGGGTGGTCGATGCCGTACGGGGTGACGTGTACGGCGAAGGGTCCAACGGCGCGCTGGAGTTTGTGGGGTTGGATGTTGTGGAGGCGCGCCACCGCCCGTGTGTGGGAGCGCCCTTCGCTGATCCATACGGCGTCTGCCCGCGATGCCGCTGGGTTCAGGCAGTCCGTGGTGATGCCTGTGATCGTGCGGTTGTGGGTGGTATCTGATACCCTGGCGGGGGGGGCGCCGATGCGGGGGATGGTGTGGTCGTCGTGGAGGGTGCGGGCCTTGCGTTTCGCTTCGTGTCGGTGCTGGGCCTCCTGGGCGTGGGTGTGCACACCCGTGTGTTTGGGCTTCTTGTTGGGGCGGTCCGCTGTGTGGAAGGGGGTGGGCCAGGAGGGGGCGTGGTGGAGGGTGGGGTGTGGGAGGTCCCCCCGTGTTGCCCATGTGTACAGGGTGGTCGCGGCGGCCCCTTCCGCCTGTATGGTGTATCGCTCGTCGTGTCGGCGACGGGTGACGAGGACGTTGGGGGCCGTCAGCTCATACACCTGTGTGGTGTGGGGGAGGTGGCGGGTGACGGTGATCTTGGCGGCGTCGTTCTTGCGGGTGGTGGTGTGGGGGATGATGTAGTGGGTCGCCCATTCATCCTGGGGGGTGTGCTCCGTCGGGTCTAGCTTGAGCGGGGGGTGGAGCGGCTTCGGTGTTGGGGGCTTGTCCTGGCCCTTCGCGTGGGGCGCCACTTTGGTTTCGACCAGGTATTGTGGGCCCCAGGTTTCCGGGGCCCCTACCTGTGTGGCTGCCGCTGTTGCGGCTTGGAGGAGGGCGGTGGTGTTGGTGTCTAGAGGGGGGGCCCCCGGTTGGGGGGTGAGGGTGTCATGGTCTTGGTACGCCCACCAAATTGTGTAGCCTCGTTGGGTGTTGCGGTGCGGGGTTTGGGTCTGGGCTTGCTGGATGGATAGGGCGGTCTTGATGTCCTCCGCTGCATGTGGGTTTATGGGTGTGGCGTAGGCCCATACTCCCGGGGCGTGTATGCCGTGTGACGCTTGGCCTACTCCTCGTATCGGTTGTAGGGTGTGGTGGGTGCGTGTGAGACCTAGGTGTTCTTGGAGGAGGTCCCCTCGGATGTCCTCCCATCGTTGCTGCCAGGTATGTGTGTGGTCATTGGGGGCGGGGTAGGTGACGACGATGGCCTGCCAAGGGGTGGGGCCTGGATGCACCGTCATAGGTGCCGACGATGCTTGCGGGGGTATGTGGACGGCGTGGGCGGCGGCTGCTGTTACGGGGTCTCCTTCCGTGGGTGTGATCGTGGCATCGCCTTGGACGGTGAGGAGGAGGTGGTGGCGGTCCGTCGGTAGTGCCCAGGTGGTGGTGGGCTCTGCGATTGAGTGGAGGCGGATGGCCTGGAGGCCCGGTGTGATTTCGTCCCATCGGAGTGTGCCGTTGTGGACCGCCCATTCCCGCGGCAGGTCTCGAAACCCGTTTCGGTCTGGGGTGGTGCGGTGTTGTGGGGGGAGCTCCATTGTGGTGATGGGGTGGATGAGGGGCTCTGTGCGGGGTTGGTCTTGTGTGGTTGATGGTGATGGTGCCTGGGGCATGTCTTCGTCCAGTTGGTGGGGGGCTTTGGCCTCCTGGAGCTCTGCACTGATGGCGGCGAAGACATCTGGGAGGGTGGGGGAGGCGGGGGGGTGGGGTGCCGGATCGTCCCAGGTGATGTGGTATTCCTCCGGGTTCTCGGGGCTTTGCTGTACGGTGATGGTGGCTGTGGCGTCGTCTTCAGGTGTCCATCGGTGCGGATTGTGGTCGAGGGGGTGGAGGGTGACGGTGTGGCGGTGTTTCCAGCTGTGGAACGCTAGGAGGGCGTGGAGGCCGTGTCTGGTGTCCCCGGGCGGGCGGGGGTAGGTTTCGGCTGCTGCCTCCAGGAAGGTGTCCGCGGTGCCTTTCCAGGTGTCGTCCCAGAGAAGGTCTTCCTCTGTGCCCCACTCGTTGTCGTACCTTTTCTCCTGCTTCCACCCCTGGAGGGTCGCGTGGTCCTCAGGGAGGTCTCGTTGGACGGACTGGTAGTACTGCTCGGCGTCCATGGGGGCTAGGGTGGTGGCCAGCGTGGCGTAGATGTCCTTTGGGGGGGGGGGCGGTGGGGGCGTGGCGGCGCGGCCGGGGTCGGGCTCCTCTCGCTGGTGTTCCGCGTTCCGGTCTGCGGTGGACGCAGGGGATATGGAGCGTGGTGGCATGGGGTGGTCGGGCTCTTGCGGTTCCGTGGGTTGCTGGTGGGCTTGTGGGCGCGGGGCCGTGGCCGCCAGTAGGTGTCGGATGGCCGGGAGGATGTCGAAGTCGTCTTCCCAGCAGTGGGCTGGAGCGCACGCCCTGTCAGGGGAAGCGGGGGGGGGCGTGTTGCGGAGCGGTGTACGATAGGGTGGGCGACGCGTGCGGGTGGTGGCGTGCTCGCTCTGCCGTTCTGTTTCCCGCGGGCCCTGACCTTGGGGGTGGTGGTGTTGGTGATGTTGGTGGTGGGGGTGGTGTGGGTGCCGGAGTGGATGATTGTGTCGGTGGCGGCGCTGTTGGCGAGGGTGGTATGGGCGTTAGAGTAGATGAAGCTGGTGCTGGGCTATGGTTGATGGTGGTTAGCTGGTGGGTCAGCTGTTGTCGCTGTCGTCGTCGCCGGTGGTGTTGGTGTCTCTGATGACGAGGTGATGGTCGGTGAGCATGGCGTGGGTGACGTATGGGCGTATGTGGTGTTGTCGGCGGTAACGTTCGTGGGCCGGATGTGGCGGTGGTGGCGAGGGTGCTGTAGTTGACGGGTGGTGTGGCCCACGTCGCCTCCGGTGGTGGAGGTGTGATGGGTGCCGTGGTGGTGTCGGCGGTGGTGGGGTGCCGCGGGTGGTGTATTGGTTGTTGGTGGTGGAGATGTTCCTGGTTTGTGGGTAGTCCCTGTCCGGCGGTGGTGGTGTTGGTGGTGTCGGTGCTCGTTGAGGCCGTTGGCGACGGCGGGGGTTCCTGGTCTCGCGTGGGGTGGTGGTGGCGGTGGTGAGCGTAGGCGGTGCCATGGCGGTGGTGCCATTGACGGTTCGGCCGGGCGTGCTGGTGCCGGTTTCGGGTGTAAGTGTGGTTCGGGGTGCGGCATTGGTGGGTGGCTTTGACGGCGGGTGGCGTGACTGGTGGGTGGCAGCGGTAGGGGGGTGTCGGTTGTTGGTGAGGCTGTCGTTGTCGGTGTTCCGGTTGGTGCCGGTGACGGCGTCGCTGGCCGTGCAGATGGTGGGGGGGACTCGTACCCTGGGGTCGCCGTGGTGTTCGGTCGACGGTGGTGCTTCCGGTGGTGTTCGTGTGAGTTGGCCGGGAGTGGTGTCGGCGTTGCTCTGGCTGGTGCCGTGTGTGCGGGCTGTGTGATTTTCGCGTCCGGGGTCGGTGGCGTTGGTGACGGCGGTGTGTTGGGGGTCGGCGCCGGTGGTGACGGTCCGATGGTGAGGGTGCCGGGGACGTTGGGTGGGTCCGCGCTGTTGGGCCTTCTCCTCGCCATTCCTGGCGGAGGGTGCTGGCGGTGGTGTCGCTGGTGGTGAGGGTGTGGTGGTGTTGCTGTGGTGTTTTGTGCTGCTTGGGTGGGTGGTGGGGACCCCTGGTTGATGTTGACGTTGCTCCGGGTGATTTCGATGCGGTGAGTGCGATGGCGTGTGGCGTTGTTGTTTCTACCCTTGGTTGGGGGCCTGGTGGGCGGCGCCGGTGGCGTTTGTTCGCCAGCCGTGGTGGCGTCCTGGGTGGTGTCGTCGATGGGGGCGCCCTAGGTGTTACTCTGTGCCGGGGTGTTAGGGGCGGTGGTGTGTCTCGCGGTGGTCCGGTGGCCTGTGTGCTGGTGTTCGGTGGTTCCGGGCGTGCCATTCGTGGCTGGTGTTTGGCCGGTCTGTGGTCCTGGTGGTGTCGGCTGTCCGTGGGTCCGTAGTGACAGGTGTTGCTGCGATTGCGGTTTAGGGTGACCTTGCTGCGGTTGGGTGGTGGTGTCGCCGTGTTGCCGCTGTCGGTGGTGCCGGTGTTGGCGTTGGTGGGGGTGCTGCCGGGGGAGCTGTGTGTGTTGGCGTTGTAGGGTGTTGTAAGTGCTGCCCTGGCGGTGTTCTGACGGCGGAGGGGGGACCTCGCCACTCCTGGCGGAGGTTCCCACGTGCGTCGTTGGCTGGTGGGTTGGCCTTGGCCCCCTCGGTGTCCTTGCTGCCGATGGTGTCTCACCGGGACGCGGGATGGGGGATGCTCCGGGTTGCTGTCGGTGAGGTCGCACTGCCGGTGGCGCCGTCGGTGGTGCCGGTGGTGAGGTCGTTGCGGGCGCTGCTATGGTTCACGGTGTCGCTGATGTTGTTGATGCTGCTGGTGGTTGGTGTGGGTCTGTGTGTGGGTTGTCAGTGGCTGTTGCTGGTGCTGGTGGTGGTTCTGGGTGTGGGCCGGTGGGTGGCGCGGTTGGAACGCCTTGGGTGTAACTTGGCCGCTGTTGGTCCGTTGTTGGTTCCGGGCGTCCCCGTTGGTGAGGGTGTTGTGGTGTTCGGTTTGGGTGCTGGCGGCGGTGCGGGTGTCGCAGTTCCTGGCCCTGGGTCTGGGCGTGGCCGTTCGGGTGTTTCTGGGTGCGGGCGTTCGTCTCTCCTGGCTGAGGGCTCGGTGGCGTTCGTTCGCTAGCCGTGCTGGCGTCCTTGGTGGGGTTGCCCTAGGTGGCGGGGCCGTGGTGGTGGTGTTGGGGGCGTTGTAGGTGACGGCACCTCGGCCCGTCGTTGGTGGGGCTGGTGGCGGTGTGGATAGTGCCGTGGGTGTTGGTGGCGTTGGTGTTGCCGAAGGCGAGGGTGCCTTATGTGTTACTTGGTGGTTGGCGTGTGTTGTGGTGGTCTGTTGGCGTGGTGTTGGTGCTGGGCGCGGCCTGTGTTTGGGTGGTCGGCGGTTCCGGGCGTGCCACTCGTGGCTGGCCGTCGCGGTGTTGGTGACGGTGTTGGCGAGGGCGCCGCCGGTGGAGCTGCGGCCGATGCGGGTGTTGCCCTGGTGGATGGTGGTGTTCTGCCGGCGGGGGTGGGACCTCGCCACTCCTGGTGGAGGTACCCATGGGTGTCGCTGGCCTGTGTGTTGGCTCCCTTGGTGTTGTTGATGCCGATGGTGTCGTACCGGGCGGTGTTGCCGTGGCGATTGCCGTTGATGCTCTGGTTTGTCGGTGCTGAGGTCGTACTGCCGGTGTCGGTGTCGGTGATGCCGGTGGTGAGGTCGTTGTGGGTGTCGCTATGGTTCTCGGCGTCTCGGACGTTGCCGATGCTGGTGGTGGTTGGCGTGGGTCTGTGTGTGGGTGGTCCGTGGCTTGCGTTCAGGGCGGTGGTCGGTTTCTGTGGCTCTGTCTGGGGGGGTGTGCA
Source organism: Eutreptiella sp. 'Long Island Sound 2002' (assembly GCA_964036045.1). Classification (NCBI taxonomy): domain Eukaryota; phylum Euglenozoa; class Euglenophyceae; order Eutreptiales; family Eutreptiaceae; genus Eutreptiella; species Eutreptiella sp. 'Long Island Sound 2002'. The sequence goes on along the minus strand of OZ038382.1, from coordinate 146,869,659 downwards.
GTAGGTGGTGTGGTCTGCTGGTGGTGGTGTAGGTGGCGTAGGTGTTGCTCCGGGTGGTGTCGTGGGTGAGGGTGGTGTTGGCGGCGCCGGTGGTGTGGGTGTCGCCGGGGATTGCATTGCTTGGTGGTTCCGGGCGCGTGCCCTCGCTTCCCCTGGCCGGGGCTTGGTGGTTTGTTGGCTCACCGGCCGTGGCGGTTTCGGTGTCCTCCGGTGGCAGAGGTTGCTGGTGGTGACGCTGATGGTGGGGTGTTGCCGGCGATGGTGTGCTTGATGCCGTTGGCTTGGGTGATGTAGGTGCTGGAACCGGCGGTGGCGTGCGTAGGTGTCGTAGGCGTTGGTGCCGGTGGTGACGGTGTTGGTGAGGGTGCTGTGCTGGCTTGATTTTTGGCGGTGTTGGTGTTTCTGATGGCGTGGATGTCGGTGGCGGTGGTTCTGGGTGCGAGCCGGTGGGGGACCGGATCGGTTGGGTGCGGTCGTTGGGCAGTGTTGGGTGGCTTTTCGTGTTGTTTTGTTGTTGGTGGGTGTTGGGGTCGCTGGTGTTGCCGCTGGTGCTTCCTGGTGCTTCTACAGATTACACTTCGCTCACGGTTGTGCGCAATGTCACTTTATTTGAGGTGCCCGCATGGATCCTTTCTCTTTCAGAAAATTCCTCCTGAGTGGAACATATGATTCAAGCTGTGTATTCTTCATTGAAGCCCTTGCTAGCAGGGATGCACTTCTGTTTGTGAATTTTGTACAGGGGCTACGATGAGACAGCCGGACACACAGAACTCTAGGGGATTTTCATGCGCAGTGGGGGCTCCTCAAAAGTGGTCATGACACTAAACAATGGTTTGGGGTGTTCAAGGATGAGTGCTTCAATTTGTGGTGCTGCATGCATCAACACTGCATGCCAGGTGCTTCTAGACAAACTGATGGTACCGGTGGGATGAGTTGCAATGTGCGTAGGAAATGGACTTGGTAGGCTATCTATAAGTCTTGATGCAAACCCACGGGCACTTGCACTACCTGTGCCTATCTTTCGCTTGACGGGTACAACATGCGATCCAGGCTATGCAAGGCACATCAACTCCACCCCCCCCCTCCCCTAATGTACCCCCCAACACGGAATGCAATGCCCCCCCCCTTTGCTTTTTAATTAGGTCACACCCCCCCCTTGGGGGGGGGGGGGCTGGTCAAAAAATGACGTGTTCATGCACACCCTCCAAAGCTACCCAGCTTCGCACCTCCCACATCCCGGAAAGAAGCAGCCTCAAAGCACATGACCAGGAGCTGCAGATGAGAACAACAAGCCAAAGCGGCATGCCACCCCCACCCCCCCCGCCAACAAACCACAACATGCATGTGGGCTGCATTACTTTGCAACCCCTTACACGAAGGGGAGTGGTATAGAAGGAGAACCTTTGAGACAAAAAATATTTGACAAACACCTATATTTCTAGTTGGTGGTTTCAATAGCTGTACAGACACAAGGGAGGGGGTGCACCGTCCACGCACCGTGCGTCTTTTTATTTCGATAATTTACCTTACCCTATTGCTTTTGAGGTGCTATGTTGCCGAGATATTACCCATTACACCCTAAATACCCTAAATGCCGTGGCAACTGCATCGTACATCTTATCCCTTTGTCTATACCTTAGCAACACAATGTCATTGTCTTGGATTCACATTGGATTCACCTCTGTCTTCTATCAGTACAACACTGCAAATGAGCGGGCTCTTGCTACTGTTTTGGCCCTTCTCAGCACCTTGGTGATTATGTATGCATATAGTAGGAGGTGAATAGGAAGCCAATGATTCATCTGCATGACCGTGAACCTTGTCTACACTTGAACCTCAGGAACAACATGCTTTAGTGGATGATTGGTCACCCTTCCCGACCCCAAACCTGATGGACATCATGCTTCTATGGATGGACAATCACGCCCCACCCACCCTCAACTTGATGGACCGGGATAGACCTATGGAGCGAAAGGGTCCAAAGGAAAGCAGAGAGAAGTGGAGAGCAAGGAGGAAGGGGAAGGACACATGGTGGTGAGTGGCTGATAGGCACCACTGCCTATCGAGGAAAAGGGACCAAGGGAAGGGCAGCAAATGGCGATTGGCCAATAGGCACCACCAGCTGCAGATGACAACCACACGCCAAAGCGACATGTCAACCCCCCCCCCCCCCTCAATATACCACAACATGCATGCGGGCTGCATTACTTTGCTGTTCCTTACACGAAGGGGAGTGGTTTAGAAAGAGAACCTGGATGACATCACATGTGAGAGAACATGAGACAAAGCATTTTTTATGCGGAGTAGATATTTGACAAACACCTATGTTTCTAGTTAGTGGTTTCAATAGTTGTATTGAAGCAAAGGAGGTGTACGCAACATGCACGCACCGTGCGTCTTTCTATTGTGTATTTTGTAATTCGTGTAATTTTTTTTTAGGTAAATGCGTGTAACAAACAAATCGTCTAGGCGTGTATTTATTTTTCGGTAAGTTGTGTAAGCGCGTCACACGCATTACCCAAAAAAAAATACACCACTAGACAATTTTTCTTCTCAACGCATTTATCGCAAAAAGAATTACACAACATGACGATTTTTTTGTTACACGCATTTGCCACCAAAAAAAAACTAGCACGGTGTGACAATTTTTTCTTACACACATTTACCGCATAAAAGAATTACATGACATTACCGCAGAGAAACAATTTCCAATTTCATGAAAATGCATGCTTGTAGGCAATGTGCCCACCTGTAGGGCATTTCTGATTTTTCCCCCGCGCTTGGCGTTGGGGACCCCCGAGAATGCAGGGGTGACGTAACCTTTCCACCCTCTTCTGGGCCCCCGAGAAGGCAGAGGTGAGGTAGCCACTTCTGATTTTATCCCCTTTTGCAGGGCGGTCCTTAAGGACTCAGATTTTTTTTTGTTATGGTTAGGTTAGGGACTCGCATTCCACACTTTGTTGCGTGGCTCCTCGAGTCGGGGTTAGGGACTCGCAATCCACACTTTGTTGCGTGGCTCCTCGAGTTGGGGTTAGGGACTCGCAATCCACGCTTTGTTGTGTGGCCCCTCGAGTTGGGGTTAGGGACTCGCAATCCACACTTTGTTGCGTGGCCCCTTGAGTTGGGGTTAGGGACTCGCAATCCACGCTTTGTTGTGTGGCTCCTCGAGTTGGGGTTAGGGACTCGCAATCCACACTTTGTTGCGTGGCCCCTCGAGTTGGGGTTAGGGACTCGCAATCCACGCTTTGTTGTGTGGCTCCTCGAGTTGGGGTTTGGGACTCGCAATCCACGCTTTATTGCGTGGCCCCTCGAGTTGGGGTTAGGGACTCACGATCCACGCATTGTTGCGTGGCCCCTTGAGTTGGGGTTAAAGACTCACAATCCACGCTTTGTTGTGTGGCCCCTTGAGTTGGGGTTAGGGACTCACAATCCACGGTTTGTTGCGTGGCCCCTCCAGTTGCGGTTAGGGACTCACAATCCACGCTTTGTTGTGTGGCCCCTTGAGTTTGGGTTAGGGACTCACAATCCACGGTTTGTTGCGTGGCCCTTGAGTTGGGCTTAGGGACTCACAACCTGTGGTGCATGCATGGTGAGGGGTGTGGCTTTTGCCCACACACTTTGGAGTGTCTAGTTCGTGGAAGGGCCCACCCCAACACGGACAAGTGGCTCTTTCAACAGTGGTGTCTCGAGGTAGACGTTGAGGAGGTTTTGATTGCCACCCTCCCCAACGAACCCGTGTCCGGTGACGAGGAGTTAGACGTCTTTTCCAATCCTCTGTTGGCCTCTCTCCCAGGTAAGGAGGTGAAGAAAAAAGAGGTCCAGTCATTTGATTCGCAGGTGGACCTCTTTGCGCCTCCCCCTGCGGCCCTTGTGCCACAGACGAAGGTGAAGGGAAAGAAGGCCTTGCCAACCCCCCCCCGCCGAAGGTGAAGGGAAAGAAGGCCTTGCCAAGTGCACCCACTGCTGACCCTCCCACTTCCAAAAGGCGTACTGGAAGCCCGATCCCGAGCGAAACAACCCCTTTTGGGGTCGGAGATTGGTTGACAGACGAGGATACCGTGTGTCGGTAGAACCAAGAGCTCTGCCACATGGAAATCCATGAACCACGTGCGTGGACTCTAGTACTTCGATATATCAAGAGACTGTCCAGGTACATGCAGAGAATTGAATCTGGCACAAGTCTGGCCAAAATGAGGCAGTGCCGCCGCCACATTTTTGTGGTTAATTCCGACGACAAGGAAGGGTTGCACGGGTTTGTATGTGCCTTCAATTGTTGTGTCCGGTTGGAGCTTTTCACTATTTGGGTTTGGGAACCCCTAAGGTCCAATCATTTGTTCCGTTGTTTCTTGTTGGCCATCAAGAAGCTTTCGCCAACCACCAAGCACCGCGCCTTGGGGTTCCAAACGAATGCTTCGTCTTGCGTCCCAATGGGTGCCGATTTGGTGAACTATGTGCTCAACATTATTAGTGCTAACCGTACTGTGTGGGTCGTTCAAGCAGCCGGTCATGATGTGGAGGGCGTGACTGAGCTTCCTGGCACTCCTGAGTAACCCCAGGTTAGGGTCAGGGTCACCGAGCCGGTGGAACCAATCTTGGTTTTATAACCCTCTTCAGTGTCGAGGGTGGACCTAACAGGTTTGGCAAGCAAGCAAGCAGCAAGCAGCAAGCAGCAAGTAAGCAACAAGCACGCGCAAAACGGGGAATAATCACAGCTCCGTCGTGGTGCTTCGGATTCGGCCAAAATTTTGGTGGATGCTACCTGTGGGTGTGAGGGACAACCACACAAAGTATGAGCCAAGAACTCAACTGTGGCCGTCGGGAACGGGCGTCGCAACTGCTGGACCTGCATTTCAAAATCTGCAATTTGGGGCCGCAATTACCTTTTTTTTCCCTGAATCCGCCCTAGAACCTGTTGAAAACGGCCAAATGAAGGGAAATAGCGGCTACCCTACACATGCAACTAGACTTCCCCGTGCCGAACTCTAACTCCACAATATGTCCGCGAACCGCCCTCAAAAGGCCCCCAAAAGCCCCAAAATTTGTGCACATTGGCCGCCTACAACCCCAAACCAAAAACAGACCATATCTTGGGCTACGTGGCTCAAAACGCAATTTTGAGCACACCTAACCCACCCGCAACCACCTGCTTTTGGTGGTTTCCACCCCTCAAAATTGCCCTAACCGATGCCTAGACCCCCGTACCTAGGCCCAGTGGGCTGCGGCAATATGCACGACGTAGCCCAAAGAGGTGGGTGCCAAAATGGGTCAACAAGGTCCTCCGGGTGCGAAAAGAATTGATTTTTTTCAAAAATGATCGTGGACCACATGGAATGCCAAAACAAGTGTTTTTGGTGCGTTTTGAGCTCGTGGTGGCCCGTTTTGGCCCTCCTAAAATCCCAAAATGCCTTGAAACTGCGTTGTTTTGCAACCAAAAGTGGGTCAAAAATGTGTCTTCCCCACAATGATCCTAGCCTATTTGGGGTGCCTAAACAAGTGAAATGAGCCCATTTTGAGCCCATTGGCAAATCCAGAGTCACAAAATGCCTTGAAAATGGGTTGTTTTGCGACCAAAGAAAGGGTCAAAAATGGGTCAAAAAAGTGTTTTTCCAAAAATGATCCTAGACCATTTGGGGTGTCTAAACAAGTGCAATGACCCCTCTTGGAGCCCATAGCAAGCCATTTTGGCCACTCCAAAGTCACAAAATGTATTGAAAATGGGCTGTTTTGGGACCACAAATCAGTCAAAATGGATCAAAAATGTGTTTTTGCAAAGATACTTTGGGACTATTTCCGGTGCACAAACGAGTGGAATGAGCCCATTTCGAGCCCATGTTGAGCAATTTTGGCCCCTCTCAAGGCCTTGAAAATGGGCCAATTTGGGACCACAAATGGCTCAAAAACGGGTCAAAACCATGGTTTTCCACACATGATCCCAGTCCCATTGTGGTGCCTAAACGGATGAATACAGCTCATTTTGAGCCCCTTTTGAGACACTCTCATCCACTTCCCATTGCGTACCTCATTTGTCGTTGAAGTCTCCTAGACAATGTTGCCTCCCCCACCAGCTCGGTCCCAATATTCAATCCTAGTTTGGGTTAGTGAGTACCCCCCGCACCCAAGTTGAAGGTGGACTTTCGGCTATTGAGGAGAGTGCTCAGGCCAGCCCCACCCCGCTGGAAGGCAAGGAGGCCTCCGCCGAGCAGAGTGTGGAAAGCTCGGAGGCCAGTCCGCAAACTTCCATGGCCACTCTCACACAGGAGGACACCCGTCCCAAGGTCCTCATCCGTGGAGAGTGGCGCAAGGTACCGGATGGCTACCCAGCAGATGCATCTGGCTGGCTGGAGTGTGACCAGCTTTTCATCAATGACCTGTCCAAGCAGCTAGTAGCAAAGTTGCACGCCGCTCGTCAGTTTAACCCCGATCCTGGTGCAAGGCCCAAGTCCAGCGACACAAAACGGACTGGATCTACAAGCGTGCATTTTGTAACTACTTGTCGCCGGTGCATGTTTTGTGGGTTGTATTTTTCTCCTCTCGTTTGGTGTACCAATGGTTGAGGGGACAAGATTGCTATTATATTGGCCCCATACCAGTGCCTTGGTGGCATAAATTGGTGGCAGTAGCGTTGGCCATGGCCCTGTGAGGATTCTTTTTCTTGAGCCTCTTGAGTATCATACGGCACTGCGCACAACACACTACGGCATTACCCTACCTATACTGTCTCAAGATAAAGACTCGGGGGATTGTTCCACGCTTACGCCAAAAAAGTTTCTCCTATCCCCGGTGACCTAGATTAAAGTCAATATGGTTAATTTTAATTTTTAATATATGATCCCGTTAATCTACTAATCTCGCAAATATTAAGAGGTTAAAGCTCAATTTTTTTGATTGGGTCATTTGTACCCATTTTTCCATGCACATATGAGGACCCATAAGGGGCGTTACGTGGTATATTGTTGCACAACGGTAGAGTAGAGAGGTTCCAATGTTGTATTGGTGGGTGTCTTGGACACCCCCTCCCCCCCTCCGGTTGCCCGCATTCCCCCCCCCCACTCCACACCACCATGTTCCCTTGTATAGCCCTTGTTATGCCTTTCTCTCGGGACATCCTTACCGAGCTTAACATGACGCTCGTGCGTTTGAGTGGGGCCAAGAGTTTGCGGGACCCTTTGGTCTCCCAACTCTTTGGTGAGTGGGTGGCTTCATCTCCCTTGGCACGGGCCCGATGGTCCGAGGCCACGGAGGTTGGCTACCCCTCCCTTATTCCCGACAAGCAAAAGGAGGCGGTGAAGCAATATGCCTCCCACCTCTTCCCGGCCCCGGACCTCATCGGCCTCCTCATGGACTTGAACGTCCCCAAGCTTGGCTTCCGGCACGTGTCGGAGTATATGAGCCGCCGGGGGTCGGCCTACACGGCCGCAACGGGCCTCCCGTTCCCCCGCCCCATCCCCACTCGGGATACGTTCACGGACACGTGGAAGGAGTTGGTCACCCTCCTTGACCTACGGCCACCCGTGTCCGTCCCCAATCCCCCCACGAGTGGGCGCTCTTGGCCGCTACCCTCATGGGCCCGGTACGTTCAATCACATCCATCGCTAATGGACACCATCGATTGGACAAGGCCCCTCACCTTCATTGTGCGTGGGGATGCGTACCCGTGCGCCAGTGGTAGTTGGACCCAACTCTCCATTGGGCTCCTCAACCACGCACACCCGCGTACTTGTGGGTGATAGGGATGGCCGTGTGCAGGGACAAGGACATGGCGGCACTAGCAACGCACACACACACACACACAACGGCGAACATCCCCCGCATGGATGAAATTCTTCATGCCTCTTGGGACCAGGTTATGCGAAAATATGCAGACACCCCAGAGCCAGACGTGCACGCTTTTGCACAGAAGTATGATAAGTTTCTGATAAAGGGAGTGCAGATGCAGTCCACCCCTATCACAGGGTCCCGGCTCGCGAAAACGCCTTTGAAAGATGGGTGTTCACACAGCCACTGGCCTGGATGGCTGGTGTGTTTCGGATCTTTTACTGCTGCCCACCTGTCTGCTGGACATGCTGTCAGAAATTCTGTTTCTAGTTGAGGCAACAGGAACCTGGCCCAGGGTCCTGGCGAGGGGATACGTCTCGCTGATCCCGAAAGGGGAAGGGATGATGCCGATGCAGCAGCGCCCACTGTCCGTACTGTCCCAGATCATAGGGTCTGGGCAGGGATCAGGTTAGAGGAGTGCATGGTGTGGCAGGAACTGTGGATCCACCCGCACGCTTACGGTTTTCGCAAGAAGCGCGGCGCCACTGATGCGGCCGCCTTTATCTCCATGCTCATTGAGCTACACAAACTGATGAAAACAGTTTTGCACGGTTTTGGATTAGACTACATAAAATGCTTTGATTTGATCCCACAGTCCATTGTACTGCATATTGCACTGACGCAGGGGATGGATTTGGGCACACACAGGGCCCTTTCTGGCATGTATCGCACCCTCACAAGGTGCTTTAAAATAATGGGATGTTTGGCCAGTTTTTTCGATGCCACCAATGGCATCCTCCAGGGCTGCCCATTGAGTGTGATACTCATCAACCTCCTGACCTCGGTTTGGAAATGGGTGCTGGATGCGCAGCAACAGGGCATCAAAGTCGCGGTACAGGCCCCCCCCCCCAGCGATCAGCCAGCGCAGGCCCTGCAATTCATCCTAACTGCCCTTGGGTATGCGGATGATACTTATGGGTTTGCAGCCGGAAGCAATACCCTCACCCCCCTGCTAGACTGCACCACTGACTGGCTTGAGGACACGGGTCAAGGGGTGAACGCGAAGAAATCTGTCGCCTTTTCGTCTGACGCCCGTCACCCAGTGAAGGCAGCACTACAGGGGGTGCCCTTCCCTGTCTCTTCTGAGTTTAAGTCCCTGGGCGCGGGGGTCCGCACCACGGACGCGACTTGTTCGGGACCGCTCATCAAGAAAAGGATCTCCAGAGCCTGCAGCCTCCTGGATAGGGTGCATGGTGCTCAGGGCAATTTTGAAAGGAGATGCGACATCATCTCCACAATGATCACGGCCACTGGCCTGCACGCAGCAGAAATAGTGCCACTTCAGCCCAAAGACCTCCTGCCCTTCGAGACTAAGGTCATGCAGACCATTTGGGGACGGTCACGGCCCGGCAGGGCCAAAGAAATCTTTTTCACCTTGCTGTGCAAAGGACACCGGATTGCACCTACCTTGGTACTTAAGTATCATCGCATCCTGTGGTTATCCCAGCTGTGTCGCACCAGGGGTGCTGGACAGATCACAGCCCAAGCCATTTGGGAGATGACAACATTTCACAAAGGCTCCGGCCCATACGGCCGAGCCATGTCCACAGCACAGGAGTGTGGCTGGGTCGCTACGCAGGGATGGTGGGGATGGAAAGTGCCTGGGCGCCAGGAACCCCTCCTCCTATACGGGGATAAAAACACTATCAAGCACGAGGTGCGTGAACAGCTGCGCTCGCAAATGCTGGGCAGCCTGGTTCAGAGGCGTCCCCGCCTTTTCGCGGGGGCTCATTACACCACATGCCGGCGCATGGTCCAGCCCAGCATAGCGTCATTTGCCACAGAGTTACAGCGCTCTATCCTGCGGGGCATCCTATCAGGAGCAACCTGGACAGCCCTCCGGGCCTATCAACGTGGCATGAAAGCCACATCCACGTGCCCGTACTGTGGCAATGCTCCGGAAAACGAGGAGCACATTTTTTGGCAGTGTTCAAGCCTGGAGTACGGTGCGGGACACCCACCTGCCGGGCATCAGGACGGCGGCAGCACAGATCACAGGCCTTCCTCTCATGGACCAGTGGCCCCCATGTTTACGACTTTGTGGATTGGCCCCAGAGCTAGACACAGACAGCGTCAAGTCAGGGACAGCGCTCGCATTCATGACAGCTCTGCACAATATGTTAGTAGCCGTTTTGCAGGCCCGCAAGTTACGAGACACACAATCCCCCATGCTTTTCATGGGGTCGAGCCTCTCAAAGCAGCTTCCGCAATACCCGTACCACCAACTGGTGGGACTCCTCCCCAGACCGGAAGACAAAGGGTTACTTCTTCTGCGTACCCCTAAGAAGGTGGAATGGCAGTGGGAAATGCCCTTTTTGGCGGACCTGCTATGCTGGCTGAGGGAACTGCACTGGGCCCCTGAACCAGGCACAGTGACGTTCTTGGAACTCGCACTGGACTTTGAGGAATTTGCGCAACGCACCCTCCCACACGCTCCACAGGCAAAATTTAAGGGCACCACCCTTTCACTGCAAGAGAGAGGCCGGGTCTTACGAATGGCAATGGCAAATGCGCAGCGTCTGGTCACCAAAGGCCATTTGCATCCAGCGCGTGTGGTCACACGCTGCAGCTCTTTAGTTCCTTTGGGGGGGCCGGCACTCTGCGGCCTGAACTGTCGCCCCTATTTCACCTGCCGCAGTGCCATGAACATGCACGTTCAGCAGTTGGCGGCATACTGTGAGCGCACGTGGGCCACCAAGGTTGGTCTCAACAGAATACACAAACTGCGCCCGTACACACATAGGCCACGCAGAACAGCGCAGGAAGTGGAGGAGCATCGACTACAGCGTGCACTCCAGGGGAATCTGCAGTTGGGGCTGGCTCCGTCCTCGGAGCAGACCAATTTTGCCAAAGGGGGGGGGGGGGGGGCTGCTCCTCCTTTGCAGCTGATTTCTTCCCTGTGATAGGGGATGGGAAGCTCCCACAGCGCCCCTACACCGGGACACGCAGGCGCGCAAACACACACAGGGCGCCACCACCGGCGCCGCCGGCTGATTCGTCAAAGTGTGCCCAGCACTCTGCTGACGCATGCACGACCTGCAAGAGACTTCGGCGCACAGCTGAAGCATGCTGTGCGCTGGGACATCACGCTGATGACCACATAGCACGCAGACCGCAACTGCAACTGTGCCCACTGCATGGCCTGCCACCGTGCCCGAGGTGCACACTCAAGCAAAGGGGAGTGCGCCACTGCTGTCAGCGGGGACACCATAAAGTGTGCACCCCAGTGCCTGCGCGCCGGAAGCGCCCACTTGCTGCACATGCACAACTGCCCCACAAACGACCACGCCTGCAAGGGCCTGCACGTATCTCTACGGGTCTGCTGAGGTCCCCACACCAACCCCCCACCCCTCCAGCCCCCAAACGCAGGAGGCCGAAAACACCCCCCCCTCCGTCCCCACCAGCCCCAGTTCCACGGGGGCTGGAGGAGACCGTGGCCGAGGATGTCGCCCGCCCGCTTTTCGTGACGAGGCACGGGAGAGCGAACACTCTGGATACCTAGCCAGCAAAATACAGAGGTTCTGATTCCGCAGAAGGGAGGGAAACAACGTCACAAAGAGGCCTCAGCAGACCTGAGCCAAATGAGGCGTCCAGCCCAACGCTGCACAAGGATCCACCTCTAAAAGTACAGATCACACACACACACACACACACACACACACACACACACACACACATACCTACAACCTTTTTCTCCTTGCTCAATTTTCAACAAAATCTTTTCTTCAAAAAGATAACCTGTGGAAAGAAAGGGCATATGCTCCCAAACCTTAGGCGCAAGGGCAACAGGAGGAGAGAGGAAGGAGCAAGGAGGTGTGTGTGTGGCAGACGTTGGGTGTGTGGGGGTGCCAATATCATTGTGTGTGTGTGTGTGTGTGTGTGTGTGTGTGTGTGTGTGTGTGTGTGTGTGCAGAAAAAGGGGAAGGGGGGATATCCATTCTGGTAAGGCACAACAATTATGCATGCCCCCTTGCATGTTTGGCTTGTTGTTGTGCATTTTTATGGAGGGTTAATATTTGGATAATAGGGTTAATGTTTGTGAGATTAATATTAATGCTGGCGACTCATTAATTTTTAATTTTTCAAATATTAATCCAAAAAATTAAAAACAAAAATTAAAGCGGAGAGCCGTTTTAATATTTTGAAACAACCACATGGGTAGGACCCCACCACCAACCCCCGGGGAAAAATGACACCCAAGCCCGTAAGGCAACCAATGGGGGTCATAATTTTCACGGCAAACCCCCTACCCCCCTTAAAAAAATGCAAACTTGAGATTAACGTGTTAATTTTTGGCCGGATATTAAGTATATTGGGTTTAATCTAGGTCACTAGTGATGGCAACACCCGTCCACGTTTGTGCACTTCACACATGGTGACACGGTGCTTCCTGCGACTATCACAAACCCCTCCCAAGAGTGGGCCTCCCACTGGGGTGTACCACTTGGTCCTTCCAACGTGTCCACCCTTCAACTAGGGCGACTACCCTACGCCACAATGCCACTGCTGGCGCTGTCTAATGTCTACGTCTACACTCACTGTGCCCCCGGTGCCCTCGCACGACCCCCACCCATGGCATAGCCGCCGCTTTTTGGACCGCTGGGGTAACAGCATCTACTGCCCGGCGCAATTGGACGGGGCGTGCTCAAGCTGTCGCAATTGACCCCTGCACACATACGATCCCTACCACACACGTATAAGTCTATATACCGCCTAGTGTGGCGCAAACTACGGAACTCGGCGGATGTACCTGCACAGCGGTATCACCAGCCGTCTTTTTGGACCCATTGGCTTTCACGTGGAGTAGCCACGAAGCTAGCACCGGTCAAGGGTATCGACGCCAGGCTGAGCCCCACAATTTGGCGCCGACTGCACACCCTACCCGTACCACATGCCCACAAACAGTTCATCTACGAAGCCCTGTGGCATAAGCTACGCACGGGCCATCGGCTACGCCATTGGCTCCCGCATTAGCAGCTCTGCCCCATTGATGGCACAGACCATACACATGAACATGCGCTAGTTACGTGCGCCAACGTGGAGAAAGTGTGGCAACATCTTGCCCCCTACATGTTACCTTTTAAGTACGATAACACCCCCATCCGTACGTTTCACGAGATGCTCACTGTGCACTTGGTAGATTCGCTCTCACATGTCCTAGGCCTTGTCGCCTGGTTGGCCATCATGGGCAATTGGCACATTGTCTGCACTGCCCGGAAAGCCCCGCCTTTGGATGCCTGGCATATCTTTTTGGAAAAACTGGCACCAGGTGCTCTCCCGCTGGCAGCGCATAGTTAGCAGACTCGTCCCCCCCACGTTACTGGCTTCCCTTTTGACGGCTATTTCGCGAGCCATCACAGGGCAAACCCTCCGTCCCCCCACCGTAGCGAACCCTGGATTGCTGCACCACACATCGGCGGCAGAAAAAAGGGCCAAACGGCGCTGTGCTCGTAAGGCCGAGGCCAAAACGGTTTTTATGCGCACGCTGCAACGGCTAAAGTCCCGGGACTTGAAGCTCATCTATACAAATGGCTCCTCAAAATGGCATGAGTCGCATGGCTGCATTGGAGGTTTTGGGTTTTTTGTTGAAATGGAGCTGAGTCTTTCTCTCTACAACCCCCCCCTCCTAGGCTAGACAACCAGGCAGCAGAGCTGCTGGCCGTACAAACGGCGCTCACCACGTTCCACCACCAAATCATTGCCATCATCACAGAGAGTGATTGGGTCTTCAAAGGGGCCACATGCTAGGCCCGCAAGTGGAGAGCACGGGGGTGGGTGTCTAACACAGGCCCTGTTTCCTACTCCCAGCTCTAGGACTCTCTTTTGCACTCCATAGATACACACCAGGGAATCTTAGAATGGTACCACGTGCCCTCACATCAGGACATTCCAGGCAACGAAAAAGCCAATGACTTGGCAGAGGCTGGACGCCTCCAAAACCCCCTAAAATTTGAGCTTCGTTTCAATGTCCCCCCGACGCCAGATGGCGTCATGGAACACATGGAAGACATGCACGACTTTCGTGACCCTACCAGAAGGCTTGATTTTGATACCCTTTCGGCCTCAACACGTTCACATTCGTCTGACACAGTGTCAATGTCCTCCTCAGATGCCACCGCTACTGACGCGCTGCCCCTTGTCGGGGAGTGTGACGCCCTACATTTGGACACTCTGGGTTTTTGTGAAATGCACAGCCCCTTGGTTCACTCGCCCATGTTTCGGTTGGATTCTGACCCTGAACCCGGCACGCCTGCACCTCGCACTCCCCCTCTGAATGCACTTGGGCTCGAGGCTATGCCCACGCCACAGTGTGTCGACTCTCCCAGCTCGTCGGTCGATTCTGGCATGTCACACATGGATTTTCTGCGGTTCTCTTCGCTAGGCTCCGCCTAGTCTTGTTCCAAAGATGTGAGTGATCGGTCGTGCCGTAGGCGGAACCGTATCAAGCGGCGACGGGCCACCCCGCCGCACGCGAGGGAAACAACACGGCGCCGGCGTGCCTAGAGCAGTGTCACGGCTCCCCACCCCCCCCATTATGCGACGGTTCCATGTCCCCTCACATGTGGGAATCCACGGCAACACCAAGGCGGATACACTGGCCGATATGGGACGCCGACAATCCCCTCTTTTAAAAGGATTGGTTAAAGCGGCACGTCGCTCGGAACCATCCAACACCGACGAGCTGGAGGATGTCTCCGACCTGAAGGAACCCCCCCTGTGGTCCCCGGAAGAGACAGGGGAGAGAAATCCCCCCCCCCCCCCACAGACAGGCAGGAGCAACACCCCAGGGGGGCAGGGACCCCCCCCCCCCAGCAAGCTAGAACCTCCAACCCCAAGCACCAGGACAGAACACACGCCACCCCCCTCATAGATGTAGAGGATTGCACGCCAGCATCCAAACGGCTGCGCTGGTCAGCCATTGGGGGCACCCCCACCACACGATGGCGCTCCAGGGCACAATCACGCTCCCCACAGGAGCAAGGGCCCTTGTGCGGGATAAGGCAAATGCTTATCAACGAGGGTTTCTCCCCAGCTTCATCACGCGGCACAGAGGTCAACGATGATGATGAGTGGCCGGCTCCCTCCATGCCAGACACAGAGTCCACGATCACTTGCAGCACCGAGGGTTCAAGCTGCTGCACCCCAGTAGCAGATTTCATGCTCGTCAGCACACCTTGATCCCTGTATGATCAGGATGTCACCCCTGTTCTTGCACACACACACACACACGAGCCCGCGAGACGTACCACGGCCGTGATTATGACCCCACCCCCCTTGGGAACACCCCCCGTCAAATGGCAGAGCAGGAAAACTGGTAAGAGACATAGACGGCCCAATGGCGAGAGCGGTAGTCTTCGGTCGCCCAGTGCGGGGGTTCGATACCCGGGGGCTGCGGCTCTTGGGTCCCCTGCACGTAGAGCTCTCTTGTGGGCATCTTTGGAACCACCCACCCTAACAGCAGCCCGCGCCACCGCCGGTACCAGCGGATCGGGTGGAGGTCTCGTCTATTTTTGCTCCTGGGAGCACCCCCGCCGCAATACCAAAAAAATGAAAACGCATCGTGGCACCACACACCTCAGCGCGCACCACTAGTTGTGCCTCGTCTCAACTTTTGTTTGCGTCTCCAATGTTTAGGCAGTTTTCCTGTCTTTGTTTTTGTTAACCCATGGACGGGGTTGAGCAGCCTAGCCAGAACCAGCACGAGTCAGCCGAGGAGCGGCTGGCGGCGCAAGCCAAAGAAATTCAAGAACTCAGAGAGCAACTCGCCCGAGTGGCAGTGAAGGAGGGGCCCCGTCTGCCCCCACTGAGCGTACCAGAAGTAAACCGAGCCCTCGAGAAGCCCCAGTTGGCACAGTGGATGAGACTCATGCTGTCCAACATCAAGGCGTACGTGCGCCTTAGAGCTGGTGAGGTGGGGGAGATCCCCCGACCAAGTGAGTTTGGCGGCCAGGCGACGGAGGCCGCAGTCGACCCAGGAGAGCAGCTGGCGTGGAGGGTCTGGGACTGCGTGTCCCAGTCCCAGGCGGCGTATGCCCGAAGGTATGCAGGGACGCACGGAAAAACCAGCTCCGAGTCCAACCAGTACACCACGCTGGAGGAGGCATGGAAGGAACAAGGATCGGCGTTCACGTGGCGGAGCTTGAAATTCAGGGAGGTGGGAGGAGTACTGCAATGGCAGTCGAGGCAGGGCGAGTGGATCCCTGTGGACTCGCCGCCGAGCGGGGGGTGCCAGAGGTGCGCGCAGCGGGGCTCCCCCGACGAACGCCGCTGGCACTTTAGATGCCCACACTGGTCCTGACAGGACCGGCTGGAGCCCGGACCGGCCGCCCCGGGCTCCGGCGTTGCGGACACGGCGGCAGAGCTGCGGGCGCTCGCCCGCCGGTGGGAGACAGCAGCTCGGTCAGACGACCCCTGCTCACCGGAGGAAAGTGCCATGCAGTCCTGGAGACCGAGAACCCGCTCGCAGTACGCGTCCCGACTCCGGGCCTTGGCGGCTTACGCGGACCGCACGGGCCCGCCTGATACAGCCGCAGCACTGGCAGGCCTCCTGGCGGAGCGGGCGCAAGCCGGCGCTACAGCTTCAGCCCTGCGGGGTATTACCTCCGCGGTCAGAGCCGTGGAGGACCTCCAGTGGCTGCCCCCAACAGTCACCACCTTGCACAAACGGATCGCGGCGGGAGCCGCGTCCTCGGGCTCTCAGCCCTATCTGTCCCCAGCAGGCTTGGTCCAGCTGGTCGGAAAGGCCAGAGACTCCAGACACGGAGCGGTGTTCAGCGCATTGGCCATCATCAGCTGGGTATGCTACCTGCGGGTGGGCGAAGCAGCTGGCATCAGGGTTACTGACCTGGCTATGCCAGGCTTTGTCCAGTTTTGGAACTCCAAGACAGGAGAGGAGGGGTACACCACCCGCCCCCTGTACAGGTATGCGGACAGCGTCCGGGCGTGGCTTCATGGCCACATGGTTTCGCTGGGCCGGTCCTCAGACATGCTCGTCTGGCAGTCAGGGGAAGCGGGGTTGGAGGCAGGCATGGCCGACGCCCTGGCGAGCACCGCCCACTTCCGGGCCAGGTGGCACGCCCTGCGCAGGGGAGGCGCCGCAGCGACTTGGGCCCGTAAACCAGACCTCGCCTACTACAAATGGTGGGGCAGATGGCAAAGCACGGCCGTGGCGATGCAATACGGCACCAAATGGTCAGACCCGGGAGTCGTTGCCCCTACGGTGCTGCCCGCATGGTCCCGTGACCAGGGACCTTTGCCGACTCCGGAACGCGTGGGCGTCCTGGCCCTGTGGGGATCCCCGATGTTCCCCAGTATCGCGAGCGCCCTCAACACCCCGACCAAGCGCAAGCCGAGACTTCCGCGAGGTCAAAAGCTGGAATCCGCTGCGAGCGGCACGCTTGGGGGAGGAGGCGACGGAAACCAAGAAGCGGCCGAGCTGGAGGAATCCCCAGGGGACGGCTCTGCTGCGGTGGGCCTGGGGCCTGACACAGCTCCTACCCCCCCCCCGCTTCCTCCTTTGGCCTCTGCCATTGAGCGCGGCACCGTGTCTCGGGAAGATGCGGGTCAGCTGTGCACGGTGGCGGGGCCTTTGGTGGCCGTGGGGGGGGGGGGCGTGTGGGCCGGGGACGGCAACCGGGCCCATCAATGTCGATTCCGACGTGGACACCGACGACAACAGCGAGGATTCCGGAAGCGAGCCCTCTGGCGAATTCGCAGTCGGCAGCGCCAGGGGCTCCCCCGGGCGTCGACAGGCCGGAGTTGCCAGGTTCGTTGGACGGGAGCGTAAGCCGTGGTCCTCCAGGGCAGCCGTTGGCCCAGTCAGAGGAGGACCCGCAGCGGGCTCGAAAGCTGGAGTGGTGGGCCGTGTCTACCGCACATACGCGGGGCCGCGTCGCGCTAAGGTGGTCCTGGATGGTACGCAGGCCGTGCGATCCCGAGCCCCCGCACGCCGTCAAGCTGGGAGACCTCGTTTGGCCCAGCAGATCGGAACGCCGCAGCCCAAGCGCATCAAGCTCGGGCAGGGCGGGCGTGTCCGGACGCCGGAGGCGCAAGGCCCGGTGGAGGGTGCCTTCCTGGATGCAGCTGAGCGTCTCAAGGCCAAGGCTTGGGGGAGGGCGGGCCCAGTGGCGTCGCCCCCCCCCCCCCACTGTAAGGGTCCCGACAGGGGTGGGAGGGTGCAGGAACAGCCCCCCCTCTTCCTGGAGTTCATGCAGACGATCACCCCCCATTTTCACTGGATAGCCGAGCGGGAACGTTGTGGCTTGTGGATGGTTGCGAAGAGGGTGGATTTGTGGTTGAATAGAGTATTCGATACAGCCGAGGATTTCCGCTTGCAAGGGGCTTTACCCGCTCTCCTGGGCGCCTTGCGCAAGCTCCACCCGGACGCCCGGGAGGCATGCCTCCATATCAACACCTCCCCCATTCCGCGGTTCATGGGGGGGGTCGAGGATGCCATTTTGGACCGGGGATTGGGACCGGTAGGCTCCCACCAGCTACCGGACGATCTGTGGGACGCTGTCGTACCGCCCTTCTACCACGGAGGGCTCCAGGATTTTGACGTCGAGCAAGAGTGGCAGGACGGGGATAGGGTGGTCCGAGGGGCAACCAGATGGGTGTCGCAGCAGGTCCAGAGGATAGTGCAGGCGTTGAGGGGGGCGGGGGTCTACGAGGAGCCGGCTGACCCCCCCCCCCCCCCGCCCACTCGTTACCCCTTCGTCATCCCCAAATCATCCGAGAAGGTCTCCTTGATCTTGAGTTGCGTCAAGATCAACAAGAGTGACGGGGGCAAGCCCCCCACTTTTAGATTGGATTCCTGGGAGGATTTGGCTAGATCCTTGTCGGCATTCCCGCCTGATGTGGACCTCTACGGCCTCCACATTGACCTCAACAATGCGTTCTGGAGCTTTTGCTTGCCCCAGGGTGCGCGCCAGGTTTTTCGCTTCCGGCCCGCCCCCGGGGCTCCACCTGTGGCGCTGTCGCGCCTACCGTTTGGCTGGAAATACAGCCCCTATCTGTGCCAAACGAGTTTGGCACGCATTCTCCAGGGGGTACTGCCCCCCGAGATACTCCTTGTGCACTACCTCGATGACTTTTTGCTCGTCTTCACTGATAGGGAGGTGCTCAGGGAGGCGGGGCGAGTGGCAGTGCGTGCCCTGATCGAGGCTGGTTTCCTCATAAGTCCTAAGAGTGTCCTGGACCCGGTGCCTGTGGCGTCATTCCTGGGGAAGGAGCTCGACTTGCAGGCCAGGCGGATCAGGAGCCATGAACAAGCGCTGCTCCAGTTGTGGGCGGGATGGCTGAGGCTGGCGGTTGGCGCAGGCAACGACCGGCACCTCCAAAGCTTCCTGGGTTTGCTGAATTGGCATGTGCGTCCGAGGGGATTGGGTTGCCCTTTCGCGGCGGGCGCCTACTGCTGGTTGCGCTGGGGTCGGACGGTGGGGGGGGTCAAACAGCCGGCCCAGGGCTTCCCCCTGAAAATGCTGGGCAGCCTCGCAACATTGGTGGCGTTGGCGGCCGAGCCCTGGCAGGCGCCGGGCGGGGAGGCCTGGCGGCAATTGAGGACCCTCAAGTTTGGGGCTGAGGATAGGCTTTCGCGATCATCTCTGTGGTGCGGGGGCGTCGTCATCTGTGTCGATGGAGCGCGCGATGCGGGGTGCTGGAGGGTTGGGGCGCTCGTGCCGGGAGTGGGTGTGCGTACGCATGTGACACCGACTGCCCGCTTCGCCAGCCAGCAAACCACGGAGCTGAGGGGAGTGGCGTGGGCTGTCAGGTTTGCAGTCAGGACGGGACACCGATCTGTTACGGTCTGTAGCGACAGTGAGGCAGCCATTGCTCAGGTCCTCAGGCTGCGCGCGACTAGCCACCTGACCCACCACCAAACGGTACTTCGGTCGTTGGCTAGAATCCTGTGGGTATCGGGGATCGTGCTCCGCCTCGTGTGGGTGCCCTCGGCGCTTCAGCCGGGAGACCCTATGTCCAGGGTGACGTCAGTGTTCGGAGGCTCACAGGCCAGAGCGGAAGTCGAGGCTTGGTGCACGTGGGATGCATTGCTGGAGAATCTGGGCGAGGCTCGGGTGAGGGGGGTGGTGTGTCTCCGGGGATGCTAGCCCCCCCCCCCAGTGGGCCAGCGGCGGCAGAGTTTGCCCCCTCCATGTAGCAACCTTTTTTGCTTTCCGCACCTATGACCAAGCGTCGGGGCTCGCGTGGGGCCCGCAAGCGACGGGGTTCCCGTGGAGCCCACCGGAAGGGTCGCCATGGCGGACAGCGGCACCGGCGTTCCGCGGACGCCCAGCGGATGCCCCCTGCAGGGGGTGACTCTGACGGCGTGACCGCTGGGTGCGCCTGTCTTGTTGTCTCTTTATTTGGTTGGCGGCACGGCCGCTGGTTGCTTTATTTGTTTCGCATCTTTGTTTGGGCCTGCCTCACCAGCTATGGGTATAGTAACCAAATGGGCTATCAGACTTCAGACTTCAGACTTTTATGGACCATCACCCCCAACCCCCCCCCCCCCCCCACCCCAACACCCTTTCTACCCCCCCCCCCCCCGTGTCAAACTTCCCCCCCCCCCCCCGTGTCCCCCCCAATATCAGACTTGTCCCATTGTCACCACACCCTTGAGGTGTAGAAGTGGGTTGTGGTCTCGACCCTAGCGTCTGAAACCCAACCAGTGCTTGCAACCCCTTCAATGATGGTACGTGCCCCCCCCCCCCCCCACCCCACCCCACCCCACCCCATCTCTCTGACTCAAACCGATCGGGGGGCTCATATGTGACTGAAGACAAGTGGGAACAGAATCCTGATGTCTGGCCCAAGCAACCTCACCTGAGCCAATCGGGTCGGTTTTGCTGGTGGGGTGGGTGGGTGGGGGTTCATCGGGTTGGGCCGGAACTGTGGAGAGGGGGGGTAGTGGGTTTCGAGCACAGCACAGCACATCACAGCACATCACAGCACACCACAGCACAACACAACATACAACATAGCACAGTTTATTACAGCACAACACAGCTCACGGCAAGCCACCGCGGAGAGGCCATTGACACCCCTGCATGGGGTTCGATGGTCGCTCCTGGGCATGATGCAGTCGAGTGATTCTGGTTGATCCTGCCAGTTGTCATATGCTTCTCTCAAGGACTAAGCCATGCAAGTGTCAGAATACATGGGATTGAGAGTGAATCTGTGAATGGCTCATTACACCGGCGACAATCTGATGACTGTGCACTGGTTGCTTGGGGCCCTCGTGGTCCCCTGTGACATCGGTCCGGATATTCACCTCAACTGGGTGGCTAATACATGGAAGCTCAGAGCTGTGGCCCGTTCAGGGTCACTGGCAGTTGGCCGATATCAAGACCTGCGCCCGTACAGGGCAGCGTGCAAGGGTGATTCAGGCCGTTTTCTGTGATGGCAAAGATGGTTCTACCATGAATGCTCCACAGTGTGAGTCTCTGACCTATCAGCTCTGGTTGGTGGTGTAGTGGACCACCATGGCTATCACGGGTAACGGGAAATCAGGGTTTGATTCCGGAGAGGGAGCCTAAGAAACGGCTACCATTGCCAAGGCGAGCAGCAGGCGCGCAAATTGTCCACTGCCGACACTGGTCTGGCGAGACAGCGACGAGCCATAGCAGCCCTGCTCACCCTGTGTGGTGGGTGGGACTCCGCAATGAATGCTATCCAAACGCAGCAATGAGTATCAACTGGAGGGCAAGTCTGGTGCCAGCAGCTGCGGTAATTCCAGCTCCAAGAGCGTATACAAATGTTGCTGCTGTTGAAAAGCTCGTAGTCAACCCCTGGGCATGGGGCTGCAGGGCGTCCGGCCGCTCTGCTGGGGCTGTCTCCCGGCCGTCAGGCCGGGTGGCAGCAGACGAATTTGTTTGGAACCAAGGGGGGGCGCCATCCCCCCCAGGCCCCAGATGTGTATGTATCAAGTAATGTAGGTACGTTACTGAAAGAACCACAGTATTGTATAATGTACGCCTCCGGCCAACAGCCAGGGAGGGCCGGAGGTCCGGGTAAAAGCCCCGGACCCCCCAACGGCAGCCCCAAAGGTGAGCGCACCACTGGAAGGGGCATGTCTGCGGGGTAAAAGCATGCGCTTAGTAAACATCTAACGTAATAAATAGTGCTTACTGCTGTAATTAATGCTTAACCGGGTAAAAGGCCCTTCTCCCGGGGCTAGTTTCGTGCGCACCCCCCAGAGCCGGACCCGACCGGCCGTGCTGAGGCGAGCCCAGCAATGGGTATGGCAGGCCAGACTTTAAGTGCTGGTAGCCACGCCTCAGCACACTCCGCGGGCTTATAAGGCCCACGGGGGCCCCAAATACCGTTTCGTTCGGGAGTTAAGCCCCGGCGGAATTTGGGGTTGTTGATGGTTAAGAGGACTCACGTTGAGTCCCGGCTACTGTTACCCCGGGGTTATGACCCCCGGTACTGCCTGCTTACTTGCCTGCTGCTGCTAAGAGATAGGAAGGGGTTAGGACCGACCCCCCCCCCCCTAGCCACCCACGGCACTGGGACACCCCCACAGCGGCCGCAAGGGCTACGCGTGGGCGTCTCCCCTCCGTGAATTATTTGACCCCTCCGTGAATTTTTTGACCCCTCCGTGAATTATTTGACCCCTCTGTGAATTATTTACCCCCCTGCTCGTCTAGTCTCCAATGTTGTTTTTAATGCGTGTGTATTTGTGTATGTGTGGGCATGCGTGGGTGTCTGTATGTTTGCTCTGGGTCCCCCTGCAAGGGGGGACTCATCGGCTGGGCAGCTATACCCCTTAAACCCCTCCCCTCTGCTCTCGACCCCTTCCCCGACCCTCTGTTAAACAACCAGCACAAACAAAAGTCAGTTAAACACAAGGGGGCCACTGACAGCACCGCTTTCGGAAATTTTTTTTTCATTTTTGGAGAACACTTTCTTGCCTGTTAAACGGTGCTGTCTGATGGCGGGGTGCCTGGGCAGGCAGGCTTGCCTTCACTGCCCTACAGGGGGGGGGAGGAGAGGACGCCCGGGCACCCAAGGGGTCAGAGAGAGCAGGGTGGGATGTAAAAATAAAAACCTGTAAGTTCCTCTCCACCCTCCCCGCCTGGGCGGTCCACATGGACCAACCCCTCGTGGCTTCGGCTTCCACACATTTTTAAGGACTTTAACAGGTTAGGGATGTTGCAGACAATACAATTTTCTGTGATTTGCCCTGGTGCTTTAGTTAGGAATAGCCCCTGCACTGTACCGCACCACACTGCACTACACTCCCCCCAATATCAAACTTGTCCATTGTCACCACACCCTTGAGGTGTAGAAGTGGGTTGTGGTCTCGACCCTAGCGTCTGAAACCCAACCAGTGCTTGCAACCCCTTCAATGATGGTACGTCCCCCCCCCCCCCCCAGCCCCCCACCCCACCCCACCCCACCCCACCCCATCTCTCTGACTCAAACCGATCGGGGGGCTCATATGTGACTGAAGACAAGTGGGAACAGAATCCTGATGTCTGACCCAAGCAACCTCACCTGAGCTAATCGGGTCGGTTTTGCTGGTGGGGTGGGTGGGTGGGGGTTCATCGGGTTGGGCCGGAACTGTGGAGAGGGGGGGTAGTGGGTTTCGAGTACGGCACAACACAGCACGGCACAGCACAGCACATCACAGCACATCACAGCACACCACAGCACAGCACAACATACAGCATAGCACAGCATATTACAGCACAACACAGCACAACACAGCCCCTACGGCCGCCCAAGAGAGCCTCCCTCCCTCCCTCCCTCCCTCCCTCCCTCCCCTCCCTCCCTCCCTCCCACCCTGTCATTTCCCTTCTTGTGTGGTGAGGTTAGGGAGGGTATGCCTGTTTTTCTTTTTCAGGTTTTCTTTTATAGTAGAGTGCTGTCCCGCTTGCCAGCTTACCAAGGTCCGAACCCCGCCAAAAAAAAATAGGAGGTATGTTACTCCGTTCCTTAGTTGGTTCCGGTGGACCCCTCTGTGAATTGTTTACCCCCCTCCGTGAATTATTTGACCCCTCCGTGCATTATTTGACCCCTCCGTGAATTATTTACCCCCCTCCGTGAATTATTTCACCCCTCCGTGAATTATTTACCCCCCTCCGTGAATTATTTCACCCCTCCGTGAATTGTTTACCCCCCTCCGTGAATTATTTTACCCCTCCGTGAATTGTTTACCCCGCTCCGTGAATTATTTCACCCCTCCGTGAATTATTTACCCCCCTCCGTGAATTATTTCACCCCTCCGTGAATTATTTACCCCCCTCCGTGAATTATTTTACCCCTCCGTGAATTGTTTACCCCCCTCCGTGAATTATTTTACCCCTCCGTGAATTGTTTACCCCCCTCCGTGAATTATTTTACCCCTCCGTGAATTGTTTACCCCGCTCCGTGAATTATTTCACCCCTCCGTGAATTATTTACCCCCCTCCGTGAATTATTTCACCCCTCCGTGAATTATTTACCCCCCTCCGTGAATTATTTCACCCCTCCGTGAATTGTTTACCCCCCTCCGTGAATTATTTTACCCCTCCGTGAATTGTTTACCCCCCTCCGTGAATTATTTCACCCCTCCGTGAATTGTTTACCCCCCTCCGTGAATTATTTCACCCCTCCGTGAATTGTTTACCCCCCTCCGTGAATTATTTTACCCCTCCGTGAATTGTTTACCCCCCTCCGTGAATTATTTCACCCCTCCGTGAATTATTTACCCCCCTCCGTGAATTATTTTACCCCTCCGTGAATTGTTTACCCCCCTCCGTGAATTATTTTACCCCTCCGTGAATTATTTACCCCCCTCCGTGAATTATTTCACCCCTCCGTGAATTATTTACCCCCCTCCGTGAATTATTTTACCGCTCCGTGAATTGTTTACCCCCCTCCGTGAATTATTTGACCCCTCCGTGAATTGTTTACCCCCCTCCGTGAATTATTTCACCCCTCCGTGAATTATTTACCCCCCTCCGTGAATTATTTCACCCCTCCGTGAATTGTTTACCCCCCTCCGTGAATTATTTCACCTCTCTGTGAATTGTTTACCCCCCTCCGTGAATTATTTTACCCCTCCGTGAATTATTTACCCCCCTCCGTGAATTATTTGACCCCTCCGTGAATTATTTACCCCCCTCCGTGAATTATTTCACCCCTCCGTGAATTATTTACCCCCCTCCGTGAATTATTTCACCCCTCCGTGAATTGTTTACCCCCCTCCGTGAATTATTTCACCCCTCCGTGAATTGTTTACCCCCCTCCGTGAATTATTTTACCCCTCCGTGAATTGTTTACCCCCCTCCGTGAATTATTTTACCCCTCCGTGAATTATTTACCCCCCTCCGTGAATTATTTGACCCCTCCGTGAATTGTTTACCCCCCTCCGTGAATTATTTGACCCCTCCGTGAATTGTTTACCCCCCTCCGTGAATTATTTCACCCCTCCGTGAATTGTTCACCCCCCTCCGTGAATTATTTGACCCCTCCGTGAATTGTTTACCCCCCTCCGTGAATTATTTCACCTCTCCGTGAATTGTTCACCCCCCTCCGTGAATTATTTGACCCCTCCGTGAATTGTTTACCCCCCTCCGTGATCTATTTTACCCCTCCGTGAATTGTTTACCCCCCTCCGTGAATTATTTTACCCCTCCGTGAATTGTTTACCCCCCTCCGTGAATTATTTCACCCCTCCGTGAATTATTTACCCCCCTCCGTGAATTATTTTACCCCTCCGTGAATTGTTTACCCCCCTCCGTGAATTATTTTACCCCTCCGTGAATTATTTACCCCCCTCCGTGAATTATTTCACCTCTCCGTGAATTATTTACCCCCCTCCGTGAATTATTTCACCCCTCCGTGAATTGTTTACCCCCCTCCGTGAATTATTTTACCCCTCCGTGAATTATTTACCCCCCTCCGTGAATTATTTTACCCCTCCGTGAATTATTTACCCCCCTCCGTGAATTATTTTACCCCTCCGTGAATTATTTACCCCCCTCCGTGAATTATTTTACCCCTCCGTGAATTATTTACCCCCCTCCGTGAATTATTTTACCCCTCCGTGAATTGTTTACCCCCCTCCGTGAATTATTTTACCCCTCCGTGAATTGTTTACCCCCCTCCGTGAATTATTTCACCCCTCCGTGAATTATTTACCCCCCTCCGTGAATTATTTTACCCCTCCGTGAATTGTTTACCCCCCTCCGTGAATTATTTTACCCCTCCGTGAATTGTTTACCCCCCTCCGTGAATTATTTTACCCCTCCGTGAATTGTTTACCCCCCTCCGTGAATTATTTTACCCCTCCGTGAATTATTTACCCCCCTCCGTGAATTATTTCACCCCTCCGTGAATTGTTTACCCCCCTCCGTGAACTATTTCACCCCTCCGTGAATTATTTACCCCCCTCCGTGAATTATTTGACCCCTCTGTGAATTGTTTACCCCCCTCCGTGAATTATTTCACCCCTCCGTGAATTGTTTACCCCCCTCCGTGAATTATTTTACCCCTCCGTGAATTATTTACCCCCCTCCGTGAATTATTTTACCCCTCCGTGAATTGTTTACCCCCCTCCGTGAATTATTTGACCCCTCCGTGACTTGTTTACCCCCGTCCGTGAATTATTTACCCCCCTCCGTGAATTATTTGACCCCTCCGTGAATTATTTTACCCCTCCGTGAATTATTTTACCCCTCCGTGAATTATTTACCCCCCTCCGTGAATTATTTCACCCCTCCGTGAATTATTTACCCCCCTCCGCGAATTATTTTACCCCTCCGTGAATTATTTACCCCCCTCCGTGAATTATTTTACCCCTCCGTGAATTATTTACCCCCCTCCGTGAATTATTTACCCCCCTCCGTGAATTATTTACCCCCCTCCGTGAATTATTTACCCCCCTCCGTGAATTATTTTACCCCTCCGTGAATTGTTTACCCCCCTCCGTGAATTATTTTACCCCTCCGTGAATTGTTTACCCCGCTCCGTGAATTATTTCACCCCTCCGTGAATTATTTACCCCCCTCCGTGAATTATTTCACCCCTCCGTGAATTATTTACCCCCCTCCGTGAATTATTTCACCCCTCCGTGAATTGTTTACCCCCCTCCGTGAATTATTTTACCCCTCCGTGAATTGTTTACCCCCCTCCGTGAATTATTTCACCCCTCCGTGAATTGTTTACCCCCCTCCGTGAATTATTTCACCCCTCCGTGAATTGTTTACCCCCCTCCGTGAATTATTTTACCCCTCCGTGAATTGTTTACCCCCCTCCGTGAATTATTTCACCCCTCCGTGAATTATTTACCCCCCTCCGTGAATTATTTTACCCCTCCGTGAATTGTTTACCCCCCTCCGTGAATTATTTTACCCCTCCGTGAATTATTTACCCCCCTCCGTGAATTATTTCACCTCTCCGTGAATTATTTACCCCCCTCCGTGAATTATTTCACCCCTCCGTGAATTGTTTACCCCCCTCCGTGTATTATTTTACCCCTCCGTGAATTATTTACCCCCCTCCGTGAATTATTTGACCCCTCCGTGAATTATTTACCCCCCTCCGTGAATTATTTCACCCCTCCGTGAATTATTTACCCCCCTCCGTGAATTATTTCACCCCTCCGTGAATTGTTTACCCCCCTCCGTGAATTATTTCACCTCTCTGTGAATTGTTTACCCCCCTCCGTGAATTATTTTACCCCTCCGTGAATTATTTACCCCCCTCCGTGAATTATTTGACCCCTCCGTGAATTATTTGACCCCTCCGTGAATTATTTACCCCCCTCCGTGAATTATTTCACCCCTCCGTGAATTATTTACCCCCCTCCGTGAATTATTTCACCCCTCCGTGAATTATTTTACCCCTCCGTGAATTGTTTACCCCCCTCCGTGAATTATTTCACCCCTCCGTGAATTGTTTACCCCCCTCCGTGAATTATTTTACCCCTCCGTGAATTGTTTACCCCCCTCCGTGAATTATTTGACCCCTCCGTGAATTGTTTACCCCCCTCCGTGAATTATTTTACCCCTCCGTGAATTGTTCACCCCCCTCCGTGAATTATTTGACCCCTCCGTGAATTGTTTACCCCCCTCCGTGAATTATTTCACCTCTCCGTGAATTGTTCACCCCCCTCCGTGAATTATTTGACCCCTCCGTGAATTGTTTACCCCCCTCCGTGATCTATTTTACCCCTCCGTGAATTGTTTACCCCCCTCCGTGAATTATTTTACCCCTCCGTGAATTGTTTACCCCCCTCCGTGAATTATTTCACCCCTCCGTGAATTATTTACCCCCCTCCGTGAATTATTTTACCCCTCCGTGAATTGTTTACCCCCCTCCGTGAATTATTTTACCCCTCCGTGAATTATTTACCCCCCTCCGTGAATTATTTCACCTCTCCGTGAATTATTTACCCCCCTCCGTGAATTATTTCACCCCTCCGTGAATTGTTTACCCCCCTCCGTGAATTATTTTACCCCTCCGTGAATTATTTACCCCCCTCCGTGAATTATTTTACCCCTCCGTGAATTATTTACCCCCCTCCGTGAATTATTTTACCCCTCCGTGAATTATTTACCCCCCTCCGTGAATTTTTTTACCCCTCCGTGAATTATTTACCCCCCTCCGTGAATTATTTTACCCCTCCGTGAATTGTTTACCCCCCTCCGTGAATTATTTTACCCCTCCGTGAATTGTTTACCCCCCTCCGTGAATTATTTCACCCCTCCGTGAATTATTTACCCCCCTCCGTGAATTATTTTACCCCTCCGTGAATTGTTTACCCCCCTCCGTGAATTATTTTACCCCTCCGTGAATTGTTTACCCCCCTCCGTGAATTATTTTACCCCTCCGTGAATTGTTTACCCCCCTCCGTGAATTATTTTACCCCTCCGTGAATTATTTACCCCCCTCCGTGAATTATTTCACCCCTCCGTGAATTGTTTACCCCCCTCCGTGAACTATTTCACCCCTCCGTGAATTATTTACCCCCCTCCGTGAATTATTTGACCCCTCTGTGAATTGTTTACCCCCCTCCGTGAATTATTTCACCCCTCCGTGAATTGTTTACCCCCCTCCGTGAATTATTTTACCCCTCCGTGAATTATTTACCCCCCTCCGTGAATTATTTTACCCCTCCGTGAATTGTTTACCCCCCTCCGTGAATTATTTGACCCCTCCGTGACTTGTTTACCCCCGTCCGTGAATTATTTACCCCCCTCCGTGAATTATTTTACCCCTCCGTGAATTATTTTACCCCTCCGTGAATTATTTTACCCCTCCGTGAATTATTTACCCCCCTCCGTGAATTATTTCACCCCTCCGTGAATTATTTACCCCCCTCCGCGAATTATTTTACCCCTCCGTGAATTATTTACCCCCCTCCGTGAATTATTTTACCCCTCCGTGAATTATTTACCCCCCTCCGTGAATTATTTTACCCCTCCGTGAATTATTTACCCCCCTCCGTGAATTATTTGACCCCTCCGTGAATTGTTTACCCCCCTCCGTGTATTATTTTACCCCTCCGTGAATTATTTACCCCCCTCCGTGAATTATTTGACCCCTCCGTGAATTGTTTACCCCCCTCCGTGAATTATTTTACCCCTCCGTGAATTATTTACCCCCCTACGTGAATTATTTTACCCCTCCGTGAATTGTTTACCCCCCTCCGTGAATTATTTTACCCCTCCGTGAATTGTTTACCCCCCTCCGTGAATTATTTGACCCCTCCGTGAATTCTTTACCCCCCTCCGTGAATTATTTCACCTCTCCGTGAATTGTTTACCCCCCTCCGTGAATTATTTTACCCCTCCGTGAATTGTTTACCCCCCTCCGTGAATTATTTTACCCCTCCGTGAATTATTTACCCCCCTCCGTGAATTATTTCACCCCTCCGTGAATTATTTACCCCCCTCCGTGAATTATTTGACCCCTCCGTGAATTGTTTACCCCCCTCCGTGAATCATTTCACCCCTCCGTGAATTATTTTCCCCCCTCCGTGAATTATTTCACCCCTCCGTGAATTATTTACCCCCCTCCGTGAATTATTTTACCCCTCCGTGAATTGTTTACCCCCCTCCGTGAATTATTTTACCCCTCCGTGAATTGTTTACCCCCCTCCGTGAATTATTTCACCCCTCCGTGAATTATTTACCCCCCTCCGTGAATTATTTCACCCCTCCGTGAATTGTTTACCCCCCTCCGTGAATTATTTACCCCCCTCCGTGAATTGTTTACCCCCCTCCGTGAATTATTTCACCCCTCCGTGAATTATTTACCCCCCTCCGTGAATTATTTTACCCCTAGGGTCGCATCAATTATTTTTGGGGTCTAGACCCCCGTAGGAATCGACGCATAGGGTCGCGTCAATTATTTTGGGGGTCTAGACCCCCATAGAAATTGGCGCAGAGGGTCGCGTCAATTATTTTGGGGGTCTAGACCCCCGTAGGAATTGGCGCATAGGGTGGTGTCAATTATTTTGGGGGTCTGGACCCCCCTAGGAATTGACACATAAGGTCGCGTCAATTATTTTGGGGGTCTAGACCCCCATAGGAATTGACGCATAGCAGGGGGGTGCACCACCTCAGTGGAATATCTATCCAGAGGGGGGGTGTACACCACCTCAGTGGAATATTTATCCACAGGGGGGGGGGGTACACCACTTCAGTGGAATATTTATCTAGAGGGGGAGGTACACCACCTCAATGGAATATTACTCCACAGGGGGGGGGGGGGGGTACACCACCTCAGAAAAATAATTTTCCCAGCCTCCCATTTTCCCCAATGCCCCATTTTCCACCCTTTTTTTTCTTTTGGGGGGGGGTGTTCCCCTGTGTTGCATGGACTCCCATTCTTCCCAACTTTCAATTTTCATGATGGTTTTTTTTGTGGTGGGTGGCTGTGTTGGGGGAGGGGGAGTGCCAGACGTTTTCTTGTCCCTTTCTGACAGGAAGGAAGGAAGGGAGGGGGTGGGTACCACACTTTTATCAGACTTTTGCTGAGATGTGTTCTGTTTTATGTCCTTGACACGAGATGCCAAATCAGACTTCAGACTTCAGACTTTATACCCATAGCTGTGCCTCACTCCGCATCCAGCTGAAGCTGACGGCAGGTTGGTGGGATGTGCCCGCCCTCTTTGTCTGAGGGACACGGCGACCGTCATGATCGCCTGTATCTGCCCACTGTGGTGACTGTCCAGGGCGGCGTGGCCGCTGGAGGCGTCCGCCGGGGGTGGCGCTGCTGTTCTGGGCCTGGTGCCCGGCACTTTACCTGCCCTCCCTGCACTTCCACCTCTGGCCTTTGCCATTGAGCGCGGTGCCGTGTCTCGGGAAGATGTGGGTCAGCAGTGCACGGTGGCGGGTCCTCTGGTTGTCGTGGGGGGTACTGCGGTTTGGACTGCCTTTTTGCTTGTTTGCACGTTCCTCTGGGGCAGGGATGGGTTGTGGGTCCTGCGGTGAGAGAGCCGGGTGCGGCGGGGGCCTTTTTGGGCGTGCCTCTCTCCGCTTCCAACTGGGGCTGAAGGCCGGTTGGTGCGATTTGACCGCCTTATTTATACGTGGGCGCGGCGACCGTCGTGATCGCCTGTATCTGCCCGCTGTGGTGGCTGTCCATGGCGGCGTGGCCGCTGGAGGAGTCTGCCAGGGGTGACGCTGCTGATGTGGACCCGGTGCCCAACACGATTCCTAACCTCCCTCCGCTTCAGCCTCTGGATTCTGCCGTTGAGCGCGGCGCCGTGTCTCGGGTAGATGCGGGTCAGCAGTGCACGGTGGCGGGTCCCCTGGGTGTAGTGGGGGGGGGGGGGAGTGCTTCTGTTTGTTCTGCCTTTTCACTTGGTTACTACCTCAGTTCACATTCCTCAGGGGATGAGATCCGGTTGTGGGCCCTGTGGTGTGAGAGCTGGGTACGGCGGAGAATGAATACCCAAGTCCTGTGCAGTTTTCTTGTGCTCTGCTTGTGCAAACACTAGTTGTGCCTCGTCTCAACTTTTGTTTGCGTCTCCAATGTTTAGGCAGTTTTCCTGTCTTTGCCCACCCACCCACCCACTGACCGGCTGACCCCCTGAGAGCACCTGCCCTTTCCTTTCCTTTTTGAAACCGATCCCCTCGGGTGGAGTGGGGG
This sequence comes from Eutreptiella sp. 'Long Island Sound 2002', assembly GCA_964036045.1. Lineage (NCBI taxonomy): Eukaryota > Euglenozoa > Euglenophyceae > Eutreptiales > Eutreptiaceae > Eutreptiella > Eutreptiella sp. 'Long Island Sound 2002'. Next base: position 146,837,754 of record OZ038382.1, on the reverse strand, counting down.
ATCTAACCGTGCTGCAGCGTGTGGACCAGGGTATAGGGTCAGGGTCAGTATCAGAGTGGGGTCCCGCATCCAGCGGAGTGGTCCGCAGCGCACCCGTCCATACAACCGCCGGTATCTCCGGCCTTGGTGATACTTCAGTACTGCCATCCCAAGTCCTGTGCCCCAAGTCCTGTGCAGTTTTCTTGTGCTCTGCTTGTGCAAACGCCACCGGTACTCGAAGGGATCGATGGGAGGTCCCACCCATCGATGGGCGGCAACGGGGTTCGAAGCGGCTCCTTCAGGGCTGGGGCCGAGAGTGCCGCCGCTCGAGCAGCGGCCGCCTCAGATAGAATACGCCCCACCCCAGAGAACAGCTATTGGTGCCCCCTTGCTGATACCCTCTCTCTCCTACGACCCGCGCCTAACACACCCGAACACAGACATGTATGTGCCTGTGTACTCAGACCCCATGTGTGTGGCTGTGTGTATGCTAACTCCGAAACACCTGTACCCACTGGGGTTTTTCAATCCTAAGGACCACACACAAAGCCGGGATTGGTGACAGCAATCCACTTGGTTGACCACTGACCGACCCCAAACCCTCCATGACCCCGCGAAAGTAGCAAGTGAGGTGTGTGGCCGAATGGGGCTAGCGACAGCGAGCGCACCGCGCGGGCGACGGCAACCAACATGGAACACAATTAGAGAGCCACGGCCCAAACCCAGACCAGGAAGCAGGCGATAAAGCCCTGAACCCGCAGCCAGCTGGCCACTGCCCAGGGAGGTAAGGGATTAGCACAATGAAGCGAACATGGCAGCAGCCCAGCGCATACACTGGAATTGGAGAGGCGATGAAGGCCGTGGGGCAGGCGCGGCTGGAGCTAAGTGGCGTGTCCACACCTGACCATTTGTGCCCCCCCCCCCCCCCTGTCTGCACTTTCTGAGTGTCTATTTTTTTCGGTTTCCTTTTGTCTATGCTTGCCCGGGCCGCTGGGCCTTGACAAACTGTCGCCGACGCCACCTCCTTGTCCCCTGACCGCATGAGTGTCCGGGACACCCAGGCCCGTCTGGCCACGCCAGGCGACGAGGTCATCGTTCCTGCCGACGCCGGTCAATTGGCGTGTTTGGCAGCCATCAATGACGCCGATTATATCATTCAGGACGAAGTGGTGCTGAAGAGTGGAGTTCCAGAGGTTGCCTCCCTGTCGTACGACCTCTTCAAGGACTGCGACTTGTCTGAAAAACTTGCTGCCGTCCTTTACGGTAGTCGCCCCAATGTTGTGCTCGTTGGGGAAATGACTGAATATGACAAAATCCAACATGCGATTAAGAGATTACTTGCTGATTTGCCCATGCTGGGCCGTTTTGTTGCAATCCTGCTTGAACCTGTCAGCGATGATGATGGCAGGCCATCATTCCTCAATCGGGCACTCGCCCTCAACTCGAACTTGCCTTTCGGCTGCGAAAAGTTGCAACTGGCGGACAGGTCCCTCGTGCACATGCGCACACATGATCGATTTGATGTCTGGATTGCAAGCAGCACAAGGGACTCCAGGAGCCTATCTCCGCCCCCCACGTATAAGCTTCTGCGGCTTATGACGCCTGGGGCAGAAGTTGACAAGGTGGTGTTCCACGAGCCAGGCGTGCGGGATAACCAATACGCTGTGCAGGTTCACAATGACCTAATCAACGGGCTGTTGGGGTCTATTGGCCTGAACTCTGATGAAGTCCATCTCCTCCCGGGGACAGACCCACGGAACTCAAAACTGTTCTTCACGGAGTTGAATGAGGAACAGGTGAATACTGTGGTATCACAGTTCGGATCCAAGCCAAGGTTCCAGATCCAGCCAGTGGAATGGTATCGTGGTGCCAACGTGACCAACATGACTGCTGTCTATGAGGTGTGGATCAAGAAGACGCACAAGGAAACATGGTCCCCCATGCTGTATGCCTCAGTTCTTGCGATGTTTTGGACAATCCCAGGCGTTCTGCAGGCACAATCGCCAGTGAAAATCCACGTGCTGGGGCCCAGCAAACTGCTGCTGGGTCTCACGGAAACTGGGCACTCACTGTTGCAGACAAGGTATCGTGAACTGGTGGCTGCTATCGGGGCCGTCTTCAAGGACCTGAGGACAGAACACTTCCTCGATAGGGATATCATCTCCAAACCCACAGTCCCCTCGACATGGAAGAAGGACCTTGTGGGCACAGTGTACATTCTGGATGTTGCACCGTGGTGGTACCTCTCAGACCTGACTGAGGCCCTTGCTCCCTCAGTGCACTGCCGGTACATCGCGGACCGCGTCAGATGGAGTGTTGGGGAGATGCGCACTGCAACATGGCGATTGACAGGGGAAAGTGTGACACAGCTTATTGGAAAGGTCTACCTGTCAGATTCTGGGATGCCTCCGATGTTTGTGATCTTCGAGGCGGATTACGAGGCGCGGAAAAGGCGAATCACAGATCGGCCCAGAAACACAGACGACTCGAAGACACGCAGGCAAGGCCTAATCACGGCGGGAGAAATGGCCAAGGCCATGGAGTTGGATGACCAAGTCGACAAGGTCATCAGCTCCCTCAAACGCAAGCGGGACTTGAAGGAAGATGAGGCTTCGTCGTCCAATGGAACAACACGATGACGTCAGCATCAAGCATCCCTCTGAGCAGCACGCTCAGAGTATTGTCCCAAAATATCAATGGGTCTCAAACAAAAATAACCATGAGAAAGCGTAAGCAGAAGCGCATAGTGGCCCTAGGGTCACTGCTGCGGTCCCCGGAGGTGGACTTCTTCGCCATCCAAGAACCTCACTTCGTCACGGTGGAGGATCGTCAAGCGGGCATGCAGTGCTTGTCAAAGTACGGGTATGGCCTGGACGGACCACTTCATGAAGAAGGAAGGGGAGGAGTGGCACTGGCGTGGAAAACATCCAAGTGGACACTGCAATCAATGAAGTTCTTGTCTCCTAGGGCGTTGAAAGCCTCGCTGTCGAGTGGTCCGCTGGAGATCACCATAGTTGTGGTCCACTTCCACCACAAGCACGCGCGTCGACAGTCACAATGGAAAGACATCGCCAAGGAGCTACATGGACCAAACATGATTTTATGTGCTGATCACAATAGTTTAGTTGTAAAACACAGGGACGCCTTTGCGCCCCCAGAGTTTGAGCATGACACGTCTTTACGTGCCAGAGACCAGGAGGTAACGACCTTGGCGAAAGCGGGTCTGCAGGATGTTTGGGTGGATATTCACTGTCCAACCCTGACGGACATCAAGGACAAGGAAGCATCGTGTCCGACGGGCTTCACATACGGCTACCCCCGAGAAGGAGAGCGACTCGACCCGCAGAGGTTACGCCGTATTGACCGCATCCACACAACATCCGAATTGCTGAGCCTGGCGACCAGCGTGTACCCCATGTTTGCTGCCAACTCAGACCACAAGGCGATCCTGGCTGAATTCACACCCCCGTCTTTCGACACAGAGGACACGGTCCCCAGATTCTACTGCCCAGAGACCATCCTTCACGACCCGGAGGCAATGGAAGAACTGGAGACATCCCTCAAGTCTATCAAGTCAACAGGGGATCAATGGTGGGAAGAGGCGCTGAGCTGCATCCAAAAGAAGGCGATCAACCATCAAAGGGAGCATAAAAACAAAAAGCAGTCGGTAGAGCTACAAGCCTTGCGGTTCCTGCGTAGCTCCACGAGAGACTCTGTCGCACCAGCGGTCTACCAATTTCTATCATCACTGGGGATCGCAGCAACAGATGCAGCAACAACCTACACCCTCCTGGTGGGGGTGTATGAAAAGGCTCAGCGTGACAGAACGGGCATGGAAACACTGTCCAAGCTCAAGGGGGTGATCACGACCGGGGAAACCTCAGGAGATCCGAGAACGCAAAGGAACGAATTGTATCGGTTAATGCGGGAGTTGCAGGAGCGAAAGAAACTTCAACAGCTGGTATCCAGGACAGGCTCGGCGATACGGGGGGCAAAGGCGGTGGCAAAAGAGCTGGTGGACCATTGGGACAAAGTGTCCACCCCAACGGGATCCACCGAAGAAGATTGTGTGGCCTATCTGAAGTCGTTAGGAGTGGAACAGCGGCTGCGCAAGGCAGGTCGACTTCTTTTCAAGCAACTATCCCTGGACATAGTTCATGAAGGCCTTAAGAGGCTGAACAGCAACAGTTCCCCTGGATTGGATGGTTTCTCGGCAAAATTCTTCAAGAGGTTCTCGGACATCTTCGAACCGCAAATGTATGACTCAATGAAACGTTTTCTCGAAGTGGGCAAAATGCCGGAGACATGGACCTCGGGAGTGGTGACAATGATCCCCAAGACGAAGGCGATGCAAACACCAGATTCGCTCCGACCAATTGCACTGCAAACTACAAGGCAGAAGTGGCTCACCAACATCCTCCTGATCCAGTTAGAGGATGTACTCCTCCACTGTATCCCGTCACAGCAAACAGGTTTCCTTCGACACAGAAGCATACTCCAGCATGTCTATGGGTCACGGGCACTCTGGGATGGCCTAAGTGAAGGAGCGGCGTTGTCAGTAGACTTCAGAAATGCTTTCCCCACGATGTCTCACGAGATGGTGTCGGCAGCTCTGGGTCTCATGTGCATACCATTTTTGTACATCCGTCTGATTCTTCACCTTTTGGGAGCTCCGTATCTATACTCCGTTGGAAAAGGATACGTCCCAGGTGTATACCACCACCCGAGGGCAGGCACACGCCAGGGGGATCCACTCTCCCCGGCGCTGTTCTCCCTAGTGGCATCCTTCGTGATTTTCCCACTACAAGACCTGGGTCCAGTACTGACTGTCATGATGTATGCAGACGACCTCATCATTTCCTTTGATGGAAGAGCCAACCCACAGCTGTTGAAAAGGGTATGGGAAGTGGTTTCACGTTTTGGACAGTTTTCGGGGTTGAAGGTCAACCTGAACAAAACGGCAGCGATAGTTCGCAACTGTGGGGGAATGGAGTGGGCGAGGTGCTTTCGGGACATTGGAGTGGATGTCAAAAACTTCGTCAAGTATCTGGGTGTACGCTTGGGGAATATTCGGCACCAACAAGACGACCAAGGATGGGGGCTAACGATAGAGCAGGCCTTCGCACCAGCTCTGCAAGAGGCCTTCCGTCGCGCAAGGGTGGTATCCACGCTGCAACTGTCCATGAACGAACGTGCATTCATGCTGACATCATGGATTCTGCCGGTCGTGGCATGGGTATCCAAGGCATATTACGCCCCAGTCTCGGTGATCAGGCAACTGAAGTTGGTGTATCACGTGACTATGGGTACCAACAGCTGGGGAATCACCCTACCAATCCTCTCACGACCAAGAGCGCAAGGGGGACGGACACTACCAGAACGAGAACTGTTTCTTATGCATCAGGCAGCGGCCCCGTTCGTCAGCCTGTTGGGAGAGCCTCACAAATTCCCTGACACGGCAGTGGAGACCTTCTACGCATGGGCAACAGCCATAGGGTTCACACCATCCAAGGACAACCTTCCATATATTCAACTGGGCATGGTCCGAACGGCAGATCTCACATTTCTGGGATGGTCGGCGAAGGCACACTCCAACATTCAGCGAGTGGCCCCGCAGGTGGCCCCCCCGGCAAATCGGGACCGCCTGCCGTTGTGGCACTCTGTGTATTTCCGAAATGAGTTCCGCTGCTCCTACTACAACACGAAATTGATCCGGCAGGGGGTGCTGACGTGGGGTCAATTCCAAAGCTTGGAGGACGCAAGATTATTCAATGCACTGCCTCGGACATGGAAAGGGGTCTACAGTCATGGCGGACGACTCCTCAACAAAGTCCCGTCACAAGGGGGGTTTGATACCCCCGCAGTCCATACCCAAAACTGGACCAGAGCATGGCTGCTCCAGTTCTACGCCTCTCAGCCAGGGGTCCGCGACCCGCAAACACCGGAGGTATGGGAACAGCTGGCACAGGCACAGCTACCGCCGAGGGCTCAAGACTTTGCGCGGAAGGCGCTGTCGCACAAACTGACCGTACATGCAAGAGTCTACAAAAGGTCAGGCACTGACAAGTGCCCGGTGTGCTCACAAAAGGAGACGGTCAAACACGTGATGGTCGAATGCCCCATGTTCAAAGCAGCAGTGGCGGTTATACAGCATTACTATGGCCAGGTGACAACTGATAACGGGACATCCACAATTCGAGATATGATGGAGTCCGACGACCAAGAATGGTTGCTGAAAACGAACCAAGGCTGGGCGATGTGGTCAGCAAGAAGTGCCCACTGGCGATATCGATGCGAAGTCAAGGCGGGAGCGTCACCGGTGTTCGCGTCATACCTTACAACATGGCTAAGGGAGCTATGTGAGTGGGTGGGTTTTTACACAGGGGAGCGCAGGGAACAATGGAAAGGCTTTCAAAAATCACTGGAACAACTTCGAGACACCGGAGTGCAGCCACGACAAGGGGAAGTGCAAGTACACGGGGGACTGAATGCATGGTGGCAAATACACACGGAATGCCTCACCCAAGAAAAATCAGCCGACAATCATAGTTGGCAAAGGGCAACGGAGTCACGCCCGAAGCGCCCGAGGCAGGCAGGCCCGGGAGTGCTACAAGGGGTGCAAGAACTGATTGCAGAACTGGTGGAGAAGGGCTACAAGATAGTGTACACCGACGGATCGTCGAAGCGACTGAGCCACAAGGACATGCGCAGGGCCGGGGTATTTGGCGTGTTCGCGGCGGAAGACGACCAAGGACCAGAGGTGCGCTTCTGTGGCTACGTACCAACGCATTACAGGCAAACAAACAACGGAGCAGAGCTTTGGGCAGCCGTGGAAGCCTTACAGGGATTCTGGGTGCCAAAACTGGCAATCCTCACCGACTCGCAATACCTGCAGCTGGGAGCGACTGGCAGGGCCCAACACTGGAAGTCAAAGGGATGGACAACCACATCTGGAAAACTGCAAGTCCACGTCCCAGTCTGGGAAACGCTGCTCCAGGAAATGGCGACGCCGGGAAGAGAAGTCAGGTGGGAACATGTCCCAGCACATGTCAACGTGCAGGGAAATGAGATGGCGAATGGACTGGCCATGGAAGGCATGTGTTCAAGCCCACTGTGGTCACAGCATGTTGCACCAAAATCATCATCTGGGTCAGAGTCCACGGTAGGTTTGAGGGGAGGGTCGGGATCAGAGTCTGAGGGCACAAGGGCACTCTGGTCATCCCTGGGTATGGTACCCATGGACAGTGATGAACTGACAGGGGAAGCATCCGGGGAGCCAGCGCCAGGTGAGATGGGACCATACTCCTCAAGCAATACAGAAAGTGAGGAAGTGAGGACAGGACACACACACCAAGGAGTGCTGTCGAGTGCACTGTCAGCAGCAGACACACTGTCCTTCAGCACTGATGTGAGTGACACCAGGCGACATCGCAAGAAGCGAAGGCTCAGGAAACGCAGGAACCCAGGACAGGGTCGATAATGCCAGAGCCAGAAGCCCTTGCACAATAGAACAGACATCCCACAGGCACCAAGCACAACAATGCATGTCTGAAACACCCGTGTTCTGACGCAGAGTTTGCATCACATGAGCTGCGTTTTGTCGCAGTAGAGCCTGTAACACATGAGCTGTGTTCTGTCGCAGTGAGCAGCAACACGCAAAGGAGAACACCAAGCAGCTGAACGCCGCGTCCTGTCGCGGACAGGCACCCAGGCGTTATGCCGTCTGGGAAGACACAGCAGGAGAAGGGATCTCACCAGCAGCGGTATGGCCCGTACACACACATCCAGCCAACCCCAAAGAAGGTCAAGCCTCAGCAAGAACGCCAGCGTTTCAAGGTGCAAGCACTGAGTCAGCTGGACGCCATTGCGAACGAAGGACTGCAAGCAGTTGAAGCAGAACTGACCACAATGGCCTGGGCCCGCAATCAGCAAATCTGGCTCCGACTGGACCAACCACATGGCTCCAGGATGCATTGTGAGATTGTGGACAACCATGGGGAACCACTGCAGATGAGCAATCAGGAGCTCTACTCGGTGATGGTCCAGATCAACTGGACCCTGAAGACCCAGGCATTGGCGAACATGCAGGTCCAGTGGCGACCCAAAAGTGCAGGCAAGTGGCACCCGTTCCAGTGGGAGGCGATCCTCCACTGCCCGACGGCAGAAGGACACAGAGCGGTGCCCTCCTCGGTAAGCAGAACTGGCGATTGCATGCATGTGTGGCAGGCAGGCCGAGCGGACCTCTTGCGATTGTTCCAAAGAACGCTCTTCAGGCAGGCGGACCCGGTACCCGGGGACGCTGTGCGGTTCCTCTACACACTGCTGAACACACCCCCATGCGAAAGAAGATACGCATGACAGGGGGAAAGAAGATACGCATGACAGGGGGTGACAAAAAGGAGAAGAAGAGTGGAGCGCATGGTGCCATGGTGCCGTGGTGCCATGGTGCAGATAACCCATCGTCGTGGCACAATGGATACACCACACCTCTTCTGTCCCGTGGAGGATGGTTCGAACCCCGGGGGGGATAGAGATGCACCGAACAACCCGAACCCCCTTTTTTGGGCGCGAGAGAGAGGGAGAGAGAAACAGAGAGAGAGAGAGAGGGTAGAGCACAGTGGGAAAGGAACAGAGAGGGGCAACAGGAGAGACAGAGCAGGGGAGAGCAAGAGAGAATGGGAGGGAGAGAGTAGGAGAGAGACCCACAGAGCGAGAGACCGGGGCTAACCGGCGCAAAGGGAGGTGGTGGGTTCGAGCTGACCAGGGTTCGAGCTAATCAGGGTGGCTTCGAGCTGATCAAGGTGAAAGGGGCGCCACGGCGGCACGGAACAGTCAAGAAATGAAAAAGCAGGGCGCCGTAGCGCCCCTGAACCACAGGCTCGACACGTTGTCACGTGTTGAACAGCCGCAGCAAAACTGGGGCGGCGAGAGTGCGGCCCATGTGCGGATGACGAAAGCAAGTAGGCATGAATGTGTGCGCGGCATGCGCATGCATGGTGGGGAGCTGAAGTGGTATGCGCCACACGCAAAACAGCAATGATTTGTTGAGATGCCTGACAGACGGAGCACATGCTGAAATGCTGAGACGCCTTTGCGCCAACCAAGGCGCCTTTGCGCCCCTGGAGGATTGAGTATGACACGTCCTCACGAGCCAGAGAACAAGTGCATGACAAGGTCACGACCTGCAGGGCAAGGGTTAGAGACTAACCGGCACTGTGGGTGGGAGGTGGGTGCGAGCTGACCTCAATGTCCAGAGGACCAGTGCCAATGCACAGCCAGCAACCACCTGGTGTGGTACAGAACTGGTCTACGCTGCAGTGCAGCAAGCAAAACACTGAACAATGTGGTTATGACCATGCGCCTGTGACACGGGGGCGTATGCGAGCCCAGTTTCCGTTGCCTCATGGCCCCCCGAGACGCACTCGTCCCACAGACTGCAGATACGATTTGGCTCTACGGACAGCCGTGTGTCTATGCCCACTCTGCACCTTGCTTTCAACTGCCTTTGAATGTTTGCAACCAATAATCTTTACCGTCGAGGGTTGGGCCGAAGGAGTGCCATGCTTTGCAGCCCACACACGGTTGTAGTAGTCGCATGCAGCCCGACAAACGGCCGCCATAATATTATTGATCTGGAATTCCGCGGGATTCGTCAGTGACAGGTGGGAACAGTATGTACATCGGCCATAGGATTTGTACTACATGTGTGCGGCGCCACCGGTCAGCCCTAATTACCGGATGAGCAACGCATTGGGACTAAGGGGTGAAAGTGCCTATGGCGGGGGCATTCAGTCAATCAGATACCGACCATCAACCCCCCCCCCCCCTTTTTTCTTGAGCCTGATTATGTTCCCAGTGCTTGCACACTGGATGTTGGCCATGGCCCTGTCACGATTCTTTTCTTGAGCCTGTGTCTCGTGTCCATGACACCTTGTGAAACTATGTTATATTGGCCCCACACCAGTGCCTTGGTGGCCTATAATGGTGGCACTAGCGTTGGCCATGGCCCTGTCAGGACTCTTTTCTTGAGCCTGATTTTGTTCCCAATGCAGGCACACTGGATGTTGGCCATGGCCCTGTCAAGACTCTTTTCTTGGGCCTGATTTTGAGTCCAGTGTCAATGACACCATGTGAAACTATGTTATATTGGCCGAGTTCCAACTAATTGGTGGCCACGCAGAGTACTATGTGCTTTGTGGACTCGGTGTCCCATCGTTAAGGTCGCTATGGGGTGCCGTACGGAACCGGCAACTGTACATATTGCGCATGTACTGCAAAGGTTGCATTTCTTTCAATTTTTCAATTTTTTTTATAATTTTACAGGACTTACCGCAAAAAAAATTACACGCCCTTACCGAAAAAATTTTTTCAAGCCCTTATCGAAAAAAATCAAATTTTTTTATAATTTACACGACTTAGCGCAAAAAAAAATTAAGCACATTTGCTGCAAAAAAATACACGACTAGACGATTTTTTTGTCCACGACTTACATTTTTCACCTTTTTATTTTGATAATTTACCTTACCCTATTGTTTTTGAGGTGCTATGTTGCTGAGCGGCTACCCCATGTCACCCTAATACCCTAAATGCCGTGACAACTGCATCGTACATCTTATCCCTTTGTCTATACCTTAGCAACACGATGTCATTGTCTTGGATTCACATTTGATTCACCTGTGTCTTCTATCCAATGTGAGTGCAAATGAGCTGGCTCCTGCTGCTGTTTTGGCCCTTCTCATCACCCTAGTGATTGATTACCTATGCATATAGTACAAGGTGAATAGGAAGCCAATGAGTCATCTCCGTGACCCTGACCCTCTTCTACACTTGAACGTGATGGACAACATGCTTTAGTGGATGATTGGTCACCCTCCCCCACCCCAAACCTGATGGACATCATGCTTCTATGGATGGAGAGTCGCGCCCCACCCACCCTTAACCGGATGGACCGTGATAGACCTATGGAGCGAAAGGGTCCAAGGGAAAGCAAAGGGAAGTGGAGAGGCAAAGATGGGGCAAGGAGGAAGAGGAATAACACATGGTGGTGAGTGGCTGATAGGCACCACTGCCTATCGAGGAAAAGGGACCAAGGGAAGGGCAGCAAATGGCGATTGGCCAATAGGCACCACCAGCTGCAGATGACAACCACACGCCAAAGCGACATGTCAACCCCCCCCCCCCCCCTCAATATACCACAACATGCATGTGGGCTGCATTACTTTGCTGTTCCTTACACGAAGGGGAGTGGTTTAGAAGGAGAATCTTTGAGACAAAAAAGTTGTGATGCGGAGTAGATATTTGACAAACACCTATATTTCTAGTTAATGGTTTCAATAGCTGCATTGACGCAAGGGAGGGGGACGCACCGTGCACGCACCGTGCATCTTTTGATTTCGATAATTTACCTTACCCTGTTGTTTTGCTTGGTTTTTGCCCCTTGAGGTGCTATGTTGTTGAGCTGTTACCCCATTTCACCCTAAATACCCTAAATGCCCTGACAGCTGCATCATACATCTTATCTCTTCGTCTATACCTTAGCAACACGATGCTACAACACTGCAAATGAGTGGGCTCCTGCTACTGTTTTGGCCCTTCTCAGCACCTTGGTGATTGATTACCTATGCATATAGTACAAGGTGAATAGGAAGCCAATGAGTCATCTCCGTGACCCTGACCCTCTTCTACACTTGAACCTGATGAGCAACATGCTTTAGTGGATGATTGGTCACCCTCCCCCACCCCAAACCTGATGGACATCATGCTTCTATGGATGGACAATCACACCCCACCCACCCTCAACCTGATGGACCGTGATAGATCGTGAGAAGATGATCAGATGCCCATTTGCTGGCTGTTTTCTTGCTGCCCACGGTGCTATGTGGGGCCATTCTGTGAGGGTCCATTTGGGGGGTGAAAACTGTGCACTTGCCCAAAAAGGCGCACAGCACACCGTGCGTGCACGGTGCAAAAGATGCAGGAATGTGGGTTGACGGATGCACAGTCAACCCACATTTCTGAATCGTTTGCACCATTCGCATTTGCAACAGTCCACTCAAATTGTGTGTTGTACTTGCAAGCATGCCATGGTCTGATTCTATACCCTTAGAACTTGAACAGTCACAGAGATGACTGTTTTTTTTTCTTCGAGATAGCAGGGATTATTCCTTGATGAGTTCTGTCACAATTAAGTGATGTAGCACTATCCATTCTCAATGAAGATTTTTTCACCTGCTCATTTACTAGAGTTTGGGAACACAATCAATAAATCACATTTCAATGCAGCCTCAGGTTGCGCAGACATCGCCCCCCAAGAGAGGTGGGAGGGTGGATTAGTGCTTTGGGATATCATCTGCCGATGCTTCATAAGCAACCCAACGTACTGATTACAAAACCTGTTTTGTGGCAGAACAAGCACAGAAGTTGAAGCGGCTGTGGGGGAGAAAGGGCTTCAAAAGGGCAGAGGCGGTTGTAGGTGTTTGTCTATTTATGTCTACTGGAGGATCTTGTTGTTTGAATGATATGGAAAAAGAGCGGGGTGCAACGGTGCACAACATTGCACTTTGAGTCCCCAAAGTAGGACAGGTGATGATGACATGATGACAGGATGACAGGTGGTGTAGCAATAATGTCAGTGCATGAAAAGGTAATGAACCAATCACTAACCCAAACTGTAATCCTGATCCTGACCCTAGAGCTCTTTTTGGTATTCTTGCTTTCTTCTTCAGTGAATTTCTCTCAGTGGTGCTGCCACCACCAGCGAGTCCCATTCTTTTGGTGCACACTACAGCATATCAGCCTAAAGGACCAGATGGATCCAACAATCGACTTTCGGCACAAGGACTATGATCGCAGTAACGATTTTCAGCTGCCAGAAGCCAGCTCTTCAAGCGGTTACAAGCATCAGGGCCAAGGGAAAGCTTCTCACAGCAAGGGGAAAGGCAAAGGTAAGGGTTCACATGGCACTGTGGCACACTATGGCACCATGTCCAATGGTAAATGCATGGGAGGAGGCAAGGGTGGACCACCTGTCATGGGAGGGAAGGGCCGAGCACCGTTCCAGAGAAGAGAGCGACTCCCCAAAACTTTCAAAACTTTTCCTACTTTACTTGTGATAGCAGATTCTCCCCCTGAGCCATCCACTCTGCAGCCCTACGAAAAGTTCTGGAACAATTGGGGTCTCATACCCAAGGGTGTCTCAGAGGCTCAAGCATGCAGTACTGCCACTGGCAACAGCAGTGCTGCTCCTGAAACAAGTGGTGCTGCCCCTGAAACAAGCAGTAGTGCCCTTGAAACAAGCGGTGGTGCAACTGAAACAAGCAGTGCTTTGAGTGAAGCAAGCAGTGCTGCCACCCCTGATTCTGATGTGGGGTGGCAGACATCGCAAGAATGTGCACTGCAGTGGCGGTACTATGTAATACAACTGGAACCATGGCGTGAGGAGACATATGAGCACCTAAAAGATAAAAAGACCTACACGATGGTCAGGGCCTGCAAAAAACCAGCGCAGCAATGCCCGTGGCAGCAAGAGCCCCCCAAAAAGGCTGAGCTTTCACAGTACCTTGGGGAGAGTGAGGCAGTGTACACCTCACATAACGTGGTTAAAAAATGCGCTGGGCCACTTCAGCAGCAGCTGGTGGAGATTGCTCGCAGACGCGTGCCACTGGTTGTGGACCTGAAGCTGAAGGTGGGGCACCATTTGGTGAAAATGGAACAGGAGCCACAACATCGGGCACAACTGCTGGTGGCTGTGATATTTTCATATAAGAATGGGGATATTGATATGACATTTGACCCGTCTGTGACAGAGGAAACTGTGGAAGCGGTGCAGGAGCGGATGGCGCAGCTGGCGGAGTTTGAATCAGATCCGTTTGTGGTAGTAGAGACGGGGAGAGTAATATGGCAGCTCACAGTTGTGGAGGCGAGAAATCCCTCACGGGTTTTTCGGTTGGTCGTTAGGGGCAGACGCGACAGTGATGAGAAGGTGGACGGTGAGTTGGTGATCATGGAGGCGACTGTTGGGGACGTTCAGAAGGACTACACGTGTGACATGCTGCAGCTGTCTGCCCTGGAGTATGATGCAGAGGAGAGTGAGCAGCAGAACAGCGATGTGGAAGCACGGAATGCGGAGGTGGAGGAAAAGTATTGCAAGCAGATGGAAAAGTATGAGGAGGAGCGAGAGCGGTATGAGGAGGAGCGGAGGCAGTTTGCGGAGGAGCAACAGCGGACTGAAAACGTGGAGGATGGTGGGCAGGCGCCAACGGAAGTTTCTGGAACTTGGAAAGTGCCGAAGCGGTTGCCAGTAAGGCCAGTTCGCCCTCAGAAGGCTCCCCGCCCTGGGGCAGTCTATATTCCTGAAGAGCCGTCGCCAGGTATGAGGCTGACGCTCACCTCAGCAGAGCGTGTGCTCAAGCCCCGGGCTGAGCCCACAACAGTCGCAGAGAACAACAGTGCGGAACAGTATCACGATCTGTCGGCGTTTGTGGCCAAAATCATGCTCAATTCCACGTCGCAGGAGCTGCACCCACCGGCCTTCGGCAAGTACACCCTGCGCACCATGCGGAAGAAGACGTGTGATGTCTACATGAACAGCAACATCGAAGTGCAGCTCAATTCTGTGAAGCAGGATGGCCAGGGGCAGACTGACTGGGAGAAGTGGGAGGTGGATTTCCGGCCAAAGGGGCTCGAGGAGATGCTTGCAGAAGACCTGGGACCCCAGGGTCCAGAAGGGGCTGCTGATGCAGCGCAGGGTGAGCCACAGGTGCCCTTGCTGACGATGCAAAGCTTTGCGCGGTACGTGTGCAATGCGACATTCTTGGCCACCGGGCGGTACCATGACCCAGCGGTGGTGGGCGACGATTATGCAGTCCACTGTGCAGAGGAGTGGCGGGCCCAGCAGATGGCAGGGCAGACACGGGAGCTGGGCAAGAAGCACCGAGAAGAGGAGAGATTACGGCGGCTGCAAGGTAATGGGTTTTACAATCTTTACAAGTACAGTGATGAGGAGGAGGGTGCCAATGGTGGCATGTGACACAGACCAGGCCCCACATGGACTGGCTACTCAACCAGACCCCTGGTTAGAAGCGTGCGCACAGACCAGGGTTAAGCGTGCGCAAGTGTGCGCAGTGTTGGGTGGTAAGTGTGCGTAAGTGTGCGCCATCTCCCCGTCCAAGCGTGCGCAAGCGTGCACATTTTTTTTTTTGAACGGAAAGCCCCTTACGTGCCTTTTCGGCACACAGTGCTGCTAAACAAAAATTCCACCAGCACCAATTTTTTTTTCTGCAGAGAACCTGTGCATGACTATACAAGAGGTCCACCTCTGTGTCCCCGAGCCCAAGCGTACACAAGCGTGCGGAGTGTTGGGGTGTAATCCTGCGTAAGCGTGCAGAGCCATGGAAAGTAAGCGTGCACAAGCGTACACGCACGCTTCTAACCACGGGTCTGTACTCAACCCGGCGTATTGGGGTGCACAGTGATGCAGTCGTGTCCAGAAAACGAACACCCACGCCATCTCGACAGCCCCAACCGCTTGCAACGAACCTGGAAAATACAACAATGCCCCTGGAACGAATCCCATGTGAGTGACGCTTCGCTTCAGATGCTCGGGGCCAGGCCACTACATCCCTTAATGAGAAGACACACAAAGGATGGTATCACTGTACTCCGCCCCAACTCCACTTCTGCAGCTTTCAGCCCCCTACCCCTCACCTGAACGCAACCCCCAACCAACCAAAAAACTATGCTGTGCAAAACAGCTGGAATCTGGATGCCATGACGGGACTGGTCTCAAACACTGCGCAAAGCGCAAGCCGATTACGTTTCTACAAATATGCACAATACCCATTGGACGTGCCAATTTGGCAAGCCCTGTTTGGGTGGTGGATTTTGTTTTGTAAACAGCCCCCCCGAAAGTGTTGGTCGGAATCTGGGGGGCATACCTAGAACAAAGACGGGGAAAAAGTGTGCGAAGCGGTGATGGGCGCAAGGTGAAGGTGAAAAAACCTGGCATTTGCACACCCCATGAACAAACGGTATCATCAGAATGATGGACTAGTCCATGTTTCTTGACTTTGACCCCCCCCCCCCCCCACAGACCTCCACTCTTTTATGCCCCCAAGCCCCAACTTCTGTCCTTGGAGTTGAATTCTTTGATGCCATGGATGAGATGATCCTGACTGGAGGCCTTGAGTCCAGCTCTCCCTGCACCTCAACACCTGTCACAATTTTTAAGATTTCTGGTTTTCTGTCCCATATTTGAAAGATGAGATGTACTTCTTATGCGCTGGAACTTTTATGCGTTGCACGTGTAATAGCACGGCTGTACTGTCACAACAGCAGAGGTATGTTCAGATCTCTCCAAATGAGGCAGTGGCCACTACCTGCCGCCACCTGCATGCTCCTGCCCTTGCCTTGTAATCACCCTGCTTGTACCAGTTACCCTTTGCTGACCAGCCTTCAGGCTAGAAAAGCGAAAGTGTACTGGGCGGTACACTAGCATGGATAGTGGCCTCCCATGTGGTCTGCCCCCCCCCCCCCCTTCGAAGTTGTACCCTTCGGAAGGGGACTGGGCCCGAGTGCAACCAGGTGTGGGGTCCCCCAGCAGCGGAGTATGGACGGTGCAATCAGGGCAAGGCGGACCGTGCTCGTCACAAATGGCGCAGAGCGCAGAAGGCAATCGCGTACTGAAAGCGTAGCTCCGAGGTAGGCCTTGGTGAAGGAAGGCCTGGTAGAGCGCGAGGACCATAGGCGTAGCTCCTAGGTAGGCCTGGGCCAAGGAAGGCCTGGTAGAGCGTGAGGGCCTGCCACAGCTCCGTTGCACTGCATTGCCAGGGTGGCCTGCAGTGGACAGTTGAGCTTGGCCGGTAGTGTTGGGGATTTTCCGTAAAGATGGACCGGGCACTGCCGTGCACTCTTGTGGGGCGTGTTGGTGGGCGGGGCTGCCCACTACCACCAGCAAGGAAGATACTCTGTTGTGTCGCTCGCCATGAATGGCACATTCATGGCGAGAGCACAAAAGATATTACTGCAACACACTACCAGCAAGTCACACATTGGTGAGCTAGCACCCATGGCCTTGTGTGACATTTGCGTTGCTGGTTGTGGTGAGCACCTCCCAGCCTGGGGTCTTCGTGATGACCGCATACCGGGCACTGATTAGGCCGTTGATCAGGCCGTCAGGGGAGGGTGCCATGGGCAAAAGTTGCATTCTGGATTCCCACCCAGGCAGGTGAATGCCCGCGGCAGTGCGGATGCCCGCAGTAGTATGGATGCCTGCTTGTCATAGCAGAAGGTTCACGGGCGAGAGGTCAATAGGCGCCGCCATAGGGGAACAAGGCCAACCACCAAGGCCTTGTCCCCCCCCCCCCCCCCGCCCCGCCCCGCCTGCGCCTATGGGTATCATCTGGCCAAACACAGAAATGTTCACGTCCCAACCAACACCAACGGTTGCGAGGTTGCTAGCCAAACATTCTACCATCAGAGTGTGCAGCACCTTGAGAGGGGGGGTCGCACTTAATTGCGTAGCACACCCACCTTTCCTGAGCCTCAACCCCAACTCACGCCCTCATTGTCACCGCAATGCCACTTTTGACCATATGATCAGGAGGTTTTGTGTTTGTCCACTTTTTTCTTGTTTGCCGGCCAATGTCGAACACCCCTGAAGAGATGTGTGATGGCCCGACGAAAGAGATCATTAAGAAGGGTGATGGCGCAACTTTTTCAACTGTGGGCCAATCTTTGATGGATCATTGCACAGGCACTCTGCTTGCCACCGGCGTTGTATTCGACAGCTCACGTGGCGAGTATGCGGACATTCGTGATGGAATCACGGTGATGAAGAAAAAAAAGCTGCTGACTTTTGTACTGGGTAATGGGAGTGTGAATCAAGGCTAGGAGGAAGGCATTGCGACAATGGGAACTAGCCACCCTGTCCATCTGGTCTGATTTGGCCTATGGTGACAAGGAGGTCTCTTGTGGCGAGAACACCGTAGTACCGCATTCCGATTTGGTATTTGAGATCACGTTGGTTGCGTTTGACAAACAATATGCGCATCGGTTGTTGTGGTAGGTGTATTGTTAGTACATGCAACACGGTGCCATCTGACGCGCAGACAGAAATCCGGCCATAGCCGCTTGGGCCGGAAGTCCCAAATGGACTATGGTATGCGTAGACAGGACACATGGTGCAAATCCGCAGGCGTGGCGTTGGTCCACCATAATTCCATAACGTTGTGCCATGATTCCCATGTGTTCAACCACATGCTACGAAACGCCACCTTCCATTTCATGCAATGGACGAGTCACCGGTGTACAATGGTGCCATGATGTAGTGGACAGAGGGAGCACTTGGGGGAGGTGTGATCCCAGGGAGGGCGAGTGCCGTCCCACCTCATGTCCCCACAACCATCGTACCCACAGCATACACCTCTGCCACACATGGGAAGCCACAGGGTCTAGTGGGTATCCGGGAACACTACCGTGCGTCGGCGTTGCAGTATCCACTTGCGTGCTAGTGTGGGTGCAGGCCCTCTGCACATGGCTATATCCACAGGCTCTTGCGGGTCATAGTCAAGTATCGGCAGTGGTGCCGCCATTTTGGCAAGGAGGTCCACTTGGTTGTTGCGACGGATATTTTCTCGCTCCACCGCGATGGTGGCGTCAGACTCGTCCCGGTGGCTTGCGATCCATTCCACGGCTTGTGCGACGTGTTGGCATAGATATTTAGACGCATGTCCATATCCGAGCACTCTTTGTGGGGTGGCGTGGTGGCGCACTCGGTCACGGCCTTGTTGTCAATTTGTTGTCGGTCCCCATTGAGGGCGACGGCCGTGCCAATAGCAGCACCTACCATCTCGGCCTTGTAGGATTGCTGCGGTCCAATGACACACACCATGATGCGCATGGGTCCTTTTGTGTTAGCGGCTCCCGTGGCCTGCTAAGTATAGCCCATGGTCTCGTCCGCCTCGATGCTACCGTCCCAAAAAACATTTCCTCGGGCTACTGCCCGTTAGTGTAATAGGGGACAATCGTGGTAGGTTCATATCCTAGCGGCACCGTCCCCGTAGAGGGATCTTCGTGATAGTGGCACGGACCGACGTAGTGACGGGTGTACAATGGGTTGCCCACTTGTTCCTCACACGCCCTCAGAATTAGTCCGTCGTTTGAACTTTTGGAGTCCGTTAGGTTCGGCCCTCAGATCAACAAGGAGTGCCGTGCGTGCTCCCAAGGGCTTGAGTATCGACGAATAGTTGTGAATGGGCAGTGCCTTCGCTTGTGGAGTGCTCTGGAGGTCATGCAACAGCATGTGGGGTTTCGCGCATAGAGTAGCCTGCATTACCGTCACAAAGTGAGCACGGTGTGCCCAAAACATGTGGTGTAACCCCATCCCGCCGCCCTCCAGGGGCCACGTGACATGGAGGACGTGATGTGATGTGCCGACATCCTGCTGATTGTGTTCCATGCCTTGAGCCGATAGGACATGGTGTCAATGATTTTGAACATGGCATCATTGCGGAGGAAGACGGGTGCGGTAAGTTCATTTCGGCATGAGCACGGTGTTTACAAGCTGGGTTTGCTCGAAGCCGTTTAGGGGCAACATGCGGTACCTAGCCAGGTGCATGGGCGCTTATCGTGCCAATGTAGTCACCCCGGGCCTTTTGTTCCCACCCCAGGTGGGCCAGCACATGCCCTACGTTGTGGAGTATGGGGGCCTGCAGGGGTATCGTGACCCCTTGCCATACCAGTACGTCGTGGGAGGGTGCTTGCCGCTTCTTACGTCTTGGTTGACGAGGCGGCGGTGACCACCAATACAGCTGCGTCTTCTTGGTGTTCATACCGAGGCCCAGGATCCCTGACGGTTGATGGACACGGTCCAGGATACATTGCATTTCTCTTTTGTTGGGCGAGATAATGGCGACGTCGTCGACATATGCAACTATGGTGCTTCATGTAAATTCGTGCGCGGGGTTGCAGTTGAATGCTTCGTAAACGAGAACGAATAGAGCCGGACAACAGACATACCTCTTTGATGCTAGCGTAGATGCTGGACACAATGTTGTGGTATCACCCTTGCAGCTCCCCGCTTGTGGAGATCCGCCTGTATTGGATCACGTAGGACGTTGCGCAGTAGTCTAGCCATGATGGCATACATACCCATGGAGACACTATTGGGCTTGTAGCTACGCGCCTGCCCTAGTGGGCCTGATTTGTGCAGCACAGCGACTCGAGCCATTGGGGTGGAATCAAGCCGCTGTCCCACACGTGCTGCACAGAGATGTAAAGGTCCCACTGAAGTTCCCTCGGCAGCCATTACAGAACCACATGGCCAACAACCCACACTCAACCTCTGCCCTACGGGCATGGAGCGACCACGGAGCAAAAACCAACATGAAACAGGCACAACGCAAGATGCGCAAGTTTCATAAGGCGGCCGTCAAGGGAAAACCCGCCTTCCTCTCTGCGTCCAAAACATGGCTCCTCACACTGTTCCGCATGGCCAACCCCCAACCCGATCCCGACTCCAAGCGCTACCAATTACCACGCTTCGCTGCCGACCCACCATGGCAACCAGGAGAGGCTATGAATCGCCTATCCAACATGCTGCAAGCCGGTCGTAACATCTCGGATGAGCCCTTCTCGTGGTACGCCTTCTGGCGGGCACTATGGCAACCCAAAAGTAAAGCCCCGGGGGCTCACCAAGTTGCTCCACACTTGCACCAGCTCCTCCTCCTTGGAATCTACCGGCCGAGTAGGACCCGAGACCTCGGGTGGGCGCCGACAAATTCCGCCGCCTCCTGTATGATGGTGTTGGCTCCATCTATGGGGTGTAGGTGGTTGCTCTGGTTGGGAGGGTTGCTTTTCAACCATTGAGTGATGTGTCGCCGGAATTTCTTCAACATGGAAGAGGGCCAATCCGTGACGGAGCTGAGGGCTAGGGGCGGTTTTGGCCGCGGTCCCAGAGACAATGAGTTCTTGGTGATCCCCAGCATGGGGAAAAGTGATGGTGTTTGCAAAGATTGGAGGATTGGTGTGCCAAAAGGCGGGTGAGAATACTATGACGTCCAAGCGTCTACCTTGGGAGTGTGTGACGAGGGTCACCAGGTTAGCATCGGGCGAATGTGCCAACACAGGGTCTAACAACACCAGCCTTGAGGAGCGGTTGCCAGCAGCGTGTCGGTTGTGACGGTCGACCCCAAATGGAGTCGTTGAAATCCCCTATGATGAAGCCCAAGTTGGGTACTTGGGGGATTCAGTTGTCCACGCGCGCGCGTTGGTTGGGCGCAAAGGAGCCATGTATGTTGACCACTGTGAAGAAGGGCTGCCCCGGTACGGACAATGCGATGGCTCCTTCCATGTTCCCCTCGGAAGGAATCGTGGTGACGTACCTGGGAATGTTGTTGCGTACAAAGAACTATGTATCGGGATTATTGTCCCCATGGGAAATTGGGATACAAATGTCCTCACGTGCATCCGTCCACGCGACACGGTGTGAGCCCTTTTGAAATTCGAATTCTTGTAGCGCTATCATGGATGGCTGCTCTGCGGTGATCTCCGCCGGTAAGCAGCCCCAGCACCGTATAGACAGAAAAGGCCCGCCCGCATTCATTGAGAGGAGTGTTGGTAGTTGTATGTGTTGCGTGCAAGGTATGCCGTGTGTCCAAGCTGCAGTAGGCGTAGGGACCGTATTAATTCGAGACTTTGGCATAGCTTATACGAGGGGGGAGGTACTATACGTCAATCAACACTTGTACATGGACACCTTCTCAGGATTATACTTGCATGCTGCAGCAAAGCACACACACATCCCCATTGCAACCCACAGCATCCTCATCATCACACTCCTCCTGTGCAACCCATATGTATGCAGGCTTGTGGTCCCATGGTCCATAGGTACCTCATTTCTCTTTGAATCAAAAACTGCCCCAAACGCACAAGCACATGCGCATACTGGTGCAAATGCTACCGCGTCCCCTCCATATGTTCCTTACAATGCCCCGATGCCACTACGCGCAAACAAGTGTGCAATCCGAGCCCGAGAGAAACTATGGCAACCATGGTACACCTTTTGCCGGTCAGTAAGAGTCTTCCAACCAATGAATGGCACCGCTATTTGGAGGCACCCTTGATGGGGCTGAATGGCTAAATTCCCTTGCCCACGTGCCGCTGTAGGTGCTCCCAGCTGAACCGGAACTACTACGTTCGGCCCCTGTGTACCCGCAACACCTTCGACCTAAAGTGGAAGGAACTGCTTACCCCTTGCACTTGGGCCTGCCAATATCCACCATCCATCCCCGCGCTACAGGGTTGGTCATTTTCATCAACCGCCCCCCCCCCCCCCCAAAGCGAAGAAGCAGAGCGAGGGTTAGAGACTAACCGGCACCGTGGGAGGGTGGTGGGTGCGAGCTGTACAGATGGCCAAAGCCAAAGCACAATCAAAAGCCACCTGGTGTGGTACAGAATTGGTCTGCGCTGCAGTGCAGCAAGGCAAAACACTGAACTGAGTGGTGATGACCATGGGCTTGTGACACGGGGGCGTATGCGAACCCGGTATCCGTTGCCTCATGGCCAAAGCGAAGAAAAGGGGGAGGTTGTGGCACCATCGGAGGGTGTGCTCCCGAGCTGTGCGGGGCAGTCAACAGCGGCTCATCCAGCCCCAGGGGTTGGGGCCCACCCAGCGCGGCCTAATTGAAGGGCCAATCGCACAGGGCCAACCACTCACTCACGCGACATTGCTGCACTCCGCCACCAGCACCACATCCCCTGCCCCCTGTGACTTGTGTGACTCCTCCTTCGCTTCTTCCTCCGGATCCACCTCGACCTCCAGCTCCTCCTAATTCACATCCCCTTCCTCCTTCACACCCTGGATCTCCTTCGGGTACACCTCCTCCGCGAGGCAGCGCGCCACCTCCTTCGCCAACTCCTTCTTGCCCTCCGCGTCCTCCGCATTGTCCTTGACCCACTTCCGCCAGCGGGTCACCTTCTCCAATCGGCGGCCTAACTCTGGAGGTGGAGGGGGAGGGCTGTGCCCCCCGGACGCCCATTGGAGGTTGTCAAAGGAGGGTAGGTCAGGGTGGGAGGATGAGCGAACCGGGGAATTCAGGGAGGATGGGGGGATGGGGTTGAGGCCAGAAAGGTGGGTGTACACGTAGGCGGGGGGGGGGGGGGGGGGGGGGGGCTCCGAAGGGTCCGTTTATGATGTCGCGCATGTCTGGGCTCACCTTTTAGGCATGCTTGACGGTGGGGAGGGCAGGGGCGAAGAAATACTTGTTTCTTGCCCACATGTGGGTACCTTTGGGGGCTGGGGAGGATGGTGATGGCTGGCGGGGGGGGTGGGGGGGGGCACTCCAGCATGGGAGCCTGATTGGACACAAATTTTTGGGGGTGGGTAAGTACGTCCCTACCACCGCCACCAAGGGAGGCTATGGGGGGACAGTGATTAGCGATACCCCGGAGGAGGGTGAAGGAATCAAGTGCAATGAAGATGACACGGGGCGACAGGGCGATGCTGGCAGCGGAGATTCTACGCCACCAACATGAGACGTGGAGGAGGATGGGGGATCCCGAGCAGGAGCCGTGGAGTTGCGAGCCGACCATAGGAAGACAATATGTTGTAATACCAGTGTAACGAATTTGTTCGAACAACGTTGTAACGAAACCGAAGGACCGCCGGTGGGCTTTTCGTGAGAACGCAATTAGAACACTTAGATTAGAACGTCATTAGAATGTTTGCTGTTCTCACAAGTCAACGATGTGCGGTTGAATGTTGCGCATCCGGATGCGCTCTGGGTGCTCGGTCGTCGACTTGGAGGACAAGTGACCACCTTGCCTCTGGGGTCGCTCTCTTGCATGCTCACGCAGCGTCCGCTTCAAGCTATGGAGGTTTTGGGGGCGTTGGAAACGTGGTGCATGAGCCGGAGCAAACTGAGTGGGGGGGGGGGGGGCTTGCGGGGGGGGGTTGGACGAGTGGGATTGGGAACAGGTAGAGGCGGAGGCAGCTGCAGAGCCCATGGCAGAGCAAGCACCCCACCCCGAACCCAGAGCAGAGCAACCCCTCCTCCCCAACCCTAACCCAAACATGCCGTGGCCCTCTCCTTCACCCCCCATTACCGGGAGTCCGACGATGAGTCGGACACCGCCATCCTCCGGGCCAAGAAGAAGAAGACTACCCCCCCCCCCCCCTCCCGTCCCCGCCCCCTCCCCCGACCACAAACTCACCCGTGCCGCCTCCCATTCCCCCAAGGGGCAAAGACCGCTACGCCGAAATACCCTGTGGCGGGGAAACTCAGTGGGTGCCGGGGGGGGGGATTAGGAATGGAGTGTGAGTGAGGGGGTGGTTGTGGAGTCGTGGGATGATGGGTTGCGGGAGGGGGAGTGGTATGTGGAGGTGGAGACGTGGGTGAAGAAAGTATGTGTGGACTTTCTGAGTGTGTATTTTGTGCGGTGTCATTATTCCATTGGCTCACCGGACCCATCATGGGGTCGCTGCTCAACTCCCGCGCATGGCATCGCCACCACCTCCGTCTTCCTCCCGTTATGCGCCACGTGGGGAAGACACCGACTGGTTGGGCGATGTTGCCAAATGCGAGCGTCAATATGCTCGTGGCGTCAGTGATCAAAGTCGGTGCCCGCTCAACCGGCCGCAAAAGAGACCCAAGTTCGCCGCAGTACCAGCCCCACACGAGCCCAAAGTCAGGGTCACCGTCGACCAACAAGGCCCTGACAGAAGCATCCGAGGCTGAGGACAAGTCAGCCATCATCGTCGAAGATTCTCCACTCTGAGACGCGCAAAGACTAGGACACAAACCCTTCTTCCCGCTCACAGTGAGACCCGAGCACCAGCCGCCGCCCACCGTGCCGATCAGTCGCCAAGATCTGACCCCGCTACCTTGTCGTTTAACGTACTACGAAGGGCCAAAATGTGACGACCCCTACCAACGAGTTAGCCACAGCCGCAGCCGCACGGAGGAGAACTACGTGACCAACACCGTTGAGCATAGTGAGTCTTACCGCCACGAAGTGCACAAGGCCGAGTACCGTACCAACGACTGCTGAGGCAAGGGCCAGGACCGCCGGCCTCAATTGGACATCATGACATATCTACAAATCCCAACACCCATATCCAAAAACATCACACAAGAACTCAATTCGGTGGCGGCATGCGCCTATTGCTCACACCGGTTCCGTGAAATGCCCCGCCGGGACCCAATATATTACGGGACGGCGCAAGAAATCCCCGTCTCGTGATTGAGGCGTCATCAATGCGGAGAAATGCGTCACACGTGGGATGATTCCATATCGCGTGACCCCTATTACACGCAGTCAAGCGCACTAGGCGCATGGGACCAATGCCCCACCACCCCATAGCCCCTAATAGAAGGCACAAAAAGGACCACGCAGCACTACACGAGGCCCCACCACTGCTCAACAGCTGAATTTCCCGATGGAAAACGGTTCATGCCAATCCAATATCATCATTGCCCTTTGTCCGAACATGAACGCGTTCCTTGCAACCGCCGTGGCGTACACAAGTGCCAAATGCACCACCACGAACCGTGGACCTCCAAGTGTTGGCGACCCTGGACCATACAACACCAACCGAGCCAACCACCCAATGAACCATGCCTCACCACAGCACTCTATGATAGAACCGGCGCTTCCCGCTCCGCACAAATGTGGATACCTAATGCCACGTTCAGACACATGCATGACCTCCTCACCATGAGTGAAAGCCTCGTCCATAAGGATGCCACCATCCACATGCACGTCAAAGGGTGAGGCGGGGTCCTCAAGTCATGCAATTACCCCCAACCCCCAACTACCATCAAGGGATGTGGGTTCATGAATTCACTAAGCACCCCAAACTCCTTGCCACTCTCTTCTGACCACCCACTGTAGATTTGCCGCCTGAGGACCCTCAAGTAAAGGCAAAGGGCACCCAGGTTCGAAGGGCCATGATACGACAAGGGAGCGCGTCCCTACATCAATGGGAGGAGGTGAGCGGACCTCCGGGTCTTTTTATTGATGACAAGTGGTATGTTGATCGGTAGTTCACGCAACCTCTCAGTGCCATCCATCCTTAGTGGGCTGAAGTTGGTGACCGTCTCACTTTGCCAAACCTGGGGAAACAATGCCCAACAATTCCAAAGGCCATCTCCCTCATGACAAGTGGCGACGTCGGTTTCTTGGCAGTGCCCCCCTTCAACATGCCGACATGGCCGGCGTTCCCGACACCCCGACCCAACACCGCACCTCGTGAGTTGGCAACCAACGCACAATACTCATGGCCATTTCCAAACTCCGGAAGGCACATCACAAAAACGTCAATCGGGGGGTACAAATTATGGGTCATCATCACCACCCAACAGGCGCCCGTCCATGACACGTTGTTGGTTGTCCAACTCGACGGGCGACACACAGCCGCCTCATGAGAAGACACACTGCATATATGGTGATGGACCATACCGGACACTGGGTTCCATGGGGCAGTGCCAAACACCAATGGGACCGTTGGTCCGTGTGGACTACCTATCAACTGGCCTTCCTCCTAGGATGGGACACGGAATGGATGCCGGAGGGGCTCCAAAGTTAAAACCCTTCCCCAGCAACCCAATGAGGCTATTCTGCAAGCGCCCGCGTCTACCGCCATGGAAACAGCCCGTTTGTGCGCAGCTCAGTTTGGTGCCCTCCACAGCGTGGAGGAAGCAGCCGACAACACCGCGTTTTGAAATCGGAGCCTTACGGCAACCGCACTCACCTTCCACAACGTAGCACGCCCAGAGGAGGAGCGGGACCATATGAACCTCTAAAACATGGCCGCGCCACCATATCTACAATCATGGCATTAGGCGGGAAGAAATTTGTTTTGCGGGGGGGGGGGGGGGGGGGGATGGCACGGAAGCTCATTTGCCCAACCCCCCCCTCCCCTCTCTTCGTCAAGCACGAAAGCGTTTCAAAGTACAAGCACTGAACCAGCTGGGCGCCATAGCGGAGGAGGGGTTGAGGATTATCAACTCGGAGCTCGACACTATGGTGTGGGCCCGGAACCAGCAAATCTGGCTTTGGCTGGATCAACCTCACAGCACGAGGATGCACTGTGAAATTGTGGACAACCACGGGGAGCCATTGCTGATGAGCAATCAGGAGCTCTACTCGGTGATGGTCCAAATCAACTGGACCCTGAAGACTCGGGCCCTGACGAATATGCAAATTGAGTGGCGGCCCAAGAGTGCGGGCAAGTGGCACCCGTTTCAGTGGGAGGCGATCCAACACTGTCCAACGGCAGGGCCACAGGGTGGTGCCATCCTCAGTGAGTAGGAATGGAGACTGCCTGCACGTGTGGTTGACGGGTCGAGCTGATCTGATAAGGCTGTTTCAGAAAACACTCTTCAGGCAGGCAAACCCGGCCACAGGGGACGTTGTACGGTTCCTCTACACGTTGTTGAGCAGGCCGCCGTGTGAACGGCGGTACGCCTGAGTTGCACGGGCAAGCAGAGGGGGGGGAGGGGGGGAAGACGAGGCAGAGACAAAGGGAAGAAAGGGAAGAGAGAAACCCGTGGGGAGGGCGAAGAGGAAGAGAAACCCCCTTGGGAGGGCAAAGAGTAAGACATACCCCCTTGGGAGGGCGAAGAGGAAGAAGCACAGAGAGAGAGAGGGGCCCCCGCAGAGCGAGAGGTTAGAGACTAACCGGCGCCATGGGAGGGTGGTGGGAGCGAGCTGACCCAGACAGCCAAAGAACATTCGAAAGCCACTTGGAGTGGCGCATGCGAGGCAGCATTCAGCACTGATCTCGTCTGCGCTGCAGTGCAGCAAGGCAAAACATTGAACTGAGTGTGGTGATGACCATGCGCCTGTGACACGGGGGCGTATGCAAGCCCAGGATCCGTTGCCTCATGGCCCTCCTTCGTTGCCGTGCCGGGAGGGGGGTTCAGGCTGGGGCTACCCTACCTGCCATGCCGGGTGAGTGGGGAGAGCACACTTTGAAGAGGACTTGCGTGGGTGGGGGGGATGAATCGGATGGCACAGCCAGCGATTCCACAGATTCCGCCGGTCGGCGAATGGGCATGCCCCATCGGGACCATATATTGTATGCAGACCTTTTGCAAGGGTATAACGATAGTGATGGGGAGGTGTCGTGCCCAAGTACAAAGGTGAGCGATGACAAGAGGTATATGTCTGGGAAGAGGGCGCGGAGGGTGTTAGGGTCCTGACCATGCCCTATAGTCCCGGCACCTGTGCCTTGGAGACTGCACACTGAGTCCCATGAGTGCGTGGTGAGTGGGTTACAGACTGCCCGGTTCGACAGGATTCATAGTCCAGTGGCAAGGCAACGGACGTCGGTTCCTCTCGTCGGGGGTTGTAACTCCAAGGATGGTTGGGATGCGCCAAACATCCCGCTTATTGCCACCTTTGGGTTGGATTGAGAGGGGCTGGACAGAGAGTAATCACATCGTCGCAGTACCATAGTGGACAGGCACCCGGCTTCGGGTTCCCTGGGGTAGGTTCGAACCCCAGGGGCTCGTAGTGGGTTGGTTTAGTGTCATGGTCCATAGATGTCTCGCTCCCTTTGGGCGAATCTTGTCTTTGCATTTGTAGTGGTATGCCACAATTTTGAGGGGGCGGAGTGGTGACTCTCTTTTTGAGGCCAAGGCTGTTAGTTGTCAAGGTATTCTGCAATTTTCAATGGCCACCGTGGCTGCATAGTGGAGACCGTCCGCGCTGTGCAGGGGCGATCACCGTGAGAGTGTGTCGTCCCCCCCCCCCCCCCCCCGCGCCTGACACGTGTGCTACATGGGAAGGGACCATACCTGAAATGCACTGAGCACACGCGGCAGAATGCTCTCCGGGTTGGAGGCAAGGCCTGCCTCCCGTGGAGGCGATGGGGCCGGCTCTGCCTTCGGTCTCCGGCACATGATACAAACTTGGTAGGTGGTTCGAGCCCTCGGTATGGCAAAATGGTTTTGGGAGTGGGTGGTTCGGACAACGGTTACACCGGTGACGGCGATGTAGCATACCGGAAATGCAGTATGTACACACGCCACAGATCACGGGTTCAAACCCCGGCCTGCCAGCCATGGAGCCGTTGCTTTGTTTGTTTTGTTGTTTGTTTTTGTGTGATATACGGTAGGCAGAGAGCTCTTAGATGCAAGGTTTATGGCTAACCAGCACCCATGGGAGGGGGAAGAGCTGACCCAGGCGGCCCATGCAACATTCTATAGCCGCCTTGCGCGGTGACGTCAAGGCAGCATTTGGGGCTGGTTTGGTTTGTGCTGCAGTGCAGTGCAGCAAGGCAAAACAATGAACTTGAAGAGTGGTGGCTATGACCATATGATTGTGCCACGGGGATATATGCGAGCTCAGTATCCGTTGCTCATGGCCCACCACCACCAACACACACCAACCCTAAAACAGAAAAATGGGCCTTTTCCATCATTTTGGTGGCCAAAAAACACAAAGAAAAGCCCCCCAAAATGGGCGAAATGGTAAAAAGACCAGCAATTTTCTTGACCAACCCGTCAACCCGTCACCAACCCTCGTGACGGTCATTTACTCCGGGCCTGCACCGTGCACCGTGCAAATCTTATGTGTTTATAGTTTAGTGTACAGAGATCTGATTGCCAAGCATTTTTGGTTGTGTTTATGCGGCTTGATACTGTGTTTCTGTGAGGCCCGTTCCGGCAGGTGAAGTCTGCGTAAACATCCAAAAACCCTTGAGCCGTGCACTCACTGTGCATGCACTGTGCAAAACACCCCCATACGAAGGGTGAGGGAATCTCCCTGAACAGAAGTGGCATTCAGAGGCAAAAGGCAAGTTTGCACTGCACTGCACTGCTCTGTGGAAGCAGTCACACTGCTCCAGGTGTGAATAGTGAATGGGTTCCAACGTTACACACGCACTCCTGCTAGAAAAATCCAAGAGGAGCAGGTGTCGTGGAGGGATGTGGGCTCGCAGGCGGAGTACACACGGTGCATATACTTTGCTAACCTGCACATGTGAAATACCAGATAGCCCACCACTGAAGAGCCACCCCCCAAAAAAACACCAATCTGGTGCATGCAAATCTGCATGCTGTCTTTTTGGGTCTGGTAATCAAATATTAGGGTCGCTTGACCTCCTTGTGAACCCATACATTAGGCATGCATTCCGTGAATGGCCTTAAGCAGGATAGATGTTCGAACGTTGCGACCCCAACAAACTGCTGCAAACCAACCGACAACTGTTGAATGGGGCGCCCAGTAGCCGCCAGTGGTTGAGTGTTACCAGCACCGACTGCTGGTTGTGATGTGTCAAAGACAGAGGCACAGCCTGGTGAGACGAAACAATGAGAAATGCACTTCATTCCACACAGCAATCAGTTGCTGTGCTCCTGTACTGTGAGCCTGTGTTGACTGAGGCCCACATTGCGAGAATCCTCCCCCTGTGTTGCAGTCCCGCATTTGTTTTGAATCTGCTTGTGAGCCACTGACTGTCTTTCTGGCATTGTGCTTACCTCAGCCTGTTGTGGGTATGTCATGGCCAATTCTCTAGTCTGCGTCGCTGCTCCTGCTGAGATCGGACAGTCATTCGCTGCCCTCACCACTGACATCTTCCACTCGGCGCACTTCGACAAGAATCACATCCTGCGGGCTCATGTCTCCTTCTCCCAAGCCTACTGCCTGCTCTGGCAGGACCCAGATACTGGGGATTTAGATGGTCGCCGCTCCTGTGGGGCCCTGCAGGCCGGCCTCATCTGTGCAATTCTCCTGGACCTTGCTTGCCTTGACAGAGTGGTCATCACCTCGCAGGTGATTGAACGAGGGCTTTGTCTGGACACATCCCTCTCAGATCTTTTTGCATTCTTTGCACCAAAAATTCCCCCCCCCCCTGGATCCTATTGAATCCCCCATGCAATTTCCATGAATCCCACTGATCCCCTGGCATGTTTACCTTCTGTACTGCCTTTTAGATGATTGCTGCAGCACCATCACCCTCCTGTTGTCACTCTATTTCAGTGCTATCTGAAGAAATGAAAGAAACCTCTCTCGAAGGCCTATTTTCTCTGGACATTGCATGTGTCTAAAGTGTGTCTCAATATCGACAGCACAACAAACCAACAAACATCAACTACGCTCAACTACGCGCACAATGTGTCCCTGCAGAGGCCAGAAACAATTTGTGTCCCCAAACTTGGCCTTCTATCCGGCCCCTTTTAATGAATTTCATTTTTTCCTCAAGGACAATTTTGCTGATGTGGGTGGGTGGGTCGATCGGCCACCGCTGGGCAGGGCCCCAAATGACTCCCCCCCCCCCCCCCTCCGGGTCTGTAAGCAATGGCCTGATCCTGTTGGATCCCAAAAAGAAATTTTTGTGGTTGCTTGGTTACCCGGAGTTGCACTAGCAGAAAGTCTGCATGATGCCCATCATCTGGACCACCGACAGCAGCTCCATACGCATGTTTGAACGTTGCGTTGTGTCTGCTGCCAATATTAGCAGGTGGATATGCATGGATGTAGTCCGTCATATGCGTGTGTCTGCACGGGCGTTGTTTTGTATGAATCGACGTGTGTGTCATGCAGGCAGGTGAGTCGGCGGGCGGTTGCGGGTGAGCAGGCAGGCAGGCAGGCACATAGGCAGGTTCATGGTCATGTGGGTCCGTGGGTATGTTGGTAGATGCATATGCCTGTGTGCCTGCATGTATGGAAGTGCATAGGCATGTATGTATGGAGGTACTTAGGGATGATTGTATTCACCAGCTGGGCTCTGGCCTCGGCTGTGATGACCACACGTTTGACCTCATGGTGGTTGGAACACTTGCAATATTCATTTCTATTGGGTGACATGTTGGGAGTGACCGCCTAGGGGGGAGCGTTAGCGCGCTGGGCACGCGCTGGGCATCTTTTTTTACCATTACCCACCCGTGCCTGTTTTTGCCCCCACCTCACTAAACAATTTGGAGTACCTTCTTGCTGCGTCTAAGAATTTGGCCCATCCTTTGCACCCAGTTCATGATGTTGGCAAGGGTGGTGGTTAGAAGTGGTGGGAGTGACATTTTGTGTTGTTGATTTCTCATATTTCGGCTTATACAAGGTGCATTGCAGAGAAGGTTTGCGGTCTAGTGTGGTCTACTTGGGGGACTTCCCAAGGTGAGGATAAACTTGGGGCTAGAGATAAGATACTTAATACAAAGGTAGCGCGCCGGCATGCGCCAGGCGCGCGCCGGGCGCGCGCCGGGCAAACATTACCCCTAGGGGGTTTGTCCATTTGTTGCATCTGGTTGGTTTGGAGGGATGCTTTGTAGTCTGGGACATTTCTTCGGCAATTTCCCCAATACTTGTTGCCTTGCAGGCTTGCGCTCATTCTTTCGTTTTTTTTGAATGCCCAAATCAAATTATCCAATGTTGCTCATTTCCATTTTCATTGAAGTGGCAATATGTTGAACCAAGACCGAATTTTGGCTCGAAAATTGGAAGCAATGTGGCCAAAATAGGCTCTGAGGGTGCTGACCGCGCGGTGCGGCGTCAGCCCGGCGCGCACAATGTATGCTCACACTAAAAGTTGCTGAAACGTGGCCAGTGTGCACTGTATGCAATGGTTGGGGGATGCTATTGGTGTGCATGGGTAAAACACACTTTGGGGGCATTATCTGGGGGGAAGTGGTGATGATGCATGCACAAAAGTTTCCCATTTCAATGTATTTTCTCTACGTCCCTGCGTACCTTCCGAAAGGGTGTACATTGCACTAAAACATTGCATCCTCTGACGCGCGCGGTGCGCGCGGTGCAGTGCGCGGTGCGTTTCAGCACCCTCTCTACAACCTTTAAAAATGGATTCACCACCCTCAAAAACAGGCCAGCAGGAGTTGTCAGCCCAAATCCCTGAGGTTCGGCCCATCAACCGCTCATGGACGCGATCCTGGGGGGTGTAGGCCCCGCCATGAAAACATCCATATATGAAAGCGTGTGTATGTGGAGGGTCGGTACATATGTATGCACATACATACATATGTATGCACATACATACATATGTATGGATGTATGTATGTATCTGTGTACGTGTGTTTGTATGTATGTCATAGGTGTGTCAGTATATATGCATGTATGCCGCACAACCTTGTCTCGAACCAACTCGGTTAGCCCTCATTAAGGTGCAACAATGTCCCCCAAAATGCTCTTTTCTTTGCATCTGCAGATAGCTCATTTCCCATCTGTTCAGGAGAAACAAATGCTTGGTGGTCTGATGAAGTGGAAGGCGCCGAGTGTGAGTGTAGTGGACCCGACCCCCACCAGCAGCTACTTGGATGAAGCACTGTTCACCAAGCTGGCCGGTAGCAAGAAGCGGACAGGTCGCTCTCTTGAGAGTTTGTTTATGGACAACTTTGATGGCCGGGCGGCCAAGCATGTGCTTCTGGAGCTGGCACAGCAGGGCATTGTCAGGGTCGAGCGCGGGCTGTGCGGGATGAAGAAGTTCCCGACCATTGACCGAACTCCTGAGGCCGAGCTGAAGGCCTCGCTGCGGGAGGTCCTCCTGGACGATGTTGAACCTGACAGTTTTATGATGTGCCTCATCGCCCTCCTTGAGCACACCGACGCCAATTTGTTCTCGTCCAGGCTCACAAAACCGCACTTCGAGCCAGCGGACTACGCGAATGCCAAGCCGGTCCTGCAGAAGATTGCGCAGCGCGTCCGCAGCTGCTGGGTCGAGGAGGAGGAGTGTGAGATGGTGTCACTGGCGGCGCAGGATGCCAACATGTGAGCCCAGGGCACAACATCACGCTTTTTAGGCCCCATCCGGAACACTTTTTCCTTTCAGCCCGGGATGGCTTGACCTCCATAGGCTTTGTCCTCCCCTTTGACAAATCTTCACCAATGGGGAGAGCTGGACCTCAGCAAGCCAGCCCATCCCCCCCCCCCCCCCCCGCCCCCCCGTGGTCGGGCTGTTGAAAACCTAAGCACATCGCTGCTGCCTTGATGGCGACCTCAGCACTGATGCCCCTGCATGGTAAGGTAAGGTACGCAGGAACGCCGGTGGTGCTAAATTAGGAGTCCCCCCCCTCCAAAGCGTTCGAATCCGCATTGGCCAATCAAAAGCTTTCTCTGAGGGAGAGTATCAGACGCGGTGCGCGCGGTGCACGCGCGGTGCGGGTACTGGGGTTGTTCTGTAGACCCTTTCAGCCAGTTTAGAGGCAACTGCGCCCATTTTGGGGGGCCCTCACACGTTAGCGCTGACACTTTCAGGCCCATCAGGAAATAACAGCATCCATCCAGAGCCCATCAGAAAATAACAGTGACCATCCAGAGCCCACCAGGAAAGAACAACATCCATCCAGAGCCTGTGAGGAAATAACAATGACCATCCAAGGCCCACCAGGAAATAACAGCAATCATCCAGAGCCAATCAGGGGAATGGTAATGCCTCAAGAGCCCACCAGGTACCATTTACAACTCCTCTCCCAGTAGACCATCTCCTAGGGAAGTTGTTCAAATACCTGACGCGGTGTGGACGCGGTGCGCGAGCGGTGCGGATACTCCCCCCAAGCCTGGCCTGGTCGGTTAGAAGTGTAGCGAGCCTACTTTCTTTGTGCAAGCACGGCCGTGTCTAAGTACTCGCGACCCTCTCTGATTTCTGTGGTCGAGCATGTATGATTTCACGGATGAGAGCCCATTGTGGTGGGGAATTGGGGGTGGCCCATGTGGGCAGGAGCTGGTTCTGCTCAGAACAGTGCTCCACTTCGGACTGCAGACGGTCAGGACTGGGCATTCAGCTTGGAACCTGTGGCGGAATCCCTGCTTGTTTTGCGCCAGCACAGTGTTGTCTAAGCAGGGGATTCCCGTCCGACCGTTTTTTTCCCCGGACCGTGCTTGTTTTGGGGGGTTCTCTTTGACTTTTGCTTCGCACTGCTGCTTTGTGCCTGATGGTACCGGTCGTGCACGCGCATCTGTATCCCAGAGCGGGGGGCTGTGGGGCTTCCAAATGTCGTCTTCGAAGAGCCGAGGACAATTTGTACCGCATTTTTTTCTAGATAGGTAAAGGCAGTTCTGGGCCACAGCAAGGGATCACGGCAATGAAGCGCAAGTGCCAGGCAGAACTCATGGCATGACCTGTTTTTCATCCGTTGAGCACGTTTGATCAAATGCTGTACAGGCGCATGCCTGCAACGCACCAGTTGGAGACCTTGCCCACTCTGACGGCATGTTTTGTCCTTTGAGGAGGGAGTAGGTGGCGATCGGCGTCCATTGGTTAACAGTTGACCGATGGTGGTTATTAGCCAGCCGTCAGCAATTGATTGCACTGTAGGTTTTGTTAATCAGTGGGCGGTGTTCTGCAAGATTACACAGAGATCCTGTCTGCGCATTGTCCACGTCCTGCCCTTGGAGGACCGTGTGATTGAAATGCCTCTCTGGGGCAGGGGACGTTCAAGTGCTCCATCCCCTGCTCCAGGCAGTCCTTTATGACCCGCTGCCTGTTTATGCACTCACGGCAAGTCATTGCACATGTCAATGGGAATCGTCAACCAATCAATGATCCACTAACAAACGGTGCTTTTTCATCTCCCTCTGTCAAATCATATACCCACCTGCCAGTGAAGCGCCCAGATTACAGGGCAGCCGAAGCAGCCAAATTTTTGTCGAACACCTGTGACCAACCGGCCAGCTACCAACCATTCACACAACCATTCATTGCCATTGTGCCATTTCAAGAAAGAATTGGACGTGCGGTGCGTACAGCGCGCAAGTTTTTGAATCATCCTGGACCTGAGCATCGCTTTCAAGGTGGGCAATTTTGACGAATTTGGCGTCCTGGCCCACTTGGCAACCCCGGAGCTCCAGGACGCTGGGAAGTCTGGAGGAGCCAAGAGAATGGAGTTGCGGGTCTGATGAGTACAGTCATAGTCCTCATTTTCTTTTTCTGGATACTTTCATCAAATGATGCCCCACTAGGGGGGAGCGCTGAGTGGCGTTTCGTTCTACCTAAAATCTGCAGACACCATCTTGAATGTGGCTGTTGGGTGGATTCTCTGGCAGTGTCCCTACTAAAAGCAGCCCAATGCCTGTTATTTTCCGAAATACTCAAAAAATTCTCTATGTTATGCATGCATCTTGCAACCATTGCTCCTCAGGGTCAGTGATGAGGTCTGTGGCACAGTGATTGGTCGGATCAGATGTGGTAGACTGCATGAGAGTCTCAGTCATTGAACTGGTCAATGTCATTTTACATGCTGCCTTTCCAAATACTAATCTCCAGAGGTTTGGGCCCTTGGCATCACATCGGCTGCCCTCGGGGCATTGCCATCTCTGCCCAATCTCTGATGGAGCTCAACTTTGCGGTTTGGCGCCCAGACTGGTGCCAAATCATGAAACAATGAGTCTGACGGGAGTTTTGGAGAAAGGAACACGGAAATGGCAGGTGGTATGGGCCTTGTTCACAAGGGATGAAAGCCTGGAGCAGGGGCCTGGGAAGGGAGGCAGTTGTGACTAGCGGTGGTGTCCGCTACTAAAATACTCAAGAAAACGAAATCGACGGCCAGACTGGCGAGGTGGCACTGAGAGATTACTGAGGGAATGGCAAGATATTGATCGGAGGGTATTCTATGTTGCTCTTTTCATTCCCCGCTAAGAAGAAGACGAAGAACTGTGACTGTACATTAATGCGCCTGACCCTGTCATTGTGCAGTTGCTCTGCATTGGACTTCGCACTTGACCATCCAGAATGTGTAGTGACAAATATTTCTGTTTGCAGTATGACCGACTTCGCATCGTGCGTGTCTTCAGCCTATGCATTACAATGTAGGGATGAACCAAAGTGTGCCCCATACTGTGTGTCTTGATTGCAGCCCTTGAGGATCTGGGTCATTTCCGAGTGGGTTTTCTTTAAGAGGCACACTGCACAAGTGCAGCGTGCAAAGATTGGGCCCGAGTTTTTCAACATACTGGGGTGTTTTAGCGATGTTACGGCAGCCTCACAACCATTTTACCATCTGCCAAGGGCGTGTGTGTGACGCTTGTGCGTCCGACAAAACATTCGCACACAACATGTGCCATGTACTACCTGCATGCAGCGCTGTCATTGACTGCACTCATGTGAGGTGTTTCGTACAAACATGGTCACCACGTTGTGCACTTTTTCGGCTCATTTGTCAACCTCAACTGACATGAGTTACTTTCTGTACAGATTGCCCTCATTCATAAACCTCAAGTGGCATCAGCTAATGCTTACTGCTGTCATTGAGGCCTGCTGCGGATCAAGATTCAGTTGTGGGAATATGTGAAAAGAGCTGCTACTATGGACTGTCTTCCCAGGAAAGGAGTACAGGTATGCTTCTAATTCAGGCCATCACTGCGAAATGCAGTTTGGTTTGCATTGGCAAGTCAAGGTCCTTTTGCCTGTTGTACCAGGTTAATGAGCATGTCTGCATTGCGCATCCATCCATGTTTTGAACAGCACCACTGTGGTGCTATCGCATGGGCTCTGTACCTTCAAGCTGCTGTACTCGCTAATCGCTAGCTATCCAGGGATGTGCGTGTTTTTTTTTTTTTTTGAAGAGTTGCTGGCCTGTTCAACTCCTCAAACCCAAGCAATCTGTCTTCCTGCTCTGAGGTCTTGTGTTGGATTCCTGCACCTAGACCTGAAGAACTGTGGTGGAATCATCTGTCAGAGTACCATTTATTGGTTGTTGCTATTTTATGGTGAGGTCAGGTGCGGCTGAAACCAGTGATGACGGAATGAGGGGGTGGATTCAGCGGACAGTGGGGTGGGGCATTTGTGATTTTGAGTGTGCTGACACTTCATGTACCATGCAACACAAAACCATGCATGGATACGGCAGCCAAACCTCCCCATCTGTGAAGAGCTTTAAGATTGATCGACAGGGTAGCCGAGGTTTGATGTGCTTGCCTTCAGGAGCACACAGAAGGGCCATTGTGTCTCATCATTGGCTTTGCAACTATGAATACCTGTCCCACTGCTCACATTGCAGCATACTGCCACTATGGCGTCACCCCCTGCCAGTGCTGAAAAAATTCACCTGCAAATTTGGATTTGAAGTTCCCCGTGTCAGTGTTGCCCTCCTTAGTCAACTCTGCATATGTGGCTGGATTGATGACGTTTCATTCATTTGGTCTTTCAGTGGCGAATTAAAGCCTAACCTGAGTTGTCACTATGCCTGTCGCAGGCAGCACTGGGCGCGAGCCGGCAGCTGTGCTGCCTGTGGCATTCAGCGGTCCCAGTCTGCCGCACAAGCAACCAACGCATGGATGGTGAATCTGATATGCCGCGCTGGTCGCCTGCAGTCACCTTCAGCTGGAAGAGTGCCCTCAGTCATTAATTGAACGCTGGCCAAGCCACTGGCCGAATTGAAAATAAGCACGTTTATTCGGGGGTTTTTTTTTTGCAAAACGCCTATTTTGGGCAACTGCCGCCATTTATCGATGTTGGCAATTATTGGTATTTATTGACGTTTGTGCACTGCTTGGTGAAGGTTTTGGGCCTCTTTGTTGTGCAATTTAGTAGGTGGGCCCCCTAGAACACGACCACACAAGATTTACTTGGTTGTGGCTGAGGTGGTGGTTGTGGTTGAGGTTGAGGTTGAGGTTGTCCGTGTGATTGTGTGATTTTGTGGTTGTGGTTTTGTGGTTGTGGCTGTGGTTATGGTTGTGGTTGTGGTTTTGTGATTGTGGTTGTGGTCGCGGTTTTTGCGGTTGTGGTTGTGGTTGTGGTTGTGGTTCAACTCTTAGTTGTGGTTGTGATTGCACTTCAGCCCCAACACTCTGACAAGGGCGGGACAAATGGCAGTAGTGTGATCCAACCAACACGTGTCACAAATATCTTCGGAAATTCGCCCAAATGAACCACCAATTTTTAAAACGCAAATGACCAAACCGTGCAACGAACAGGGCCCCGCAATGGAACAAATGTCTGCGTCGCTTGCATTCACCTGAGGGTGGATCATTGACACAGCTCAAGCACACCCAAGTTTCACGGGCGGCGAAGTCTAACGCCGCGCGGGACAGCTTGGTGTTCACTCATGAGAAGCCATCTGCCCCTGCACCTACAGCTGCAATCCTTGCATGAGGACCATTGGGGGCCACCACTAGTGTTGTGGCAGCCACGCTGGCTTGGCATCATTTGGGTTTGTGAGACGTGCCTGCTATGGTGCAAACATTTGTGGCATCAAGTACTCATGCAGCCGTTGCCATCGGGTTGTTGATGAGGCGTGCATGTAGCTTGTGGACTCCGCGGTACAATGCTACTTCACATGGGGACAAGGTGACATTCCACACTTTTGAATGTCAGAGGTGCCGCATGCATGCCGCCTGCATCGCTCATGGCATTTGTACCCGGTGTGCCGAGAGGGAGAATGCACGATCTAGAGTTGTAAACAAAGGGAATCCCATGCACGTAGTGCGCACACAGTGCGAAGTTTTGGATGTCGGCAAATACTCGAACCCTAGTTTTGGCCTCTTTTCACAAGTTTTTGGTTCCGTACAAGGGTTTTTTTGGCTTCCCAAGCATTTAGGATGTGGCATATTTGAATTGTCAACCATTTCCCCCAAAATTCCTCCCCCGCATGGGCGTTAGTGCACGGGGTGTGCGCCGGGCATCTTTGAGGGAGCGTTATTTTGGGCCTTCAACCTTCCGGTGCTATTGAGGAAATCGGGCCAACTATCCAATCCACGCTTTGTTGCGTGGCCCCTCGAGTTGGGGTTAGGGACTCACAATCCACGCTTCGCTGTGGCCCCGTGAGTTGGGGTTAGGGACTCACAATGTCTGGACATGCACTGCAACGGAGCTGCATGGCCATGTGCGTATTTTGCTCCACCTTACTCAGTTTTGCATTCGCAGACAGACTAGGTATCAACCGTATGGACCTTGGCCTCATGTGCCAGAGTGTGTATGGGCACAGGAGGAGGCAACCGTTGTAGAGGAAGAAAATGATGACGGTGTTTGTTGCCAATTGTGTGGCCACCGTCGTGGTGATATATCCGAGTGTGGCCATTGCCACTTGAACATGTGTGCATCTTGCATGCCCTTGCATAGTTGTACTTTATAAGGCTGATTTGCTTGTTCATACGGACACCGGATTACCAAGCTGCAGGCAGTTTTGTTGTTTTGATGTGGGCTTTGCTGCTTCGCCGTGCTAGTAAACAGGTGACAAGTATTCTTGGGTGAGTATCGTAGCCTCTGCGTGCGCAGTATGCACGCAATGCGCACCGCAGTGCGCACACTGTGCAAGGACTTGGCCAAAATAAACAAGGATATTCAGAGCACAACCAAGAATACACAGCATCCAACCATAGTTGTAACAGAAGAAATAAACAATGGTGTCCAAGTCGCCTGCATGAAGTAACAAATGGTCGGTTATGAAACAGTTGGAGAAGAGGTAGGAAGAAGGAGCCATGAAGCAGGAAAACTGGTAGATTTTTTGTTTCACATTTTTTGAAAAGGCGGGGGGGGGTTCACGGAAATATCATATACAAATCACTGGCCATTGGCCAAAAAGCTTCAAGCTAGTGTTTATTTATAGGCTGAGTGCCCTCTCCCCCTCACTAGTGGACCCCATGTAGTCGCTAGGGGCCACCTCGGGGAATGTCATAGATGAGGATCTGCAGCCCATGTATTTGGATGATCTCCTTGCACTTGCCATGCCGTTGGGACATCCCTCTGTACATCTGTACATGAGCTTGGGGGTGCAAAGTTGCCGCGGAAATGGTAACTTACTCACGGACTTAAAATGCCGTTTTGGCAAAGCAGTCTCTCGGAAAACAACTATGAAATACACTTAACAAAATGGGTTCCATGGCACCCATACCATCTTTTTCTACTGCTGTCTCGATATGCTTGGTGTGAAACTACCAACTGGTAGCAGCCGCCAAAAAGCAAGGGACATTGCTATGCAGCACGCGTTGCTTTTGTTGGCACGGTGGGATGCCTTTGTGCCCGATACGGACTGTGTAACGTGTTTTGCAGTACCGCCTAGCTCCTCCCAACCCTGCTAGTACCGCCTAGCTCCTCCCAACCCTGCTGCTCCCAACGTGTGGATGGCATGGATGGGCTCATCGATGAATTAGATGGCGATGCTGTCATGTGTGCGTGTGCCTGTTTGCTGTGTTTTGCCATTAGGGGCGCCTCAAGCACAGTGCGCGCAGTGCGCGCGCAGTGCGCGCGCAGTGCAACTATTTGGGCGTCTAGCCGTACTAGAGACCCATACTTTGAGATACTAGGGGCCCCTAGGGGCATCATGGTGACCCCTAGTGGAGGTTTTGACTTCTGATTTTGTCCCCCGTTGTTTGGGGACCCCTGAGAATGCAGGGGTGACCCGATGAACCTTGAACATTCACCAAGGAGGAGGTGGCAAAAATGAACAAACAAACGGAAGACAAGATCAAGAGATGTTGCTCCATGTACATGAGAAAAGCACCGGAGCTCATCCTCTTGACATGCAAAAAGATGGTGTTGAGTGGTGGATTAAGCGTTGTGGCGGAACTCGGTCCTTAAGGATGCAAATCAGTTATATGGGTATTGATGCCCACTCTGCCGAGGAGTTTTGGCTAAAGTATGGGCATGATGATTTACTTCCACGCGAACATTTGTTCCGCTTCTTTTTCTTCCTCAAGCACACTCCACCTCATAGGTGTGCTCATCTCCTCTCTGGAGCAACAGGGTGCTCTGAGGAGGCTTGGTGGGCAAGTGTGCATCGTGTTCGTTCTTGCTTGAATGGTGTTGTCGCTAAAATTCGATGGGCGGAAAGAGCTGGGGCAGTTTGGGTCACTTAGTTCTAAGGGCGTTCTCAAGGAGTGTGCTTGGGGGCTCTTTGGGGGGAACATAGTCTAAAAGTAGCGCGCAGTGCACGCGACGTGCGCGCGCAGTGCGTGCGCAGTGCAAAGACTCCCCCATTGCATCTTATTTTTTTGGGCCTCCTTTTCCAAGGTGTTCCCCATTTGTTCCGATTGATTTCTGGTGGTTATTCAATTTTCCCATTTTCCGAGCTCCCACATTTCCCCCATTTCCCCCTTTTAGTTTTTAATGCCGCACATGTTTTTTTTTTGTTTTTGTAATTACTATGTTTCTTGTTTTCCAAGGTGATTCCCCAATGATCGATGGTTTTTCAATTGTCCCATTCGCCAAGGCCTCCCATTTTCCCCTCTACTACTTTTGTTTTGTCAATATGAGGGGGGGGGGGGGGGCAGATTTACAGATTGCGGTGCAGTGCCACCCCCCCCCCCCCAACAACTTCCTCCAAGCATGAGACCCACACCTGACATCAGACGTCCTCTTGGATACACTGCGCACACAACATGCCACGTCAGACATGAGACATCAGGCTTCATGCACAATCCTGAGGGTGCCGCCTGTCACCAGTTCTTTTTGTTCGTGTGTATGAGGCCTTCCACCAGACTCTCACGAGGGAATTTCCCCACAACACCATACTAGCCTATTTCGACGACATCGCCATCATCTCCCCGAACCAACATGAGATGCAACACGGCCTGGAGCGCGTCAATTGTCTGCTATACTGGGCCTCAAGATAAACCCTTCGAAGACGCAGGTGTACCATTGGGCCCCGCTCTCCTGCCGTCCGGGTGTTGCGCGAAGAGAGTCCCCGACAAGGGACACCATCATGTGGGGGGATGCGCGATTGCCGCTGCAGCCCTGTATCTTCCACTACCTCGGTCACTTTCTGGCACATCCGACTTGGGTACAAAAGGCACGTGATGACTTTGTGGGGACGGCTGCATCCGATCTGGCGCGATACCAATATTTTACCACTAAACGCTTTCGAGCGGGTGCCGCTGCTGAACACTGTCTTGATCCCAAGGTGGACCTACCGCACCTTGTTTCTCCCCAACGACTCCATGTTCAAAGCCATGGACGCCATGTGCCTACCGTTCGTGGTTCTGGGGGAGGGCATGGAACTCAACAAGATCTGCATTCACAAATCGTACAACGTCCGCCATGTCAATTCTCCCCACTGCCTAGGCGGAATGGGGGTTGCGCCAACGGTTCACGGCCCACAGGGCACACTTCATCACAATGGTGTAGAACACGTTACTTGCGGTCAAGGTCACTACAGCCACGAAGGACGCCATGGAGGCCAAAAACTGGACGCCGGAGCTCCGGGTGTGCTGCCAGCCCCCGGATGCGCTGCCGAGCGACACCAGACTGCACCGCCTCCTAGTGGCCCTTGTGGGTGTGCAGGTGCAGGTTAATGCACCTCTACACGCCCGGTTGTGGGATGACCACCAGCATGTGCTCCTGGACCAACTACAGGGCACGGGGGTGCAGACACCCACCATCGTCTCTTGGGGATGCAAACTTGACATCCAAAGGTGTTGGCCTCCACCCGGGATAGGCGGTTTCACTGTTGCAGAAAAATGACCACAAACCCCCAACAAATCCTTAAATTTCCGAAAACACCAATTGTCAACCAACACTGTTTTGGGGATTCCTCTTGTGACACCCCAACTACCTTCCCGAGCGGTGCCTATCCGCAACTACCTGGCGACACTCACCCAGCTGGGTGCTCGCACCGCACCTCATGTAACACTTCCACTGCGACCGGCCGGCCGGGGGACCCAACCTCGTCGACAGTGAAAGCTCCAACGACGGCGTCCTCTTGTCAGCCAGCAAAGAACAGGTGGGGGATGCCCTCCACACGCGCCACTACGTTGCCCCACACCGGTGTCATGAAAACCCCTCGGCGGGCACAGTGCCCGTGGGATACCACCGTGTCACCATCGCAGGCATACCGTGCTACTCCAACTAGCAACCGCCAATCGGGACGTCCCGAGACTCGGATAGCAGCCTTCAAACAGTTGAGGTCACGGGCTCGGAATACCAGGTGGCGGGCGCCGCAGTGACAAAAGGGCCTCTACGCATCCTCGCCCGAGTGGCGGGCCCACAGTAGTCCTATAGGGCTGAAATGTACGGGGCAGCCATTGGCGCAGCCATCACATTCGACGGCGACGCTCAATATATCGACAGCATGGCCGTCACAAAATGCGCTTACCGCCGACCCACGCACGAATGCTCCGACGCCGACATCTGCCACAAAGTGTGCGACCACGTGCCACACAAACGCGGCGCTGTGGAGTGGAT
This sequence comes from Eutreptiella sp. 'Long Island Sound 2002', assembly GCA_964036045.1. Lineage (NCBI taxonomy): Eukaryota > Euglenozoa > Euglenophyceae > Eutreptiales > Eutreptiaceae > Eutreptiella > Eutreptiella sp. 'Long Island Sound 2002'. The sequence continues at coordinate 146,793,710 of OZ038382.1, read as the reverse complement.
CACCAGCCACCGCCTTGAGACGGAGGCCCGCAACGCGCAGGTATGTGAACAAATTCGGCACAATGGGGAAGTAGACCTGCTCGCCAAGATGGCCATGCGCCTGCCCGTGCCGGATTACGATCCCAACATCTTGAAGATGTTGCGATATGCGGTGGGCCCACCCCCACTCCGGCGTGAAAATGGTTCCTTCAGCGGAGGCGTGTGGCCGCTTTCGATAGTGTGCACTGGGTATCCTGGCTGCCGATGCGCGGGGACCGACGCATGCTTTGGGTTAAATGGCTCTAGGCCAGGTACAATGGGATGGTACGGGCGCGCCATGGGACCATACCACTCCCAAATGTCCCCTCTATCCCCTCCATCACGGTACCACTGTCCACAAATGCGTCATACACGCATGCGTTGGAAAGTCGCATTTCGCAACATGTGGCTTAGCACCCGGGGACCGTGGCAAGATACGGTACCTAAATGGTGGAACAGGGCGTTGGCGGCGGACCTACACCATGTGTCCTGCCTTCGCATTCTATGGGACCACATCCCCCGAGCACTACAGGTAGACCTGAGGGAGCGTGTGGCCTGGCACCAGTACCATGCCCTACACGGTGTATGCCAACTGCTCGGCCAACTCACCATGCCCCCTCGCGACCCACAGGTGCCGCCCATGCCGTCCACAGCGGTGCCGGCATGGTACACAAAGCTGCGCCCACAAGCCGTACGGCCTAACCCCACGGACTCTGTCCTCCGCAATCAAGTAGGGTATACAGGGCCCCGGGAGAGAACATCGCGGCGGGATGGCCGCGCCTCTCAAGAAGCATCTCACTGCAGAGCAGTGCGCACGTGGGATCGGCCGCAGCCGTACCAGGTCGTGGCCGGTGAAATATCTCGACCAGTGCCTCTGTCCCACTGCCTCAGACCCGGACACCGGGTAGCCTCGGCGATGCAGTATCTGGCCCGGCCCTTAACTCTTATTTTACAATTTTTGTTTTTGAAATGGAATTTGTTTTTGGGATTCATCATCTAAGTAAGGCAGGTTTTTGTAAAATGAACTTTTAAAAATTTTATGTTGTAGTTTTGGAGTTAGGATGCTCGAGAATGGACCAGCCTTGGTTTCTGCATCAGCGTGCCGTTCTTAGTGCCTCACCGCTGGATTTACACCGCGACGTCCTAGATGATCTGGTTCGGCAATCATGGCACTGGCACTCCCTCTTGCGGCATGCCAGAGTGTGGACAACCTCCACAGACTGGCACTACCAGCGACATAACCAACGGGTTGAGCTCTTGTTGGCAATGAGCCAATTGTGGACGCTTGAGCACACCGCCCATTGAGTGGGGTCGCCTTTGCCTAAGCGCCAATGTCGCACAAGGCCCGGCATCCCCGTGGGTGAGCATGCGCAAGAGTTCAAGCCGGTCAAGGAGTAGGTCTGTGTACGTTGGTAGCCCTTTGAACGCTTCTTATGCTGAATTCTTTTGTGTTATGCTGCAATTTTGTGCTTGCAAATGTGCGTGTACGGTGGTAGTGCGGTTCCCCAGGGGGGGCTGGGGGACCGTCACTTGGCAACCATCCCCCAGGGGGTGGTGGGGGACCGTCTTCCGTAGTGGTGGGGGACCGTCTTCCCTGGGCCGAGGAAGGACAAAGGGGGGGAGGGTATGGTACCCTCCATATGGTCCATGGGAACATGTACCTGCACATGAGTGGGCTGCACCTACAAAGGAGGACATTGATGATGATGATGTGGTGGGTGACAATGGGGATGTATGTGCCCTTTGTTGCACCAAGTCTGACCCTGAGACGATGTCCATGTGTGACAAGTGCCAGTTGCAATATTGTATAGATTGCATTGGCACGCATACATGTGACAATGTCACGGTGCTTTAATTCAGCAACTGTGTCATGTTGTGCACACAAGTTGCTCATTCTGCTTTTGTACTTCGCGGACAATTGAACAGAAAGAAGGATATGTGTTGTTGAGGGTGGTTGCCCGGGGTTGCGACCATCGCTGTTCTTGGCTTTCCGCATTTTGCATTATGTCTTATGTGGAGGGAAGGTAGCTTGCATTTGTCTTTAGCTGCGGTAGTTTGGGTGACCTAAATTTAGGGGCGTTTGGAAGGGGTGTTCCGGGGCTTTTCAGGGGGAACCTAGTGTAAAAGTAGCGTGCAGTGCGCGCGGTGCAAGTGCGCCCCCAAAGAAGGTTTCTCGTGTACCATCTGGTAAGAGGGCTTTGCCAGCCAACCTGGGTCTGAACAACCATTTTGTGGAGCCCTGAATGTTGCATGATTGGGGTCCAACTTTTGAAAGCCCCCCCCCCCCCCCCCCCCGGGCTATGGTGTGTGGTTTGGGGACAATGACGCTCGCAATGAGGAGCTGCCGCTATTGAACACAGAGCGGCAATCTATAACTCGGGCAGAGCTGAGAGCAGCCCTTCGGGCTGTATATCATAAATGCCCAGGACGGCCTCTCCTGGTGGTGACAGACTCGGAACTGGTGTATAAAGGGTTAACAGGAAAATGCAACAAGTGGTCCAGGCACAAATGGGTGGGCTCCAGGGGACCGCTGGCGCATGTTGATCTGTGGGAGGATTTGTGGGGGCAGTGGCAGCTACTAGGGGACAGTGTGGATGTGCTATGGGTGCCGTCACATGTGGGGGTCACGGGAAATGAGCATGCAGACGCCAAGGCGTCCAAGGGAGCGAGAAAGGCATATGAATGTGTCATGAAACAAAAATCAGTGCAGGATATCTGGGGGGAGTTGGGACTGCAGGAAATGCCTGACTCGTATGACACGGACTCAAACTGCTCGGGGGGGTCCCACATTTCAGAGGAATTAAATGAGGACAACTCAGAGAACTGGCCCAAGCGGTGTCGGTACAGCTAATCGGGGCCATGGGGAGGGCAGAGTGAGGTGACCTGCGAACAATGCTATGTCTGTGAACAAACAGTGCTGCAGTGCAGCAGAACAATGTTGTTGGCGATGACCTATGACCTGTGTCACGGGGGTCATATGGTAGCTGAGTATCCGTTGCTTCACACCCCCCGGGCCCCAAGGAAGGTTGGATCCTGACCAACCTCCTGCTGGATGCATTCAAGGCACCACTTGAAAGAGACCCACCTGCGTTTGTCATCAGGCAGACAACCACAAACCATTTGGTTGAACTTGAGCGATTCCGTTGAGTGATCATTATCCTCTCACCAGAACCCTCTTGTGATTCTCCCCTGACAATGGGTGATCATTCCTGGTCCCGTTAGTCCAGCTGTCCCACAGTCGCCACTGAAGCCCCCAGCGAACATTGGATTCCTTTCTTCCACCGCAAGTTTCAAACATTGCTTCAATGCCTGAGCCAAAGCACAATCACGAACCCAGTCTACATTGCAAGGCTGTAGGTGTGCCCAGGGGTGTGTGTTTGTTGCTTCCTGGCTGCTTTTTGCAGAGTTTATCAATGACGACGGCTTGTTTTCCCATTTTCACTTCCACGAAGAAGCGACCCAGAGCTGAGGCGGTCGGATCACACAAGCGCAGTCGGCTTGCTGCCACCGAAGGGTCGTCGTGTGGCTCCAAACGAAGTGCCAAATGTCCCCCGCTGTCCCAGTTGGCGACGAACAACCAACAACCAAAGCTCCCGAATCCCATGACCATCACGGATTTTGTTTCTGGTGCAATCAGCGACGTTCTGCGCGCTTCCGACACCAACCAAAAATACCTGTGGCCCCAAGTCACCTGCGAGAATGTCCAAGTGATGCTTCAGCTGGCAGCCGAACAGTGTGCAGTGCTGCTTGCCGCAAAGCCGTTTCCCAGCGCCAAGACCTCGAAGATTGCCCTGTTGGATGAGTGCACAAGTGTGGCAACGTCCGTTTACGACGACGAAGACGTCGAACTGGAAGAAGACGATGAAGACCTCCCAACGCTTGAAGAAGACACATTGATGCAGGAGACTGTTGTGGTGGAGGTGGAAAGCTGTCACGAAGCAACATCGTCGAAGCTTGACACACTAGTTGACTCTGCTGTGATCGAGACAATGCAAGAAGGACCGTCGCCATGTGCAGTGGTGAAGGTTTGCGAGTCACCAGCATCAGTGACCACAGCATGTGCTGTGAATAAACATCCGGCTGTCGCACATGTGGCCAGTGTCCCGGGCCGCCCCAGGGCTCGCGATGAACCGCTGTACGCTGAGGAGATTCTGCAGCACCTTATCAAGTCTGAGGCCAACTTCCAATCGAATCCATTGTACATGACGGACGTGCAGACTGACATCAACGACAAAATGCGTGCGGTTTTGGTGGATTGGTTGCGTGAAGTGTGCGACCAGTTTGGCTTCGTCGTCGATACTTTCTTTTTGACGGTGAGCCTGGTGGACCGGTATTTGAGTCGTCGCACGGTTTGCCGCTCAGACCTTCAGCTCGTCGGTGTAGCTGCGTGCTTGATAGCAGCCAAATATGAGGAAATGGCCCCCCCCAGCACCGACGAGTTCTTGTACATCTCTGCCAACACGTACACGAGCGATGAACTACTGAAGATGGAGCGCTCAATTCTTCGAGTGGTGGACTACCAGTGCACCGTTCCAACTGCAGTGTCTTGCCTACCTCTGTGGTTGCGCATGTGCCATAGCTCACCTCAGAAGACGTCGATGGCCCACTGTTTGGCAGAAGCTTCTGCAGTATCGGTATCAATGCTGAACTACACCCCCTCCATGATCGCGAGCAGCTGCATTCATCTTGCCAATGATCTGGTCGGTGATGTGTCGTGGGACCACACACTTCAAGAGTGCACAGGTGCATCCCTACAGACCTCTGAATCCCTGCACTTGTGTGTCCGCCCCTGTGTGCCCCTATGTGGCTCGTGTGTGTCCCTGATGGGCTAGGTGTGCCCTGTGCCCCGTGTGTGGCATTGTGTGCCCCTGCGCAACGCCGGCGCACGTGCGCTCGACGCGCTGCAAGACACCGTGGGGCTGGCAAGCCTCTTACTCGTACCTCCGAGGGTATTGCATGGGGGATCACCACTGTGCCCACCTGCCAAATCTTCCCTCTGCGGCCCTGTCATATATGCCATTTTCCTTTTTCATCCTTCCTCCCTGCCTTGCTGTATTTCTTGTGTCAGCCCTTTCTTTTCTCCAGCAGCAGAACACGCAGCAGAATACTGGCGACACCCAATGGGACCTGATTGCAGTGGGACAGCAGGTGAGGAAAACGACGCTCGGATGTGACGCTCCGATGTGGCTGCTGTGTTCATGCTGTGCTCAGACAAGACTGTGGTTACAAGTCACATGTACCTGGACACTTACCTGATGGCCAAAACTGTGGTCCCAGAAAAGCGGTGACACACGGAACCTGTGCATAGAGATGGTGGCGCTTAAGGGGGAGGAGGGCTAAAAGCAGTGCTACCAGCAGGAGGAGGTCATGAATTACGGACTGCTATCAGGGGGGGGGTGGAAAAAATTTGTGTGAATTTTTTTTCGTACCCCCCCCCCCCCCCCGGGGGTACCCCCCGAAAAAAAAGCTGGCAGCCCATGTAGGAATTATTTTTCGCCAGGAGGGATTTTTTTTTACTGTGTGCTACTTGAACTTGCATGGCACCTTCACTTTGCCACATTGTATGACATTGGCACATGAACTACTGCTGAGATAAAAGTAAGTGGGTTTTGTTTTGTATGGCGCCATTGATTTCTCTCCAGTAGCAGGGGACACTTGTTAAATGCAATCGTCAGCCCGCGGACAAGGGGCCCCTGGCACGGGGCGCTGCCACCGACATTGAGCATTGTGTCCGATCCATCTACTCTCCAAGCGGAGCCGCTAGCCTTGCTACGCTAGCGGTGCCCCACTCAGCAATGAGTGTGGGCGAAGCGTGGAGCCGCGTGACCACCAGCGTTTGGTGGCCGTCTGGCAACCCAGGAGTGGAATTGCGGTCCACCATGTGAAATGTGGGGTGTTCCACTTGTTTGTTTGTTTGTTTCACAACCCCATATTGGTCAGTATTGTTGCGCCCCTTGGGTTGGGGTTAGGGACTCGCAATCCACACTTTGTTGCTTGCATGGTTGTAGAGAGCCGCAATCGATCATTAGGGAGGAGACAGAAGAGGGAAAGAAAGAGGGATTTGGGCTAGTGCACAGCAAGGGAGGGCGAAGAAAGCGTGAGAGGGAGAAGGTCCAATTAACAATAATCCATCAAGATTTGGGTTCAATTGTACGTGTTATTTGCTTTTCCTTCTCGACCTTTTAGATGTTGTCGGCGATCAACATCGCATGGGGCCAACGGGATGCCCATGGGTGGACATGTCCCCGTGGTGAGCGCTTATCAGTTCTAGCTACACCCGACACGCAGTCCTACCAGTTGCATTGCCAGGGCAAGAAGCATGGCGCAGGCATTTCCCCCGTTGTCAAGGGACGCCAACTGTCCATGACGCGCTTTTTCAGCAACTCGTCCCAAGGGTCGCAGCCCCCTGAGCTGCAATCCCAGGAATCATCAAGGCCATCAGAAGACCCCAGTAGCCCACTATCTGGGGCTAGTGAACCCTTGGCACTGTCACTCTCGCCTACTGTGTTGCCGAAGTGCATGGGTGCTTTGCCACTGGGTGTGCCTAGTCCGATTGCCCTTCGTGGGCGTTATCCACTGATGCGCCACTCCCACGAGAAAGTGCACTAGATATATGTGGATGGAGTTGGTTGTTTCTCGCGTGACCCGCCATGCAAGGGTGAGGCTCAAGTTGATGACAATGGGCATTTGATGCCTTGCACCCCATGCGAAGCACTCCCGCGGGACACCACAATGTGCAAATGGATGCGCGAGGAACGCACAGCTGATTCCAGTATTGAGCATTGGAAACTAGGCTTCCTGAAGCTATCAGAGCGTGCTACAGGGCACCGTGCTGAGAAACGAGCTTTGTCAGGGAATAGCGGCGGGTGTCTGATGTGTGTCAAACTCTCGTGCAGAAGTGCGATGCGCACAAGGCCCTTATTCTCGCCATTGGCCAGGACAAGCGGCCACTAGCTTCTCGTAGGGCCGCCCGTCTTATAGCGGCCGGACAAAGTGCGGCTGCTGTTTTGGAGGACATGTCGAAAGCTATTCAAGTGAAATTGTATAGCAAGGACGACCGCGACTTGGCATGTCTCGCAGCCATTGGTATTGGAGGCAGCCGCTTGCTGTGTGCCCTAAATCGGGCCGGGCATTTGCCCTCTGAGGACCCGTCTGGAGGCCATTGCCGTTTGTAGCCGCCGTTGTGTCCGAACCAGGCGCCCACAGCTGAGTTAATTGTGTCCCGCCTGCCCACTACGGACCGCCCTTTGCTGTGGGATGTGGTGACAGATGAGATCTTCCTGGACGCAATGGTTGGCGTTACGCGCAATATGAGCGCCTCTGGTGTTTGCACACCATGTTGTGCCACTCCTTTTCCACTTCGATCTGACGAGCAAATTGATTTTCTTGCTGCGCAATTGGAGTCTGAAGACCACGTTCACTTGGGCGAGTACGGGACAATCATCTCCATCACGGCACACGATTTTGGCCACTACCGCATCATCCCCCTATGGCAGGTGACCTCCTGCAATCGCTTCACGCATGAGCAAGTTCGTTGGCAACGTGAACACATCATGGAGGTATTGCCGGAGGCTCTGCGGTCAAGTGGGCGGCTCAAGGACCGGGTGGCAGCATATTGCACCGATGGAGACACTCGTCGTCGCAAGGAAACATTGCTCAGCTACTATCGTGGCTTCATATCCGCCACAGATCCTCCAGATGGCAAAGACAAAATCAGCCAATGCACGCTGGCAACGTGCCCAGGGTCATGTGCACATCATTGCTTCCGGAAGGTCAATATGGCAGCCCTGGCAAAGCAAATTGTGCACAACGAGCCCATCCAATGTGTTGTCCCTGGGTGTGGCCGCTGGGAATCTCGCTACAACATGCCCGGCCACCTGCTGGTTGATGACACCCTTCACAGAGCAGCATCGGGCGCTATGGGACGTTGACGAGGAGGAGAAGGCCATCCTGCAGAAAGGAATGACTGCCTGGGGAAAGGAGTTGGCTGCAAAGAAGAAGGAGCGCGAGAAGACGCGCGTGAAGGGAAAGCAGCAAAAATTGAAAGGTGAGACCGGGTTGTAACGTGACATTCTCGCCAATGCAGACAATGTGGTAGAGCAAGCAGCAGCATCAATCATGGCGGTTCAAGAGCAACATGATGCAGATTATGACCCTGACGAGGACGAGGACAACACCCGTAAGAGCAGTAGTAGCAGCAGCAACAGCAGTAGCCGAAGCAGCGACAACAACAACAGCAGCAATAACAGCAACAACAGCAGTAGCAGCAGCAAACAGAGCCGTAGTAGTAGCAACATGTGGGCCGAGAAGCGGAGGAAGAAGCAGATTCCGAAGAAGAAGAAGAAGCACACAAAAGCGAAATCCCCGGTAAAGCAGACTCCGGGCAACACAGGCCAGAAGCGACCCGCAGCTTCCCAAGGTGGGAAGCCAAAGAAGCGATAAGTGGCCGCTGGGGATAACCGGCAACAAGGTGCGTTGGCCGGCAATGGGGTGACCGCGTAATGCCACTCGAAACGCGAAACGACTCGAAACGGCCCTAGGGGAGTGGGCACCCCGTTTGGCGGGCGAAACGTTGGCAAGCCAATGAAGGTTGGTAGGGCATGGGGCTAAGGTTCGGGGGTGTTAGGACGAACGATGTGCATGCGGTGCAGCGATGAACACGCGTTTAACTATACGTTTTTTATAGTCAGATAAAACCATAGGAGAAATTTTTTTTGGCGATTTGCGCGCAAGAACGGCGCAGTGCAACAATGTGCACCATTCACACGCATACACGGACCTACTAACATACCAACACACAAACTGTACCCTCACTGAGAACCAATCTTTGTTGGCGAGCCATTGTGGCGTAGCGGTCATCAACCAGCATGCGAGAAGGCAATGGGGACATGACATTGTGGGGTCCACTGTAGGCTTAGGCAACCTGCAGAACGGCCATAATGGACATCAATCACCCTTGTCCTTCAATGCTGCTGGTTCGGTTTTTCGCCCCAGATAGGGTGTATTGCCTTATCTGGGGACTCTTTCCTGCCAATAAGAGGCCAGGGTGGGGCGCTGCACTGCAGCTGGAACAGACCGAGGGTCTTTGTGCCCTTAAACACAAATACCACCCATATCGGCTGAAATATCCATGGTTACCTTGAAAAATACCCTCCTTGCACCTTCCAAACCCAAACACGTGGGGTAGACTTAAGGAAATTTCAGGTTTTGGGGTTCGGAAAAAATTTTCGCGCGAATTTTTTTTCCTCCCCCCCCCCCCCCCCCCTCCGGGGGTACCCCCCCAAAAAAAAAGCTGTACGCCGGTACCGGGGATTTTTTTTTCTCCCCCCCCCCCCCCTGGATTGCAAGAAGCGCCAAGGAGTGGGCGGCCAACGACGGCAAGTGGCCCACCTCACGGCACCCGCTACATCTCCTCCCCTGCGCACCCACACACACACCCCACAACGCCCATCCGCTCGCGGGGCACTAGCCCTTCCCCGCTCTTCAACGCACCACCCCCAGTGTGCCGCCCAACACCCACCGTGGCGTGGAGCCGTCCGCTGCTACCCAACAACGGACAACACCCGTCACAACCCACACCCGCGCGCACCATGGGTGGCCAAGGGGACACAACACGCGCAGCAAAGGCACGAAGGAGAGGGTAGGGGCTTTGTGTTGCGCTCGCCAAAGGAAGGACCGAGCGTGGGAACTTGGAGGCGAAAGGTTGTTATGTGCCCCCGTCGGGGAAACGACCCCGCAAGTGGCCATCCCAGGGCCCACGAGCCGCCGTTGGGGAGAGGTACCTCATCGCCGGCTTGGGATGGTTCCTTGGACGCACCTGGCCAACGGCGAAGGCATTTGCCTTCCTCTGCGTGGACTGGACGCAGAGAAGTGAAACAGGGCAAGTCCGGGCGCTCCGCACAACCGACCAAGGGAATGGGAAGGGAAAGAGTGGTGTGAGGCCGATGGGCACCGCGGCCTACGGAGGGAAAGGCCAAGGGACAGGAAAGGGCTGGGGAGAGGGACGGTTTGGTCAGGGAGGAAGAGGAAGGTCACAGGGGGGTGAGAAGCCGATGGGCACCACCGCCTATGGAGGGGAAGGGTCCAAGGGAAGGGCAGCGAATGGCGATCGGCCAGTAGGCGCCGCCAGCTGCAGACGAGATCATCACACCATGGCGTCATGCCAAAACCCCCTGACTGCTACCCCAGACTTCATCAAAGAAGAAATGCATGGCTCATGACATCAATACCGCCCAAGCAATATCTTGACAAGCTGGGGGAGGGCAAAGAATGTGAGTTGGCCTGCTGTGTGCAACCACGTGGGCTGCAGCCGGCTACGAAGTGCATAGGGCTTGTTGCATGAATGACCCCAGTGGCGTTCATGCCCCTCAAGTGTGGCCTCAGGATACGCGACTGGAACTTGCATATGATTCGGCTGCCCTATATCCCATCCCCCCCCCCCGTATCCCCACACATCTGTTCCCTTTGCCTACACCCCCATATCTCTTTCTCCCTACATCCCGATACTCATACATGCTTACATGCCCCTACTTCTTTACTTTTACCTCCATCCTGCAAACTTAAAACCACGTGCTGGGTGCCTGAATCTCTGCGTCACAGTGCATTTCTCCTAGACCCCTGCCCCATCATCCCACAGGGTATCGGGCAGCTGATTTGGGTTGCTGCATTCAAGACTTGAAGATGTGTGCTCAGAAATTATCTGGAGGCAAATTGAAGGCGATCTATGGTCACTACAACACGTCGAAACATTCACACGTTTCGAAGGTGGTGTATCGACAGCCACATTTGTAGAGTTGGACTGGGCAGTTCGTGTGTCGACTGCCAGGTGAAGCAATGGTGCATACCGATTGTACATCATGACTCCGTTCTCTGTGTCAGCGCCTTTTGTCCTGAAAAAAGCTTGTCAATGATCAAGTACGCCTTTTAATGCATCACCAACAGTACTTGCAGTTCATCTTCCGCGCCTTCCCCAACGCCCTCCTCAGGGTGAGCTCAACACCCCCTCCTCATTATGACGTTCCCAAGTCCATTGCTGCACACCCGAGGTTCAACCGGCTTCTGTCTGCCAGGTTGCATGAGCCCGGGCTGCTACTGCTATCTGCGGTATATGTGCACAACTTTGCTTCTGCGAGTCCTTCTTTGACTCCGATCCTCCCTTTTCATCAACGTCTTCTTTCTTTCCTCCAGTAATGTTGCTAGACCAGAGGCAGGTGACTGCACCTGAGCTAAAATCGCAGCCCTTGGCAGCAATAGACCATCTCCTTTTATATCAATTTGGAGAACTACGCACGCCGGGCCATGATGGGTGGTCTGCGTTGCATTTTTTTTGTTTCAAAGTAAGTTGAGGCTTGGATGTTCTTTCTTCCCGTTTGACACCATTTTTAGGCATTCAAGTTGATTGCTTGATGTTGCGCTGTTTCAAGGTATGCACGTTGACTACTGCTCGTTTCAAAATTTTGAGGGATGCATGTTGATTCATTCTTGTTTTAATGCCTGCTGAGGGCATGCACGTTAGTTGTTGCTCCCTGTTTCATGCGTTTTTTGAGGTATGCATGTTGATTGCTCGTTTTTGTTTCATACTATTTTGGGTGGGTGTTGCATGAACTGTACGCAAACCTTGCGTTCCCAGGGGTCTCTGGTGCCGCCACCCCCCCCCCCCTTTTGGCCTTTGTGGCCCCCTATTGTTGGGCCCAGTTTGGTATCTTTGGGTTTTGCATCATACCACATACCATGGCAATCCTCAGCTCTGAAATACAATGTCCATTGCTCCATGTCCGTATGTTTCCCCTGGTTCTTGGCTCTTCTACACCTGACTTTCCGGAAGGGCTGCTGGAAGCTTCAGCGATCCACTATCTCCAAGCGGAGGTGAGAACCATTGATTTCTCCTACAATGTGAAATGGGAAGGTGATTGCACATAATTGTGCAGCAACCGATTGGTGGAGCCCTGTTGACAAGTGCACTCCTGAGCCCTCCATCAGAAGATATTTTGTGGTCCCTGCTGAGGAAGTAGTTGGTGGGATCTAGCCACAGCATGTCAACTCTGAGTGCAGTGTTGGGGATGCAGCTCCTGTCATTCGCATTTCTGTGCCCCGTGCCATGAAGGCTGTGCCTGGTACAATGGAGAATCAGGCCAACACTGACGATAGAACCCTTTTTTCAGGTACTTTGGCCCTTTTCAATTTGGTGTATGACATGGGGGCGTCCTTACACCTTTCCTGGGGGGGGGGGGCAGATTTTCTGGGGCTGGGACCAATTTCCATAGGACTGCACACTGTGTACGCAATGTGGGACACTGCCACCTAATGCATGCCAGTTGATTGCTCTGTTGCATGCTATCTGGAGGTATGCGTGTTCAAACCTTTCTGGTTTCATGCTGTTTAGCGATATTTTATGGTGGCGTCTTTCACAAAAAAGATTGTCTTTAGGTGCTCACCCTCAGGCGGCTGGGACATGGTCTTGTTGGCGAAGCACCATCCAGTCGGGCATAAGAGCCCTCTGTTTCTCCCCTGCATCCTCATTCCCTTTGCCCCATAGAGCGAACCTTTGTGGGTTGCTGTCGTCAATATCTCCCCGTGATCAGTGTGTCTTCTGCTGAAAGCCAAAGACCACTGTGGGGTGCTGCTCTGCAACACCTTGATTCAAGCGGTGCCACAAAGACAACAGTCGCCGGTACTCGCCAGTCCGGCCCCCACAGGATTACTCATAAGCAGTTCAAGCATGAACTGAGCTTCTGTTCGTGACATGCTCAGCAAAAAATGCCGCAGACTGAGACGTTTGCATCAATCCCTCTTACTCCATCTCCTCTTTCTTAGAATTTTAGAAGGACACGACCAGGTAGCTTTCCCTCCATATGATGGTTATGAACCACCATATGTTCGTGTACGCCGTCAGAGAGCTCTTGGTACGGTCCTGTGGCACGTTGCTATGATGTGTCCTGCATTGTTGCCTTGAATGCTTGTTTGGCATTCGGCCAGGTAACGAGTGCCCTGCTGGGTTTCGCATGGTGTTCGCATGACATGAAGGGCCCATAATGTTTAGTGGCCAATGCTACTTCACGACAGAGTCCATGGGGTGTGATGCCATAGCATTCGACCTAACATTTGTGCACACAACACGGGTATGCCCCATTGTACTGCGGTTGGTGATTTCACCTTGTCGCGAACTTAGACACCCTGAAACACGCATCTCCCTCCCCCCTGCAAAGAATGCAAATATGCATGCCTCATGCATCTCAATGAGACATGCATATTATATCTTAGAAATAGATTTGGCACCGAAGCAGTGACTCCATACAGTGCTGTCGTAAGTCCAGATTTGTAAAGCCACGGGTGGTGACAAACAGTGCGAGGGATCTCTTCCAAATTTGTGATTTCTTTGCAAATTACATCACAGCAAGCATGTGTAATGAACACATGCCCACAACTGTTCTTGCCTGTTCTCCACCCCTGCATCCGGTGCAGAGGCCTGAATCATGCTTATGGCTGAACTTGAGCATCAGCTTTGCCATTGAAACAGTGAAACGTGCAGCATTGTGAATCATGCAATGCTGGTTGCCTCTTCTGTGTTAGAAAGGATCGCAATTGTGCTGGTACTTTAAGAGTTAACAGTGCCTTGTGTGCATCCTCCATCATGTCCGCCCATGGATATGCTCCATGCCTGATGCATTTCAGGCTTGCAATCAGTGGAGGACTCATTTTGTGGGATGTAGGTGTCTAGGTTGTTCGTGTGGTATGGATATGCATCATTATCAGAAAGGCTCAGAAGCAGAAACCCAAGCAATAGTGCGCCAAAGTGCAAAGAAAAAAAGTTGAGAAAGAACGGTCAAAAAGCACTCAGAATCTGACATTTAAGAATGTTGTAATGTGTGCTTGCAGTGCATGATTTGTGTGCGTATGCACGCCACCGGTTTTGGTGTGTGCACACTGTTTCGACAACATCCTCATTGTTGTTATCAAGCACCAAGGACCCCTAGAGCCTCAGGTGGATACTGTGGTCAAGCGACGGGACACACAGGAAGGACGTACTGCTCTTTGATACATCAGGTTGGACGCTACAGCTCTACGCTCTACGCTACAGCTCTGAGGCCCCGTCAGTTTGCCCTTGGGAGATCAACCTGGGGGTATTTTGTGCCATGGCTGCCAATCCATCAAAACAATCCAAGCATAGGGCCAAATGTTGCATTTTGTACGCACACACAATGATTTACACCGTTTCAGGCATGCCAAACAATGTGCTCACAAACGTTCTGGGAGGCAGAGACAGATGCAGGTATTCATTTGCAGTTCCAATATTTATGGTTTAGCAGGTGAGCTGTATTGTTGTCTGCAGGGGCCCCAACAGGCAACTCTCTGCCGGCTTGGTGTTGCCCTGGCATGTTCCATCGTTCAAGGAGGTGAATCTGTGGTGGATGTCCCGCCATAGGGCGATGCCTCGGTAAATACATCATGAAACAGCTGATTCTCCCAGAATCCCAGCTGGGCTTGGGTCTGTGTTCCCTACCCCAACTTGCTGCTGCACTTCCCAGTACCTCTGAGCCTTCGAGGAGAAGGATTCAGGCTTCCTCAATTGTTCTGGATGCGGCGTAGGGTTGGTGAGGGCTTTTGTTCTGACACAGTTCTTCCAGCCACTGCAGTGAATGATAAAACATCAACCATGAGACATGCGCATTGAACCTCCAGTTGAAGGTGTCCATTTGGACCTGAATGTATGCCTCTTTCTGAGGAAGGAGAATTGGTCAGTCAATGACCGTATGTACTTTAGACCATTTCTGCATTAGCCAACAAAACAACTGGGGTTTTCCACAGAGCGAAAACAAAGACAACTAGAACTCTGGATCGGAAGGAATTTTATCACATTGCAACAATGAATCTGAGTCTGAGGTATATCTTCAGGGGGCTGAGTTGTACCCTTTGTGCAAGGGCCCCAAACAGCTATGTTTGTTGCAATTCTGCTGCTTGTTGTGCCCACTGCATGGCCTCCCCTTGATTCCTGCATTGTAAAAGGGACACAGTCATGTCTGAATACAAAACAAATTGACACACACAGCAGCAGCCCTGTGGGTGAGGATTGGTTAGGCCTCAAGTCCTGGTGAATACGAAAAAAAAACCCCACTTTGTACTTTGGGGGTTTTTTGGTATATTTTGGGGGTTTTTTGGTACATTTTGGGGGGTTTTTTGGTACATTTTGGGGGGGGGTTTTTGGTACATTTTGGGGGGTTTTTTTGGGACATTTTGGGGGGTTTTTTGGTACATTTCGGGAGGTTTTCTGGTACATTTTTTTGGGGGGTTTATGGTACAATTAGGGTGGTTTTGCGGTGCAACTAGGGGGTTTATGTTACAATTCAGGGGGTTTCAAGTACACATCTGAGATTTTCAGTACATTTTGTCAGGTCACTTTCTGGGTTTTTTTAATACCCTCTGGGAGTGAGTGGGGTGTGGGAACCCAGGCAGGGTGTTAGGTGCATCCTCAGAACTGTCCCCCCCCCCCCAAATCGTATGCCCAGGTTTAGGTCTGCTTGTAGTGCATGTTGCTGGTCCATTCAGGCAGATTCTGGCATGGAGGTAGGAGAGGGAATGGAAGGTCATGGATTTAAATGTGAGTGTACACTCAGTGTTGTGCTTCACATTGCTCTTTGAATGTGTGTTGCAGGGGAACGTGGTTTATAGGGGGCTGGTACAATGGGTGAATTGCCGTCTGGGGTCGGGATGTTTGACAGGGATGGGTGCGGGTTTATGGCTGTTATTGGAGGAAGTGTCTAGGATGGTGCTTGGGACATGTTTAGGGGGTGTACCTGGACACAAGGTTGGGACGGGGTTTGGGATGGACAACCTTCAGCAATGGGGTGCAGGAGTAGGGTGTGAGGGGGGATGGGGGTGTGGGTTTGTGTCCAAGTGGATGCATGGCTGCCACAGGGTACCACAATAAGGTAGAAGGGATGTTTTTGGTGATGCATATTGGATTTGTGGGGATCTAATCCGGTAACATTAATAGGAGTTTTTTCGTACAAACGGGGGGTTTTTTGGTACATTTGGGGGGTTTTTTGTGCATTTTGGGGGGTTTTTTGGTATCTGCCGGGGGGGGGGTTTTTCTTTTGGTACAAAACGGGGTTCTTTTTGGTACCTCTCGGGCATTTTTTTGGTAGGCACCACTTCAAGTCTTACTGGCGATTGGACAGATATTACTGACGTGGGGCATTGCCAAGCATCTACAATTGCTGTCCCATGACATATACCTAGATCCGGGACCATTGGTGCATAACCCTTGTCTGACCCGACGTCCAAGTTCAAAACGAGAGGATTGCATGGCGAGCTGCTACAAGAAAGGAGAATAGAATGCACAAATATACCCAAAATCAGAGCCACGTGGGTGGAGGTGGGCAAACACTCACAACAAATGTGTCCATGACTCTATGTTGACTTGCAAATTTGTCACCAAATCCATTTCTTATGTGGGAGCACTACGTTTGGTACCAAATTAAAATTAGGTCCCAAATTAATACGGTCCCTACGCCTACTGTAGCTTGGACAAGGGCGTAGCTTTTACAAGGGGGGGGCGTATAAATTATATTGAGGCGCACACCTGTAATAATATGGTCCCTACGCCTACTTGGATTGGGTAAGAGTGTAGCTTTTACAAGGGGGGGGGTGCAAGCTGTATTGATGCGCACACATGTAAGCAGGTGACAACATGGTATGCACCATTTGGATTCCACAAATGTGTCATGCCGCCCATCGGCAAGAGCCCAACAAAAGGAGCATTGCATGTTGTGGGAGGTGTGAAGTTCAGGGTGGCGACCACTGCCGTACATGGCATGTTCCGTCTTGCATGACATCTTATGGGAAGGGAAGGTAGCAAGGAAGTGGGTCGAGATAGGGGCATTTCGGGTGGCCAAAATTTGAGGGTGTTTGGGTTCTAAGCACTTGGGAGTCCGGTTTACACCTGGCGCATAATGCAAGGATTCCCCCAAGTAGGGCTCTCATGCAGGGCGTTGTGACCAACCGCTATGTGATTGCTTTCATAGATAAATTGTTGCCTCAATGCATTTGCGTCAAAATGGCTTGGCGGAGCTAATTTAGTCCATCTTCGGAGTGATTTCAATCTTTTCTTTCCCACGCTGGCAACACAAGCACAAAGGAATGTGCGGGGTCAGCCAGCGGGTACACAAGTATTGTCCGGATGCACGTGTCGGTGCATATCTCCAAGCTGTACCCCAGCTCTCGGAGTTTACGGAGCTCTCTACAACAGCAACTGGGTGGGTTGCGTACGGCGGGTAACTCAGAGGTTAAGAAACGTGACATCAAGTAGCAAAGGTGCCATATGCCCCACAATGAAAACAACATTTCAGCGAGAGCCAAACTGTCGTTTTCCATGTCGGCAACACAAGCACAAAGGAATATGTGGGATCAGCTAGCTGTATATATTGCCCATCCCGCCTTGCGATCCCTACACCGCGATGTGGGCATGTGGCCACAACCGATGCACTCTGGTACAAGCCGCCGCAACCGCTCTTTCGCACCCTGACACACCACCTAGGGCACGCCGAAACTACAAGCTCAAGCCCACTCGACGAGAAGGGCGCACCGGTGGCGACAGGAAATCCCCGCAAGTAAAAGACATTGAGTGCAATGCCCCCGGAGGGCCAGCCATCGCTGGACAAAAATAGAAAAAGCCGGCATGGAGGAAACACACACCACCACAACACGTAACAGGGAGGAGCCAAACAGGCATGGGCACCAAGTCCTTGGCGGAACGACCAGCGTTGTGCCTTTCAAGTTCCCCACGCTGGGGGCCCCTTACGAACTTTGTTGCTGGAGAGAAGGAGAAAACGAAAAAAAGCAGCTACCTTGTAGGTCATGCGGCTCGAAACTGCGGACCGGAGAACGGTTGTGCCTGCAATCCGACAGCAGCGGACATATCGGTCTTTTTTTTTTAACGTAGACCAGTTCGAAACAATGTTCAGGGCCGGGGCACCACCCCATGCAAAGTACGTTGGAAGGGGTATACCATACAAGAAGGGAGGTGAGTTCGCGGGTCATGGGTCATGCATGGTTGTAGAGTGTGCGGTTAGCCCTATCCCTTCTTTGTTCGCTTTTTGGGCGGTGCCGAGGAAGCTTTGGGTAGAGGCCTTGATCTGGGATGCGGTGAGAGTGGTGTGCGGGAGAGTAGTGTTGGTGGAGGTGGTGCTGTGCGTTGCGGGAATGACTGAGGTCAGGGTGGCTGTGACTTGGAGCTCGGCTGTGACCTCTTTCTCACCTTCAGTGGTATGGGTGGCGGTGGTGTGTACCCTTGTGGTGCGCGCCGGTTTTTGTGCTCTGGAAGGAAAGATGTGCTGTAGATGGAGTTTGGTGTGGTAAAGTGATTGATTCCTGAGCGAACGGTTGGGAGCGACGGGGGTGGGTGGTCGTGCAGCCACTGATGACAGGTGTGAACCGCTGTGGTAATGGCTGGACGTCTGTGAGCTAGAAATGCTGAGAGTTGCTCTGGCGTCATTCCCATCGAGGCTTTCAGGTTGGCATGCAGTGAAGCTGGCACAAGTGTGCGAATAAGGTTTCGTTTATTGCCGGGATGTGCGGAGGACCACCAGGGGTGCACAAATTGCCAAGTACTCAAAGGCCAAGCTCTCAGGAAAAGGTCTTGCAGAAACGCAAGCGATGTGCAGTGACTTAGCATAGATAATGGGTCCAAGGGTTGAAATTCATGGCACATGTGGCAGCGGTAAGAGAACATGTCCTGGTGAGACGGGAAACCTTCAACCCACAGGGTCGCGGATGTCCAGAGAAATGGCAGATTGTTCAGTTTGGATGAGTGACGGTACCGGTCATAACTAGAGAGCTGATGGAGTGCAGAGTGAACATGCATTGGGGAGACATGCGACAGATCTTTAATTTTTAGTTTGTTCGTGAGTGTGATCCCATTGAGAGATATGCAACCTTATGGGGGGGGGGATCAGGTTAGGATGTGGGGGGCAACTGTAGTAAATCCATTTTGCAAATGCATCAGCGACTTCATTGCCCAAAAAACCCACATGGGCCTTTATCCAGGCGACTTCTACTACTGCGTTGATATTGTGCAATTCGTTTTTGAGCGCTACCAACCAGTTGTAACGATGTGTCTCTGACTTAGGTTGAGTCGGGCGCTGTGAAGGCTGATCGTCTGCTGCTTTACCGAACACTGAGACTACCTTAGAGTTATCCGAGAGGATGCAGATGTGCTTGGCCGAAGAGTGAAGTCTGATGAAACACAAACAGGAGAGAAGCGCCCAAAACTCTGCATCACCGCCCCAGCAAAAAGGGGAAGGGATTGCAATGGCGAACGTAGGGGCATTGTGCGGGAAAAAAACTGCCGCTGCGCCATTGAGTGAATTTTTATCCGAACCATCAATATAAACCCATAGTGCTTGGAGGGGGGCGCGGACAAGCATCTGGTCTGCTTTGGAACATTTCCATTCATTCAGATCGCTGGAAAGCAGGAGGTGTTGGAAGGCCGGAGGGGAGATGTGCACACCCAGCTTGCAGGAGGGGCCCAAGGTCCCTCCGTGGGGGATAGGCGGTGAGGAGTGTGGCCTCGGTAAGTCCTGAATGAACGGAAGGAGTTGTTCTGGCGTCATGAGATGTGTGGGTATGGGAAGGTCCGTCGGTGGCTGAAAGGAGAAGGAATGTGAGTTCTTTAGCGTGAAGTCGCCACGTGGTGTAGAAATTTGCGCTGTCTTGGCCGAGGTAGATGAAACCGTTGCCGTGACCCATCCACCCGATAATTCAACAAACAGCTTGCTGTCTATCGGCAAGCTTTGGGAAAGAGCTGGGTTCCAGACTCCAAAACTATGAATGTCAAGGTGGAGGGCATGGGCTGCGTCTACCAGCCTGTCTTGCAATGGGTTCCGGCTGAACTGGAAGTAGGCTGAAAGAACTGCCTGATGCACTGATGAAGGACTGTCCAACATAAGGTGACGTATGGCTCCGTTGACTACAGATCTGTGCACAAAATGCGGCAAGTCCCAGAGTCCCAAATTCCCACGTACAAAGGGTGAGTGTTTGTCTTTAGGGGACGTTGCTAGCGATAGTTTGGATTTGCAGCCGAGTGATTTCCAGATGCGATGCTGCAAGAGAAAAGTTTATAGTGGTTTCAGCACTGTGTTTTTGTCTCTCCTGCTGCTTGCTGTTGGTGTAGGGTTTCCTGCTGCTTGTTTTTGGAGATGAAAAGCTTTTGTTTGTTGAAATACAGTAAATCCAAGTCAATCCAGGATAGCCCAAGCCAATAGTATGCAAGGAGAAGAGAATCAGGATCAAAGCATGAAGGGCTGCAGTGTAAACAGTGAAAGATGATTGGATATTCACAGAAACTGCAACTCAGGTCAAATCAGAATGCATATTCACAAAGATAGCTGAAATGTTTTTGGAAAAGAGTTGGAAAACTGCCCCATGGTCACTTCCTCTCCATAGTGCCATCTCAGGAGATGTGCACTCTTTGTTTTGGGTCGCATATGTGCTGAGGTGGCAGGTCATGTGGCGATGAGGTCACTGCCATGTCGCATGGGATCTTCCTACTTAGCTAGGCTGACCGGGAATTGAACCCAGGACCTCTCAAAAAGAGGTGCCCAGCCCCCTAGGGTGCATACCACTAGGATAGATAAGAATTCATGGAAAAACATAGATAAATTCATAGGCTCTGCCTTGGATATGTCAGTTCTCAGTCAACTCAGGAAAAGATGATTTGCTTCACATTGAAAGGGGATTAAGGGGTCCACTCCATATCCTGATTGGGTGTTTGGTTCCATAGGTCAAAATGTGTTATCACCATTTTTGGTGGGGCCAATACTAAGATAGAAATGCCTGGATGCTCAGTGCATCTCTAATACAACTAGAGTATGCCTCAAAGCAATGGAAAAGCACTTTTTCTTACTCCCCCCTTGTGCTGTGGTGGCCACCACTGTCGCATTTTAGGAAAAAGGGAATTTTTCTTGGCCTTTCCTTGGTTTCCACATCTACTTTAAAATACCTATAGTTTCCCTCACACAGAAAAATGGGCGCTCACCATGGCTGGCGCTCTTTTGCTGCTCTGTTTGTAACATTTCCTACAGGAGACTGAGTGCTCATGGCGCTGCCGGGGCTCCTGTGGCTTGGTTGGGTTAGTTTGGGAGCATGCCAAACCATGTGCATGTGCATCCCTCCCTCCAAGACGCAGCGCGACACAAACCCAACGCAAGACACATTATACACACTCGCATGGGTTCTCGTAAACCTGCTGGCGACCTGTGACCTGTCTTGGGGCGAAGGGAGTCGTCAAAACATTAAATTGCCCCTTGGTGGGGTCTTGGTTCTGCTCAGTCTCTCCAGGCACCTGCGTTTCGGCCCGAACACGGCCTACTCAGCGAGGCTGCGCGTGGGTATCTGCAGAGGCAGGAATGGGAGAATTATGGACGAATCCACGCAAAAACGAAGCGACGACACCAAAATCCGTCAAATGACGGCCTAGAATTTTTCTGAAACAACACACCTGAGCAGAATCCAATTGTGCATCAGAAGCACATTTTTATAAAAATTATAGTCATCTCTGGATTTTTTAAATCCAGAAATTCATACGCATAAAAAGGCGGCGCGCAGGAGCGGCTCCTAGCGAAGCGCCGGAAAATGGAGAAATAATGGAATTATAAACGTATGTCTGACGTAGTCTTGAAAACGACGAGACACACATTAATAAATAAACATACAGATTCCACCCACACTAATAGAAGAATCAAAAATTCAAGAATTCGAAAATGAACGAAAAGACTTCAATGAATCAGGTATAAACTACAGGTATGCTCGTCTCGTATGCCGCATACACATTGCTCGTCTCGTGTCTCCGTGAACGAGTCTTGTAGCAGCGCTAACAACGATAGGACGCGATAGAGGCATTGATTAGAAAGATTGCAGATGATTAGCGGTCAGATCAGGGTGATTAGACATACACACAAGTGCATAGCAACATTCTTCGCGTGCGCCCCTCACTTGCTCTCTCTCTCCAGCGGTAGGTAAGGTGAGTAAGCCCAGGCGGGGCCACCCCCTGGTGGAGTTCGTGATTGTGGTTGAGATGGGCAGGTTTGCCCACGCTACACGTGCATGCTCACGCATTCACACACGCATTAAAGGGTAGGCCACGCGAAGTACGCACGGTAAACCTTGTTTAGGCTACCCAGGGGCTCCTTGGTACGTTCTTTAAGAGAACCCGAGGAGTCCCTTAACGCTTGCTTGCTTGACAGAGGTAGCTGATTCTTCAGCGTGTTTGCGGACAGTGTATTATAGGTCACACTGAGAACCGTATAATACGGGGAGTGTGGCTTGGTTCCTCCGCCGCAAACGCCTCTTCATTTGCCTTTGCTTTACAGGTGGGCAGGTAGGGTGATTGGTGCAGCAGCATACCATTTTTTTCATGCCCTGCTAAACAAGGGCACAGATCACACAAACAAGTAACTCCCCTCTGCCTGTGGCAGAGCAGGGAGTCCGACTCCATCGACATCTGCGTCGTGCACGCAAGAGCACCTCTTCCCTCCAAGCCCTAGCAGGGGAAACGCGTTGTGGCGTCCCCTGTTAGGCCACAGTTGCTTAGCAGCGCTGTGTTCTCTTGTCATTTCACAGGGGGGTCGCTAGGACCCATGAGACCTTTGCCTTCGCAACGCCCAGTAGAGTGTTCGTGTAGGAGTGGTAGTCCTGAGTGGGGGCTTGAGCCAGTTGCCCCAGTGCTCGCCCACCAGGATGGTGCCACTGTAGGGTGTGTAGGACCTGTAGTGCGTGTGTCACTGTCCCACCCGTTTCCTGCAATTTTAGCAGGGTTGGTGGGCTGTGGCAGTGGTTAGGTCAGTGTTTTGGCCATTTAGCAAAATGGCGTTTTCAAGCCTTCATAGCTTTTGGCCACCCCTCCCTGTAGTAGACAGATAGGTAGGGAAAACAATACCTGGATTAGTACGCTGGGTATTCCCCAAAGGTTTTGCGCCAGCACAGAAATTGGGCGCTTAGGGGAGGGGAGACCCGGGGCGTACCCCGTGGCATCAATAAGCCAACCCTCCAGGTTTAGCAAGCGTGCAGACTTGGGTATAATTAGGACACCACTTCTGCGGCTTGCTCTCAGGACCTTAGGAATAGCACACTCACACATACGCTTTGGCAGGTAAGGGTAAGGTTCAGTCCCTCGCTTTAGTCTTGGAGGCAAGCGTCTCAGCGAGCCTCAACAACTCACCAAGGTTGTTCTGGGACAAGTAGTCAACCACAACTGAGTTTAGGCGTCCCTCAGGTAGAACAAATGCAGAGAAGGGCTCCCAGGTGGCCTCTTCGACTCCAAACCCTTCCCAGAGGGTGAGGAAGCGCCAACCCTGGCGCTAGCGGTGGTGTAGGACAGACTTCACCAGGTAGAAGCCCTCCTTAGCCATCTCCTCGGCGTTCATGTCGGGGATTTCACCTTCAACTTCCATAGGGCTGGCAGCCCCTTGTAGGTCCAGAGCGGCGATTTCCTCGTCGTTCAGCTCCCACTCCTCCCCACAGAGGTCTTCAGGATCATAGTAGCGCTTCAGGTGTTGAGCAGCGCACACCAGGGTCCCCCCTAGACGGGGAGAACACCGCACGGTGATGCGGTGTCCATCCACAGATAGAATCTTGTACGGCCCGAAGTATGGGTCATCGCTGGTAGAGCGTGGCCAGGCGGGTAGTCGGCTGTGGTGCACCAGCACCCAGTCCCCCTCTTGGTAGGTGGCCGGTACTCGGTGCTTGTTCTTCTTGTTCCACTGACGCTCCCTCAGTCTCTGGAGCATAGCCTTGGCCTTGTCCACCTTCGCTTGTTGCTCTTGGACCCATTCACCCACAGAAGAATGGGTGTCCTCTGGATAGGGGGCGTGTAGGAACCATGCCGGGCGTCCCAGGAATAGCTCATGGGGCGAGTAGCCAGTAGCTGAACTCTCTTGGGAGTTCATCATCAAGGATATGACGGGGAGTAGTCTCACCCAGTCTCTGGTGCGTTCAGTTTTGCACCATATCCGTACGTTCTCCTTCAGGACACGGATCTGTCGCTCACATAGGGGGTTGCTCGTGTGAGAGTAGGGAAACCCCTGTAGACACCTGGCCATTGAGGAATCTCAGGACCCTCTTGTACCAGCCAGTATCTGAGCGTACTCGTACATCCTCATCAGAGTTGATCTCCTTGGGCGCCCCATAGACACAAAACCACTCCTCCAGGAGTATCTTGATAGTCTCCTCCCCGGTAATGTGCTTGGTACATGGGAACACCCTGGTAAACCTGGTCAACCCACAGGTTACCACGAGGGCGAAGTCATAGTCCCCGAACTTCGGCATCTCCGTGTAGTCCACGTATAGAACACTGTTAGCACAGTGAGGGATGGGCAGGGTCGAGTAGAGACCTCTGTCCCTGATGTCCCCTGGTTTACAGGACCTGCACGGGCACTTGTCCACGATAAGCTGGAGGGTTTTCCGCAGTTGGTCGTCAGTCCACGTAGTGTGGAACCACTGCTTGAACAGCCTCAGGGTACGGTCAGCACCCACATGACCACTGGACTCATGGGTCCACTTCAGCAGCGCTGGGACTCGGTCACTAGGCACCACGATGCGGTCCTCGTGCCATAGGTAGCTCTTGTCCCTCTTCCACTGGTCTTGGTTGACCAGGAGGGGTTCAAGGCGTTTCTCCAGGCGCTTGTAGATATCCCCAAACTCCTTCAGGTACTCCGATTGTTGGAGTCCATCCAGGGGGCGTATCATCGTCATGTTGAGGTCCAAGTGGACGTCCATACGGCTGAACGCCTCCTTAGCCAGCGCTTCAGACCGGGCACCAATCAGGGCGTCGAAGTTGTTGCGGCTGATGTAGTCGGCACACTCGTTCTTCACTCCCTGGATATGGTGTACCGTCAGCCGTAGTTGACTGAGGTAGGTCCACCAGCGTCGTAGCTTGGCCTTCTCAGGTGGGGGACCCTTCTGGAAACTGCGGACCGGTTCTTGGTCGCACAGCCAGACCACAGGGTTACCTCCCAATAGTCGTGCTTGTGAGGATAGCACCAGCATACCCGCGAGCAATTCCTGCTCATAGGTGGAGTAGTTCCCCCTGGCCTGGTTCCACGTCCAGTTCCAGTGGCCCAGAGGTAGTAGGACCCACTTGTCGTCAGGGTAGCTGTGCTTGAGGGTTCCATCTCGGTTGAGACCTTCCGTCCCCCATTGGGAAATGGCCGAGTCGAACTCCTCCTTCTCCAGTGCTTGCCATTGGAACAACGTTCCACCACCGCCCACATCGCTGGCGTCGGTCACCAGGATAATCTCCCCTTGTGCCCTAGGCACGCCCAAGCACTTAGCGTTGGCTACCTTGTCTTTGAGCTCGTCAAACGCTTGTTGCTCTTGTGGGCCCCAGCGCCAAGTAGTACTCTTCTTGATCAAGTCCGTCAGGACGGCGCTGGTGTAGGTGAAGTTTTTGATGTGGCGGCGATAGAAGTTGCACGCCCCAATGAAACTGCGTACATCATGAAGTCCTTTCTTGGGATCTTCGTGTCGTACCTTGGCATCCATCAGGGGTTTGGCCTTAGAGGCCGCTGGGGTCCACCACCCATAGCCAACGTCAAACCCCAGGTACTGCATGGTCTCCTGCATGAACTCACACTTCTCCAGCTTGAGTCGTGTGTGGTTCTCCTGGCAGACCGCAAAGAGCTCACCCAAGAGGATTAGGTGATCCTCCTGGGTATTGGTCCCGAGGCATACATCGTCGATGTGAGCCTCCATCTGGGCACCACGGGATATGAGCTCCTGCACCTTAGGTCTCCTTCGTAGGATGGACAAGATCTTGTTCATCAGCTCTTGGAATAGAGCGGGTGCGTTAGCCACGCCAAACGGCATGACCTTCCACTTGAACACCCTCCCCTGAGGGGTGATGAAGGCCAGTAGTTCCTGTGCGTTGGGCGTCAGGTCCACTTGCCAGAATCCGCTCCTCTTGTCCATCTTGGTCTTGTAGCGGCAGGAGGCTATCTTCTCCAGGGTAGACTCCATATTGGGAATGGACCCTGAGTGGTTCAGCGTCTTCTTGTTCTGCTCTCCATAGTCCACTACCAGCCGTTTGGCTGTAGACCCAGGTTTAGCCACCAGGAAACAGGGGCTGCAGTGTAGGGGGTAGTCCCCGTCCTTGTACTCCAGGACTAGGCCAGCGTCGATACACTCTTGTATCTGTCGCTCAATCTCGTCGGCCTGCTCTTTAGGAGCTGGATAGGGTCTCCTCCGGATCTTGTGACCCACGAACTCGGGTTTCAGCTTGAGGTCCATCTGTACCAGCTTGTCACATGAGGCTGGAGGGGGTAGTTCTCCGAACACCTCCAGATAGGTCCTTATAAGCTTCTGTACCCGCGGGTCCAATACCTTGATCTTGTCCTCCATGTCCTCGTCAGAGTGTAAGTTGCTTGCCCCCTGCGTAATAGACGTGGGGAGGTGGTCCTCCACCGACTCTTCGCCCGCGGTAGTATTCTTCAGCCCTTGGTAGGCATATAGAAGGTCTTGTTCAACCATCTCCGGTGGACGATGGCAACATAGGCATGCTCGAGGGGGTTCACATACACATTCCTCCGAGAGGTCGTCCTCCTCTGGGGTCCTCACATGGGCGCCCCACACGCTCTTCATGAGCTTAAGATCTACTTCCCTTTGCCAGGTGGTGATCTTCTGTTCGAGGTCCTCCTTCAATTGGGATAGGTCTCCCTTACGTCCTTGCTTCAGTGGCCACGAGCTGCGGGTAGGCTTCGCGTACCATAGCTTTTTCGCCACCAACTTCCTCTTGGAATCCACATACTCCCTGAGCCTGGATCGAGGGTCCAGCTCCTCGTCCACGGGGTCTTCCACCCTCATGGAGAGTAGGGGTTTTAGTGGGGCGACGTACTCAGCGTTCTCCACTTCCTCCACACAGGTCTGCACGAAGAAGGCGTCGTGCTCAGTTTCGTCTTCTGAGTGGATAGAGCTAGGTAGCTCAGATAGTCCACACTCAGAGACTCCATCAGGAACAGGTACATGACAGGGAGAGTTGGAGGCGTTGGTGTCAGTCACGACGTACTCATCTCCTCCGGGTGTAGTCTCAACAGCATCTTGAGGTCGTAGGCGATCCTTCAAGTCACCCAAGGCGAGTCCATCGCTTTCTCGTTGTATAGCCTGGACCAGAGTCGGGTCCAGGTCCTCCCAGGGGATGGTGGTAAGACTTCCGTCCACCACGCTGAGCATACTCCCCCATCCGGGCTTCCCAATAGGCGTCTTGCGCCCCAGAGGCACGTAGATGGCCTCATCAGGCAAACGAACAGAGCTGATAGTCAGCCTGTCCAGGAGGTTTCGCCAGTACTCGTTGCCCCCATGGGCTCCCCAATCGGGGGAGCACAGGACCATACGGCAACGTTCCAAGGCCACCTTGGTCAGCACCTTCCCCAGTTCACTGAACCTGGGGTTTCCGTAGGCCATCCCGAAAGAGGGCCAGTAAAATTTGTAGCTGCAGTTCTTCCCCTTGCTGCAGTAAAGGTCCAGTACATGCTGCTTGTCGCTGGCGAACAGCTCCACACTTAGGTCTTCTCGAGAGTAACCCAACTCCTTCAGACCTTGGTCTAGGACTTCCCCCAATAGTTGATAGTCCTCAGTTTTGGAGGCCGCCATCATGTTCGAAGGCTCCTCCTTCGATAGCCTCAGGTAACTCGAGGTATGTTCAGACTGCTCCAGTGGCACAGACTCTCTGCCACTGCCGTGGTCCACGTAGAGGAGGTAGGGCGCTTGCAGCGTCAGGGATTGTATCTGGGAGTGCTGTACAAAGAAGTCAGTCCCCAGTACAAAGTCGAAGGCCTCAGTGTCCATCACATAGAACCGATGGGCGATCGTCCTGGAGCCCATAGGTACCTCCACTTCACAGTCCCCGCAGCTGTGCACCACATGTCCATCCCCCATGCATATAGCAGCGGTGGTCATGGTGTTCTTCAGGCTCCCACAAGGTAAAATGTTCTTGGCCACTATAGATATTGTGGCGCCAGTATCCAATACCCCCAGGTATTCGCGTCCCCCTAGTCGGATACGTACCCAAAACACCAGGTCTTGGGTGCCACCAGAACGTCCCCGTCAGACCTCCGCGGGACAGGTCACCTCGAACCCCTTGTTCCGCAATTTGCGGGCCATCCTCATGAAACGGCTCCTCTTCTTAGCGTTGCCGTCATCACCACCTTCATGCTCACGCTTGGCTCCTTGTTCTTGCTGAGCCTGCGTTTGTGAGCGTGTGGTAAGACCAGACTGCCCTCCAGAGGGCTCGGAGTTCCCCCCTGGATTAGGGTTGGGATTGCCTCCGTTCTTGTCCTTGTTCTTGTTGTCGGGCTGGCGGTTAGCGCCTCCTCCTCGTCCACCTTGACCCTTGTCTTGCCCTTGACCACGTCCTTTCGACTTGCCCTTGCCGGAGTCGTTGCCTATGCCTTTGCCTCCACCTTTGCCTGAGCCTTTGCCAGGATCTTCACCCTTAAGCTTCGCCGATAGGCGTTGCTTATGGTAGCACTCATCCTCGTAGTGCTTCCGCTTCCCGCAGAATGCACACGTGATGGTGCACCTGTAATGATCCGGCAGCTTCGCTTTGGCGCCGGTGTTCTTCTCCTGCTGCCTCCCCTGGACTACGAAGCAGTCTCGCTGCTCGCAGTCAGGGGTGTGCTGCAGGTGGCCCTGCTCGTCTCTGGCATCACACCAGAATAGCTCCTTCACGTTCTCCATGATATGGGCGTGGGCATGTTTGGGGGTAGTCCCCTGCCCAGGTCGGGACCGTTGGTACCCTTTGCCATGGCCTCCAGAACCTCCACCACCAGGACGGTAGTTGTTCAAGTGCTGGTCGCTCTCCTCCTCCAGCGCCAGCTCCAGGAGTAGCACGCATAGATCCTCGTAGCGGAGGGATCTAGCCTTGCGTTCCGCCGTAGAACGGCACTCGTCCCATAGCTCTCGAGGGAGCTTGGCCACCAACCAGAACAGCAGGTCGTCGCTGCTGTAGGAACCGGGCGTCAGTCGTCCAGCCCAGTGATCCAGGTCAGCCAACAGCTCAGAGACCCTGCCAGGTTTGGGGTTGTTGGGCAGCACGGGCAGGTTCTGGATCTCGGCCCTGATGGAGACGTCGGTTTCGTAGGTCGGGTACTGCCTCTCCAGGGCAACCAACACATCGGCAAAGGTGGCGGAGTTAGTCACGATCTGCCTGACCTGCTTCTTCAGGTACTTGGTCTTGCAGCACTGCAGGAGCAGATCGCACTTCACTCGCCCACTAGCGTGGGTTTGGCCGGTCAGTCGTAGAAACCGGCCAAAATTCTCAGCGAACTCGCTGAGGTCCTTGCCTGTGAACTCAGGCAGGTTCACCACGATCTTGGAGGTGGCAATAGCCTTCGCCTCCTGAGACCTGCGTCCCTCAGGGCGTCGGGTCTTCTTCTTCTTCTTCTTCTTTTTCTTCCCCTTTGGGTCCTCGGGGTCCTCCGGGTCATCGTCCTCCGAGGGCGAAGTTGAAGTCATCAACGGCGGCTCATCGTCGGAGGGGTCTCCGCCTAGATCACTAGAGCCATAAGGCTCTACGTCCACCATAGCCCTCAAGGCTGTTAGCCCCAGCCGGTCCAGCTCGGCCCTCGTCGAGTTTGTCACGTGGCTGTAGGGCGGCTGGGCCATTCTCGGCACGAAAGGACTTCTCGGAATAGCTGCAGGAGTCGGCATCGGTCTGCTCCTCAGGCTCCCCAGGGTATTTGTCAACCCTGCCGCCAGGTGGTTGGCCTGTACTTGGTGGGGTGAAATTCCCACCGTGGTAGGTGACGCGTGGGGCGGGATCATCAGAGGCTCCAGTTTCTCACGGATCTCTTGCGTGAGGTCGCCCACGATTTTTGAAGTGGCTCCTCCGAGCACCTCGTTGATCTCCGACCGCGTCAGGGACCTGTTGGAGGATCTTCCCGATCCTCTACTCCTGCCACCAAGAGATTCAGGTCCTCTCCTCAACCCACTCAAGGTTGCATAGCCAGGTGCATACCCAGAAACATCCACATAGGTTCCAGTAGCGGGTAGTGGATGGGGACATTCAGCCGCATACCATCGCGGCGCAGAGCTGGTAGCCACCGGCTCACTGGCAGTAGTTGCCTCATGGAGCGCAGTGGTAGGTGGGCCCATACCATAGGCGGGGTAGGGAGGCATGCCAGTAAAGCCTGTGCCCTCTGCCATAGGCGGGTTGGTTGTGGAAGTGGATGTTGCAGCGGCTGGGAGTGTGGTGGTTAAAGGAGAGGGTGATGCGTGGAGGCCAGCAGCGCTTGGTGCGCCTTCGAAGGTAGGGACATTCGTCAGGTCTTGCCCTTGCTCCTCTCCTTCGTCTGCTTCGTCTCCAGCATCCTTCTCGCTCTCTCTCTTCCTCTTCACAGGCTGAGAGACCACCTCTTCGACAGACAGGGCCCCGAAGGCCGTCTGGAGTCCATCCAGGGAGTCCTCAGCCGCATCCACTGGCCCATGTAAGGGCTCCGCCGAAGGTACAGCGCCAGGTGCTGGCCTTGCCGGTGCCTCAGGCGCTGGCGCTGTCTTCACGTCGGCGTCCTCCTTCCTTGTGTCCATCTTCAGTCACCCTTCTGCTTATATGTGCCTGTACTCGGCGCACTGGATGTACGGCGCGGGGTTGCTGCCGGTGCGCAGAGACAGACTGCCTCTGCTACCAGAAAAGTTTATAGTGGTTTCAGCACTGCGTTTTTGTCTCTCCTGCTGCTTGCTGTTGGTGTAGGGTTTCCTGCTGCTTGCTTTTGGAGATGAAAAGCTTTTGTTTGTTGAAATACAGTAAATCCAAGTCAATCCAGGATAGCCCAAGCCAATAGTATGCAAGGAGAAGAGAATCAGGATCAAAGCATGAAGGGCTGCAGTGTAAACAGTGAAAGATGATTGGATATTCACAGAAACTGCAACTCAGGTCAAATCGGAATGCATATTCAAAAAGATAGCTGAAATGCTTTTGGAAAAGAGTTGGAAAACTGCCCCATGGTCACTCTCTCTCCATAGTGCCATCTCAGGAGATGTGCACTCTTTGTTTTGGGTCCCATATGTGCTGAGGTGGCAGGGCATGTGGCGATGAGGTCACTGCCATGTCACATGGGATCTTCCTGCTTAGCTAGGCTGACCGGGAATTGAACCCAGGACCTCTCAAAAAGAGGTGCCCAGCCCCCTAGGGTGCATACCACTAGGATAGATAAGAATTCATGGAAAAACATAGATAAACTCATAGGCTCTGCCTTGGATATGTCAGTTCCCAGTCAACTCAGGAAAAGATGATTTGCTTCACATTGAAAGGGGATTAAGGGGTCCAGTAAGAAAAAGTCACTGCCATGTCTTTCTTGGAGGGCTTGATCCAGGCTAAGCCCCCCTTAAAACCCTTTGTTGATGCTGAGACAAACTTGAGTGTTTTTATCTCTCTTTTGTGGCCTAAAGTACACTTTCTCAAGGTAACTAGGGTTGAGACCCTAGCCCCCCCCATGAAGTTCACCCCTACCACTCAACTGAGCGGAGGTACCTTCCTTCATGGAGGTCATACCAAAATAAATCAGGCATTCCTTGCTTGTGGGCCTTGGAGGTTAAGCCTAAGTGGTCTCCCACCCCAAGACCCCTATACTCAATTGAATCTACCACTTATTGTGGTCCTACTTTGTAACTGTTTCTGAATTCAGTTGCTTGGCCAAGTCATTTTCTGTGTGGTCCTGACATCTATGCCCCTCAGTCCTAACCAGCACCATTTCACCCAAAAGAGTGCACATGAAGTGCCTATTGCAACCACTGAGGCTAGAGTCTGACCAATTTTCTTTTAAAACCTTTTGCATTATTCATTTGTGATTGAATCTATGTTCATATACCTGCATTGTCTATCTGCAGCCCTTCTGTGTTACACTGGATTCCAAAACCAATCATTGATTTCATTGATTCGATCCATATTCAGTCCTTGCTCTACTTGCTGCTTTGGTTTGGGGTTTTCCACTACAAAACCAACTTGCAGGAATACATCAAAAGACCTAGGGCATAATTCAAGGACATCTTTCCGGTAGCAGAGACAGTCCCTTGAGACCTTTTGAACCGACCCTGAGAAGTGCAGAACAAAAGCTCAACAAAAAGTCCATAATGTCCACACCAAGTGTAAGGACCTGGCCTATCCGAACTGTCCAAGTACAAATGGGCAGTGTGGTCCACCCAATGAGTGAACCACCACACCGAGCACCACATCACCTCAGTGGCGCATCTGGGTCCCAAGGAGATCCAGAACGCAGAAGGGCGGAGAAGAATAAAGGCCTTACCACCGAGGCCTTAGCAGCACACGGTGGAGACAGCTTCAGTCACCTCCACAGACGTGTGGCTGCTTCAGTATCACGATCCAATTGCCCAGCTTCATCCTCAACTGCCATTGAAGGACCTGAGGAATATGAGAAGCTGAAGATGAAGATGGATGAGTACATCATGCACGATGAGTACTACAAATCCATCCGTGGGGAAGATGGAGAGGAACCACTGGCTGTACATGGGTCAAGACCACGTACGGATCTAGGGTCCTACTCACACTCAGGCCCTCCGTCTACTGCATCCCTGCCAAGACGACTACGACCTGAGTACCCAACCCCAAGGGCTCCCGAAGTGGGCCCAACTCGAGTCGAAGAACATCATCCAAGGCCAACCTACGGTGCCCTGGATCAAACGGCCGAGCTGCTGGCCAAATTCCTGTCTGGATCAGAAGATCCAGATGTGACGGCCTTATCAGAGGCCATTAAGGCTAAACTGGGTATTGCAGAACCCTTACCCAAGCCTGAGTTCCTCTCTCTCTCTCCAGGGCTGAGTACCCTGGCCGAAGATCTCAAGAGATCGAGGGTCTCATGGCTGTTGCCTAAGGTTACCTGCCCCAGCCCCTTTCACCCCCGTGCCAGGACTGTGCCTATGGCGGACCTACAGGACGTGCCTGTCACAGAGAGTGAGAGAAGAGGGCTGTCAGCCCTGGCCCCACTTGCCGGAGTGTCGCCTTCAGGCCTAACTCCGGGGGGTGGGAAGATGGGCAGACCGATTGCCCAGGCGAACATCCAGCTGGAACTGCCGGAGTTCGACCCTAAAAACCTGCCAGAATGGGCAGAAGAATTTGCGGAGTTCCTTTTGTTGACTGGCCAATCCCATGTGGATGTGGCCACCAAATGTTCACTGCTAAAACGCTCATGCAAAAAGAAATTTTTGCAAAAACAGGTCAAACAGATTGTGAAAACCTGTTCTACTTGGGCGGAGGTACTCCTGAGGTTAGAGAAAACATTCCCAGTCTATGAGACTGACCTCAGCGTACGCACACAAATCGAGGAGCTACCTATGCTCCCGGAGTTTCCATCCGCTGCGCGAATTTCTGAGTATGTGTGCGACATGGAGTACTTATTTTCGAGGATGAATGTGGGCTCCTACGGAGCCACTGAGCCCCACCTGTGGCTCATGAGTAAGATCCCCCAGCGTACGTGGGATGATTGCCGCTCAACCTCTGAGAGGAAGAGCAGGACCCACTCGTATGATACACTGGTGGATCTCCTGATTGAGCTAGCTCTTGAGAGAGAGAACGACTCCCACATGGAGAAGTTCCTCAAGAAACATTTGGGACGAGGTGGTACCCCTACCCCTGAACGTGGCGAAGGGAAGGGGCATAAAAATCCCACTAACACCAACCAGGGAGGCGGTAAAGGGAGGGGCAACCTACGTGCCATGAACGAGGTTCCAACTGATGCAGGCACCCCCCCCCCTGTTTTACTGCCGACCTGTCAATGACAAGGGGGGACCTTGTCATGCCTCTGACTGCGATCTTCGCAGTGGCTGTATGCTGCAGATGAAACGTCAGCAGCATACTAAAGATGGGAAAACTGTGACCCATCAGGACCACTTCAGGTGTACCATCACCTGTGGTTACTGTGGCAAGCGTCGTCACTATGAGGACGAATGCCACATCAAGAAACGCGAGAGTGACAAACTCAAGCGTCAGGAGGCGGAGCGCCAGAAGAACCCGACGCCCGCCAGGAATCCCCCGAATGGGGATAAAGGTAAAGGAGGTGGCAAGGGGGGTGGTAAGACTGGACCCCCTAACCCCCAGAGGCGCTCATCAGCGCCTGTTGCTACGCCTACTCCTGCTGCCACACCCGCTCCTGCCGCAGGTGTCCCCCAGAAGCGACCCCAAGGGGATAACGCTACCCCTGAGGGGAATAATTCTAAAAAGAGGCGCTTGGCCTGGATGGCCAAGTCCCTCATGGCTGCAGGAGTGGATGTGAAATTCCCTGATGAGGAATAGGGGGGCGGCTCCGAAGAGGAGGACTTGGTTTTCTGGATCCTCGTGAAAATCGGGGATCAGGTTTTTCGAGCAGTGCTTGATACCGGTGCAACACTTTCCATAGTGGCCCGGCGCCTGCTTAAAACTTTCAAGAAGACTAAGACCGTGGCCATAAGAGTAGGGGATGGGCGTACCATCCATTCCTTGGGGGGGGTCGATGTGACCATCTGTCTGGGCGACGAAACCGTGACTCAACACTGCAGAGTGTTCGACACTGACGCCTTTGACATTGTCATTGGCACTGACTTTCTAAGAAGAAACCCCCAGGTTAAAATGCTGTCCCTACAGCGACCTTACTCTTTGCACTGCGACTTTGGCAGTGGGCTATTCTCCGTTCCTTTGGAGCTGTCAGGACGAAAAGAGTCTGGGTTGCGCTACGCAGCCAAGACGAACTATCGTACTGAAAATTACCAACTGGCCCGTCATGTTCTCGAAAATGGACTGGCGGCCCTTCAGGTAAACCTGGATGAGATCCAGGTGGAATTGTTTGCGAGCCAACAACAGCACATCATGCAGTTGTACTGCTCGAAACAGACGAACAATGCTTTCCGTTTCTTCTGGAAAGCAATGGGCCTAGCGTATGCTAACCCTCCCTTCTCCCTGCTCGCGAAGGTCCTGACCAAGATCGCTTATGAGGGAGGAAGGGTTGTTATGTGCACCCCTGACTGGGGTTGCTCTGGTGAACATGCCTACTGGCGCCGTATGCTTGACCGAATGACCGTGGGAAGAGTGCAACTCCCCGACGGCCCCATCTATGTGCCTGAGGACTCAGACACAGCTATGCAGGCCCCTGAGTGGGCCAGTTTCCTGTCCATCATCGATGGATCTCTCAATCCTGTACCCCTGTGTGACCTGGACCAGGTGCTACTAAAAGAGGTCATGGCCGAAAATCGTGGCCTGACCCTTTATGATCTCAAAAATCGATCTCCTGAGCACCTATCTGCCACACTTACAGGGTGTGAGTCTCCTGATGACTATCTGGAACCTGCAGCTGTAAAAGAGGATGCTGACGACCAACTGTCTGAGATCGCCAGCACTATTCCCTCTGTGGATCCCAGCTGTGTTGACCTAAAACATAGTGCTTTCCTGGCCCAGCTGTTGCTAGAGGAGGTAGATCTAGAGTCAACCTCTGAACCCGCTTCCTCCGTTGGGAAACCAGTGCTACACATGCAGCCTGTGCACACAGGTGAACCCGTGGCCCGGAGTACTGATGCTCTGGCACGGCCTGCTGCTAATAACATGCCCTTGTCTGAGCATGACACGCAAGAACTCCGACGGCTGTTGTACCTGAAGGCCGAAGGTATTGAGCGCCAAGAGCGGCTGCAATACCTCAGACAGACCTGGAAATACTCCATCTGGTCTGAGGAGGACGATGAGTCCTATACGATGCCTGATCCTGAGATACCTCTAGTGTACTCTCTACACTATGGGCAGCAATGTCCCCCTGAGTGGGACGATGGTACTGTACCTGCCGAAACTGCTGATCGGCATAAAAAGAAAGAACATGGAAAAAGCAACCTCCATGCTGAGGAGGATTTCCTTCAGAAAGTCGAGAGTCTTAACCTTGACCCCCGCCTGAAGAAACTGCTGATAACATATGAGGAGGTGTTCGGCGCCTTGCCGCCTCCCCTATCTTGCAAAAAACTGGTCCAGATGGACCTGAAATTGAAACCAGAATTTGAAAAGACGCGAGTGAGGCGTCGTCCCTATCCCGCTCCACAGGAACAGGTTGAAGAAATCGAGCGCCAGATCCAAGAATGCATTGATGCTGGCCTCGTTGAAGAGTACAAACATGGGGACTATCCCCATCACTGCAGCCCCTGTTTCCTTGTTGCTAAACCAGGGTCGACTGCTCTACGTCTTGTTGTAGACTATGGTGAGGTCAACAAGAAAACCCAGAACCACTCAGGGAGTATTCCTAACATGGAAAACACCCTGGAGCGTATTGCCAAATGTAGGTATAAGACCAAAATGGACAAACGCTCTGGTTTCTGGCAGGTTGACCTAACCGCCGCAGCTCAGGAGCTGCTTGCCTTTATAACCCCTAAGGGTCGTGTCTTCAAATGGAAGGTTATGCCTTTCGGGGTGGCTAACGCCCCAGCGCTCTTCCAGGAGCTTATGAACAAAATTTTGTACATACTGAGGCGCAGGCCTCTAGTACAAGAGTTGATTTCTCGGGGTGCAGAAATGGAGGCTCACATCGACGACGTGAGTTTGGGTACTAATACCAAAGAGGACCATGTCCTTCTCCTACGTGAATTCTTCACTGTTTGTCAAGAAAACCATCTCCGAATCAAACTCGAAAAATGTGAGTTCATGAAAGAGGAGATGGAGTATTTGGGTTTCGACGTGGGGTATGGCTGGTGGAAACCAGCCGCGTCTAAGATGCAGCCCCTACAGGACATGCAGATTCGCGATGACCCTAAGAAGGGTCTACACGATGTGAGGAGTTTTGTGGGCGCCTGTAATTTCTATCGGCGTCACATCCACAATTTTACTTACTCCTCTGCACCCCTCACTGACCTAATCAAGAAAACTACTCCCTGGAGGTGGACCTCCAGAGAGGAAGAGTGTTTCCAGGAGTTGAAGAAGAAGATTGCCTCCTCCAACTGCCTGGGAGTCCCCCGCCCCGAGGGCGAGATAGTCCTGATCACTGATGCCAGTGATGTAGGGGGGGGAGGTACGATCTATCAATGGCAGGAGCTTAACCCCGCTGAGCTAACCCACTGCCATTATCGTACAACTGGACTGAACCGTGATGGTTCGTTGAAACACGACTATCCTACCAGTGAGTGGCGACTGGTGCCACTGGGACACTGGAATTGGAAGTGGAACCAAGCGCGTTCCAACTACAGCACCTATGACCAGGAACTCCTGGCCGGTATGTTGGTGCTATCTTCACAATCCCGACTCCTGGGGTCTAACCCTATTGTCTGGCTGTGTGACCAGGAGCCTGTGAAGTCATTTCAGAAGGGCCCACCACCAGAGAAAGCGAAGCTAAAACGGTGGTGGACTTACCTGAGCCAGTTCAGGCTGACAGTGCATCATATCCCCGGGATTAAGAATGAACTGTCTGACTATATATCGCGCAACAACTTCGATGCGCTTATTGGTGAGAGCTCTGAGGCGCTCGCCAAAGAGGCTTTCCAGCGTATGGATGTCCAGCTTGACCTGTCCATGCGCACTGCTGGAATCCTGGAGGGTTGGAGTCTAACCGACTATCAGTCAGAGTATGAAGAAATTCTCGTAACCCTCAACACTGGTCTCGAACCCCGTGTCATTGACGGGCACCAGTGGTATAAAAACAATCAGTACCTCTTCTATGAGGACCGAATTGTGGTGCCTGAGGCACGACTAGATGGGTGCCTACAGTGGTCCCATCTCAGTTCCGGTCACACTGGCGCTAATCGCTCAGTGGACTTCTTCCGTGAGTGTTTCTACTCCAGTCTAACCCTGACTGAACTGAGGTCGCGTATGCAGACCATTGTGGATGCTTGTGGCTGTCATGCCAGCAAGCAGAGCGACAGTAGGGATAGGGGTCTGATCTCCAGCTTACCCATACCCTATTGTGCTAACTCTCTTCTCTACGTGGATTACATCCACGGCCTACCACGCTTTGGCGGCTATGATAGTTGCCTCGTGGTCACCTGTGGTCTATCTCGCTTCACCCGTGTGTTCCCTTGCAATAAGAAAATCACAGGTGAGCAGACTGTGAAAATGTTGGTCGAACAATGGTTCGAACCCTATGGAGCACCTAAACAGGTGCACTCTGATGAAGATGTACGCATCCGCAGTGACACTGGGTGGTACAAACGAGTGCTAAATGCCCTCAACGTGGAGGTAACCACAGGTGTGCCCTACACTCACACGTCTAACCCTCTCTGTGAGAGACAGAACCGTGTGGTGGAGCAAAACTTAAGAATCCTGATGAAACAGGAGCGCACCAAGGACTGGGTACACCTAGTGCCCTGGGCAGTTCTGTCCATGAACTCACAGCGGAGCTCTTCTACGGGTTTCACCCCCCACGAACTGTTCCATGGAGGACGACCTGCTTGGTTCTTCAAAACCCCCTTTCCTGAGGACTTCAAGAGCCCTGTAGGAGATTGGCTAGAACACAAGCAGTCTCTGGCTAACCAGGCTGGTACTAACCTGAGGCACATTCGTGACCGTGAACAGAGCCGACGGAACCGCCTACGGCGACCTGCCAGCTTCAAGGTTGGTGACCTCGTTTTGGTACACCATTCACGCCTACCCTCCTGGCCACGTAACTGCCTACAGGACCCTTACTTTGGACCCTATCGTATCATCAGGATAGATGGATCCAGGATCCATGTCAGGTGCAGTCCACGTCTAGGTGGTGAACTGCTATGTGCTCC
The DNA here is from genome assembly GCA_964036045.1 of Eutreptiella sp. 'Long Island Sound 2002'. Taxonomy (NCBI): domain Eukaryota; phylum Euglenozoa; class Euglenophyceae; order Eutreptiales; family Eutreptiaceae; genus Eutreptiella; species Eutreptiella sp. 'Long Island Sound 2002'. The sequence goes on along the minus strand of OZ038382.1, from coordinate 146,754,989 downwards.
TAAGCAGCTGAGGCACTATCACTCCCCTGACGACTTGTCTTGGGATGAGTGGCGCCTCAGCGACAGTGAGATTGAACGTATAGACCTAGAGAACGCTGCCAGTCCAGAGGAGGCAGACGAACTCGAAGAGATGACTGCCGATGAGATGGCAGTCGATGGTTACTACGTGGTTGCAGGTATTGCTCGCCACGAGTATAAACAGGGCTGGAAATTCCTTACCCTGTGGGATGGCTATGGGTTGTCCGAGGCGACCTGGGAACCTATGTCAGCCTTCATACAACCAGATGGGAGTATCAACCCCATCTTCCGCACTTACCTCGTTGAGAACAACGAGGGGCAGCTCCTAACCCGTGCTGAGACTATGTCCCAGCGTAAGAAGCGAAACTAATTACCCTGTGTCAGTCAACTGACCCTGTCTGTGCCCTGCAGACCCATGCCTATGGTTTCCAGCGTGAGCCAGGTGGCCGCTTATCAAGATTGCAGCCACCCAGCGAGTGTTTGCCTTGTTGACCATGTGTTGCATGGGTACTGCCCTAATGTAATGACCTTGGTGAGCCAACGAAGAACGGTGGCTTTCTACACCAGGGGGGAATGACAAGCAAGGTGTTATGAGGCAAGGTGTGTCTTCCCTCCTTGGGGACAAGCGAGCCCACAGTTAGGACCCCTGACTGGTCCAGACCCATGGGGTTCTACCCTTCCTTTCAGGGTTTACCTTACCCTTACTTGCCATGATGTATGTGTGAGTGTGCTAGTCCTAAGGTCCTGAGAGCAAGCCGCAGAAGTGGTGTCCTAATTATACCCAAGTCTGCGCCCTTGCTAAACCCGGAGGGTTGGCTTATTGATGCCACGGGGTACGCCCCGGGTCTCCCCTCCCCTATGCGCCCAATTTCTGTGCTGGCGCAAAACCTTGGGGGAATACCCAGAGTGTTAGTCCAGGTATTGTTTTCCCTACCTACCTGACTACTACAGGGAGGGGTGGCCAAAAGCTATGAAGGCATGCAAAACGCCTGTTTGCTATGTGGCCAAAAACACTAACCTAACCCACTGTCACAGCCCACCAACCCAGCTAAAATTGCAGGAAAAGGGTGGGACAGTGACACGCCCCCTACAGGTCCTACACACCCTACAGTGGCACCATCCTGGTGGGCGAGCGCTGGGCAACTGGCTCTAGCCCCCACGCAGGACTACCACTCCTACACGCACACTCTACTTGGCGTTGCGAAGAGAAAGTTCTCGAGGGTCCTAGCGACCCACCTGTGAAATGACAAGAGAACACAGCGCTGCTAAGCAACTGTGGCCTCACAGGGGACGCCACAACGCGTTTCCCCTGCAAGGGCTTGGAGGGAAGGAGTGCTCTCGTGTGCAAGGCGCAGATGTCGATGAAGTCGGACTCCCTGCTCTGCCACAGGCGGAGCGGAGTTACTTGTTTGTGTGATCTGCGCCCCTGTTTAGCAGGGCATAAAAAAAAAATGCTGCTGCACCACTCACCCTACCTGCCCACCTGTAAAACAAAGGCAAATGAAAGGGCGTTTGCGGCGGAGGAACCAAGGCACACTCCAGGTGTTATACCCTTCTCAGTGTGCCCTCTAATACGCTGTCCGCAAACACGCTGCATGGAGCAGCTACCCTTATCAAGCAAGCAAGCGTTAAGGGACTCCTCAGGTTCTCTTAAAGAACGTACCGAGGAGCCCCTGGGTAGCCTAAACAAGGTTTACCGTGCGCAATTCGCGTGGCCTACCCTTTAATGCATCATGTGCACGCAGGGAAGGGAGGCTTAACCACAGACTCAACCAGGAGGTGAGCTCCTCCTGGGCTAACCTACCTTACTTACCATGCATCGTGTGAATGCCGCATTGAAACGAACACAAAACAAACCTAAGCGTTTTAAGCAACTCAACTTGAACGCTACGGCCGCACACGTACAAACGCTAACCTGTGAGAAAAGAAACAAGGGTGGATTAGGGATACAGGTGAAGCGATACAGCGTGTGGATGCCTAGATTAGGCACATGCATCGCGAGCACAGCGCATATACTAACCCTACATACGCGCTGCGCGCTCCATTCGCATCACATACCTTTCACTCCTGCTTTCACCTGTGCAGAGCACGCGAGATGAACACCCGACCCCCCAACGAGCACAGCGTTAACAACCCTAACGTTTTGACGGAGCAACCAACACGAACGCAATGCGTGAGTGTGAAATGACACAGACATACCTGAGAGACGGGTTGTTGAACTGCTCTGTGGTGCGGGCTGATTGTGAATACTTTACTCTGAAGTTTATAAAAATTTTGATGCAACTGTGCAAAAATTTTCTTTGAAAACTTTAAAAACTACGGCACATACCTTCTTTTCCAAATGCCGTTTTCGCTTGCGCAACCCTTTTCTTGGCGTCCGCTTCGTTTGCGCTTGTCTGCGACTTTAAATTATGTGTAAAAATGACGATTTCCCGCGTGGTTTCGTCGATTTTCAACGATTTCACTTGCTAAATCGCAGCCCCTTCCGCAAAACCGCAGGAATCACTCCCTGCTGGTTCCATTTTCTATTTTTTTCAGCTCCTGGGGGTTTGTGTCGTCCATTGGGAGTATTGCTCCGCCCTGGCCCTTGGTCAGGACGTTTACTAAAACGCTGTTTATACGGCGATAACCGTCCGCATTAGAGCGTTCGGCTGTACCCTAGTGGACAAGCACATGTGCTCTAGACAGGGAGTCCTGGGTTCAATTCCCACTGCCCTCACACTTTTTCCAAAAGTTTTCGCCGCACGCCAGCGACTTTTGAGGAATGCCCCTTCGAAGGGACATCATTCACGGTACATTACACTGTTTTTCAAGGGTCCATACAGTGTGATAGGCTTCTATGAAGTGATGAGAATGTTTTCTGTAAGTTTAATGCATTTTTTTTGAGGTAATTTTGGGAATATTTGAGCCTTTTTCCTTGGTCCTACTAGCTTGATCAACTAGTACTCCAGGGGGGAGTAAGAAAAAGTCACTGCCATGTCTTTCTTGGAGGGCTTGATCCAGGCTAAGCCCCCCTTAAAACCCTTTGTTGATGCTGAGACAAACTTAAGTGTTTTTATCTCTCTTTTGTGGCCTAAAGTACACTTTCTCAAGGTAACTAGGGTTGAGACCCTAGCCACCCCCATGAAGTTCACCCCTACCACTCAACTGAGCGGAGGTACCTTCCTTCATGGAGGTCATACCAAAATAAATCAGGCATTCCTTGCTTGTGGGCCTTGGAGGTTAAGCCTAAGTGGTCTCCCACCCCAAGACCCCTATACTCAATTGAATCTACCACTTATTGTGGTCCTACTTTGTAACTGTTTCTGAATTCAGTTGCTTGGCCAAGTCATTTTCTGTGTGGTCCTGACATCTATGCCCCTCAGTCCTAACCAGCACCATTTCACCCAAAAGAGTGCACATGAAGTGCCTATTGCAACCACTGAGGCTAGAGTCTGACCAATTTTCTTTTAAAACCTTTTGCATTATTCATTTGTGATTGAATCTATGTTCATATACCTGCATTGTCTATCTGCAGCCCTTCTGTGTTACACTGGATTCCAAAACCAATCATTGATTTCATTGATTCGATCCATATTCAGTCCTTGCTCTACTTGCTGCTTTGGTTTGGGGTTTTCCACTACAAAACCAACTTGCAGGAATACATCAAAAGACCTAGGGCATAATTCAAGGACATCTTTCTGGTCCACTCCATATCCTGATTGGGTGTTTGGTTCCATAGGTCAAAATGTGTTATCACCATTTTTGGTGGGGCCAATACTAAGATAGAAATGCCTGGATGCTCAGTGCATCTCTAATACAACTAGAGTATGCCTCAAAGCAATGGAAAAGCACTTTTTCTTACTGCAGGGAGCAAAGTTGCGCTGGAGGGTCTCCACCACCTTTGCTCCTCCACCCTCAAGTGCCACGAAGGAAATCCTTCAACCCCCTTTACTCGCGCATGCGTGCGGATCACGTCCCCCGTTGGTAGCAGCATGTACCAAATTTGCCAAACTCTCCCCACCGTTGTGGACTGCCAACAATTTCTTTCGTGCTACTCCCCGTTGCATGCGCCCACTGTTGTCGGCGTGCAAAGTATAGGGGTAGTTGACAAAGCTACACCGGGACCCTAGCCCCGCCTACATGGAGCAGGTCGAGAACGATGTCCTTGATTAGTGCCCTATAGATTTTGATGAAATCCTGCAGTTTTTTGATAGTGAAATTTCAAAACCAAGGGAGCAAGTAGAGCAAGAACAGGATGTGGATCGAATCAATGAATAGTTTGAAATCCAGTGTAACACAGAAGGGCTGCAGATAGACAAAGCAGGTTTAAATACAAAGATTCAATCACTATTGGATAGTACAAAAGATTTTATGTGAAAACTGGCCTGACTCTAGCCTCCAAGCTAGCATCAAGCACTTCATGTGCACTCTTTTGGATGAAATGGAGCTGGTTAGGAATGTGGGGCATAGGAGTTAGGCCAGACACAGATTATCACTTGGCCAAGCAACTGAATTCAGAAACTGTTAAAAAGTAGAACCACAATACGTGGTAGAGACAATTGAGTATAGGGGTCTTGGGGTGGGAGACCACTAGGCTTAACCTCCAAGGCCTAAAGCATGAAATGCCTATTTCATTTCGGTATATCCTCCATGAAGGAAGATACCTCCGCTCAGTTGTGTGGTAGGGGTGAACTTCATTGGGGGCTAGGGTTATAACCCTAGTTACTTTGAGAAAGTGTACTTTAAGCTTCAAAAGAGAGATAAAAATACTTAAGTAAGTCTTAGCATCAACAAAAGGGTTTTAAGGGGGACTTGGCCTGGATCAAGCCCTCCAAGAAGTACATGGCAGTGACCCTTTCTTACTCCCCCATGGAGTACTAGTTAGCTAAGCTAGTAGGACCAAGGAAAAAGGCTCAAATATTCCCAAAATTACCTCAGAAAATGCATTAAACCTACCAAAAACATTCTCATTAGTTCATAGAAGCTCATCACACTGTAGGTACCCTTGAAAAACAGTGTAATGTACCGTGAATGATGTCCCTTCGATGGGGCATTCCTCAAAAGTCGCCAGCGTGCGACGAAAACTTTTGGTAAGAAATTTGGGGGTAGTGGGGTTTGAACCCAGGACTCCCTCCCTAGAGCACACATGCTTGTCCACTAGGGTACAGTCGAACGCTCTAATGCGGACGGCTATCGCTGTATAAATAGCGTTTTAGTAAACGTCCTGACCAAGGGTTAGGGCGGAGCAATACTCCCCATGGAGGACACCAATCTCCAGGAGCTGAAAAAAATAGTAAATGAAACCAACAGGGAGTGAATCCTGTGGTTTCGCAAAATGTGTAGCGATTTAAGAAGTCAAATCGCTAAAAATTGACGAAATCACGCGAGAAATCGTCATTTTTACACCAAAACTTAAAGTCGCAGACAAGCGCAACAGAAGCGGACTTGAAAAACAGGGTTGCGCAAGCATAAACGGCACTTGAAAAAGAAGGTATGAGCCGTAGTTTTTAAAGTTCTAAAGGAAATTTTTGCACAGTTGCATCAAAATTTTTATAAACTTTAGGGAAAAGTATTCAAACTCAGCCCACACCACAGAGCAGGTGGACAACCCACCTCTCAGGTATGCCAGTGTCATGTCACACGCATGCATTACGTTCGTGTTGGTTGCTTCGTTAAAACATTAGGGTTGTCAACGCTGTGTTCGTTGGGGGTTGGGGTGCTCCTCTCTCTTGCTCTGCACAGGTCAAAACAGGAATGAAAGGTATGCGGTGCGAATGGAGCGCGCAGCGCGCAGGTAGGTTTAGAATATGCGCTGTGCTCGCAATGCATGTGCCTAATTGAGGCATTCACACGCTGTGGCGCTTTCCCTGTACCCCAATTCACCCTTGTTCTCTCTTCACAGGGAAGAATAGAAAGTGCTTGCTCGTGTTTGCGTTGTCGTAGCGCTAAAGTAGAGTTTTCTAAAATGCTTAGGCTTGTTTTGTGCTGTGCAGTGCGCCACTTTCTCTCCTCTTTCTGCCGGGAACAAGACAAGGGAAGCATGCATGACACACAGTGTATTAATCGCTTAGGGTGGTTTATAATTCGCCGTAGGTTTGTTTAAGCGCGTAGGGATGTTTTGCGCTCGTGTTTTCCTCGTCATTCATTTGATGCGTGGTGAGTAAGGTAGGTAAGCCCAGGAGGAGCTCACCTCCTGGTTGAGTCACGCTTGTGATTGGTTATGTTGGGTTAAATTAGGAAAAAAACAACACGAAATGGAGGAATTGTGCATACCTGTGCATGCATATGACGCATCAAAGGGTAGGCCACGCGAAGTGCGCACGGTAAACCTTGTTTAGGTTACCAAGGGGCTCCACCCTACGTTCTATAAGAGAACGGGTGGAGCTTCCTAAGCTTGCTTGCTTGATAGGGGCGTTTGTGGACAGCGTATTATAGGGCAGACTGAGAAGCGTATAACACGTGGAGTCTGTCTTGGTTCCTCCGCTGCAAACGCTCCTGCATCCGCCTTTGTTCTTAAGGTGGGCAGGTAACGGTGATTGGTGCAGTCCCACTTTGGCAGCGCTAAAATATGCTGCGCGGATCACAAACAACAAACTGCAACTCAACCAGGAGTGGTGAGTGCAGTCCGACTTCATCGCCATCCACGCTGTGCACGCACGCTGAGCACTCCCTCCCTCCAAGCCCTGACAGGGAAACGCGTAGTGGCGTCCCTGTTAGGCCACAGCCGCTTAGTAGCACTGTGTTCTCTTGCTTTCTTACAGGAGGGTCAATAGGACCCGTGTCTCCTTCAGCAGCAACACCAAGTAGCGTGTGTAGGTGTTAGGGTCAGCAGGCCTGGCAGGAGTTGAGTGCAGGTGATGAGTGCTCACCCTGCCTTCGAAGGCCGGTGCTGGCGTTAGTGAGTGTAGTGTAGTGGTGTCTCCTGTCCCGCGTGCTTTTCCACGTGGGCAGGGGAGTGCGCTAGCTTTTGGCCTTTAGCAAAAATGGGCGTTTTGTATGCCCTCAGCACACTTGGCCACCCCTCCCCTCTAGTAGGTAGGGCTTTTGCTGTCTACCCCAAGGATAGGCGCCAGCACAGAAATTGGGCGCCATAGGAGTGGTATTCGTAACTGACTAGGACCTTCGGTCCGACATCAGCGAAGCCCGTTGATTCGGGAGCCACGCCCGGGAGAGAAGTGAGACACAGACAGACATACGTAGCACACTTAGGGGTTAGGTAAACCCTGTAAGGAAGGGTAGAACCCCATGGGTCTGGACCAGTCAGAGGTCCTAACTGTGGGCTCGCTTGTACCCAAGGAGGGAAGGCACACCTTGCCTCATAACACCTTGCTTGTCATTCCCCCCTGGTGTAGTAAGCCACCGTTCTTCGTTGGCTCCCCAAGGTGATTACATCAGGGCAGTCCCCATGCAACACATGGTCAACAAGGCATACACTCGCTGGGTGGCTGCCAACCTGATAAGCGGCCACCTGGTCCACGCTGGAAACCGTAGGCATGGGACTGCAGGGCACAGACAAGGTCAGTGCAGTGCTCAGTAAGCAGTGGTCTGTGAAAAACCAATGGCCTTCGGGCAGGGAGTGGTTGTCACGGGGGGCTAACATTCCTGTCCTGCGATGCAATGCGGGGCAACTGTGACAACTGCTCTTACACCCATACACAGGCACGTCTGCACACGAGTGCTCACTGCACCTGTGAGGTTAGAACACAGTCAGTGGACTGACACAGGGTAATTAGTTTTTCTTTTTACGCTGGGACAGAGTCTCAGCACGGGTTAGTAGCTGCCCCTCGTTGTTCTCAACGAGGTAGGAGCGGAAGATGGGGTCGATACTCCCATCTGGTTGTATGAAGGCTGACATAGGTTCCAAGGTCGCCTCAGATAACCCATAGCCATGCCACAGGGTTAGGAATTTACAGCCCTGTTTATACTCATGGCTGAAGCCTGTTCGGACCCCCGTGGCCATCTCTTGGTCACTTGGGGTGTGTATCTATGGGCCGGCAAGCCGCCATTGGCTGATATCATACTCTCCCATCCACCTGACCTAACCTGATGTGATAGTGTGATAGGCTTGGCCATTCCAGCTATGAGCGGCCATATTCAATACCGAGGCGCCGCAGGCTGAGGGTTATATATCAGAATATCAGGAATCAACAGGGTTTTTTTTATCATAATGTTTCCGTAATTTTTCAGCTATCCGTTCTGATTGTCAATGTATCGGCAGCTGTCAGTTGGCTCGCGATTTTGCGGTAACTGATTGGTTAACTGTTATTTCCAGATATTTTAGCGGAAACCCCGATGAAGGGTCAGATTTCATCAGTAAATGGTTCGTTGTTTCCGCAATTTCCATGTTATACACTCGCAAAATTAATCCGATTTTTTCAGACATTCAAAATCGGATTTTCGACTTCGAGGTCGCCGCACTTGATATGATGCATTTCGAGTCGTCCTACATTTTTCCCCGATCACGAATCAACCTTCCTTTTGTTGTCTCCTTCATTTTTCTTGGAGATATAGGTGAAACAAAATTGATTCGTGAGGCCACTTTGACAGGTCATATCTCCGGCTCACTGCGAGGAGTTACAATTTTGAGATATGGGCTGGAATTGCCTTGGTCTCAACTTAATTTAGGAAGCATCAAACCCCTTTGATGTGTACACATGCCCGGTGTAGCAAGGGATAATGGTCAAGAGGGTAGAAAGTGATATATAACTCTTGGACCATGCAACCGAATATTTGAATGCGACTTTGGAGTGTACTGCATGAGTGTTGGTGTTGCATAGAAATTTTCCTTGGGTTCCTACGTATTTTTAACGTGAAGTTATGTCCATGGAGGGGCATGGCATACCATGGTGGGAGCCATTTTTGAGGGTATGTGTTATATGTATGGTATGTGCTTCGCTATGCTCACGCCCATATTATATATCTCCGTTTGTAGGAAGATATGTGGAGTCATACGTGGCAAGGGCTTCGCCCATGTCCCAATGGTGAGCTCCATAGCGCTGGACTATGTCTACCGCACATATAGTGCATGTGGGAAGGTTTACAGAGCGACCCACAAGCGCCACTATCAATTTTCCCATTTTAATGGTGCGTGTTGGGAGGAGGTTCGAAGGTGTCCCCATGCGTCCATGTGGGGATCCAAGTGGGGGGATTGTTTGCAAATGGTCCCATGCAATTGTGTTTTGAACCATATGTTGATACCATGGGTGAGCGAAGTTATATACTATTGTGATTACTTTGAATTTGGCAATATTTGCATGTTTTTGACCTCATTTTATGCTCATTTTTGTATTTTATGTGCTCAACTGGTCGGCTAACAGTAAGGTGCCTAGGGATCCGTGAACTATGGTATGTTGCTTATGTGTTGGCATATGCTTCGGTGTTGCACCTCACCATATGCCGGATCACGTGGTCACTTTGGCGTGGCACGCGAGGCCTCACAAAATTAGGTCTCAAATTCGTGAGTTGACTTGTGAAGCATGGCATGTATATATCCGGAGGAGTTTGGGAGCCAATGTTGGGATATTCTTGGGCATGGAATTTTGGTCTATATCACCCTTGTATATCACTTTCCGGCTTGACACATGCATGGAGCATTTGAATGTTTGCCCTATGCATTTTTGAGTATATAATTGAATTTTGGGCACTATGGTTTGATTTGCCCAATTTTGCTATGTTGTGAGGTCATCTGCACGGGGCAATTCTCCAAGCCCAATCGATCCCAAGTCCAACCAAGGTTATGTCAGGGTAGGGCATGGTCCTGAGTGCCGCTCTAGGCCATGACACGCCACCTCCCCTATTGGGCTAGGATTTAGAGGCTTGGGAGGGAACACATTTTTGGGGTTTGTGTAGTGACTTTTGACACATGGCATTTAGCCATTTTATTTAACTGGGTTCAGGGCATCATGTTGGCGAGTCAAGGGAAGGTCTTGAGTCCAGGGAATGAGGGGTCTATGGCTGTGATTGTGTATGGTTTAATCTTTCCCCAATTTTGCTTGATTTGTGTTCATATGCCTATTTCAGGGCTTCTTTATCCATTATTCTATTGGTGCAATTCTATGTACATGCCCAACGCCCGTGTCTCTGTGTGCAGCGTGAGACGACCGGCGTGTTGAAAGGAGTTGTTGAGTGTCAACGCGGGACCTCAAACACCCTTGGAAGCCCTCAGTGTGGATTATTTGGATTAGAGCTATTGTACTTGGGAGTTGGTTATTGCAAGGAATCAGGATTTGTACGAAGGAGCCACATTTTACTATTTGTTGTGGGAAATTGTGCAGGATAGGGCAAGATCATGCAGAACCTGGTGAGAAGCAAGACCATAGGAGTGACAGGAAATGGTGGAAGGGGTACAGCAGGGGCCGGTCCTGGTAGAGACCTTCTTTATGGTAGCAGAGGAGTACCTGCCCCCTACCGCCGCACCGGGGACTTGGGCCCTCATGAGCCCTGCCCAAGGACGCCCCAGGTGCAGATCGTGGAGTCCGTGGAGTCGACGCCGGACTTGGAAGCCCGAGAAGAGCGAAGATGCTCAGAACGGAGAGCCCTTGCAGGACATGGGCTAGAAATGGAGGACCTGGCCTCCATGTGAGAAAGGCAATGCCGCAAGGCTTGCAATCTCCGCTCCGCTGCGGAGGAGTTGGAGGCGACTGGCAGCAACGGCAGGGCCCGGCGTTACCGGAAGCGCGGGTCCCCAAAACCCGCGGCGGAAGCCAGAGCGATGGAGACGGATCCCAGCCCGGTCAGACTGTGGTCAGCGGCAGATTCCAAGGGGCATTCCGATGGCTATCGGACCGCTTTCCCTTCGGAGTTGGAGGAGACGGCCAGACCGCCCACAAGGGCGCACACGGCCCCCAAACCCAGCCTGGAGCATGACGCCGAGGCGTTGGAGAGGCCTGCCAGAGCCAGAACGGCGCCTGTGGCCCGGCACACGGAGCCAAAGCGGGATGACATGGGCGACACTGAAGCCGGTTCGGACCCCCGTGGCCATCTTGGGGTCACTTGGGGTGTGTATCTATGTGCCGGCAAGCCGCCATTGGCTGATATCATACTCTCCCATCCACCTGAACTAACCCGATGTGATAGTGTGATAGGTTTGGCCATTCCGGCTATGAGCGGCCATATTCAGAGCCGAGGCACCGCCAGCGGAGATTTATATAGCAGAATATCAGGAATCAACAGGGTTTTCTTATCATAATGTTTCCGTAATTTTTCAGCCTTTCGTTCTGATAGTCAATGTATCGGCGACTGTCAGTTGGCTCGCGATTTTGCGTTAACCGATTGGTTAACTGTTATTTCCAGATATTTTGGCGGAAACGTTTCTGAAGGGTCAGATTTCATCTGTAAAGGGTTCGTTGCTTCCGCAATTTTCTAAATAAGCACTCGAAATTTTAATCGGAATTTTTCGTGATGTCGAAATCGGATTTTCGACTTCGACATCGCCGCACTTGATTTGGACTTCTTCCAGTGGTCATACTCCTTCCCCTATGCCCGAATCAGGTTTCCCTTATACTTGCCACCCATTTGACTTGGAGATATAAGGGAAACAAAATCGAATCGTGGGATCACTTTGAAGAGCCATATCTACGCGCGAGTGTGAGGAATGAGAATAAGGAAGGTTGGGTTGGAACTGCCTTGGTCTCAACTTAATTTAGGAAGCATCAAACCCCTTTGATGTGTACACATGCCCGGTGTAGCAAGGGAAAAGGGTCAAGAGGGTATAAAGTGATATATAACTCTTGGACCGTGCAACCGAATATTTTAATGCGACTTTCGAGTGTGCCGCATGGGTGTTGGGGTTGCATAGCAACTTTCCTTGGGTTCCTACGTATTTTTAACGTGAAGTTATGTCAATGGAGGGACATGGCATATCATGGTGGGAGCCACATTTTGAGGGTATTTGTTATATGCATGGTATATGTTTGATATGCTCACGCCCATGTTATATATCTTCGTGTGGCCGAAGAGATGGGGAGCCATACGTGACAAGGGCTTTGCCCATGTCCCAATTGTGGAATTCAAAGCGCTAGACCAAGTCTACCGCGTATGTATTGCTCATGGTATGTTTGACAAAGAGATCCATGGGTGCACTCCCATTTTCATGGGGCATGTAGATATTAGTGGCGAAGGTATCTCCATGCGCCCGATTGGGGATCCAAGTGGGGGAATTGTTCGCAAATGGTTCCAATCATTTGTGTATTGAACCATGAGCGGATATCATGGGTGAGCATAGAGATATACTATCATGACAACTTTGTATTTGGTCATATTTTCATGTTTTTGACCTCAATTTTTGCTCATTTTTGCGTTTTGTGTACTCACCTGGTCAGCTTACAGCAAGAAGCCTATGGGGAGTCGAACCATGGTATGTTGTTCATATGTTGGCATATGCCTCGGAGTTGAACACCACCATATGCCGGATCGCGTACTCCATTTGGCTTGGCGCACGAAGGATCACAAGATTTGGTCTCAAGATCATGGGCTGACTTGGGCAGTGCGTGGCGCCCATATCCGAAGGGGTTTCGAGGGTGAAATGGGGATGTACATGGGCATTGGCCTTTGGTCTCTATCCTCCATGAATAGTAGACTTCGATTCCACGCATGCTTGGAGCCTTCGGATATGTAGTAACTTCAATTTTGAGCATATTTTTGATATATGGCCAAGATGGTGTGAATTGGCAGTTTTTTGACATGTTATGAGTTCAAACTCATAAGTCATTTCTCTAAGCCCACTCGATTCCAAGTCCAACCAAGGTTATGTCAGGGTAGGGCATGGTCCTGAGTGCCACTCTAGGCCATGACACGCCACCTCCCCTATTGGGCTAGGATCTAGAGGCTGGGGAGTGAACACATTTTTGGGGTTTGTGTATTGACTTTTGACATATGGCATTTAGCCATCTTATTGGACTGGGTTCAGGGCATCATGTTGGTGAGTCAAGGGAAGGTCTTGAGTCCAGGGAATGATGGGTCTATGGCTGTGATTGTGTAAGTTTCCATCTCTCCCCAACTTTGCTTCATATGTGTTCATATGCCAATTTCAGGGCTTTCTTCCTTGGTGCAATTCTTGTACATGCCCGCCACCGTGGGAGTACCGGTGTGCTGAACGAAAGCCCGCAGCCTGATTTGGATTGTGTATTGGGTTATTGTTGGATTTGTGGGATCTGGTTGCCATTCAGGGTTGAAGGAGGATTGTATTTTCTATTTTCTATATTTTTGGTTTTGGACCCTGGATTTTGATAAATGCAAGCATTGATCCGGAGCAAGTTAGCGGGGATTACTGGCGGAAGGGGCACAGCGGGGGCCGGTCCTGGTAGGGACCTTCTTTATGGTAGCAGAGGCTTACCTGCTGCCCCTACCAACCGCCGACCCGGGGACTTGGGCCCTTATGAGCCCTGCCCAAGTACGCCCCGGGTGCGTATTGTGGACTCGGTGGAGACCACGCCGGAGATTGGAGCCATAGAAGGACCGAGACGTTCAAGAGCATGGCGAACTCCGGAATTTGAAGCCCGAAGAGAAGAACGACACTCGGGAAGAGGAGGACGTGACATGGAGGACCTGGTCTCCATGTGTGAGCGTCGCTGCCGAAAGGCATGCAACCTTCGCTCCGCCGCGGAGGACTCTGATGAGGCCTGCCATTCAGGCAGCAGTGGAGGACGGGCCCGGCGCTACCGGAAGCGCGGGTCACCCAAGTCCGCGGCAAGGGACGCCGGGGCTATGGACACGGACCCCAGCCCGGTTAGGCTGTGGGAATCCGAGGGGCACTCCGAGGGCTATCGGACAGCCCACGAGCCACCTTCGGAGCCGGAGATGTCCGCGCTGATCGCCAGGGCGCATACGGCCCCCGAGCCCGTCCTGCAGCACGACGCCGAGGGCTTGGAGAGGCCAGCCAGGGCCCGGACGGCACCTGTGTCCCGGCACACGGGCCCAGAGACGGACGCCATAGGCGATACGCCTATGGGCGATGAGTCTGAGGTGCCGGGAACCGCGGGATGCGCTGAATCCGGCGGAAAGCACGCTACGTGCCACTGCGAGCACGTGTCCTTCCTCATGGGCAAGTACCCGAAGATGGGGATGGACGCCATCGTGAATCATCTTGACCGCCTGGACAACGCCAAGGATGCTCCAGAGGAGGACGTCGCGGGGATCCTGGACGACCAGTCGGCCGCGGAGAACCACATGGAGGAACTGCGAGCGGATCAGGCCCGGTACCGGGAGAATCTGGAGCTGGCCCTGCAGAAGCAGCAGCAAGTGGTGGACAGCCTCCTCCACTTAATGGAGGACATGTCGGGACGCCTGAGAAGGCTAGAGGAGCGACAGCCCCTCGCCTCGGGTCCGGAGCTCCCGGCAAAGCCGGCCGCGGTAGAGCTGGTTGAGCGGGTTAAGACCCTCAGGAGCGCCATGGAGAAACCCATGGGCGGCCCTGCAGAGGCACCATACGCGCCTCCGCGTGTTGACCCGGGTGCGCTGCCGTTTGTTCCCCTATTCAGCGAGTCCACAATGCTCGGGGAACACACGGCACCGGCCGGGTCCAGGCGGGAAGGGCACGTAGCCACAGACCCGAGGAGCCTGACGGTGCAGATGTCCCATGCCGCCCAGGATCTACCGCCAAGTACGACTACCTATGCAGTTTATGCGGAAGAGGAGATCCAGAACCAGACCATGCAGGGACGAACCATGGGAAGCGCCGGCGGACATGGTCGAGGCCATCCAAGCGGAAATATGTGGGCGAAGGACCCCAATACGGGGATATGGACGGCCGATGGAGCAAGTCCTTCCCGCATTCCAAACCCCATGGGTTCAGGCCCAACTGGACCGCACTCCATGGAGGAGAGGGATGTACGGGGAGTGTACTCACACCCCCCGGCCACAGGTGGTATCCGTCTCGGTGGAGTGTTGGCTGGAGACGTCGGAGACGCCATCAGGATCGACGACCTCAGGGGAATCAAAATCCCCTATTACGACGGGAACCCGTCCAACCTGGATGACTTCATCCTGGACTGGGAGGACTTCGCCGAGGAGGTCGTCGGCGAGATGCGGGGAGCGCCGCGGGACAAGTGGGTGTGCCGGACATTCCCACACCGCTTGGCGCAGGACCTGAAGGAGGAGCTGCGGGATCAGATCCGGGAAGGATTGATCCGGACGGAGCAGGCCTGCCTCCAGTGGTTGGAGGACGAGGAGCGGGTGGACGCTCCAAACCAGAAGCTGGAGGACCTGTGGTCCATTCCACTGCCGCTGGACCGCGGTGAGTTGCGGGTCCGGGAGTGGAACCGGTATCTGCGGAAGTACCGCAGATGCCTCAAGTTGGTGGAAGACTGGAACGAGGCCAGTGAGATCCGCCACTTGCTGAAGGACGTCCTCCCCGGCAGCTGGAAGAGGAGAGTGGAGGACGAGGAGAAGAAGCGCGCCAAGCGACGGGTGGCGGTGAGGATTATGGCGGCGGAGGATACCCATGCGGGTATCATGGAGTTCTTCAGGAGGAACCTGGGCGAACCCGACCGGATGTTGGGCCTGAAGAACGCCGTGTACGTGGAGGTATTCGGGGACTCCATGGGGCAAAGGTTGCTGCGCCTCAACAACGTGGAGTGGAGGCGCGGGGAGCCTCTGAAGATGCAAGTCATCTTCGCTCGCATGAGCCTGGACGAGATCGTGAAGTACATCACGGTGGAGTTGAAGCTCAATGCGAAGAACGAGGCCCACGTGCAGGATCGGCATGGTCATGGACAACGAGGACACCGAGACGACCGCCATCATCGGGAGATCCAGGAGGACACGGCCAACTCCGCAGAGGATGGAAGTGGAAGTGGCCAAGACCACTGGTCCCGGGAGGATCACGAGGAGGCCCATTTCTTCGCGTTCGTGGCGCACAACGTGAAGAACCATGGGCAGGATCGGTCCAGATGGAGCCAGTTGGGACCCAGGAAGAACAGAGAAGGACCAAGGAGGATCGGGAACCCACCGCTCTCGTTCCGAGAGTACAGGTCTCAGCACGATGGGTGCTGGGTCTGTTATGGCAAGGGACACAACCATGCACACGACCACCGTCAGTGCAAGGTGTATGAGGCGAACAAGAAGGCCTACTTCGCCGCTCACCCCGAGAAGAAGCCCAAGGAGCAGCGGATTTCCGACTGGAAGGCGAAGGGCGGAGACGGGGGAAAAGGCCAAGGCAAAGGCCAAGGAAAAGGCGGAGGAAGAGGCTATGGTGGTGGACCTGGCCAAGACCGACGAGTGAGGTCGATCGAGGAAGTTGCTGAGGACATGTTGAGGACGTTGGCGGAACTCAAAGCCCAGCAAAGTGGAGGACAAAGTCCTGGCGGATCGCAGCCGGAAGGGGCTGCGGGAAGCCAAGTCTAGAGGAGCCCCCACGGGAGTGGGACCTCGGAGGTCTCTCCTCCGAAAATCAGTGGAATCCCTGAGAAGGCGAAGGCACATCGGGTGCCGAAGAAGGCTCCGGAAGAGCCAAAACCACTGAGTTTTGCCACTCCCAACCCCTGGAGCGCCCTGCCAAGGGAAGTACATGTGGGAACGGGAC
The DNA here is from genome assembly GCA_964036045.1 of Eutreptiella sp. 'Long Island Sound 2002'. Lineage (NCBI taxonomy): Eukaryota > Euglenozoa > Euglenophyceae > Eutreptiales > Eutreptiaceae > Eutreptiella > Eutreptiella sp. 'Long Island Sound 2002'. Next base: position 146,738,470 of record OZ038382.1, on the reverse strand, counting down.
ATGGCAAGAAGGAAGGAGCGACCACGGAGAGCCCCGTGGACGGGCAGGACCAACCCAAGATCTACACCATCCGTGACCATACCCTTGAAGTCCTGATGCACCCGGACGTGCTAGAGTTGCATGCCGTGAGAGTCGTCCATACACCTCATGGCGACGAGCGGCAGTTGCACTTGAAAGTGCGAGTACGGTGCGGACGAGAGGAGAAGGTGGTGGATGTGTTGGTGGATACGGGTGCCCAGGTGAGTCTGGTCCGGAGAGGGTTGTTCAAGGAGGAATTCCTGCAGCCCAGCCGGAGACCGGTCCGCCTGAAGGTCGCCAATGGAGAGATCATGGGTGGTGGCACCCATGAGGCCACTATCAGTATGGAATTCTGGGAACATGAGCGCTTGAACCGCCCTGATCAGGCGAAGAGAAGCACTCTATCCGGGAACTTCTACGTGGCCGACATTACTGATTGGGATATGATCATGGGGTATGACTTCATGGTGGCCAACGCCATTGGAGCCCTTCCCCATCGCGCAACGCTGGTCCGGGAGGACGACGAATGCCTCACATGGCTGTCCACGGATTATGCGTGCGGGTCATCCCAATGGAATGCTGAGGAAGAGGATCGGATAGTCCGAGCGGTGCAAGCTGTGGGTGCCAAGTCCAGAGGAGACCGTGGAGTTCAGCTCACGGAGTATGGAATGGCGCCGCAGGTGTACGACAGGATGATCCAGACGCTGGGAGCCGAAGCGCCCGAGAGGGACGTCTTCGCTTCCCGGGATGCCCCACTTCTGCGGAAGTGTAGGAGGCATTGGCATCGAGGAGACTCAGCCTGGCATAGGCATTGGGGTTTGAAGGAGTGGGGACCCATGTATTGGCATGGCTCCCTGGATATCACCAGACGTACGGTGGAGAAGATCATCGCGGATAGGGCGAAGGGGATCCTGGTCATAACCGGCATAGGATCCACCCCATGTCCGCTGGAGGGTCTCAAGTCGACGCTGGACTCCATCACCCTGAACGAGATGTCATTCGGGCCAGAGGAGGAGTTGTTCATCGACGCCAAGGGTGTATCAATGCCCTCCCCGGGTCAAGCGTGGGGTACCAAGGCTTTCCTGGTGGATGGGGCGCAAGCCCAGCCCACGGGTGATGAAGCATTCATCCGTAGGGTGGAGGCGGTGCCCATGAAGGTCATGTTTGAGCCCAAGGAGGGGACGGATCAGCCTATTGATGGCATTGACATCCTGTCCCACTCCGAGATCGACGACGTCGTCAACTACATGCGAATGGGGATGCACGACCGTGTGGCAGCCAAGAAGAGGCGGGCCATGGTCACATCTCCGCATTGGTGGGATGACAAGATGTTGGTCACCGGCAGGTACGAGAAGGACGAGTTCGTGGCGAGGGTCATGGACCACATCGCGGACCAATACGATGGTCCGGTTGGGTCGGACCCACCAACATGGGATTTTCCAAGAATGGGTGCCGATAGCGACAGTCAGCAGCCCGAGGCCGCAAATTTCCGAAGGTTATCGGTGGGAAGAGCTCCCCACGACGATGAAGACGGCATATCGGACGAGGAGAAGTCGGAATCGGACCCAGAAGAGGCCTATACCGCAGTGCGGTCGGTTGTATCTATACCGAAGCAAGCGGCTGAAGAGGCCCAGGAGAACCCGAAGGTCGCCGAGCTGAAGGAGAGGCTGATCAGGGCCTATCCGCGGCTATTCAGTGGCGTCGCCAACAAGAACCCTCCAGATCGTGGGAGGTTTGGTACAGCGAAGATCAAGCTGAAGCCGAACCCGAAGATCTATCGTCATCGGGAGTACCAACTTCAGGGCGATCGGGCCGAGGCCATGAAGAAGCTGTTGGCCGAGTTCATTGAGCGGGGATGGATCGAACCCTCCGACAGTGAGTGGGCCAGCCCAGCCTTCATCGTGCCCAAGAAGGAGAAGGGCGAGTGCAGGTTGGTGGTTGATTACAGAGGTTTGAACGAGCAGACCGAGCACGACTCGTACTCGCTCCCCCTGATCGACTCCATCCTCCAAAAGCAACAGAAAAAGCGGATCTTCACGGTGTTGGACCTGAAACACGGTTACCACCAGATGCCGCTACACCCGGACTCCAGGCCCTGCACAGCGATGTCGACGCCGCTTGGGCCCATGCAGTGGAAAGTGGTGCCTATGGGTGCCAAGAATGGCAACGCCGTTTTCCAGCGCATGATGGAGGACCTACTCGGTCCTGTCCGGGACTGTGCCGATCCCTTCGTGGATGACATCATCATCGGGTCCGGCACGGAGAACATGACTGAGGACGAGCTCATCGACGCGCATGAGAAGGATCTGCGCCGAGTGCTCAGCGAGTTGGACAAACACAATATGGTGTGCAAGCCCACCAAAGCCTCACTATTCGTGAAGGAAGTGGAGTTCGCGGGTCACGTGGTTGGTCACGGGCAACGCCGTCCCATGCCTGGGAAGCTGGCGTCCCTGCACCACTGGGAGAAGCCCCAGACCATCAGCGAACTCTGGTCCTTCATGGGGTTCTGCAACTACTATTCGGGCTATGTCCGGATGTATGCAGAACTGTCGGGGCCGCTGCACAAGATGCTGCAAGTGGGCAAGTTCGATGGCCGGAAGGGGAGCAAGAAGAAGCTTGCCTGGACCCCTGAGGCTGAGGATGCGTTCAACTGCCTGAAGGAGCGACTCCTGGGGCAGTTGGGGTTGTTCCTGGTGGACCCGGACAAGGGATTCGTGTTACGGACAGACGCCTCGGACTATGCCGTGGGGGCAGTCCTCGAGCAAGTCCGGGACGACGGGACTCATGTTCCCGTGGCGTTTTGGAGCAGGATCCTGGCCGAGGGCCAACGCCGAAGATGGACCGCGAGGGAGAAGGAGACATACGCCATTGTATGTGCGCTCAGGAAGTGGTCTGGCCACATCGGACTGCAGCCGGTGGTGGTTTGCACGGACCACCAGTCCCTACAGAGCTGGCACAAGGAGCATGTCGACACCCCCTCAGGACCAGCGGCTAGGAGGGCCCGATGGCACGAGACGTTCGCCAAGTTCGACCTCAGCGTCGTGTATATCCCGGGGAAGGACAACACTGTGGCAGATTGCCTCAGTCGCTGGGCCTACCCCGCGGGCAAGGCGTGGATGGACATATCCAGCCATGGGGACGCTGAGGAGACCGAGGAGGCCAAGCGCATCATCGAGATGGAGAAGGTCATGGAGCAAGAGGGGGTCAAGTGCTTTGTGGTGATGGCAAACCGTACGGACCTGGCCAAGTTCCGGGGTGCCCGCGTCCAAGCTATTCGAGAGGAAACCCTCGAGCAATGGATGGTGGCCCCTGTAGAGCTAGTCAAGTCGGTGCTCACAGAGGACTGGTCGGATGACTACGCGGCATCCGAGCACTGGAGCAAGTACTGGAATGCCGTGAGCGCCCCGTCGGACGACGAATGGCCCGAGGGCTTGACCGAGGATGGCGACAAGTTGTTCCTCAAGGACAAGCTGCTGGTGCCCGAGAACCGAGTGGAGGAGCTCATTGACCATTGGCACAACGCCCAGCTCATGCATCCTGGCCGAGACAAGATGCAGCAGGACCTGGAGTGGCGTTTCAAGTTCCCTCCGGGGTACTACGCCATCTTGGATAGGTACTGCAGCGACTGTGCCGTGTGTCGGGCCACGAAGAGCCCTAACCACTCCACAGCGGGCAACCCGGTGTATACGGCTATACCGGAGGCCCCTATGCGGTCCGTGGCCATGGATGTATTCGCCATGCCTGAGGTCACCGTGGACGGAGAGACCTACGACTGTGTCATCCTGGCGGTGGACAGGCACAGCGGGTATATCGTGGCAGTCCCGGGCAAGAAGTCCAAGAAGAAGGACAAGAAGGACAAGCATGGAGTGGGGCTGCAGGCCAAGACCGTCGCTAATGCCATGATCAGGCATTGGCTGACGATTTTCGATATCCCAGCTGTCATCTGCAGCGATAGGGGCAGTCAATTCGTGGGGACGTGGTTCAAGACGATGTGTAAGCACATGGGGATTCGGCACGCCAAGACCGTGGCTTACCACAGCCGGTCGAATGGCCGTGCTGAAGTGGCCGGGCGACAGATGTTCGAGAAGTTCCGCCAGCTGCACATTGACGAACCGGGCCGGAACTGGTATAACTCGCTGTGGAGAGTGCTCCAGGCGTATCACGACCTTCCGGGACCCACTGGACTGTCGCCCCATCGCATCCTGTTCCTACGGGATCGAGTGTCACGCACTCTCCCGTGGTTGAACCATGGCAAAGTGGCCCGGGATGCGAACGCAATGATGGCTGAGGCGGACGACACGGCGGCCAAGGTGTGCAAGGCACTTCAGGACGAGCATGACAAGAGGGCCAAGTACTTCAAGCAGGGAAAAGTCCAGAAGTATGCTCTCCAAGACACCGTGTGGGTGGAGCGGCACCACAAGGATGTCCTGTCCAGGCATCGGCAGGCATCTTGGTATGTGCCGGGTGTAATCGTGCGGAAGGTCGGGCAGGATGTGTATGCGGTTCGTGTGGGGGATAACAAGATCCTGGACCGCGACCATACCCAGCTTCGTCCCCGAGCACCAGACCCCAGCGGACGTCCCGTCACCTTCGAGTTCACGGCCGGCGATGTGGACTCGGACGATGAGGGTGAGGACGACGATTTCACCGCGGAGAGGATCCTGGCGGACAAGCCGGACCCGGGGACGCCTGGGGGGAGGCTTTACAAAGTCCGTTGGAAGGGATTCGCCGCATCCAGGGACTCGTGGGAGCCTCCGAGCAGTTTCGTGCCGAGGTATACCACGGTCTGGATGGACTACCTAAAGAAAAAGGGTATTTCTTTGGATGTCAAGGACGCATTGGTCCATTTGGTTGCTGCGGTAGCACCGTAATGGATCCCCTCTTGGCATTTTGTTTGTTTCTGTGAATGGGGAGACAAGTGAGGGCGTTCATCCGGGGATTTTTCGGCCTTGATCGGCCATATACCCCCTTCACTCGATCTCCACATATATATTGCATTGTGGTATACTTATTTAGGTCGACCGACGACGTTTTTCTATCTTTGATCCCCTTGGTCCATGTTGTAGATCAAGAGGAGACCGGATATGGCGTAGGGTGCTGATTATCAGTGTCCTCACCCCTCCCTTGGGGCATGGGGGACGCCTACGACGTGTGTGGGGCCTCCATGTGTCCTTGGGACATGGAGGGGGGGGTTGGAGTCCATTGGGGTCCTCCCGTCCTCTCTTCATTGGTTTCCGAGCGGATACAACGCTCTGAGAAGGGGGGTGAAGCCGGTTCAGACCCCCGTGGCCATCTTGGGGTCACTTGGGGTGTGTATCTATGTGCCGGCAAGCCGCCATTGGCTGATATCATACTCTCCCATCCACCTGAACTAACCCGATGTGATAGTGTGATAGGTTTGGCCATTCCAGCTATGAGTGGCCATATTCAGAACCGAGGCACCGCCAGCGGAGATTTATATAGCAGAATATCAGGAATCAACAGGGTTTTATTATCATAATGTTTCCGTAATTTTTCAGCCTTTCGTTCTGATAGTCAATGTATCGGCGACTGTCAGTTGGCTCGCGATTTTGCGTTAACCGATTGGTTAACTGTTATTTCCAGATATTTTGGCGGAAACGTTTCTGAAGGGTCAGATTTCATCTGTAAAGGGTTCGTTGCTTCCGCAATTTTCTAAATAAGCACTCGAAATTTTAATCGGAATTTTTCGTGATGTCGAAATCGGATTTTCGACTTCGACATCGCCGCACTTGATTTGGACTTCTTCGAGTGGTCATACTCCTTCCCCTATGCCCGAATCAGGTTTCCCTTATACTTGCCACCCATTTGACTTGGAGATATAAGGGAAACAAAATCGAATCGTGGGATCACTTTGAAGAGCCATATCTACGCGCGAGTGTGAGGAATGAGAATAAGAAAGGTTGGGTTGGAACTGCCTTGGTCTCAACTTAATTTAGGAAGCATCAAACGCCTTTGGTGCGCACACATGCCCGGTGTAGCAAGGGAAAAGGGTCAAGAGGGTATAAAGTGATATATAACTCTTGGACCGTGCAACCGAATATTTTAATGCGACTTTCGAGTGTGCCGCATGGGTGTTGGGGTTGCATAGCAATTTTCTTTGGGTTCCTACGTATTTTTAACGTGAAGTTATGTCAATGGAGGGACATGGCATATCATGGTGGGAGCCACATTTTGAGGGTATTTGTTATATGCATGGTATATGTTTGATATGCTCACGCCCATGTTATATATCTTCGTGTGGCCGAAGAGATGGGGAGCCATACGTGACAAGGGCTTTGCCCATGTCCCAATTGTGGAATTCAAAGCGCTAGACCAAGTCTACCGCGTATGTATTGCTCATGGTATGTTTGACAAAGAGATCCATGGGTGCACTCCCATTTTCATGGGGCATGTAGATATTAGTGGCGAAGGTATCTCCATTCGCCCGATTGGGGATCCAAGTGGGGGAATTGTTCGCAAATGGTTCCAATCATTTGTGTATTGAACCATGAGCGGATATCATGGGTGAGCATAGAGATATACTATCATGACAACTTTGTATTTGGTCATATTTTCATGTTTTTGACCTCAATTTTTGCTCATTTTTGCGTTTTGTGTACTCACCTGGTCAGCTTACAGCAAGAAGCCTATGGAGAGTCGAACCATGGTATGTTGTTCATATGTTGGCATATGCCTCGGAGTTGAACACCACCATATGCCAGGTCGCGTACTCCATTTGGCTTGGCGCACGAAGGATCACAAGATTTGGTCTCAAGATCATGGGCTGACTTGGGCAGTGCGTGGCGCCCATATCCGAAGGGGTTTCGAGGGTGAAATGGGGATGTACATGGGCATTGGCCTTTGGTCTCTATCCTCCATGAATAGTAGACTTCGATTCCACGCATGCTTGGAGCCTTCGGATATGTAGTAACTTCAATTTTGAGCATATTTTTGATATATGGCCAAGATGGTGTGAATTGGCAGTTTTTTGACATGTTATGAGTTCAAACTCATAAGTCATTTCTCTAAGCCCACTCGATTCCAAGTCCAACCAAGGTTATGTCAGGGTAGGGCATGGTCCTGAGTGCCACTCTAGGCCATGACACGCCACCTCCCCTATTGGGCTAGGATTTAGAGGCTGGGGAGTGAACACATTTTTGGGGTTTGTGTATTGACTTTTGACATATGGCATTTAGCCATCTTATTGGACTGGGTTCAGGGCATCATGTTGGTGAGTCAAGGGAAGGTCTTGAGTCCAGGGAATGATGGGTCTATGGCTGTGATTGTGTAAGTTTCCATCTCTCCCCAACTTTGCTTCATATGTGTTCATATGCCAATTTCAGGGCTTTCTTCCTTGGTGCAATTCTTGTACATGCCCGCCACCGTGGGAGTACCGGTGTGCTGAACGAAAGCCCGCAGCCTGATTTGGATTGTGTATTGGGTTATTGTTGGATTTGTGGGATCTGGTTGCCATTCAGGGTTGAAGGAGGATTGTATTTTCTATTTTCTATATTTTTGGTTTGGGACCCTGGATTTTGATAAATGCAAGCATTGATCCGGAGCAAGTCAGCGGGGATTACTGGCGGAAGGGGCACAGCGGGGGCCGGTCCTGGTAGGGATGGCGGAGGAGTCCGAGGCGCCGGGAACCGTGGGATGCGCCGGATCGGGTGGAAAGCACATTGAGTGCCACTGCGAGCACGTATCCTTCCTCATCGGCAAGTACCCAAAGATGGGGATGGACGCCATCGTGCAGCACCTCGACCGCCTGGACAACCAGAAGGATGGCCTAGAGGAGGACATCGCGGGGATCCTGGATGACCAGTCGGAAGCGGAGAGAGACATGGCGGAGCTGCGAGCGGAGCAGGACCGGTACCGGGAGAAGCTGGAGACGGCCCTGCAGGAGCAGCAGTGAGTGGTGGACAGCCTCCTCCACCTGGTGGAGGACATGTCGGGACGCCTGAAAAGGCTAGAGGAGTTACAACCCCTCGCCTCGGGTCCGGAGCTCCCGACAAGGCCGGCAACAGCAGAGCTGGTGGAGCGGGTTAAGACCCTCAGGATCGCCATGGATAAACCCATGGGCGGCCCTGCAGAGGCACCATACGCGCCTCCGCGTGTTGACCCGGGTGCGCTGCCGTTTGTTCCCATGTTCAGCGAATCCATAATGCTCTGTTATGGCTTCGAACAGCAGCAGTGCAGCAGCTCGCAAATCGCAAGTCGCAGTCGCAATCGCGCTGACAGTCTGTGAATAAGTAAGAAGCATCGAATGCCAACTGTGAATGAGCGCTGTAAGATACTTCGATCTTTGAACAGGGTTTATGTCTTCGAGATTGTGTTATTATTGGTGCCCCGTCTAAAGATCCTGCGAGGTTTGTCGATTGGGATTTTGGATTTCGGATTTTGAGAAACAAAGAGGCACAGGAGTGCAGTCGAGTTCCCAAGAAACAAACCACAACAAGTGGTAGCCAGCTAGGTGGCGGGGAGGATCAATCTTCGAGATCAATCTTCGACGCCGCAACGCCGTCAACCTGATTTGGACTTCGATCTACGATGGAGCGGCCCTTCGACGACGCAGCTATGCTGCATTTCATCAGAGACAGTTTGTTTCGAAGTGATTCACCCTTGCATCACAAATTTTCGACCTCGTTAGAGAAGTTCATCGCAGAGCGCATCGGTAGTCGAGAAAGCGAGTGGTTTCCATGTCTCTCTCGTGATCTTCACAGCTGTTCGCAGAAGCTTGCAGATACTCAAGCCAAAGTTATCGAATTGGAACAACGCATCGATGTATTGCAGGTAACAGCAGCAAGTGCTACAGCAGCAACTGGCCAGCGCATCGATACCTTGCAGTCCTCGACGGAAAATGCAACTCAAGCTGCCGCAAATGAACTTCGACGCGTAGATCATGAATTGTCGCAATGTTACGCTCTTCTCAACGAATTTATAAGAACTTCGAGTCCACCACCTCCGAACAACATCCAGTTTCCGCAACCACAACAACAACAGTTTCCGCAACCACCGTCTTCTTCGAATTCGAACCAACCTCACCCTCCACAACAACCACTCCCACAGCGGCCTACCTTCGAACCACTACCCCAGTTCGTAGTTCAACGTGCTCCTTCGCAGGAGATTTTGGGACGCCGCGTCGAGCGCCTGAACAAACTGGTCAAGAGGTTCACGGGTAAACCTGGATGTGGAGAATTTCGAACATGGAAAGAAGATTTACTACGAGCCTTCACTTTGTCGGACATCACCTAACCCGTCGATCAGGCAGCAACGATGTCATTCCTCCTCGACGGTGATGCCGCTGAGTACTATCATAGCCTGACGAAAGTTGTACAAGATGACTGGTTCGAGCTCATGCGTGTGTTAGGCCAGCGTTTCGACTGCATATCCCATGAGCCAGTGTATTTGTGGAGAATGTTGAGCTTGAAAGAGAGCGAGTTTCCCCGACATGCAGCTTATGTTCGAGAATTTGGTACATGCGTTATCAAGTCGAAGGTCAACACGAGTGAACTCCAGATGGGTTTCCTCGTCAGCTCTCGATTTGTTGAAGGGTTGTCAAATGACGCTGTGCGTCGGCAGTACATCGTTGAAGTCCGTTCGAGATGGCGTTCTAATAATCCATTTGGATTCGATACCTTGGTAGAGACCATCGCGGAAGCCTACATTGCGGCTGGGTATCAACTGGAGTAGGTACAGAACGCATCGAGAACGACATTAGATCACACCCTGGGTCCTGCAGTGTCGAGACCCCTGCCTATGATGGTCCCACCTACTTCGACTTCCACGTTTCCATCAAACCCTATGCCAACGCCACACGTCACCCCGATGCCGACCCCAGCTGCGGCGCCCACGGCTTCGACCGTGGCAGAGCCGATGAATCTCGATGCAATTGCCAAGCTCCGAGAAGAGTTACATGCCTACATTGGTGAACGGTTCGGACGTCAACATGGCGGACGCCAAGATGGTCGAGAAAGCAGACGTTGCTACAATTGTGGCGAACAAGGACACTTGGCCCGTGACTGTCCGAAAGGTCGACCGCCATCCCGAGGACGAGAACGTCGGGAATCACGGTCGAACACACCGAAACGAGATCAAAGTCGAGACAGCAAGGGACGGTTTCGATCCTGCTCCAAGAGCAGAGAAAGGCCTACAACGGCCTAGAAAACAATTCCGAAGACCTGGTGGCGGACGTCCTCGAGAAGAGCTGAACACCACCACCAGCACCAATAAACCCGAAAAGAATTCGACGCTTGGAAGTGTCACTGTCGAGAGAAACCAAACCTGAGCATGCGTCTCTGTTCACGGTTCGAGGGCGCATTTGCGCATGTCGTGAAGACTCCTTTGACTCCAGCGTGGAACTGTTGGTCGACTGTGGAGCGACCAGTGACTTTATGTCGATGCAAACCGCAAAGAGGGCGCGACTTCCCCTCTATAAACTGAGAAACCCTGGACATGTCTTGACAGCCGGAGGTGTCCAAGTCGAAGTACGGTACTACACGCGAGCTTATGTTCGAGTTGGAGAGCTTGTATTTCGTCATCACTTCAAGGTCTTGGAGATTTTGCCAGATGTAGTGCTTGGACTACCATGGCTTCGAAGCTACAATCCAACTGTCAACTGGAAGGAGCGATACGCCGACATCCAACATGGTTCGATTTCGTACCGGTTGTCTTTTGGCGAATCAGGACATTCCACCCAGCTGCAGTTTCAAGCAGCTTCGAAGCTGGACCTTCTTTCGATACTTCCATCCAGTTCCTCGAAAGCGAGTCCGGTTGGGAATCCTACCCCACATGCCAACGAACACCCTGACCTACACTCGTCGACACACGTTCAGCGCGGTACTGACATGTACGGTGAGTCCGAAACGGAAGATGGTATCACCGATGAGGAGTGCAGCGATATGGAGATTGATAAAGAAGGTCCCTACCAGGACCGGCCCCCGCTGTGCCCCTTCCGCCTGTAATCCCCGCTGACTTGCTCCGGATCAATGCTTGCATTTATCAAAATCCAGGATCCAAAACCAAAAATATACAAAATAGAAAATACAATCCTCCTTCAACCCTGAATGGCAACCAGATCCCACAAGTATGGCAATAACCCAATTCACAATCCAAATCAGGCTGCGGGCTTTCGTTCAGCACACCGGTATTTCCACGGTGGCGGGCATGTACGAGAATTGCACCAAGGAAGAAAGCCCTGAAATTGGCATATGAACACAAATAAAGCAAAGTTGGGGAGAGATGGAAACTTGCACAATCACAGCCATAGACCCATCATTCCCTGGACTCAAGACCTTCCCTTGACTCACCAACATGATGCCCTGAACCCAGTCCAATAAGATGGTTAAATGCCATATATCAAAAGTCACTACATAAACCCCAAAAATGTGTTCACTCCCAAGCCTCTAAATCCTAGCCCAATAGGGAAGGTGGCGTGTCATGGCCTAGAGTGGCACTCAGGACCATGCCCTACCCTGACAAAACCTTGGTTGGACTTGGAGTCGAATGGGCTTAGAGAAATGACCTATGAGTTTGAACTCATAACATGCCAAAAAACTGCCAATTCACACCATATTGGCCATATATCACATATATGCTCAAAACTGAAGTTACTACTTATCCGGAAGCTACAAGCATGCATGGAATCGAAGTCTACTATTCATGGAGGATAGAGACCAAAGGCCAATGCCCATGTACATCCCCATTTTACCCTCGAAACCCTTTCGGATATGGGCGCCATGCACTGCCCAAGTCAGCCCATGATGTTGAGATCAATTCTTGAAATCCTTCGTGCGCCAAGCCAAATGGAGTACACGATCCGGCATATGGTGGTGTTCAACTCCAAAGCATATGCCAACATATGAACAACATACCATGGTTCGACTCTCCATAGGCTTCTTGCTGTCAGCTGACCAGGTGAGTACACAAAACGCAAAAATGAGCAAAAATTGAGGTCAAAAACATGAAAATAAGACCAAATACAAAGTTGTCATGATAGTATATCTCTATGCTCACCCATGATATCCGCTCATGATTCAATACACAAATGATTGAGACCATTTGCGAACAATTCCCCCACTTGGATCCCCAATCGGTCGCATGGAGATACCTTCGCCACTAATATCTACATGCCCCATGAAAATGGGAGTGCACCCATGGATCTCTTTGTCAAACATACCATGAGCAATACATACGCGGTAGACTTGGTCTAGCGCTTTGAATCCCACAATTGGGACATGGGCAAAGCCCTTGTCCCGTATGGCTCCTCATCTCTTCGGCCACACGAAGATATATAACATGGGCGTGAGCATATCAAGACACATATCATACATATAAAATATACCCTCAAAAGTGGCTCCCACCATGATATGCCATGTCCCTCCATTGGCATAACTTCACGTTAAAAATACGTAGGAACCCAAAGAAAATTGCTATGCAACCCCAACACTCATGCGGCACACTCGAAAGTCGCATTAAAATATTCGGTTGCACGGTCCAAGAGTTATACATCACTTTATACCCTCTTGACCCTTTTCCCTTGCTACACCGGGCATGTGTGCGCACCAAAGGCGTTTGATGCTTCCTAAATTAAGTTGAGACCAAGGCAGTTCCAACCCAACCTTCCTTATTCTTATTCCTCACACTCGCGCGTAGATATGGCTCTTCAAAGTGATCCCACGCTTCGCTTTTGTTTCCCTTATATCTCCAAGTCAAATGGGTGGCAAATATAAGGGAAACCTGATTCGGGCATAGGGAAAGGAGTATGACCACTCGAAGAAGACAAAATCAAGTGCGGCGATGTCGAAGTCGAAAGTCCGATTTCGACATCACGAAAAATTCTGATTAAAATTTCGAGTGCTTATTTAAAGAATTGCGGAAGCAACGAACCCTTTACAGATGAAATCTGACCCTTCAGAAACGTTTCCGCCAAAATATCTGGAAATAACAGTTAACCAATCGGTTAACGCAAAATCGCGAGCCAACTGACAGTCGCCGATACATTGACCATCAGAACGAAAGGCTGAAAAATTACGGAAACATTATGATAATAAAACCCTGTTGATTCCTGATATTCCGATATATAAATCTCCGCTGGCGGTGCCTCGGTTCTGAATATGGCCGCTCATAGCCGGAATGGCCAAACCTATCACACTATCACATCGGGTTAGATCAGGTGGATGGGAGAGTATGATATCAGCCAATGGCGGCTTGCCGGCACATAGATACACACCCCAAGTGACCCCAAGATGGCCACGGAGGTCTGAACCGGCTTCACCCCCCTTCTCAGAGCGTTGTATCCGCTCGGAAACCAATGAAGAGAGGACAGGAGGACCCCAATGGGCTCCAAACCCCCCCTCCATGTCCCAAGGACACATGAAGGCCCCACACACGTCGTAGGCGTCCCCCATGCCCCAAGGGAGGGGTGAGGACACTGATAATCAGCGCCCTACGCCATATCCGGTCTCCTCTTGATCTACAACATGGACCAAGGGGATCAAAGATAGAAAAACGTCGTCGGTCGACCTAAATAAGTATACCACAATGCAATATATATGTGGAGATCGAGTGAAGGGGGTATATGGCCGATCAAGGCCGAAAAATCCCCGGATGAACGCCCTCACTTGTCTCCCCATTCACAGAAACAAACAAAATGCCAAGGGGGGATCCATTACGGTGCTACCGCAGCAACCAAATGGACCAATACGTCCTTGACATCCAAAGAAATACCCTTTTTCTTTAGGTAGTCCATCCAGACCGTGGTATACCTCGGCACGAAACTGCTCGGAGGTTCCCACGAGTCCCTGGACGCGGCGAATCCCTTCCATCGGACTTTATAAAGCCTTCCCCCAGGCGTCCCCGGGTCCGGCTTGTCCGCCAGGATCTTCTCCGCGGTGAAATCGTCGTCCTCACCCTCGTCGTCCGAGTCCACATCGCCGGCCGTGAACTCGAAGGTGACGGGACGTCCGCTGGGGTCTGGTGCTCGGGGACGAAGCTGGGTATGGTCGCGGTCCAGGATCTTGTTATCCCCCACACGAACCGCATACACATCCTGCCCGACCTTCCGCACGATTACCCCCGGCACATACCAAGATGCCTGCCGATGCCTGGACAGGACATCCTTGTGGTGCCGCTCCACCCACACGGTGTCTTGGAGAGCATACTTCTGGACCTTTCCCTGCTTGAAGTACTTGGCCCTCTTGTCATGCTCGTCCTGAAGTGCCTTGCACACCTTGGCCGCCGTGTCGTCCGCCTCAGCCATCATTGCGTTCGCATCCCGGGCCACCTTGCCGTGGTTCATCCACGGGAGAGTGCGTGACACTCGATCCCGTAGGAACAGGATGCGATGGGGCGACAGTCCAGTGGGTCCCGGAAGGTCGTGATACGCCTGGAGCACTCTCCACAGCGAGTTATACCAGTTCCGGCCCGGTTCGTCAATGTGCAGCTGGCGGAACTTCTCGAACATCTGTCGCCCGGCCACTTCAGCACGGCCATTCGACCGGCTGTGGTAAGCCACGGTCTTGGCGTGCCGAATCCCCATGTGCTTACACATCGTCTTGAACCACGTCCCCACGAATTGACTGCCCCTATCGCTGCAGATGACAGCTGGGATATCGAAAATCGTCAGCCAATGCCTGATCATGGCATTAGCGACGGTCTTGGCCTGCAGCCCCACTCCATGCTTGTCCTTCTTGTCCTTCTTCTTGGACTTCTTGCCCGGGACTGCCACGATATACCCGCTGTACCTGTCCACCGCCAGGATGACACAGTCGTAGGTCTCTCTGTCCACGGTGACCTCAGGCATGGCGAATACATCCATGGCCACGGACCGCATAGGGGCCTCCGGTATAGCCGTATACACCGGGTTGCCCGCTGTGGAGTGGTTAGGGCTCTTCGTGGCCCGACACACGGCACAGTCACTGCAGTACCTATCCAGGATGGCGTAGTACCCCGGAGGGAACTTGAAACGCCACTCCAGGTCCTGCTGCATCTTGTCTCGGCCAGGATGCATGAGCTGGGCGTTGTGCCAATGGTCAATGAGCCCCTCCACTCGGTTCTCGGGCACCAGCAGCTTGTCCTTGAGGAACAACTTGTCGCCATCCTCGGTCAAGCCCTCGGGCCATTCGTCGTCCGACGGGGCGCTCACGGCATTCCAGTACTTGCTCCAGTGCTCGGATGCCGCGTAGTCATCCGACCAGTCCTCTGTGAGCACCGACTTGACTAGCTCTACAGGGGCCACCATCCATTGCTCGAGGGTTTCCTCTCGAATAGCTTGGACGCGGGCACCCCGGAACTTGGCCAGGTCCGTACGGTTTGCCATCACCACAAAGCACTTGACCCCCTCTTGCTCCATGACCTTCTCCATCTCGATGATGCGCTTGGCCTCCTCGGTCTCCTCAGCGTCCCCATGGCTGGATATGTCCATCCACGCCTTGCCCGCAGGGTAGGCCCAGCGACTGAGGCAATGTGCCACAGTGTTGTCCTTCCCCGGGATATACACGACGCTGAGGTCGAACTTGGCGAACGTCTCGTGCCATCGGGCCCTCCTAGCCGCTGGTCCTGAGGGGGTGTCGACATGCTCCTTGTGCCAGCTCCGTAGGGACTGGTGGTCCGTGCAAACCACCACCGGCTGCAGTCCCATGTGGCCAGACCACTTCCTGAGCGCACATACAATGGCGTATGTCTCCTTCTCCCTCGCGGTCCATGTTCGGCGTTGGCCCTCGGCCAGGATCCTGCTCCAAAACGCCACGGGAACATGAGTCCCGTCGTCCCGGACTTGCTCGAGGACTGCCCCCACGGCATAGTCCGAGGCGTCTGTCCGTAGCACGAATCCCTTGTCCGGGTCCACCAGGAACAACCCCAACTGCCCCAGGAGTCGCTCCTTCAGGCGGTTGAACGCATCCTCAGCCTCAGGGGTCCAGGCAAGCTTCTTCTTGCTCCCCTTCCGGCCATCGAACTTGCCCACTTGCAGCATCTTGTGCAGCGGCCCCGACAGTTCTGCATACATCCGGACATAGCCCGAATAGTAGTTGCAGAACCCCATGAAGGACCGGAGTTCGCTGATGTTCTGGGGCTTCTCCCAGTGGTGCAGGGACGCCAGCTTCCCAGGCATGGGACGGCGTTGCCCGTGACCAACCACGTGACCCGCGAACTCCACTTCCTTCACGAATAGTGAGGCTTTGGTGGGCTTGCACACCATGTTGTGTTTGTCCAACTCGCTGAGCACTCGGCGCAGATCCTTCTCATGCGCGTCGATGAGCTCGTCCTCAGTCATGTTCTCCGTGCCGGACCCGATGATGATGTCATCCACGAAGGGATCGGCACAGTCCCGGACAGGACCGAGTAGGTCCTCCATCATGCGCTGGAAAACGGCGTTGCCATTCTTGGCACCCATAGGCACCACTTTCCACTGCATGGGCCCAAGCGGCGTCGACATCGCTGTGCAGGGCCTGGAGTCCGGGTGTAGCGGCATCTGGTGGTAACCGTGTTTCAGGTCCAACACCGTGAAGATCCGCTTTTTCTGTTGCTTTTGGAGGATGGAGTCGATCAGGGGGAGCGAGTACGAGTCGTGCTCGGTCTCCTCGTTCAAACCTCTGTAATCAACCACCAACCTCCACTCGCCCTTCTCCTTCTTGGGCACGATGAAGGCTGGGCTGGCCCACTCACTGTCGGAGGGTTCGATCCATCCCCGCTCAATGAACTCGGCCAACAGCTTCTTCATGGCCTCGGCCCGATCGCCCTGAAGTTGGTACTCCCGATGACGATAGATCTTCGGGTTCGGCTTCAGCTTGATCTTCGCTATACCAAACCTCCCGCGATCTGGAGGGTTCTTGTTGGCGACGCCACTGAATAGCTGCGGATAGGCATGGATCAGCCTCTCCTTCAGCTCGGCGACCTTCGGGTTCTCCTGGGCCTCTTCAGCCGCTTGCTTCGGTATCGAAACCACCAACCGCACTGCGGTATAGGCCTCTTCTGGGTCCGAGTCCGACTTCTCCTCGTCCGATATGCCGTCTTCATCGTCGTGGGTCGCGATTCCCACCGATAATCCTCGAAAGTTTGCGGCCTCGGGCTGGTGCTCGTCGCTACCGGTTCCCACTCCTGGAAAACCCCACGTTGGTGGGTCCGACCCAACCGGACCATCGTATTGGTCCGCGATGTGATCCATGACCCTCGCCACGAAATCATCCTTCTCGTACTTGCCGGTGACCAACATCTTGTCATCCCACCAATGCGGAGATGTGACCATGGCCCGCCTCTTCTTGGCTGCCACACGGTCGTGCATCCCCATCCGCATGTAGTTGACGACGTTATCGATCTCGGCGTGGGACAGGACGTCAATGCCGTCAATAGGCTGATCCGTCCCCTCCTTGGGCTCAAACATGACCTTCATGGGCACCGCCTCCACCCTACGGATGAATGCTTCATCACCCGTGGGCTGGGCTTGCGCCCCATCCACCAGGAAAGCCTTGGTACCCCACGCTTGACCCGGGGAGGGCATTGATACACCCTTGGCGTCGATGAACAACTCCTCCTCTGGCCCGAATGACATCTCGTTCAGGGTGATGGAGTCCAGCGTCGACTTGAGACCCTCCAGCGGACATGGGGTGGATCCTATGCCGGTTATGACCAGGATCCCCTTCGCCCTATCCGCGATGATCTTCTCCACCGTACGTCTGGTGATATCCAGGGAGCCATGCCAATACATGGGTCCCCACTCCTTCAAACCCCAATGCCTATGCCAGGCTGAGTCTCCTCGATGCCAATGCCTCCTATACTTCCGCAGAAGTGGGGCATCCCGGGAAGCGAAGACGTCCGTCTCGGGCACTTCAGCTCCCAGCGTCTGAATCATCCTGGTGTACACTTGCGGCGCCATTCCATACTCCGTGAGCTGAACTCCACGGTCTCCTCTGGACTTGGCACCCACAGCTTGCACCGCTCGGACGATCCGATCCTCTTCCTCAGCATTCCATTGGGATGACCCGCACGCATAATCCGTGGACAGCCATGTTAGGCATTCGTCGTCCTCCCGGACCAGCGTTGCGCGATGGGGAAGAGCTCCAATGGCGTTGGCCACCATGAAGTCGTACCCCATGATCATATCCCAATCAGTAATGTCGGCCACGTAGAAGTTCCCGGATAGAGTGCTTCTCTTCGCCTGATCAGGGCGGTCCAAGCGCTCATGCTCCCAGAATTCCATACTGATAGTGGCCTCATGGGTGCCACCACCCATGATCTCTCCATTGGCAACCTTCAGGCGGACCGGTCTCCGGCTGGGCTGCAGGAATTCCTCCTTGAACAACCCTCTCTGGACCAGGCTCACCTGGGCACCCGTATCCACCAACACATCCACCACCTTCTCCTCTCGTCCGCACCGTACTCGCACTTTCAAGTGCAACTGCCGCTCGTCGCCATGAGGTGTATGGACGACTCTCACGGCATGCAACTCTAGCACGTCCGGGTGCATCAGGACTTCAAGGGTATGGTCACGGAGGGTGTAGATCTTGGGTTGGTCCTGCCCGTCCACGGGGCTCTCCGTGGTCGCTCCTTCCTTCTTGCCATGTCCCGTTCCCACATGTACTTCCCTTGGCAGGGCGCTCCAGGGGTTGGGAGTGGCGAAACTCAGTGGTTTTGGCTCTTCCGGAGCCTTCTTCGGCACCCGATGTGCCTTCGCCTTCTCAGGGATTCCACTGATTTTCGGAGGAGAGACCTCCGAGGTCCCACTCCCGTGGGGGCTCCTCTAGACTTGGCTTCCCGCAGCCCCTTCCGGCTGCGATCCGCCAGGACTTTGTCCTCCACTTTGCTGGGCTTTGAGTTCCGCCAACGTCCTCAACATGTCCTCAGCAACTTCCTCGATCGACCTCACTCGTCGGTCTTGGCCAGGTCCACCACCATAGCCTCTTCCTCCGCCTTTTCCTTGGCCTTTGCCTTGGCCTTTTCCCCCGTCTCCGCCCTTCGCCTTCCAGTCGGAAATCCGCTGCTCCTTGGGCTTCTTCTCGGGGTGAGCGGCGAAGTAGGCCTTCTTGTCCGCCTCATACACCTTGCACTGACGGTGGTCGTGTGCATGGTTGTGTCCCTTGCCATAACAGACCCAGCACCCATCGTGCTGAGACCTGTACTCTCGGAACGAGAGCGGTGGGTTCCCGATCCTCCTTGGTCCTTCTCTGTTCTTCCTGGGTCCCACCTGGCTCCATCTGGACCGATCCTGCCCATGGTTCTTCACGTTGTGCGCCACGAACGCGAAGAAATGGGCCTCCTCGTGATTCTCCTGGGACCAGTGGTCTTGGCCACTTCCACTTCCATCCTCCGCGGAGTTGGCCGTGTCCTCCTGGATCTCCCGATGATGGCGGTCGTCTCGGTGTCCTTGTTGTCCATGACCATGCCGATCCTGCACGTGGGCCTCGTTCTTCGCATTGAGCTTCAACTCCACCGTGATGTACTTCACGATCTCGTCCAGGCTCATGCGAGCGAAGATGACTTGCATCTTCAGCGGCTCCCCGCGCCTCCACTCCACGTTGTTGAGGCGCAGCAACCTTTGCCCCATGGAGTCCCCGAATACCTCCACGTACACGGCGTTCTTCAGGCCCAACATCCGGTCGGGTTCGCCCAGGTTCCTCCTGAAAAACTCCATGATACCCGCATGGGTATCCTCCGCCGCCATGATCCTCACCGCCACCCGTCGCTTGGCGCGCTTCTTCTCCTCGTCCTCCACTCTCCTCTTCCAGCTGCCGGGGAGGACGTCCTTCAGCAAGTGGCGGATCTCACTGGCCTCGTTCCAGTCTTCCACCAACTTGAGGCATCTGCGGTACTTCCGCAGATACCGGTTCCCCTCCCGGACCCGCAACTCACCGCGGTCCAGCGGCAGTGGAATGGACCACAGGTCCTCCAGCTTCTGGTTTGGAGCGTCCACCCGCTCCTCGTCCTCCAACCACTGGAGGCAGGCCTGCTCCGTCCGGATCAATCCTTCCCGGATCTGATCCCGCAGCTCCTCCTTCAGGTCCTGCGCCAAGCGGTGTGGGAATGTCCGGCACACCCACTTGTCCCGCGGCGCTCCCCGCATCTCGCCGACGACCTCCTCGGCGAAGTCCTCCCAGTCCAGGATGAAGTCATCCAGGTTTGACGGGTTCCCGTCATAATAGGGGATTTTGATTCCCCTGAGGTCGTCGATCCTGATGGCGTCTCCGACGTCTCCAGCCACCACTCCACCGAGACGGATACCACCTGTGGCCGGGGGGTTTGAGTACACTCCCCGTACATCCCTCTCCTCCATGGAGTGCGGTCCAGTTGGGCCTGAACCCATGGGGTTTGGAATGCGGGAATGACTTCTTCCATCGGCCGTCCATATCCCCGTATTGGGGTCCTTCGCCCACAGATTTCCGCTTGGATGCCCTCGACCATGTCCGTCGGCCCTTCCCATGGTTTGCCCCTGCGTGGTCTGGTTCTGGATCTCCTCTTCCGCATAAACTGCATAGGTAGTCGTGGATGGCGGTAGATCCTGGGCGGCGTGGGACATCTGCACTGTCAGGCTCCTCGGGTCCGTGGCTACGTGCCCTTCCCGCATGGACCCAGCCGGTGCCGTGTGTTCCCCGAGCATTGTTGACTCGCTGAACAGGGGAACATTGGGCAGCGCACCCGGGTCAACACGCGGAGGCGCGTATGGTGCCTCTGCAGGGCCGCCCATGGGTTTCTCCATGGCGCTCCTGAGGGTCTTAACCCGCTCCACCAGCTCTACCGCGGCCGGCTTTGCCGGGAGCTCCGGACCCGAGGCGAGGGGCTGTCGCTCCTCTAACCTTCTCAGGCGTCCCGACATGTCCTCCACTAAGTGGAGAAGGCTGTCCACCACTTGCTGCTGCTTCTGCAGGGCCAGCTCCAGATTCTCCCGGTACCGGGCCTGATCCGCTCGCAGCTCCTCCATGTGGTTCTCCGCGGCCGACTGGTCGTCCAGGATCCCCGCGACGTCCTCCTCTAGAGCGTCCTTGGCGTTGTCCAGGCGGTCAAGATGATTCACGATGGCGTCCATCCCCATCTTCGGGTACTTGCCCATGAGGAAGGACACGTGCTCGCAGTGGCACGCAGCGTGCTTTCCGCCGGATTCAGCACATCCCGCGGTTCCCGGCACCTCAGACTCGTCGCCCATGGGCGTATCGCCGATGGCGTCCGTCTCTGGTCCCGTGTGCCGGGGCACAGGTGCCGTCCGGGCCCTGACTGGCCTCTCCAAGCCCTCGGCGTCGTGCTGCAGGGCGGGCTCGGGGGCCGTATGCGCCCTGGCGATCGGCGCGGACATCTCCGGCTCCGAAGGTGGCTCGTGGGCTGTCCGGTAGCCCTCCGAGTGCCCCTCGGATTCCCACAGCCTAACCGGGCTGGGGTCCGTGTCCATAGCCCCGGCGTCCCTTGCCGCGGACTTGGGTGACCCGCGCTTCCGGTAGCGCCGGGCTCGTCCTCCACTGCTGCCTGAATGGCATGCCTCATCAGAGTCCTCCGCGGCGGAGCGGAGGTTGCATGCCTTTCGGCAGCGACGCTCACACATGGAGACGAGGTCCTCCATGTCACGTCCTCCTCTTCCCGAGTGTCGTTCTTCTCTTCGGGCTTCAAATTCCGGAGTTCGCCATGCTCTTGAACGTCTCGGTCCTTCTATGGCTCTAATCTCCGGCGTGGTCTCCACCGAATCCACAATACGCTCCCGGGGCGTACTTGGGCAGGGCTCATGAGGGCCCAAGTCCCCGGGTCGGCGGTTGGTAGGGGCAGCAGGTAAGCCTCTGCTACCATAAAGAAGGTCCCTACCAGGACCGGCCCCCGCTGTGCCCCTTCCGCCTGTAATCCCCGCTGACTTGCTCCGGATCAATGCTTGCATTTATCAAAATCCAGGATCCAAAACCAAAAATATAGAAAATAGAAAATACAATCCTCCTTCAACCCTGAATGGCAACCAGATCCCACAAGTATGGCAATAACCCAATTCACAATCCAAATCAGGCTGCGGGCTTTCGTTCAGCACACCGGTATTCCCACGGTGGCGGGCATGTACGAGAATTGCACCAAGGAAGAAAGCCCTGAAATTGGCATATGAACACAAATAAAGCAAAGTTGGGGAGAGATGGAAACTTGCACAATCACAGCGATAGACCCATCATTCCCTGGACTCAAGACCTTCCCTTGACTCACCAACATGATGCCCTGAACCCAGTCCAATAAGATGGTTAAATGCCATATATCAAAAGTCACTACATAAACCCCAAAAATGTGTTCACTCCCAAGCCTCTCAATCCTAGCCCAATAGGGAAGGTGGCGTGTCATGGCCTAGAGTGGCACTCAGGACCATGCCCTACCCTGACATAACCTTGGTTGGACTTGGAGTCGAATGGGCTTAGAGAAATGATCTATGAGTTTGAACTCATAACATGCCAAAAAACTGCCAATTCACACCATATTGGCCATATATCACATATATGCTCAAAATTGAAGTTACTACTTATCCGGAAGCTACAAGCATGCATGGAATCGAAGTCTACTATTCATGGAGGATAGAGACCAAAGGCCAATGCCCATGTACATCCCCATTTTACCCTCGAAACCCTTTCGGATATGGGCGCCATGCACTGCCCAAGTCAGCCCATGATCTTGAGACCAATTCCTGAAATCCTTCGTGCGCCAAGCCAAATGGAGTACACGATCCGGCATATGGTGGTGTTCAACTCCAAAGCATATGCCAACATATGAACAACATACCATGGTTCGACTCTCCATAGGCTTATTGCTGTCAGCTGACCAGGTGAGTACACAAAACGCAAAAATGAGCAAAAATTGAGGTCAAAAACATGAAAATATGACCAAATACAAAGTTGTCATGATAGTATATCTCTATGCTCACCCATGATATCCGCTCATGATTCAATACACAAATGATTGAGACCATTTGCGAACAATTCCCCCACTTGGATCCCCAATCGGTCGCATGGAGATACCTTCGCCACTAATATCTACATGCCCCATGAAAATGGGAGTGCACCCATGGATCTCTTTGTCAAACATACCATGAGCAATACATACGCGGTAGACTTGGTCTAGCGCTTTGAATCCCACAATTGGGACATGGGCAAAGCCCTTGTCCCGTATGGCTCCTCATCTCTTCGGCCACACGAAGATATATAACATGGGCGTGAGCATATCAAGACACATATCATACATATAAAATATACCCTCAAAAGTGGCTCCCACCATGATATGCCATGTCCCTCCATTGGCATAACTTCACGTTAAAAATACGTAGGAACCCAAAGAAAATTGCTATGCAACCCCAACACTCATGCGGCACACTCGAAAGTCGCATTAAAATATTCGGTTGCACGGTCCAAGAGTTATACATCACTTTATACCCTCTTGACCCTTTTCCCTTGCTACACCGAGCATGTGTGCGCACCAAAGGCGTTTGATGCTTCCTAAATTAAGTTGAGACCAAGGCAGTCCCAACCCAACCTTCGTTATTCTTATTCCTCACACTCGCGCGTAGATATGGCTCTTCAAAGTGATCCCACGCTTCGCTTTTGTTTCCCTTATATCTCCAAGTCAAATGGGTGGCAAATATAAGGGAAACCTGATTCGGGCATAGGGAAAGGAGTATGACCACTCGAAGAAGACAAAATCAAGTGCGGCGATGTCGAAGTCGAAAGTCCGATTTCGACATCACGAAAAATTCTGATTAAAATTTCGAGTGCTTATTTAAAGAATTGCGGAAGCAACGAACCCTTTACAGATGAAATCTGACCCTTCAGAAACGTTTCCGCCAAAATATCTGGAAATAACAGTTAACCAATCGGTTAACGCAAAATCGCGAGCCAACTGACAGTCGCCGATACATTGACCATCAGAACGAAAGGCTGAAAAATTACGGAAACATTATGATAATAAAACCCTGTTGATTCCTGATATTCCGATATATAAATCTCCGCTGGCGGTGCCTCGGTTCTGAATATGGCCGCTCATAGCCGGAATGGCCAAACCTATCACACTATCACATCGGGTTAGATCAGGTGGATGGGAGAGTATGATATCAGCCAATGGCGGCTTGCCGGCACATAGATACACACCCCAAGTGACCCCAAGATGGCCACGGGGGTCCGAACCGGCTTCATTCATTGAGTACATTTCGTTGCCAAAACTCAAAAGAGAGATCCGTCGATCTGATCTCACGGGAGATCAAGTATTTCTGTGTTGCATCCCTCGACCAGCAGTGCCGGTCGATCAAATGTATAAGATGCAAGCCAGTGATGGCAATGATGACGGGCTTGACCCTGTTCGACGCAAACTACCGAGTCGATTACACAAGTGGCGGGACCTCTACGACCGGGAGAAAGCGGAGTATGGAGACCTATCTCCGCATCGACCTGGAAGAGATCATCGAATACGCCTCGATTCGGAAGACAATCCACCGTGGGTACACCCTTACAAAATGGATCCGAGCCAACTAGATGAACTTCGACGACAATTGGACAAGTTGCATCGATCTGGTCGCATCAGACCATCCTCGAGTCCATACGGAGCGGGTTGCCTACTGGTGAAGAAAGCGAATGGTAAATGGCGTATGTACGTCGACTACCGAGCGTTGAATACACGAACTGTACGAGATCGATATCCTTTGCCATCGATCCAATCCATCTTGAGTACACTGGGGGGTTCCACCGTATTCTCAAAGATTGACCTTGTTAGTGGGTTCCACCAGATCCGAATTCAAGACGAAGATATCGAAAGAACCGCCTTCAACACACAATTTGGCGCCTTCGAGTGGGTTGTTATGCCCTTTGGCCTCTGTAATGCGCCATCGACGTTCCAACGCGTCGTGAACGATGTCCTTCGAGACCACTTGGGGATCTTTGTATGGGTGTACATTGACGACATCCTCGTCTTCTCGAAGGATGCGGACGAACACCAACGACACCTCAACCTGGTACATGAACTACTCCGTAAGCACCAGCTCTTCCCCTGCATCGATAAATCCACATTCTTTCAGAGTCGAGTGCCCTTCTGCGGATACATCATCGACCAAGATGGAGTACACATGGACCCCGAAAAGATCAAGGTCATTCGAGGTTGGCCTCCACCAACTACGGTCCATGAAGTTCGACAGTTCATTGGATTGTGTGGATTTTACCAGCAGTTTTTCGAAGGGTTCCAAGCTGTCGCAGCCCCCCTGACTGCAATGTTTAAGGCAGACTTCGAGTGGGAATGGACAGCCGTCCACCAGGCTTCCTTCGACAAGCTGAAGCAGGCGATGATCAGTGCGACACATCTCAGTGCTATCGACCCCCGACAGCTGTATCACCTGTACACAGACGCTTCGAAAGACTGCGTGGGTGCTACGCTGGCGCAACGATGTGCGCATGGGAAGTACAAGGGACATCTTCGACCTATAACCTTCATGTCGCGGAAAATGCAGCCTGCCGAAACTCGATACCCGATTCGAGAACAGGAGTTGTTGGCCATCGTATTAGCCTTGAAACAATGGTTTCACCTACTTCGAGGACCGCAGCAGGTGCACGTGCACACTGACCACGAAAGCCTTCGATATCTCAAGACCTGTCCTCGACCGCTGACACCACGGCAAGCACGATGGTCCCAATTTCTCGAGGAATACAAACTGACGTTGTGGTACGTGCCGGGCCTCGAGAACCCTGCGGCAGACGCCTGCTCCCGTCTAACTTCGCGGCAGTTGATGGATATCGAAAAGGCCACACCCACACGGGCTTTTGCAATTCCCCTGGTCGAAGATTGGGCTTCACCGGAAGGAGAACCTGTCGATGAGTTCCTACATGTACTCGAAGACTCATTCTCTCATGACGAGGTGTGGCCCCAGCCGTACGACCACCTGTACGTTTCACTACGAAGCGGACGCTCCGTGGGGAAGGAACTTGACGCAGATGAGCTTGCGGAACCAGCCCTCCAATTCGACACCGAACCCGCCGTCGAGCCGGAGGACCTGGAGCCGCTACCGTCGAGCGCGACAACTGCTGAGCCGGAGGACCTGAGACTGGATCCAGCACCATCGGACGAGATCATGGCTCAGAATTCACACCAACCAGACATGCATCTTGATGAGGCTGGCAATGAGCCAGACACGTCTACCGACACCGACGACCTCCCCGATGTAAGCATTGATCGCCCCCTTCGAGTCACCTTTGGCAATGAACTTCGATACGCTCCGACCATGGCGGAACTGATTCGCTGTCGACGTCACCGTGACAGGACGTTGCAATCAGTTCCCTTGCCGAAGGTTGGGTCGAACACGCCGTACCCTTCGAGTCTTAAGGGTACACACTGCCGAGTACATCGACATTATCAGTGGAAAGACTTGACTTCGACAGCTGTGTGGGCGGCAGCCTATCGGGAGGACCCCCGGACGAAACACATCTACGAAGTCGCGATTCGAAGCCCTGCGGCACGACACCAGCTTCGAGATGCCAAGTTGTCCTTCGATGATGGCAAATTCTTCCATTTGTCGACGATGGGCAAAGGTGTGCTTGTCCCCCGAACGCTGGTTACGTCGATTGTGGCTATGTATCACGAGTCGGAGTTCTATGGCCACTCAGGAGTCCTTCGAACCATGGCCCTGATTGAGCGCGACTACGTATGTTCACACCTTCGACACTATGTCGAGCGATACATACTAAGTTGCGATGTCTGTCAAGCGGCGAAATCAAGACGAGTCGACACCGCCAGAGTGCCAAGACCATTGCCGGTGCCCGACACCAAATGGCACAGTGTGTCCATCGATTGGGTTTCGGGATTGCCGCCGACCACAAGGGGCCATGACGCCATCATGACTGTAGTCGACCGATTCTCCAAGCGTGGAATGTTCATCCCTTGTCGCAAGGATATGACAGCCGACGACCTTATCTATGTGTTCCTACGTGAGGTTATTCGATTGAAAGGATGTCCTCGACAAATTGTTTCTGACCGAGACAAGCTGTTCGAGTCTCAGGCGTGGAAGGAGGTGGCTCAGCGCTTCAAGATTGAGATGCATCAAACAGTGGCCAACCGCCCTCGAGGCAATGGCCTGGCGGAGCGCAGCAATCAGTCCATTCTCCAGCGCCTGCGTACACACGGCATCTTCGGCAACAACGAGTGAGATGTCGACCTCCTGTTCGCCGAAATCCAGTTCAACAACCTGACATCCAATAGTCTTCGACTATCCCCGTTCGAGATAGATGAAGGACGAACACCCCATTTTCCATTGGATTTCCCCCGAATGACTTCTCATGCACATGAACCATCCACCGTGAATGATTACATGCAACGGGCGGAACGTACCTTCGATTCTGTGCGTGCAATGCTTGCCGAGGAACGTCGACGCCAGATGCATGTGGTCCTGCAAATGGACCGACACGCTCGAGTGCCTGAAGTTGGTGAACGATGGTGGGTGTTGGTGCCGGAATATGGACATAAAGGAAAACTCGATGTTGTCTGGTGCGGCCCTTACAAAATACTCGAGGTACTGAACAAGGGCGAGAATGTCAAACGGGACATCCCTGCCCCCTTCGATGGGTTGCGAGTTTTCAATCGAGACAGCATAAAACCCTACGTCCATCGAGAGGGACAGCCGGTGTGGGAGTTTCCGATGCCCCCTGTCAAAACTGGAGAATCTCCTCGACTTGTCAAGATTGTGGCTAGACGTCGAGTGGGATCCAAAAAGCGCCGCAATTCCTGTACCGTTGTGAATGGGATGACGACACATGGTCTTGGGAGTCGAGCAAGGCTCTAGAGGAGGATCCCGTGTACCTTGAGTTCCTTCGACTCCACCCTGAGTAACTGAGTAACACCCTTACTCTTCTCTGCAGCGTGGTTTTTCGAAAAACTCATGCGAGGTTCCGGGTCGATCACCGGAGCCTCCGCCTATGGTACTACATCCCGGACGCCCCGAACTTCCTCTCGACCTCCGCCTTCTCGAGCGACACCGTCGAACGTCATCGATGTTGACGCGATCGAACCCCCAGCGAGGACGACTTCAACTGGCCGCTGCTTGTCGGTAGCATCAGCGCCAACTCGTCCAAGTCGACCTCTCGATCCATTCGAACCGCCGAACTACAGCCAGTCGGCATATGCTGGGAGCTCGAAAGGAAAAGGAGGCCCGTCGAAAGGAGGCAAGGGAGGTGTGTTCCCTCGCGGGAAATTTGCAGGAATAGCGCCGAGTGGACGGCCTGTCGTATCAGGAGGCGCCGAAGGCTTGGAAGTGCTCGAGATAGCCCTGGCCAACTTGCCTGTTCTGGAACCGACGAAGGGAGGGACCCCACCCGACATGCAGCCAGAACTCTGTAAGCTGTACGGGCCCCCTCCCCCGGTGGATGCAGAATACTTTCGAGAGCGGTGCTCAAGCCCTGACTGGTTTGATTCTGATGAAGATCTTGCTTGCTACACGGGGTACGACAACTGATCTTCCTTCCTCTGTTCAGCGCCAGGATGGGTCGACAGTTCTTGGACATCGAGGCCGAACACCTGGACATCAAGGTCATCCAGGGAGGATCCGGGTACCGGAGAGCCGAAAGTCGAGGACGACTGGGTCGACCAATCCTGGCATTCGAATGCCCCAAAAACACAAGTTTCTACTCGAACGAACCAATCCGACTCCTCTTACCATGACGATGACCACAACTACGACGCTGAACCCTGGCCACTCGAGTCCGACGACGAAGAAGAATACCCTTACGAGCCCGCTTGGTCGACAGCACCACCCAGCTACGATTCTGTGCCGGTGCCGGAGTCGAAGTGGCAGCCCTATAACATGCCGCAGTACAATCATGAAATCGAGACCTTGACGAACTCCGACACTTGGGCACGTTCGGATTGAAGCCACCCTATCGATGTGGGACACATGAGGATGATCCGATGAAGACGGAATACACTAAGCTCGAACCATCGGTACTCACTATTGCGTCAAGTACCATGGCTGGTCTTCGAAAACCGCACACGTTCCTGAACAAGAAACATTATGAAGTCGTGTCGAAGGCAAATGCCGCCATTTCTGAGTTAGGCAAGACCATCTGCATCGACAGTTGGGGACGAACCGCACCATTCCCTTACGAATTGGCTCGAAGCGCCCCTGACACGTCTTTCGATGAGCGTGGAAATCTTGGTGGTAAGCCGGGATACCAGTGGTATACAAGAATCGAAGTGGCTTGTCAGAACTTTCGAGCGGCCCTCGTCACATGGCGACATTATGATGAAGAGCTTGAT
This sequence comes from Eutreptiella sp. 'Long Island Sound 2002', assembly GCA_964036045.1. NCBI lineage: Eukaryota > Euglenozoa > Euglenophyceae > Eutreptiales > Eutreptiaceae > Eutreptiella > Eutreptiella sp. 'Long Island Sound 2002'. The sequence continues at coordinate 146,709,238 of OZ038382.1, read as the reverse complement.
TGGGGATTCCGACAAGGCCTCACCGAACATACGCTGCCGAGTCAAATTGCTCGACTCAACCGCATGCATCAAGAGATCTCGGGTATCGACGACCTGATAAACGTTGCCGATGGAATCGACCTGATCTTCAAATATCGACGCTTCTGGACCCACGAAAGGATGAGACGAGAAGCTCCTGTTGCCGTTTCGATCATGGGAGTTATCCGTGATCTTCAAAAGGTTTGCCAGGCGAACGACTGGCTCTTCGAAGATCGAGCCCCCTTCCTTGCGTACAAAGTCGATTTGCTTCTTCGCCGACACCAACTGCGCGGCCTTCGAGGCACCTCTCGACTTGGGTATAAACGGTATGGGTGCGCTCCACATCGAACACAGGACCTTGCGGTCCAGCTCCAGGAGTACTTTCGACTCGGAGAACAGATCGAACCCTATGCGTACAACGCCGTCGCCCCAGGCGCCCCCACCGACCTTGTCCAGTTGGCGACGATCTACCAGACTGGACCCGGACGGCTCGGGTACCACGACTTGGATAAGGCGATCCGACGAGTTGCTGCCCTTCACTCATCGAATGAAGAGTATGCCAATCTTTTCCCTTTCGTGGATGCCCCCGAATTGTTTCGACGCCTGGGTACCTCGACATACCTCATGTCCCCCTTCGAGGCCGGATACAAAGATGGACAACATTGGCGTCGAGCGGTCAAGTTTCGGAGGGACGTCTATACTGACGAACGGGAGGAGATCGAGAAAACCGACTCGCCTGCGAGCGACCCGTTCCATCCGGACCCCCTCGATCACCGGTTCTTGTCGATGGAGTCGAACGCCTATCAGCACCACTTCGACATCCCGTTCTTCAAGTACCTCACACCGATCCACGATGACTTTAAGGCTGCACATCGACGCAAGGTCAGCTGCCGAGACCAAGTCCTCGAAGCGGTCATTGTTGACACGGCTTAGAGCCTTGTGACTGCAGAAGCGGTTCGATTCGCTCTGCAGAGTTCCCTCGCTGATGGTCAGTATGTCCATCAACACCTCGGTCGACTCCAAGAAGAAGGTTCTCGAACCGACATGCTTGAGATCGTCGACCGATATGCCCTCGGCCGTGAAGTGGACGACATCAGCGCCGTCATTGTCGTACGATGACTTTCGATTGCCGACACGCCGTGGTGGCGAGTCGATACGCGAACTGGTCAGTTCTACCACAGCATGGCCGCTGGTACTGGATCGAAGGAAACCTATTGATGGACTACTGGTCGACATGACGGATGCTCCTTCGAGGCAACCAATCGGACCGATCTGTGGCGTGAAGACGTTTGGAAACCGTCAAGCCTCTGGGACTTCTATTCGACCAGGGCACAAACACTGGGACCTGGACAATTTCGAGCGCTTGCCCGTGAACATGTCTTCGTATTCCAGTACAAGTGCCCCGTCGACGACCGACCTGGTGATCCCAACCCTCGATTGCTGAACCATCGATCTGGTATCCTGATTCAGAAGCGTGCCCTCGACAGTGATATCCGTCGACACTACAGGGGTCATGACACCTTCAAGTTCATGGCTGGCGTCGAGACACTGAAGGAAGTGCATGAAGTATGTCGACTCCCGGTGGATCGTTCATTCAGGTTTACGTGGGGCACGGACTGCTGATTCGACATGTCTGGATGCCAAGTAATGGCTTATTCGACAGTCTGGATGCCAAGTAATGGCTTATTCGACAGTCTGGATGCCATTAATGGTATCGACTGCCTTCATATGTCCTGTCGAGCTGACAGATGTGTAGGCCTGTTGGTCTGCTGAGCATCCAGCTTCGATACCTGTGCCCAATGTTAATGTATGTTATGGTTCGACGTGCCCACAGCCTTGCTGCGGGTACAGCGCCCGTGCAGTGTGCCTGGCGAGGTTGTCTTCTGCAGCTTCCGCCGAGAGCCACAGCCGTGGCAGAGTCGAACAAGGCGTATGAATGAGGCGCTGACGACGGGTGTACCATGACTGCACCTCGGTGTGTGAGTTTCGACCAGGATTGGTCCACTGTTTCGACCAGGATTGGTCCACTGCTATGCTTCTGTAGCCAACACATGTCGAGGCCCAAAAAAAAAAATATTTTTTTTCTCTGGGCCTGCTCTGTATTCGACATTGTGACGCCCGCCCAGGTGAGTGCGACCTCTTCAAGGTCTCAACGGGGGGGTAGTGTTATGGCTTCGAACAGCAGCATCGCAGCAGCGCGCAAATCGCAAGTCGCAGTCGCAATCGCGCTGACAGTCTGTGAATAATAAAGAAGCATCGAATGCCAACTGTGAATGAGCGCTGTAAGATACTTCGATATTTGAACAGGGTTTATGTCTTCGAGATTGTGTTATTATTGGTGCCCCGTCTAAAGATCCTGCGAGGTTTGTCGATTGGGATTTTGGATTTCGGATTTTGAGAAACAAAGAGGCACAGGAGTGCAGTCGAGTTCCCAAGAAACAAACCACAACAGCTCGGGGAGCATACGGCACCGGCTGGGTCCATGCGGGAAGAGCACGCAACCACGGACCCGAGGAGCCTGACGGTACAGATGTCCCATGCCGCCCGGGATCCACTGACCACTACGACTGCCCATGCAGTTTATGCGGAAGAGGAGATCCAGACCATGCAGGGGCGAACCATGGGAAGGGCCGACGGACATGGTCGAGGCCATCCAGGCGGAAACCTGTGGGTGAAGGACCCCACTACGGGGATATGGACAGCCGGTGGAGCAAGTCCTTCCCGCATCCCAAACCCCATGGGTTCAGGCCCAACTGGACCGCACTCCATGGAGGAGACGGATGTACGGGGAGTGTACTCACACCCCCCGGCCACAGGTGGTATCCGCCTCGGTGGAGTGGTGGCTGCGAATGTCGGAGACGCCATCAGGATTGAGGACCTCAGGGGAATCAGGGGAATCCCCTACTACGATGGCAACCCCTCCAACCTGGATGACTTCATCCTGGATTGGGAGGACTTCACCGAGGAGGTCGTCGGCGAGATGAAGGGAGCGCCAAGGGACAAGTGGGTATGTCGGACATTCCCACACAGGCTGGCGCAGGACCTGAAGGAGGAGCTCAGGGATCAAATCCGCGAGGGATTGATCCAGACGCAGCTGGCCTGCCTCCAGTGGCTGGAGGACGAGGAGCGAGTGGACGCCCCCAACCAGAAGTTGGAGGATTTGTGGTCCATTCCGCTGCCGCTAGAGCGCGGGGAGTTGAGGGTCCGGGAATGGAATCGGTACATCAGCAAGTACCGAAGAAGCCTCAAGCTGGTGGAGGACTGGAATGAGGCCAGCGAGATCCACCACCTGCTGAAGGACGTCCTCCCCGGCCACTGGAAGAGGAGAGTGGAGGACGAGGAGAAGGAGAGAGCAAAGAAGCGCGTGGCCATACGGATCATGGCATCCGAAGACACCCACGCCGGAATAATGGAGTTTTTCAGTCGAAACCTCGGCGAGCCCAGCCGAATGTTGCGGTTGAAGAACGCCGTCTACGTGGAGGTATTCTGCGACACCATGGGGCCAAGGCTGATGCGCCTCAATAACGCGGAGTGGAGGCGCGGAGAGCCGCTGAGGATGCAGGTCATCTTTGCCCGCATCAGCCTGGACGAGATCGTGAAGTACATCACGGTGGAGCTGAAGCTCAACGCCAAGAACGGAGCCCATGTGCAGGATTGACAGGGCCATGGACATTGAGGTCATCGGGAAGATCCCCAACACCGAGGGGTCAAGGAGGACACTGTCGGCACCGCGGAGGAAGGGAATGGAAGCGGCCAAGGTCTCTGGACCGCAACCATCCGAGAGGATCAAGAAGAAGCCCACTTCTTCGCGTTGGTAGCGCACAATATGAAGGAGCATGGGCAGGACAGGTCCAGGTGGAACTACCTGGACCCAAGGACCAAGAACCGCAGAGAAACGCGGAGGATCGGGAACCCGCCGCCCTCGTTCCGCGAGTACAGATCACAGCACGACGGTTGCTGGGTCTGCTACGGCAAGGGGAACAACCATGCACATGACCATCGGCATTGCAGGGTATATGAGGATGACAAGAAGACCTACTTCGCCGCCCATCCCGACAAGAAGCCCAAGGAGCAACGAATTGCCGATTGGAAGGCAAAGGGCGGAGACGGGGGAAAAGGCCAAGGAAAGGGCCAAGGGAAAGGCGGAGGAAAAGGCTATGGTGGAGGACCCGGCCCAGACCGACGCGTGAGGTTGATCGAGGAGGTTGCTGAGGACATGTTGAGGACGTTGGAGGAACTCAAAGCCCAGTAACGTGGTGGCCCAAGTCTGGGCGGATCGCAGCAGGAGGGAGCTGCGGCAGGCCACGTCTAGAGGAGCCCCCACGGGAGTGGGACCCCGGAGGCCTCTCCTCCGAAAATCAGTGGAATCCTAGAGAAAGCGAAGGCACATCGGGTGCCGAAGAAGGCTCCAGAAGAGCCAAAACCACTGAGTTTCGCCACTCCCAAACCCTGGAGCGCCCTGCCAAGGGAAGTGTATGTGGGCAAGGGACGTGGCAAGAAAGAAGGAGCGACCAGGGAGAGCCCCGTGGACGGGCAGGACCAGCCCAGGATCTACACCATCCGTGACCATACCATTGAAGTCCTGATGCACCCCGATGTGCTAGAGTTGCATGCCGTGAGAGTCGTCCATACACCGCAGGGTGACGAGCGGCAGTTGCACTTGAAGGTGCGTGTACGGTGCGGACGAGAGGAGTTGGTGGCGGATGTTTTGCTGCATACGGGTGCCCAGGTGAGCCTGGTCCGGAGACGGTTGTTCAAGGAAGAATCCCTGCAGCCCAGCCGTAGACCGGTACGCCTGAAGGTGGCCAATGGAGAGATTATGGGTGGTGGCACCCATGAGGCCACTATCAGTATGGAATTCTGGGAGCATGAGCGCTTGAACCGCCCTGATTTGGCGAAGAGAAGCACTCTATCCGGGAACTTCTATGTGGCCGACAATACAGATTGGGATATGATCATGGGGTATGACTTCATGGTGGGAAACGCAATTGGAGCCCTTCCCCATGTTGCAACGATCGTCCGGGAGGACAATGAATGCCTAACATGGCTGTCCACGGACTATGCATGCGGAATCATCCCGATGGAATGCTGAAGAAGAGGATCAGATCGTCCAAGCGGTGCAAACTGTGGGTGCCAAGTCCAGACGGGACCGCGGAGTTCAGCTCACGGAGTATGGAATGGCGCCGCAGGTGTATGCCAGGATGATTCAGACACTGGGAGCCGAAGCGCCCGAGACGGACGTCTTCGCTTCCCGGGATGCCCCACTTTTGAGGAAGTGTAGGAGGCATTGGCATCGAGGAGACTCAGCCTGACACAGGCATTGGGGTTTGAAGGAATGGGGGCCCATGTATTGGCATGGCTCCCTGGAAAATACCAGACGTACCGTGGAGAAGATCGCCGCGGATAGGGCGAAGGGGATCCTGGTCATAACCGGCATAGGATCCCCCCCATGTCCGCTGGAAGGTCTCAAGTCGACGCTGGATTCCATCACCCTGAACGAGATGTCATTCGGGCCAGAGGAGGAGTTGTTCATCGACGCCAAGGGTTTATCAATGCCCTCCCCGGGTCAAGCGTGGGGTACCAAGGCTTTCCTGGTGGATGGGGCGCAAGCCCAGCCCACGGGTGATGAAGCATTCATCCGTAGGGTTGGGGCGGTGCCCATGCGGGTCATGTTTGAGCCCAAGGAAGGGACGCATCAGCCAATGGATGGCATTGACGTCCTGTCCCACGCGGAGATCGACCACGTCGTCAACTACATGCGGATGGGGATGCACGACCGTGTGGCAGCCAAGAAGAGGCGGGCCATGGTCACATCTCCGCATTGGTGGGATGACAAGATTTTGGTCACCGGCAAGTACGAGAAGGATGAGTTCGTGGCGAGGGTCATGGATCTCATCGCGGACCAATATGATGGTCCGGTTGGGTCGGACCCGCCGACGTGGGATTTTCCAAGAATTCGGGCCGGTAGTGACAAGAACTCGGCTGATGCCGCAAATTTCTGAAGATTATCGGTGGGAAGCATGCCCCACGACGATGAAGACGGCATATCGGACGAGGAGAAGTCGGACTCGGACCCGAAAGAGGCCTATACCGCAGTGCGGTCGGTTGTATCGATACCAAAGCAAGCGGCTGAAGAGGCCCAGGAGAACCCGGAGGTCGCCGAGCTGAAGGAGAGGCTGATAAATGCCTATCCACGGCTATTCAGTGGCCTCGCCAACAATAACCCTCCAGATCGTGGGAGGTTTGGCACAGCGAGGATCAAGCTGAAGCCGAACCCCAAGATCTATCGTCATCGGGAGTACCAACTTCAGGGCGATCGGGCCGAGGCCATGAAGAAGTTATTGGCCGAGTTTTTTGAGCGGGGCTGGATCGAACCCTCCGACAGTGAGTGAGCCAGCCCAGCCTTTATCGTGCCCAAGAAAGAGAAGGGCGAGTGGAGGTTGGTGGTGGATTACAGGGGTTTGAACAAGCAAAACGAGCACGACTCGTACTCGCTTCCCCTGATCGACACCATCCTCCAAAAACAGCAAAAAAAGCGGATCTTCATGGTGTTAGACCTGAAACACGTCTATCACCAGATGCCGCTACACCCGGACTCCAGGCCCTGCACAGCGATGTCGACGCCCCTGGGGCCCATTCAGTGGAAAGTGGTGCCTATGGGCGCCAAGAATGGCAACGCCGTTTTCCAGTGCATGATGGACGACCTACTCGGTCCTGTCCGGGACTGTGCCGACCCCTTTCCGGATGACATCATCATCGGGTCACGCACGGAGGACATGACTGAGGACGAGCTCATCGAAGCGCATGAGAAGGATCTGCGCCGAGTGCTCAGCGAGCTGGACAAGCACAACATGGTGTGCAAGCCCACCAAAGCCTCACTCTTCGTGAAGGAAGTGGAGTTTGCGGGTCACGTGGTTCGTCACGGGCAACGCCATCCCATGCCTGGGAAGCTGGCGTCCCTGCACCACTGGGAGAGACCCCAGACCATCAGCGCACTCCGATCCTTCATGGGGTTCTGCAATTACTATTCGGGCTATGTCCGAATGTATGCAGAACTATCGGGCCCGCTGCACAAGATGCTGCACGTGGGCAAGTTGGATGGCCGGTAAAGAAGGTCCCTACCAGGACCGGCCCCCGCTGTGCCCCTTCCGCCTGTTACCCCTGCTGGTTTACTCCGGACCAGCGATTGCATTCCTCAAGTTTCAGGGTCCAAAGTCCAAAAATATAGAAAATAGAAAATACAATCCTCCTTCAACCCTGAACAGCAATCAGATCCCACAAATGCAACAATAACCCGATTCACAATCCAATCCACGATGCGGGCTTCCGTTCAGCACACCGGTCTTCTCACGGACGCGGGCATGTACAAGAATTGCACCAAGGAAGAAAGCCCTGAAATTGGCATTTGAACACAAATAAAGCAAAGTTGGGGAAAGATGGAAACGTACACAATCACAGCCATAGACCCCTCATTCCCTGGACTCAAGACCTTCCCTTGACTCGCCAACATGATGCCCTGAATCCAGTCAAGTAGGATGGCTAAATGCCATGTGTCACAAGTCACTATATAAACCCCAAAAATGTGTTCACTCCCAAGCCTACAAATCCTAGCCCAATAGGGGAGGTGGCGTGTCATGGCCTAGAGTGGCACTCAGGACCATGCCCTACCCTGACATAACCTTGGTTGGACCTGGAGTCGATCCGGCTTGGAGAACTGCACCATGAAGATGACCTCACAACACGGCAAAATCAGGCAAATCACACCATAATGCCCAAAATTCAGCTATATACTCAAAAATGCATACGGCAAATATTCAAATGCTCCATGCATGTGTCAAACCTGAAAGTAGTATACAAGGGTGATATAGACCAAAGGTCCATGCCCAAGAATAGCCCATCATTAGCTCCGAAACCCCTCCGGTTATGTACATGACATGCTTCACAAGTCAGCTCATGAGTTTGAGACCTAATTTTGTGAGGCCTCGTGTGCCAAGCCAAAGTGACCACGTGATCCGGCATATGGTGAGGTACAACACCGAAGCATATGCCAACGTATAAGCAACATACCATAGTTCACGAATCTCTAGGCACTTTGCTGTTAGCCGACCAGTTGAGCACATAAAACACAAAAATTAGCATAAATTGAGGTCAAAAACATGAAAATATGTCCATATACAAAGTTGTCATGATAGTATATCTCTATGCTCACCCATGATATCCGCGCATGGTTCAATATACAAATGATTGGAACCGTTTGCAAACAATTCCCCCACTTGGATCCCGTATCGGGCGCATGGAGATACCTTCGCCACTCGTATCTACATACCCCATGAAAATGGGAGTGCACTCATGGATCTCCTTGCCAAACATACCATGAGCAATACATATGCGGTAGACTTAGTCTAGCGCTTTGAATTCCACAATTCGGACATGGGCAAAGCCCTTGTCACGTGTGGCTCCCCATCTCTTCGGCCACACGAAGATATATAACATGGGCGTGAGCATATCGAAGCACATACCATGCATATAACACATACCCTCAAAAGTGGCTCCCACCATGGTATGCCATGCCCCTCCATGGACATAACTTCACGTTAAAAATACGTGGGAACCCAAGGAAAGTATCTATGCAACCCCAACACTCATGCGGTACACTCGAAAGTCGCATTGAAATATTCGGTTGCACGGTCCAAGAGTTATATATCGCTTTATACCCTCTTGACCATTATCCCTTGCTATACCGGGCATTTGTACACACCAAAGGCGTTTGATGCTTCCTAAATTGAGTTGAGACTAAGGCGCTTGCAACCCAACCTTCCTTATTCCCTTTCCTCACACTCGCGCGTAGATATGCCCCTTCAAAGTGGTCCCACGATTCACTTTTGTTTCCCTTATATCTCCAAGTCAAATGGGTGGCAAGTATAAGGGAAACCTGATTCGGACATAGGGAAAAGAGTATGACCACTCGAAGAAGACCAAATCAAGTGCGGCGATGTCGAAGTCGAAAATCCGATTTCGACATCGCGAAAAATTCAGAATAAAATTTCGAGTGCATATTTAGGAAATTGCGGAAGCAACGAACCCTTTACTGATGAAATCTGACCCTTCATCGGGGTTTCCGCCAAAATATCTGGAAATAACAGTTAACCAATCGGTTAACGCAAAATCGCGAGCCAACTGACAGTCGCCGATACATTGACCATCAGAACGAAAGGCTGAAAAATTACGGAAACATTACGATAATAAAACCCTGTTGATTCCTGATATTCCGATATATAAATCTCCGCTGGCGGCGCCTCGGTACTGAATATGGCCGCTCATAGCCGGAATGGCCAAACCTATCACACTATCACATCGGGTTAGGTCAGGTGGATGGGAGAGTATGATATCAGCCAATGGCGGCTTGCCGGCACATAGATACACACCCCAAGTGACCCCAAGATGGCCACGGGGGTCCGAACCGGCTTCACCCCCCTTCTCAGAGCGTTGTTACCGCTCGGAAGTCATTGAAGAGAGGATGGGAGGACCCCAATGGGCTCCACACCCTCCCCCCCCATGTCCCAAGGACACATGGAGGCCCCACACACGCCGTAGGCGTCCCCCATGCCCCAAGGGAGGGGTGAGGACACTGATAATCGGTGCCCTACGCCATATCCGGTCTCCTCTTGATCTACAACATGGACCAAGGGGATCAAAGATAGAGAAAGGTCGTCGATCGATCTAAATACGTATACCACGATGAAATATATACGTGGAGATCGAGTGAAGGGGTTATATGGCCAATCAAGGCCGAAGAATCCCCGGATGAACGCCGTCACCGGTCTCCTCATTTGCAGAAACAAACAAAATGCCAAGGGGGATCCATTACGGTGCTACAGCAGCAACCAAATGGACCAACACGTCCTTGACATCCAAAGAAATATTCTTTTTCTTCAGGTAGTCCATCCAGACCGTGGTGTACCTCGGCACAAAACTGCTCGGAGGCTCCCACGAATCCCTGGATGCGGCGAATCCCTTCCAACGGACTTTATAAAGCCTACCCCCAGGCGTCCCCGGGTCCGGCTTGTCCGCCAGGATCTTCTCAGCGGTGAAGTTGTCGTCCTCACCCTCGTCGTCCGAGTCCACATCGCCGGCTGTGAACTCGAAGGTGACGGGACGTCCGCTGGGGTCTGGTGCTCGGAGACGAAGCTGGGTATGGTCGCGGTCCAGGATCTTGTTATCCCCCACACGAACCGCATACACATCCTGCCCGCCCTTCCGAACGATTACCCCCGGCACATACCAAGATGCCTGCCGATGCCTGGACACGACATCCTTGTGGTGCCGCTCCACCCACACGGTGTCTTGGAGAGCATACTTCTGGACCTTTCCCTGCTTGAAGTACTTGGCCCTCTTGTCATGCTCGTCCTGTAGTGCCTTGCACACCTTGGCCGCCGTGTCGCTCGCCTCAGCCATCATGGCGTTCGCATCTCGGGCCACTTTGCCATGGTTCAACCACGGGAGAGTGCGTGACACTCGATCCCGTAGGAACAGGATGCGATGGGGCGACAGTCCAGTGGGCCCCGGAAGGTCGTGATACGCTTGGAGTACCCTCCACAGCGAATTGTACCAATTCCGGCCCGGTTGCTCGATGTGCAGCTGGCGGAACTTCTCGAACATTTGCCGCCCGGCCACCTCAGCCCGGCCATTCGACCGGCTGTGGTATGCCACGGTCTTGGCGTGCCAAAGTCCCATGTGCTTGCACATCGTCTTGAACCACATCCCCACAAATTGACTGCCCCGATCGCTGCAGATGACAGCCGGGACATCAAAGATGGTCAGCCAATGCCTGATCATGGCATTAGCGACGGTCTTGGCCTGCAGCCCCACTCCATGCTTGTCCTTCTTGTCCTTCTTCTTGGACTTCTTGCCAGGGACCGCCACGATATACCCACTGTGCCTGTCCACCGCCAGGATGACACAGTCGTAGGTCTCTCCTTCCACGGTGACCTCAGGCATGGCGAATACATCCATGGCCACGGACCGCATAGGGGCCTTCGGTATAGCTGTATACACCGGGTTGCCCGCTGTGGGGTGGTTAGGGCTCTTCGTGGCCCGACACACGGCACAGTCGCTGCAGTACCTATCCAGGATGGCGTAGTACCCCGGAGGGAACTTGAAACGCCACTCCAGCTCCTGCTGCATCTTGTCTCGGCCAGGGTGCATGAGCTGGGCGTTGTGCCAATGGTCAATGAGCTCCTTTACTCGGTTCTCGGGCACCAGCAGCTTGTCCTTGAGGAACAACTTGTCCCCATCCTCGGTCAAGCCCTCGGGCCATTCGTCGTCCGACGGGGCGCTCACGGCATTCCAGTACTTGCTTCAGTGCTCGGATGCCGCGTAGTCATCCGACCAGTCCTCTGTGAGCACCGACCTGACTAGCTCTACAGGGGCCACCATCCATTGCTCGAGGGTTTCCTCTCGAATAGCTTGGACGCGGGCACCCCGGAACTTGGCCAGGTCTGTACGATTTGCCATCACCACAAAGCACTTGACCCCCTCTTGCTCCATGACCTTCTCCATCTCGATGATGCGCTTGGCCTCCTCGGTCTCCTCGGCGTTGCCATGGCTGGATATGTCCATACACGCCTTGCCCGCGGGGTAGGCCCAGCGACTGAGGCAATCTGCCACATTGTTGTCCTTCCCCGGGACGTACACGACGCTGAGGTCGAACTTGGCGAACGTCTCGTGCCATCGGGCCCTCCTAGCCGCTGGTCCTGAGGGGGTGTCGACATGCTCCTTGTGCCAGCTCTGTAGGGACTGGTGGTCCGTGCAAACCACCACCGGCTGCAGTCCCATGTGGCCAGACCACTTCCTGAGCGCACATACAATGGCGTATGTCTCCTTCTCCCTCGCGGTCCATGTTCGGCGTTGGCCCTCGGCCAGGATCCTGCTCCAGAACGCCACGGGAACATGAGTCCCGTCGTCCCGGACTTGCTCGAGGACTGCCCCCACGGCATAGTCCGAGGCGTCTGTCCGTAGCACGAATCCCTTGTCCGGGTCCACCAGGAACAGCCCCAACTGCCCCAGGAGTCGCTCCTTCAGGTGGTTGAACGCATCTTCAGCGTCAGGCGTCCAGGCAAGCTTCTTCTTGCTCCCCTTCCGGCCATCGAACTTCCCCACCTGCAGCATCTTGTGCAGCGGCCGCGAGAGTTCTGCATACATCCGGACATAGCCGGAATAGTAATTGCAGAACCCCATGAAGGACCGGAGTTCGCTGATGGTCTGGGGCTTCTCCCAGTGGTGCAGGGACGCCAGCTTCCCAGGCATGGGACGGCGTTGCCCGTGACCAACCACGTGACCCGCGAACTCCACTTCCTTCACGAAGAGTGAGGCTTTGGTGGGCTTGCACACCATGTTGTGCTTGTCCAACTCGCTGAGCACTCGGCGCAGATCCTTCTCATGCGCTTCGATGAGCTCGTCCTCAGTCATGTTCTCCGTGCCGGACCCGATGATGATGTCATTCACGAAGGGATCGGCACAGTCCCGGACAGGACCGAGTAGGTCCTCCATCATGCGCTGGAAAGCGGCGTTGCCATTCTTGGCGCCCATAGGCACCAGTTTCCACTGCATGGGCCCCAGCGGCGTCGACATCGCTGTACAGGGCGTGGAGTCCGGGTGTAGCGGCATCTGGTGATAGCCGTGGTTCAGGTATAACACCGTGAAAATCCGCTTTTTCTGTTGTTTTTGGAGGATGGAGTCGATCAGGGGAAGCGAGTACGAGTCGTGCTCGGTCTGCTCGTTCAAACCTCTGTAATCCACCACCAACCTCCACTCGCCCTTCTCCTTCTTGGGCACGATGAAGGCTGGGCTGGCCCACTCACTGTCGGAGGGTTCGATCCATCCCCGCTCAATGAACTCGGCCAACAGCTTCTTCATGGCCTCGGCCCGATCGCCCTGAAGTTGGTACTCCCGATGACGATAGATCTTCGGGTTCAGCTTCAGCTTGATCTTCGCTGTACCAAACCTCCCACGATCTGGAGGGTTCTTGTTGGCGACGCCACTGAATAGCCGTGGATAGTCATGGATCAGCCTCTCCTTCAGCTCGGCGACCTTCGGGTTCTCCTGGGCCTCTTCAGCCGCTTGCTTCGGTATCGGTACAACCGACCGCACTGCGGTATAGGCGTCTTCTGGGTCCGAGTCCGACTTCTCCTCGTCCGATATGCCGTCTTTATCGTCGTGGGTCGCAATTCCCAACGATAATCTTCGAAAAATTTGCAGCCTCGGGCTGGTGCTCGTCGCTACCGGTTCCCACTCTTGGAAGACCCCACGTTGGTGGGTCCGACCGAACCGGACCATCGTAATGGTCCGCGATGTGATCCATGACCCTGGCCACGAACTCATCCTCCTCGTACTTGCCGGTGACCAACATCTTGTCATCCCACCAATGCGGAGATGTGACCATGGCACGCCTCTTCTTGACTGCCACACGGTCGTGCATCCCCATCCGCATGTAGTTGACGACGTCGTCGATCTCGGCGTGGGACAGGACGTCAATGCCATCAATTGGCTGATCCGTCCCCTCCTTGGGCTCAACCATGACCTTCATGGGCACTGCCTCCACCCTACGGATGAATGCTTCATCACCCGTGGGCTGGGCTTGCGCCCCATCCACCAGGAAAGCCTTGGTACCCCACGCTTGACCCGGGGAGGGCATTGATACAACCTTGGCGTCGATGAACAACTCCTCCTCTGGCCCGAATGACATCTCGTTCAGGGTGATGGAGTCCAGCGTCGACTTGAGACCCTCCAGCGGATATGGGGTGGATCCTATGCCGGTTATGACCAGGATCCCCTTCGCCCTATCCGCGACAATCTTCTCCACCGTACGTCTGGTGTTATCCAGGGAGCCATGCCAATACATGGGCCCCCACTCCTTCAAACCCCAATGCCTATGCCAGGCTGAGTCTCCTCGATGCCAATGCCTCCTACACTTCCGCAAAAGTGGGGCATCCCGGGAAGCGAAGACATCCGTCTCGGGCGCTTCGGCTCCCAGCGTCTGGATCATCCTGGCATACACCTGCGGGGCCATTCCCTACTCCGTGAGCTGAACTCCACGGTCTCCTCTGGACTTGGCACCCACAGCTTGCACCGCTTGGACGATCCGATCCTCTTCCTCAGCATTCCATTGGGATGATCCGCATGCATAGTCCGTGGACAGCCATGTGAGGCATTCATCATCCTCCCGGACCAGCGTTGCACGATGGGGAAGGGCTCCAATGGCATTTGCCACCATGAAGTCATACCCCATGATCATATCCCAATCTGTAATGTCGGCCACATAGAAGTTCCCGGATAGAGTGCTTCTCTTCGCCTGATCAGGGCGGTTCAAGCGCTCATGTTCCCAGAATTCGATAATGATAGTGGCCTCATGGGTGCCACCACCCATGATCTCTCCGTTGGCGACCTTCAGGCGTACCGGTCTACGGCTGGGCTGCAGGAGTTCCTCCTTGAACAACCCTCTCCGGACCAGGCTCACCTGGGCACCCGTATCCACCAACACATCCACCACCTTCTCCTCTCGTACGCACCGTACTCGCACTTTCAAGTGCAACTGCCGCTCGTCACCCTGCGGTGTATGGACGACTCTCACGGCATGCAACTCTAGCACGTCCGGGTGCATCAGGACTTCAAGGGTATGGTCACGGATGGTGTAGATCTGGGGTTGGTCCTGCCCGTCCACGGGGCTCTCCGTGGTCGCTCCTTCCTTCTTGCCATGTCCCGTACCCACATGTACTTCCCTTGGCAGGGCGCTCCAGGGGTTGGGAGTGGCGAAACTCAGTGGTTTTGGCTCTTCTGGAGCCTTCTTCGGCACCCGATGTGCCTTCGCTTTCTCTGGGATTCCACTGATCTTCAGAGGAGAGACCTCCGAGGTCCCACTCCCGTGGGGGCTCCTCTACACTTGGCTTCCCGCAGCCCCTTCCGGCTGCGATCCGCCAGGACTTTGTCCACCACGTTGCTGGGCTTTGAGTTCCTCCAATGTCCTCAACATGTTCTCAGCAACCTCCTCGATCGACCTCACTCGTCGGTCTTGGCCAGGTCCACCACCATAGCATCTTCCTCCGCCTTTCCCTTGGCCTTTGCCTTGGCCTTTTCCCCCGTCTCCGCCCTTCGCCTTCCAATCGGAAATCTGCTGCTCCTTGGGCTTCTTCTCGGGGTGGGCGGCGAAGTAGGCCTTCTTGTCCGCCTCATACACCTTGCACTGACGGTGGTCGTGTGCATGGTTGTTTCCCTTGCCATAACAGACCCAGCACCCGTCGTGCTGAGACCTGTACTCTCGGAATGAGAGCGGTGGGTTCCCGATCCTCCTTGGCTCTTTGCCCCTTGGTCCCACCCGGCTCCATCTGGACCGATCCTGCCCATTGTTCCTCACGTTGTGCGCCACAAACGCGAAGAAATGGGCCTCCTCGTGATCCTCCCGGGACCAGTGGTCTTGGCCACTTCCACTACCATCCTCCGCGGAGTTGGCCGTGTCCTCCTGGATCTCCCGATGATGGCGGTCTTCTCGGTGGCCTCGTTGTCCATGACCATGTTGATCCTGCACGTGGGCCTCGTTCTTCGCATTGAGCTTCAACTCCACCGTGATGTACTTCACGATCTCGTCCAGGCTCATGCGGGCGAAGATGACCTGCATCCTCAGCGGCTCCCCGCGCCTCCACTCCACGTTGTTGAGGCGCAGCAACCTTTGCCCCATGGAGTCTCCAAATACCTCCACGTACACGGCGTTCTTCAGTCCCAACATCCGGTTGGGCTCGCCCAGGTTCCTCCTGAAGAACTCCATGATACCTGCATGGGTATCCTCCGCCGCCATAATCCTCACCGCCACCCGCTTCTTGGCGCGCTTCTTCTCCTCATCCTCCACTCGTCTCTTCCAGTTGCCGGGGAGGACGTCCTTCAGGAAGTGGCGGATCTCGCTGGCCTCGTTCCAGTCTTCCACCAGCTTGAGGCATCTGCGGTACTTCCGCAGATACCGGTTCCACTCCCGGACCCTCAACTCACCGCGGTCCAACGGCAGCGGGATGGACCACAAGTCCTCCAGCTTCTGATTCGGAGCGTCCACCCGCTCCTCATCCTCCAACCACTGGAGGCAGGCCTGCTCCGTCCTGATCAGGCCCTCCCGGATCTGATCCCGCAGCTCCTCCTTCAGGTCCTGCGCCAGCCGGTGTGGGAATGTCCGGCATACCCACTTATCCCGCGGCGCTCCCCGCATCTCGCCGACGACCTCCTCGGCAAAGTCCTCCCAATCCAGGATGAAGTCATCCAGGTTGGAGGGGTTGCCATCGTAGTAGGGGATTTTGATTCCCCTGAGGTCGTCAATCCTGATGGCGTCTCCGACGTCACCGGCCACCACTCCACCGAGACGGATACCACCTGTGGCCGGAGGGTGTGAGTACACTCCCCGTACATCCCTCTCCTCCATGGTATGCGGTCCTGTTGGGCCTGAACCCATGGGGTTTGGAATGCGGGAAGGAGTTGCTCCATCGGCTGTCCATATCCCCGTATTGGGGTCCTTCGCCCACAGGTTTCCGCTTGGATGGCCTCGACCATGTCCGTCGGCGCTTCCCATGGTTCGCCCCTGCATGGTCTGGTTCTGGATCTCCTCTTCCGCATAAACTGCATAGGTAGTCGTATTGGGCGATGGATCCTGGGTGGCATGGGACATCTGTACCCTCAGGCTCCTCCGGTCTGTGTTTACGTGCCCTTCCCGCATGGACCCAGCCGGTGCCGTGTGTTCCCCGAGCATTGTGGATTCGCTGAACATGGGAACAAACGGCAGCGCACCCGGGTCAACACGCGGAGGCCCGTATGGTGCCTCTGCAGGGCCGCCCATGGGTTTCTCCATGGCGCTCCTGAGGGTCTTAACCCGCTCCACCAGCTCTACCGCGGGCGGCTTTGCCGGGAGCTCCGGACCCGAGGCGAGGGGCTGTAGCTCCTCTAGCCTTTTCAGGCGTCCCGACATGTCCTCCACCAGGTGGAGGAGGCTGTCCACCACTTGCTGCTGCTTCTCCAGGGCCAGCTCCAGATTTTCCCGGTACCGGTCCCGTTCCGCTCGCAGCTCCTCCATGTCTTTCTCCGCGGCCGACTGGTCATCCAGGATCCCGGCGACGTCAGTCTCTAGGCCGTCCTTCGCGTTGTCCAGGCTGTCGAGGCGGTGCAGGATGGCGTCCATCCCCATCTTCGGGTACTTGCCCCTGAGGAAGGACACGTGCTCACAGTTGCACGCGGCGTGCTTTCCGCCTGATCCAGCGCATCCCGCGGTTCCCGGTGCCTCAGACTCATCGTCCATGGGCGTGTCGCCTATGGCGTCCGTCTCTGGTCCCGTGTGCCGGGGCACAGGTGCCCTCCGGGCCCTGGCTGGCCTCTCCAAGCCCTCGGCGTCGTGCTTCAGGGCGGGCTCGGGGGCCGTATGCGCCCTGGCGATCAGCGCGGACATCTCCGACTCCGAAGGTGGCTCGTAGGCTGTCCGATAGCCCTCGGAGTGCCCCTCGGATTCCCACAGCCTGACCTGGCTGGGGTCCGTGTCCATAGCCCCGGCGTCCCTTGCCGCGGACTTGGGTGACCCGCGCTTCCGGTAGCGCCGGGCCTGTCCTTCACTGCTGCCTGAATGGCAAGCCTCATCAGAGTCCTCCGCGGCGGATCGGAGGTTGCATGCCTTTCGGCAGCGACGCTCACGAATGGAGACCAGGTCCTCCATGTCACGTCCTCCTCTTCCCGAATGTCGTACTTCTCTTCGGGCTTCAACTTCCGGAGTTCGCCATGCTCTTGAACGTCTCGGTTCTTCTATGGCTCCAATCTCCGGCGTGGTCTCCAGCGAGTCCACAATACGCACCCGGGGCGTACTTGGGCAGGGCTCATAGGGGCCCAAGTCCCCGGGTCGGCGGTAGGTAGGGGCAGCAGGTAAGCCTCTGCTACCATAAAGAAGGTCCCTACCAGGACCGGCCCCCGCTGTGCCCCTTCCGCCTGTTACCCCTGCTGATTTACTCCGGATCAGCGATTGCATTCCTCAAGTTTCAGGGTCCAAAGTCCAAAAATATAGAAAATAGAAAATACAATCCTCCTTCAACCCTCAACAGCAATCAGATGCCACAAATGCAGCAATAACCCGATTCACAATCCAATCCACGATGCGGGCTTCCGTTCAGCACACCGGTCTTCTCACGGACGCGGGCATGTACAAGAATTGCACCAAGCGAGAAAGCCCTGAAATTGGCATATGAACACAAATCAAGCAAAGTTGGGGAAAGATGGAAACGTACACAATCACAGCCATAGACCCCTCATTCCCTGGACTCAAGACCTTCCCTTACCTCGCCAACATGATGCCCTGAATCCAGTCAAGTAGGATGGCTAAATGCCATGTATCACAAGTCACTAAATAAACCCCAAAAATGTGTTCACTCCCAAGCCTACAAATCCTAGCCCAAAAGGGGGGGTGGCGTGTCATGGCCTAGAGTGGCACTCAGGACCATGCCCTACCCTGACATAACCTTAGTTGGACCTGGAGTCGAAAGGGCTTGGAGAACTGCACCATGAAGATGACCTCACAACATGGCAAAATCAGGCAAATCACACCATAATGCCCAAAATTCAATTATATACTCAAAAATGCATACGGCAAATATTCAAATGCTCCATGCATGTGTCAAACCGGAAAGTAGTATACAAGGGTGATATAGACCAAAGGTCCATGCCCAAGAATAGCCCATCATTAGCTCTGAAACCCCTCCGGTTATGTACATGACATGCTTCACAAGTCAGCTCATGAGTTTGAGACCTAATTTTGTGAGGCCTCGTGTGCCAAGCCAAAATGACCACGGGATCCGGCATATGGTGAGGTACAACACCGAAGCATATGCCAACGTATAAGCAACATACCATAGTTCACGGATCTCTAGGCACTTTGCTGTTAGCCGACCAGTTGAGCACATAAAACACAAAAATGAGCATAAATTGAGGTCAAAAACATGAAAATATGTCCATATACAAAGTTGTCATGATAGTATATCTCTATGCTCACCCATGATATTCGCGCATGGTTCAATATACAAATGATTGGAACCATTTGCAAACAATTCCCCCACTTGGATCCCGTATCAGGCGCATGGAGATACCTTCGCCACTCGTATCTACATACCCCATGAAAATGGGAGTGCACTCATGGATCTCCTTGCCAAACATACCATGAGCAATACATATGCGGTAGACTTAGTCTAGCGCTTTGAATTCCACAATTGGGACATGGGCAAAGCCCTTGTCACGTGTGGCTCCCCATCTCTTCGGCCACACGAAGATATATAACATGGGCGTGAGCATATCGAAGCACATACCATGCATATAACACATACCCTCAAAAGTGGCTCCCACCATGGTATGCCATGCCCCTCCATGGACATAACTTCACGTTAAAAATACGTGGGAACCCAAGGAAAGTATCTATGCAACCCCAACACTCATGCGGTACACTCGAAAGTCGCATTGAAATATTCGGTTGCACGGTCCAAGAGTTATATATCGCTTTATACCCTCTTGACCATTATCCCTTGCTATACCGGGCATGTGTACACACCAAAGCGGTTTGATGCTTCCTAAATTAAGTTGAGACTAAGGCGCTTGCAACCCAACCTTCGTCATTCCCTTTCCTCACACTCGCGCGTAGATATGCCCCTTCAAAGTGGTCTCACGATTCACTTTTGTTTCCCTTATATCTCCAAGTCAAACGGGTGGCAAGTATAAGGGAAACCTGATTCGGACATAGGGAAAAGAGTATGACCACTCGAAGAAGACCAAATCAAGTGCGGCGATGTCGAAGTTGAAAGTCCGATTTCGACATCGCGAAAAATTCAGAATAAAATTTCGAGTGCATATTTAGAAAATTGCGGAAGCAACGAACCCTTTACTGATGAAATCTGACCCTTCATCGGGGTTTCCGCCAAAATATCTGGAAATAACAGTTAACCAATCGGTTAACGCAAAATCGCGAGCCAACTGACAGTCGCCGATACATTGACCATCAGAACGAAAGGCTGAAAAATTACGGAAACATTACGATAATAAAACCCTGTTGATTCCTGATATTCCGATATATAAATCTCCGCTGGCGGCGCCTCGGTACTGAATATGGCCGCTCATAGCCGGAATGGCCAAACCTATCACACTATCACATCGGGTTAGGTCAGGTGGATGGGAGAGTATGATATCAGCCAATGGCGGCTTGCCGGCACATAGATACACACCCCAAGTGACCCCAAGATGGCCACGGGGGTCCGAACCGGCTTCACCGGAAGGGGAGCAAGAAGAAGCTTGCCTGGACCTCTGAGGCCGAAGATGCGTTCAGCCGCCTGAAGGAGCGACTCCTGGGGCAGCCGGGGCTATTCCTGGTGGACCCGAACAAGGGATTCGTGCTACGGACGGACGCCTCGGACTATGCTGTAGGGGCAGTCCTCGAGCAGGTCCGGGACGACGGGTCGCACGTACCCGTGGCGTTTTGGAGCCGGATCCTGGCCGAGGGCCAACGTTGAACCTGGACCGCGAGGGAGAAGGAGACGTACGCCATTGTTTGTGCGCTCAGGAAGTGGTGTGGCCACATCGGATTACAACCGGTGGTGGTTTGTACGGACCATCAGTCCTTACAGAGCTGGCACAAGGATCACCTCGACACCCCCTCGGGACCGGCGGCAGGGAGGGCCCGATGGCATGAGACGTTCGCCAAGTTCAACCTCAGCGTCGTATATGTCCCGGGGAAGGACAACACTGTGGCAGATTGCCTCAGTCGATGGGCCTACCCCGCGGGCAAGGCATGGATGGACATATCCAGCCATGGGGACGCCGAGGAGACCGAGGAGGCCAAGCGCATCATCGAGATGGAGAAGGCCATGGAGCAAGAGGGGGTCAAGTGCTTTCTGGTGATGGCAAATCGTACAGACCTGGCCAAGTTCTGGGGCGCCCGAGTCCAAGCTATTCGAGAAGAAACCCTCGAGCAATGGATGGTGGCCCCCGTAGAGCTAGTCAGGTCGGTGCTCACAGAAGACTGGTCGGATGACTATGCGGCATCGGACCACTGGAGCAGGTACTGGAATGCCGTTAGTGCTCCGTCGGATGACGAATGGCCTGAGGGCTTGACCGAGGATGGGGATAAAATGTATTCCTCAAGGACAAGCTATTGGTCCCTGAGAACCAAATGGAGGAGCTCATTGACCACTGGCATAATGCCCAGCTCATGCATCCCGGTCGGGACAAGATGCAGCAGGAGCTGGAGTGGCGCTTC
The DNA here is from genome assembly GCA_964036045.1 of Eutreptiella sp. 'Long Island Sound 2002'. Taxonomy (NCBI): domain Eukaryota; phylum Euglenozoa; class Euglenophyceae; order Eutreptiales; family Eutreptiaceae; genus Eutreptiella; species Eutreptiella sp. 'Long Island Sound 2002'. Next base: position 146,687,919 of record OZ038382.1, on the reverse strand, counting down.
AAGTTCCCAGCGGGGTACTGCGCCATCCTGAACAAGTACTGCAGCGACTGCGCCGTGTGTTGGGCCACGAAAAGCCCCAACCATTCCACAGCAGGCAAACCGGTGTATACGGCTATACCGGAGGCCCCTATGCGGTTCGTGGCCATGGATGTATTCGCCATGCCTGAGGTCACCGTGGAAGGAGAGACCTACGACTGTGTCATCCTGGCGGTGGATAGGCACAGCGGGTATATCGTGGCGGTCTTTGGCAAGAAGTCCAAGAAGAAGGACAAGGAGGACAAGCATGGAGTTGGTCTGCAGGCCAAGACCGTCGCCAACGCCATGATCAGGCATTGGCTGACGATTTTTGATTTTCCAGCTGTCATCTGCAGCGATCGGGGCAGTCAATTTGTGGGGACGTGGTTCAAGACGATGTGCAAGCACATGGGGATTCGGCACGCCAAGACCGTGGCGTACCACAGCCGGTCGAATGGCCGGGCTGAGGTGGCCGGGCGGCAGATGTTCGAAAAGTTCCGCCAGCTGCACATTGACGAACCGGGCCGGAATTGGTAGAATTCGCTGTGGAGAGTACTCCAGGCGTACCACGATCTTCCGGGGCCCACTGGACTGTCGCCCCATCGTATTCTGTTCCTACGGGATCGAGTGTCACACACTCTCCCGTGGTTGAACCATGGCAAAGTGGCCCGGGATGCGAGTGCTATGATGGCTGAGGCGGACGACACAGCGGCAAAGGTGTGTAAAGCACTTCAGGACGAGCATGAGAAGAGGGCCAAGTACTTCAAGCAGGGAAAAGTGCAGAAATATGCTCTCAGAGACACCGTATGGGTGGAGCGTCACCACAAGGATGTCCTGTCCAGGCATCGGCAGGCGTCTTGGTATGTGCCGGGGCTAATTGTACGGAAGGTCGTGCAGGATGTGTATGCGGTTGGTGTGGGGGATAACAAGATCCTGGACCGCGACCATATCCAGCTTTGTCCACGAGCACCAGACCCCAGGGGTGGTCCCGTCACCTTCGAGTTCACAGCCGGCGATGTGGACTCGGATGAGGAGGGTGAGGACGACGACTTCACCGCCGAGAGGATCCTGACGGACAAGCCAGACCCGGGGACGCCTGCGGGGAGGCTATAAAAAGTCCGTTGGAAGGGATTTGCTGCATCCAGGGATTCATGGGAGCCTCCGGCCAGTTTTGTGCCGAGGTATACCACGGTCTGGATGGACTATCTAAGGAAAAGGAACATTTCCTGGGATGTCAAGGACGTGTTGGTCCATTTGGTTGCTGCAGCAGCATCGTGATGGATCCACCTTGGCATTTTTGTTTGTTTTCCTGCTTGGGAGACGGGTGAGGGCGTTCATCCGGGGATTTTTTGGGTCTTGATTGGCCATATACCCCCTTCACTCAATCTCCACATATATATTTCATTGTGGTATACGTATTTAGGTCGACCGACGACGTTTCTGTATCTTTGATCCCCTTGGTCCATGTTGTAGATCAAGAGCTGACCGGATATGGCGTAGGGCACCGATTATGAGTGTCCTCACCCCTCCCTTGGGGCATGGGGGACGCCTACGACGTATGTGGGGCCTCCATGTGTCCTGGGGACATGGGGGGGTGGTTGGAGCCCATTGGGGTCCTCCCGTCCTCTCTTCAATGACTTCCGAGCGGATACAACGCTCTGAGAAGGGGGGTGATGCCGGTTCGGACCCTTGTGGCCATCTTTGGGTCACTTGGGGTGTGTATCTATGGGCCGGCAAGCCGCCATTGGCTGATATCATACTCTCGCATCCACCTGACCTAACCTGATGTGATAGTGTGATAGGCTTGGCCATTCCAGCTATGAGCGGCCATATTCAATACCGAGGCGCCGCCGGCTGAGATTTATATATCAGAATATCAGGAATCAACAGGGTTTTTTTTATCATAATGTTTCCGTAATTTTTCAGCTATCCGTTCTGATTGTCAATGTATCGGCCACTGTCAGTTGGCTCGCGATTTTGCGGTAACCGATTGGTTAACTGTTATTTCCAGATATTTTAGCGGAAACCCCGATGAAGGGTCAGATTTCATCAGTAAATGGTTCGTTGCTTCCGCAATTTCCATGTTATACACTCGCAAAATTAATCCAAATTTTTCTGACATTCAGAATCGGATTTTGGATTTCGAGGTCGCCGCACTTGATATGATGCATTTCGAGTGGTCCTACATTTGTCCCCGATCACGAATCAACCTTTTCTTTGTTGTCTCCTTCATTTTTCTTGGAGATATGGGCGAAACAAATTTGATTCGTGAGACCACTTTGAAAGGTCATATCTCCGGCTCACTGCGAGGAGTTACAGTTTTGAGATATGGGCTGGAATCGCCTTGATCGCAACGAGATTTGGGAAGCATCAAACGGCTTTGATGTGTACACATGCCCGGTGTAGCAAGGGATAGTGGTCAAGAGGGTAGAAAGTGATATATAACTCTTGGACCATACAACCGAACATTTTAATGCGACTTTCGAGTGTACTGCATGAGTGTTGGTGTTGCATAGAAACTTTTCTTTGGGTTCCTACGTACTTTTAACGTGAAGTTATGTCCATGCAGGGGCATGGCATACCATGGTGGGAGCCATTTTTCAGGGTATGTGTTATAGGTATGGTATGTGCGTTGCTATGCTCACGCCCATGTTATATATCTCCGCTTGTAGGAAGATATGTGGAGTCATACGTGGCAAGGGCTTCGCCCATGTCCTAATGGTGAGCTCCATAGTGCTAGACTATGTCTACCGCACATATAGTGCATGTGGGAAGGTTTACAGAGCGACCCACAAGCGCCACTATCAATTTTCCCATTTTCATGGTGCGTGTTGGGAGGAGGTTCGAAGGTGTCCCCATGCGTCCATGTGGGGATCCAAGTAGGGGGATTGTTTGCAAGTGGTCCCAAGCAATTGTGTTTTGAACCATATGTTGATACCATGGGTGAGCGAAGTTATATACTATTGTGATTACTTTGAATTTGGCAATATTTGCATGTTTTTGACCTCATTTTATGCTTATTTTGGTATTTTATGTGGTCAACTGGTCGGCTAACAGAAAAGTGCCTAGAGATCTGTGAACTATGGTATGTTGCTTATGTGGTGGCATATGCTTCGGTGTCGCACCTCACCTTTTGCCGGATCATGTGGTCACTTTGGCACGGCACACGAGGCCTCGGAAAATTAGGTCTCAAATTCGTGAGTTGACTTGTGAAGCATGGCATGTATATATCCGGAGGGGTTTGGGAGCCAATGCTGGAATATTCTTGGGCATGGAACTTTTGGTCTATATCACCCTTGTATATCACTTTCCGGCTTGACACATGCATGGAGCATTTGAATGTTTGCCGTATGAATTTTTGAGTATGTAATTGAATTTTGGGCACTATGGTGTGATTTGCCTAATTTTGCTATGTTGTGAGGTCATCTGCATGGGGCAATTCTCCAAGCCGGATCGACTCCAAGTCCAACCAAAGTTATTTCAGGGTAGGGCATGGTCCTGAGTGCCACTCTAGGCCATGACACGCCACCCCCCCTATTGGGCTAGGATTTAGAGGCTTGGGAGAGAACACATTTTTGGGGTTTGTGTAGTGACCTTTGACACATGGCATTTAGCCATCTTATTTGACTGGGTTCAGGGCATCATGTTGGCGAGTCAAGGGAAGGTCTTGAGTCCAGGGAATGAGGGGTCTATGGCTGTGATCGTGTATGTTTTCATCTTTCCCCAATTTTGCTTGATTTGTGTTCATATGCCAATTTCAGGGCTTCTTTTTCCATTGTTCTATTGCTGCAATTCTATGTACATGCCCAACGCCCGTGTCTCCGTGTGCACCGTGAGACGACCGGCGTGTTGAAAGCAGTTGTTGAGTGTCAACGCGGGACCTCAAACACCCTTGGAAGCCCTCAGTGTGGATTTTTTGGATTGGAGCTATTGTACTTGGGAGTTGGTTATTGCAAGGGATCAGGATTTGTGTGAAGGAGCCATATTTTACTATTTTTTGTGGGAAATTATGCAGGATAGGGCAAGATCATGCAGAACCTGGTGAGAAGCAAGACCATAGGAGTGACAGGAAATGGTGGAAGGGGTACAGCAGGGGCCCGTCCTGGTAGAGACCTTCTTTATGGCGAGCAATACCTGCAACCACGTAGTAACGTTCGACTGCCATCTCATCGGCAGTCATCTGTTCGAGTTTGTCTGCCTCCTATGGACTGGCAGCGTTCTCTAGGTCTATACGCTCAACCTCAGGGTCGCTGAGGCGCCACTCATCCCAGGACAAATCGTCAGAGAGTGATAGTGCCTCAACTGTTTAGGTGTATACAGCAGTTCACCACCTAGACGTGGACTGCACCTGACATGGATCCTGGATCCATCTATCCTGATGATACAATAGGGTCCAAAAAAAGGGTCCTGTAGGCAGTTACGTGGCCAGGAGGGTAGGCGTGAATGGTGAACCAAAACAAGGTCACCAACCTTGAAGCTGGCAGGTCGCCGTAGGCGGTTCTGTCGGCTCAGTTCACGGTCACGAACGTGTCTCAGATTAGTCCCAGCCTGGTTAGCCAGAGACTGCTTGTGTTCCAACCAATCTCCCACAGGCCTCTTGAAGTCCTCAGGAAAGGGGGTTTTGAAGAACCAAGCAGGTCGTCCTTCATGGAACAGTTCCTGGGGGCTGAAACCCGTAGAAGAGCTCCGCTTTGAGTTCATGGTCAGCACTGCCCAGGGCACTAGGTGTACCCAGTCCTTGGTACGCCCCTGTTTCATCAGGATTCTCAGGTTTTGCTCGACCACAGGGTTCTGTCTCTCACAGAGAGGGTTAGACGTGTGGGTATAGGGCACACCTGTGGTTACCTCCACGTTGAGGGCATTTAGCACTCATTTGTACCACCCAGTGTCACTGCGGATGCGTACATTTTCATCAGAGTGCACCTGCTTAGGTGCTCCATAGGGTTCGAACCATTGTTCGACCAACATTTTCACAGTCTGCTCACCTGTGATTTTCTTATTGCAAGGGAACACATGGGTGAACCGAGATAGGCCACAGGTGACCACTAGGCAACTATCATAGCCGCCGAAGCGTGGTAGGCCGTGGATGAAATCCATATAGAGAAGAGAGTTGGCACAAAAGGGTATGGGTAAGCTGGAAATCAGGCCCCTATCCCTACTGTCGCTCTGCTTGCTGGCATGACAGCCACAAGCATCCACAATGGTCTGCATACGAGACCTCAGTTCAGTCAGGGTTAGACTAGAGTAGAAACACTCATGGAAGAAGTCCACTGAGCGATGAGCGCCAGTGTGACCAGAACTGAGATGGGACCACTGTAGGCACCCATCCAGTCGTGCCTCAGGCACAACAATTTGGTCCTCGTAGATGAGGTACTGATTGTTTTTATACCACTGGTGCCTGTCAATGACACGGGGTTCGAGACCAGTGCTGAGGGTTTGGAGAATTTCTTTATACTCTGACTGATAGTCGGTTAGGCTCCAACCCTCCAGGATTCCAGCAGTGCGCATGGACAGGTCAAGTTGGACATCCATACGCTGGAAAGCCTCTTTGGCGAGCACCTCAGAGCTCTCACCTATAAGCGCATCGAAGTTATTGCGCGATATATAGTCAGACATTTCATTTTTTATACCGGGGATATGATGAACTGTCAGCCTGAACTGGCTCAGGTATGTCCACCACCGCTTTAGTTTTGCTTTCTCTGGTGGTGGGCCCTTCTGAAAAGACTTCACAGGTTCCTGGTCACATAGCCAGACAATAGGGTTAGATCCCAGGAGTCAGGATTGTGACGAAAGCACCAACATACCGGCCAGGAGTTCCTGGTCATAGGTGCTGTAATTGGAACGCGCTTGGTTTCATTTCCAATTCAGGTGTCCCAGTGGCACCAGCCGCCACTCACTGGAAGGATAGTCATGCTTCAAGTGGAGCCGGTTCGGACCCCCGTGGCCATCTTTGGGTCACTTGGGGTGTGTATCTATGGGCCGGCAAGCCGCCATTGGCTGATATCATACTCTCCCATCCACCTGACCTAACCTGATGTGATAGTGTGATAGGCTTGGCCATTCCAGCTATGAGCGGCCATATTCAATACCGAGGCGCGGCCGGCTGAGATTTATATATCAAAATATCAGGAATTAACAGGGTTTTTTTATCATAATGTTTTAGTAATTTATCAGCTATCCGTTCTGATTGTCAATGTATGGGTGACTGGCAGTTGGCTCGCGATTTTGCGGTAACCGATTGGTTAACGGTTATTTCCAGATATTTTAGCGGAAACCCCGATGAAGGGTCAGATTTCATCAGTAAATGGTTCGTTGCTTCCGCAATTTCCATGTTATACACTCGCAAAATTAATCCGATGTTTTTCAGACATTCAGAATCGGATTTTGGATTTCGAGGTCGCTGCACTGGATATGGTGAATTTGGAGTGGTTCTACATTTGTCCCCAATCACGAATCAACCTTCCTTTTGCTTTCTCCTTCATTTTTCTTGGAGATATAGGCGAAACAAAATTGATTCGTGAGACCACTTTGAAAAATCATATCTCCGGCTCACTGCGAGGAATTTCAATATTTGAGATATGGGCTGGAATCGCCTTGGTCTCAACTTCATTGGGGGAGCATCAAACGTCTTTGATGTGTACACATGCCCGGTGTAGCAACGGAAAATGGTCAAGAGGGTAGAAATCGACTTCTAACTCTTGGACCATGCAACCGAATATTTTAATGCGGCTTTTGAGTGTATCGCATGAGTGTTGGTGTTGCATAGAAACTTTCCTTGGGTTCCTACGTATTTTTAACTTGAAGTTATGGCCATGGAGGGTCATGACATACCATGGTGGGAGCCATTTTTGAGGGTATGTGTTATATGTATGGTATGTGCGTTGCTATGCTCACGCCCATATTATATATCTCCGTTTGTAGGAAGATACATGGAGTCACACGTGGCAAAGGCTTTGCCCATGTCCTAATGGTGTGCTCCATAGCGCTAGACTAAGTCTACCGCACATATAGTGCATGTGGGAAGACTTACGGAGCGACCCACAAGCGCCACTATCAATTTTCCCATTTTCATGATGCGTGTTGTGAGGAGGTTCGAAGATGCTCCTGTGCGTCCATGTGGGGATCCAAGTAGGGGGATTGTTTGCAAATGGTCTCAAGCAATTGTGTTTTGAACCATATGTTGATACCATGGGTGAGCGAAGTTATATACTATTGTGATTATCTTGAATTTAGCAACATTTGCATGTTTTTGACCTCATTTTATGCTCACTTTTGTATTTTATGTGCTCAACTGGTCGGCTAACAGTAAAGTGCTCGGGAACTATGGTATGTTGCTTATGTGTTGGCATATGCTTCGGTGTTGCACCTCACCATATGCCGGATCACGTGGTCACTTTGGCGTGGCACACGAAGCCTCACAAAATTAGGTCTCAAATTCGTGAGTTGACTTGTGAAGCATGGGCAGTATATATCCGGAGGGGTTTGGGGGCCAATGTTGGGATATTCTTGGGCATGGAACTTTTGGTCTATATCACCCTTGTATATTACGTTGCGGTTTGACACATGCGTGGAGCATTTGAATGTTTGCCGTATGCATTTTTGAGTGTATAATTGAATTTTGGGCACTATGGTGTGATTTGCCTAATTTTGCTATGTTGTGAGGTCATCTTCATGGGGCAATTCTCCAAGCCCAATCGACTCCAGGTCCAACCAAATTCATGTCAGGGTAGGGCATGGTCCTGAGTGCCACTCTAGGCCATGATACGCCACCTCCCCCATTGGGCTAGGATTTAGAGGCTTGGGAGTGAACACATTTTTGGGGTTTGTGTAGTGACTTTTGACACATGGCATTTAGCCATCTTATTTGACTTGGTTCAGGGCATCATGTTGGCGAGTCAAGGGAAGGTCGTGAGTCCAGGGAATGAGGGGTCTATGGCTGTGATCGTGTATGTTTTCATCTTTCCCCAATTTTGCTTGATTTGTGTTCATATGCCAATTTCAGGGCTTCTTCTTTATTGATTTTGGTGCAATTCTATGTACATGCCCAGCGCCCGTGTCTTCGTGTGCACCGTGAGACGACCGGCGTGTTGAAAGCAGTTGTTGAGTGTCAACGCGGGACCTCAAACACCCTTGGAAGCCCTCAGTGTGGATTATTTGGATTGGAGCTATTGTACCTGGGAGTTGGTTATTGCCAGGGATCAGGATTTGTGTGAAGGAGCCATATTGTACTATTTTGTGGGGGAAATTTTGCAGGATAGGGCAAGATCATGCAGAACCTGGTGAGAAGCAAGACCATAGGAGTGACAGGAAATGGTGGAAGGGGTGCAGCAGGGGCCGGTCCTGGTAGGGACCTTCTTTATGGTAGCAGAGGATTACCTGCCCCCTACCGCCGCACCGGGCACTTGGGCCCTCATGAGCCCTGTTCAAGGACGCCCCGGGTGCAGATCGTGGAGTTTGTGGAGTCGACGCCGGACTTGGAAGCCCGAGAAGAGCGAAGATGCTCAGGACGGAGAGACCTTGTAGGACATGGGCTAGACATGGAGGACCTGGCCTCCATGTGTGAAAGGCAATGCCGCAAGGCTTGCAATCTCCGCTCCGCTGCGGAGGAGTTGGAGGAAACTGGCAGCAACGGCAGGGCCCGGCGTTACCAGAAGCGCGGGTCCCCAAAACACGCGGCGGAAGCCAGGGCAATGGAGATGGATCCCAGCCCGGTCAGGCTGTGGTCAGCTGCATATTTCGAGGGGCATTCCGATGGCAATCGGACCGCTTTCCCTTCGGAGTCGGAGGAGATGGCCAGACCGCCCACAAGGGCGCACACGGCCCCCAAACCCAGCCTGGAGCATGACGCCGAGGTGTTGGAGAGGCCTACCAGAGCCAGAACGGCGCCTGTGGCCCGGCACACGGAGCCAAAGCGGGATAACATGGGCGACACACCCATGGCGGAGGAGTCCGAGGAGCCGGGAACCGTGGGATGCGCCCGATCAGGTGGAAGGCACGTTGAGTGCCACTGCGAGCACGTATCCTTCCTCATCGGCAAGTACCCAAAGATGGGCATGGACGCCATCGTGCAGCACCTCGACCGCCTGGACAACCAGAAGGACGGCCTAGAGGAGGACATCGCTGGGATCCTGGATGACCAGTCGGAAGCGGAGAGGGACATGGCGGAGCTGCGAGCGGAGCAGGACCGGTACCGGGAGAAGCTGGATATGGCCCTGCAGAAGCAGCAGCGAGTGGTGGACAGCCTCCTCCACCTGGTGGAGGACATGTCGGGACGCCTGAAAAGGCTAGAGGAGTTACAACCCCTCGCCTCGGGTCTGGAGCTCCTGGCAAGGCCGGCAACAGCAGAGCTGGTGGAGCGGGCTAAGACCCTCAGGAGCGCCATGGAGAAACCCATGGGCGGCCCTGCACAGGCACCTTTCACGCCTCCGCGTGTTAACCCGGGTGCGCTGCCGTTTGTTCCCATGTTCAGCGAATCCATAATGCTCGGGGAGCATACGGCACCGGCTGGGTCCATGCGGGAAGAGCACGCAACCACGGACCTGAGGAGCCTGACGGTACAGATGTCCCATGCCGCCCAGGATCCACCGACCGCTATGACTGCCCATGCAGTTTATGCGGAAGAGGAGATCCAGACCATGCAGGGGCGAACCATGGGAAGGGCCGACGGACATGGTCGAGGCCATCTGCCAGGCGGAAGCTTGTGGGTGAAGGACCCCACTACGGGGATATGGACAGCCGCTGGAGCAAGTCCTTCCCGCATTCCAAACTCCATGGGTTCAGGCCCAACTGGACCGCACTCCATGGAGGAGAGGGATGTACGGGGAGTGTATTCACATCCCCCGGCTGCAGGTGGTATCCGTTTCGGTGGAGTGGTGACTGCGGACGTCCGAGACGCCATCAGGATTGACGCCCTCAGGGGAATCAAAATCACCTACTACGATGGCAACCCCTCCAACCTGGATGACTTCATCCTGGATTGGGAGGACTTCGCGGAGGAGGTCATCGGCGAGATGAAGGGAGCGCCAAGGGACAAGTGGGTATTTCGGACATTCCCACACAGGCTGGCGCAGGACCTGAAGGAGGAGCTCAGGGATCAGATCCGCGAGGGATTGATCCAGACGGAGCAGGCCTGCCTCCAGTGGCTGGAGGACGAGGAGCGAGTGGACGCCCCCAACCAGAGGTTGGAGGATTTGTGGTCCATTCCGCTGCCGCTGGAGCGCGGGGAGTTGCGAGTCCGGGAATGGAATCGGTACATCCGCAAGTACCGAAGAAGCCTCAAGCTGGTGGAGGACTGGAATGAGGCCAGCGAGATCCACCACCTGCTGAAGGACGTCGTCCCCGGCCACTGGAAGAAGAGGGTGGAGGACGAGGAGAAGAAGAGAGCAAAGAAGCGCGTGGCCGTACGGATCATGGCATCGGGGGACACCCACGCCGGAATAATTGAGTTTTTCTGGCGAAACCTCCGCAAGCCGAGCCGAATGTTGGGGTTGAAGAACGCCGTCTACGTGGAGGTATTCGGCGACACCATGGGCCAGAGGCTGACGCGCCCGAACAAAGCGGAGTGGAGGCGCGGAGAGCCGCTGAGGATGCAGGTCATTTTCACCTGCATGAGCCTGGACGAGATGGTGAAGTACATCACGGTGGAGCTGAAGCTCAACGCCAAAAACGAGGCCCAGGTGCAGGAACGACAGGGCCATGGACATCGAGGTCATCGGGAAGATCGCCAACACCGAGAGGTCAAGGAGGACACGGTCCGCACCGCGAAGGAAGGGAGTGGAAGCGGCCAAGATCTCTGGACCCCGACCACCTGAGAGGATCATGAAGAAGCCCACTTCTTCGCGTTCGTAGCGCAGGATATGAAGGAGCATGGGCAGGACAGGTCCAGGTGGAACCGCCTGGAGCCAAAATGAAACAAGAACCGCAAGGATCTGCGGAGGATCGGGAACCCGCCGCTCTCGTTCCGCAAGTACAGATCGCAGCACGACGGTTGCTGGGTCTGCTACGGCAAGGGGAACAACCATGCACATGACCACTGGCATTGCAAGGTATATGAGGCTGACAAGAAGGCCTACTTTGCCGCCCATCCCGACAAGAAGCCCAAGGAGCAACGAATTGCCGATTGGAAGGCAAAGGGCGGAGACGGTGGAAAAGGCCAAGGAAAAGGCCAAGGGAAAGGCGGAGGAAAAGGCTATGGTGGAGGACAAGGCCCAGACCGACGCGTGAGGTAGATCGAGGAGGTTGCTGAGGACATGTTGAGGACGTTGGAGGAACTCAAAGCCCAGCAACGTGCTGGCCAAAGTCTGGGCGGATCGCAGCAGGAGGGAGCTGCGGCAGGCCACGTCTAGAGGAGCCCCCACGGGAGTGGGACCCCGGAGGTCTCTCCTCCGAAAATCAGTGGAATCCTAGAGAAATCGAAGGCACATCGGGTGCCGAAGAAGGCTCCAGAAGAGCCAAAACCACTGAGTTTGTCACTCCCAACCCCTGGAGCGCCCTGCCAAGGGAAGTGTATGTGGGCAAGGGACGTGGCAAGAAAGAAGGAGCGACCAAGGAGAGCCCCGTGGACGGGCAGGACCAGCCCAGGATCTACACCATCCGTGACCATACCCTCGAAGTCCTGATGCACCCGGATGTGCTAGAGTTGCATGCCGTGAGAGTCGTCCATACACCGCAGGGTGACGAGCGGCAGTTGCACTTGAAGGTGCGTGTACGGTGCGGACAAGAGGAGTTGGTGGCGGATGTTTTGGTGGATACGAAGGCCCAGGTGAGCCTGGTCCGGAGAGGGTTGTTCAAGGAGGAATCCCTGCAGCCCAGCCGTAGACCGGTACGCCTGAAGGTGGCCAATGGAGAGATTATGGGTTGTGGCACCCATGAGGCCACTATCAGTATGGAATTCTGGGAGCATGAGCGCTTGACCCGCCCTGATTTGGCGAAGAGAAGCACTCTATCCGGGAACTTCTATGTGGCCGACATTACAGATTGGGATATGATCATGGGGTATGACTTCATGGTGGGAAACGCCATTGGAGCCCTTCCCCATCGTGCAACGCTGGTCCGGGAGGATGATGAATGCCTTACATGGCTGTCGACGGACTATGCATGCGAATCATCGCAATGGAATGCTGAGGAAGAGGATCGGATTGTCCAAGCGGTGCAAGCTGTGGGTGCCAAGTCCAGAGGAGACCGCGGAGTTCAGCTCACGGAGTATGGAATGGCGCTGCAGGTGTATGCCAGGATGATTCAGACGCTGGGAGCCGAAGAGCCCGAGACGGACGTCTTCGCTTCCCGGGATGCCCCACTTTTGAGGAAGTGTAGGCGGCATTGGCATCGAGGAGACTCAGCCTGGCACAGGCATTGGGGTTTGAAGGAGTGGGGGCCGATGTATTGGCATGGCTCCCTGGAAAATATCAGACGTACGGTGGAGAAGATCGTCGCGGATAGGGCGAAGGGGATCCTGGTCATGACCGGCATAGGATCCCCCCCATGTCCGCTGGAAAGTCTCAAGTCGACGCTGGATTCCATCACCCTGAACGAGATGTCATTCGGGCCAGAGGAGGAGTTGTTCATCGACGCCAAGGGTTTATCAATGCCCTCCCCGGGTCAAGCGTGGGGTACCAAGGCTTCCCTGGTGGATAGGGCGCAAGCACAGCCCACGGGTGATGAATCATTCATCCGTAGGGTTGAGGCGGTGCCCATGCGCGTCATGTTTGAGCCCAAGGAAGGGAGGGATCAGCCAATTGATGGCATTGACGTCCTGTCCCACGCGGAGATCGACCACGTCATCAACTACATGCGGATGGGGATGCACGACCGTGTGGCAGCCAAGAAGGTGCGGGACATGGTCACATCTCCGCATCGGTGGGATGACAAGATGTTGGTCACCGGCAAGTACGAGAAGGATGAGTACGTGGCAAGGGTCATGGATCATATCGCGGACCAATATGATGGTCCGGTTGCGTTGGACCCGCCGACGTGGGATTTTCCAAGAATGGGGGCCGGTAGCGACAAAAACGATGCAGCAAATTTCCGAAGATTATCGGTGGGAAGCGCGCCCCACGACAATGAAGACGGCATATCGAACGAGGTTTGAGGTTTGAGGTTTGATTTTGCGGGTACTAGACGCCTTTCGGCCCCGGGGGGCCACCTGGTCGGGCCAGGTGATATCCTCCCCACCGGGTCCTAGTGGGGGGCCCTCCAAGACGCACCTCCTGCCTGGTGGCGGAGTCCCCCGGGTTCACAGAGCTCGGAGCCCCGTCCTTCCCTGGCGTCCCCGTTTCGCCACTCCCCGGTCAGTGCATCAATTCGCAGCCGTGGCTGCGGGCGCTTACCCACTGCGCCGCCCCCCTAATGCGTGGTCGCCCGGGGCCGTGCTACTGGCTTGTTGCCAGTGGGACCCCCTTGGGCTGGCGCGGAGGCTGCCTAGCCTAGGGGTTGGGGCGTGGCGCTGTGCGCCACTACTGCCTTGGCGGGTGCAGTGCCCCGTCTGTGTGTGCGTGGCGCTCGCGGCCGGTTCGGGGGGTTCGGGCCGGTACCTGGCGTCGTGTCTCTTTCGTTTCCCCCTCCCCGCGCCGCGTGTTCCGCGCTGCGTGTGGCGGGCCGTCCTGTCCGGGTGCCCCTTACCCTCGCTCGCTGGTACGCCATTCCACGCGGTCTGTGCGTTCCGCGCGCTCGGTCCGGTTGCCCTTCCGGTAGTCCCCGCGTGTCCCTTTCGTGTGTGTGCGCTCGCGCTCTCGCGGAGTCCGCTCCCCCCCCCGCTGGGGGGTGTGGCGTGCGCATCTCGCGTGGTCCCGGCACTGGGCGCTGGTAGGGCCGTTCCACGTGGTCCGTGCCCCTCCGCGTGTCCTGCCCCGGTCCCTTGCTCCGTCTGGCGTGTTTCGGGGGGGGCGGTCCGGTCCCGGTTCCCCCCTACTTGGCTTGGGGTTGTGGGGGTGGCGGCAGGGCGTCCCCGGGGGGGGTGCCTTCTACCGTTGCGTGGGGCGTCTGGGGTCATGCGCTCCCCCTCCCCCGACTGCCCGTCCACTGGGCGGGCTGTTGGGGTCCGCGATCCACGTGTTGTGGGCGCGGGCGTGCGGGTGTGGGGGCCCTGCTCTCTCCCTGTGGGGGCTGCGCGCCGCGGGGCGGGTCTGTGGCGTTCATACGCTCGGGGGCGGGCTGGGGGGGGGGGGGGGGCGTGCGCCGTACCCCCCGGTTGTGCGGCCGGGGCGGGGCCTGTAGGGCGGCAGGTCGCTCTGCCTCATTCCGTCCCTCTGCCTTCCCTGGGTAGGCAACAAAGCGGGCGTCAGTGGCGTTGTGCTGTTCATGGGGGGCGTGGCCCCCCATACCACTCCGGTTCGTGCTCAGGCGTGGGCTCGCTGGTTCTTCGCGGCCCCCATGGGAGCCGGCGGCTGGGGCGGGGGGGCGGGTCGCACTCCGGCTCCCCTCTCGGGAGGGGGGGGACCATCCCCCCTGCCTTGGGGGGTGGGGGCCGGGGCCCCCGCGGCTGGCGGGCCGGTGGGGGGGCGGGGGGGGGGGGGTGTCGCGCCGCGGCCTCCCTGCTCTCCGTCCGGGCGGCGGCCTGCGGTACTCCATCCTGGCCCTCTCCGTGTCGCCGGCGCGTTCCCTTCCGGCGTTCGCGTGCGGTCGGGGCTGAAGTGTCGCCCCGGGGTGGGGGGGGGGTGAGGGGCGGCCCGTGGACCGCTCCCCCGGGGGCCACAGCAGACCTGAACCCCCCCTCTGTCATCCCGGAGTGGGCTGTGGTTACGGGAGGGTCATGTGGGGCGCGGCCTCCTTCCTGTTCCGTTGTGCGCGTTGCTCCGGCACGCCGGTGTGGGTTCGCGGGAGCAGGTCCAGACGCCGTTCCCCTTACCGCGTCGCCGTCCCTTCTGGGGGGGGGGGCGCCTCCCCGGCTCTGGGGGGGCAGAGGGCCGCGCATGTGGCTCCCCAGCTGGGGTGGGTGCGGGGGGGGGGGGGGGTGGGGGGGCCGCCCCTCCGCCCGCTCTCGGGCCTGTGTGGGAGGGGGGGGGGAGTGGGGGTGTAGGTGTAGGTGTAGCGGGACCTGACGATATAGGCTCTTCTTTGAAGCCGCACGCCCCGACGGTTGGCGGGAGGTCTCAGTCTAGCACTAGAGAGGCCCCTCACCCAAGGGCCCCTCCACGCGCTGTGTTTCTTGCCGGCTGTTTCGCTCTTTGTCGCGCCGCTCGCTGCACCCCGCGCACTACATGCTCGTGCCTCGCAACTTGGTGCCACCACTTAGTGGGCTTTGTACCACCACTTGGTGGGCTTTGTGCCACCACGCGGTGGACTTTGTGCCACCACTTGGTGGGCTTTGTGACACCACGCGGTGGGCTTTGTGCCACCACACGGTGGACTTTGTGCCACCACTTGGTGGGCTTTGTGCCACCACGCGGTGGGCTTTGTGCCACCACGCGGTGGACTTTGTGCCACCACTTGGTGGGCTTTGTGCCACCACGCGGTGGGCTTTGTGCCACCACGCGGTGGACTTTGTGCCACCACGCGGTGGGCTTTGTGCTTCCTTGCGGTGGGCCGCGTGCCACCACATGGTGGACTCGGTGCTTCCACGCGCTGGGCTTTGTGCCACCACGTGGTGGGCTCGCTGGGTGCTGCAGGCAACCCCCGCCCAGTTACCAAACTAGGGGTGTCGAGGGTGCAGCACCAGCAGCACGTCAGGTGCAGCCGTTGTGCAGCAGCTGCTGCTTCCCCTTTCATGCTGCTGCACATGTTGTGTAGCTCACTGCAGCCAACCCCCGCCCCGTTACCAATCTAGGGGCTATGGGGGTGCTGCGTCAGCAGCACGTCAAGGGCAGCCCTCACGCTGCAGCACCTGCAGCCCTTCATGCTGCAGTACGCGTGCTGCAGCTGTCTGCAGCCAAACCCAGCTCGGTTATCTTTGCAGGGGCTGCAGGGTTGCTGCACCTGCAACACTTCCGGTGTGCTGCGGCTGCTGCAGCCACTTTCTTGCTGTAGTTAGTGGGCCGCAGCTCAGTGCAGCTGACCCCCGCCCCGTTACCAATGCAGGAGCTATGGGGGAAGCTGCATCGGCAGCACTTCAGCTGCCGCCCGAGTGTTGCAGCAGCTGTGGCTCGTTGGGTGCTGCAGCGTGTGTTGCAGCTCACTGCAGCCAACCCCCGCCCCGTTACCAATCTAGGGGCTATGGGGTGCTGGATCAGCAACGCACCAGGTGCAGCCCTCATGTTGCAGCAGCTGCAGCTCTTCACGCTGCAGTCCATGTGCTGTCCATGTGCTGCATCTGACCGCAGCCAACCCCCCCGGTAGCAATCCAGCGGCTGTGGGGGTGCTGCTGCAGCACCACGTCAGGTGTGCTGCAGCTGCTGCAGCCACTGTCGTGCTGCAGTTCGTGGGCTGCAGCTGACCGCAGCCAACCCCCGCCCCGTTACCAATGCAGGAGCTATGGGGGTGCTGTGTCAGCGGCACTTCAGCTGCCGCCCTCGTGTGGCACCCGTACCTGTCATGGGCTCTGGCTGCGTCGTTGTTCACGTGCACGGCGCGGGGCTTGCTCGTAGCGTGCACTGCTCGGGGTGTGGGCGCTGGCGCGCTGCTCTGTTGGTGTGTACCCACCCCAGGTGCCGGTCGCTCCGCGTGTTTGAGGAGGACCGTGCGTGGAGGACGTCCTCCAGTCCTGGGATGAGCTGGCTCAGCGCTGGACGTCCAGCCGATGGTTACGGCGCTAGCTCCCCACCATGTTGGCATGGTGCCCGAGGCCGCGGGGTATGGGGCCGCCTGCCTCAGGGGGGCCACTTGGGGCTCGCTCTGCGCGTTGCCTCTTGCTGCCGGTGTGTGTTTGTGTGGCCTCCCTAGCCTGTTTGATGTGGGCTGTCGCGGGTCTTGGCGCAACGTCGGTGAGACGCGCTCAGAGTCCTCGCACAGGGAGGGCGGCCAAATTAGGCCTCATCCACAGGGCTGAGCCCGCCCGTGGGGTGGGTGGACCTTGTTCGCCGCGACAAGGGTGTGGCTCCGGGTGGGGGAGTGGGGGGGGCCCTTTGGTCCCCTGGCGACGCCTCCTGACGGCCGGGGGGGAGGGGGGGGGGCGGCATGGCAGTCCTGGCCCCGGGGGCCCGCGGTCGGCTGGGGGGTCGCGCCCTTCTCCCGCCCCCCTCTACCTAGAGCCGGATCCTCGTGCAGGCCCTCGCTGGGGCCCCTCATCCCCCGGCCGTTGTCGCGCGGCGCTCGCCGGCCGGGGGTCGCCGTGAGGGTTAGCGGTCAGTGGTTAGCGGGCTGCAGGGCAGCAGGTTCCCCCCCGCGCTCGTTGTCTCCGCACTCCCTCCCGCGGGAGGTGGCACGCCCTCTTGCGTCGTGCCGTACCGTGGGGGGGCGTGGGTCGGGGGGCCCAGCCCCCCCCCCCACTCTCTCGTATTCGCCGTCTGGGCCATCACCTGCGCCGCCGCTTGTGTGGGGGCTGGGGCTGTGGCGGCGGCGGGTTGTGCCGGTGGTAGCGCCAGTGGGCGAGGGCGCTGCGCAAAGCCCGGGGGAGCCAGTTGTTGGCGTCCGCATCCGTGATGCGGAGCACCGCTCCCCCTTCCAGGAAGGCTGGCCACGTCGGCTCCCTGTCGGGCCACGCCGCCCGGATCACTGACCTGAGGACCCTCTCATGGTTCTCTGGGGCTGCCCAGCCCCTGGGGGGTACCTCCCGGTTTCCTCCGTCTCTCCGGAGGAGCACGGCATTGAAGGGCCGGTTCCTCGACCTCCTGGAGGTCCCCTGGTTGGCCCAGCACAACCACCCGTACACCTCCCCCACCAGGAGGAGGGTCTCCTCCCCGAGAGGGTCCGGGACCGCGCCCCAGTCCCGGTCCCATGGCCGGCCCTCCTCTGCCCCCCGTGCCGGCCCCCCTCGCTGCCCCTGCGCCTGCGGCGCCGATGCCGCGCCCCGTCCCCCCTCCGCCGAGGCCATCCGCGCCGGCTCTGTCCTTGGCGCGGGGGGGGGTGGCTGGTGCCGGTGTCGTGGGGGTTGGAGGGGGACGAGCTCGCCGGCGTCAGGGTCGATGTTGTGGAGGCGGTGGTGGTGGTGGTGGTGGTGGTGGTGGGTGTGGTGTGCCGGCATCTGTTGGATGCCGGGGGGGATGCACCTCACCGGCTGCACGTCCGGCTGCGGGGGTGCCCCGCCCTCTGCCCCCCTCCCTTCGTCCCGTACCCCCCCCTTGGCTCCCATGCCCCGTCCCGCCTGTCCATTGGGGCCCGCGGCGCCCTTGCCCTTGCCCTTGGGCCCCGTTCCAGCCCCCTGCCCTTGTCGCGGGTCCCGCCTCCCGTCCCCCACGCCCTGGCCCGCCCGCTCTCCCACCTCCCCTCGCCCTGCCCCCTGCACCTGGGCTCCCTGCCCGTGCCCCTGCGCGCCCTTCCCGTGCCCTGGCCACTTCCCGGCCCCCTGCCCCGAGTCGCGCCGTCCGCTGCCTGCGCTCTGCTCCCCCCCGCTGCTGCGCCCTTCCTGAACCACTCGCCGGGCGTCCCGCTGCCTTTGCAGCTGCGGCAGCGTGACGCCCGGCGGCGAGCGCTCGCGCGCCGGGCGGCGGACGTGCCGCTCCCGCCCCGGGGGGAAGGGCTTGGGGGGGAACGGCTTGGGGGGGCTGGTGTGGGTGTGGGTGGGGTTGGCGTGGGCGCGGTACTTCGCGCTCTCCCTGCCCACTGCTGCTGCTGCGGCGGCCGCCGGCGAGGCGTCCGTGGCCCGTGCGGGGTTCTTCCCTCGCTTGCGCGGCGTGCTGGGGGTCGCGGCGTGGCCGGCTGAGGCGGTGTCGCGGCCCGCCGGGGTCGCGGCCGCAGCCCCTCCCGCGCCCTCCTCGCTCTCCTTCGCTGCTGTGGCGGCCGCCCACGAGGCGCCCGTGGCCCTTGCGGGGTCCGCCCCCTGCTTTCGCGGCGTGCTGGGGGCCGCGGCGTGGTCAGCCGAGGCGGTGGTGCGGCCCGCCGGGGCCGCGATCGCAACCCCTCGCGCGCCCTCCTCGTTCTCCTCTGCTGCCGCGGCTGCCGCCGGCGAGGCGCCCGTGGCCCGTGCGGGGTCCGTCCCCCGCGTTCGCGGGGTGCTGGGGGTCGCGGCGTGGCCGGCCGAGGCGGTGTCGCGGCCCGCCGGGGTCGCGGCCGCAGCCTCTCGCGCGCCCTCCTCGCTTTCCTTCGCTGCTGTGGCGGCCGCCGACGAGGCGCCCGTGGCCCGTGCGGGTTCCGCCCCCCGCTTTCGCGGCGTGCTGGGGGCCGCGGCGTGGTCGGCCGAGGCGGTGGTGCGGCCCGCCGCGGCCGCGGTCGCAATCCCTCGCGCGCCCTTCTTGCTCTCTTCTGCGGCTGCGGCAGCCCTCGGCGATGCGCCCGGTTCCTGCGCCGGGGCTGCCCCCCGTGTCGGCGGCGTGCCGGGGGCCGCGGTCGGGGCCGCGGTGTGGCTCGCTGCGGCTGCGGTCTCCGCTTCCTGCGCGTCTGGGGCCCCCTCTAGGGGCGGGGCGGCGGGGCTGGCTGCTTGGGCGGCGGAGGCGGTCATCTCGGCTGGCTCAGGCTGCCGGGTCGGCGGCAGCGGCTTGACCAGCACCGCTGCCTCCGCCAGCCTCCGCTCCTCGCGCTCCGCGAGGGTCTCCCCCGTTCACTCTGGGGAAGAGACGGGGGAGCGGGGCCGGGACCGGCGGTGGTGGCGGTCGTCCCGCTGGGGGGACCCATCGGAGTCTGCCATCACTCTTACCCTGGTAGGCATGCGTGGTGGCAGGCGCGCCCTTCCCACTACCTCCTGGTGCATCAGTGCCGTGCCGTGTGCAGTGCCGTGTGGTGCTCTGCGGGGAGGGGGGGGGAGGGGGTGGGGGGCCGGCTGTGGCGTCAGCCCCGCACTGCCGGGGACCTGCGGCCATCCACCGGCACTGGGAGGGGAGGCGGGGGAGCCACGCGGCCAACGCGTCGCGCCATAGCTCCCAGTCTGGAGCGGGGCCCAGCGCCCTGGGCCCTCGGGGGTCGTCGAGCGGTGTCGGGGGCAGCCGCACCAGGTGGACCCCCGTAACGGCGGTGACCTCCTGTGTTCGCAGGAAGGTGTGTACTCCGTCCCGCGCCGCGGGCGCCGGAAGGGGAGGGCGGGGTACGGGTTTTGCCCCATAGAGGTCGGTGGGGGTGATCCCCAGGATCCGCCCCGGGTCCCCGCGGGTCGCGACGACGAGGAGGAGCAGGGGGGTGCCAGGGCACTCTTGCCAGAGGACCTGCCCCCTGTGGTGGGCACCCCTGGTTCTGGAGAGGGGGGGGGACAGGTCTGGGTTAGCCCAGCCGCGGGGCGCGTGCGTCGCCGGCGGGAGGGCGGGGCACCAAGTGGGCTCCCTGGGGAACGCCTCGCAGACGACGGCGTACGGGGGGGTAGGCCTGGTGCCGTTGTACACCGGATTGGTCGGCCGGGGGCGGGCGGACGCCTCGTCCGCGCCTTCCACGAACACCGTGACCTCGTCCACCTCCAGGTCCTCGTCTGGCGGGTGTAGAAGGTGGAGCGCCGCATCCAGCACGGACACTCCTCCCGGGTACGTGGCCCGCGCCTGGTTCAGGTACGGGGCCGCGTCCCCGGGGTAGCGCGTCCTGAGGGCGTGCAGCAGGGCTGGGGCGCTGCTGCGGAGGGACATGGCAGACCCTGCTCCCGTCAGCCGCAGGGTGTCCCCCATGGACAGGGGCCGGCCCGACTGATTGGACTCGCGCCACTCCATCCAGTGCCCGTAGAGGGCCGCCTCCGGGCTGATGAGCCCCGGCTGGACGGCGTTCACGATCCGGTGCATTGCCGGGAGCAGCGTAGGGGCCCCCGCTCCGTTCAGGGCGCGGACGACCAGGAGGGCGGTCTCGTTGAGGAGAGCCCTCGCACTGCCCTCCAGGTCACACCGTGCGGCAGCGTGCGTTTCGTGTGCCTCCGCCACCGCGTCCGCCACCAGGCCCTGGACGGCCGCCTCCTGCGCTCTGCGGCGGGCCCTGGTGTGTCCCGGCCCATCCCCCCGTCCGCGTGGCATGGTGCTGCGGGCTCTGCAAAGGGCGGCGGCGGGTGGGGGTTAGGGTGCGAACACGTGCGACAGGTGCGCAACGGATGTGGGGTCCCGCAGGTGCACGTGGATCCACAGCAGGGCAGCGCCCGCGGGGCCCGCTTGTTCGTGCGAGGGGGTGTGTGCCCCCTCGATGCGCCGGCGCAGGGCCTCCTCCTCTGTGCGCCTGCGCGGGCCTGCGGGAGGTTCGGGCCAGGGGCACGCGGCTACCTGGGCGCACCGCGCGCACCTGTTGGCGCCTGTCGACGCTGCGGAGGACACCGTGTCACATTCCCCGCAGAGTCGGCAGGTGTGTGGGAGGTGGGAGGGCGGCGACCAAGGGTCGAGATGGCGGAGCCAGAGGTCGTCCCACCTCTGTCGGAGGGGGTCCCGGATCTCCAGCAGGCGGGCGCGGACGCGGCGCCGGTAGTCCTTGCCAAGCGTCTTCCGCTGGACCTCCTGCCACGTGTCGTCAGGGAGGATCCCGTGGTCCTGGAAGGCGGCGATGAGGTCGTCCCACGCCGGGCGGGGGTGCCCCTGGGGGGGGCTCGCCATGTACACGTGGCGCCTGGTGAGGTGGGGCGTCAGCGCATCCCATCGGCACCCGTTCGCGGTGTCTCGGTGGAGGAGGGCCAGCAGGGTGGCGTCCGCGACTGCCTCCCACCCCACTCGCAGCCCTTCGCAGCTGTCTAGCTCCTGGCGCAGCGCGGCTGCAATGCCGGTGGGGAGCATGAGGAGCAAGGGCCCCTGGGTGTCGCCCAGCTGGGACAGGGCGTCGTCGTATGCTGGCCCCCCAGCTTTGAAGTGCGCCACGGTGAGTTGGGCGGCCCCGTCCTCTGGGGGGTGCCACCGGACGGTGGCCGCAGCGTGTCCCCGCGTGCGTATCTCCGTAGCCCGGAGTACGTTGGCGGCGTGAAGGACGATGCGGGGCGGGAAGGGTGTCCTGACGAGTGAGGACACGTCCCCAGTCCATCCTGTTCGCGGCCCCGGGGCCGCCCGCAGCCATTCCCCCGTCGCCGCGTCCCACGGGTGGTCAGGCCCCCCCTGCGGATCATGGTGGGTCTCGGCCGGGTGTCCGGCCCCCATCCGTGGAGCGGGATGGCGGCGTATCGTTGCGCAGGGGTCTCTGGGGCGCGCGTGGCGGCGCACCACCGGCTCCACTCGCGCGCCCACTCCTCACCCACGATGTGCGCCTCCCACGCGGTCATGGAGCCGCGCCCGATGATCCACGGTGGGAAGAGGGCGTCTTGTAGGTGCCTCGAGAACCCCCCCGGCAGGTCCTGGTACGGGTGGGGGCTCTCTTGGGGCGGGCACTCCAGAGTGCCATGCACGACACGGAGGGAGGCTACGAAGTCCTTGTCAGGGCGCGGGGGAGGGGGAGGGTGGTCGCCCTCCGCCGCAGTGAGCCACCGGTGCGCCCGGGCCGCCGCGCTCTGGGGCTCGCAGGGGAGTTGCTCCAGCCGGTGGCTGCGAAGCTCCCATGCGAAGTCCCCGAGCCGGAGCATGTGGTGGAGGAAATCGTCCACCGAGGTCCCTCCCGGCGGGTCGTATCGGGTTATGGCGCGGAGCTGCGCCTCAGCGTCCTCGGGCACCAGTCCGGAGCAGAACACCTCCGTCCATGTGGCGCCTGCGGAGCGCCACGACGCCACCCACAGGGCTTTGGTCCCAGGTGGGAGGTGGCGGGCCGCCTCGTGTACCGCCTGGCGGTAGTGGGGCCAGAGGAGCCGTGAGTGGGCGCATCCCACGTGCATGTGCACCGGGGTCTCCTCCGGGCCGCCGCATAAAAGGCACGGTTGTGGGACGATGGCCACGCCGGAGAGCCGCTCCTTCCGGACGCGGAGCCTGCGCTGCACCGGCGTGTGGCCGTCTCGGGCCTGCAGCGCCCGGCGGTTTGTGGCCGCCGGAGTGAGGTCCCGGGCGTGGACATAGGCCGTGGCGTGGGCCGCGCCCAAAGGTGTGTGTCCCCGGTGCGTCACGGCATGGTCCGTCTGCGCCCGTCGCGCGACCTCGCCGAGCACCCGCATCGTGGGGGGCCGTAGATCGAGATGGCCGTCACGGCCGGCGACAATGAGTTGGGCGTGGCCAGGGTCCGGGGGCGTGTTCTGCAGGACGGTGTCCTGGGACGCCGCCCAGTGCACCTTGTGCAGTAGGGCGTCACTGTGGTGCGAGGTGGCTCGGACGTACCAGAACGGGTGCCCGGCGTGTTGCCCTCGCGCGTACAGGCTGTCCCGGAGCCACCTCAGGGGCATCTGGTTGACCACCCTCGCTGCGCCCGCGGAGACCCCGTGGTCCGCTCGCGATCTGCGTGCCGCAGGAGGTGGAGGATGACTTCGGCGTCCACCGTGTGGACCCATGGTCGGTGGGCACCGTATTGTAGGGGGAGGGAGGCGGCCACCCCCTCCCCGTCGGGCACCGTGCCCGAGATGGCCACCACCCACGTGCGGGTGAGGTCGGCGGCGAGAGCGACGCTGGTGGCGTGTCTGCAGGGTCCGCCCCCGGACGCGTCAGAGGAGGTGTGTCCCCAGGCCTCCGGGATCCAGTAGTATCCGGTGGGGCTGAGCCACCCCGCGTTGAGGTCGGCGGAGTGCCACCGGATGTCGGGGTGGCTGGGGGTCAGTTGGTCCACGCTCAGCGCCCTGGTGTCGCCTGGGCTGATCGCCGGGTGGTCGTGCAGCCGGATCTCCGCTCCGGTGATCGTGCTTGCCCAGGACCGTAGTGCCGTCACATGTTCCTTGAGCCACGCCGGGCCCCCGCGCTGGTGCACCAGCAGGTGTCCCGTGTCCTCCGGCTGGTCCTCCAACGCGTGTACCGCCATGTGTGGGTCGTGCGGCACCCCCGTAGCCACCAGCAGGCTGGTGCCACGGGGGAGCCCACGGGGTTCGGGCTGGCCTGCCCCCACCTGCACTATTACCCACTCGGCCCGGAGCTTCGCTTGCCCCGCCGCTTGGGTGCATTGGTCGTCCGTGGTCACCAACCACAACGGCGTCGGCGCGTGGGGCCGGGGGCGCAGGGGCTCTGGCCATGCCACGTCCGCGTTAGGCTCTTGGTGCTCGCTTTCCGCGAGTACGTCGCGGAGGATGTACATGAGGGCTGCTGGCGGGTGGTACCGCGCCCCCCGCGTGGGGGGGGATAGGCCGTCCCGGCGGCGGTAGCCCCCGACGTGGAGGTGCAGGATGTCCGGGGTCACCCGTGGGGTGGTGTGGGCGTCCTGCTTAGCGCTCGTCGGGTGGACGAGTCTCAGGCGGGGGTCCCGTGTGCCGGTGGTGTGGAAGAGATGGGCCAGGGCGTCGCGCCACCCGGGGTGGTTGGTGGGCTCCTGCTCACGGCGGCAATAGTGGAGGTGTTCATCGGCGCATTGGTTGAGGCACTCCTGCACCGCCGTCGGCCACGGTTCGTCGTTGTCGGGGAAGGGGTGGCGTGGCCCGTGGTGCCCATGCCACGGCGTTGTGTGTGGCACCGTCAGGCGGCACGTGTCGCGGTGTCGCAGCTTGGCGGTGCGCAGCGTGACGATGTTGCCCGGCGGGGACTGTAGTTGGACATGGGCCGCCCTGGGGCACGCGATGGGGTTGTACAGCCCCACTCCCAGGGCGGCCAGGGCCCGGGGTATGCGGTGGACCCAGTCGCCTCCCGCCAAAGTTGCGAGTTCCAGGACCGGGTAGTGCACCTCGGGACATATTCCGTGCGCGCCGGCTATCTCCCAGAACATCTTGGTGACCTCGGCGCGCACGGAGGTTGAGCGGTGGTGGACGAGTGTACCCACGAGGGCCACCGCTGCCTGCTGGCACCGCGTGGGCACCCGCGTAAGCCCCAGAGGCCGGTCATCCTGCAGGCTGTCCCGCGAGGCGTCGAAGGCGTACCGCGCCCTGTCCTTCGCGACCTGGACCGTGATGTGGTCCAGGTGGCGTGCAGTGTCGGAGTCGTCGGCGATGAAAGGGGCGACGTACTGCGTCACCCCCCCGATGATCGCCAGGATGACGTCCTGCACCACTTTCGGTGGCGCGAGGGTGTTAAGGCACCAGTGGTGCACCGCCGCCAGGCGTAGCCGGTGCTTGCGCTGCAGGGAGAACCCCCCTGTCCGGCTGCAGCTGGAGTCCCAGGTAGGGGACGGAGTCCGCCGCTGGTACCCAGTGCCACGGGTTTTCCAGGTGGGGGCAGAGGCGCAGCTGCAGGCCCGGGACCCCCTCCGTGGTGGCCATGGCGCACTTGCGGGGGTTGAGCACCATGCCCATCATCCCCAGGTACGCGGCCACTCCCTCCCTCGACGAAGTGCTGCAGCGTGTGGGCCACCACCAGCAGGTCGTCGATATAGGCCTGGATGAGGCCGTGCTCGGCCCCTCCCGGCGGGCGCAGGCGGTGCCCCTGTGCCCTGAGCAGGGGCTCCAGGAGGAGCGCGTACAGCAGGGGGCTCTCGGAGTTGCCCTGCCGGACGCCGCGTAGCATGTAGACGGGCTGCGTTAGCCCGTGTGCTGTGACGATGCGCAGCCCGGTGCACGTGTGGAGGAAGAGCAGGAGGTCGATGACGTCCGGCGGCACGGAGAGGTGGCGCAGGATGAGGTGGAGGGCGCCGTGTGGGGCGGTGTCGAAGGCCTTGCGGGCGTCAAAGGAGAAGACGTAGTTGGGCCTTCCCCGCTGGAGCTGCCGGTGCGCCATAAACAGCGGGGGGCCTGTGTTGGAGCCAGGGAGGGCCCACTGCTGCCAGTCACTGACCACTCCGTGCCGTGTGACCACTACCGTGATGCGCTGGGTGAGGGGGCCCGTGAGCAGCTTCATGTCCAGCTGGCCCAGGGCTATGGGCCTGTAGTCGTACAGTCTGGCAGAGCCCGGTACCTTGGGGCTGAGCCAGATGTGCACGTCCCTCCAGTGCATCGGCGGCGGGGCGCCGCGGAGGATGGCCCGGTAGGAATGGACCAGGAGCCACTGTACGGGTGCTGGGAGGGCCTTGATGAAACGGGCCTCCACCTGGTTGGGACCTGGGGCCTTGTCGTCGGCCTTGTCCAGGGCGGACTTCAGGTCCTGCATGGAGTACTGCTGGACCTGTGTCCAGGCCCCCTCAGGGACCCGGGGGACGTGGCAGCCGAGGACTGCCTGGAAGCCTGGGAGGTCCACCGGGCGTTTGTCATACAGTTCTCGCCAGAAGGCGCGAACTGCAAACATCACGTCGTGGGCCTCCCTGAGGAGCGTTTGGGTGTTGGGGACCCGCACGTTCCAGAGGCCTGACGGGCCCGGGGCCTCTACTTCAATGGCTCCCCGCACGGCTTTCCATCGCTGGGCGATGTCGGGGGCGTGGCGGCGCCAGAAGTCCTTGATGGCGCGCTTGCGGTCTGCCCGCCGGGTCTGTCCCCGCCGGGGACGGCTGCCGGCGTCCCACCACACGCGCCAGGGGGTCATGCGTCGCGTGGAGGTGTTCGAACACCTTGTCCACCGCGGCCGCGGGCATGGACCCGTAGTCGTGCTGCTCAGCGGGACCCAGCCAGGGCGCCAGGGAGGGTTCATCCTGCGCGGCGGTGACCGCCGCCCACAGGCAGTGTTGGACGGGTGCGGCCTCGGCGTCGTACGGGAGGAGGCGGCCCTCCGTGTGGCTGTAGGGGGTGGGCATCGCCGCGCGCCCCGCTGCGCTGAGGAGACCCGGCAGGGCCAGGCGGACCGGGAGGTGGTCCGAGCCGACCACCTGGGGGTGTGCCATGCCGCGAGCCCTGACGCTTTCCCGCAGGGACCACGGCAGGAGGGGCTCGTTGACCAGGAAGGTGTCCACCCTGTGCCGGGACGGGTGGAGCGTGGGGGTCATGTCCTCCTCGCCGCCTGCCGCGGCCCTTCGGAAACCGCAGGCCTCCCAGCCCGCTCGGAAATGCTCCGTGGCCGGGTTGGCGGGGACATCAATGTAGATGTTGGTGTCGCCGGCGATGACCACCGGGTGCCTCCCGCCGAGGCTGCGTGCCGTGGCATACATTTGTATGTCGGCCCAGAACGCCGCTCGTCCCGCCCACGGGGAGCAGCCTGCTTGCGGCCCGTGGACGTTGATGAGGGTGAGGCCTCCTCCGTCCGTTCGGATCCCCAGGGCCGCGGCCTTCCCGGGGACAATTTCCGTGAAGCTGAGCACCTCGTGCTCCGCCACGTACTTGCTGCTGACTGCGGTGAGGAGGCCCCCCCCTCTCGAGGTGGAGGTGGCTCCCGTCTCCGCCAGCCGGCTGCTGAAGAAGGCGGTGTACCCCTTGTCCCGGAGCGCCGCGGCCACGTGCATCTCCTGCGCCCGGGTGGCCATCCCCGTTTCCTGGAGCATGATGGCAAAGCCCCCCTCCTGGGGCAGCATGCCGGTGATGAGGTGCTCCTTGTCGGTGCAGGCCGCCGGCCCCCGGCGCCGCCGGAGGGTGTCCCGGAGGGACCGGTCTGGCGGCACGAGGCCGTTGCGCAGGTTCCTCGAGAGGAGCCACAGGGCGTCGCCCGCCATGTCCTCCTGGAGTCAGCTATCCCGCATCGGCATCGCCGCTGGGTTCGCCGGCGCAGCCAGTGCATCTGGGTGCGCCGCATCCGCTGAGCCCGTTCCCAGCGGGGCCCACAGGGGGGCCCGGGGGACCGGGGGAGCCAGGGGGGCCAGGGGGGCCAGCCCCGCGGGGATGGACATGGACCCTGGCGGGGCCGCACCGCCGGCCCCCGGGGCCGCTCCGGGTGCCTCCTCATCTCCGTCTGCGTGGCCGGCTGCCTGGGGCGGGGGGCGCCGGGTGTACGGGGCGTGCCATGGGGACCTCCGTGCTCTCCCCTGCAGGATGTTGGTGGCCGCCTCCTTGTTGTGAAGCCGGTTCGGACCCCCGTGGCCATCTTGGGGTCACTTGGGGTGTGTATCTATGTGCCGGCAAGCCGCCATGGGCTGATATCATACTCTCCCATCCACCTTATCTAACCCGATGTGATAGTGTGATAGGTTTGGCCATTCCGGCTATGAGCGGCCACATTCAGAACCGAGGCACCGCCAGCGGAGATTTATATATCGGAATATCAGGAATCAACAGGTTTTTATTATCATAATGTTTCCGTAATTTTTCAGCCTTTCGTTCTGATGGTCAATGTATCGGCGACCGTCAGTTGGCTCGCGATTTTGCGTTAACCGATTGGTTAACTGTTATTTCCAGATATTTTGGCGGATACTCCGTTGAAGGGTCAGACTTCATCAGCAAAGGGTTCGTTGCTTCCGCAATTTTCTAAATAAGCACTCGAAATTTTAATCTGAATTTTTCGCGATGTCGAAATCGGATTTTCGACTTCGACATCGCCGCACTTGATTTGGACTTGTTCGAGTGGTCATACTCTTTTCCCTATGCCCGAATCAGGTTTCCCTTATACTTGCCACCCATTTGACTTGGAGATATAAGGGAAACAAAGGTGAATCGTGGGACCACTTTGAAGGGCCATATCTACGAGCGAGTGTGAGGAAAGAGAATAAGGAAGGTTGCTTTGCAAGCACCTTGGTCTCAACTTAATTTAGGAA
The DNA here is from genome assembly GCA_964036045.1 of Eutreptiella sp. 'Long Island Sound 2002'. NCBI lineage: Eukaryota > Euglenozoa > Euglenophyceae > Eutreptiales > Eutreptiaceae > Eutreptiella > Eutreptiella sp. 'Long Island Sound 2002'. The sequence goes on along the minus strand of OZ038382.1, from coordinate 146,659,470 downwards.
GCATCAAACGCCTTTGGTGCGTACACATGCCCGGTGTTGCAAGGGATAATGGTCAAGAGGGTATAAATTGATGTTTAACTCTTGGACAGTGCAACCGAATATTTTAATGCGACATTCGAGTGTACCGCATGAGTGTTGGGGTTGCATAGATACTTTTCTTGGGTTCCTACGCATTTTTAACGTGAAGTTATGTCCATGGAGGGACATGGCATATCATGGTGGGAGCCACTTTTGAGGGTATGTTTTATATGCATGGTATATGTCTTGATATGCTCACGCCCATGTTATATATCTTCGTGTGGCCGAAGAGATGGGGAGCCATACGTGACAAGGGTTTTGCCCATGTCCCAATTGTGGAATTCAAAGCGCTAGACTAAGTCTACCGCATATGTATTGCTCATGGTATGTTAGGCAAAGAGATCCATGAGTGCACTCCCATTTTCATGGGGCATGTAGATACGAGTGGCGAAGGTATCTCCATGCGCCCGATTGGGGATCCAAGTGGGGGAATTGTTTGCAATTGGTTCCAATCATTTGTGTATTGAACCATGAGCGGATATCATGGGTGAGCATAGAGATATACTACCATGACAACTTTGTATTTGGTCATATTTTCATGTTTTTGACCTCAATTTTTGCTCATTTTTGCATTTTGTGTACTCACCTGGTCAGCTAACAGCAAGAATCTTATGGAGAGTCGAACCATGGTATGTTGTTCATATGTTGGCATATGCTTTGGAGTTGAACACCACCATATGCCGGTTCGTGTACTCCATTTGGCTTGGCACACGAAGGATTACAAGAATTGGTCTCAAGATCATGGGCTGACTTGGGCAGTGCGTGGCGCCCATATCCGAAGTGGTTTCGAGAGTAAAATGGGGATGTACATGGGCATTGGCCTTTGGTCTCTATTCTCCATGAATACTAGACTTCGATTCCATGCATGCTTTGAGTCTTCGGATAAGTGGTAACCTCAATTTTGAGCATATATTTGATATATGGCCAATATGGTGTGAATTGGCAGTTTTTTGGCATGTTATGAGTTCAAACTCATGGGTCATATCTCCAAGCCCATTCGACTCCAAGTCCATTCAAGGTTATGTCAGGGTAGGGCATGGTCCTGAGTGCCACTCTAGGCCATGACACGCCACCTCCCCCATTGGGCTAGGATATATAGGTTTGGGAGTGAACACCATTTTTGGGGTTTATGTAGTGACTTGTGACACATGGCATTCAGCCATCGCATTTGACCTGGTTCAGGGCAATATGTTGGTGAGTCAAGGGAAGGTCTTGAGTCCAGGGAATGAGGGGTATATGGATGTGAGTGTGTATGTTTACCTCTTTCCCCAACTTTGATTTATTTGTGTGCATATGCCAATTTCAGGGCTTTCTTCCTTGGTGCAATTCTTGTACATGCCCGCCACCGTGGGAATACCGGTGTGCTGAACGGAAGCCCGCAGCCTGATTTGGATTGTGAATTGGGTTATTGCTGTATTTGTTGGATCTGGTTGCTATTCAGGGTTGAAGGAGGATTTTATTTTCTATATTTTTGGATTTTGGACCCTGGACTTTGAGGATTTTGAGAAATGCAATCGTTGATCAGGAGCAAGTCAGCAGGGGTGACAGGCGGAAGGGGCACAGCGGGGGCCGGTCCTGGTAGGGACCTTCTTTATGGTAGCAGAAGCTTACCTGCTGCCCCTACCAACCGCCGACCCGGGGACTTGGGCCCTTATGAGCCGTGCCCAAGTACGCCCCGGGTGCGTATTGTGGACTCGGTGGAGACCACGCCGGAGATTGGAGCCATAGAAGAACTGAGACGTTCAAGAGCATGGCGAACTCCGGAAGTTGAAGCCCGAAGAGAAGTACGACATTCGGGAAGAGGAGGACGTGACATGGAGGACATGGTCTCCATGTGTGAGCGTCGCTGCCGAAGGGCATGTAACCTCCGCTCCGCCGCGGAGGACTCTGATGAGGCTTGCCATTCAGGCAGCAGTGGAGGACGGGCCCGGCGCTACCGGAAGCGCGGGTCACCCAAGTCCGCGGCAAGGGACGCCGGGGCTATGGACACGGACCCCAGCCCGGTCAGGCTGTGGGAATCCGAGGGGCACTCCGAGGGCTATGGGACAGCCTAAGAGCCACCTTCGGAGCCGGAGATGTCCGCGCTGATCGCCAGGGCGCATACGGCCCCCGAGCCCGCCCTGAAGCACGACGCCGAGGGCTTGGAGAGGCCGGCCAGGGCCCGAACGGCACCTGTGCCACGGCACACGGGACCAGAGACGGACGCCATTGGCGATACGCCCATGGGCGATGAGTCCGAGGTGCCGGGAACCGCGGGTTGCGCTGAATCCGGCGGAAAGCACGCTACGTGCCACTGCGAGCACGTGTCCTTCTTCATGGGCAAGTACCCGAAGATGGGGATGGACGCCATCGTGCATCGCCTTGAGCGCCTGGACAACGCCAAGGACGGTCTAGAGGAGGACGTCGCGGGGATCCTGGACGACCAGTCAGCCGCGGAGAACCACATGGAGGAGCTGCGAGCGGATCAGGCCTGGTACCGGGAGAATCTGGAGCTGGCCCTGCAGAAGCAGCAGCAAGTGGTGGACAGCCTCCTCCACTTAGTGCAGGACATGTCGGGACGCCTGAAAAGGCTAGAGGAGCGACAGCCCCTCGCCTCGGGTCCGGAGCTCCCGGCAAAGCCGGCCGCGGTAGAGCTGGTGGAGCGGGTTAGAACCCTCAGGAGCGCCATGGAGAAACCCATGGGCGGCCCTGCAGAGGCAACATACGCGCCTCCGCGTGTTGACCTGGGTGCGCTGCCGTTTGTTCCCATGTTCAGCGAATCCACAATGCTCGGGGAACACACGGCACCGGCTGGGTCCATGCGGGAAGGGCACGTTACCACGGACCCGAGGAGCCTGACGGTACAGATGTCCCATGCCGCCCAGGATGTACCGATCACGACGAATATGGTAGTCTATGCGGAAGAGAAGATAGAGATCCAGAACCAGACCATGCAGGGGCGAACCATGGGAAGCGCCGACGGACATGGTCGAGGCCATCCAAGCGGAAACCTGTGGGCAAAGGACCCCAATACGGGGATATGGACGGCCGATGGAGCAAATCCTTCCCACATTCCAAACCCCATGGGTTCAGGCCCAACTGGACCGCACTCCATGGAGGAGAGGGATGTACGGGGAGTGTACTCACACCCCCCGGCCACAGGTGGTATCCGCCTCGGTGGAGTGGTGGCTGGAGAGGTCGGAAACGCCATCGGGATTGACGACCTCAGGGGAATCAAAATCCCCTATTACGACGGGAACCCGTCCAACCTGGATTACTTCATCCTGGACTGGGAGGACTTCGCCGAGGAGGTCGTCGGCGAGATGCGGGGAGCGCCGCGGGACAAGTGGGTATGCCGGACATTTCCACACCAGCTGGCGCAGGACCTGAAGGAGGAGCTGCGGGATCAGATCCGGGAAGGATTGATCCGCACGGAGCAGGCCTGCCTCCAGTGGCTGGAGGATGAGAAGGGGATGGACGCTCCTAACCAGAAGCTGGAGGACCTGTGGTCCATTCCGCTGCCGCTGGACCGCGGTGAGTTGCGGGTCCGGGAGTGGAACCGGGATCTGCCGAAGTACCGCAGATGCCTCAAGCTGGTGGAAGACTGGAACGAGGCCAATGAGATCCGCCACTTGCTGAAGGACGTCCTCCCCGGCAACTGGAAGAGACGAGTGGAGGACGAGGAGAAGAAGAGGGCGAAGAAGCGCGTGGCGGTGAGGATTATGGCGGCGGAGGATACCCATGCGGGTATCATGGAGTTCTTCAGGAGGAACCTGGGCGAGCCCAACCGGATGTTGGGACTGAAGAACGCCGTGTATGTGGAGGTGTTTGGAGACTCCATGGGGCAAAGGTTGCTGCGCCTCAACAACGTGGAGTGGAGGCGCGGGGAGCCGCTGAGGATGCAGGTCATCTTCGCGCGCATGAGCCTGGACGAGATCGTGAAATACATCACGGTGGAGTTGAAGCTCAATGCGAAGAACGAGGCCCACGTGCAGGATCGACATGGTCATGGACAACGAGGACACCGAGAAGACCGCCATCATCAGAAGATCCAGGAGGACACGGTCAACTCTGCGGAGGATGGCAGTGGAAGTGGCCAAGACCACTGGTCCCGGGAGAATCACGAGGAGGCCCATTTCTTCGCGTTTGTGACGCACAACGTGAAGAACCATGGGCAGGATCGGTCCAGATGGAGCCAGGTGGGACCCAAGAAGGGCAAAGAGCCAAGGAGGATCGGGAACCCACCGCTCTCGTTCCCGGATTACAGGTCTCAGCACGACGGGTGCTGGGTCTGTTATGGCAAGGGAAACAACCATGCACACGACCACCGTCAGTGCAAGGTGTATGAGGCGGACGAGAAGGCCTACTTCGCCGCCCACCCCGAGAAGAAGCCCAAGGAGCAGCAGATTTCCGATTGGAAAGCGAAGGGCGGAGACGGGGGAAAAGGCCAAGGCAAAGGCCAAGGAAAAGGCGGAGGAAGAGGCTATGGTGGTGGACCTGGCCAAGACCGACGAGTGAGGTCGATCGAGGAGGGGGCTGAGGACATGTTGAGGACATTGGAGGAACTCAAAGCCCAGCAACGTGGTCGACAAAGTCCTGGCGGATCGCAGCCGGAAGGGGCTGCGGGAAGCCAAGTCTAGAGGAGCCCCCACGGGAGAGGGACCTCGGAGGTCTCTCCTCCGAAAATCAGTGGAATCCCAGAGAAAGCGAAGGCACATCGGGTGCCGAAGAAGGCTCCAGAAGAGCCAAAACCACTGAGCTTCGCCACTCCCAACCCCTGGAGCGCCCTGCCAAGGGAAGTACATGTGGGTACGGGACATGGCAAGAAGGAAGGAGCGACCACGGAGAGCCCCGTGGACGGGCAGGACCAACCCAAGATCTACACCATCCGTGACCATACCCTTGAAGTCCTGATGCACCTGGACGTGCTAGAGTTGCATGCCGTGAGAGTCGTCCATACACCTCATGGCGACGAGCGGCAGTTGCACTTGAAAGTGCGAGTACGGTGCGGACGAGAGGAGAAGGTGGTGGATGTGTTAGTGGATACGGGTGCCCAGGTGAGCCTGGTCCGGAGAGGGTTGTTCAAGGAGGAACTCCTGCAGCCCAGCCGGAGACCGGTCCGCCTGAAGGTCGCCAACGGAGAGATCATGGGTGGTGGCACCCATGAGGCCACTATCAGTATGGAATTCTGGGAACATGAGCGCTTGAACCGCCCTGATCAGGCGAAGAGAAGCACTCTATCCGGGAACTTCTATGTGGCCGACATTACAGACTGGGATATGATCATGGGGTACGACTTCATGGTGGCCAACGCCATTGGAGCCCTTCCCCATCGTGCAACGCTGGTCCGGGAGGACGATGAATGCCTCACATGGCTGTCCACGGACTATGCATGCGGATCATCCCAATGGAATGCTGAGGAAGAGGATCGGATCGTCCAAGCGGTGCAAGCTGTGGGTGCCAAGTCCAGAGGAGACCGTGGAGTTCAGCTCACGGAGTATGGAATGGCGCCACAGGTGTATGCCAGGATGATCCAGACGCTGGGAGCCGAAGCGCCCGAGACGGACGTCTTCGCTTCCCGGGATGCCCCACTTTTGCGGAAGTGTAGGAGGCATTGGCATCGAGGAGACTCAGCCTGGCATAGGCATTGGGGTTTGAAGGAGTGGGGACCCATGTACTGGCATGGCTCCCTGGATAACACCAGAAGTACGGTGGAGAAGATCATCGCGGATAGGGCCAAGGGGATCCTGGTCATAACCGGCATAGGATCCACCCCATGTCCGCTGGAGGGTCTCAAGTCGACGCTGGACTCCATCACCCTGAACGGGATGTCATTCGGGCCAGAGGAGGAGTTGTTTATCGACGCCAAGGGTGTATCAATGCCCTCCCCGGGTCAAGCGTGGGGTACCAAGGCTTTCCTGGTGGATGGGGCGCAAGCCCAGCCCACGGGGGATGAAGCACTCATCCGTAGGGTGGAGGCGGTGCCCATGAAGGTCATGTTTGAGCCCAAAGAGGGGACGGATCAGCCAGTGGATGGCATTAACATCCTGTCCCACGCCGAGATTGACGACGTCGTCAACTACATGCGGATGGGGATGCACGACCGTGTGGCAGCCAAGAAGAGGCGGGCCATGGTCACATCTCCGCATTGGTGGGATGACAAGATGTTGGTCACCGGCAAGTACGAGAAGGACGAGTTCGTGGCGAGGGTCATGGACCACATCGCGGACCAATACGATGGTCCGGTTGGGTCGGACCCACCAACATGGGATTTTCCAAGAATGGGAGCCGATAGCGACAGTCACCAGCCCGGGGCCGCAAATTTCCGAAGATTATCGGTGGAAAGTGCACCCCACGACGATGAAGACGGCATATCGGACGAGGAGAAGTCGGAATCGGACCCAGAAGAGGCCTACACCGCAGTGCAGTCGGTTGTATCCATACCGAAGCAAGCGGCTGAAGAAGCCCAGGAGAACCCGAAGGTCGCCGAGCTGAAGGAGAGGCTGATCAAAGCCTATCCGCGGCTATTCAGTGGCGTCGCCAACAAGAACCCTCCAGATCGTGGGAGGTTCGGCACAGCGAAGATCAAGCTGAAGCCGAACCCCAAGATCTCTTGTCATCGGGAGTACCAACTTCAGGGCGATCGGGCCGAGGCCATGAAGAAGCTGTTGGCCGAGTTCATTGAGCGGGGATGGATCGAACCCTCCGACAGTGAGTGGGCCAGCCCAGCCTTCATCGTGCCGAAGAAGGAGAAGGGCGAGTGGAGGTTGGTGGTTGATTACAGAGGTTTGAACGAGCAGACCGAGCACGACTTGTACTCGCTTCCCCTGATCGACTCCATCCTCCAAAAACAACAGAAAAAGCGGATTTTCACGGTGTTGGATCTGAAACATGGTTATCACCAGATGCCGCTACACCCGGACTCCAGGCCCTGCACAGCGATGTCGACGCCGCTGGGGCCCATGCAGTGGAAAGTGGTGCCTATGGGCGCCAAGAATGGCAACGCCGCTTTCCAGCGCATGATGGAGGACCTACTCGGTCCTGTCCGGGACTGTGCCGATCCCTTCGTGGATGACATCATCATAGGGTCTGGAACGGAGAACATGACTGAGGACGAGCTCATCGACGCGCATGAGAAGGATCTGCGCCGAGTGCTCAGCGAGTTGGACAAGCACAACATGGTGTGCAAGCCCACCAAAGCCTCACTCTTCGTGAAGGAAGTGGAGTTCGCGGGTCACGTGGTTGGTCACGGGCAACGCCGTCCCATGCCTGGGAAGCTGGCGTTCCTGCACCACTGGGAAAAGCCCCAAACCATCAGCGAACTCCGGTCCTTCATGGGGTTCTGCAACTACTATTTGGGTTATGTCCGGATGTATGCAGAACTGTCGGGGCCGCTGCACAAGATGCTGCACGTGGGCAAGTTCGATGGCCGGAAGGGGAGCAAGAAGAAGCTTGCTTGGACCCCTGAGGCCGAAGATGCGTTCAGCCGCCTGAAGGAGCGACTTCTGGGGCAACTCGGGCTATTCCTGGTGGACCCGGACAAGGGATTCGTGCTACGGACGGACGCCTCGGACTATGCTGTGGGGGCAGTCCTCGAGCAGATCCGAGACGACGGGTCACATGTACCCGTGGCGTTCTGGAGCCGGATCCTGGCCGAGGGCCAACGCCGCACCTGGACCGCGAGGGAGAAGGAGACGTACGCCATTGTATGTGCGCTCAGGAAGTGGTCTGGCCACATCGGATTGCAACCGGTGGTGGTTTGCACGGACCATCAATCGTTGCAGAGCTGGCACAAGGAGCACGTCGACACCCCCTCGGGACCGGCGGCAAGGAGCGCCCGATGGCACGAGACGTTCGCCAAGTTCGACCTCAGCGTCGTATGATCCCCGGGGAAGGACAACACTGTGGCAGATTGCCTCAGTCGCTGGGCCTACCCCGCGGGCAAGGCGTGGATGGACATTTCCAGCCATGGCGACGCCGAGGAGACCGAGGAGGCCAAGCGCATCATCGAGATGGAGAAGGCCATGGAGCAAGAGGGGGTCAAGTGTTTTGTGGTGATGGCAAACCGTACGGACCTGGCCAAGTTCCGGGCTGCCCGCGTCCAAGCTATTCGAGAGGAAACCCTCGAGCAGTGGATGGTGGCCCCTGTAGAGCTAGTCAGGTCGGTGCTCACAGAGGACTGGTCGGATGACTACGCGGCATCCGAGCACTGGAGCAAGTACTGGAATGCCGTGAGCGCCCCGTCGGACGACGAGTGGCCTGAGGGCTTGACCGAGGATGGGGACAAGTTGTTCCTCAAGGACAAGCTGCTGGTGCCCGAGAACCGAGTGGAGGAGCTCATTGACCATTGGCACAACGCCCAGCTCATGCACCCTGGCCGAGACAAAATGCAGCAGGACCTGGAGTGGCGTTTCAAGTTCCCTCCGGGGTACTACGCCATCCTGGATAGGTACTGTAGCGAGTGTGCCGTGTGTCGGGCCACGAAGAGCCCCAACCACTCCACAGCGGGCAACCCGGTGTACACGGCTATACCGGAGGCCCCTATGCGGTCCGTGGCCATGGATGTATTCGCCATGCCTGAGGTCACCGTGGAAGGAGAGACCTACGACTGTGTCATCCTGGCGGTGGATAGGCACAGTGGGTATATCGTGGCGTTCCCTGGCAAGAAGTCCAAGAAGAAGGACAAGAAGGACAGGCATGGAGTGGTGCTGCAGGCCAAGGCCGTCGCTAATGCCATGATCAGGCATTGGCTGACGATTTTCGATGTCCCGGCTGTCATCTGCAGCGATCGGGGCAGTCAATTCGTGGGGACGTGGTTCAAGACGATGTGCAAGCACATGGGCATTCGGCATGCCAAGACCGTGGCGTACCACAGCCGGTCGAATGGCCGAGCTGAGGTGGCCGGGCGGCAGATGTTCGAGAAGTTCCGCCAGCTGCACATCGACGAACCGGGCCGGAATTGGTATAATTCGCTGTCGAGAGTACTCCAAGCGTACCACGACCTTCCGGGGCCCACTGGACTGTCGCCCCATCGCATCCTGTTCCTACGGGATCGAGTGTCACATACTCCCCCGTGGATGAACCATGGCAAAGTGGCCCGGGATGCGAATGCCATGATGGCTGAGGCGGCCGACACGGCGGCCAAGGTGTGCAAGGCACTTCAGGACGAGCATGACAAGAGGGCCAAGTACTTCAAGCAAGGAAAGGTCCAGAAGTATGCTCTCCAAGACACCGTGTGGGTGGAGCGGCACCACAAGGATGTCCTGTCCAGGCATCGGCAGGCATCTTGGTATGTGCCGGGGGTAATCGTGCGGAAGGTCGGGCAGGACGTGTATGCGGTTCGTGTGGGGGACAACAAGATCCTGGACCGCGACCATACCCAGCTTCGTCCTCGAGCACCAGACCCCAGCGGACGTCCCGTCACCTTCGAGTTCACGGCCGGCGATGTGGACTCGGACGACGAGGGTGAGGACGACGACTTCACCGCCGAGAGAATCCTGGCGGACAAGCCGGACCCGAGGACGCCTGGGGGGAGGCTTCATAAAGTCCGTTGGAAGAGATTCGTCGCATCCAGGGATTCGTGGGAACCTCGGAGCGGTTTCGTGCCGAGGTATACCACGGTCTGGATGGACTACCTAAAGAAAAAGAATATTTCTTCGGATGTCAAGGACGTGTTGGTCCATTTGGTTGCTGCTGTAGCACCGTAATGGGTCCCCCCTTGGCATTTTGTTTGTTTCTGTGCTTGGGGGGACAGGTGAGGGCGTTCATCCGGGGATTTTTCGGCCTTGATTGGCCATATACCCCCTTCACTCGATCTCCACATATATATTTCATTGTGGTATACTTATTTAGGTCGACCGACGACGTTTTTCTATCTTTGATCCCCTTGGTCCATGTTGTAGATCAAGTGGAGACCGGATATGGCGTAGGGCACCGATTATCAGTGTCCTCACCCCTCCCTCGGGGCATGGGGGACGCCTACGACGTGTGTGGGGCCTCCATGTGTCCTTGGGACATGGGGGGGGGGGGTTGAAGCCCATTGGGGTCCTCCCGTCCTCTCTTCAATGACTTCTGAGCGGTAACAACGCTCTGAGAAGGGGGGTGAAGCCAGTTCGGACCCCCGTGGCCATCTTGGGGTCACTTGGGGTGTGTATCTATGTGCTGGCAAGCCGCCATGGGCCCATATCATACTCTCTCATCCACCTGATCTAACCCGATGTGATAGTGTGATAGGTTTGGCCATTCCGGCTATGAGCGGCCATATTCAGAACCGAGGCACCGCCAGCGGAGATTTATATATCGGAATATCAGGAATCAACAGGGTTTTATTATCATAATGTTTCCGTAATTTTTCAGCCTTTCGTTCTGATGGTCAATGTATCGGCGGCCGTCAGTTGGCTCGCGATCTTGCGTTAACCGATTGGTTAACTGTTTTTTCCAGATATTTTGGCGGATACTCCGTTGAAGGGTCAGATTTCATCAGCAAAGGGTTCGTTGCTTCCGCAATTTTCTAAATAAGCACTCGAAATTCTAATCTGAATTTTTCGCGATGTCGAAATCAGATTTTCGACTTCGACATCGCCGCACTTGATTTGGACTTCGTCGAGTGGTCATGCTCTCTTCCCTATGCCCGAATCAGGTTTCCCTTATACTTGCCACCCATTTGACTTGGAGATATAAGGGAAACAAAAGTGAATCGTGGGACCACTTTGAAGGGCCATATCTACGAGCGAGTGTGAGGAAAGAGAATAAGAAAGGTTGCGTTGCAAGCGCCTTGGTCTCAACTTAATTTAGGAAGCATCAAACGCCTTTGGTGCGTACACATGCCCGGTGTTGCAAGGGATAATGGTCAAGAGGGTATAAATTGATATATAACTCTTGGACCGTGCAACCGAATATTTTAATGCGACTTTCGAGTGTACCGCATGAGTGTTGGGGTTGCATAGATACTTTCCTTGGGTTCCTACGCATTTTTAACGTGAAGTTATGTCCTTGGAGGGACATGGCATATCATGGTGGGAGCCACTTTTGAGGGTATGTTTTATATGCATGGTATATGTCTTGATATGCTCACGCCCATGTTATATATCTTCGTGTGGCCGAAGAGATGGGGAGCCATACGTGACAAGGGTTTTGCCCATGTCCCAATTGTGGAATTCAAAGCGCTAGACTAAGTCTACCGCATATGTATTGCTCATGGTATGTTAGGCAAAGAGATCCATGAGTGCACTCCCATTTTCATGGGGCATGTAGATACGAGTGGCGAAGGTATCTCCATGCGCCTGATTGGGGATCCAAGTGGAAGAATTGTTTGCAATTGGTTCCAATCATTTGTGTATTGAACCATGAGCGGATATCATGGGTGAGCGTAGAGATATACTACCATGACAACTTTGTATTTGGTCATATTTTCATGTTTTTGACCTCAATTTTTGCTCATTTTTGCATTTTGTGTACTCACCTGGTCAGCTAACAGCAAGAAGCTTATGGAGAGTCGAACCATGGTATGTTGTTCATATGTTGGCATATGCTTTGGAGTTGAACACCACCATATGCCGGTTCGTGTACTCCACTTGGCTTGGCACACGAAGGATTACAAGAATTGGTCTCAAGATCATGGGCTGACTTGGGCAGTGCGTGGCGCCCATATCCGAAGTGGTTTCGAGGGTAAAATGGGGATGTACATGGGCATTGGCCTTTGGTCTCTATTCTCCATGAATACTAGACTTCGATTCCATGCATGCTTTGAGTCTTCGGATAAGTGGTAACCTCAATTTTGAGCATATATTGTTGATATATGGCCAATATGGTGTGAATTGGCAGTTCTTTGGCATGTTATGAGTTCAAACTCATGGGGCATATCTCCAAGCCCATTCGACTCCAAGTCCATCCAAGGTTATGTCAGGGTAGGGCATGGTCCAGAGTGCCACTCTAGGCCATGACACGCCACCTCCCCCATTGGGCTAGGATATATAGGTTTGGGAGTGAACACATTTTTGGGGTTTATGTAGTGATTTGTGACACATGGCATTCAGCCATCGCATTTGACCTGGTTCAGGGCAATATGTTGGTGAGTCAAGGGAAGGTCTTGAGTCCAGGGAATGAGGGGTATATGGATGTGAGTGTGTATGTTTACCTCTTTCCCCACCTTTGATTTATTTGTGTGCATATGCCAATTTCAGGGCTTTCTTCCTTGGTGCAATTCTTGTACATGCCCGCCACCGTGGGAATACCGACGTGCTGAACGGAAGCCCGCAGCCTGATTTGGATTGTGAATTGGGTTATTGCTGTATTTGTTGGATCTGGTTGCTATTCAGGGTTGAAGGAGGATTTTATTTTCTATATTTTTGGATTTTGGACCCTGGACTTTGAGGATTTTGAGAAATGCAATCGTTGATCAGGAGCAAGTCAGCAGGGGTGACAGGCGGAAGGGGCACAGCGGGGGCCGGTCCTGGTAGGGACCTTCTTTAGTCGTCCGCCGGGGCCGCAGCGTGCACCGCGTGCCACGCCAGGTGTTCCAGCATTGCCCCGCTTGTGTAGTACTTGTCCGCACACGGGGGGCATTTCGTCGGCTCCGTGGCCCCTCGCGCCAGGGGGAGCGGCACCTACTTCCGAATGGCGCCCTCCGCCGCTGGTTCGAAGGGCAGGCTGGCCAGTGGCACCCTGTGTGGCGCCAGTGTGCGGCCCGGGGTCGCCGCATCGAGGGCTCGTGTTGCGGGCGCGGGCCCGAGACCCAAGATGGCATCGCGCTGCGCGTCTGCTTCCAGCCACGTTTGCCAGTGTGTGGAGCCGATTCGGCGGTCGGGCTTGCCCCTCCATCGCAGTTCGTGGAAGGCCTGTAGCCAGTGGTACACCGCGGTCGGGACCGCCAGCTGGAGCTCTAGGTCGGCGGGGTGCGCCGCTGCCGGCCACACCCCCGGCCTCGCCGCTTGGGCGTTGTCCTTCAGCCTGACCTGGAGCAGGAGGGCGTGGTGTTCGCCCTCCCGCAGTGCCTTGATGATCATGCGGGTGCATATCGAACGAGGAGAAGTCGGACTTGGACCCAGAAGAGGCCTCTACCGCAGTGCGGTCGGTTGTATCGATACCGAAGCAAGCGGCTGAAGAGGCCCAGGAGAACACGAAGGTTGCCGAGCTGAAGGAGAGGCTGATAAATGCCTATCTGCGGCTATTCAGTGGCGTCGCCAACAACAACCCTCCAGATCGTGGGAGGTTTGGCACAGCGAGGATCAAGCTGAAGCAGAACCCCAAGATCTATCGTCATCGGGAGTACCAACTCCAGGGCGATCGGGCTGAGGCCATGAAGAAGTTGTTGGCCGAGCTTATTGAGCGGGGCTGGATCCAACCCTCCGACAGTGAGTGGACCAGCCCAGCCTTTATCGTGCCCAAGAAAGAGAAGGGCGAGTGGAGGTTGGTGGTTGATTACAGGGGTTTGAACGAGCAAACCGAGCACGACTCGTACTCGCTTCCTCTGATCGACATCATCCTCCAAAAACAACAAGAAAAGCGGATCTTCACGGTGTTAGACCTGAAACACGGCTATCACCAGATGCCGCTCCACCCGGACTCCAGGCCCTGCACAGCGATGTCGACGCCGCTCGGGCCCATGCAGTGGAAAGTGGTGCCTATGGGCGCCAAGAATGACAACGCCGCTTTGCAGCGCATGATGGAGGACCTACTCGGTCCTGTCCGGGACTGTGCCGACCCCTTTGTGGATGACATCATCATCGGGTCCGGCCCGGAAGACATGACTGAGGACGAGCTCATCGAAGCGCATGAGAAGGATCTGCGCCGAGTGCTCAGCGACCTGGACAAGCACAACATGGTGTGCAAGCCCACCAAAGCCTCACTCTTCGTGAAGGAAGTGGAGTTCGCGGGTCACGTGGTTGGTCACGGGCAACGCCGTCCCATGCCTGGGAAGCTGGCGTCCCTGCCCCACTGGTAGAAGCCCCAGACCATCAGCGAACTCCGATCCTTCATGGGGTTCTGCAATTACTATTCGGGCTATGTCCGGATGTATGCGGAACTATCGGGCCCGCTGCACAGGATGCCGCACGTGGGCAAGTTCGATGGCCGGAAGGGGAGCAAGAAGAAGCTTGCCTGGACCCCTGAGGCCGAAGATGCGTTCAGCCGCCTGAAGGAGCGACTCCATGGGCAGCTGGGGCTATTCCTGGTGGACCCGAACAAGGGATTCCTGCTACGGACGGACGCCTCGGACTATGCTGTAGGGGCAGTCCTCGAGCAGGTCCGGGACGACGGGTCGCACGTACCCGTGGCGTTTTGGAGCCGAATCCTGGCCGAGGGCCAACGTCGAACCTGGACCGCGAGGGAGAAGGAGACGTACGCCATTGTTTGTGCGCTCAGGAAGTGGTCTGGCCACATCGGATTACAACCGGTGGTGGTTTGTACGGACCATCAGTCCTTACAGAGCTGGCACAAGGATCACGTTGACACCCCCTCGAGACCGGCGGCAAGGAGGGCCCGATGGCATGAGACGTTCGCCAAGTTCGACCTCAGCGTCGTATACGTCCCGGGGAAGGACAACACTGTGGCGGACTGCCTCTGTTGATGGGCCTACCCCGCTGGCAAAGCATGGATGGACATACCCAGCCATGGGGACGCCAAGGAGACCAAGGAGGCCAAGCGCATCATCGGGATGGAGGAGGCCATGGAGCAAGAGGGGGTCATGTGCTTTGTGGTAATGGCAAACCGTACAGACCTGGCCAAGTTCCGGGGCGCCCGAGTCCAAGCTATTTCAGAGGAAACCCTCGAGCAATGGATGGTGGCCCCCATAGAGCTAGTCAGGTCGGTGCTGACAGAAGACTGGTCGGATGACTATGGGGCATCCGACCACTGGAGCAGGTACTGGAATGCCGTGAGTGCCCCGTCGGACGACGAATGGCCTGAGGGCTTGACCGAGGATGGGGATAAATTATTCCTCAAGGACAAGCTATTGGTCCCTGAGAACCAAATGGAGGAGCTCATTGACCACTGGCATAACGCCCAGCTCATGCATCCTGGTCGGGACAAGATGCAGCAGGACCTGGAGTGGCGCTTCAAGTTCCCAGCGGGGTACTACGCCATCCTGGACAAGTACTGTAGCAACTGCGCTGTGTGTCGGGCCACGAAAAGCCCCACCCATTCCACAGCGGGCAACCCGTGTATACGGCTATACCGGAGGCCCCTATGCGGTCCGTGGCCATGGATGTATTCGCCATGCCTGAGGTCACCGTGGAAGGAGAGACCCACGACTGTGTCATCCTGGCGGTGGATAGGCACAGCGGGTATATCGTGGCGGTCCCTGGCAAGAAGTCCAAGAAGAAGGACAAGAAGGACAAGCATGGAGTGGGTCTGCAGGCCAAGACCGTCGCTAATGCCATGATCAGGCATTGGCTGACAATATTTGATGTCCCAGCTGTCATCTGCAGCGATCGGGGCAGTCAATTTGTGGGAACGTGGTTCAAGACGATGTGCAAGCACATGGGGATTCGGCACGCCAAGATCGTGGCGTACCACAGCCGGTCGAATGGCCGGGCTGAGGTGGCCGGGCGGCAGATGTTCGAAACGTTCCGCCAGCTGCACATTGACGAACCGGGCCGGAATTGGTACAATTCGCTGTGGAGGATACTCCAGGCGTACCACGACCTTCCGGGGCCCACTGGACTGTCGCCCCATCGTATCCTGTTCCTACGGGATCGAGTGTCACGCACTCTCCCGTGGTTGAACCATGGCAAAATGGCCCGGGATGCGAGTGCTATGATGGCTGAGGCAGACAACACGGCGGCCAAGGTGTGCAAAGCACTTCAGGACGAGCATGAGAAGAGGGCCAAGTACTTCAAGCAGGGAAAAGTCCAGAAATATGCTCTAAGAGACACTCTATGGGTGGAGCGGCACCACAATCATGTCCTGTCCAGGCATCGGCAGGCGTCTTGGTATGTGCCCGGGGTTATCGTTCGGAAGGTCGGGCAGGATGTGTATGCGGTTTGTGTGGGGGATAACACGATCCTTGACCGCGACCATACCCAGCTTCGTCCCCGAGCACCCGACCCCAGCAGACGTCCCGTCACCTTCGAGTTCACAGCCGGCGATGTGGACTTGGATGACGAGGGTGAGGACGACAACTTCACCGCGGAGAAGATCCTGATGGACAAGCGAGACCCGGGGACGCCTGGGGGGAGGCTATATAAAGTCCGTTGGAAGCGATTTGCCGCATCCAGAGATTCGTGGGAGCCTCCGAGCAGCTTTGTTCCGAGGTATACTACGGTCTGGAGGGATTGTCTAACGAAAAAGAACATTTCCTTGGATGTCAAGGACGTGTTGGTCCATTTGGTGGCTGCAGCAGCACCGTGATGGATCCATCTTGGCATTTTTGTTTGTTTTTGTGCTTGGGAGACGGGTGAGGGCGTTAATCCGGGGACTTTTTCGGCCTTGATTGGCCATATATTTTCTTCACTCGGTCTCCACATATATATTTCATTGTCGTATACGTATTTAGGTCAACCGACGACGTTTCTCTATCTTTGATCCCCTTGGTCCATGTTGTAGATCAAGAGGAGACTGGATATGGCGGAGGGCACCGATTATGAGTGTCCTCACCCCTCCCTTGGGGCATGGGAGACGCCTACGACGTATGTGGGGCCTCCATGTGTCCTTGGGACATGGAGGGGGGGGGTTGGAGCTCATTGGGGTCCTCCCGTCCTCTCGTCAATGACTTCCGAGCGGATACAACGCTCTGAGAAGGGGGGTGAAGCCGGTTCGGACCCCCGTGGCCATCTTTGGGTCACTTGGGGTGTGTATCTACGGGCCGGCAAGCCGCCATTGGCTGATATCCTACTCTCCCATCCACCTGACCTAACCTGATAAGATAGTGTGATGGGCTTGGCCATTCCAGCTATGAGCGGCCATATTCAATACCGAGGCGCCGCCGGCTGAGATTTATATATCAAAATATCAGGAATTAACAGGGTTTTCTTATCATAATGTTTCCGTAATTTTTCAGCTATCCATTCTGATTGTCAATGTATCGGGGACTGGCAGTTGGATCGCGATTTTGCGGTAACCGATTGGTTAACGGTTATTTCCAGATATTTTAGCGGAAACCCCGAGGAAGGGTCAAATCTCATCAGAAAAGGGTTCGTTGCTTCCGCAATTTTAATGTCATACACTCGCAAAATTAATCCGATTTTTTCAGCCATTCAGAATCGGTTTTTCGATTCCGAGGTCGCCGCACTGGATATCGTGAATTTTGAGTGGTCCTCCATTTTCCCCCGATCAGGAATCAACTTTCTTTTTGTTGTCTCTTTCATTTTTCTTGGAGATAAAGGCGAAACAAAATTGATTCGTGAGACCACTTTGACAAATCATATCTGCGGCCCATTGCGAGGAATTTCAATTCTGAGATATGGGCTGGAATCGCCCTGGTCTCAACTTACTTTAGGAAGCGTCAAAGGCACTTGATGTGTAGACATGCCTGGTGTAGCAAGGGATAATGCTCAGGACTGTAGAAAGTGATTCATAACTCTGGGACCATGCAATTGAATATTTTAATGCAACCTTTGAGTGTACCGCATGAGTGTTGGTGTTGCATAGAAACTTCCCCTGGGTTCCTACGTATTTTTAACGTGACGTTATGGCCATGGAGGGTCATGACATACCATGGTGGGAGCCACTTTTGAGGGTATGTGTTATATGCATGGTATGTGCTTCGCTATGCTCACGCCCATATTATATATCTCCGTTTGTAGGAAGATACATGGAGTCGCACGTGGCAAAGGCTTTGCCCATGTCCCAATGGTGTGCTCCATAGCGCTAGACTAAGTCTACCGCACATATAGTGCATGTGGGAAGACTTACGGAGCGACCCACAAGCGCCACTCTCAATTTTCCCATTTTTTAATTATGCGTGCCGTGAGGAGGTTCGAAGGTGTCCCTGTGCGTCCATGTGGGGATCCAAGTGGGGGGATTGTTGGCAAATGGTCTCAAGCAATTGTGTTTTGAACCATATGTTGATACCATGGGTGAGCGAAGTTATATACTATTGTGATTATCTTGAATTCAGCAACATTTGCATGTTTTTGACCTCATTTTATGCTCATTTTTGTATTTTATGTGCTCAACTGGTCGGCCAACAGTAAAGTGCCTAGAGATCTGTGAACTATGGTATGTTGCTTACATTTTGGCATATGCTTCGGTGTTGCACCTCACCATATGCCGGATCATGTGGTCACTTTGGCGTGGCACACAAGGCCTCACAAAATTAGATCTCCAATTACTGAGTTGACTTGTGAAGCATGGCATTCATATATCCAGAGGGGTTTGGGAGCCAATGTTGGGATATTCTTGGGCATCGACGTTTGGTCTATATCACCCTTGTATATTACTTTCCGGTGTGACACATGCGTGGAGCATTTGAACATTCGCCGTATGCATTTTTGAGTATATAATTGAATTTTGGGCACTATGGTGTGATTTGCCTAATTTTGCTATGTTGTGAGGTCACCTTCATGGGGCAATTCTCCAAGCCCAATCGACTCCAGGTCCAACCAAAGTTATGTCAGGGTAGGGCATGGTCCCGAGTGCCACTCTAGGCCATGACACGCCACCCCCCCTTTTGGGCTAGGATTTAGAGGCTTGGGAGTGAACACATTTTTGGGGTTTGTGTAGTGACGTTTGACACATGGCATTTAGCCATCTTATTTGACTGGGTTCAGGGCATCATGTTGGCAAGTCAAGGGAAGGTCTTGAGTCCAGGGAATGAGGGGTCTATGGCTGTGATCGTGTATGTTTCCATCTTTCCCCAATTTTGCTTGATTTGTGTGCATATGCCAATTTCAGGGCTTCTTCTTTACTGATTTTGGTGCAATTCTATGTACATGCCCAACGCTCATGTCTCCGTGTGCACCGTGAGACAACCGGCGTGTTGAAAGGAGTTGTTGAGTGTCAACGCGGGACCTCAAACACCCTTGGAAGCCCTCAGTGTGGATTTTTTGGATTTGAGATATTGTACTTGGGAGTTGGTTATTGCCAGGGATCAGGATTTGTGTGAAGGAGCCATATTTTACTATTTTTTGTGGGAAATTGTGCAGGATAGGGCAAGATCATGCAGAATCTGCTGAGAAGCAAGACCATAGGAGTGACAGGAAATGATGGAAGGGGTACAGCAGGGGCCGGTCCTGGTAGGGACCTTCTTTACAACGAGCCATCACGGTTCAGTCCGCTAATACGATAATGGCAGTTGGTTAGTTCAGCTGGGTTAAGCTCCTGCCATTGGTAGATCGTTCCACCCCCCCCTACATCACTGGCATCAGTGATCAGTACTATCTCGCCCTTAGGGCGGGGCACTCCCAGGCAGTTGGAGGAGGCAATTTTCTTCTTCAACTCCGGGAACCATTCCTCCTCTCTGGCGGTCCACCTCCAGGGAGTAGTTTTCTTGATTAGGTCAGTGAGGGGGGCAGAGGAGTAGGTAAAATTGTGGATGTGACGCCAATAGAAATTACAGGCGCCCACAAAACTCCTCACGTCGTGTAGACCCTTCTTAGGGTCATCGCGAATCTGCATGTCCTGTAGGGGCTGCATCCTAGACGCGGCTGGTTTCCACCAGCCATACCCCACGTCGAAACCCAAATACTCCATCTCCTCTATCATAAACTCACATTTTTCGAGTTTGATTCGGAGATGGTTTTCTTGACAAACAATGAAAAATTCACGGAGGAGAAGGACACGGTCCTCTTGGGTATTAGTACCCAAACTCACGTCGTCGATGTGGGCCTCCATTTCTGCACCCCGAGAAATCAACTCCTGTACTAGAGGCCTGCGCCTCAGTATGTACAAAATTTTGTTCATTAGCTCCTAGAAGAGCGCTGGTGCATTAGCCACCCCGAAAGGCATAGCCTTCCACTTACAGACACGACCCTTAGGGGTCATAAAAGCCAGCAGCTCCTGAGCTGCGGCGGTTAGGTCCACCTGCCAGAAACCCGAGCGTTTGTCGATTTTGGTCTTGTACCTGCATTTGGCAATACGCTCCACGCTCTTTTCCATGTTAGGAATACTCCCTGAGTGGTTCTGGGCTTTCTTGTTGACCTCACCATAGTCAACAACCAGTCGTAGGGCAGTCGACCCTGGTTTAGCAACCAGGAAACAGGGACTGCAATGATGGGGGTCGTCCCCCTTCTTATATTCTTCAACGAGGCCAGCATCAATACATTCCTGGATCTGGCGCTCGATTTGTTCAACCTGTTCCTGTGGAGCGGGATAGGGACGACGCCTCACTCGCGTCTCCTTTCAAATTCAGGTTTCAGTTTCGGGTCCATCTCGACCATTTTTTTACAAGCCAGGGGGGGCGGCAAGGCGCCGAACACCTCCTCATAGGTTATCTGCAGTTTCTTCAGTCGGGGGTCAAGATTAAGACTCTCGAGTTTCTGCAGGAAATCCTCCTCAGAATGAAGGTTGCTCTTTCCATGTTCTCATTTTTCTGCCAATCAGCAGTTTCGGCAGGCATAGAACCATCGTCCCTCTCAGGGGAACATTGCAGCCCATAGTGCAGAGAATACACTAGCGGTATCTCAGGATCAGGCAGCGTATAGGAATCATGGTCCTCCTCAGACCAGATGGAGGATTTCCAGGTCTGTCTGAGTTATTGCAGCCGCTCTTGGCGCTCAATACCTTCGGCCTTCAGGTACAACAGCCGCCGGAGTTCCTGAGTGTCATGCTCAGACAGTGGCATGTTATTAGAAGCAGGCCGAGCCAGAGCATCAGGACTCCGGGCCACGGGTACACCTGTGTGCATAGGCTGCATGTGTAGCACTGGCTTCCCAACAGGGGAAGCGGGTTCTGAGGTCGACTCTAGATCTACCTCCTCCAGCAACAGCTGGGCTAGGAAGGCACTGTGTTTTAGGTCAACACAGCTGGGATCAACAGGGAGGATATTCCGGGCGATCTCAGACAGTTGGTCGTCAGCATCCTCCTTAACAGCTGCAGGTTCCAGATAGCCATCGGGAGATTCACACCCTGTAAGTGTGGCACATAGGTGCTCAGGAGATCGATTTCTTGAGATCAGAAAGGGTCAGGCCACGATTTCCGGCCATGATTTCTTTCAGTAGCACCTGATCTAGGTCACACAGGGGTACAGGATTGAGAGATCCATCAACGATGGATAAGAAACTGGCCCACTCGGGGGCCTGCATAGCTGTGTCTGAGTCCTTAGGCACATAGATGGGACCGTCGGGGAGTTGCACTCTTCCCACGGTCATTCGATCTAGCATACGGCGCCAGTAAGCGTGTTCACCAGAGCAGCCCCAGTCAGGGCTGCACATGACAACCCTTCCTCCCTCATAAGCGATTTTGGTTAGAACCTTCGCGAGCAGGGAGAAGGGAGGGTTAGCATACGCTAGGCCCATTGCTTTCCAGAAGAAACTGAAAGCGTTGTTTGATTGTTTCGAGCAGTACAACTGCATGATGTGTTGTTGTTGGCTCGCAAACAATTCCACCTGGATCTCATCCAGATTTACCTGCAGGGCCGCCAGTCCATTTTCAAGAACGTGACGGGCCAATTTGTAGTTTTCAGTACGATAGTTAGTCTTGGATGCGTATCGCAGCCCAGACTCTTTTCGTCCTGACAGTTCCAAAGGTACGGAGATGAGCCCACTGCCAAAGTCGCAGTGCAAAGAGTAGGGGCGCTGGAGAGACAGCATTTTTACCTGGGGTTTTCTTCGTAGGAAGTCGGCACCAATGACGATGTCAAAGGTGTCGGTGTCCAGCACTCTGCAGTGTTGGGTCACAGTTTTGTCGCCCAGGCATATAGTCACATCGACCCCCCCCAAGGAATGGATGGTACACCCATCCCCTACTCTTATGGCCAGGGTCTTAGTTTTCTTGAAAGTCTTTAGCAGGCGCCGGGCCACTATGGAAAGTGTTGCACCGGTGTCAAGCACCGCTCGAAAAACTTGATCCCCGATTTTCACGAGGATCCAGAAAACCAAGTCCTCCTCTTCGGAGCCGCCCCCCTACTCCTCATCAGGGAACTTGACATCCACCCCTGCAGCCATGAGGGACTTGGCCATCCAGCCCAGTCGCCTCTTCTTGGAGTTATTCACCTCAGGGGAAGCGTTATCCCCCTGTGGGCGCTTCTTGGGGTCACCTGCGGCAGGAGGGGGAGTTGCAGCGGGCGCTGATGAGTGCCTCTGGGGGTTTGGGGTTCCGCCTTTGCCACCCCCCTTGCCACCTCCTTTACCACCTTTATCCCCTTTCTGGGGGTTTCCGGTGGGTGTTTGGGTCTTCTGGCGTTCAGCCTCCTGTCGCTGGAGTTATTCACTCTCGCGTTTCTTCATGTGACATTCGTCTTCGTAGTGACAACGTTTGCCACAATAGCCACAGGTGATGGTACACCTGAAATGATCCTGATGGGTCACAGGTTTCCCATCCTTGGTATGCTGCTTTCGTTTCATCTGCAGCATACAGCTACTGCGGTGATCGCAGTCAGGGGCATGACAAGGCCCCCCCTTGTCATTGATAGGTTTGCAGTAGAACAGAGGGGGTGTACCTGCATCAGGTTTAACCTCATTCATGGCACGTAGGTTACTCCTCCCTTTACCACCTCCCTGGTTGACGTTAGTGGGATTTTTAGGCCCTTTCCCTTCGCCACGTTCGGGGGTAGGGGTACCACCTCGACCCAAGTGATTCTTGAGGAATTTGTCCATTAGAGAGTCATTCTCCCCATCAAGAGCTAGCTCAATCAGCAGGTCAACAGTTCATCGTACGAGTGGGTCCGGCTCTTCCTCTCAGAGGTAGCGTGGCAATCATCCCACGTACGATGGGGGATCTTACTCATGAGCCACAGGTTGGGCTCAATGGCTCCGTAGGAGCCCACGTTCATCCGTGAAAACAGATACTCCAGGTCGCACACGTATTCAGAGACTCGTGCAGCGGAATGAAACTCGAGGAGCACAGGTAGCTCCTCTATCTGTGTGTGCACACTGAGGTCAGTCTCATAGACTCGGAATGTTTTCTCCAGTCTTTGGACTACCTCTGCCCAGGTGGAACAGGTTTTCACAATCTGTTTCACCTGTTTTTGCAAAAATTTCTTTTTGCATGAGCCTTTCAGCAGCAAGCATTTGAAGGCCACATCCACATGGGATCGGCCAGTCAGCGAAAGAAACTCAGCAAATTCTTCTGCCCGTTCGGGCAGATTTTTCGGGTCGAACTCCGGCAGTTCTAGTCGGATGTTCGCCTGGGTAATAGGTCTGCCCATTTTTCCACCCCCTGGGGTTATGCCAGAAGGAGAAGGAGATACGCCGTCAAGAGGTGCCAGGGCTGACAGCCCTCTTTTCTCAGTCTCCGTCACCGGCACGTCCTGTAGTTCAGCAATTGGGACTGTCCTGGAGCGAGGATGAAAAGGGCTGGGGCAAGTGACCTTGGGTAGCAACCTGGACACCCTTGATCTTTTGAGATCATCAGCCAACGTGCTCAATCCGGGTGAAGGTGAGAGTAGCGCTGGCTTGGGTAAGGGTTCAGTGATACCCAATTTAGCCTTGACAGTTTCTGACAGAGCTGTCACATCCGGTTCTTCCGATCCGGATAGAAGTTTGGCCAGAAGTTTGGCCGTAGGATCCAGAGCCCCATGGGTGGGCTCTGGGCGAAGAGGATCCATTATCGGCAGGTCTGGATGCCGTGCTCTCGGGTGCTCGTGTACTCTTGGTCGTCTCGGTAGTGATACTGTGTCCGCCATGTCTGTAGATGGCCCAGAATAAAGGAAGGAGCCCATCTCAGTTTGGGGCGGCGACCCGAGAGCATCAAGAGGTATTTCTCCATCTTCCCCTACGGTGGACTTGTGGTACTCTTCGTGGAGCATGAACTCGTGCATCCTCCTTCGTAGGTCCGCTTTTCTCCAGGACCAACTCCAAGTACGGTAGAAGACGAGGCGGGACAGGCCAACCGGGCGATGGAGGCTTTGACACGCCTGCGGAGCCTTTGCAGGCTGTCTTCACCATGGGCCGCCAAGGTTTCCATGGTTAATGGGGTTGTTCTGGGCGGATTTAGTTCCGCCCTTCTGTGCTTTGGATCTTCCTGAGACCCAGATGCTGCTCTGAGTGGCGGTTCACTCTTTGGGTGGGCTACACTGCCAAGTTGTACTTGTACACTTCTGATCGGCCAGGTTCGGGAGGACAGTTGAGTGGACATGTTCATTGTGCTTTTCAGTGTGCTTTTCCTGTGCTTCTGCTCAGAGTCGGTTCGAAAGGTTCTCAGGGTTTGCCTCTGCTACCGGAAAGATGTTCTTGATTAGTGCCCTATAGATTTTGATGCAATCCTGCAGGTTTCTGATGGTGAAATCCCAAAACCAAAGGAGCAAGTAGAGCAAGAGTTTGAAATCCAGTGTAACACAGAAGGGCTGCAGATAGACAAAGCAGGTTTAAATACAAAGATTCAATCACAAATGGATAGTACGAAAGATTTTATGTGAAAACTGGCCTGACTCTAGCCTCCAAGTTAGCATCAAGCACTTCATGTGCATTCTTTTGGATGAAATGGAGCTGGTTAGGAATGTGGGGCATAGGAGTTAGGCCAGACACAGATTATGGCTTGGCCAAGCAACTGAATTCAGAAACAGGTTAAAAAGTAGAACGACAATAAGTGGTAGAGACAATTGAGTATAGGGGTCTTGGGGTGGGAGACCACTAGGCTTAACCTCCAAGGCCCAAAGCATGAAATGCCTATTTTATTTCGGTATATCCTCCATGAAGGAAGATACCTCCGCTCAGTTGTGTGGTAGGGGTGAACTTCATGGGGGGCTAGGGTTATAACCCTAGTTACTTTGAGAAAGTGTACTAAAAGCTTCAAAAGAGTGATAAAGATACTTAAGTTAGTCTTAGCATCAACAAAAGGGTTTTAAGGGGGACTTGGCCTGGATCAAGCTCTCCAAGAAAGACATGGCAGTGACCTTTTCTTACTGGTCGGTATCTGCTTGGTACACCAAGGTGCAACCACGGTAGGTGTACAGCATCCCCACGGATTTGGACCTGCGTGATCAAGTGCGATGCGCACCCGAGAGCCACTGCCCAAGCCCGCAAACATCAGGATCCAACATGCATAACACCCACGAGAAGGCACAATGCACATGGCACACACCGCACAGCACATATATCACAATCGCACATAGGCCGTAGGGTGCTTGAACTCTTGACAGCAACACGTAGCAGTAGAGACACAGGCCTTGCAGGCAGCTAGACCCCTCGATACGCCGTGTTTGGGATTCGCAATCCACACTTTTGAGGTTTGAGGTTTGAGGTTTGATTTTGCGGGTACTAGACGCCTTTCAGCCCCGGGGGGCCACCTCGTCGGGCCAGGTGATATCCTCTCCACCGGGTCCTAGTTTGGGGGCCCTCCAAGACGCACCTCCTGCCTGGTGGCGGAGTCCCCCGGGTTCACAGGGCTCGGAGCCCTGTCCCTCCCCGGCTGCCCCGTTCCGCCACTCCCCGGTCAGTGCATCAATTTGCAGCCGTGGCTGCGGGCGCTTGCCCACCGCGCCGCCCCCCTAATGCGTGCTCGCCCGGGGCGCCGGCGCCGCCGGGCCCGTGCTACTCGCTTGTTGCCAGTGGGACCCCCTTGGGCTGGCGCGGAGGCTGCCTTGCCCAGGGGTTGGGGCGTGGCCCAGTGCGCCAGTACTGCCTTGGCGGGTGCAGTGCCCCGTCCGTGTGTGCGCGGCGCTCGCGGCTGGTTCGGGGGGTTCGGGCCGGTACCTGGTGTTGTGTCTCTCCCGTTTCCCCCTTCCCGCCCAGCGTGTCTCGCGCTGCGTGTTGCGGGCCGTCTCGTCCGGGTGTCCCTTACCCTCGCTCGCTGGTACGCCATTCCACGCGGTCTGTGCTTTTGGCGAGCTCGGTCCGGTTGCCCTTCTGGTAGTCCCCGCGTGCCCTTTGCGTGCGTGTGCGCTCGCGCTCCCGCGGCGTCCGCTCCCCCCCCCCCTGGGTGGTGTGGCGTGCGCACCTCGTGCGGTCCCGCCACTGGGCGCTGGTAGGGCCATTCCACGTGGTCTGTGCCCCTCCGCGTGTCCTGTCCCGGTCCCTTGCTTCGTCTGGCATGTTTTGGGGGGGGCGGTCCGGTTCCGATTCCTACCTACCTGGTGTGGCCTGCACGCCCTGTGGCGGCTGCGTGCCTCGGGGCTGGTGGGGGGCCTTCCCTGTGGGGGGGTGGCCTGCCACTGTTGTGAGGGGCGTCTGGTGTCAGGCGCTGTCCCTCCCCCGACCGCCCGTCCTCTGGGGCGGGCAGCCGGGGTACTGGGACCCGTGTGTTCAGGGTGCGGTCGGTGCGGGTGTGGGGACCCAGGGCCGGTTCCATAGCGTGCGCCCTTGCGGGCCGGCGTTGCTCGCTGTGGGGGTGGCGGAAGGGCGTCCCCGGGGGGGGTGCCTTCCACCGTTGTGAGGGGCGTCTGGGGTCGGGCGCTCCCCCTCCTCCGAATGCCCGCCCACTGGGCGGGCTGTTGGGGTGCGTCACCCACATGCTGTGGGCGCGGGCGTGTGGGTGTGGGGCCCCATCACTGCCCCTTTGCCCTGCATGCCCTGTGGGGGCTGCGTGCCGCGGGGGTGGCGGGGGGCCGTCCCCGGGGGGTTGGCCTGCCACTGTTGTCAGGGGCGTCTGGTGTCAGGCGCTGTCCCTCCCCCGGCCGCCCGTCCTCTGGGGCGGGTAGCCGGGGTTCCGCGACCCGTGTGTCCCGGGTGCGGTCGGTGCGGGCGTGGGGACCGAGCACTGGTTCCACAGCGTGCGCCATTGCGTGCCGGCGTTGCTCGCTGTGGGGGTGGCGGAAGGGCGTCCCCGGGGGGGGGTGCCTTCCACCGTTGTGAGGGGCGTCTGAGGTCGGGCGCTCCCCCTCCCCCGACTGCCCACCCACTGGGCGGGCTGTTGGGGTGCGTCACCCACATGCTGTGGACGCGGGTGTGTGGGTGTGGGGGCCCATCACTGCCCCTTTGGCCTGCATGCCCTGTGGGGGTTGCGTGCCGCGGGGGTGGCGGGGGGCCGTCCCCGGGGGGGTGGCCTGCCACCGTTGCGAGGGGCAACTGGTGTCAGGCGCTGTCCCTCCCCCTGCCGCCCGTCCTCTGGGGCGGGCGGCCGGGGTCCCGCGACCCGTGTGTCCCGGGTGCGGTCGGTGCGGGCGTGGGGACCCAGCACCGGCCCCACAGCGTGCCCCTATGCGGGCCGGCGTTGCTCGCTGTGGGGTTGGCGGAAGGGCGTCCCCGGGGGGGGTGCCTTCCACCGTTGCGAGGGGCGTCTGAGGTCAGGCGCTCCCCCTCCCCCGACTGCCCGCCTGCTGGACGGGCTGTTGGGGTCCGCTACCCACGTGCTGTGGGCGCGGGCGTGTGGGTGTGGGGGCCCAACACTGTCCCCTTGGCCTGCACGCCCTGTGGGGGCTGCGTGCCGCGGGGGTGGTGGGGGGCCTTCCCCGGGGGCAGGGTGGCCTGCCACCGTTGTGAGGGGCGTCTGGTGTCAGGCGCTGTCCCTCCCCCGACCGCCCGTCCTCTGGGGCGGGCAGCCGGGGTACCGCGACCCGTGTGTTCCGGGTGGGGTCGGTGCGGGCGTGGGGACCCAGCACCGGTTCCACAGCGTGCGCCCTTGCGGGCCAGCGTTGCTCACTGTGGGGGTGGCGGAAGGGCGTCCCCGGGGGGGGTGCCTTCCACCGTTGTGAGGGGCGTCTGAGGTCAGGCGCTTCCCCTCCCCCGACTGCCCGCCCACTGAGCGGGCTGTTGGGGTCTGCCACCCACGTGCTGTGGGCGCGGGTGTGTGGGTGTGGGGGCCCAACACTGTCCCCTTGGCCTGCATGCCCTGTGGGGGCTGCGTGCCGCGGGGGTGGCGGGGGGCCGTCCCCGGGGGGGGTGGCCTGCCACCGTTTTGAGGGGCGTCTGGTGTCAGGCGCTGTCCCTCACCCGGCCGCCCGTCCTCTGGGGCGGGCAGCCGGGGTTCCGCGACCCGTGTGTCCCGGGTGCGGTCTGTGCGGGCGTGGGGACCCAGCACCGGCCCCACAGCGTGCGCCCCTGCGGGCCGGTGTTCCTCGCCGTTGGGGTGGTTGAAGGGCGTCCCCGGGGGGGGGGTGCCTTCCACTGTTGCGAGGGGCGTCTGAGGTCAGGCGCTCCCCCTCCCCCGACTGCCCGCCCACTGGGCGGGCTGTTGGGGTCCGCGACCCACATGCTGTGGGCGCGGGCGTGTGGCTGAGAAGCCCATCACGGTCCCCTTGGCCTGCATGCCCTGTGGGGGCTGCGTGCCGCGGGGGTGGTGGGGGGCTGTCCCCGGGGGGGTGGCCTGCCACCAGTGTGAGGGGCGTCTGGTGTCAGGCGCTGTCCCTCCCCCGGCCGCCCGTCCTCTGGGGCGGGCAGCCGGGGTTCCGCGACCCGTGTGTCCCGGATGCGGTCCGCGCGGGCGTGGGGACCCAGCACCGGCCCCGCAGCGTGCGCCCTTGCGGGCTGGCGTTGCTCGCTGTGGGGGTGGCGGAAGGGCGTCCCCGGGGGGGTCGTCTTCCACCGTTGTGAGGAGCGTCTGAGGTCAGGCGCTTCCCCTCCCCCGACTGCCCGCCTACTGGGCGGGCTGTTGGGGTCCGCCACCCACGTGCTGTGGGTGCGGGTGTGTGGGTGTGGGGGCCCAACACTGTCCCCTTGGCCTGCATGCCCTGTGGGGGCTGCGTGCCGTGGGGGTGGTGGGGGGCCATCCCCGGGGGGGGTGACCTGCCACTGTTGTGAGGGGCGTCTGGTGTCAGGCGCTGTCCCTCCCCCGGCCGCCCGTCCTCTGGGGCGGGTAGCCGGGGTTCTGCGACCCGTGTGTCTCGGGTGCGGTCGGTGCGGGCGTGGAACCCAGCACCGGCCCCACAGCGTGCGCCCTTGCGGGCCGGCGTTGCTCGCTGTGGGGGTGGCGGGAGGGCGTTCCTGGGGGGGTGCCTTCCACCGTTGTGAGGGGCGTCTGTGGTCAGGCCCTCCCCCTCCCCGAACTGCCCGCCCACTGGGCGGGCTGTTGGGGTCGGCCACCCACATGCTGTGGTCGCGGGCGTGTGGGTGTGGGGGCCGAACACTGTCCCCTTGGCCTGCATGCCCTGTGGGGGCTGCGAGCCGCGGGGGTTGGGGGGTCGTCCCTGGGGGGGGTGGCCTGCCACTGTTGTCAGGGGCGTCTGGTGTCAGGCGCTGTCCCTCCCCCAGCCGCCCGCCCTCTGGGGTCGGCGGCCGGGGTGCTGCGACCCGTGTGTCCTGGGTGCGGTCGGTGCGGGCGTGGGGACCCAGCACCGGTTCCACAGCGTGTGCCCTCGCGGGCCGGCGTTGCTCGCTGTGGGGGTGGCGGAAGGGCGTCCCCGGGGGGGGTGCCTTCCACCATTGTGAGGGGCGTCTGGTGTCAGGCGCTGTCCGTCCCCCGGCCGCCCGTCCTCTGGAGCGGGCAGCCAGGGTTCGGCGACCCGTGTGTCCCGGGTGCGGTCAGCGCGGGCGTGGGGACCCAGCACCGGCCCCACAGCGTGCGCCCTTGCGGGCCGGCGTTGCTCACTGTGGGGGTGGCGGAAGGGCGTCCCCGGGGGGGACGCCTTCCACCATTGTGAGGGGCGTCTGAGGTCAGGCGCTGTCCCTCCCCCAACTGCCCGCCCACTGGGCGGGCTGTTGGGGTTTGCCACCCACGTGCTGTGATCGCGGGTGTGTGGGTGTGGGGGCCCAACACTATCTCCTTCTCTTGCATGCCCTGTGGGGGCTGCGTGCCGCGGGGGTGGTGGGGGGGCCGTCCCCGGGGGGGTTGGCCGGCCACCGTTGTGCGGGGCGTCTGGTGTCAGGCGCTGTCCCTCCGCCGGCCGCCCGTCCTCTGGAGGGGGCAGCCAGGGTTCCGCGACCCGTGTGTCCCGGGTGCGGTCGGTGCGGGTGTGGGGACCCAGCACCGGCCCCACAGCGTGCGCCCTTTCGGGCCGGCGTTGCTCGCTGTGCGGGTGGCGGAAGGGCGTCCCCGCGGGGGGTGCCTTCCACCATTGTGAGGGGCGTCTGGGGTCAGGCGCTGTCCCTTCCATGACTGCCCGCCCACTGGGTGGGCTGTTGGGGTCCGCCACCCACGTGCTGTGGGCGCGGCTGTGTGGGTGTGGGGGCCCAACACTGTCCCCTGGGCCTGCATGCCCTGTGGGGGCTGCGTGCCGCGGGGGTGGCGGGGGGCCGTCCCCGGGGGGGGTGGCCTGCCACCGTTGTGAGGGGCGTCTGGTGTCAGGCGCTGTCCCTCCCCCGGCCGCCCGTCCTCTGGAGCGGGCAGCCAGGGTTCCGCGACCCCCCGTGTCCCGGGTGCGGTCGGTGCGGGCGTGGGGACCCAGCACCGGCCCCACAGCGTGCGCCCTTTCGGGCCGGCGTTGCTCGCTGTGGGGGTGGCGGAAGGGCATCCCCGGGGGGTCGCCTTCCACCATTGTGAGGGGCGTCTGAGGTCAGGCGCTCTCCCTCCCCCGACTGCCCGCCCACTGGGCGGGCTGTTGGGGTCCGCCACCCACGTGCTGTGGGTGCGGGTTTGTTGCTGTGGGGGCCCAACACTGTCCCCTTGGCCTGCATGCCCTGTGGGGTCTGCGTGCCGCGGAGGTGGTGGGGGGCCGTCCCCGGGGGAAGTGGCCTGCCACTGTTGTGAGGGGCGTCTGGTGTCAGGCGCTGTCCCTCCCCCGGCCGCCCGTCCTCTGGAGCGGGCAGCCGGGGTTCCGCGACCCGTGTGTCCCGGGTGCGGTCGGTGCGGGTGTGGGGACCCAGCACCGGCCCCACAGCGTGCGCCCTTCCGGGCCGGCGTTGCTCGCTGTGGGGGTGGCGGAAGGGCGTCCCCGGGGGGGGGTGCCTTCCATCATTGTGAGGGGCGTCTGAGGTCAGGCGCTGTCCCTCCCCTGACTGCCCCCCCACTGGGCGGGCTGTTGGGGTCTGCCACCCACGTGCTGTGGGCGCGGGTGTGTGGGTGTGCGGGCCCAACACTGTCCCCTTGGCCTGCATGCCCTGTGGGAGCTGCGTGCCGCGGGGGTGGTGGGGGGCCGTCCCCGGGGGGGGTGGCCTGCCACCATTGTGAGGGGCGTCTGGTGTCAGGCGCTGTCCCTCCCCCGGTCGCCCGTCCTCTGGAGCGGGCGGCCGGGGCTCCGCGACCCGTGTGTCCCGGGTGCGGTCGGTGCGGGCGTGAGGACCCAGCCCCGGCCCCACGGCGTGCGCCCTTGCCGGCCGGCGTGGCTCCCTGTGGGGGTGGCAGAAGGGCGTCCCCGGGGGTGTGCCTTCCGCAGTCGTGAGGGGCGTCTGTGGTCAGGCGCTCCCCCTCCCCCGACTGGCCGCCCTCTGGGTGGGCTGTTGGGGTCCGCCACCCACGTGCTGTGGTCGCGGGTGTGTGGGTGTGGGGGCCCAACACTGTCCCCTTGGCCTGCATGCCCTGTGGGGGCTGCGTGCCGCGGGGGTGGTGGGGGTCCGTCCCCGGGGGGGGTGGCCTGCCCCTGTTGTGAGGGGCGTCTGGTGTCAGGCGCTGTCCCTCCTCCCGCCACCCATCCTCTGGAGCGGGCAGCCAGGGTTCAGCGACCCGTGTGTCCCGGCTGCGGTCGGTGTGGGCGTGGGGACCCAGCACCGGCCCCACAGCGTGCGCCCTTGCGGGCCGGCGTTGCTCCCTGTGGGGGTGGCAGAAGGGCGTCCCCGGGGGGGGTGCCTTCCACCATTGTGAGGGGCGTCTGAGGTCAGGCGCTCTCCCTCCCCCGACTGCCTGCCCACTGGGCAGGCTGTTGGGGTCTGCCACCCACGTGCTGTGGGCGCGGGTGTGTGGGTGTGGGGGCCCAACACTGTCCCCTTGGCCTGCATGCCCTGTGGGGGCTGCTTGCCGCGGGGGTGGTGGGGGGCCGTCCCTGGGGGGGGGTGGCCTGCCACCGTTGTGAGGGGCGTCTGGTGTCAGGCGCTGTAACTCCCCCGGCTGCCCGTCCTCTGGAGCGGGCAGCCGGGGCTCTGCGACCCGTGTGTCCCAGGTGCGGTCCGTGCGGGCGTGGGGCCCCAGCCCCAGCCGCACAGCGTGCGCCCTTGCGGGCCGGCGTTGCTCGCTGTGGGGGTGGCGGAAGGGCGTCCCCGGGCGGGGTGCCTTCCGCCGTCTTGAGGGGCGTCTGTGGTCAGGCGCTCCCCCTCCCCCGACTGCCCGCCCTCTGGGCGTGCTGTTGGGGTCCGTCACCCACATGCCGTGGGCGCGGGTGTGTGGGTGTGGGGGCCCTACACTGTCCCCTTGGCCTGCATGCCCTGTGGGGGTTGCGTGCCGCGGGGGTGGTGGGGGGCCGTCCCCGGGGGGGGTGGCCTGTCACCGTTGTGAGGGGCGTCTGGTGTCAGGCGCTGTCCCTCCCCTGGCCGCCCGTCCCCTGGGGCGGGCAGCCAGGGTTCCGCGACCCGTGTGTCCCGGGTGCGGTTGGTGTGCGCGTGGGGATCCAGCACCGGACCCACAGCGCGCGCCCTTGCGGGCTGCCTTTGCGTGCCGTGGGGGTGGCGGAAGGGCGTCCCCGGGGGGGGTTGCCGTTCGCTGTTGTCACAGGCGTCTGGGGTCAGGCGCTCCCCCTCCCCTGGCTGCCCGCCCTCTGGGCGGGCTGTCCGGGTCCGCTACCCAGGTGCTGTGGGCGCGGGTGTGCGGGCGCCGGGGCCCTGCACCGGCCCTGTGGCCCGCGTGCCCTGTGGGGGGCTGCGCGCCACGGGGGTTGCGGGGGGCGTCTGGGTTCAGGCGCCCCCTCTTCCCTGCTGCCCGCTCTCTGGGCGGGCTGCCGGGGCCCGCTGGCTGCGTGCCGTGGGTCCGGGTGTGGGTGTGTGCGGTGGGTTTGGTGCCTGTGCGGTGCGTGCCGTGGTGCTGGGTGTTGCCCTTCGCCTGTCCCTCTGGTGTCCCCCTCTCTGGTGCTTTGTTGCGGTGTTGCGCTCCCTGTGTGCTTGCCGTGCCCCCTTCCCTGCACGCGTCCCTTGCTCGTCTGCTGGCTACCCCCCATTTCTTTCGTGGCTTCGTCATTCTTTACCCTTTTCTCTGCCCTCCATGGGCTCGTCCTCCTCCCTGGCATGCATGTCTTTCCTGCCTCCGCCCTGGTGTGTGCCTCGGTCTTTCCCCTTGCCTGCTTCCTTGGCCCCGGTTCTCGGGCCCTCTTTTTTCTCTCCTGTTGGGTCCTGTGAGACAGAGGGAGGATCGGGGTGTGTGCGCCTACTAGGTAACTAGGCTACTAGGTAACAAACTTGCGCTTGTCTCTTTACCCATGTTGGCGCCATTATTGTTGCGTTATCCGTCGCGTGGCACATAACATACCTGTGTTTGCATTGGTGTTCATACCATGGTGCTTGTTCGTGGCGGTGGCGGTCGTGTTGCTCGTGCGGGCAGGCCTGCTTGTTGTGTTATGCTTCCTCCCGCGTTGATGGCCTACAGAGAGAGGGAGGAGGGTGGGTTTCTTGGCGGTTTCCTGGTTGGTGGGTGCGCTGGCGTGGCGCCGTTGTTTGTGTCGTTCTCTTTGTCCATCCTGGGTCCTTCCATCCCCCTGGTGTTCACGGCGGCGGGTTCGAGCTCGCGCTTCCTCGCCATACCTTGCTCGTGCATGCTTGCGTGTGTGGGTATACCAATTGCTCTTTTTGTGCCCTCAGGCTTGTGGTTTGTGTGTTTGGTGGCGGTGGCGTCCTCTCTGGTGGCGTGTGGCTCCCGTCCCTCGGTTTTGCGGGGGTGGGCGCCCTTCATACCATCGCTTCCTCCCGTTAGGTATTCCCTCATACCACTCATGTTCCGTTCCTCCATGTTGGCGGCTTCTTGTTCTTCGCGTGTTCTTTGGCGGCGTCCACATTTTCTCCGGCGTCGGCAGCTTCCTCCCGCGTTGATGGCCTATGGAGAGAGGGTGGGGGGGTGGTTTTCATGGCATTTCCTCGGTCGGCGTTGTGTACTTCGTGCTCGTAGTCCGTCTTTGGTCCTTCTATCCCCGTGGCGATTGCTGCGGCGGGTTTGGGCTCGTGCTCCTTTGCCATACCTTGTTTGTGGTTGCTTGCGCGCGTGGGCATACCACTCTTGCTTTTTTTGTGCCCTCGGGTCTGCGGTTGGTGTGTTTGGTGGCGGTGGTGCGCTCTCCGGCGGCGTTTGGCTTCCTTCCCTCGGTTTCGCGGGGGTTCCCTTCGTACCATCACTTCTTTCCGCGTGAGCTGCCCACTAGGTATGCCCTCATACCATCCTTATTCCGTTCCGCGGTGCTGGTGGCCTCTTGTTCTTCGTGTGTTCTTTCGCGGTGTCCACATTTTCTTCGGCGGTGGCGGCCTATAGGGTGTGCATGTTCGAGAAAGGAGAAAGGGTGGCGGTTTCTTTGGTTGCTGGGCGCGTTGGCGTTGCATGTGTCTTCATCCGCGGTGGCCCTTGTAGTGTACATCCATACCTTTTGTTGTTTGCGGCGGCATATATGTGCGCGGGCATACCTCTTGCTCTTCTTGTGCCCCTGGGTGCTTGTGGTACGCGTGTTTTGTGGTGGTGGTGCGCCCTCTGGTGGTGTGTGGTTCCCTCGTTTTGGTTACATACGGGTGTCCCTCATACCATGCTTCTTTCCTCCGTGCGAGCGGCCTAGAGTGTAGAGAGCATAGAATGCGTACGTGAGTGGTTGGGCGGCGGCGTGGTGCTCGTGGCGCTGGTTTGTTCGGCGCTGGGTACGTCTCCTTGTTTATACCTTGTCGTGCATGCGGCGTCTCCAACGGCGTGTGCGTGCATGGACATACCCCATGGCTTGGCGTCCACGGGCACTTTTACATGTGTTCCATGGTGTGGTGTGCCTTTTATTATTTTTCTGTGTGGCGCTTCGCGCTTGGGTTGTCTTTTCCCCTTGTCACTCTCACACACCTTGCTTGTCCCATGGCTTTCTTGTCCTATGCGTGCAGGGGATAGTAGCGGGTGTGCTCTCTTGTTGGTGGTGGCGTGGCGGTTGTGCCCTTTCCCTCGTGCGTTGACCTCGGGTCCCTTTCGTCGTGTGGCTGCGTGGCGTATCGTGTAACATACTTGGTTCCGAGGCCGGCGTTTTCTAGTGGCGTCTACCCTACGTTGTCTTGTTTTTTTGCTTTGCTTGTTGGTGTTGGGGCGCGCACAAGTCCCCTACTCCCATTGCATGCACTTTGCTAAGTGATTAGGGGCACGCAACGTTCCGCTTCCCCGTCTTGGCGGCTCTTTTGTGCTACAAAAAGGGTGGTTGGTGTGTAAGAGCGGTTGTCATGGTTGCCCCGCATTGCATCGCAGGACAGGACCGTTAGCCCCCCATGACAACCACTCCCTGGCCGAAGGCCACCGTTTTTGCCCTAATCTTGCCTCTAATCATCTTCTTTGTTGTTGGAGCGCGCACAAGTCCCTAGCGCCTAGGACACGCGCTTTGCTAGGTGTTTTGGGGCAAGCAACGATCAGCTTCGTCGCCGCCGCGACTCTGTTGTTGTTCTTTTTCTGTGAGTGTCCTAAATCTTGCGACCTCGCCAAACAGCGGCGTAAAATCTTTTTGGGGGTTTCTGAGGTCGGAAGAATTGATTTGGCGCTTTATTTTTTCTGGTTGTGCGTCTTTTTCCTGGTTTTTTATTTTCTTCTGCTGCGATCGCGCGACATGGTGGTGGTTCAGCCAGTGGCTTCTTCTGAATTTGTATAGGGGTCTTGGGGTGGGAGACCACTAGGCTTAACCTCCAAGGCCTAAAGCATGAAATGCCTATTTTATTTCGGTATATCCTCCATGAAAAAAGATACCTCCGCTCAGTTGTGTGGTAGGGGTGAACTTCATGGGGGGCTAGGGTTATAACCCTAGTTACTTTGAGAAAGTGTACTAAAAGCTTCAAAAGAGTGATAAAGATACTTAAGTTAGTCTTAGCATCAACAAAAGGGTTTTAAGGGGGACTTGGCCTGGATCAAGCCCTCCAAGAAAGACATGGCAGTGACTTTTTCTTACTGGTCGGTATCTGCTTGGTACACCAAGGTGCAACCACGGTAGGTGTACAGCATCCCCACGGATTTGGACCTGCGTGATCAAGTGCGATGAGCACCCGAGAGCCACTGCCCAAGCCCGGAAACATCAGGATCCATCATGCATAGCACCCACGAGAGCGCACAATGCACATGGCACACACCGCACAGCACATTTATCACAATCGCACATAGGCTGTAGGGTGCTTGACCTCTTGACAGCAACACGTAGCATTAGAGACACAGGCCTTGCAGGCAGCTAGATCCCTCGCTACGCCATGTTTGGGATTCGCAATCCACACTTTGTTGCGTGGCCCCTCGAGTTAGGGTTGGGGAGTCACAATCCACGCTTTGTTGTGTGACCCCTTGAGCTGGGGTTAGGGACTCACAATCCACGCTTTGTTGCGTGGCCCCTCTAGTTGCGGTTAGGGACTCACAATCCACGCTTTGTTGTGTTGCCCCTTGAGTTGGGGTTAGGTACTCACAATCCACGGTTTGTTGCGTCTCCCTTGAGTGGGGGTTAGGGACTCACAACCTGTGGTGCATGCATGGTGAGACACTTTGGACTGTCTAGTTCCTGGAAGGGCCCACCCCAACACGGACAAGTGGCTCTTTCAACAGTTGTGTCTCGAGGTAGACCTTGAAGAGGTTTTGATTGCCACCCTCCCCAACGAATCCGTGTCCGGTGACGAGGAGTTAGATGTCTTTTCCAATCCTCTGTTGGCCTCTCTCCCGGGTAAGGAGGTGAAGAAAAAAGAGGTCCAGTCATTTGATTCGCAGGTGGACCTCTTTGCGCCTCCCCCTGCGGCCCTTGTGCCACAGACGAAGGTGAAAGAAAAGAAGGCCTTGCCAACTCCCCCCCGCCAAAGGTGAAGGGAAAGAAGGCCTTGCCAAGTGCACCCACTGCGGACCCTCCCACTTCCAAAAAGCATACTGGAAGCACGATCCCGAGCGAAACAACCCCTTTTGGGGTTGGAGATTGGTTGGCAGAGAAGGATACCATGTGTCAGTAGAACCAGGAGCTCTGCCACATGGAAATTCATGTACCATGTGCGTGGACTCTAGTGCTTCGATATATCCAGAGACTGTCCAGGAACATGCAGAGAGTTGAATCTGGCACAAGTCTGGCCAAAATGAGGCGGTGCCGCCGCCACATTTTTGTGGTTAATTCCGATGACAAGGAAGGGTTGCACTGGTTTGTATGTGCCTTCAATTGGTGGGTCCGTTTGGAGCTTTTCACTATTTGGGTTCGGAAACCCCTAAGGTTCAATCATTTGTTCCGTTGTTTCTTGTTGGCCATCAAGAAGCTTTCGCCAACCACCAAGCACCGCGCCTTGGGGTTCCAAACGGACGCTTCGTCTTGCGTCCCAATGGGTGCCGGCTTTGTGGACTATGTGCTCAACATTATTAATGCGAACCGTACCGTGCGGGTCGTTCAAGCAGCTGGTCATGATGTGGAGGGCGTGACTGAGCTTCCCGGCACTCCTGAGTAACCCCAGGTTAGGGTCAGGGTCACCGAGCCGGGGGAACCAATCTTGGTTTGATAACGCTCTCCAGTGTCGAGGGTGGACCTAACAGGTTTGGCAAGCAAGCAAGCAGCAAGCAGCAAGCAGCAAGTAAGCAACAAGTACGCGCGAAATGGGGAAAAATCACAGCTCCGTTGTGGTGCTTCAGATTCTGCCAAAATTTTGTGCATGCCACCTGTGGGTGTGAAGGATAAACCACACAAAGTATCGGCAAAGACTTCAACTGTGGCTGTCGGGAACGGGCGTCGCAAGTGCTGGACCTGCATTTCAAAATCTGCAATTTGGGGCCACAATTACCTTTTTTTCCCCTGAATCCGCCCTGGAACCTGCTCAAAACGGCCAAATGAAGGGAAATAGTGGCTACTCCACACATGCAACTAGACTTGCCTGTGCTGAACTCTAACTCCACAATATGTCCGCGAACGGCCCTCAAAAAGGTCTCCAAAAGCCCCAGAATTTGTGCACATTGGCCACCTACAACCCCAAACCAAAAACAGACCATATCCTGGGCTATGTGGCTCAAAACGCAATTTTGAGGACACCTAACCCACCCGCAACCACCTGCTTTTGGTGGTTTCCATCCCTCAAAATTGCCCTTACCGATGCCTAGACACCCGTACCCAGGCCCAGTGGGCTGCAGCAATCTGCACGACGTAGTCCAAAGAGCCATAAGGTCTTTGTACAAGTGCATCCAACTGAATGACGCGGCGAGTTCTGCTCACGGCGATCTTGCAACCCAACTACTTGCCCTCCATGCTACCATGCTCCACCGCGTCCACAACCTTGTACAATGGCCGTCCCCCTTGGAGCGACACCTCACCCGCCAACGTCATAGGGTGGAACGCTTCTCCTTCTCCATCAGTTGTTATCTTTCGCCATGTAAGTAGCGACCTCGTCAGGCGACCTCCGGAGCGACAATGCGGGCAAAAACCAAAATTCCTCCGCACAGCCCTTGGTACACGCTAGAAGACCGGATCTTGTTCGAGCATAGATGGCTCTAGAAGGCTAGAACGGAATAAGCGGGTGGTACCCCCACCAAAGGGGGGGTTCGGTAGGCATTTTGAGGGTTTTAACCTGGACCCCAATATCCGTACTCGGGGCCCCATGGTTTTGTTTCACAATTTACTGTTTTCACGTGAATTTGGAATCCAAATAACTTTTTCCTCTTGCGACGTTCTTGCAGCGTTCTAGCTAGTAGCGCTAGAGCGTCGCTAGAACTATATGTATAAATGCTGCACCACGCCTCAAAAAGAAGCTGACCCGGCTACCACGGCTAGCCATGGCCCATCACAGGGCCCCGATGCTCAATGCGAATCATAGAGCGTGAATCCCCCCCCTCTTGCCCCCCCAGCCCCTGGTTAGCCCGGTTAGCCCCCCACTCCACCCCATAGGTCATTAGGAAGGTCACTTGAAAGGCCGGCGCCGGGTAACTTGGTGGTGGAGCAGCCTGATTAGCATGGTGATCCGATTAACCCCCCCGCCCCCCATGCCCCCTTTGCGGAGTCGCGACACGCAGGCCACCCCTCTTGCGCGGTGGAGGGTAGCCGGAGCACATCCTTGCCCCCGATATGCCCCTTCCCATCCCACGTCGGCTTCCTTCTCACCCCCTTTTTCACCCGCCTCCTCACCCTCCTTGTCACCCCCCTCTCGCTTGTCGTCACCTTAGTCCCCCTCGTTATCGCCTTCATCCCCATCATCCCTGTAATGCGCGTCCCGGCCTCCGTGTAATAAGTCAGGGCATTTGGGCATCTCAGAAGCTTTCTGAAAGATCTCCACTAGACCTCTCAGAGCTTCCAGATCCTGGAACACTAGGATATTTGCTCATATTTGGCTTATTTTCCAAGCCTATAGCTTACTGCGAGAGTCTACTGCTCTTAGGTACATTGCAGAGAGCCGAGATCTAGGATACACTAGTAGCCATACATGAATAATCACATTCCATATGTTTAAAATGTGATTTAATCATGTTTTATGACATTTTAGATGGTTCTAATGGATTAGAAGCTATTTTGAAGCTATTTAGAAGCTTCAGATGGCCTGTTGCGATTGTCGGCGCCTGCTGTCGCCGACGGCAATTTACGTGACCTTGACAGGGCCTGTGACTCAATAGACTACTCAGAAAGTTTCTAAAATATTGGTTTTATTGCCTTTTTAATGAGATTTTATCGTTATATCAATTTTCGTGTTATTTAGGCACGTGAACCCGTATTACTGGACCAGCCAGTTGGTCCAGCTCAATGTTCATTCACGACTTCGTCGTCTTTACGTTGCCTACTTTGTGCTTGCCAAGGGAATCAATTGGAATGGAGAAATTCATTTAAAACAATTTGATTTTGAAGTGCAAGATAGGGACAAAAGGGTTTTATGTGCACCCTCAGTACAAGCACAATACAGTCCACTAATCCACAGTTCCAGCAGGTGGACGACGACGAGGACGACGCGCAGCAGCTGGGCCAGCGTATGCTGTTCAAGTAAAGTGAGTTCCTTGCTTGAATGTATCAAAAAGTTGAAGAAACTTTATGAACCTGAAGGTATACTTCCTTGTACCTCAAAAAGAAGCTTCAAATAAATTGGAAACTCGAAGAGCGCAGCTCCAGGCGAGCTGAAGCGACAACAAGCGACGCCAGTGGCTGCAGCAGAATTCGCAAAGACGCCTGGAGCCCTTATTTCATTGCGTTTGGTGAAGATTTTGAAGGATTTTAAGTTAACAAGAAGTTTCCAAAATGTGGTGAACTTGGACAACTCAAAGCGAATTGCCAGAGCTTCAGCGACGACGATGACGCCTTCTACGACGACCACATGTTGCGAGAGCGCTGCAAGCGAGCTTCTGCAGGCTCCCTTGAGGCTCATGGAGGCCTAAGGCTATTGATTGTGTTGCTTTTGTTTGCTCCTCCTTGCATACTTATTGAATTGACTTATCAAGGCTTTTCTTCTCCTTGCTTACGGTCCTACAAGATACCCTATGTGAAGGGAAGGGGCAAGAGCGACGGTCCGTGACTATAAATCCCCACCCCAGTCACAGTGCACCCTCCTTGGAGCCCAAAAGCTTTGATTTCTTCATGATTTCTTCCATCTCTTTGATCCACCAAAAGGCCAAAAATGTCTAAAATGGCCTAACGCATTTCACGCCATCGTAAAGTAGAAAGCGTCAGCTTTAAAATATTACTTTCATTTTATTTCAATTCCTCAAGGGCTATTTTCTGTGATTTTTTCAAAATGTTCCATGAGTCACTTTTTGCCCAACCCTCAAAAACACCCCCAAATGACATTTGCTGCTTTATGCATATCTTCATGCCACTGCGCTGGAAAAATCTGAACGAGTCATTTTTCGAAAGTAGACAATGGTACGCTTCTATTGCATACTTCACTTTCTTGGAATCAATTTTCGGCCATTTTTGCAATCTCCAACAATGTCACCCATGAACCACCCTTTGAAAACCCCTCAAAAGTGCCTTTTTTGCTTCTTTCATATCTCCAAGAGAAAAAAGGTTTGAGGATTGAAATTATTTTCCTAAACAACACTGAAGTATGTGCTTTCTAAGCCTGGGTCAATTTCATTTTGGAAAATTGAAAATGGCTATGGTAAAATTGCAACAAGTTACCACAAAAACCACTTGGTGAAAAATCATGAAAAATGATTTTGGAGATTTCATCACTTCTCTGAGACCATGGTGAGCTCGAACCAGAACCAAGGTGTTTTACAAACACCAGAGCATGCAGTCCGAAAACATGTTTACTTGAAATTCCTGTGGAGAAGAAGGGATTTTTCCCATGGTGGTCAACTTAGTGCATGAAAGTATGTTTTTACACTTTTGGGTCATGATGCTACAAGAAAAAGACCTTTCTCAGAGCCTATAGTGAGTTGAACAGTCATCAAAGCTGTTTGGGAAAGGTAATGGTGTCTAGGTTGCAGATATTCAATCATTGAATTTTTTTGAGAATGGAATGAGTGTGGGGGCCGCGCCCCCCATGACCCCCCCAATGACCATTGCCCACTCGGGGAGGGCAGAGGGAGGGTTCAGGTCTGAAGGGCCCCCGGGGGAGCGGTCCATGGGCCGCCCCTGATCCCCCCCCCCCCCCGGGGCGGCCCCGCGACCCTGACAGAACGCGCACGCTGGGGGGGAGTGCGCCGACGACAAGAGGGGGCCCAGGGTAGGGAACCGCGGGCCGCCCCCCAGAGGGGGAGCAGGGTGGCCGTGGCGCGACCCCCCCCCCGTCGCAAGCCCCCCCAACCGGCCCGCAAGCCGCGGGGGCGCCGGCCCCCAACCCCCCCGAGGCAGGGGGGATGGTCCCCCGTCCCCCCGCCCGAGAGAGGAGCTGGAGCAGGGCCCGCCGCCCCGCCCCAGCCGCTGGCTCCCACAGGAACCGCGGGGAACAAGCGAGCCCGCGCCAACGCGCCAGGATGCCGCACAGATCGCGCCCAGAGAAGGCGGGCGAGCACAAACCGGAGCGGTATGGGGGCCACGCCCCCCATAACCAGAACGACGCCAGTGACACCCGCTTTGTTGCCTGCCCAGGGAAGGCAGAGGGACGGAGCGAGGCAGAGCGACCCCCCGCCCTACTGGCCCCCCCGGCCGCAAAAACGGGGGGCACGGCGCACGGGCCACCCCCCCCCCCCAAACCCGCCCCCCGGCACACGAACGCCACGGACCCGCCCCACGGGGGGCGCACAGCCCCGAGCCAGGTAGGGAGGAACCAGGACCGGACCGCCCCCCCCCAAGCACGCCAGACGGAGCAAGGGACCGGGGCAGGACACGCGGAGGGGCACGGACCACGTGGAATGGCCCTACGAGCGCCCAGTGGCGGGACCGCGTGAGGTGCGCACGCCACACCACCCAGGGGGGGAGGGGAGCGGACGCCGCGGGATGGCGAGCGCACACACACGCAAAGGGCACGTGGGGACTACCAGAAGGGCAACCGGACCGAGCTCGCGGAACGCACAGACGGCGTGGAATGGCGTACCAGCGAGCGAGGGTAAGGGAAACCCGGACGGGACGGCCCGCCACACGCAGCGCGAGACACGCTGGGCGGGAAGGGGGAAACGGGAGAGACACAACACCAGGTACAGGCCCGAGCCCCCCGAGCCGGCCGCGAGCGCCGCGCACACACGGACGGGGCACTGCACCCGCCAAGGCAGTAGTGGCGCACTGCGCCACGCCTTAACCCCCAGGCTAGGCAGCCTCCGCGCCAGCCCAAGGGGGTCCCACTGGCGACAAGCCAGTAGCACGGGCCCGGCGGTGCCGGCGCCCCGGGCGAGCACGCATTAGGGGGGCGACGCGGTGGGTAAGCGCCCGCAGCCACAGCTGCGAATTGATGCACTGACCAGGGAGTGGCGAAACGGGGAAGCCGGGGAGGGACGGGGCTCCAAGCCCTGTGAACCCGGAGGACTCCGCCACCAGGCAGGAGGTGCGTCTTGGAGGGCCGCCCACTAGGACCCGGTGGGGAGGATATCACCTGGCCCGACCAGGTGGCCCCCCGGGGCCGAAAGGCGTCTAGTACCCGCAAAAAACAAACCTCAAACCTCAAACCTCTAAGAGCTTCCAGATCCTGGAACACTAGGATATTTGCTCATATTAGACTTATATTCTAAGCCTATAGCTTACTGCGAGAGTCTACTGCTCTTAGGTACATTGCAGAGAGCTGAGATCTAGGATACACTAGTAGCCATACATGAACAATCACATTCCATATGTTTAAAATGTGATTTCATCATGTTTTATGACATTTTAGATGGTTCTAATGGATTAGAAGCTATTTTGAAGCTATTTAGAAGCTTCAGATGGCCTGTTGCGATTGTCGGCGCCTGCTGTCGCCGACGGCAATTTACGTGACCTTGACAGGGCCTGTGACTCAATAGACTACTCAGAAAGCTTCTAAAATATTGGTTTTATTGCCTTTTTAATGAGACTTTATCGTTGTATCAATTTTCTTGTTATTTAGGCACGTGAACCCGTATTACTGGACCAGCCAGTTGGTCCAGCTCAATGTTCATTCACGACTTCGTCAACTTGCTGCTGCCTACTTTGTGCTTGCCAAGGGAATCAATTGGAATGGAGAAATTGATTTAAAACAATTTGATTTTCAAGTACAAGACAAGGCTAAAAGGGTTTTATGTGCACCCTCAGTACAAGCACAATACAGTCCACTAATCCACAGTTCCAGCAGGTGGACGACGACGAGGACGACGCGCAGCAGCTGGGCAAGCGTACGCTGTTCAAGGTAGGGTAGGTGCACTCGGTCGTGGAGAGGCGCCCCATGGTTCCCCCTGGCGTCGCCCCTGTGAGGAACAGGAAGAGGCTTCGCGCGTGAAGAGGGGAGGCGGCTTACTTCCCGCTAGACCTGACTCTTGGCCCCCAACAAAGCGGCCCCGGGCTTCGCCGGGAGGGCTGATCGCCG
The DNA here is from genome assembly GCA_964036045.1 of Eutreptiella sp. 'Long Island Sound 2002'. Classification (NCBI taxonomy): domain Eukaryota; phylum Euglenozoa; class Euglenophyceae; order Eutreptiales; family Eutreptiaceae; genus Eutreptiella; species Eutreptiella sp. 'Long Island Sound 2002'. The sequence goes on along the minus strand of OZ038382.1, from coordinate 146,615,611 downwards.
CCAGCGTGACATGCTTGTCTCGCCGGGAGGGTGTGCCCCCGTGCTTGCGCACGTCCCCTCCTTTGGGCGGAACCCTAGGGGTTCACCGGACTTCCTGGCGTATCCCTTTCCCAAGGCGTGCAGGCACGTTCTTGGTACTAGGGTTCCGAGGCGCTTGGGTGTCGCACGCTCCGCCTCGAGTCCCAAAGCAGCGCAGGCCTTAGGATGCAGCCTTACCCCCGGGCTCCGGATCTCGTTTGGCCGGGTCACCTGCATGGCACGGGCTGCCTCAGTGCCCGGGCTGTGGGCACTGGGTTTCCTACTGTTGTGTGGCGTTTGTGTTTGGGTCCGGTTGGCGGTTGGGTGCGGGTTTTGTTAACCCCGCCAGTCCTGGCTGGGGTCTTGGGTGGGTGTGTTTGGGCACGGTTTGTGGTGTTGTCCCTCTAGTGTCGGCTGTTTGTGGTGTTCGTGGTTGGGCTTCGGTTTCGGCCTGCTTTTGGGACGTGTGTGGTTTCGTGGGCGCCCCGCTTGCCCCCCGCCGTTTCCGGTTCCGGCGCGCGGTGTGGGTGTGTATGCTGGGCCCGGGTCTCGCCTGTGCCCAGCCCTTCTTGGCTGGGTTGTTGGGGTGTGTTTTTTTCTTTTTTTTTGCGCTTTGGTTTTTTCTTTTCTTTTTTTTTTTTTTCCCGGCTTTGTGGTCCCTGTCCCTCCATCCCCTTTCTTTCGGGCTGGGCTGGTGGCTGTCTTTTTTTTTTTTTTTTTCCGTGTCCCTTTTCCCCGTGGTCTGCTGTTACTGGCTTGGTGTTGCCGGTTTTGGGTGGGTGGTCCCCCTGTGCCTCTGTGGGGGTCCCTTTTTTTTTTCTTTTTTTTTTCGTTGCCTTCTGGGGGGGGGCTTGGCCGCCTGTGGTGGTGTTGGCGGGCAGTTTGGCGGCTGTGGGCTGTTTTCGTGCCTTTTCCCCTTCCCCCCTCCTTTTTTTTTTTTTCTTTTGGGGGGGGGGCTTGCCTGTTCCTCCCTCTGCCTTCCCTGGGCTGGCGCACGCACTGGCCTGCATTCAGTGTTGTCTTCCGGGCTGCTGTCTTCAGTTGCGTTCTGTGTGGCCACGTTCCGGCCCCATGGGTCGGGTGGGCTTTGTACACGGTGGGCTCGGCGCCCCTTCTTGCTGGGTTAGGTCCTGGCTCTGCCGGCTGGGCGGCTGCGCCAGGCGGCTGCTTGTGGTTTTAGGTTAGGGGGCTGGGGTTGTTCGTGTCCTTACCCCTCCGCGGTGCCGGCTGTATTCTTCTGGGTGGTCCGTCACCCTTGTCACCTGGCGCGCTGTGGCCCCGTGTGTGGCCTGCGGTGCTGGTGTGTGGCGTGGTGGCGCGGCGCCTTCCCGGGTGTGCGGTGGCTGGCTTCGGTTAGTCCCTCAGGTTAGGGTCAGTTGTGTCGTGCTGTGCCGCTCTGTGCCGCGTCGCGTCGCGTCGTGCTGTGGTGCGTTGCTCTGTGGCGCGCTGTGGTGTGGTGTGCCGTGGTCTCGCGTGGTGTCGCGGTGGGTCAGTGGAGGTCAGCCTGGCCTGTGTGGGTCGGGTAGGTCTTCGGGAAATTCTGCTGAATGATCACGGTGTCCTTGGGGCGTGCACGCTGACTCTCACCCATGGACTCAATCTTCACCGGGCCTCGCAGACAGGCAGGTGTACTCGGGGTGTAGGAAAGGCGTTCCTTCTCCAAGGCAGACAAACAGAAATCAGGAGTCGGACGGTGGAGGTGGCTTCCGAACGCTGTTTGAGTGGCGAAAGGCTTTCACTGCAGCTCGGCTGCGCTGGCAGGGACATGAGGGTCCTGGTCGCTGCCGCCGGCAGGGATGAGCTCATACTTCAGGGTCAGGGGGATGTCCATATCTCCGGTGCTGAACTGCAGGGGTCCGGGGCACCGGTAGTAATCTTGGCTCTTCCAGTCTTCACGGCGCCACCACACGGTCTTGAAGGGGGCACCGTCCAGCAGCACCAAGGCCTTCGCGATCGATCACAGCCTTTCACTTCCCCTTGCGGCGCTCGATATTCATCGTGGACGGGATCGGTGTGCCGCCGCAGTGCCATTCCTCCACTGGACGCAACAGGTTGGTGACGGACGCCTTCACGGACGTGAGATCAGCCGAGATCTAGCCCCCGGCCGTCAATCCAAGTGCATAGCAATACTCTGCGTCAAACCGCGACGGTAACGCAGCCCGGCCCTTATAGCCCTTGGTGTGGTCGCGTGACGGTCCGTGGGGTTGCCCTCCCTGGGGGCCTGTGCCTTAGTCCCGTGCCCTCTGGGGGTTTCGGTCCGTAGTCGTGGGTGCTGCGGCCGTGCTTTCGTCCTCTTCCGGTGCCTGTGAGGTGGCCTTTGTGGTGGTCGGGGTCGTCGCCTGGCGGTGAGGGCGTGGTGGTGCGCCGTGCGGCGGCGTTCCCTGCGGCTTCCTCTGTGGGTGTGGCCCGTTCTCCCCGTGTAGGTGTGCCCTCCGTTCTCCGTGTGGTTTCCGGTGGCCGGTGGGCGTGCGCTGGTGTGATCCGTATGGCGTCCGATGTTTGCTTCGGTGGTGTGTGTTGGGGTGTTTGGTGGGGCTGGGGCGGCGCTGGTCTCCCCGTCGTGGTGTGCCCTTCCTGGGTGTGGGTCGTGGTGCCTGCCGTGGTGCCCTTTTCCTCCGTGTCTTGGTCCCCGTTCCCGCTCCTTCCTGGTTCTTGGGTGGTTTCCTGCCCCCATGTGGTGTCGCTTCCGGCGCCCTGTCTCTGCGTGTGCCTGCCCTCACTTGGGGCCCTTCCGTGCCCTCTTGCCTGTGTGGTCCTTGGTGCCGCTTGCCCTTCCCTTGCCCTTGTCCTGCCCCTTCCTGGTGTGGTGGTGGCGGGAGGGGCGGGCTGGGGAGGGGGCGCCGGTGGCCCAGGCTTGGGGGTGGGTGGCCTGGAGCCACTGGCGGAGGGCTTGGGGGGTGTAGGGGGGGCGGAGGCCCTGGACCGCATCGCGGAGGAGGGCCTCTCATGCCGCTTGCGGCATGATGGTCTCCGGGGCGGCCTCGTTGGGGTTTGCGGGGGTGCGGGTGCGCACCTCCTCTAAGGTATGCACCATGTGCACCCCTTCGTGCCTTCCCGCTCCTCCGGCCCATTTCACCCAGCGGCGGAGCTCCTGCAGAGCGGGGGGAGACCACCAGGCGAGGTAGGCGGGGGCCCGGGGGGGGGAGGGGTCCGTGCCCGGGGTCCTGGAGCGGCGGGGGGAAGACGTGGACCTGCGGTGGTGGCGGGGGTGGCGGTGCCTGGGGGAGCGGGAGCGGAGGCGGCGGGGGCTGGGGGTGGAGGACGGGTACGGGCGGAGGGGGGAGCGGGAGGGGGGGGTGGACATGGGGCGGCGGTGGCGCGCTCGGTGGCGTCCGGGGGAGCGGGAGTGGTGGTGGCGGGGGCTGGGGGTGGTGGATTGGTACGGGTGGCGGGAGGAAAGGGGAGCCTGGCGGGGCGTGTGGGGGGAGGGGGAGGTGGACGTGGGGCGGCAGTGGCGTGCCTGGCTGCGTCGGGGGGAGCGGGAGTGGTGGTGGCGGGGGCTGGGTGGCCGGTGGGGGGAGGGGGAGGGGGACATGGGGCGGCGGTGGCGCTCGTGGTGGTGCCCGGGGGAGCGGGAGCGACGGGAGCGGGGTCCCTGGGGGTCGTGGTGGTACCTGGGGGAGCGGGAGCGGCGCGAGTGGGTGGTTGAGGCGCGGTGGGAGTGTGGGCGCCGTGGGCGAGTGTGCTGTGCGGGGGGGGAGCGGGAGCGCCGCCGTTTGCGGGACCGGCCCCCGTCGCTCGAGTCGGGCCAGTCCGGAAGCGTCGGCGGCCCCTGGGGGGCCTCGCGCGGTGCCCCTTTGGGGGGGAAGTTCCCCTGTCGTCCATGTGGCCCCTTCGGCTATCGGATGGTGGCCGGGGGGGTACGGGGCCTCACGCGGTGCCGCCTGGGGGGGGAGGTCCCCCGTCGTCCATGGGGCCCCTTCGGCCATCGGATGGTGGCCGCGGGGGTACGGCTGGTACGGGGGTGGTGGCTGGTACGGGGGGGGTGGCTCCTGGTGGTAGGTGGGGTATGCGGGTGGGGCGCTCGGTGGCTGCCATCCCGTCCGCTGGTGCTGTTCGTGTACGGGGGGTTGTGGCCCGGTGGGGTAGGGCGGTGGGCAGTGGTAGTGGTGGGGGTGGTGTTGGTAGTGGTGGTGGTGGGGCCGCTGGTGGTGGTGGTGTGGGTAGTGGTGGGGTTGGTGTTGCGGGTATGGCCCATGGAGTCCTTGTGGGTTTTCCGGTCCCCCTTGTGGGGGTGGGGGGTTGGGCATCGTGGGCAGTCCCCGGGGCTGCACTATGTGGTGGGCATGGGGGAAGGGTTGGGGGCCGCGCTTGACGGTGACGATGGTTGAGGGGTCCCACGTCCCTGGGTCGGTTTGGCCGGCGGTGGTGGTGGTTTGTGGGGGATGGATGACGGGGCGCTTGGTGACGGGGATGTGGACGAGGGCCTGGACGGGGTTGTGCTGGGTGGCCGTCTCCGCGGTGGTGGTGGGTGCCGGCGGGAGGGGGGCGCGGGTTGCGGTGGGTGGGGGGTCCTGGCTTGGGCGAGGGCCCGGGCGGGGGTGGTATCGGGTGGTTTTGTGTCGTTGCGTATGCGGTGTTGTGTGTGCTCGCGTGGGCGCCGGCTTGGGTTTGGGGTCGGGTTTGGGGTTGGGGTCCGGTTTGGGTTTGGGGTCGGGTTTGGGGTTGGGGTCCGGTTCCAGGTTGAGGAGTACCTCTGTCCGGAGGTGTGAGGGCGCCGATGTCGGGTCGGGGGTCGTCCCGGTGGGTTGCCGGGGTGCCTGAGTCGCCTGTGTGGGGGTTGGGGGGTCGGTGCGTGCGGCCGCGGCTTTGGCTTTCGCCGTGGCCTTGAGGATGAGTTTGGCGGGGAGGGGGGGGTCGGAGGATGAGGTGGATGAGGTGGACGAGGCTGAGGACGAGGAGGAGGTGGTGGACGCGGGTTGGGCTGTGATGCGGGCGGGCTTGCGGGCGGCGGCTTCTGCTGCGGCCACGGCGGGGAGGATGGAGGGCATGTCCCCGGGTTGTAGGTTGGGGGCGGGCGGCTGGGGGGGCCCGGTCGTGACCTGGCGGCCCGGCGGGCCGATCTGGTCGGCAGCGGCGGGGGAGGGAGGCGCGGGGCTGCGGCCTTCTCTTTCTGGGCTCGGCTGGGCCCGGGTCCTGCAATGTGCGAGGTCGTGTGGGTTGGTGTCCGCGGGGGGGAACAATTCGCGTGGGCTGCATTCAGGGGCCGGGGGGGGTGGGCCTGGGTCCTCTGGGGTGTGTGTGGGGGGCGTGGGCGGGCCACTGGGTGGGGTGGGCGTGCCGCGGGGCGCGGGGCTCCCCTTGGCGGGTGTGTGTTGGTTGTCGAGTGTGGGGGGCGGTGAAGGGTGGCCGGTGGGTGGGTGTGTGGCGGGCGTGTGCTGGTGTTCGGGCGGGTGGGGGAGGCCCGTGTCGCGGGGCCCGGGGGTGCGCGCGATGGTGGGCGTGTGTGGGTCTCCGGTTGAGCAGCGAGAGGGGGGGGGCATGGGCGGGGATTGTGCGGGGGGGTGTGCTGTGCCGGTGTATGTGTCCGCTTGCCGCGCGCTTGCGTGGGCAGTTGTAGGCCGGGCGGTTTGGAGGAGAAGGTTGCCGTCTTCTGCTGCCGCGGCAAGGATTTCGCAGACGAGCTTTCGTATCTGGTGGACCTCTTGGTCAGTGGTGGGAAGGGGGCATGCTAGCTTTGGGCTAAGACCCGCGCGGTTGAGGACCCTGTGGATGGCGTGGTACCCGCAGGTGAGGGACTGCTGCGGTCTGGGGGGGGGGTTTGGTCGTGTGTCCGGGCCTGCCTCGACTTGTGTGTGGGCGGTGGGGATGGCCCAAACCCAGGGCACGGTCCCCTTGGGTGGCCAGTGGCGCTGGATCCAGTGGGTTAGGCAGAGCATGGCCAATCCCAGGTGGTAGCCCGCCTTCCCTGAGGTGATTTGGGCCAGGGCGCGGGCTGGGGGCGTGTCCCCTGGCTGGAGGACACCCCTGAGGATCCTGTGCTGGGTGGTGGGGTCCCCCACTGCCCCTGGTGGGGCGGTCTCCGGGGCGAACATGGTGTCTGTCCCCTGGATGATCCATTGCGGGCCGGGGGACGTAGCCGTAGCGGCTATCACGTAGTAGTGGCCGCGCTCGAGGACTGTAACCCAGACCTCCGGCGGGGGGGTGGTCACTGTCTGTAGGTGGGGGGGGGAGGTCGTCGTCCGGGGTGCGGAGGCCGGCGGCGCGGAGGGCGGTGTCGCGGTTGGGCGCGGTGGCCTGTTCCCACTGCTCCGGGTGGTTCGGGTCCGCTGGGTGGTCCGTCTTCGCTTGGGCCCGCCGTAGGCGTACGGTCCCTCGACGCGTGACGTTGCTGCCGGTGTCGTGCGTCAGGGCCTGGCCCCACTCGATGGGGGGGATCCAGATGGGCTGGCCCCGGGTGTGTTTGCGGGCTCGCCAGAGCACGAGGTCTACTATGGTCTCGTGGAGGCCGCTGCCTGGGGTGGTCAGGTCCCGGAGGGCTTTGACGGTGAGCTTGGTCCAGTCCTCTTGTAGGCGGTACCAGCCCAGGGGGGTGGTCGGGGCCCTGTCTTGGAGGGTCGCTCGGAGGAGGTCGGGGTCGCGGATGGTGGCCGGTGTGAGGGGGGGGTGCCCCGGGTCCGGGGGGGGTGGGCTGGATGGGCTGCCGGGGTCTTGCGCGTCTACGTCGATGGATGGTTGGTCCTGGCTGGGCTCGGCCGGACTGGGCGGTGCCGGGTGGCTTCTTGGGTGCGAGACGGGTCTCGGGGCGCTGTGGTGGTGCCTTGGAGACCTGTGGATGGAGACGGGGGGCGCGTGCGGGGCGTGGAGCGATTTAGTTGACGTCTGGGTCATGCACGGCATGGTAATGGATGAGACGCTGCATGTGTTCCCCGGCGGTGGGGTCGGTGAGTTGTTCCGCGTGTGTTAGCAGGAGGTGTTTGCGGTGTACCATTTGGGCCGCTGCTCTGCGGACCGCTTCTAGCTGGAGGTGTGCTGCTGCCTCCATGGGGCTTTCCGTGTGTTTGGTGAGGTGTCGGTGCAGGGCCTGTGTCACTGCCCCTCTCATGGTGGCTTCTTTGATCAGGGGGTCCCGGAAGAGGTGTTCGGTGGCCTGGTGTGCGTGGCTGTGGGTTGGCCATCCTTCGTGTTGTCGCAGGGTTTCCGCCGGGGACCAGCCCACTAGGGTGTCCCTGTCTGTATGGAGGGGGCATTTCTTGAAGTGTTCCCAGTCCTCCGGGGTGGTGTGGTCGCATGGGCAACAGGTGTGCTCGTCGGGGACGTGGATGTGCTTGCGGGCGAGCCATCTGGCGACCCTGGTGAGGAATGGCAGTTGCTCCCTGAGGAGCTGAATGCGTCGTTTCTGGAGGTGGGCTGGGACGTTTGCTGGGCGGAGCGCTGAGTGGTAGGGGGGGACTTGTAGTCTGTCCTGGAGCTCCTGGATGTGCGCTCGGCTGTCTGCGTCGCCGAGCACGCGGGCGAGATGTTGGACGGGGTTGGGGTAGTGGTACGCTCTGTCGTGGGAGGAATAGGGGGCGTCCTCTGGTACCCAGTCCGGGGTCTGATGGGGCTCGGGTACAGGGGGCACGTGTTGGAGGTGTGTGTGGTTGCGGCCGAGGTCAGGGATCTGGAGGGCTGGTAGGTGTGTTGTGCGCTGGTGTACTGCCTGGTTGTCGACCTTACCATTTCCGTATTGGTGCCTGTGGGACTCTTGTTTCACGATGTGGAGTTGGACGTAGGGGGGAAGGCTGCGTAGGGCTTTCCAGAGTAGCAGTGCCTGGGTGCCGAGGCTCGTCGCGGTTGCTTTGTGAAGTGGTTGCCTTGCTATGCGGAGGAGCAGGTGCGTGTTGACAGTGGCGTCTACCACGAACCAGACCCGGTCGATGTGCGGGGAGTGGGCGGGTAGGTGGGCCGCGACCTCGGTGATGGCGTCGGCCATGGACCCTAGCTCCCCGTGGGAAGAGGCCCCATAGGTGGTGTGGCCCGTGTGGTGGTCCATGTGGTAGTGTCCCCCGGTGTGGGTTAGCTGCAGGGTGGCCCCCCCGGTGATGGGCGTGAGGGCGGATTCGCCTGAGGCGTCGGTGAAGAAGAGCCGGTCCGTCGGTGATGGTTGTGGGAGGCGGCATGGGTTCATGGGCAGGTAGGCGTATATGGCAAGGCCCGTGGCGAGGTGGGCTACTGGGGTTGTGGGCTGCAGGATGGGGGTGGCGTACACCCCTATTCCTTTGGAGATGATGTGCTTCGCTTGGGGGGACAGGGCTATGAGTCCCTGCTCCGGCTGTCCTTGTGTGAGGTAGGAGTAGATGTAGTGGAGGATGTAGGCTGTGTCGGGGTTTAGGTCGTGGCATGTGAGGGTTTGTGTTCGGTGCTCCGGTGTGTGGCAGGAGTGGTGGAGTGGATAGTAGGGGTGCTCGTGCTTGCCCGTTCTGCCTGGCACGTACATGCTGTAACGGATGGCGACCCTGCCGGGTCGGGGCGGGGGCATGTGGGTGTAGTGGTGAAGAGCCATTTGGGCGCGTGGTCGGGGTTCCATGCTACCGTGGGGTTAGTGTCGGTGCGGTGGAACCATGGGGCTATCCATGCGTAGGCCTGTGGTGGTAGGTGGGTTGTGGGGTGGGTGTGGTGGCGTGCTATGAGGTGTAGTACAGGCCATGGTGTGGTTGGTGCCTCGGGGTCACAGGCCCAACATGTGCGTGGCTTGCTCTGGGAATCTTGGGGGACCTTTGGTAGGTCTTGGGCGGTCATGTGGTGTTTCGGTATGCGCCATTTTGCCCTGTGGTGGATGACGGTGGTCTGCGTGGGTTTGGCTTCATTCGGGGCCAGTAGCAGGGTTAGTGGTGGGACTGGGCCCGTTACTGGGGGGACGGGTTCGTGTTTCGATCCGGTGGGTGCGTAGGGCGGTGTTGCTGGGATGGGTCGCGGGTGTTGCTTTGTGAATTCTCGGTAGGCTGTGCGCATGTCTTTGCTGCCCGGTAGAGTGTGTCCCGCTGCTCGTGCCGTCTGCGTGAGGTACTGGTGGAAGAGGCGGTATTGTGGCCATTCGGGAAGCTGTAGAAAGGGGGTGTGGTGTGCCCCGCTGTGGTGCAGGACTCGCATTTGGGGGAGGGTGACATATACTACGGTGATGGAGGCCCCGACAAGGTCTATGGTGTGGATGGTTCCCTTGGGGTGATGGTGGAGGTCCCCGCAGAGGACCGCTAGTGGCCCTTTCTCTGGGCACGTGTGGTTGGTGAGTATGGCGTGGTGTGGGGATGGGAGGAGAAGTTGCAGGTGGTTCCACAGGCGCGTGTTCATGTTGGTGGGCATGCCCGTCTGGTGGAGTACCCAGCGCGGGCATGTGTTGCGGGCCCGTTGTGCGGCTTGGAGGCGGATGGCGGTGACCTCGCGGACCTCCGGTGAGTGGTTGTGGGTCATGCGGTGAAGGAGGAGGGCGGTGTGTCTGGTATAGGCCGCTTTCACCTCGTCCCCTATGGCGTCTCCATAGTGGGGCCATGCCGCTCGGATGGCGCGGGTGGGTATGGAGGTGGGCCAGCCCCCGTGTGCTGCCCATGCCTTGGTCACGGCGCGTGTGGCCAGCTGGAGGGCGGTGGTGGGGTGTGTTAGGTGGAGTGCTTGGAAGCCTATGGAGGCGTTCAAGACCCCGGTGAGGTAGTACGCCAGGCTCTGGTGGGACAGGGAGAGGGCCTTGGTGGTCGGGGACGCATATCTGGGGAGATGGGCGAGGTGTGACTGCAACTTGGGAGGGAGGGTGGCGTCGTCAGGGTTGGCGGCCTGGACTACCCCCAGGTGGGTGGTGGTCGTCACGACGTGCATGGGGGGCCCTTGTGGCCCTAGGGTGGGAGGTGTGGCAGACCCCTTGATCATGGCCACTGACTTTGTGGGGTGGACGATGAGGTTGTTGTGGGAGAGGTAGGAGACGGTCACGTCCAGTAAGTCGTTGGCCTGTTGGGTGACCGTTGGTCCGGGGTCCGGGGCATGGGGGTCGTGTGGGGTGTGCGCGACGGTGAGGTTGGTGTCGTCCGCGAAGCCGACCAGGGGGGAGAGGAGGGGGTAGGGTGCGTAGGCCGGGTAATCCTGCTCGATTGCGAGGGCCAGGGGGAGCGTCACTAGAAGGTACAGGAGGGGGCCCTCTGCTCCCCCTTGGGGGACCCCGCTGCCTGGCTCCAGGAAGGGGGTGAGGCCTGCTCCTGTGCGGACCGTGTATTTGCGGGTGCGGATGTAGTCGGAGGTGAAGTTGTAGAAGGGGAGGCCTAGGCGTTTCCACACCGCTTCTAGAAGGAGCCAGGGGGTGTTCGGGAAGGCTCCCTTGACGTCGAGGGAGGCGATGATGAGGTCCACCGGGTCCATGTCCGCGATGGTGTCCTGGAGGAAGATGGCCTCGTGTGGGGAGCGGCCTGGGATGGCCCCCCAGAGGCTCGCTGGTATGTGGGGGTCCAGGTGGGGGCGGATGCGGCGCAGGAGGATGGTCCAGACGATTTTGACCTCCGTGACCGCACAGACTATGGGGCGCCAGTTGTCCGGGTTTGCCCAGTCCCCTTTTTTGTAGAGGGGGCGGACAACGTTTGCCCGGTCTGGTGGCAGGGGGGTCCGCCCCGTGACGATGTCCCAGAGGCGGTGGGCAAGGACGCGGAGGAGGTGGGCGGGGAGGTGGTAGTATGCCTCTGCAGGGAGGCCGTCGTAGCCTGGGGTTTTGTGTTGCCGGAGACTGTGGATGGCCTTCCGGACTTCGTGGATGGTGAAGGGGCATTTTTCCAGGTGCCTCCTCTGGGCGTGGTTGAAGACCCGAGGGAGGCGGTCGATTTTGGCCTGGGTGTCCGGGTCCAGTGTGTCTTGGGTGGGGGTGTGTTGCCGGAGGAAGCTGTCTTGGGTGGCTTGGAGCACTGTGGCTGGGTCGTTGGTGAGGGACCCGTCCTCCTGCCGGACCGTGGTGATGGTGCGGTGGCCGGTATCGGTCATGGCGTCGTTGAGGTGGCGGATGGCCTTGTAGGGGAGTTCATGTTGCGCATACCGTTCGTGTTCCTGGGCGATGCGCAGTTGCCTGTGGATGTGCCACCGCTGCAGGTCCGCCCTGATTTGGGCTATCTGTGTCCTGCAGTGGTGTATCTGGCGGCGGGTTTGGGGGGTGTCGGTGTGGAGGAGGGTCGCCAGTTGTTGCTTCGCATGCCAGAGGTCATGGAGCATGTCCCCCAGGGCCGTGGGTGGTTGATCGTCGTCTGTGTGGGGGGTGTTGCTGGAAGCCGCAGGCGACGGCGGCCGTGCGCATGGCTGTGAGTAGGTCGGTGGGGTCTGGTTGGATGCGCCGGGCGCGGTCTATGGCCCTGTGATATTGGGACCAGGCATGCTTGTCATGGAGCGGGGGCATCTTCAGGGGGGGTGGTAGGCCTTGGTCCGCATCTTCTGGGGGGCTGGGGGGAAGGTTGGGGATGCTGAGGCGGATGTGCAGGGGGCTACGGCCTGTGGGTCCCAGCGGGAGGGGTCCATATCGGGCCTCCGCTCGGATGATGGTGGTGGGGTCGCCTTAGCATACGTCGATGCGGGACGGGGCGGCATCCGTTTGGTGGGGGAAGTGGGATGGTTGGCCTTCGAGGCTGGCTGTTAGGTCCACGAGCCCCGGCATTTCGATGGTGTCGCGGACTGCTTGGTCCTGGGGTGTGGCCTGTCCCCCTCGGTCCGCTGGGGTGGGGGCGGCGTTCATGTCGCCGATGATGACTGTGGGGGCGAGCATGGCCATTTGGCGGTATGCCTCGGCCAGGGCTTGGAGGAAGGGTTCCGTGGCTTCGCCGAAAGGGACGTGGGTGTTGATGACGTTGAGTTGCCATCCGTCCCCGACGACCTCATAGACACCTAGCCTCCCTGGGACGCTGAGGTGGTGGACGAGGTGGACGTGGATGCCGGTTTGGGCGTATAGGGGGGTCCCCTTGTGCCAGTAGCATTTGTACGCTTTCTGGTCCGGGGTATATATGGGGGTGGTTTCTGGGGGGTCGTCACGCTGTAGGCCTTGTTCCTGGAAGGTGAGGAGGTGGGGGACCCACCCCGGCCCCTGTGCCATCGGGAGCTCTTGGAGGGCGGTTGTGGCGTCCTTGGAGTATGTGACGGCCGGGTGGTTGAGGTCGAGGAGGTTGACGGTGGCCTCGGTGGGGGCGGGCCGGGGCTGTGGAGGCCGACATCATACGCAGCCACGCGAAAGCGAAAATGCAAACACCGGCAGAACCCCCACTGAGGGATCCAGACCAGCAAGCAACGCACCCCTTCTTCAAACCCCATGCCCCGCTACCTCCGGTCCCACCCAAGCGAACGAGACGACAAAGGGGCGCACCCGCCCCCAGCCAAGTCGGAAAAGCAGCGACCTCCCGATCCCCCGCATCCCAACCGGCCCACCCGGCAAACCCAGACCGAGCATCCTCGTCATCCTCCCTCCCACCAATACCACCGCCCGACCCGGACCAAGCATCCTCGTCATCCTCCCTCCCACCAGTACCACCGCCCCACCCGGACCAGGCATCTTCATCATCCTCCCTCCCGCCACCAGCACAGCCCCCACCCGAAGCGTACCCAGAGTTCGAAAAAGGTGCGAAGGTCCAACAGCCCTTCCGCAACGACCACACAGGCGACTGGATCTGGTGTGAGGGCACGATCCAGTACCGCCTCAAGGGACCGGGGGACAACGGGGGGCCACAAGTCCGGGTGATCTGGCACCGCCAAAAGGAGCTAGACCAAGGCAGCAGCGCCCCGGACAAACCAGTCGCCGACACCCTGGAACTCACCAGCGCCCACCCCATCCGGCTCCGCACCGAAGAGAACAAGGCCCACACAGGCACCAAATACACTGGGGAGCTCCCCCCGGAGTGGAGCCAAGGCCTCCCCCCGCCGCGCCTACCCAAACACCCACAAACCGGCAAAAAGTCCCCAAGCCCCAGTCCCCCTCCCTGACGGGGCAAGGGCCGAGGGCACAAGCCTCCACAGCCCCGGCCCGCCCCCACCGAGGCCACCGTCAACCTCCTCGACCTCAACCACCCGGCCGTCACATACTCCAAGGACGCCACAACCGCCCTCCAAGAGCTCCCGATGGCACAGGGGCCGGGGTGGGTCCCCCACCTCCTCACCTTCCAGGAACAAGGCCTACAGCGTGACGACCCCCCAGAAACCACCCCCATATATACCCCGGACCAGAAAGCGTACAAATGCTACTGGCACAAGGGGACCCCCCTATACGCCCAAACCGGCATCCACGTCCACCTCGTCCACCACCTCAGCGTCCCAGGGAGGCTAGGTGTCTATGAGGTCGTCGGGGACGGATGGCAACTCAACGCCATCAACACCCACGTCCCCTTCGGCGAAGCCACGGAACCCTTCCTCCAAGCCCTGGCCGAGGCATACCGCCAAATGGCCATGCTCGCCCCCACAGTCATCATCGGCGACATGAACGCCGCCCCCACCCCAGCGGACCGAGGGGGACAGGCCACACCCCAGGACCAAGCAGTCCGCGACACCATCGAAATGCTGGGGGTCGTGGACCTAACAGCCAGCCTCGAAGGCCAACCATCCCACTTCCCCCACCAAACGGATGCCGCCCCATCCCGCATCGACGTATGCTATGGCGACCCCACCACCATCATCCGAGCGGAGGCCCGATATGGACCCCTCCCGCTGGGACCCACAGGCCATAGCCCCCTGCACATCCGCCTCACCATCCCCAACCTTCCCCCCAGCCCCCCAGAAGATGCGGACCAAGGCCTACCACCCCCCCTGAAGATGCCCCCGCTCCATGACAAGCATGCCGGGTCCCAATATCACAGGGCCATAGACCGCGCCCGGCGCATCCAACCAGACCCCACCGACCTACTCACAGCCATGCGCACGGCCGTCGTCGCCTGCGGCTTCCAGCAACACCCCCACACAGACGACGACCAACCACCCACGGCCCTGGGGGACATGCTCCATGACCTCTGGCATGCGAAGCAACAACTGGCGACCCTCCTCCACACCGACACCCCCCGAACCCGCCGCCAGATACACCACTGCAGGACACAGATAGCCCAAATCAGGGCGGACATGCAGCGGTGGCACATCCACAGGCAACAGCGCATCGCCCAGGAACACGAACGGTATGCGCAACATGAACTCCCCTACAAGGCCATCCGCCACCTCAACGACGCCATGACCGATACCGGCCACCGCACCATCACCACGGTCCGGCAGGAGGACGGCTCCCTCACCAACGACCCAGCCACAGTGCTCCAAGCCACCCAAGACAGCTTCCTCCGGCAACACACCCCCACCCAAGACACACTGGACCCGGACACCCAGGCCAAAATCGACCGCCTCCCTCGGGTCTTCAACCACGCCCAGAGGAGGCACCTGGAACAACGCCCCTTCACCATCCACGAAGTCCGGAAGGCCATCCACAGTCTCCGGCAACACAAAACCCCAGGCTACGACGGCCTCCCTGCAGAGGCATACTACCACCTCCCCGCCCACCTCCTACGTGTCCTCGCCCACCGCCTCTGGGACATCGTCACGGGGCGGACCCCCCTGCCACCAGACTGGGCAAACGTTGTCCGCCCCCTCTACAAAAAAGGGGACTGGGCAAACCCGGACAACTGGCGCCCCATAGTCTGTGCGGTCACGGAGGTCAAAATCGTCTGGACCATCCTCCTGCGCCGCATCCGCCCCCACCTGGACCCCCACATACCAGCGAGCCTCTGGGGGGCCATCACAGGCCGCTCCCCACACGAGGCCATCTTCCTCCAGGACACCATCGCGGACATGGACCCGGTGGACCTCATCATCGCCTCCCTCGACGTCAAGGGAGCCTTCCCGAACACCCCCTGGCTCCTTCTAGAAGCGGTGTGGAAACGCCTAGGCCTCCCCTTCTACAACTTCACCTCCGACTACATCCGCACCCGCAAATACACGGTCCGCACAGGAGCAGGCCTCACCCCCTTCCTGGATCCAGGCAGCGGGGTCCCCCAAGGGGGAGCAGAGGGCCCCTTCCTGTACCTTCTAGTGACGCTCCCCCTGGCCCTCGCAATCGAGCAGGATTACCCGGCCTACGCACCCTACCCCCTCCTCTCCCCCCTGGTCGGCTTCGCGGACGACACCAACCTCACCGTCGCGCACACCCCACACGACCCCCATGCCCCGGACCCCGGACCAACGGTCACCCAAACAGGCCAACGACTTACTGGACGTGACCGTCTCCTACCTCTCCCACAACAACCTCATCGTCCACCCCACAAAGTCAGTGGCCATGATCAAGGGGTCTGCCACACCTCCCACCCTAGGGCCACAAGGGCCCCCCATGCACGTCGTGACGACCACCACCCACCTGGGGGTAGTCCAGGCCGCCAACCCTGACGACGCCACCCTCCCTCCCAAGTTGCAGTCACACCTCGCCCATCTCCCCAGATATGCAACCCCGACCACCAAGGCCCTCTCCCTGTCCCACCAGAGCCTGGCGTACTACCTCACCGGGGTCTTGAACGCCTCCATAGGCTTCCTAGCACTCCACCTAACACACCCCACCACCGCCCTCCAGCCGGCCACACGCGCCGTGACCAAGGCCTGGGCAGCACACGGGGGCTGGCCCACCTCCATACCCACCCGCGCCATCCGAGCGGCATGGCCCCACTATGGAGACGCCATAGGGGACGAGGTGAAAGCGGCCTATACCAGACACACCGCCCTCCTCCTTCACCGCATGACCCACAACCACTCACCGGAGGTCCGCGAGGTCACCGCCATCCGCCTCCAAGCCGCACAACGGGCCCGCAACACATGCCCGCGCTGGGTACTCCACCAGACGGGCATGCCCATCAACATGAACACGCGCCTGTGGAACCACCTGCAACGTCTCCTCCCATCCCCACACCACGCCATACTCACCAACCACACGTGCCCAGAGAAAGGGCCACTAGCGGTCCTCTGCGGGGACCTCCACCATCACCCCAAGGGCACCATCCACACCATAGACCTTGTCGGGGCCTCCATCACCGTAGTATACGTCACCCTCCCCCAAATGCGAGTCCTGCACCACAGCGGGGCACACCACACCCCCTTTCTACAGCTTCCCAAATGGCCACAATACCGCCTCTTCCACCAGTACCTCACGCAGACGGCACGAGCAGCGGGACACACTCTACCGGGCAGCAAAGACATGCGCACAGCCTACCGAGAATTCACAAAGCAACACCCGCGACCCATCCCAGCGACACCGCCCTACGCACCCACCGGATCGAAACACGAACCCGTCCCCCCAGTAACGGGCCCAGTCCCACCACTAACCCTGCTACTGGCCCCGAATGAAGCCAAACCCACGCAGACCACCGTCATCCACCACAGGGCAAAATGGCGCATACCGAAACACCACATGACCGCCCAAGACCTACCAAAGGTCCCCCAAGATTCACAGAGCAAGCCACGCACATGTTGGGCCTGTGACCCCGAGGCACCAACACACCATGGCCCGTACTACACCTCATAGCACGCCACCACACCCACCCCACAACCCACCTACCACCACAGGCCTACGCATGGATAGCCCCATGGTTCCACCGCACCGACACTAACCCCACGGTAGCATGGAGCCCCGACCACGCGCCCAAATGGCTCTTCACCACTACACCCACATGCCCCCGCCCCGACCCGGCAGGGGTCGCCATCCGTTACAGCATGTACGAGCCAGGCAGAACGGGCAAGCAGGAGCACCCCTACTATCCACTCCACCACTCCTGCCACACACCGGAGCACCGAACACAAACCCTCACATGCCACGACCTAAACCCCGACACAGCCTACATCCTCCACTACATCTACTCCTACCTCACACAAGGACAGCCGGAGCAGGGACTCATAGCCCTGTCCCCCCAAGCGAAGCACATCATCTCCAAAGGAATAGGGGTGTACGCCACCCCCATCCTGCAGCCCACAACCCCAGTAGCCCACCTCGCCACGGGCCTTGCCATATACGCCTACCTGCCCATGAACCCATGCCGCCTCCCACAACCATCACCGGCGGACCGGCTCTTCTTCACCGACGCCTCAGGCGAATCCGCCCTCACGCCCATCACCGGGGGGGCCACCCTGCAGCTAACCCACACCGGGGGACACTACCACATGGACCACCACACGGGCCACACCACCTATGGGGCCTCTTCCCACGGGGAGCTAGGGGCCATGGCCGAAGCCATCACCGAGGTCGCGGCCCACCTACCCGCCCACTCCCCGCACATCGTCCGGGTCTGGTTCGTGGTAGACGCCACTGTCGACACGCACCTGCTCCTCCGCATAGCAAGGCAACCACTTCACAAAGCAACCGCGACGAGCCTCGGCACGCAGGCACTGCTACTCTGAAAAGCCCTACGCAGCCTTCCCCCCTACGTCCAACTCCACATCGTGAAACAAGAGTCCCACAGGCACCAATACGAAAATGGTAAGGTCGACAACCAGGCAGTACACCAGCGCACAACACACCTACCAGCCCTCCAGATCCCTGACCTCGGCCGCAACCACACACACCTCCAACACGTGCCCCCTGTACCCGAGCCCCATCAGACCCCGGACTGGGTACCAGAGGACGCCCCCTATTCCTCCCACGACAGAGCGTACCACTACCCCAACCCCGTCCAACATCTCGCCCGCGTGCTCGGCGACGCAGACAGCCGAGCGCACATCCAGGAGCTCCAGGACAGACTACAAGTCCCCCTCTACCACTCAGCGCTCCGCCCAGCAAACGTCCCAGCCCACCTCCAGAAACGACGCATTCAGCTCCTCAGGGAGCATCTGCCATTCCTCACCAGGGTCGCCAGATGGCTCGCCCGCAAGCACATCCACGTCCCCGACGAGCACACCCGTTGCCCATGCGACCACACCACCCCGAAGGACTGGGAACACTTCAAGAAATGCCCCCTCCATACAGACAGGGACACCCTAGTGGGCTGGTCCCCGGCGGAAACCCTGCGACAACACGAAGGATGGCCAACCCACAGCCACGCACACCAGGCCACCGAACACCTCTTCCGGGACCCCCTGATCAAAGAAGCCACCATGAGAGGGGCAGTGACACAGGCCCTGCACCGACACCTCACCAAACACACGGAAAGCCCCATGGAGGCAGCAGCACACCTGCAGCTAGAAGCGGTCCGCAGAGCAGCGGCCCAAATGGTACACCGCAAACACCTCCTGCTAACACACGCGGAACAACTCACCGACCCCACCGCCAGGGAACACATGCAGCGTCTCATCCATTACCATGCCGTGCATGACCCAGACGTCCACTAACCCGCTCCACGCCCCGCACGCGCCCCCCGTCTCCATCCACAGGTCTCCAAGGCACCACCACAGCGCCCCGAGACCCGTCTCGCACCCAAGAAGCCACCCGGCACCGCCCAGTCCGGCCGAGCCCAGCCAGGACCAACCATCCATCGACGTAGACGCGCAAGACCCCGGCAGCCCATCCAGCCCACCCCCCCCGGACCCGGGGCACCCCCCCCTCACACCGGCCACCATCCGCGACCCCGACCTCCTCCGAGCGACCCTCCAAGACAGGGCCCCGACCACTCCCCTGGGCTGGTACCGCCTACAAGAGGACTGGACCAAGCTCACCGTCAAAGCCCTCCGGGACCTGACCACCCCAGGCAGCGGCCTCCACGAGACCATAGTAGACCTCGTGCTCTGGCGAGCCCGCAAACACACCCAGGGCCAGCCCATCTGGATCCCCCCCATCGAGTGGGGCCAGGCCCTGACGCACGACACCGGCAGCAACGTCACGCGTCGAGGGACCGTACGCCTACGGCGGGCCCAAGCGGAGACGGACCACCCAGCGGACCCGAACCACCCGGAGCAGTGGGAACAGGCCACCGCGCCCAACCGCGACACCGCCCTCCGCGCCGCCGGCCTCCGCACCCCGGACGACGACCTCCCCCCCCCACCTACAGACAGTGACCACCCCCCGCCGGAGGTCTGGGTTACAGTCCTCGAGCGCGGCCACTACTACGTGATAGCCGCTACGGCTACGTCCCCCGGCCCGCAATGGATCATCCAAGGGACAGACACCATGTTCGCCCCGGAGACCGCCCCACCACAGGCAGTGGGGGACCCCACCACCCAGCACAGGATCCTCAGGGGTGTCCTCCAGCCAGGGGACACGCCCCCAGCCCGCGCCCTGGCCCAAATCACCTCAGGGAAGGCGGGCTACCACCTGGGATTGGCCATGCTCTGCCTAACCCACTGGATCCAGCGCCACTGGCCACCCACGGGGACCGTGCCCTGGGTTTGGGCCATCCCCACCGCCCACACACAAGTCGAGGCAGGCCCGGACACACGACCAAACCCCCCCCCCAGACCGCAGCAGTCCCTCACCTGCGGGTACCACGCCATCCACAGGGTCCTCAACCGCGCGGGTCTTAGCCCAAAGGTAGCATGCCCCCTTCCCACCACTGACCAAGAGGTCCACCAGATACGAAAGCTCGTCTGCGAAATCCTTGCCGCGGCAGCAGAAGACGTCAAGCTTCTCCTCCAAACCGCCCGGCCTACAACTGCCCACGCAAGCGCGCGGCAAGCGGACACATACACCGGCACAGCACACCCCCCGCACAGTCCCCGCCCATGCCCCCCCCCTCTCGCTGCTCAACCGGAGACCCACACACGCCCACCATCGCGCGCACCCCCGGGCCCCGCGACACGGGCCTCCCCCACCCGCCCGAACACCAGCACACGCCCGCCACACACCCACCCACCGGCAACCCTTCACCGCCCCCCACACTCGACAACCCGGACACACCCGCCAAGGGGAGCCCCGCGCCCCGCGGCACGCCCACCCCACCCAGTGGCCCGCCCACGCCCCCCACACACACCCCAGAGGACCCAGGCCCACCCCCCCCGGCCCCTGAATGCAGCCCACGCGAACTGTTCCCCCCCGCGGACACCAACCCACACGACCTCGCACATTGCAGGACCCGGGCCCAGCCGAGCCCAGAAAGAGAAGGCCGCAGCCCCGCGCCTCCCTCCCCCGCCGCTGCCGACCAGATCGGCCCGCCGGGCCGCCAGGTCACGACCGGGCCCCCCCAGCCGCCCGCCCCGAACCTACAACCCGGGGACATGCCCTCCATCCTCCCCGCCGTGGCCGCAGCAGAAGCCGCCGCCCGCAAGCCCGCCCGCATCACAGCCCAACCCGCGTCCACCACCTCCTCCTCGTCCTCAGCCTCGTCCACCTCCTCCACCTCATCCTCCGACCCCCCCCTCCCCGCCAAACTCATCCTCAAGGCCACGGCGAAAGCCAAAGCCGCGGCCGCACGCACCGACCCCCCAACCCCCACACAGGCGACTCAGGCACCCCGGCAACCCACCGGGACGACCCCCGACCCGACATCGGCGCCCTCACACCTCCGGACAGAGGTACTCCTCAACCTGGAACCGGACCCCAACCCCAAACCCGACCCCAAACCCAAACCGGACCCCAACCCCAAACCCGACCCCAAACCCAAGCCGGCGCCCACGCGAGCACACACAACACCGCATACGCAACGACACAAAACCACCCGATACCACCCCCGCCCGGGCCCTCGACCAAGCCAGGACCCCCCACCCACCGCAACCCGCGCCCCCCTCCCGCCGGCACCCACCACCACCGCGGAGACGGCCACCCAGCACGACCCCGTCCAGGCCCTCGTCCACATCCCCGTCACCAAGCGCCCCGTCATCCATCCCCCACAAACCACCACCACCGCCGGCGAAACCGACCCAGGGATGTGGGACCCCTCAACCATCGTCACCGTCAAGCCCGGCCCCCGACCCTTCCCCGATGCCCACCACATAGTGCAGCCCCGGGGACTGCCCACGATGCCCAACCCCCCAGCCCCACAAGGGGGACCAGAAAACCCACAAGGACTCCATGGGCCATACCCGCAACACCAACCCCACCACTACGCACACCACCACCACCAGCGGCCCCACCACCACCACTACCAACACCACCCCCACCACTACCACTGCCCACCGCCCTACCCCACCGGGCCACAACCCCCCGTACACGAGCAGCACCGGCGGACGGGATGGCAGCCACCGAGCGCCCCACCCGCATACCCCACCTACCACCAGGAGCCACCCCCCCCGTACCAGCCACCACCCCCGTACCAGCCGTACCCCCGCGGCCACCATCCGATGGCCGAAGGGGCCCAATGGACGACGGGGGACCTCCTCCTCCAGGCGGCACCGCGTGAGGCCCCGTACCCCCCCGGCCACCATCCGATGGCCGAAGGGGCCACATGGACGACAGGGGAACTTCCCCCCCAAAGGGGCACCGCCCGAGGCCCCCCAGGGGCCGCCGACGCTTCCGGACTGGCCCGACTCGAGCGACGGGGGCCGGTCCCGCAAACGGCGGCGCTCCCGCTCCCCCCCCGCACGGCACACTCGCCCACGGCGCCAACACTCCCACCGCGCCTCAACCACCCACTCGCGCCGCTCCCGCTCCCCCAGGTACCACCACGACCCCCAGGGACCCCGCTCCCGTCGCTCCCGCTCCTCCGGGCACCACCACGAGCGCCACCTCCGCCCCATGTCCCCCTCCCCCTCCCCCCACCGGCCACCCAGCCCCCGCCACCACCACTCCCGCTCCCCCCGACGCAGCCAGGCACGCCACTGCCGCCCCACGTCCACCTCCCCCTCCCCCCACACGCCCCGCCGGGCTCCCCGTTCCCCCCGCCACCCGTACCCATCCACCACCCCCAGCCCCCGCCACCACCACTCCCGCTCCCCCGGACGCCACCGAGCGCGCCACCGCCGCCCCATGTCCACCTCCCCCTCCCGCTCCCCCCTCCGCCCGTACCCGTCCTCCACCCCCAGCCCCCGCCGCCGCCGCTCCCGCTCCCCCAGGCACCGCCACCCCCGCCACCACCGCAGGTCCACGTCTTCCCCCCGCCGCTCCAGGACCCCGGGCACGGACCCCTCCCCCCCCCGGGCCCCCGCCTACCTCGCCTGGTGGTCTCCCCCCGCTCTGCAGGAGCTCCGCCGCTGGGTGAAATGGGCCGGAGGAGCGGGAAGGCACGAAGGGGTGCACATGGTGCATACCTTCAAGGAGGTGCGCACCCGCACCCCCGCAAACCCCAACGAGGCCGCCCCGGAGGCCATCATGCCGCAAGCGGCATGGGAGGCCCTATTCCGCGATGCGGTCCAGGGCCTCCGCCCCCCCTACACCCCCCAAGCCCTCCGCCAGTGGCTCCAGGCCACCCACCCCCAAGCCTGGGCCACCGGCGCCCCCTCCCCACCCCGCCCCTCCCGCCACCACCACACCAGGAAGGGGCAGGACAAGGGCAAGGGAAGGGCAAGGGGCACCAAGGACCACACAGGCAAGAGGGCACGGAAGGGCCCCAAGTGAGGGCAGGCACACGCAGGGACAGGGCGCCGGAAGCGACACCACATGGGGGCAGGAAACCACCCAAGAACCAGGAAGGAGCGGGAACGGGGACCAAGACACGGAGGAAAAGGGCACCACGGCAGGCACCACGACCCACACCCAGGAAGGGCACACCACGACGGGGAGACCAGCGCCGCCCCAGCCCCACCAAACACCCCAACACACACCTCCGAAGCAAACATCGGACGCCATACGGATCACACCAGCGCACGCCCACCGGCCACCGGAAACCACACGGAGAACGGAGGGCACACCTACACGGGGAGAACGGGCCACACCCACAGAGGAAGCCGCAGGGAACGCCGCCGCACGGCGCACCACCACGCTCTCACCGCCAGGCGACGACCCCGACCACCACAAAGGCCACCTCACAGGCACCGGAAGAGGACGAAAGCACGGCCGCGGCACCCACGACTACGGACCAAAACCCCCAGAGGGCACGGGACCAAGGCACAGGCCCCCAGGGAGGGCAACCCCACGGACCGTCACGCGACCACACCAAGGGCTATAAGGGCCGGGCTGCGTTACCGTCGCGGTTTGACGCAGAGTATTGCTATGCACTTGGATTGACGGCCGGGGGCTAGATCTCGGCTGATCTCACGTCCGTGAAGGCGTCCGTCACCAACCTGTTGCGTCCAGTGGAGGAATGGCACTGCGGCGGCACACCGATCCCGTCCACGATGAATATCGAGCGCCGCAAGGGGAAGTGAAAGGCTGTGATCGATCGCGAAGGCCTTGGTGCTGCTGGACGGTGCCCCCTTCAAGACCGTGTGGTGGCGCCGTGAAGACTGGAAGAGCCAAGATTACTACCGGTGCCCCGGACCCCTGCAGTTCAGCACCGGAGATATGGACATCCCCCTGACCCTGAAGTATGAGCTCATCCCTGCCGGCGGCACCGACCCGGACCCTCATGTCCCTGCCAGCGCAGCCGAGCTGCAGTGAAAGCCTTTCGCCACTCAAACAGCGTTCGGAAGCCACCTCCACCGTCCGACTCCTGATTTCTGTTTGTCTGCCTTGGAGAAGGAACGCCTTTCCTACACCCCGAGTACACCTGCCTGTCTGCGAGGCCCGGTGAAGATTGAGTCCATGGGTGAGAGTCAGCGTGCACGCCCCAAGGACACCGTGATCATTCAGCAGAATTTTCCGAAGACCTACCCGACCCACACAGGCCAGGCTGACCTCCACTGACCCACCGCGACACCACGCGAGACCACGGCACACCGCACCACAGCGCGCCACAGAGCAACGCACCACAGCACGACGCGACGCGACGCGGCACAGAGCGGCACAGCACGACACAACTGACCCTAACCTGAGGGACTAACCGAAGCCAGCCACCGCACACCCGGGAAGGCGCCGCGCCACCACGCCACACACCAGCACCGCAGGCCACACACGGGGCCACAGCGCGCCAGGCGACAACGGTGACGGACCACCCAGAAGAATGCAGCCGGCACCGCGGAAGGGTAAGGACACGAACAACCCCAGCCCCCTAACCTAAAACCACAAGCAGCCGCCTGGCGCAGCCGCCCAGCCGGCAGAGCCAGGACCTAACCCAGCAAGAAGGGGCGCCGAGCCCACCGTGTACAAAGCCCACCCGACCCATGGGGCCGGAACGTGGCCACACAGAACGCAACTGAAGACAGCAGCCCGGAAGACAACACTGAATGCAGGCCAGTGCGTGCGCCAGCCCAGGGAAGGCAGAGGGAGGAACAGGCAAGCCCCCCCCCCCAAAAGAAAAAAAAAAAGGAGGGGGGAAGGGGAAAAGGCACGAAAACAGCCCACAGCCGCCAAACCGCCCGCCAACACCACCACAGACGGCCAAGCCCCCCCCCAGAAGGCAACGAAAAAAAAAAAAAGGGACCCCCACAGAGGCACAGGGGGACCACCCACCCAAAACCGGCAACACCAAGCCAGTAAAAGCGGACCACGGGGAAAAGGGACACGGAAAAAAAAAAAAAAAAGAGAGCCACCAGCCCAGCCCGAAAGAAAGGGGATGGAGGGACAGGGACCACAAAGCCGGGGAAAAAAAAAAAAGAAAAGAAAAAACCAAAGCACCAAAAAAAAAAAAAAAAAACACACCCCAACAACCCAGCCAAGAAGGGCTGGGCACAGGCGAGACCCGGGCCCAGCACACACGCCCACACCGCGCGCCGGAACCGGAAACGGCGGGGGGCAAGCGGGGCGCCCACGAAACCACACACGTCCCAAAAGCAGGCCGAAACCGAAGCCCAACCACGAACACCACAAACAGCCGACACTAGAGGGACAATACCACAAACCGTGCCCAAACACACCCACCCAAGACCCCAGCCAGGACTGGCGGGGTTAACAAAACCCGCACCCAACCGCCAACCGGACCCAAACACAAACGCCACACAACAGTAGGAAACCCAGTGCCCACAGCCCGGGCACTGGGGCAGCCCGTGCCATGCAGGTGACCCGGCCAAACGAGATCCGGAGCCCGGGGATAAGGCTGCATCCTAAGGCCTGCGCTGCTTTGGGACTCGAGGCGGAGCGTGCGACACCCAAGCGCCTCGGAATCCTAGTACCAAGAACGTGCATGCACGCCTTGGGAAAGGGATACGCCAGGAAGTCCGGTGAACCCCTAGGGTTCCGTCCAAAGGAGGGGACGTGCGCAAGCACGGGGGCACACCCTCCCGGCGAGACAAGCATGTCACGCTGGCGGCGATCAGCCCTCCCGGCGAAGCCCGGGGCCGCTCTGTTGGGGGCCAACAGTCAGGTCTAGCGGGAAGTAAGCCGCCTCCCCTCTTCACGCGCGAAGCCTCTTCCTGTTCGTCACAGGGGCGACGCCAGGGGGAACCATGGGGCGCCTCTCCACGACCGAGTGCACCTACCCTACCTTGAACAGCGTACGCTTGCCCAGCTGCTGCGCGTCGTCCTCGTCGTCGTCCACCTGCTGGAACTGTGGCTTAGTGGACTGTATTGTGCTTGTACTGAGGGTGCACATAAAACCCTTTTGTCCTTGTCTTGCACTTGAAAATCAAATTGTTTTAAATGAATTTCTCCATTCCAATTGATTCCCTTGGCAAGCACAAAGTAGGCAGCAGCAAGTTGACGAAGTCGTGAATGAACATTGAGCTGGACCAACTGGCTGGTCCAGTAATACGGGTTCACGTGCCTAAATAACAAGAAAATTGATACAACGATAAAATCTCATTAAAAAGGCAATAAAACCAATATTTTAGAAGCTTTCTGAGTAGTCTATTGAGTCACAGGCCCTGTCAAGGTCACGTAAATTGCCGTCGGCGACAGCAGGCGCCGACAATCGCAACAGGCCATCTGAAGCTTCTAAATAGCTTCAAAATAGCTTCTAATTCATTAGAACCATCTAAAATGTCATAAAACATGATGAAATCACATTTTAAACATATGGAATGTGATTGTTCATGTATGGCTACTAGTGTATCCTAGATCTCAGCTCTCTGCAATGTACCTAAGAGCAGTAGACTCTCGCAGTAAGCTATAGGCTTAGAATATAAGTCTAATATGAGCAAATATCCTAGTGTACCAGGATCTGGAAGCTCTTAGAGGTTTGAGGTTTGAGGTTTGTTTTTTGCGGGTACTAGACGCCTTTCGGCCCCGGGGGGCCACCTGGTCGGGCCAGGTGATATCCTCCCCACCGGGTCCTAGTGGGCGGCCCTCCAAGACGCACCTCCTGCCTGGTGGCGGAGTCCTCCGGGTTCACAGGGCTTGGAGCCCCGTCCCTCCCCGGCTTCCCCGTTTCGCCACTCCCTGGTCAGTGCATCAATTCGCAGCTGTGGCTGCGGGCGCTTACCCACCGCGTCGCCCCCCTAATGCGTGCTCGCCCGGGGCGCCGGCACCGCCGGGCGCGTGCTACTGGCTTGTCGCCAGTGGGACCCCCTTGGGCTGGCGCGGAGGCTGCCTAGCCTGGGGGTCGGGGCGTGGCGCAGTGCGCCACTACTGCCTTGGCGGGTGCAGTGCCCCGTCCGTGTGTGCGCGGCGCTCGCGGCCGGTTCGGGGGGCTCGGGCCTGTACCTGGTGTTGTGTCTCTCCCGTTTCCCCCTTCCCGCCCAGCGTGTCTCGCGCTGCGTGTGGCGGGCCGTCCCGTCCGGGTTTCCCTTACCCTCGCTCGCTGGTACGCCATTCCACGCCGTCTGTGCGTTCCGCGAGCTCGGTCCGGTTGCCCTTCTGGTAGTCCCCGCGTGCCCCTTGCGTGTGTGTGCGCTCGCCCTCCCGCGGCGTCCGCTCCCCTCCCCCCCTGGGTGGTGTGGCGTGCGCACCTCGCGCGGTCCCGCCACTGGGCGCTGGTAGGGCCGTTCCACGTGGTCCGTGCCCCTCCGCGTGTCCTGCCCCGGTCCCTTGCTCCGTCTGGCGTGCTTGGGGGGGGGCGGTCCGGTCCTGGTTCCTCCCTACCTGGCTCGGGGCTGTGCGCCCCCCGTGGGGCGGGTCCGTGGCGTTCGTGTGCCGGGGGGCGGGTTTGGGGGGGGGTGGTGGCCCGTGCGCCGTGCCCCCCGTTTTTGCGGCCGGGGGGGCCAGTAGGGCGGGGGGTCGCTCTGCCTCGCTCCGTCCCTCTGCCTTCCCTGGGCAGGCAACAAAGCGGGTGTCACTGGCGTCGTTCTGGTTATGGGCGGCGTGGCCCCCATACCGCTCCGGTTTGTGCTCGCCCGCCTTCTCTGGGCGCGATCTGTGCGGCATCCTGGCGCGTTGGCGCGGGCTCGCTTGTTCCCCGCGGTTCCTGTGGGAGCCGGCGGCTGGGGCGGGGCGGCGGGCCCTGCTCCAGCTCCTCTCTCGGGCGGGGGGACGGGGGACCATCCCCCCTGCCTCGGGGGGGTGGGGGCCGGCGCCCCCGCGGCTTGCGGGCCGGTTGGGGGGGCTTGCGACGGGGGGGGGTCGCGCCACGGCCACCCTGCTCCCCCTCTGGGGGGCGGCCCGCGGTTCCCTACCCTGGGCCCCCTCTTGTCGTCGGCGCACTCCCCCCCGGCGTGCGCGTTCCGTCAGGGTCGCGGGGCCGCCCCGGGGGGGGGGGGGATCAGGGGCGGCCCATGGACCGCTCCCCCGGGGGCCCTTCAGACCTGAACCCTCCCTCTGCCCTCCCCGAGTGGGCAATGGTCATTGGGGGGGTCATGGGGGGCGCGGCCCCCACACTCATTCCATTCTCAATAAAATTCAATGATTGAATATCTGCAACCTAGACACCATTACCTTTCCCAAACAGCTTTGATGACTGTTCAACTCACTATAGGCTCTGAGAAAGGTCTTTTTCTTGTAGCATCATGACCCAAAAGTGTAAAAACATACTTTCATGCACTAAGTTGACCACCATGGGAAAAATCCCTTCTTCTCCACAGGAATTTCAAGTAAACATGTTTTCGGACTGCATGCTCTGGTGTTTGTAAAACACCTTGGTTCTGGTTCGAGCTCACCATGGTCTCAGAGAAGTGATGAAATCTCCAAAATCATTTTTCATGATTTTTCACCAAGTGGTTTGTGTGGTAACTTGTTGCAATTTTACCATAGCCATTTTCAATTTTCCAAAATGAAATTGACCCAGGCTTAGAAAGCACATACTTCAGTGTTGTTTAGGAAGGTAATTTCAATCCTCAAACCTTTTTTCTCTTGGAGATATGAAAGAAGCAAAAAAGGCACTTTTGAGGGGTTTTCAAAGGGTGGTTCATGGGTGACATTGTTGGAGATTGCAAAAATGGCCGAAAATTGATTCCAAGAGAGTGAAGTATGCAATAGAAGCGTACCATTGTCTACTTTCGAAAAATGACTCATTCAGATTTTTCCAGCGCAGTGGCATGAAGATATGCATAAAGCAGCAAATGTCATTTGGGGGTGTTTTTGAGGGTTGGGCAAAAAGTGACTCATGGGGCATTTTGAAAAAATCACAGAAAATAGCCCTTGAGGAATTGAAATAAAATGAAAGTAATATTTTAAAGCTGACGCTTTCTACTTTACGATGGCGTGAAATGAGTTAGGCCATTTTCGACATTTTTGGCCTTTTGGTGGATCCAAGAGATGGAAGAAATCATGAAGAAATCAAAGCTTTTGGGCTCCAAGGAGGGTGCACTGTGACTGGGGTGGGGATTTATAGTCACGGACCGTCGCTCTTGCCCCTTCCCTTCACATAGGGTATCTTGTAGGACCGTAAGCAAGGAGAAGAAAAGCCTTGATAAGTCAATTCAATAAGTATGCAAGGAGGAGCAAACAAAAGCAACACAATCAATAGCCTTAGGCCTCCATGAGCCTCAAGGGAGCCTGCAGAAGCTCGCTGGCAGCGCTCTCGCAACATGTGGTCGTCGTAGAAGGCGTCATCGTCGTCGCTGAAGCTCTGGCAATTCGCTTTGAGTTGTCCAAGTTCACCACATTTTGGAAACTTCTTGTTAACTTAAAATCCTTC
This sequence comes from Eutreptiella sp. 'Long Island Sound 2002', assembly GCA_964036045.1. NCBI lineage: Eukaryota > Euglenozoa > Euglenophyceae > Eutreptiales > Eutreptiaceae > Eutreptiella > Eutreptiella sp. 'Long Island Sound 2002'. Next base: position 146,586,818 of record OZ038382.1, on the reverse strand, counting down.
AAAATCTTCACCAAACGCAATGAAATAAGGGCTCCAGGCGTCTTTGCGAATTCTGCTGCAGCCACTGGCGTCGCTTGTTGTCGCTTCAGCTCGCCTGGAGCTGCGCTCTTCGAGTTTCCAATTTATTTGAAGCTTCTTTTTGAGGTACAAGGAGGTATACCTTCAGGTTCATGAACTTTCTTCAACTTTTTGATACATTCAAGCCAGGAACTCACTTTACTTGAACAGCATACGCTGGCCCAGCTGCTGCGCGTCGTCCTCGTCGTCGTCCACCTGCTGGAACTGTGGATTAGTGGACTGTATTGTGCTTGTACTGAGGGTGCACATAAAACCCTTTTGTCCCTGTCTTGCACTTCAAAATCAAATTGTTTTAAATGAATTTCTCCATTCCAATTGATTCCCTTGGCAAGCACAAAGTAGGCAACGTAAAGACGACGAAGTCGTGAATGAACATTGAGCTGGACCAACTGGCTGGTCCAGTAATACGGGTTCACGTGCCTAAATAACAAGAAAATTGATATAACGATAAAATCTCATTAAAAAGGCAATAAAACCAATATTTTAGAAACTTTCTGAGTAGTCTATTGAGTCACAGGCCCTGTCAAGGTCACGTAAATTGCCGTCGGCGACAGCAGGCACCGACAATCGCAACAGGCCATCTGAAGCTTCTAAATAGCTTCAAAATAGCTTCTAATTCATTAGAACCATCTAAAATGTCATAAAACATGATTAAATCACATTTTAATCATATGGAATGTGATTATTCATGTATGGCTACTAGTGTATCCTAGATCTCGGCTCTCTGCAATGTACCTAAGAGCAGTAGACTCTCGCAGTAAGCTATAGGCTTGGAAAATAAGCCAAATATGAGCAAATATCCTAGTGTTCCAGGATCTGGAAGCTCTGAGAGGTCTAGTGGAGATCTTTCAGAAAGCTTCTGAGATGCCCAAATGCCCTGACTTATTACACGGAGGCCGGGACGCGCACGACAGGGATGATGGGGATGAAGGCGATAACGAGGGGGACTAAGGTGACGACAAGCGAGAGGGGGGTGACAAGGAGGGTGAGGAGGCGGGTGAAAAAGGGGGTGAGAAGGAAGGCGACGTGGGATGGGAAGGGGCATATCGGGGGCAAGGATGTGCTCCGGCTACCCTCCACCGCGCAAGAGGGGTGGCCTGCGTGTCGCGACTCCGCAAAGGGGGCATGGGGGGCGGGGGGGTTAATCGGATCACCATGCTAATCAGGCTGCTCCACCACCAAGTTACCCGGCGCCGGCCTTTCAAGTGACCTTCCTAATGACCTATGGGGTGGAGTGGGGGGCTAACCGGGCTAACCAGGGGCTGGGGGGGCAAGAGGGGGGGGATTCACGCTCTATGATTCGCATTGAGCATCGGGGCCCTGTGATGGGCCATGGCTAGCCGTGGTAGTCGGGTCAGCTTCTCTTTGAGGCGTGGTGCAGCATTTATACATATAGTTCTAGCGACGCTCTAGCGCTACTAGCTAGAACGCTGCAAGAACGTCGCAAGAGGAAAAAGTTATTTGGATTCCAAATTCACGTGAAAACAGTAAATTGTGAAACAAAACCATGGGGCCCCGAGTACGGATATTGGGGTCCAGGTTAAAACCCTCAAAATGCCTACCGAACCCCCCCTTTGGTGGGGGTACCACCCGCTTATTCCGTTCTAGCCTTCTAGAGCCATCTATGCTCGAACAAGATCCGGTCTTCTAGCGGGTACCAAGGGCTGTGCGGAGGAATTTTGGTTGTTGCCCGCATTGTCGCTCCGGAGGTCGCCTGACGAGGTCGCTACTTACATGGCGAAAGATAACAACTGATGGATAAGGAGAAGCGTTCCACCCTATGACGTTGGCGGGTGAGGTGTCGCTCCAAGGGGGACGGCCATTGTACAAGGTTGTGGACGCGGTGGAGCATGGTAGCATGGAGGGCAAGTAGTTGGGTTGCAAGATCGCCGTGAGCAGAACTCGCCGCGTCATTCAGTTGGATGCACTTGTACAAAGACCTTATGGCTCTTTGGACTACGTCGTGCAGATTGCTGCAGCCCACTGGGCCTGGGTACGGGTGTCTAGGCATCGGTTAGGGCAATTCTGAGGGATGGAAACCACCAAAAGCAGGTGGTTGCGGGTGGGTTAGGTGTCCTCAAAATTGCGTTTTGAGCCACATAGCCCAGGATATGGTCTGTTTTTGGTTTGGGGTTGTAGGTGGCCAATGTGCACAAATTCTGGGGCTTTTGGAGACCTTTTTGAGGGCGGTTCGGGGACATATTGTGGAGTTAGAGTTCAGCACGGGCAAGTCTAGTTGCATGTGTGGAGTAGCCACTATTTTTCTTCATTTGGCCGTTTTGAGCAGGTTCCAGGGCGGATTCAGGGGAAAAAAAGGTAATTGTGGCCCCAAATTGCAGATTTTGAAATGCAGGTCCAGCACTTGCGACGCCCGTTCCCGACGGCCACAGTTGAAGTCTTTGCTGATACTTTGTGTGGTTTATCCTTCACACCCACAGGTAGCATGCACCAAAATTTTGGCAGAATCTGAAGCACCACGACGGAGCTGTGATTTTTCCCCATTTCGCGCGTACTTGTTGCTTACTTGCTGCTTGCTGCTTGCTGCTTGCTTGCTTGCCAAACCTGTTAGGTCCACCCTCGACACTGGAGAGCGTTATCAAACCAAGATTGGTTCCACCGGCTCGGTGACCCTGACCCTAACCTGGGGTTACTCAGGAGTGCCAGGAAGCTCAGTCACGCCCTCCACATCATGACCGGCTGCTTGAACGACCCGCACGGTACGGTTCGCATTAATAATGTTGAGCACATAGTCCACAAACCGGGCACCCATTGGGACGCAAGACGAAGCGTCCGTTTGGAACCCCAAGGCGCGGTGCTTGGTGGTTGGCGAAAGCTTCTTGATGGCCAACAAGAAACAACGGAACAAATGATTGAACCTTAGGGGTTTCCAAACCCAAATAGTGAAAAGCTCCAAACGGACCCACCAATTGAAGGCACATACAAACCAGTGCAACCCTTCCTTGTCATCGGAATTAACCACAAAAATGTGGCGGCGGCACCGCCTCATTTTGGCCAGACTTGTGCCAGATTCAACTCTCTGCATGTTCCTGGACAGTCTCTGGATATATCGAAGCACTAGAGTCCACGCACATGGTACATGAATTTCCATGTGGCAGAGCTCCTGGTTCTACTGACACATGGTATCCTTCTCTGCCAACCAATCTCCAACCCCAAAAGGGGTTGTTTCGCTCGGGATCGTGCTTCCAGTATGCGTGTAGGCCCCGAATAGTTCGGCCGCTTCTTCGTCATCCAGGTCGGACAGGCAGAACGGCATGCTGGCTCTGGCCCTGTTGCCTTGGTCAGCCGACTCCACACCTCCTTCCTCATCCGTGACCTGCGGCGTGCACGCACCGAACAGCTCGGCTGCCTCCTCGTCGTCCAGGTAATACCGGTAGGATGGGATGCTGCCGTTGGCGTTGCTGGACACGCTTGCACTTGGCGTCCTTGCACTGGCGCTTGTTATTGTGCCAACGTCGCTGCCGCTGACACTCATCGTGCCTGTGAGCACAAAGGAAGGACTGCATTCCCAACACACAAACAGACGGCACGATTGCCGTTCCTCTTTGACGGCTTCCATTAACCATGGTGTTCACCGCTCGATTTCCAGCACCATGTCGTCACGCTCGTATGCGGCAAGGTGGGCTGCATGCTTAACACAGCCGGAATGAAGTTTTCTGTAGCAGGATTGGGTTCTCACGCTGCGTTGGGATCCACGTGGTAGTTTTGGACGCTCACTCTTCGATGCTTGCCCTACTCTACCTTCCGGTCTCCTTGGTTTTTGACTACGGATCCTGGATTCCAGCTTTCTTTCCTTGATTCTGGTTCCTTGGCTCCATGTTTCTCACGAGGATTTTCGCAAACAAAACCGTGATCTCAAAATCCAAAGTTTGATACCCTCGTTGCAGCGTTGCATGATACCCAGACCATAGTGGACGCAATCAACATCCGAACATCGAACTCCATTGTTGCTTGCTGTTGTAACATGTTCTTGCTGTCGTCCACAGCGACGAAAAGTTCATGGACCCTTGCCGGGTCTGCAGTCCTGCCGTCACATTCCTAAGGTAAAGCAGATGTGACCGCAATAAAAATTTATACTATAATTGATAACCGGAACTCTAAGAACATGCAAAATCAGAATCTAATGTACAGTTCTTAACACGTAATCAATGCCCAGGCGCCTTGCCTCTGCGGCGCACGCTGATCTCCTGCGACTCGCGCTAAAATAATAAAATAATCCTGATATTGTTTTTCTAACTGTCGGGCCTGGATGGCGAAGACGGTTCATCGTACACCGGACCGGCTTCAGTTTCAGGTTTAACCTCATTCATGGCACGCAGGTTACCCCTTCCTTTACCACCACCCTGGTTGGCGTTAGCGGGATTATTAGGCCCTTTCCCTTCGCCACGCTTGGGGGTAGGGGTGCCACTTCAACCCAGGTGTTTCTTGAGGAATTTCTCCATGCACCTATGACTTTAGCAGCTGTTTTCTCCCAAAATTCAAAGTCATGCATTTTCAGAACGGCGATATCAAACTGTACACAGTAGTACTGTTGTTTTTGTGCTTTCTCACAATTTTAACAAAATTATGCTGTCGCTGGAGCTGGAGCCGCAGATCAACTGTCAACAACTGCCGCGTACGCAAGTTTCAGATTCCCGACCGCCCTGCGCAATAGAAAATCGCCAAAAAGTCCACTTCTTTTCGCAGTTGGAAGCAAAGTAAAGGCATGAGCGTGTCCCCAAGATCAATACCTTGCTGCGGACCTAAAACAATCCAGATTGGCAGGCACAGATTCTGAGAAATTCAGACTTTTCTAGCCAAAAACCACTCTTTTTCATGGTTTTAGGGTCTATGGAGGCCATGTAGAGGGCTTTACAGGGCTGGAAGAGGTGGTATAGAGGTGATATATGAACAAATTGTCATCACCATTGGTAGAAGCCTACATGACAAGCGATGTTTTGCCTTTATTCTAGGCTATTCATCCCTTTCTCATGCTCCATGGGGCCCAATATCCATATGGTTCATAGGTAGGGTTTTGATCACCTATCACCGTCCACACACATGTTTGGGGCTTGGGTTGGTATTGTATGCATTTGAATGACAATAACTACATAAAATATGATACTATGTGCATAAGAATGGGATGAACAATGAACATTTGAGGTGTTTTTGGGCCTATTTTGCACCGTTTGTGGTCCATTTCCATATGGTTCATAGGTGGGTTTTTGCGTGCCTATCACCGTAGACACACATTTTTGGGGCTTAGGTTGTTATTGTAAGCATTTGTATGATGAGTGCTACATATAATATGATAGTATGTGCATAAGAATGGGATGAACGATGAACATTTGAGGTGTTTTTGGCCCTATTTTGCACCGTTTGTGGTCCAATATCCATATGGTTCATAGGTAGGGTTTTGATCACCTATCACCGTCCACACACATGTTTGGGGCTTGGGTTGGTATTGTATGCATTTGAATGTTAACAACTAGATGAAATATGATAGTATGTGCATGAGAATGGGATGAACAATGAACATTTGAGGTGTTTTTGGCCCCATTTTGCACCGTTTTGTAGTCCATTTCCATATGGATCATAGGTGGGTTTTTGCGTGCCTATCACCGTACACACACATGTTTGGGGCTTAGGTTGTTATTGTAAGCATTTGTATGATAGGTGCTACATATAATATGATAGTATGTGCATAAGAATGGGATGAACGATGAAGATTTGAGGTGTTTTTGGCCCTATTTTGCACCGTTTGTGGTCCAATATCCATATGGTTCATAGGTAGGGTTTTGATCACCTATCACCGTCCACACACATGTTTGGGGCTTGGGTTGGTATTGTATGCATTTGCATGATAGTAACTACATAAAATATGATAGTATGTGCATAAGAATGGGATGAACAATGAACGTTTGATGTGTTTTCCGGCCTATTTTGCACCGTTTTGTAGTCCATTTCCATATGGTTCATAGGTGGGTTTTTGCGTGCCTATCACCGTACACACACATGTTTTGGGCTTAGGTTGTTATTGTAAGCATTTGTATGATAGGTGCTACATATAATATGATAGTATGTGCATAAGAATGGGATGAACGATGAGGATTTGAGGTGCTTTTGGCCCTATTTTGCACCGTTTGTGGTCCAATATCCATATGGTTCATAAGTAGGGTTTTGATCACCTATCACCGTCCACGGACATGTTTGGGGCTTGGGTTGGTATTGTATGCATTTGAATGATAAGAACTACATAAAAAGCATGCTGTGTGGACACACCGATTGCCCAAACACAATTTACAGCATTCTTATGCCCCAAAAACTGCCATTTTTCAACAAAATCGGCGAAAAATAGCCATTTTTTTTATCAAAAACTTTTTTTTGGAGCCTGAAACAAGCAGCTGAACCACCCCCCCTCCCGATTGGAGGGTGCTCGTTGCAAAAAAGCGAAATACGCCAAGGAACTACATAAAATATGATAGTTTGTGCATAAGAATGGGATGAGCGATGAACACTTGAGGTGTTTTTGGCCCTATTTTGCACCGTTTGTGGTCCATTTCCATATGGTTCATAGGTAGGCTTTTGCGTGCCTATCACCGTACACACACATGTTTGAGGCTTAGGTTGTTATTTTTGGGGAACAATGGGGTAGGAGGAACTCCCCCCCCCCTTCTATTTGCGGCGTGTATAATTAAAACAAAAGGTTACTTTTGGTCTTTTTGGGTACAAAACCTATTTTCATGGTTTTTTCGTGCCTATACTATACTATACAGGTACACTGGTGTGCAGCACTGTTCTGCTGCACCACCCCAGAGCAGACAAAAATACTCCAAAATAGGCCGAATTCCAGGATTTTTGATGGTTTGGGAGAAACCTCGGGTGGGAGGAACCCCCCCTTCCCTATTTTGGGGCCAGAGAATCCAAAGAAAATTGGAATTTCTGTCGAAAATTCTCTATAGGCAGGTACACTGGTGTGCAGCACTGTTCTGCAGGACCAGCCCGAAGCAGGCAAAAATACCCCAAAATAGGCCAAATTTCAGGGTTTTTGATATTTTTGGACAAAATGCGGGTAGGAGGACCCCCCCCCCCTATTTTGGGGCCGTAGAAACCAAAAAAGTAGGTCATTCCTCGCTGAAAACCCCGTTTTGTCGACTTATTGAATCTCCGGAAAAAACAGCTGCTAAAATCATAGGTGGTGGGAGTCATTATCCCTCTCAAGGGCCAGCTGGATCAGCAGGTCCACAAGGTCGTCGTACGTATGGGTCCGACTCTTCCTCTCAGAGGTAGTGCGGCAATCGTCCCACGTACGGGCACGGATCATACTCATGAGCCACAGGTGGGGCTCTGTGGCTCCATAGGAATCCACGTTCATTCGTGAAAACAGATACTCCAGGTCGCACATATATTCCGAAATTCGCGCAGCGGAAGGAAATTCAGGGAGCATAGGTAGCTCCTCCATGTGTGTGCGTACATCGAGGTCAGTCTCATAGACCGGGGAAGTTTCCTCCAGTCTTTGGAGAACCTCAGCCCATGTTGAACAGGTTTCCACAACCTGCTTCACCTGTTTTTGCAAAAATTTCTTTTTGCATGAGCGCTTCAACAGTGATCATTTAGTGGCCTAATCCACATGGGATGGGCCAGTAAGCAAAAGAAACTCAGCAAATTCTTCTGCCCATTCGGACAGATTTTTCTGGTCGAACTCCGGCAATTCCAGCTGGATGTTCGCCTGGGCAATAGGTCTGCCACTCTTCCCACCCCCTGGGGTTAGGCCTGAAGGGGGAGGAGGTACGCCGGCGAGAGGTGCCAGAGCTGTTAGCCCCTTTTTCTCAGTCTCTGTCACAGGCACGTACTGTAGTTCAGCGATAGGGATTGTCCTGGCACGAGGATGAAAAGGGCTGGGGCAAGTGACCTTGGGTAGCAACCCCGACACCCTTGATTATTTGAGATCCTCAGCAAGCGTGCTCAGTCCGCGTGGGGGGGAGGCTAGTGCTGGCTTGGGTAAGGGTTCAGTGATACCCAATTTAGCCTTGACAGCCTCAGAAAGGGCTGTCACATCTGGGTCTTCGGACCCAGACAATAGTTTGGCCAGTAGTTCAGCCGTACGATCCAGGGCCCCATAAGTTGGCTCTGGGAGATGGGGATCTTTCACATAAGCAGGGCACACCTCAGGGCTCCTGCTAGTGATTGGCAGCTCCGGACGCCATACTGGCCCTCTTGGTCGCCTGGGTAGAGACACAGTGTCGGCCAGGTCCTTAGGTGGGCCGGAGTAAGGGTAGGAACCCATGTCCGTGTATGGTGGGGATCCCAAGGCTTCGAGTGGTTCCTCTCCATCTTTCCCTCTGACGGATTTGTAGTACTCCTCGTGGAGAAGATACTCGTCCATTCTCCTTCTAAATTCGTGTTGTTCCTCAGGGCCTCCAGCTGCAGTAGCCGTAGACGAAGAGGCAGGGCAAGCAGATCGGGAGATGGACGCAGCAACTCTTCGGCGAAGGTGCTGCAGGCTGTCACCACGGGCCGCTAATGCCTCAGTGGTTAAGGGTATTGGTATTTCTTCTCTGGGCGCTTCTTATTTCGCCCTTCTGTGAACTGGATCTTCTTGAGACCCAGATGCAGCTCTGAGCTTGGGCTCATTCATTGAGATGGGCCCACTGTTGCCAAGTTGAACTTGTGCACTCCAAATCGGCCAAGTCTTGGCAGACAGTTGTACTGATGGTGTGGACATATTGTTGATGGTTTTGGCTTGTGTAATTCTCAGAGTCGGTTCGAAAATTTCTCAAGGGTTGCCTCTGCTACCGGAAAGATGTCCTTGATTAGTGCCCTAATAGCTTTGAGGAAATCCTGCAGGTTTTGACGTTGGAAAACCAAACCAAAGCAGCAAGTAGAGCAAGAACAGGATGTGGATGGAATCAATGAATAGTTTTGAAATCCAGTGTAACACAGAAGGGCTGCAGATAGACAAAGCAGGCTTAGGCACAAAGATTCAATCACAGATGGATAAAAAAAATGATTTGTATATGAAAGCTGGCATGACTCTTGGCTCCCAATCAGCCTCAGGCACTTCATGTGCACTCTGTTGGATGAAATGGAGTTGGTTAGGAATGTGGGGCAAAGGAGTTAGGCCAGACACAGAATATGATTTGGCCAAGCAACTGAATTCAGAAACAGTTAAAAAATAGAACCACAATAAGTGGTAGAAACAGTTGAGTATAGGGGTCTTGGGGAGGGGGACCACTAGGCTTAACCTCAAAGGACTTAGGCATGAAATGCCTACTTTATTTCGATATAACCTCCATGAAGGAAGATACCTCCGCTCAGTTGAATGGTAGGGGTGAACTTCATGGGGGGCTAGGGTTATAATCCTAGTTGCTTTGAGAAAGTGTACTTAGAGCTTCAAAAGAGATATAAAAATACTTAAGTAAGTCTTAGCATCAACAAAAGGGTTTTAAGGGGGGCTTGGCCTGGATCAAGCCCTCCAAGAACGACATGGCAGTGACTTTTTCTTACCCCACTGGGTGCGGACGTTCGTCTGCGGTACGCGATTTGCAGGGAAAAGAGCAATCTGTTGGTTCAACATTGTTGACGAAATGCATCATGACGAGTCATGCAAATCATGCATCCTCGTTCCCATGGAATGTATGTAGACACAGCAGAACAAAATGTGTAGAGAAGGTGGGGATGTGCGTCGCCATATGTCTACCGAAATATTATAATGTCAAATTTGGTCCAGTTATAATATTCCGCTGGATATGACACTTCTTCTGCTAGACGTAAGCCCAATTTCATACGTGTACCAGGACATTATATGGGTCATTAGACGTAAGTAACACAGCTAGTTGTTCCAGCAGACATAAGTGTCTATAGCATCGTACGCAATGGTACTTTGTTTCATATAACCCCAATAAGGAATATTTCTTCATGTTGTTAGGCCAAAATGATAGCACACCTTCTAAGCTACGTAATAAATCCAAATTTGGCATTCCAGGCATCCTATGCTTCTTTTGGGTGCGGTGCAACCTGCATTGATATTTTCGATCACATCACACATCCAACAGTGAAGTTTCAATGTTGTTCACAAGTATTGTGAAGCTGTTCGACAAACAATGCGCATATGCGAGCCACATTATCCATGTGTTTCATCTTGCATTGGGAAGACACCTCTTCTCGACTGATGATCTTAAATCTTGCTTTACCACAATGCTTGTTTTCATCACTAAGAAATACAATAAACTGTGGACCGCATGAAATATTGAAACAGGTGTATGTCATACATGGAAAGCAGAGACTAGGAAAATAATGCCCGTGCGAGATGAGATCGCCAAACCAAGACCAAGCGTACTGGGGTAGTACAACCTTAAAGGGATGATTTCATTATGAAAGCAGCTACCACACAGCTGCCGCATGAACCATGCTAGTAGTGCACCCGGGGATGAGAAAATGTTCATCAACAAAAACACTAAAAAATATTTGTTTGGCGGTACGGAATCGGGTTAATCACTTGAAGCGTTCCAATTTGTGATTACATATGTTTAGCTATGTAGAAATCCTTTTATTCCTTCCTGTGTGATGTTCATCACTGCATCAACCTAGAAGAATCGTTCTGATCTTGCAAAAATGCGTCTTGTGGTCTCAAAAAAGCATGTTAAAATTCCCGCAATATTTTCATTACAAATTATGCAACGCCCAAGGCATTCATCTACCTTGCACACCTCAGAGGTAAACAAGCAGCCATTCACCTTTCACGACGCCCTCTCCGTGCAACTGCCCATAAAGCATCTTTGTAGTCACTTCTACATCATTGTTTTATTCGTACACTGCCAATTCGTTGTGCATTGAACCTTCTACCAAATTGCCAAACTACCAAACCGCCTGATATTTGTATACCCCGCTAACAAGGGGCGTCCATGTTCATTTCGATCTTGCTAGCTGAACCATTGGGGGTCCAAATATCCTCTAACCACCATAGCTCCTAATATTTTTTGTTGGGGGGGGGCGCTGGAGCTTCACAACTTGGTAAGCTGACAAAACCTTCACACCAGACCAGACTCGAGAGACTTTTGGCAATGAGGCCCCAGAGGAGACAACAGCTCAGTATGTGTCAGCAGACGTGACAGCAGGTAGGATGAGCGAAATCTGAAACCAAAAGATGCAGCATGACCCAAGTTGCTACTGACGCACATAAAAAGCTGAAGACTGAGAAGCACTAGGTAGTTGCATTGCATACAATAAAAGCATGAGAGGGGGAGCTTTTGCACGGGGCGCACACAATGCATGCACAGCACGTGCACACCGCCAACTATTATGTTCTTCATCTCGAAAAAAGTGCTCAAAACTACGAACAACCACTTTCAGCCCTAGTTGGTCAGTATTCACTGTGAAACTTGGAACACCGCAATCTCAGTTCTACCTTAAGGCAATGACCGGCATTGTGCGGTGCACAGTGCTCTTTTGATGCAGAAGTCTCGGAGTCACAAAGCTTGGCAGGAGCATCTGTGGAAGCCATGCTCAGTGCATGCAGCCGGAAGAAACCTCCTGCCACAAACTTGGGTTTACCTTCCGCAAACTTGGCTGCCACCATAACTACAGACACCATCAGGCTAATTTCATGAAAGGTTGACCAGTTAATTCCAACATCCGCTACGAAAGTGTGAAAATTGACTTTGACTATCCCGTTTACCTCAACTTAACTGAACCAGCAAAAAAGCTAACACTACAACCGAAGAATTTGAGCATCAAATGAGTTCGGCTCGCATTACCACACCGCATGGCAATGAGTTGCTATACAACATACGTTCGTACAAAAAAACAAAAACTAGATACTGATCTCTAACCTAAAGTAAACCGCGATGAGAAAATTACTTCGCTATTGTGTCTGACGGACAATTTACGCGAACAAGAGTTTTGCCATAATTTCAAGCTTTGAAAATTGTAGAAATCTTTGGATTGGAGCTGTTTCAAAAAAACTTTGGATTCGATACCCCACGCGCAGTTCGTGCGCCTAAAACAAGCGGAGGGGGGCTCCATGAGATGGGGAAGGGCAGTGTGCGGGCTGCGATCGCCTCTGAAAAGGTATCTGTCGGACGTGGAAGTCAAATTGCACAATATGCACATGCATGATCAAGTATTTCTAACAAACAACGATGAGCATGTTGAGGAAATTGCAATGAAGCAATGATACATAATATGTTGTGGAGGGTGTGGAAAAGTAGGATTAAATGAATCCTTCCTCTTTCGTGCTTGGTCTGGCTCTTCCTTTGCTGGTGCGAAGCACCATCAAAAGAAAAGCCTTATTACGTTTTTAGCCGTCTTCGGGGCACCTTTCTATGTCGGAAGTGGAGCCAGGCGGTGACAAACAAGAGCAAAAACACTCCTTTGCCTTGTGTTTAAGCTAGCAGCGCAAAGACAGGGAGGGTGCATTTGGCAAGATTAGCGACACAGGTTGCAAATAGCATAAAATTGACATATTCATAACTCGGGCCTATTGTATCCGATTTTGACCAAATAAATGGCAATTTCGGTCAATTTGGGGGTATTCTTTTCATTTTTGAGACTGTAAAGGCAGCCGTATGCGCTGGAAACCGTCAAATCGAAAAGCCGTGCCAAAACAAAATGACGGCAGTTTTTCAACTATACAGCAAGACGAAGCTTTGAGAATCATTTAAAAAACTTGTCTTAGATCGAAATTTCGTGCACTGTAGCCCGATTTCACTTTGAACAGTCAAAATGAAAGATCGCAAATGCCGGCGACTGCGAAATGCACGCGTGCACAGCAAATAAATAATATGGCAAATAGATTTCTTGGGATTTGGGGCCTCCGGCTTATGTATAGTGTTGTTCGGCACCTCAACTTTGCTGGTGCTCCTTTAAATCGCATCCCTAGCTTATATGGAATTAGTGGATGGTGTTAAAGAAGTTAAAACCTTGTAAAGGTCCCAACTTTGCAAAACAGCCATGATTGATCAAAACAAATATGACAGTGCGAATCAGCTCTCTGAGGCAGTCATTTAGAGGGGCTGCATCGTAGACTTTTGAAGTATGTTTCGTTTCGGCGCGCGGACTGTATATAATGGCATAAGGACTGCTTTTAGAGGGGGGCGGGGCCCCCTCCCCGGCCCCCCAAATAAAAGCCCCCCATGGGGGGGGAGGTGAATGAGGAATCAGCATGTTCTAGTTGTTGAAAATTGTGCATGAATGGTGAATGTCTATTTCCAACTGTGCTCATGGTACTTCCTAGCTACCAACAATGTGTTGTGGCTTTCCCCGATAGACCTTTATTCTGCCCGCTTTAGCAACTTTGTGGAGGGTTGAATGTCTCACTCATTAACATCCCATTACTAACTCGGCAGTGAAGCTAAATTGTTTTGTCCTTCTCATTTGTCTATATTCTTTCATAGTCATGTTTTAGTAATGAGCTAATGGAAATGGAGACGGACTGAATTGCTGGATTTTTGCAACTTTTCTATTGTGAGCCTATTTGCTTTTGTAAGCATTGATGTTAATGAAAAATTCGGAAATGTTATTTTCGTTAAAAGATCGGGAAATTGGTTTTCCATACATGCATACATCTTGCGGAACAGATAAGATTGGTTCATACGTCTAATGGCCCATACAGCGCTCCGGTAGACATACAAAATTCTTACCTTTAATGAAATACGTGTTCCGTCTAGTGGAATATTATAACCGCACCGAATTTAGCGTTATCATGTTCCATTAGATGTATCACGACATACACTCGAGAAGGTGGGCTGTCCGCCAAAACACGATTTTTTCCTTGCGGGATGGTAAATGCAGTAGACTGATACTGTCTTCGGTTTTTTCGCCCAGCACAGCGTGGGAATTGCAATTGCAGTCCTGTTCAAATGCACACGTCTTTCACGATGTGAAGCTTTGTCACTTGCAATGCCACTATACCCTTTCTCCCCACCCTCTACACCGCCCTATCTTTTGGTCACTCCGGTGTTTTGTCGTCTCCTGCCCAGCCCTCCCCAACCTATCCCGCGCTCCCGTGAAGCCACACGTTTAGGGTGCACGTCTCCTCGGTCCTCCTTGTCCGCCCCTGGCGGGCCTAGCCCCTCCGCGGCCGATTTTGGGTCAGTATTTTGTGATCCCTATACGCTCGCCATGCGTGTTTAGTTTCCTGTAGGCGCGTGACGTCTTTGTTGCGGTTCTTTTCGGGGGTGGGGGCGCGCGTGGGCGCTCGCTATACCCATATCTAAATTTGTCTCAATATCTCCATTTGGCCCTCTCCTCTCTGCTTGTCCTTGCCTTGGCCCTTGTGCTTCTTGGTGAATTTGTGTACCTGCATGGTGGTTGCTCCCTGTTCATCTCTATCTCACCTTCTTGCACGGTCTCCGGGCTTCCCGTGTCCCTACGTGCGCGCTGCCCGCCGTCCTGGTTGCGGGTTACGACGGCGGCCCCGCCCTTAGGCTGCAACCTCCACTCGCATCGCTCCCCCGGCACTGTTCGGCTCCGTTTATATGCATGTGCCAGCGCTACTTGGATGGACTCAAATTTGGTATCATGGCAGGTTTGCTGTGGGTGTACGGCCAGTCTCGAGCGGTGTTTCTCAACCTATGGCCGCGAGCTATTCCTTCTTCCGACATCCACGTCCCATATGGTCCCTCCGCCTTCACTCCCCTGATCTTTGGCAGTGTGACGGCAACTGAGCCCCTATTCACAACCTCCCCGAGCACTATTCCCTTTGCGATTTTGCTCAACAGCTCTCTGCAGCTCCATGTGTGTGCCCAAGCCACAAAGGCTTGGGGTGTTTTGGTAACTCGGCAGGTTTGCGGTAGGCGAGCGGTTGAGCCCCACTTGCTGTGCCATCCGACGTCACGGTGCCGGTGGGGAGCCAGTGGTAGCTGCCCATATAGGGGGCGCCGCGGCCAGGCCACGCAACTAGCTACCCTCCAGCCATGGCCAGATTTATGGGCGTCAAGCCGCACCCACTTTCCAATATGGCCATGTAACGATCCACCGGGCATCACGGCACCGGCACGGAACAGCGGTTCTGCATCAAAACCGCATCACCGCAGCCATGAAAAGCGCAAATCAGTCAATTAGGTTACATCGGTTGTCCTCGCCCCACCCACCACTCCTTCACCTGCAATTCCTCCTCCCAGGCTGTCCCCCGCCCTACCTCCCTCTCACTCCCACTCAGCCTCCCTCTTCCCTCCTCGGAATCCTCGGACGTGTGGTGGTGGTCGAACACGCACACGGGTCCGGGCACTGTTCGCCTCCCTTCATCTCCACCTGCTAGCCCCCAAAGGACAGAGTCGGCGTGGCTCTGGCATCTTGGCAGGTCCCCGGTAGGTTCACGGCCACCAGGAGCTATCGTCGCCGGCCTTAATCCAACCGCTGTTCCATCTAGCCCCACGGTGCCGGTCCTAAGGGGTGGTTCAGCCCCCAAACCTCCCAGCCGGAGCCACCTGCCAGTGCCCAATGCGGTCGTGCACTGATCAACCCGGCGCTCAAGAGCGGTCAGTTCAGCACCGGGACAGCCCACCCGTAGTCTCAAGCAGCGCACCAGTCAGTCATTTCGGGGTGCCGCGGTCAGATCGGGCCCCAGCTACTTGCGATGTCATACCCCATGTCCTCGCCCCAACCGCTCCTCTGCCTGCACCCCCTCCTACTTGGCGCACCCCGGCCCTACCTCCCCCTCACTCCCTCTCACTCCCAATCCCTCTCCCTCAGCCTCCCTCTCCTCTCCTCCATGCCCTCCTCAAACTTCTCCTGTCCCACACGACTTATTTCGATGATTGTGTGAAGATGCCGCATGCCAAAGATATGCTTGGCACCACGTGTTCATTTTTTTTCTTCAAAACCGATCACATTCCATGCCGTGGGAGACTTTAATCCTTGTCTGGGGCCACAAAAATCTTAGGGATTGGCTGATGGCCACTGTGCGGCCATAATATGAAACACATCCCAAATTGTGACAGCATGCGATTGTGGCCCCATTTGGGGGAGTCTTTGCACTGCGCGCGCACTGCACGCTACTTTCAAACTATGTTCCCCCCGAAGAGCCCCAAAGCAAATGCCTTGGAAACGCCCTTAGAATTAGGTGACCCAAATAGCCCCAGCTCAAGAAGGCTGTAAACTACCTTCCTTCACATAACACACATCATGCAAAACTGGAAAAGCCATGAACAGTGCATTGGTCGCCACCCTCACATCGATGGGCGATGGGAGACGTGGCCTAGCACGATTGAGGGCAACACCAGTACGTATTGGATGGGCGAGGCCGAGGACATTGTCACTGGGTGCGGTCGAGGCCACCAGGAAGGATGTGCCCCTAGCTCGAGGGCCACATGCATATCCATGTAGGTGGTGCGGGGAGCCCGGGAGGCCGCACCGAGGATGGTGGTGAAGGGACCTCTCCTCCACAAAGGCCAGCCTCTAGGCATTGTCCACATCTACAGTAGTGGATAGCCCAAATGCTCCGGGCTGAAGGCACAAAGGGCACGGCTCCTCGTGAGGCGGAAACATGGAGAGCCGGAGCCCCGTGATCGTTAGGTGATCCCCCCAGGAGAGGAGGACATGGCGGATGGCGCCTGCGTATTTCTTTAGCCAGGGATCGTGCAGGGGTGGGGGGGTGCAGGCTGCTGCATGGTGTGCAGCCGTGAAGGCCCCGGGGGCAGGGGGAAGGGGCTAGTGGACCTGGACCCGAGCATGGGAGAAGTAGACACGGGGCTGATGTAGGGGTTCTACCCACATTGTCGCGTTGGGGAAGGTCTCAGCAGCGAGTCCGGAGGCTTTGTCCACCTCGTCGAGGAGCCTGTCTAGCCCGGTGCCCGCGATGTGGGAGTAGATGTGGCTAGGGGAGTGGCGGCCGACGGCCAGGGCACGGCACGCCCGGACTAATTCGCCTTGCAGGGTGTCGTGTGGCTTTGCGCGTCCCTCCTAGGCCGCTATGTATGACTCCTAGGCCGCTATGTATGACTGATTGTTGGCGAAGTGCCACGCATTGGTGCGGTACGCAAGCGTGGGCTCACCAAAGCCGCCTCAGGCGGTGAGGGCCACCCAGGCAGTATAGAGCTCTGCCCAGAAGGAATTGTCTAGGCGAACTGATGAAGGGGGGGAAAAAAGCCATAGCCCAACCACATCGGTGGGTCGCAGGACACCAGGAGGCGTCGCGGAGGATGCCATAGTGTAGCGGGAGCCAGGTGAAGGTGGGGACGATGGCTTGGACCGCTGTGCCCGTATCGGGCGGTGCAGGCGACTGCCGTGACAAGGAGACTGGTTCGGGTGAGCGCAGTGGCGCTGATGCAGACGCCAGTATGCATGATGCAGGGAGGACACTGTGGTGGTGCTCGGAGAGCACCAAGGATGTCGGCGGCATGCCTTTTTGGGGGGACGGTATCTAGTGGGACCCTACAAACTGCACACAGTGTATCCCGACAATTATGGAGAGGGTGCCGCTGGGCCACATATCTGCGCCGGTGCAAGCACGGTAATAATGCATCCCAACGAGGGGAGGGGGGGGTTGGAGGCATGCTTGCAAGTCGTGTCGGGGTTCTATGAATGGGGCTGTGTCGGGGGTGGGGTGGGGGGGGCAAGGGGGCAAGTTCCCACTCACGCGGGGCTAAACCGGGTGTAAACGGCCCGAGGTGCAGCTTGAATAGCTTAGGCAGTCCTTGTAGGGGTGAATGCCGGAGGTTGGCCACCGTCTCGGGGACATCTTCGTTGCGGCCGTCTCCACCATCGGTGTCAGCAGTCAAGGCGGGGTGGGGTGGGGTGTTGGGGGGGGGGGGGCTACCGGCTGTGCCTAGGGTGGATGAAAGACGGCCGTTGGCGGTGCAGCGCATTCGGCAGGCTCCAGATTGGCGGGGGGGGGGCACGGGTTGTGCGCCAGGGCGATTTTGGTCGTGACAGTCCCGAGGGTACGGGTACGGCTGCAGCGGAGCGGACAGGTGGTGGTCCTACTTGACACAAAGATTCGTGACCGTCTCCCCTTTCCTCATGGCATGCACTCTAGCAGCGTGCGTGGGATTCCTCCGGGCGCCATCCCGGTCTGTGACGCCGGGACGGTGACCGCTCCCCGAAATGAGGCGAGCTGCAAAGCGGCTAATGCTTGGCTCGTCATGTGACTCGAAAGCCTCGGTGAGGTCCATGTCGGCGTCGGGCTCATTTCGGCGGTGTTTTTGACCACGCTGTGGTGCATTTTGCAACTGGTATACTTCCTGTCGGGCTTTGGGGTCCACGTTGTGTAGGGCTACTTCTTGGACTCGGCCCACGCGATCTTCCACCCACACACCATGTGGTTGTGGACGAGCTTCATTCCACGGTCGTAGTGCGTGGGCTTGATCCCTTCAATGGTGAACCTGGCTGTGTGGTTCACCTTGACGTGGAGATGGACGAGAGCCCCGATCCGAGCTTGTCCCTGCAAGATGCCGCCGAGCAGGCCGGCATCTACATGGCCTGCCAGGGGGTCGTCCACCGCCTTCCACCCCACTCAGAGTCCCTTGGAAAACACCTGCGGGTCGGTGTTTTGCGGGCTGTACGTCTTCTTCTGTACGGCTCTTGCTGCTTGATTGGCGGCGGCCGCGTCGTCGGGGCTGGTGGCAAGTTCCTCCGTTCTTTGTCGGAGTTGCAGGGGGCTGGCCATGAAGTCCTTCAACACGTCCGCTATCCCTGGCACGCTGGGCGCGTGGGTGGGGAGCTAGTCCCATTGGTTGCGGATAGGCAACCGGGGCAACGAGTTGGCATGGGCGCCATACTGCCGGAACATCTTAAGGCGGAGGGCATGGGCCACCTCGTCCGCACATCCCTGCAGGATGGTTGGGATCCAGTTTAGGATATCTGTCAACGTCAACGAAGTGTCATGGGGGGGGGTCGGCGGATTGGGGCACATGGGGCGCCCCGGGCACCTTGTGGGGGGAGGGGGGGGCCTGCGGGCCCGGGCCACCGGGGCGGGGATTGTGAAGGAGATGTTCGGGGTGGTGGGGGTACCCGCACTGTCTGCGACGGCTTGCTTGAACACACTTGCTAGGGCTTCAAGCTCAACGACTTGGGAAGAGATGAGAACGGCCGCCGTCAGGATGACAAGGGCTAGCGTCAGGAAGTGCGGAGACTAGGGCGCCGGCAGTTCGAATGTTATGGGGATACAAACTGAGCGGGGGTGGCGTGACGCCGACGTGAAGGCCGATGTGGCGAATAATGTGCCCACCGGGCTCGGGGCCTGGTGGCCATTGGTGAGGAAGGGGGCATGGCTTGGCCTCAATATGGTCAGGTTGCAGTGTCCGCATCGGAATCTGGTTGCGCTTACCCCATGCTTGTCATCGCCTTCAGTCCATTTGCCATTGTGGTGGTGCGCCCGCCGAGTGTCCGGTGAGCTCAGGTTCATCCTTCAACCCCACCTCCACTGGTTACTCTGGCCTTTGGACTTTGATGGTGAGGCCTGCATTCTGGTCGGGGGTCATTCCCTCCCCGTGCTGCTATGGGTGCTAACCCCATTTGGGCACACATGGTCGGGCTGAGATGGGGCCATAGGTTGAAAAACCCACCGGGTACAGGGTCGGCTAAGGGTAGTAACGAACAATGTACAACATTGAGGGGGTGAAACAGCGTGATCCCTTCGTGCTGTAGGACACTGTGGAAGCCGTGGAGGGAGAGGCCGGCACGGATTAATCAAAGCAGGCCTCCTGTGACGAGGCTGAAAAGACAAGGCTACGTGGGCTGAGGGGCTCCTCGCCCTCCATTGCCACTAGCTCCAGCGATGCCAGCAGTTGAACGAACACCAGTGGGGACAGCAGGGAGTGCAAGTGGGGCGTTCGGAATGAATGTGGTGCGTGCCAGTCCCACCTGATGCGGTGTGGTAGGCGGGTTGCACGTCACGGG
This sequence comes from Eutreptiella sp. 'Long Island Sound 2002', assembly GCA_964036045.1. Taxonomy (NCBI): domain Eukaryota; phylum Euglenozoa; class Euglenophyceae; order Eutreptiales; family Eutreptiaceae; genus Eutreptiella; species Eutreptiella sp. 'Long Island Sound 2002'. The sequence continues at coordinate 146,566,904 of OZ038382.1, read as the reverse complement.
GGTCACTTCCTCACTGCACCTTTGTGTGCACCTTTGGGTTTCGTGTTATACCACGGGATCAAAGATTCTAGGGTAGTTCTCCTGGCCCTATTTATTCACGTGCACTGGGGCGCAGATTTCAATATTTCACAACAGCAGTTGACTTTTTGTTTGACTTCTACCCCAAATGACCGCAGGATCTGTATATACCGGTCTGACCATGCCCCTTTGGTGAGCAATGCCGATTTTGACAGGTTATTTTGAGTCCCATGAAAATGCCGAAAAGTCGGAGTTGCTCGAAGATGTGGGGAAGTAGCCCTACTCCGATCATTTGGTAGTGCTGAGCTGTTTTTGGAATTGTGCCATTTCCGCCTTGCATGGGACCTTCCAAGGCTGCCACCCCATTTTGGGGCACCCGCTTGCGCCCTGGCAGCCCACCGGTTGTCATTGCCACTCATTCCAAGCGGTTGATCGGGGCACAACAACCTTCAACGACAGAGCCAATGGGGGCCGTGCAGAACCCCATCACTGTAGAGTCTAGCCCAGAGTCCGTTGATCTCAGGGAGCCGGTGGTAGCCAAGTCCAAACCCAGCTGTGGAATTGATTTGCTTGCCAAATTCCATCAAGTCTCGATGGAACTTGAGGAGGAGGATCAGGCAGGGTCCTAGCCAAATAAAGAGGAGGAGGGGCAGGGCCAAGAGGAGGAGGAGGACAACGAGGAGGAGGATGTCGAGTGGTTATTAGGGTAGGTGCATGATGGGCCCCGCATCCGTGCAAAGGAGAGTGCCCAGTGGCCACCAAACTTTTAAGACTTTAAAGAGTTATCCAACAATGATGCAGCCTAATTTTTTTCCACGGTGTCCTCACGCGCATGTGCATTGTGCTTGCCTATGTTTCTCCAAGCCGACCCACTAGGAAGCAAAATTAAACCAGCAGGACAGCAACCCCGCAAGAGTCAAAAAGAAACCATCACGAATCAACAGCAAGCCACCAAGAATCAATGGCAAGCCACTAGGAATCAAGAACAAACTAGCAGGAATCAACAGCAACTAGGCAACAGTCAAAAGCAACACATCAAGAATCAACAGCAAGCCATCAGGCATCAACAACGAGCAACGGTACTTAATAGCAACCCGGCAAGAATCAAAAGCAAGCCATCGGGAACGAACAACAACCCATCAAGAATCAACACCAAGCCATAATTGCACCATAATTCCCCATAACTTCCCATTTATTACCCATAATTCCCATTATTTCCCCCATAATTCCCCATAATGCCCCCATAATTCCCCTATAATTGCCCATAGTTCCCATAAATCCCCATACTTACACCCAAATTCCCCACAATCCCACCATAATTCGCCATAGTTCCCTATAATTCCCCATAATTCCCCTAATTCCCGCTTAATTCCCAATAATTTTCCACCATTCCCCATAATTCCCCGAAATTCCCCATAATTCTAGTCGTTTGGCAGCGAGCCGTCGTCTGGCGCTGACGGGCGCACACCCCTGCTAAGGAAACGCAACCCGCTCCTCCAATTGGGGGATGACGTGGTGATGCTGGATGACCAGAACTCGGTCATCACACCACGATGGACTCGGGAACACCCACCCCGCATGATGACCTCTCGCTCAGAGCCAAAGCTAGGGTAATGGAGAGTGAGTTTTTGGTGGAGACGGCACTGGGGGACGCCTAGACCACAACCTTCAAAGCCTCACATCCCCGAAGGCTGGACCTGGGGGTTTCACACGGAAAAACCACACACGGTCACAGTAGACCCCACACTATGGGACACAAATACCGACCAGCGTACTTGGGATGACCAGTCATACACCATACCACACCGCCGCCGTATTGATAGGGTGCATATGTCACATCACATGCTCCGCTCCCTCACGAGGTGCTTCACGCACAACCTGGGGAGGTCATATCACAAAGCGGTGATTGCAACAATCTCACCGCCCCATGCTCAGTCTATGCAAGGGCGACTCAAAGTCCCCACCTCATTCCTAAAAGATGCTCCCCTAATTTAATTCCTCACCCGACGCCTAAAAGAATTGCCACAGCAAGGCGACACGTGGTGGCGTTAGGCTGTGGTTGAAATTAAAGCCACAGCCTTAAAATATGAATTATTGAACAACCCACATGGATTGAAAGAGGCAACAACACAAACATTGCTTCATGAGTCCTCGCTACAGCACACCTCCCCATCGGCCAGAGCGTTTTCGGAAAACAAGGGGGTGACTGTGGGAGTCCCTGACGGGGCATACACGCTGTTGGCGTCATATGTAGAAGCTGAAACGGTGGACCGATATGGAACTCAGATTCTGGCCAAGTTGAAACGCGCTTTGCACGCGGAACTAGCGCTGCCATACAAACAGCAGGCACGGAAATTGGAAATAGCATGATTGGTCCATGAGCTGCAAAACCGGCGGCCACTGGCCTCGCTGCGAGACCAATATGGCTCCCTACTGACCGAATTGCTGCACATCGCCAAGGCTCTCCAGGAGCACTGGGCTGGAATCATGTCAATAGGCTCCAAATCAGTGGCAGACTGCATAGAATGTCTCAGGTCACTACCACTTCCGGCAAATATCAAGGAAGTGGCACCCCTGTTGCTACGACCGCTCAAAGAGTAATTGGCTCGAACGGCACTCAAAAACATGAAACCAGGATCATCACCTAGCATTGATGGAATGCTAGCCGAGATCTTTTTGGCTCTAGTAGACACCCCAGTCCCCAAAATGACACAAACTGTACCGCGGTTCGTGCAGAAAGGATCCATCCCGCCCGGGTGGGCGCTGGAACTGCTCAGCCCTATCCCCAAAGAGTCACGTTTGGTGTCGATACATGCGCTGCGCCCCATATGCCTACAAAACGTGCCGTTCAAGTGGGTTTTAGCCACAGTCTACGTCATGATCGAAGATGTGGTGGCGTTCTTAACCCCCCAAGCCAAAAAGCCTTTATTAAAGGACGATTCATTTTTGACCATATATGGGATGCGTGCGGTGCATGGGAAGGCATGCAACAAGGGTAATTGGTTAGTGCGATTTTTCCAAGGCATATGATTCGGTACACCACAATTACTTTGTTGCTTTTTGCCTTCACATAGACGGGCCCATTCCACTGGTCTCTCTACTCATGTCAATGTTCAAGGCCCAATTCATTTTTGCCATGGGTAGGGGGGTGGTCAAAGAGGTTAAAATCACCCCAAGCTCGGGCATCAAGCAAGGAGACCCCCTATTCCCAGCAGTATTTGTCATGGTGTGCTCCATCGTTGTACACGCCCTCAAGGAGGTCTCACCCCAGGTGAATGTCCTCTTCTATGCTGACGACCTCCTGCAATATACCCCCCCCCCGCCCCGCATGCGCGCTACTCCCCCACATCTTCGAGCAACTCCGACTTTTCGGCATTTTCATGGGACTCAAAATAACCTGTCAAAATCGGCATTGCTCACCAAAGGGGCATGGCCAGACCAGTATATACAGATCCTGCGGTCATTTGGGGTAGAAGTCAAACAAAAAGTCAACTGCCGCTGTGAAATATTGAAATCTGCGCCCCAATGCACGTGAACAAATAGGGCCAGGAGAACTACCCTAGAATCCTTGATCCCGTGGTATAACACGAAACCCAAAGGTGCACACAAAGGTGCAGTGAGGAAGTGACCCCCGTGACGTGCACGCCGCCTACCTGGTGGGGGCCCCTCGGAAACCCTGTGTGGTAAGACTGGGGGTCCGGGGTTGCGGGGCAGGGGGGGGAGTTGGCATCAGGGACGTCAGCAGCCCCCTCCCCCCCTCCCCTCCATCCACAACCCCTAGTTTTCGGTCGATGAAAATGTTGCTAGCGCAGGACCATAGGCACAGTGAGGATCAGGGTGCATGGCAGCTTGAGATTGATGTGCTCATCATACAAAAGCTTCATCAGCATGAAACAAAGCATGACCAAACACGCAAAGAGAAGTTCAACTGCAAAGCCCCGTCATGCCTTGACGTCACCGACTCAGTAGGCGAAGCATTAGCACCAGCTGCTCCACTGCTCCTTTGTTCACTGCCAAGGGGTCCAGAAGGTTCTCCACAAACTCAGAATTGCCGTCAGGATCTTCAGAGATATGTCCTTGACAACAATTCTCCGTCGTGCTGTGTCTGCTGCTGCTGGCACCCCAAGTCCCAATCAGCCGCGAGGTACGCGTTGCAGCGCCAAAATACCAGGCATAGGCATCCAGAGCAATCACACATGCACGCAGCAGCGCAGAAACAGAACATCGTTGTCGCTGGCTTGTCCACGACCGCAGCAACGGCGGTTGGAGTCAACACGTTTCTACTGCACCCAACAGAAACTGTGGGAGTCGATAAAAAATATCAAGGCTCAGGCTCAGCATCAGCGTTGCATGCTCTCAAGCCTTCGCTTCTCTTTGACACTGAGTGCAGCCCACCTCTGCATACAGATGCGGGCCACCTCTCGATAGGATAGGCCTGGGTTCTCCTGCATCACCTTTGGCCTCTGCGCCATACAATACGCCATAGCAGCCGTCTTGGGTTGCGCTGCCTGCTCCTTGCTTGGGCGGATGCACTGGGTAGGGATGCTGGACTGTTGCACTTCGGGGTCTTTGTACACCGCTTGCCCAGCAGAGTCGAGCGTTCTGGATTGGAGCGAAGGGTGGCCCTATCATCCATGTCATGCTGGTCGTGTGGTGTTGTGTCGTGGCATGTCATCACAACACAACAAAAACCCCCGAACCCCGTGCACAGGCCGGAAGCTGGTCATGCTGAAGGGGCCCTCTCCCCGCCACCCAACCCCAGGTGGATGACCAAAATGCCACATGCAGAACCCTCCCCTAACCCCTGATCCCCGCACCCCTTGCACCACAGGTCCTAGAACGGGTCCCACACCACCCCACTCCTCCTTCTTCTTTCCCTATGTTCCCAAGAACGAGAACAACGGGGACAAAATCCAGCGACAGGTAGGAGCCCAGCATGGGCCTAAACACTAGGGCCTGGGCCGCAACCACAAAGGTGCGGGGGTAGGGTGGGGACAGGTACAAGGACAGATAGAGCAGGGTGGGCAGGGTCCCGCCCTAGCTAGCGGCCACTAGAGATGGCGCATACACAGGGAGATTGCGCCGAGTACCGGCCTCCTGTGGCCCGGGATACGGAGGGCGACCCCCGGCAGCAATTCCCCCATTGGGAGCAAGAGACCCTTAGCATTGGCTCTCTCTGCGCCCTCAGAACGGGGTGGCGACTCTGAATGCAGCCGGATGCACTAGCCTCCCGTTTCTCGTGCCCCACACGCACACCCAGCTGCCACTCCCTCCTCCTGCCACAGGGACAACAAAGGGTGAGGATATGCATCCCCCCTTTTTTTTTGCAAGCTGCTGTGCGGCGCGGGTGTTAGGGTGTGAGGGAATAAGAGTGGGTCTATAGGTGACTCAGTACGCCGGCGTGCAAGGGGGACTGTGCACTGGTTGTTGGGGGCAAAACGAGGATGTGTAGTACATGAACACTCATGAACAGATTTGATTAGTGTTGTTGATGGTGTGATGTGGCGTGGCGCCGGTACCATATGATGCACGCCACCGCTCTCTTGCGCTAGTCCCTCACCATGCCTCCTATGGCGCCGGGCGCACAGAGAGCAACCACATCCAGCACGCCGGTATGGTACACATCTCTGCGACTTAAGGTCATCCAGCAACACCCCACGGAGGACACCCTTCGGAAACACGTGAACTACAAACCGAAGCGTTGGGACAAAAACACACGAGGACCGAAACAGGAGAAGAAAAACCGGGCAGTCAAGAGAGCCTACTGCACCGGGGATCCAGTGAGTTGCATAGCGCAGGTATCCTCCCTGATGTGGGAGCATGGAGGCTTGCCACGCATGCGGATTGAGAGTCCCTAACCCAAACTTAAGGGGCCACGCAACAAAGCGTGGATTGCGGGTCCCTAACCCTAAATCAAGGGGCCACGCAACAAGGCGTTGATTGAGGGTCCCTAACCCCAACTCAAGGGGCCACGCAACAAAGTGTGGATTGAGAGTCCCTAGCCCCAAATCAAGGGGCCATGCAACAGAGCGTAGAGTGTGAGTCCCTAACCCCAACTCAAGCCATGCAACAAAGCGTGGATTGAGAGTCCCTAATCCCAAACTAAAGGGGCCACGGAACAGAACGTGGATTGGGAGTCCCTAAACCCAACTCAAGGGGCCACGCAACAAAGCGTGGATTGAGGGTCCCTAACCCAAACTTGAGGGGCCACGCAACAAAGCGTGGATTGCGAGGCCCTTACCCCAACTCACGGGGCCACGCAACAAAGCGTGGATTGCGAGTCCCTAACCCCAACTCAAGGGGCCACACAACAGAGCGTGGATTGTGAGTCCCTAACCCCAACTCAAGGGGCCACGCAACAAAGCGTGGATTGAGAGTCCCTAATTCCAACTCAAGGGGCCACGCAACGAAGCGTGGATTGACAGTCCCTAACCCAAACTTGAGGGGCCACGCAACGGAGCGTGGATTCAGAGTCCCTTACCCCAACTCAAGGGGCCACACAACAAAGCGTGGATTGAGGGTCCCTAACCCCAACTCAGGCGGACACGCAACAAAGCGTGGGTTGAGAGTCCCTAATCCCAACTCAAGGGGCCACGGAACAGGACGTGGATTGTGAGGCCCTAACCCTAACTCACGGGGCCATACAACAAAGCGTGGATTGAGAGTCCCTAACCCCAACTCGAGGGGCCACGCAACAAAGCGTGGATTGAGAGTCCCCAACCCCAACTCAAGGGGCCACGCAACAAAGCGTGGATTGAGAGTCCCTGACCCAAACTCAAGGGTAAATACAACAAGGCGCGGATTGAGGGTCCCTAACCCCAACTCAAGGGGGTACACAACAAAGCGTGGATTGAGAGTCCCTAACCCCAACTCAAGGGGCCACGCAACAGAGCGTGGATTGTGAGTCCCTAACCCCAACTCAAGGGGCCATACAACAAAGCGTTGATTGAGAGTCCCTAACCCCAACTCAAGGGGCCACACAACAAAGCGTGGATTGTGAGTCCCTAACCCCAACTCAAGGGGCCAAACAACAAAGCGTGGATTGAGAGTCCCTGACCCCAACTGAAGGGTAAATACAACAAGGCGTGGATTGAGGGTCCCTAACCCCAACTCAAGGGGGTACGCAACAAAGCGTGGATTGAGAGTCCGTACCCTGAAAATCAAGGGGCCACACAACAAAGCGTGGATTGAGAGTCCCTAACCCTAACTCAAGGGGCCACGCGACGGATCATGGATTGAGGGTCCCTAACCCCAACTCAGGCGGACACGCAACAGAGCGTGGATTGAGAGTCCCTAACCCCAACTCAAGGGGCGACGCAACAGAGCGTGGATTGTGAGTCCCTAACCCCAACTCAAGGGGCCATGCAGCAAGGCGTCGATTGCGAGTCCCTAACCCCAACTCAAGGGGCCACACAACAAAGAGTGGATTGCCAGTCCCTAACCCCAACTGAAGGGGCCATATAACAAGGCGTTGATTGAGAGTACCTAACCCTAACTCAAGGGGCCACACAACAAAGCGTGGATTGAGGGTCCCTAACCCCAACTCAAGGGGCCACGCAACAGAGCGTGGATTGTGAGTCCCTAACCCCAACTCAAGGGGCCATACAACAAAGCGTTGATTGAGAGTCCCTAACCCCAACTCAAGGGGCCACACAACAAAGCGTGGATTGTGAGTCCCTAACCCCAACTCAAGGGGCCACACAACAAAGTGTGGATTGCGAGTCCCTAACCCCAACTCAAGGGGCCACACAACAAAGAGTGGATTGAGATTCCCTTACCCCGACTCAAGGGGACACACAACAAAGCGTGGATTGCGAGTCCCTAACCCCAACTCAAGGGGCCACACAACAAAACGTGGATTGAGGGTCCCTAACCCCAACTCAAGGGGCCACACAACAAAACGTGGATTGCGAGTCCCTAACCCCAAATGAAGGGGCCATACAACAAAGCGTTGATTGAAAGTCCCTAACCCCAACTCAAGGGGCCACGAGACAAAGCGTGAATTGAGATTCCCTTACCCCGAATCAAGGGGCCACACAATGAAGCGTGGATTGCGAGTCCCTAACCCCAACTCAAGGGGCCACACAACAACACGTGGATTGCGAGTCCCTAACCCCAATTGAATGGCCCATACAACAAGGCGTCGATTGAGAGTCCCTAACCCCAACTCAAGGGGCCACACAATGAAGCGTAGATTGAGAGTCCCTAACCCCAACTCAAGGGGCCACACAACGAAGGGTGGATTGCGAGTCCCTAACCGCATCTCATGGGGCCATACAACAAAGCGTGGATTGAGAGTCCCCAACCCCAACTCAAGGGGCCACGCAACAGAGCGTGGATTGAGAGTCCCTGACCCCAACTCAAGGGTAAATACAACAAGGCGTGGATTGAGGGTCCCTAACCCCAACTCAAGAGGGTACGCAACAAAGCGTGGATTGAGAGTCCCTACCCTGAAAATCAAGGGGCCACACAACAAAGCGTCGATTGAGAGTCCCTAACCCTAACTCAAGGGGCCACGCTACGGAGCGTGGATTGAGGGTCCCTGACCCCAACTCAGGCGGACACGCAACAGAGCGTGGATTGAGAGTCCCTAACCCCAACTCAATGGGCGACGCAACAGAGCGTGGATTGTGAGTCCCTAACCCCAACTCAAGGGGCCATGCAATAAAGCGTGGATTGCGAGTCCCTAACCCCAACTCAAGGGGCCACACAACAAAACGTGGATTGTGAGTCCCTCACCCCAACTGAAGGGGCCATACGACAAGGCGTTGATTCACAGTCCCTAACCCCAACTCAAGGGGCCACACAATGAAGCGTGGATTGAGAGTCCCTTACGCCGACTTAGGGGGCCACACAACAGAGCGTGGATTGCGATTCCCTAACCCTAACTCAAGGGGTCACGCGACGGAGCGTGGATTGAGGGTCCCTAACCCCAACTCAGGCGGACACGCAACAGAGCGTGGATTGAGAGTCCCTAACCCCAACTCAAGGTGCGACGCAACAGAGCGTGGATTGGGAGTCCCTAACCCCAACTCAAGGGGCCATGCAACAAAGCGTGGATTGCGAGTCCCTAACCCCAACTCAAGGGGCCAGACAACAAAACATGGATTGTGAGTCCCTAACCCCAACTCAAGGGGCCATACAACAAGGCGTTGATTGAGAGTCCTTAACCCCAACTCAAGGGGCCACACAATGAAGCGTGGATTGAGAGTCCCTTACCCCGACTCAAGGGGCCACACAACAAAGCGTGCATTGCGAGTCCCTAACCCCAACTCAAGGGGCCACGCAACGAAACGTGGATTGCGAGTCCCTAAACCCAGTTGAATGGGCCGCACAACAAGGCGTCGATTGAGAGTCCCTAACCCCAACTCAAGGGGCCACACAATGAAGCGTGGATTGAGAGTCCCTTACCCCGACTCAAGGGGCCACACAACAAAGCGTGGATTGCGAATGCCCAACCCCAACTCAAGAAGCCACACAACAAAGCGTGGATTGCGAGTCCCTAACCCCAACTCAAGGGGCCACACAACGAAATGTGGATTGCGAGTCCCTAACCCCAACTGAATGGGCCGTACAACAAGGCGTCAATTGAGAGTCCCTAACCCCAACTCAAGGGGCCACACAATGAAGCGTGGATTGAGAGTCCTTTACCCCGACTCAAGGGGGCACGCAACAAAGCGTGGATTGCGAGTCCCTAACCCCAACTCAAGGGCCATGCAGCAAAGCGTGGATTGAGAGTCCCTAACCCCAACCCTAGGGGCCACGCAAAAGGGCGTGGATTGTGAGTCCCTAACCCTAACTCAAGGGGCCACACAACAAAGCGTGGATTGAGAGTCCCTAACCCCAACTCAAGGGGCCACGCAACAAGGCGTTGATTGAGAGTCCGTAACCCCAACTCAGGGGGCCATACAACAAAGCGTGGATTGCGAGTCCCTAACCCCAACTCAAGGGGCCACACAACAAAACGTGGATTGCGAGTCCCTAACTCCAACTGAAGGGGCCATACAACAAGGCGTCGATTGAGAGTCCCTAACCCAAACTCAAGGGGCCACACAATGAAGCGTGGATTGAGGGTCCCTAACCCCAACTCAAGGGGCTACGCGTAGATTGCGAGACCCTAACCACAACTCAAGGGGCCACACAACAAAGCGTGGATTGAGAGTCCCTAACCCCAACTCAAGGGGCCATGCAGCAAAGCGTGGATTGAGAGTCCCTAACCCCAACTCAAGGGGCCACGCAACAAAGCGTCGTTTGCCAATGCCTAACCCCAACTCAAGGAGCCATGCAACAAAATGTGGATTGAGAGTCCCTAACCCCACCTCTATGGGCCACACAATAGAGCGTGGATTGTGAGTGCCCAACCCCAACTCAAGGAGCCACACAACAAAGCGTGGATTGAGAGTCCCTTACCCCAACTCAAGGGGCGACGCAACGAAGTGTGGATTGCGAGTCCCGAACCCCAACTCAAGGGGCCACGCAACAAAGCGTGGATTCAGAATCCCTAACCCCTACTCAAGGGGCCACACAACGAAGTGTGGATTGCGAGTCCCGAGCCCCAACTCAAAGGGCCACGCAACAAAGCGTGGATTGAGAATCCCTAACCCCAACTCAAGGGGCCACACAACGCGGCAGGGAGATCCTAACTAGGCAGGGCGCAATGTAGGTTCGCCGGTGTGAAATGCGGACAATTTCGGAATGCCACTCCGGCAAGTCCCTAAGGCAGGGGGTTGACAGCTTGTCAAGTAGGAATTGTCTAGCACTCGAGAAAGCCACAAAACATGACAAAAGGAAACACTTATGGCTGCACGGACTGCATTACAAAGTGGGCGAAAGCTACAGGAAAATACATACTCCAGAACGCTTTGTGCAAATGCATGCAATAGTGCCAGAAAAGCATTCTGAGAATCAACACTCAACATGGCCATGGACGCCGAGGACCCCCACTTGCTGCGCACACCCCACATGTGGTGTAGCATTTGCCGCCCCTTGATGTTGCCCATCTAGGCTGCAGGTGTAATTTGGGCAAACAGCTGCTTCAGCTGAGTCATCAACACCATCATCAGTGTTTTCTTTTTAGCTAGCTGGACCGCTATGAGTCGCAGTTTCGGAATGATGGAGGCCCCCGCCGTCTTGGGAAGACTTGAAATGGTTCCCGTGCCCACCCTAGTGACCTACATTACACCCCATATAGTTAATATCTAGCCAAAAATTAACACGTTAATCTCAACATTGCATTTTTTAAGGGGGGTTACGGGGTTTGCCGTGAAAATTATCTCCCCCATGGGTTACCTTACGGGCTTGGGTGTCATTTTCCCCCGGGGGTTGGTGGGGGGGGTCCCACCCATGTGGTTGTTTCAAAATGTTAAAATGGCTCTTGGCTTTAATTTGTGTTTTTAATTTTTGGCTTAATATTTGAAAAGTTAAAAATTAATGAGTCGCCAACATTAATATCAATCTCACAAATATTAACTCCATTCCCCAAATATTAACCCTCCTAACAATGGCACAACACAACATGTAATGGATTATGTGTGTGTTCATGCATGTTGTGCATGGCCATTGTGGCCCATTGGGTCCCTATGCGGGCCCTCATACCTCATGGGACCCTGTAATGGGGTCCCACGTCTTCGTGCGTCCAGATGAGGGGTTAGCGGGGTTAGTGGGTTCGGTGGTAGGGTTCGGGTTCGGGAGGTTAGTCTCTTCGTTTGTGGGGGCGGGGGGTTTGGGCTTTTCTTGCCCGACCGGGCCTCTTCCCGGTACCGCTCCGCCTCCTCGGGGGTGGGGAAGAGGAGGTGCCGGGCCACCTCGTAGATGGTGGTGGTGCCCGGGTATTCCACCCAAACGGCACCACCCTTCCGCCCATGGACACCGCGGACGGTGCCCTTCTCTACCCCGGTGGGATAGGGGACGTGGGCGACCGTCCCGACGATCGGAAGGTCGGGACGATCGTCCTTGTTCTCGGCCGTTGCACCCCCAACCTTGGGGGTGTCGGTCTTGGTCTTGGGGGGGGATGGGCGGTGGCGGTCTTGGGGGGGTAGGTGGGTTTGGGGGCGGCGACGCCCTTCGTAGGCCGTGCGGTGGGGGTGGGGGCGGGGGGTTTGGGCATTTTGCCATGGGGGATCGCCACGTCGTCGCTCTCCGACCTTGACTCGAAGGCGAACCTTTCTTTCGAATGTTTTTTTGAGGGGGGTGGGGGGGGTTGGGTTGCGGCTTGGCTTGGGGGGGGGTTGGCGCGGTGATGGTGGACCCCCCCCCCCTCCTCCTCGTCGCTCACCCCACCCCCTCCCATGCTACCACACAACCCCTCACCCCCCCCCCCCCCGCATACCCCACCTCCTGCATCCGAGCCCACTCGCTGGGCCAGAAGTGACACGACGTCACCCAAGCGCTGCCCTCCACACGCGAGGTCTCCCGGTCATGGAGACCCGGCAAGAGAGCAAGGCCCAAGGGTGGGTCTCGGGCCAGCGGTAGAGGGACCCCAGGGGTACTTCTTGGGATCCCTCAGCGTCTCGCCAGGCCACCCGGATGGGCCTGGCATGCGTTGACCACGACGTCTATTACCTACAGACAAAAAAACAACAACAGAGGTGTTGATTAATTTTTCCAGCGATTGTTTTGATTTTTCGCCATTAATGTTAACCTTTGACCTTTAATATTTGGACCGGCGGTTCAAAAGTTAAATATTAATCTCGAGAAATTAATGCTGGCAACCTAAAAACTAAGCGAAACAAACAGGCACCATACCTCAAACGTAGCACTGGTGCCTGCTGCCTACACTGCCCCCATGGCATCTCGGAAGTGAGACGCCGCGGTAGGGGCCTCAAAGGGGGCTCCCACGCTGGCTGCTAGGGCCGATTGGGCCGCCGGCTTGGCCGCGTTCGCGGCCACCGAGGCCGCCTTCGCGCTGCGGGAGTTCTGGATGAGGCTCGTACGAGGGCTAACACGCCGGATCATACATGGGTCGGGGCAGGGCCAGGATAGTGCCACAGTCGACCCCGAACACGACGGCCTTGCCTTGCCGCCACTGCTTGACCCAGCCCAGCTGGAACCAGTGCTGAAGCAGCACTTGGTAGTGCGCCGTTTGAAAACAGACGGCGTGTGGGTTAAACAACAATTTCAGTGCGGGCAAACTGCCCACACTGGTGGTCCCAGGCATGGGGGCGAGCGGGGCACCAGGGAGGGGTTTTGCAAACCCCCCCCCCACCTGGAGGCATCCTTACCCCGGGTGCCTCTATGTTCCCCCGCATTCCGGCGAATCAAACACCGGATTAACCTCCGGAAAATCGACATGACTGTCATGTGGCTATGCGCGGGGGAGGAAAAAACGGGTTGACCCCCCGCAAAGCCCTGCTCCAGCACCTGGGCTGACCAGGGGATCGCCCCCGCCTTCCTTCTTGGCAGTAGCGGACTGGGGGCCCACGGCTTTGAGGAGCCACTGGGGGAGGAGGGGGGTCGCATTGGGGTGTCAACAACCTCAAGTCCCTCCCCCTCCTCCCCGTCCACGTTCCCCTCGTCCACCACCACTTCCCCCTCCCCCTCTTCCTTAACCCCCCCCCCCCAAGCTGGCCTGTACCCCCCCCCCCCCAGCCCCTGGCTCCTCTCCCTCTCCCTCCTCTCCCTCTTCTTCTTCTTCTTCTCCTTCTTCTCCTTTTTTCGCCTATCCGAGGAGTCGTCGCTTGACTCCTCGGATGGGCGCGCGGGCGGCGGGAGACTCTCCACGGGATGAGGCAGGGCTGGTGGAGCAGCTGGAGCTTGTGCTGGAGCTGCTACTGCCAGTCGTTCCTCCAATTGGGCCATCTGTGGAGAGACACACGCGAAAAAATGGAATAAATTCTTTTTCAATTTGTAAGCCCCCGAGTTAATTTCTTGAATTTAATCTTATCAACCGAAAAATTAATTAATACATTAAATATTAATGGACGCGACTATTAATATTAACCTCGAAATATTAACAAACTCGCCGCAAATACCAATCGGAAACACAAGCAAGCGTGCACAAGCAAAACACACCAGGGCTCGATTGTTGGCTGCCAACATGTCGGACAACATCTTTTGCATTGTCGACGTGTCCATGGCAAGGCGAAAACAAAGCTGGCGGAGGGGAAGCAAGGGTGGAGGGCGGGGGGCTACGGGTGGCCCTGAGTTTGGCCATGGTGCATGGAGCGGTATGGGGGGTCCCGTAGTTGCGCAACGGGAGGTCAAATTTTAAAAACCACCACTCCCACACCTGCGAAACTACCTCCCCCTCCCGTTCCAGTTGCGTTGCCCCCGGCATCCCCCCCCCCCCCCCCCGGCCTGAGTGGTCATTCTATGGGCTTAAGAACGGCGTTGAGGCTCTCAACAACATCCGCGCACACGGCACCCAACCCAACCCCCAAGCGGCATGCGTTGGCCACGGCCTCGGTGACATCCTCCTCCAAGTAGAGGAGGTAGTTTGATTGGCACGCCTCCTTGCAACAATGTGCACGGTAGGCGCGCGCCACCTCGGCCGCGCGTAGGTCCCCGCGGGGCGGCTTGTCTGTGTACAACTCCCGGGGGGGGTCACACATGGCCACGACGGCTTGCCATTCACCATCCTTCGGGATGTAGTCCAACAACGGACCAAGTCCCCCCCACGCGAGGAACAACGCACGGGCCTCCTCCCCGTCGGGTGCTGCCGACGCACCAAACTTCACACCCGTGCGAGTCCGGTAGAGGACCCGTTGCACGGCGTCGGCGTTCTCCTTGCGGAGGTCACCTGGCGTGTCTGGATGAACGCCACTTGGAGCCGGCCTATGGCCATGCAACAATGGAGGATGCATAGGAAAACCACGCACCGGTCAACCACAATGTGTGGATCCCCTAGGCATCCCCCATTCTCCAAGCTACGGCCGGTCTCCTTGTAGCGGAGGCGGGCTGCCTCCTCACGGTCCAATGTGCGCCGGGTCGCCACGTTGACCCATGCCGCCGCAACCTTGTACCACACCCCCATATTGTAAATTGAGCCCACCAAGGGCGAGGTGGACACACCGATGAGGCGCCGCACGAAGGGTTGGTCTCCCCCGCCGACCAACCCGCTTGGCACCCAGCGCGACACCCAGTAGAACTTCTTGCAGTCTTGTATGGACCTCAATACCTACAAAAAAAGACATGGATTAATATTTGCATTAATTTCTCGAGATTAATATTAAGTTAATTTTTCGATCGGCGTTGATATTAACCGAAATCTAGACATTAATCTCGAGAAATTAACGCAAAAATTAACAAACAACCAATGAACCACAAACCTTCAAGTTGTCGGCCCATATCGTTGCTAGTGCCGCCATGTCCTTGTCCCCGCACAAGGCCATCCCTATCACCCACAAGTACGCGGGTGTGCGGCCCCGTGCGCCGTGGTTGAGGAGCCCAATGGAGAGTTGGGTCCAACTACCACCGGCGCACGGGTACACATCCCCACGCACAATGAAGGTGAGGGGCCTTGTCCAATCGATGGTGTCCACTAGCGATGGACGTGATTCGACGTACCAGGCCCATGAGGGTAGCGGCCAAAAGTGCCCACTCGAAAGGGGGATCGGGGATGGACACGGGCGGCTGTGGGTCAAGGAGGGTGACCAACTCCTTCCACGTGTCCTGAGTGGGGATGGGCTTGGGGAACGGGAGGCCCGTTGCGGCTGTGTAGGCCGACCCCCGCCAGCTCATATACTCCGACATGTGCCGGAAGCCAAGCTTGGGAACGTTCAAGTCCGTGAGTAGGCCGATGAGGTCCGGGGCCGGGAAGAGGAGGGAGGCATGTTGCTTCACCGCCTCCTTTTGCTTGTCGCGAATGAGGGAGGGGTAGCCAGCCTCCGTGGCCGGGAACCATCGGGCCCGGGCCAAGGGAGATGAAGCCACCCACTCACCAAGGAGTTGTGAGACCAAAGGGTCCCGCAAACTCTTGGCCCCACTCAAATGCACGAGCGTCATGCTAAGCTTGGTAAGGGTGTCCCGAGAGAAAGGCATAACAAGAGCTATACAAGGGAACATGGTGGTGTGGAGTGAGGGGGGATGCGGGCAACCGGAGGGGGGGTGTCCAAGACACCCACCAACACAACATTGGAACATCTCTACTATGCCGTTGTGCAACAATATACCACGTAACACCCCTTATGGGTCGTCATATGTGCATGGAAAAATGAGTACAAATGACCCAATCAAAAAAATTGAACATTAACCTCTTAATATTTGCGAGATTAATATATTGACCGGTTCATACATTAAAAATTAAAATTAACCATATTGACTGTAATCTGGGTCACTAGGGAGGCCATGGAAAACATCTCTGTCTCATAAACTGCCTGCTGGACGCAAAACATATTTGGAATAAGTGTGTCCTAAAACGGACGATAAACCTGAAACAACATGCTGCCAAGCCCAAGAGAGGCTGCCGCCCCCTGTTACTCAAGAGCCTTCGCAACAACCTCCTTCATGGAGCTCCCCAGAGAGGAGCGGCGTCAGTTCGCTCCACATTTTCACCCATGCGCAGGGGGGCCCACTAGTGCAAAACCACCTTTGGACTGTTCATCATGTCCACAAAGGATGGTGTTGGAAATGTAGCAAACTTGCTTTTGACCAAATTGGTCTTTGAGTATGGTAGCTGGTTTGGCTAGCGACGTGGGATGATGTGTTCTCGTTGGGGCTGTCTAGCACCTGTAGGGGGAAAGAGAGTACACGTTGGCATTAGGTCCTCCACTTGGAGAGCCCAACTGACAAACCAATCCCGAGGACCCAATTTGTTGGTTGTGTTGTTGAGCCTCTAACACAACTAGCCGTGAGGCTTGCGTGCCAGCATGTAAGTACTTGCTCGCAAGGAAACCGTGGATGAATTGGAGCCAGGTGGGGTGGGAACCATGCTCTTTGGGAAGGAAATCTCATTGAGAGTATAAGGAATCTGGCGGGAAGTGGGATGGGAGATACAAATGAAAACACGGCGCCTCTTCCCGCTCACGCTCCCGTTTAGCAATTGTAAACAGCGCGAGAGCACGGATGCAGCGGCGAGAGCAGAGTCATTTGTCACAGCCATAGTGGCAACTACATAAAGAGCAAAAGAAAGCACGTTGACAGGGGATGGGGTTGCAATAGATAGAAGGGAGGTGGGGTCATTCTATAGGCGTGCTAACTTGTGATATAGGAGTAGATGGGGGGGGGGGTTAGTGCTTTCAGGAAATGAAAAATTGACCATACGCAGTGGTTGGAGGGGATTGATAAACAGCTTCCGGTCTAGGTTTGCGGACTCGCTGATGGAAACAATTGCCACTACCATCATAATGGATTCCAAAATCAGGGAAACACCATGGAGGGAATTTGACAATACGCAACCGAGACTCCTCGAAGTGCGTCGTACACAGATTATTTGGGTATTGTAGGGTTTTCATGTATTGGGTTTAGAATACCAATCAAGAGCGGGAGGCTAGAGTTTTGCAACGCGGTTGGTCATGTGCATGCTCGAGCTCCTCATTGGTAGGTTGTAGATCAACCACTAGGCCCCCGACGTGCTTATATAACAATCTCTTCTCTCCAACACGTTCAACATGGTGAGGTCGATAGCACCGGACACCGGCAGGCGGGGGCAAGGAAGCTATGTCATGCTTAGATGGATCCCGGGGTGTCATTTCCTCTCACCACTCCGCTGGATAGTGGGTGCTTTGGATGTCATGAGGCTCCACACCAAAGTCCAACATTGGGACGGCTGCGAGGAGCGAGGTGTTCCCACCAAGAGGTTGGCCTGGTGTGTAGCAGCGCCAAAATGGGGATGGTATAACGGGAGTGCCATTGGATATGCCGAGTGCGGCGATTCTGGGAACCGTTCCCCGTGTTACGGAATTGTTGCCGAGCAAGCGTGTCACATGATGAGCTCCAGTGAGGGGGATGCTAGAAGCTTCGAGAGTGGCCATGTGCAAAGGGAGGTCGTGAACTCAAAGCACCAATCAGCTGATTCATCTCTCACCCCGAGTTTTGGAAACTGTGAGACACCGTACAACCCCGTGATGCATTGCGAATGGTATGGCATTTGCAGGAGGAAATGTTTTGCACGGTACCGGCCTCGTACCATGGACCTTTGACGGACCTATCGTACGAGCTCTTTACGTGCACGCCCTCAAAAGTGCAAATGGCTTTTGGGTCGACTTGTTATCTGCTTTCAGTGCCATGCAGTGTTTCAGGGTTCCTTGCCAATCATGCGGGCCGACGAGTTACATAAGATAGGTGTGTCTAAGGGCTCGTGTGCTAGAGCCCATGGTGCTACCAGGGAGGCAATTGTGGAATTTTGTGCTTCATGTAGAATTGGAAGAGACATGGAACCGCAACTAGGTCAAGAGGAAGGAAATGTGCATTTACTCGCTTCGTAGAGGTTGCCCAGCAATAGGTGACAGAACATTGGAGAAGCAAGCCCTGCGGTACTAGGATGGTGCCCACAGAAGAGATTTACTCGCAGTAGAATTTTGGAATCTGACTGTGCTGCCCACCGCGCCATGATGGATGAAAAGTATGGATGACCGCATTCAACTGCCACATGAAGGCTTTGTTTCATGTTGAACCGAAGGGTACACAACGTGTGTTAAATGAGCCCAGTGGGATTGACCATGTGGTGTCGATTTGACAGTACCTCAAGTGGCCGCCATGCCAAGACTACATGCGCTTCGCGTGCACAAGACGAGGGGTCGGTTGCAAAAAGATGGAGTTCCAGATGCCGGATACATCAACGGGTAGCTCATATCATCCGTCACGCAAACATGGCCGAAGACCCTACTTGGTACGCAGGTAACAAGAGGAGTCGGGTCACCAGTCCCAAGAAACAAGGGCATACATGAAAGCAAATGTGTTACGCAACACACCAGGGGTCATACGGAGGAAAGGAGATGGCCATCAAAGGCAAACAATCAGAGAAGTAGGCATCGTTTGAACAATTCTACTTTATCCATCACACGTGATGACCCACCCTTGCTCTTGGCTGTGCAAAACGAGCAAGGCTCAGAGATTCACACTTGGGGGCTTTTCTATTACACACATGTACAGATCCACAAAGCGCCCCCCACAACGCGAGGCACAGGCCCTCCCTCATGGTTAGGAGGAAACACATTGTGTGCAACGAGGTGTGCTCTCGTGGTGCTACATGAGGGGTCTATGCGTGTGTACGGTGTGATTGTTCCTTTAATACAAGGGCATGCTTGGGATGGACGCATTGGAGGTAAGCGGTGAGAGAACGTGCTGTGCTTGGAAATACCTACTTTAGTAGTACAACGTGATGGCACAGCCGTACCATTCGCAAGGGACGCATCACGTAACACGAGCAGGGTCCAAAATTTTGCACCTTCTTCTAGGGTCTACCTACACATATGGATGCTGCAACGATTGAGGTGGACATCTCACGTGGTAGAGAAGGGTCATGGCCGCAGAGAAAGTGGGGGAAATAAGTTCAAGCGCAGGCTACGAGAGGGGTTATGAAAGATAAACAATAGAAAGATGCGTCAAAAGGGAGGCAGCGCACGCATAATGTTCCATGGTGCAACATCAACTTCCAATGGAAAGGCATTTGTGCATAATTTAACCGGAGGCAAGCCACTGAGTTGCCCCCCTTGCACTATACCCGTGTTACGCATTCTAACACATGAGTTCCTCGAGTATGAGGTGAGGGGGAGTGTTGGAGGCTTTGGAACTGCACACACATATAGGTTCACATTAGCACCCCTCACATCGTGAGGCACGTGCCCTCCCTCATGGTCAGCACAAAAGAAATCCTGCGGGACAAGATAGGCTTGTGCTCGTGGTGCTACATGAGACGTTCATGTGTGTGTACATTATGATTGTTCCTTAACTATCAGTGCATGCTCGGCATTGGTGCCACAGTGACACACCAAGGTGCTGAGACTGAGCTGAGGGTATTGATAGAGGGGGGAAACTCCGCAGCGGCAGGTTTGTGACTGCACAAAGCTGAATTTGCGCACGCCCGATTTGGCCGAGCCAAATTGCATAGTGTGAAGTGCGTGTAGTTCCCCTTGTGCAGTGGCAGGGGAAGCATCAGAGGGAGGAGGGGGTGGAGGGCGTTTCTGGTTGCCATCAGCGGGGTAGCCCGGTCGGCGAATTGGCGGGGGGAGGGAGACATCAATATTACAAGATATAAATGCCGCAGAATACCCCAAATGCGGCTCAGCAAGGTATCATCACCAAACAAATGAAATCGTTGAGGTCCTTTGTGCTCTGTGACCTCCACTATGACGTAGTTGTACTGCGAGGCGTCTATGTACATGTGGTACCACTGGCCGTGTAGGTGCAACCCACCAGGCTTGCAGGTGTGGGGCACAAAACGCGCGGATGGGTATCGTGGTCGGATATTCCGAATGGCCGACCCACAGACGCGTTCAAAAGCACTTTCCCCGTAGCGCCTATCAACAGGCAGGTGTAGCGCCAGAGAAAGGTGTCCGAGGCCTTGGTTGTGATAGAGGTACTGGAGTTGCAGCAGTGCTTGCTGCCAAGCGATACCGTACACGGCACGCGAGTGTCCGCTCCTACGTTGATTCGCGTACCGAGTCGCAGGGCGTACCCGCTTTTTGCTCACAGGCTTCTTCGTCATGTTGGTAATAGTTCTAAGCAAGAGGGGAAAGCTCCGGTGTTGACGTGGCTATGTTCCAATGGTTGTGTGCCTTGGGCGCGGTGCCCACTTGACGTGCTCTATATTAGTGGCTCTCCGCTTCCTTGGAGTATTGGAGTGCTTTGTGTGCGTTGTGGTATGTGATGTTCTCTGTATTCTACGGGCCAGGTCAGAATTCAAAGACAACACAGCTTCTACATCTTGTTATCTAGGGCGGTTCCCACCCTCAATCAAGACGAGTGTGTACACGTGGACATAACAAAAATCTACGTGGTGGGAGCATTCACAAGGGGCAAACACACATGGTTCTCTCGAAGACAAAGAGCAAAAGCAGAGCCAGAGGAGATGGCACAATTGTCACAAAACCCTACGCACTCGTCAATCATTTGCACTTTGTAGGTTCCCTCAATCGGCCGATGGTGTTTCTATGAGGTTATCCGGTGTGGGCTGCAAAGTGCTGCTCAAGGGGACTCCCAAGCCGCATCCCCGCTGGAAAGCACCTCGCAACAAACGACATTTGTATAGCGCCTCGTCTTGCAATATTTGGCGCTCAAACACATTCATGGTTTGATGAAAAGGAAGCATACACTAAAAAAAGGGGGCGCCGTTGGCGCCATGTGAAAAAAAGGGGGCGCCGTTGGCGCCGTGCGAAAAAAAGGGGTGCCGTGGGCGCCCTGCCCCCAACCTATCTCTCAAAACCCCGGGGGGGGGGGGGGGAGGGCTGGGGGAGTCGCATACAAGGACCGGGCCGGGCTCCCCCCCCCCCTGTGGGCGGAGCTGTAGCTCTTGCGGAAACAACAAAGTTGTGCCATGAGGTCTTGAGCGGGCTTCGTGGGCGCGCCACCAGTCTACGCGGCCCTGTATGGATAGTCCCGGGAGCTGGCTCTACTTAGCAGTGCTGAGGCAGGATCCTTAGCACTCTGCCAAACCGTAGGGTTGCAGTGGGCGGTAGCTTCCCTCTGCACACTACCAAAATGGGAGCGGAGGGCAGTGGGATCCCTCAACACAGTGTCACACTACATGGGGAAGTGGGTAATGGAAATCCTTCAGTGCCATGTTGCACTGTAGGGACAGTAGCAGTGAACTCTGCCAGCGCACTGCCATGCTGAAGGGATCAGTGATCACGGGAACCCTTCAATACACTGCACACTGAAGGGGCAGTGGGCAGTGGGATCCGTAGGTACACTGCTGCACTACAATGGGCCACACTGCAGTGGGCAGTAGAATCCAGTATTAGGTCCAACAATGCCGCAAGGCGCTGCCTTGCTGGTCACTAGTCGTAAGGTTGTGCGCTGCACGTCCAAAATTTTGTGGTCATCTCTGAGGCTTTGCAGAGGCGGCATATAGTATGAAGCGTCATATTGTGGTGCGCAGACCGCTCTCAGGGTAGGTAGGTTGTCCACTTGGTGTGCTGAGATGTGTGGCAGCTGGTCTTGGTCGAACCTGTCCCATCCCTAGTTTGCAGTTGCTGACCCATTGTCTGTCATAGTGCACCTGCGCTGGGATGGCTGCTTGGTCATGGAACCAGTCTTGTAGGTCCCGAAGGTGTGCATGCGTGGGCACACACGCATGATATATGGGAGGAGGGAAGTATGGGAGTGGAGGGAGAACAGAATGCGATGGGCATGGAGGCCCCAGCGCAGGCGGTCTTGGGATTGCAGGTCCCTCGCTCACTCTAGCCTGTCTCGGAGTCTTCATTCCCCTCCAGTGCAGAGGATCAGGATCAGCAGTACCGGAATCAAACTGGATCCTCATGGGCAGGGGGCGGATACTCCATGGCTGAGCTACACAATCCCATATTCCTTTTCCAGGGGCTGGGAGACACAGCCGGGGGGTTAAGACTATCCACATCATGCCTACAAAAGGAAAGCAACCGTGGCCCAAAACTGTGAGAACATGTCAGGAATTCCCGCCTAAATTTGTGCAAAGCGGAAAGCCAATTGAAATAGAGGACGATGAGCAGGGCCGTCAGTGAGGGAAAATAAAGGGAAAAGAACACTCTGCCACATGGCCAAAACAGAATGCTCACGATTGCCCACCAAGCGCTGTCGGCTGGTCACCAACGGCTGTCGGACCAACCACCGTCGGATACCCGCCAACAGCCGTCAGTTACCCGCCAGCAGGGCGGCGTCCATAATCCCTGTCCCTGAAGGGGAGAAAGAAAAATCTGGATTCTTACAGACCGCTGGGACAACAACATCCGCGACCAATATGGTGTGACGTCACAGGTATGCCACAGTGCACCACAGGCACGCGCACCACAACACACCGCCATTTCTTGGTGACCAACTCTGCCAGCTCCCGATACGACAGCCCCGGATTCTCTGCCGCAACCTCCGCCCGCGTGGCGTTCACAAACGCCCGGAACTCCGGCGGCTGCCCAAAGCGCACGCGCTGCCGCGCGCTCTCCGGGGCCTCGAAATCGAACGCGTACTCGTCGTCCTTGTCGCCTTCCTCCTCCTCCAGCTGCGTAGGCACGCTTGTGATGAACGGATCCCCGGCCCTGTCCCCTCCGCCGCCCTTCCCTCCCTTGCCCCGCGCTGCCTCCTTGGGCATGTACCCACCCCGCCCCCTCTTGCAGTCCCCGGCACCCACAACTGTCCCCCCCGCCGGTGCCTCGTCACTGTCCACCTCCTCATCCAACTCGTCCAGTGGTACGACCTCCTCCTCATCACTGTCCAACTCGCTGTTGAGACTGTCCAGATCGCTCACAGGGTCAAGGTCCTCGTCGCTGTCACGGTGCGGCCGTTCTATAGAGTGAAGTTGCGGAGGTGTGGTGCTAAAGGCTGACTAAATGTGTTGGTTGGTACTTCCGGGTGTGCACAGTGGTTCGAGTTTTGAGAAAGAAATTGTCTACATCAATTGTTCCAAGCCACCGGGGAAATGTATTTTTGGTGGGTGAGAGCGGGACCATTGTGTCTCTGCTCACAAGTGCAGCCTCAATCCCTTGACATCCCTCCCATGCCGGCAGCGGCATACACGAAGTCTTTCCTGGGCTCCCGGGGGGGGCGGGGGGCTGTAGTCAGAGGGCCCTTTGAATTCCATTGCCTCCGGCAAAGCACCTCGATGAGAGACAGTAGCGGCTATAGGTCAACCAAGTTTTGCCCAGTACGGTGCGAACGGGCCCAATATGCACCACTGGTGATTCCCTGCTATGAACCCTTGAGCCCTGCTCACGGGCCCCGTGGAGGGCAGCGCGTCATGACACTCGAGAACCTCCCGCACCAGGGGTTGTGTGGTGGCTGCCATGTGTGTCTCGCCGGGCGTTGGTAATGCACGCGCCACGGGGCCGAGACATAGAAGAATCTGGCCAGGAGGCCCTAAAGGACCTCCTTGGCCCGCAAGCACCGCGTGGGGCCCCACACCGCCTTGGCCGCGGGGTCGGCTGCCGACAGGGTGCGCCAACAGGGTGCGCTGACAGGGTGCGCCGCTCGACGTTCGCGACCTCCACTCCGTGCAGTACCACGGAGTTGGGTAGGGTGCCCAGCACTGCCTCCGGCATGAGGAAGGTAGGCAGGTAGCCCTCCCGGCTTGTGATGGCCTGTGCGTCGTCAGCATACCACCTGGGGCACACGTCCGCCATCCCCGCGCCCTTGGGCACAAGAGCCGACGGCATCCCCGGCAAAGGCGGCCCAACCTTGCACGGCGGCAGTTAGCGGGTGGCAACCACCACATGCTTGTGCATGTCTTCAATATCCATCGTCTGGCTAAAGGTCAAGAGATTGATGAGGACCACGCCGAGGGGGCACCCCTGCAAAATGCCATTGGTGGCCCGCCACCAGGTCCGCAGGCTGCCCGCTAGCCTTAAGGCGCGGCGTACCTGCCGGTACATGGCTGCGAGGGCCCGGAGCGCGCCCCGGTCCATGCCAAGCTACTGGGCCACCCATAGGACCACGGCCTTTGCGATTATGTCAATGCACTTGACATAATCTAAACCCAGGCCGCCCATTTTCTAGCGCTTCAGCCGAGCCAGCTCCAAGAGGACGGCCGTGACCCCCGCCCCATCGATTGTCCCCCGGCAAGGGAGGTAGCCACAGGCCTTGGGGTGGGTTCATGCCTCCTGCGAAAGCGGGGCATCCAGCAGCCGGGTCCCTGCCCATAGCCAGTAGACCATGGACATGACCGTCAGCAAGCAGGTGCCCCGGGAGCCCTCTTCCCTGGGTTTCGGGACGTGTACCCCTCGGCGAGGACCCGGGCCGTTGCCCTTGTCCTCCACCAGCTAAAGACGCCGGGCCAACAAGTCCAGGGCCCGGTCCGCCAGTGACCACATGTTGTGCAAGCCCCAACAATCCAACCCCACGGAGGAGTGGGACATGGCCCGCCGTCGCTTGCGGAGGACCCCCCCCCCCGTCAGCTAGGAGGCTAGCATTGGAATTTTGAGCAAGTGGCGCCCACACTTCGCAATGAAGGCCTCCGGGCACGGCACTAGGGCCTCCACATACTTGCGCATGATGGGGCCCCATGCCTCCCACAACATGCTGTCTATCTCGCGGACGTTCGGCGCCATCCGCTTGGGCGAGGAAAACCACCGGCGGTGGGGGTGGGGGTGGGGGGGCAATGGCGTCGTCCAGCAGCCAGCAGTACCCCGCCCCCGGCCACGTGCCCCACTTTTGGACAAAACACGCATGCCACGCCTTGCGCCCCTCCTTCTCTTCTTGGGGGACGTGTGCCGCCATTCGTTCCTGCAGCACGCCGCAGGCCCTTTCCACATCCTCGGGGCACTGATGGTCCCGGCTGCTGCAGCTTCCACACCCCGTCCACGAGCTTGCGTAGCGCCTTCAACCTGCGCTCCTCGCACTCGGACAAGACCCCCCCCCCCGTCCCCAGTGCAAGCTGGGATCCCCGGATAACGGTCCGCAAGCCTTCCAAGTGTGCCTGGAGGTGGGCCAGCGGTGTTGTCTCTCGGGCGCCCGCCACGCGGTGTTGGCGCGGACACAGGTTGATGCGCTTCAGCTGCCGGCGGGTTCCCCGCCCGCGCTAAAGCCTCACCAGTGCTCGCGGCAGCGGATTGGCCCGGTCCACGTGTCCCCGGTTCGTCATGGCCTCCTCGGACAGCGCGAGCACGGACTCCTCCGCCGCCCACATCCAGAGTTCCCACACCGCATCCACCCGCCTGGCTGCCAGTAAGGAGTCCCACCGGCCCTGGTACAGGGATAGTAGCGCTTCGCTCAGCGGTTTCTGAAGATCCGGCTCCCTCTTTGGCAGCACAATTTGCGGGGGCCGTATCGCCCGCAGCACCTCATGGCTGGCCGCCTCCGTCGCCAAGTCGAAGCGCACCGGTCGATGTCCTGGAATCGCCTCGTTGCGGATGCGCTCCAACCTGTGGACTCCGGACGCAGTGCGGGTATCCGACAGTACGCCATCGATGCACGTGGGCACGACCTCCTCACCCCGTGTGTAGCTGCATTGGCTGAGATCCTCGGAACCCGCGTAGTCGAGGTCCAGGTCCACTAGTGGGCGTGTGAGCAGAGGGGCGAGCTTCGCTTGCCCCCACGTCCCGCAGCAGCTCCAACCGGAGGGTACGGGCCGCCCCGACAATATGGGGGGCATTCCCGATGCTAGAGAGGTGGTGCAGCACGTCCTCCAATAGTGCCGCATTGCTCTCGCGATCCCCCACCACGCCGTAAACGGAAACCACGTGCAGCACAGTGGTGCGGTCCCCCAAGGTGTGGGTCCGATTCCCGCTTGCGGGGGAGCTTAGCCACCTCCTTGGTGAGGCACCAGGTCCGCAACCCCACCTTGGGAGGTGATCCACATGCCCCCCCCCCCCCCCGGCCGTTATCTTGCGGGCAACCCCAAAAGCACTGCTATCCCTTTTGGCAAAAAAGTGGCGCATGGCCTTGTGCCCCACCCCCCGGGAGAGCTTGGTCTCCTGCAGAAAAATGACGTCTACCTCCCACAACGCCACCTCCGTCGCATGCAGGCGGATGAAGGTGACGTTGGGCACTCATGTGCGTAGCGGACCCGGGTTCAGGTGGATATCCCCACACACCGCCAACCCTATACTACCGGCTCCGCATGGGCATGTCGCCTCCCCCCTAGCAAGCGTCCCGGGTCCGCCACGTAGGTTGGCTCTGTCCGCGTAGAGTGCGGGAAGCCCATGGCGGGCACTCTGCAGACCCCCCTTCCGCGATGGCGCCCTGCAGGGTTGCTCTACGTGTCCAGCCCATTGGCTTGACAAGACTAGACATCAACAGCCCTCCTGCGCCCAGACTGGGTTGCACTGTGCTAGTGCTCCGACGCGGGTAGGGTCAGCCTTGGAGCTAGGTTAGGGGCGTGGCAGGCCACGCATGGGATAATATCACGGGTGGGCACGGAGCAAGGATCAGGCCAAGACGAATGCAAGCGCAGTGGCAAGGAGCCAAAAAAACTAGGCCGGCCACCTCCCCGCCGGCTTGGAGTGGTTGGGCGGGGTGCTACCGGGGCAGATCCTCGGCGACACGTTGTGACCGCCCCGGAGGGGCTTTGTGCTGCCAAGGGGCAAGGGGTGCGGCGCCTGCAAGGAGGCTCCACCAAGGCGCTATTGGACTGTGGGGACGTGGAGCCGCACCCTGGCCCAGGGCGAGCGGAAAGGCGGTCTGGGGGGGGGCTGACGCGCTGACCTTGGGGGGGGGGGCGGGGGGCTCGGCTAGGCCCACTAGGGTCGCGGACATATGAACGCCCCCCCCCCCAACACCCCATTTGGCCGAGGCGCCCACGCCCAGCTCAGCAGTGCCACCTCCACCACTTGCGCTCCCCAAAAACCAAGCACCTAGCCCAGCATACCATTCACTTGTGCCGGCGGCGCTGGCGGTGCGGGCCGCCATCGTTGTCGCCGCTCCGGAGGCGGTGGCACCCCTTTTCGCCAGGGCCCCCTGCAAGGGGCGTTAGTGGGGCGCCGGAAACGTTGGCTGCCCTGCGGCCCCAGCCTCCGCCGGTGACCCGGATCTACGCAGCGGTGCACTCATCAGAGGTGCCCGCGAGGCGGCGTACCTTGGCGTGCGCCGCAGCAACAAATGAGGCTGGCCGGCCGAGAGGCCGGCCCCGCGGACTGCCCGTGCGTGGCCTCCACCTGGAAGGGAGGAGGGCAGGAGGAACCACTCACACATCGCTCAAATTTCTAACGAGGGCAAGAGCCGATGGAAGTCCTGGACGCTGTGCGACGGGTTAGGCAAGGGGGTTATGGGTTGAGGACTGGCTGCGGTGCCCCCCCCCCCCCCCGCCCCAGGGCGACCCCTAGCGTCGTGGCGTGACGGAAGGCCTTGCCCATGGTCACGTATCCGCCCCTTCTGCCCTCCCGTAGCCCCGTCGCGGGCTCCTTGAGCGCCTTGTGGATGTCGGCACGGCGCCCGACCCCTACGAGCCCCCCCTGACCGCCCATTGTCGGTGTCGCCGCCCCTCCCCTTGGGGCGGGGGGGGGGGTGGGGGCGGGGGCAGGGCGCGCCCACGTCCCCCATCCCAAAAAGCGCGCGGTGCCGCGCACCACCTAGCCACCGCCAGCACCAGTCAAGGGTGCCCCTTGTGGTGGCGGGAGCACCTATGCCGCATCCCCTAGTGCCCCCTGCATGACTTGCACACGCGGGCCCTGTGCGCATCACACAGGGTCTGCATGCGGCGTCGATGCCCCACCCTCCTCGTCCCCAACCGCTACGCCGGCGGCGGCACGGGGGGCTGGTGCTCATCGCCGCCGGGCGCTCGTGGGGGGTCTCCGTCAGGCACCGGGGCATCGGCTTCCGCGCCATGCGCCAGTTGCACCTTTGCGGCCTCTTGTGGGGACAAAGGAGGGGAAGTGGGTAAAACGGCCACGGAGGCAGGTGCCCCCTCCATCGCGCTACCTCTACCACCTCCCTCCCCTTCTCCCATGCAGTACGGTTGGGGCGAGGGCGAGCGGTGCGGTGCACGTGACGCTATCAACCTGCGCGAGATGAAACTTTGCACATGGGTCGCGCCTCCCAGCAGGGGCTACAGCAAGTCGACCGCCTCCCACAGCACGCGCGCCCGCTCGCGCAGCGACAGCACTTGTCGGGCGTGGGGATGGCCCGGATTGGCTAGGAGCGCCCGGTTGCTGTGGGATTCAAAGTCGAGGGCTAGTTCGGCACAAGCGACCTGGCCTGAGCCCGGTATCCAATGTAGCGCCGAGGCCAAGTGTACCAGGGTTTCCGCAAAGCCGCGCTCCCATGGCCACCCTAATGGCCACCCACGACCACTCTAACCCTGACCCGCCATAGGGCGTTGTGGTAGCCGCAGGGGTTCCGCACTCGGGCGGGACGCAGCGGGCTGCCTGCCAGCGGCTCCCACCCGTAACCCTGTCCATAATCGGCCGCCCGCCCGCGTGTCGGGCCCAACACCGTGGAGGCCGTGTCCCCGCCCAGTCGCGCTGCCTCATCCGCCGCCTGGCGGGCCGGCAACACTGCGAGGTACATACCGTATAGCACGTACAGCAACCGCCCTTGCTGGGCGCCCTCGTCCTCACTCACCAGGGTGAGCGGCAACAAGCCCGTAGTTGTCAGGCACACCGGCTATGCCGCAGGCAGTGCCGGCGTCGGCAACCCCCTGTGGGGTGTCCCACAGTAAGGGCGTGTACATTGAGGTATCCTTATGTGAGCCCCCCTTCTATGGACCACTTTTTGTTGGAGATGGTGTCTCACCCCCATTACCCCCTGAATTTGGGTGTGACGAATGCATTTTGACGCACGTCACATTGTATCAAAACCAAAAAGGCGGCAAAAATTAGGCAAAACCATTAGGATGAAGCTGGTATCGGACCCCCGTACTGTTGGACACCCCATGGCCTCCTGTACCACCCACCGCATCCATACCCGGTGCGCCGAATCCAAGCGCGGGCAGTCCCACAAGATGTGCGGCTCCGTCTCCGGTGGACCGGGACACAAAGAGTGTCAAATCGCAAAATGGCGTGCCCTGCCGCCCTGCCTGCAATCCATGTGGTGCCGGCCACCAGCCCACGGGGGATGGTATGCTCCCCTTCCGTGCAGGCCACCTCCAAGCCCTCCCGGCATGCCTATCGGTGCACGGCTCCGCCAAGCCCACCGAAGGTACTTGACTAACGCTGCTCCAACTCCCGAAGGCCCGATACCGCTGGTTGCCACGCGTTTGGTGGCGAAGGTCGCCTTCGTACGCCTGCACAAGGTGCTCGGGTGTTGATTGTCCAAGCACATCCCAATGCCACTAGCCTTCGCGTCGTTGCCAAGCAAGTTGGCGGGCAGCTTGCAAGGCCCCGCCCATCGGCCCGAAGTAGTGTGGCGGGTCCGAACACCGCAGCACCGCCTGCAACATGGTCTGTGTCGTGCCTGCCGTCCGTGCCTAGCGGGTGAACCAGAGCAGGAGTTGGTCTCGCACGTGCCACAAGGGCGAGACACAGAAGCCTCTGGCCGGGATGCCCTAGAAGACCTCCTCGGCCCGCAACCACCGCGTGGGACCTAAGATGGCATTAGCCGCCGCGGTGTCTACTGCCGACCGAGTGCGCCGCTCGACGTTCGCGAGCTCCACTCCGTACAGTGCCACCGAGTTGCCTACGGTTCCCAACGCTGCCTCGGCAAGCGGGAACGTTCACCTATTTCGGCGAAACCGCATACAACATATGTAACGACACAATATTCTGTCACCGATGGATAAGATCATTGTCGGGGTGGAGAATTTGACGCCAGACCCGGTACTCCACCTCAATCTGCTGCAGGGACTGAGAGAGGTCCCCATGCGACGTTGTACCATAATTCGAGGGCTCGCACAACCACTCGAGGAAATTGTAGGCAGGTACGGTCATCGAAATTAGAGTACTTCTTGAACAGGGCGGCGCTCAGCGCACTTTTGTGCTCCAAATCCTTGCATGCAGCAACCAACATATGCCCCTTGTTGTACAGCTCGGTGGTAGCTGGGATACGCGCCAAGGCAGCCCACGTGCGGATGCAGTGAGCCTGATGTAGGTGGAGAAGGGTGCACAATGTGTGTTCGTCCGTCTACTAACGTCGTAGAACGGCGTGGCACATCCATGGGCGTACCTCTTGCTCACGGCTCCATCCCTCCTTGCCCGCACCAATATGGAACCCAAGGTGGTCCATGATGGTAACGATATCTAGCCCAGACAGAGTGCCTCGTCCACTTGCATTAGCACCCGTCAAAGTGCACGATTTGCGGGCATCGACCACATCCCAAAACTACGACATGCGCTGCAGGCGCCGGTGCACGCCCGTGACCATCTGGAGCACACACAAAGGGTCCCTCGCTTCAGTATTTGAAAACGCACATGTTTCCGGTTATGCGGTATGTCTGCATCCTCAAACTGTTCCCGCAGTTTGTCGTAATCCGCACACAGTTCATGTGCCCTGTGCTGCCCAGCGCTACAGCATAGCAGACTGTCCGTGGCAAGAAAGAGTGTGTATTGTGTTGCTTTGGTTGCTCGTCCGGTGCCCGATACTCTGGATGGAAGCTCATAGCACAAGTAAGAGTGCACACACCATCATCTCTCCCACCCGTGCAGGAGGTCAGCCTGAGCAGGCTGTTCCGCCTGATCGACTCCTTCACCTTCATTAGCCGGGAACTATTGATCATGCGACTCTAGCCGCAATGCATTTTCGTGTGGAATTTGACCTGCAGCATGTGGACATCCTGTTGACACCACCCGTTTGGTCACTCCGCTACTCCGTCCCATTCCATGGTACTCCAGAGAGGAACAGAATCCTTGTGCGGCAAGAATCGCGGGGGGCAGGGGGGGGGGGGGGCTTGCAGCTGGAAGGTCGCTACATGAGCTCTCATGGCTCGCAGTGCGTCCTTCGTTTCCTAGATTTCTCGTATCCGCTGCCTGACCAGCTTCTTTTTTTCGCGTTGCTTCTACTTCGCGTCAACATCTTTGAAATCGCCCTCCCCTTCATCCCCATCTTCGTCCTCTTCGGCCTCGCGTCTGTTGTTTCGGCACCGTTGGACCCCCCATTACCTCCTCCATGTCCAAGACCACGGGTTTCCTCGGCATGGGGAAGCTAGGCGGGCAACACACCATGTGTGTGATGGCCAGGCCCTTGTGCAAGCGGCCGCGCACGACAGGGCCCATGCCTTTCTCCGCCGCCAGACGCTTCCACGGTCCCAATTGCTTGAATTGTCGCGAGACCGGAATAGGCACCCCGCCCGACACGCGTTCCCCAACCCTCCAACGGTTCCCACGGGACCCATGAGGTGGACTTGGTCGCGTTGCACGATTGTCTGGTGTTGGCCATCGACACCACCGTGCGGTCCGTTACCGCTTGGGTCTCCGCCATTGGGACTGCCACTGGTGCCAAAGTGATGGCCTGTGTGTCATCCGTATACCCCGTGGGGCACACGCCCTCCATCCCCGCGCCCTTGGGCTCCAGATCCGACGGCATGCCTGGCAAAGGCAGCCCGACCTTGCGCAGCGGTAGCTGGCGGGTTGCGACCACCGCATTCTTGCGCATGTCATCCACTTCAATCTTTAAGAAGGAAGTCGGGAGATGGTTGAGGACCCTGCTGAGGGGGCATCCCTGCAAAATGCCGTTGGTGGCCGGCCACAATTCCCCAAGGCTGCCTGCCAAACTGAGGGGGCGCCGCAGCTGCCGGTACATGGCTGCCAGGGCCCACACCGTGCCCCGGTCCATGCCCAGCTCACAGACCACCCGCAAGACCATGGCCTGTACGATTATGTCAAAGCATTTGACCAAATCCAAACTAAAATCGGCAAAATATCTAGCCCTTCACCCGTGCGAGCTGAAGGAGGACAACTGTGACCCCCACCCCGTCTTTTAACGAGGGCAAGGGCCCATTAAAGTCTTGGACTCTGTGCGGCGGGTAAAGCGAGGGGGTTATGGGTCACAAAATGGCTGTGCCGTCCCCCTTGCCCCCCCCCCCCCCGTCCCGTGGTGTCGCGGTGCGACGGTAGGATTGGGCGCCAAGGGTCTGGTGTCTGCCCCTCTGCGCTGCCACGGCCCCATCGTGGGGTCCCCGAGCGGCCTGTGGGCGCCGGCGCGGTGCCTGACCCCAGCGACCCCCCCCCCCATTGTCGTCGTTGCCGGCCCTCCCTTGAGGGGGGGGGGGGCACATGGGCCTCCCATCCCAAATGGCGTGTTGCCGCGCACTGCCTGCCACTAGCACTAGTCAAGGGTGCCTCTCGTGGTGCCGGCAGCAGCATTGCCCCTACCCCCCGTGCCCCTTCGATGACTTGCCCCTGTGCGCGTTGCACAGGGTCTGCCAGGGGTGTCGCTCCCCCACCCTGCTCGTCCCCGCCCGCCGGTGGCAGGGGCAGCCAGGGATCATCGCCGACGGGCACCTCTGCCGCATCTCCGTCTGCCGCCGGCGCATCCGCGCACGCACCATGCGCCGGCTGCACCCCCACGGCCTCCTACGGGGGCATATGAGGGGAAAGGGGTAAAAAGAGCAGGGAGGTACTTGCCTCCTCCATTGCACCATCTATCTTACCTCCCTCCCCTTCTCCCGCGCGATAGGGTGGGGGCGGGAAGGAGTCAGGCGGTGCACACAACGCAGTAAGCGCGCGCAATATCACGGAAAAAACTTCGCACAGGGGGCGGGCGTCCCCCGGGTCCGCCGTTGAGGGAGGCGCGGCCACTGGGGACGCCCGGACTGGGGCAAGGGAGGGGGTGGCGATCTAGCTGCCCTCTCAGCCCCATCAGCCCCAAACCAGTGAGGGTCTCCGCCCCTACCCCCCCCCCCCCCCGCTGCACGTACTTTTAACCAAGGAGACACATGATTGTGGCTGTAGTGCAACCGGGATACTTAGCCCGGCACCAGGGCGGGGCTGTGCATATACTCGTCATTGCTTCTTTCCACGCAGTCGGAACCATTGGGGTATAGCGGGATCAAGTGATTTGTGAAGATGCGCGCCTGTGGCCCTGCGAGATCACGGTCCTCACCACCACTGTGTTATCATCCACCTGCATGCCCTGCCGCCGTGGGGGTAGAGGCTAGGGGGTGATCGGGGATTTGGATGTCCGTCGCCTGGGGGCTGGCGGTGTAGGGGGCATGTGCGGTGAGCGTGGTTGCATCCGCGAGTGTGCAGGGGCTGCAGACTGCAGCGGGGGGCGTTTGCTAATGCACGCTGGAGGTAACACCGTCCTCTTACCCATTCCATTTGTGCGGGGTGATAACCTTGTGGTGTCCTCTTTGGCAACAGTGCCGCACCTTGCATTGTAGCGACGTGCAGCGTGGGCGGGGTGGTAGCCTGTGCGCCTAATAGACTTTCGATAGCGGTCTACAGCCCACATACCCTGGTGCATGATGGCCTTCGGAGCAACAATAAGCTGCCAACAGGAATAGCCCTTGACATGCGGCGCACGCGGGTAGCCTGTGGGCGGATCTCGAATGCGATGACCTCAGGAGTAGAGGGCGCTGCAATGCATGTGGCTGCTGGTGTCGGCTCCGGCACCCGCTTGCTGGTGATTGTGTAGGGGGCTTGAGCGACTTTGGCCCGCCCCCCCCCCCATGATAGGGTAGGAGTCTGCCGCAAAATTGGCGGTGCCCCCCCTCCTCGTTAGCACACAGGGAAGATGAGGGTATAAGCCCGGTGTTGAAACTTCCTACAAGTGCACATTGTAGGCTGGCTTGTTCTAGTTCCGGCTGGAATCCCCGGTGGCGATATACATAAGGCATGTGTGTGTTGGTGCGTGTGTGCGTGCGCAAGGCCCACGTGGACTCGCAATAGGATGACAAATGCTTGGTGTGTGTTTCCATGGCAATGCTACATGTGAAATGCAGGCGCCGGTTGAAGCCCGCTACAGGCGGGCCGCCCAATGGCACAAGTGATGTGGCGCCCGTAATGGCGCCCACTATGGTCGGTGAGCTACCGTTCCTATTACTTACAGCAAGCGAGGTCCATGTGCGGCTGTGGTGCAACCGGTATATTTAGCTTAGCACCGGGGCGGGGTAGTACAACCGGTATACTTACCCGGCACCGCGGCGGAGTTGTGCATATACTCGTCATTGCTTCTTTCCACGGAGTCGGAACCATTGAGGTATAGCGGGATCAAGAGATTTCCGAAGATGCGCACCCATGGCCTTGCGAGATCAGGGTCCTCACTACCACTGTGACATCATCCACCTGCATGCCCTGTGGCCGTGGGGCTAGAGGGGAGGCGGGGATCGCGGATTTGGGTCTCCGTCGCTTCGGGGTTGGCAGTGTACAGTTTATGTGCGGTGGGCGTGGTTGCATCCGCAATTGTGCAGGGGCTGTAGACTGTAGCCGGGGGCGTTTGCTGACGCCCGCTGGGGTTGGCGCCGTCCTCTTACCTATGCATTTGTGAGTGGTGATAACCTTGTGGTGTCCTCTTTGGCAACGGTGCCGTACCCCGCGCTATAGTGACGTACAGTGTGGGCAAGACGGTAGCCCGTGCGCCTAACAAAATGTGGACGGCAGTCTACGGTCCACATACCATGATGTGTGATGGCCTTCCGAGCAGCAAGTTGCTGCCGACGGGCGTAGCCGTTGACATGTGACGCACGCGGGTAGCTTGTGGTAGGGGCACACATGCGATGGCCTCAGGGGTGGAGAGGACTGCAATGCGCGTGGCTGCTGTTGTTGGCTCCGGCACCCGCTTGCGGGGAATAGAGTAGGCGGCTTGAGCGACTTTGCCCCCCCCCCATTATAGGGTAGAAATTCGCTGCGAAATTGGCGGTGCCCCCCCCCCCCCTCATGAGCGCACAGTGAGGGTGAGGGTTTACACCCCGTGTGGAAAAAGTTTTCGTAAGTGCGCGTTGCACGTGGGCTTCTTCTACTTCTTGCTCGGATCCCCGGTGGCGATATACATAAGGCATGTGTGTGCTGGTGCCTGTGTGGGTGTGCAAGGCCGACGTGGACTCGCAATAGGATGACAAATGCTTGGTGTGTGTTTCCATGGCAATGCGACATGCGAAACGCGGGCGTCATTCGAAGCCCACCACAGGCGGGACGCCCAGTGGCACAAGTGATGTGGCGCCCGTGATGCCGCGCACTATGGTCACTAAGCTACCGTTCCTCTTACTTTTAACAAGCGAGACCCATGTGTGGTTGTAGTGCAACCGGTATACTTAGCCCAAGACCGGGGCGGGGCTGAACATATACTCGTCATTGCTTCTTTCCACGGAGTTGGAACCATTGAGGTATAGCACGATCAAGTGATTTCAAAAGATGCGCGCCCATGGCCCTGCCAGATCAGGGTCCTCACCACCACTGTGACATCATCCACTTGCATGCCCTGTGGCCGTGGGCCTGGAGGGGAGGCGGGGATCGCGGATTTGGGTCTCCGTCGCTTCGGGGCTGGCGGTGTACGGGTTACGTGCGGTGAGCGTGGTTGCATCCGCAAGTGTGCAGGGGCTGCAGACCGTAGCCGGGGGCGTTTGCTGACGCCCGCTGGGGTTGGTGCCGTCCTCTTACCTATGCATTCGTGAGTGGTGATAACCTTGTGGTGTCCTCTTTGGTAGCAGTGCCGTACCCCGCGCTGCAGTAACATGCAGCGCGGGCAGGGCGGTAGCCCGTGCGCCTAACAAAATTTGGACGGCAGTCTACGGCCCACATACCCTGATGCATGATGGCCTTTGGAGCAACAAGTTGCTGCCGACAGGCGTAGCCGTTGACATGTGACGCACGCGGGTAGCCTCTGGGCGGGGCACGCATGTGATGGCCTCAGGGGTGGAGAGGACTGCAATGCACGTGGCTGCTGGTTTTTGCTCCGGCATCCGCTTGCGGGTGACAGAGTAGGGGGCTTGAGCGACTTTGCCCCCCCCCCACATTATAGGGTAGAAATTCGCTGCGAAATTGGCGGTGCCCCCCCTCATGAGCGCACGTGTAGGATGAGGGCATATGCCCTGTGTTCAAACTTCCAACAAGTGCACGTTGCAAGAGGGGTTCTTTTGATTCCCGCTCGGATCCCCGGTGGCGATATACATAAGGCATGTGTGCATTGGTGTGTGTTGGTGCGTGCGCAAGGCCCACGTGGACTCGCAACAGGATGACAAATGCTTGATGTGTGTTTCCATGGCAATGCTACATGTGAAATGCAGGCCTCGGTTGAAGCCCGCCACAGGCGGGCCGCCCAGTGGCACAAGTGATGTGGCGCCCGTGATGGCGCCCACTATGGTCGGTGAGCTACCGTTCCTCTTACTTTTAACAAGCGGGGCCCATGTGCGGCTGTAGTACAACCGGTATACTTACCCGGCACCGCGGCGGAGTTGTGCATATACTCGTCATTGCTTCTTTCCACGGAGTCGGAACCATTGAGGTATAGCGGGATCAAGTGATTTGCGGAGATGCGCGCCCATGGCCCTGCGAGATCAGGGTCCTCACCACCACTGTGTCATCATCCACCTGCATACCCTGTGGCCGTGGGGCTGGAGGGGAGGCGGGGATCGCGGATTTGGGTCTCCGTCCCTTCGGGGCTGGGTATGGGGGTTATGTGCGGTGAGCGTGGTTGCATCCGCAAGTGTGCAGGGGCTGCAAACTTTAGCCGGGGGCGTTTGGTGACGCCCGGTGGGGTTGGCACCGTTCTCTTACCTATGCATTCGTGAGTGGTGATAACCTTGTGGTGTCCTCTTTGGTAGCAGTGCCGTACCCCGCGCTGCAGTAACATGCAGCGCGGGCAGGGCGGTAGCCCGTGCGCCTAACAAAATTTGGACGGCAGTCTACGGCCCACATACCCTGATGCATGATGGCCTTTGGAGCAACAAGTTGCTGCCGACAGGCGTAGCCGTTGACATGTGACGCACGCGGGTAGCCTCTGGGCGGGGCACGCATGTGATGGCCTCAGGGGTGGAGAGGACTGCAATGCACGTGGCTGCTGGTTTTTGCTCCGGCATCCGCTTGCGGGTGACAGAGTAGGGGGCTTGAGCGACTTTGCCCCCCCCCCACATTATAGGGTAGAAATTCGCTGCGAAATTGGCGGTGCCCCCCCTCATGAGCGCACGTGTAGGATGAGGGCATATGCCCTGTGTTCAAACTTCCAACAAGTGCACGTTGCAAGAGGGGTTCTTTTGATTCCCGCTCGGATCCCCGGTGGCGATATACATAAGGCATGTGTGCATTGGTGTGTGTTGGTGCGTGCGCAAGGCCCACGTGGACTCGCAATAGGATGACAAATGCTTGATGTGTGTTTCCATGGCAATGCTACATGTGAAATGCAGGCCTCGGTTGAAGCCCGCCACAGGCGGGCCGCCCAGTGGCACAAGTGATGTGGCGCCCGTGATGGCGCCCACTATGGTCGGTGAGCTACCGTTCCTCTTACTTTTAACAAGCGGGGCCCATGTGCGGCTGTAGTACAACCGGTATACTTACCCGGCACCGCGGCGGAGTTGTGCATATACTCGTCATTGCTTCTTTCCACGGAGTCGGAACCATTGAGGTATAGCGGGATCAAGTGATTTGCGGAGATGTGCGCCCATGGCCCTGCGAGATCAGGGTCCTCACCACCACTGTGTCATCATCCACCTGCATACCCTGTGGCCGTGGGGCTGGAGGGGAGGCGGGGATCGCGGATTTGGGTCTCCGTCCCTTCGGGGCTGGGTATGGGGGTTATGTGCGGTGAGCGTGGTTGCATCCGCAAGTGTGCAGGGGCTGCAAACTTTAGCCGGGGGCGTTTGGTGACGCCCGCTGGGGTTGGCACCGTTCTCTTACCTATGCATTCGTGAGTGGTGATAACCTTGTGGTGTCCTCTTTGGTAGCAGTGCCGTACCCCGCGCTGCAGTAACATGCAGCGCGGGCAGGGCGGTAGCCCGTGCGCCTAACAAAATTTGGACGGCAGTCTACGGCCCACATACCCTGATGCATGATGGCCTTTGGAGCAACAAGTTGCTGCCGACAGGCGTAGCCGTTGACATGTGACGCACGCGGGTAGCCTCTGGGCGGGGCACGCATGTGATGGCCTCAGGGGTGGAGAGGACTGCAATGCACGTGGCTGCTGGTTTTTGCTCCGGCATCCGCTTGCGGGTGACAGAGTAGGGGGCTTGAGCGACTTTGCCCCCCCCCCACATTATAGGGTAGAAATTCGCTGCGAAATTGGCGGTGCCCCCCCTCATGAGCGCACGTGTAGGATGAGGGCATATGCCCTGTGTTCAAACTTCCAACAAGTGCACGTTGCAAGAGGGGTTCTTTTGATTCCCGCTCGGATCCCCGGTGGCGATATACATAAGGCATGTGTGCATTGGTGTGTGTTGGTGCGTGCGCAAGGCCCACGTGGACTCGCAATAGGATGACAAATGCTTGATGTGTGTTTCCATGGCAATGCTACATGTGAAATGCAGGCCTCGGTTGAAGCCCGCCACAGGCGGGCCGCCCAGTGGCACAAGTGATGTGGCGCCCGTGATGGCGCCCACTATGGTCGGTGAGCTACCGTTCCTCTTACTTTTAACAAGCGGGGCCCATGTGCGGCTGTAGTACAACCGGTATACTTACCCGGCACCGCGGCGGAGTTGTGCATATACTCGTCATTGCTTCTTTCCACGGAGTCGGAACCATTGAGGTATAGCGGGATCAAGTGATTTGCGGAGATGCGCGCCCATGGCCCTGCGAGATCAGGGTCCTCACCACCACTGTGTCATCATCCACCTGCATACCCTGTGGCCGTGGGGCTGGAGGGGAGGCGGGGATCGCGGATTGGGGTCTCCGTCCCTTCGGGGCTGGGTATGGGGGTTATGTGCGGTGAGCGTGGTTGCATCCGCAAGTGTGCAGGGGCTGCAAACTTTAGCCGGGGGCGTTTGGTGACGCCCGCTGGGGTTGGCACCGTTCTCTTACCTATGCATTCGTGAGTGGTGATAACCTTGTGGTGTCCTCTTTGGTAGCAGTGCCGTACCCCGCGCTGCAGTAACATGCAGCGCGGGCAGGGCGGTAGCCCGTGCGCCTAACAAAATTTGGACGGCAGTCTACGGCCCACATACCCTGATGCATGATGGCCTTTGGAGCAACAAGTTGCTGCCGACAGGCGTAGCCGTTGACATGTGACGCACGCGGGTAGCCTCTGGGCGGGGCACGCATGTGATGGCCTCAGGGGTGGAGAGGACTGCAATGCACGTGGCTGCTGGTTTTTGCTCCGGCATCCGCTTGCGGGTGACAGAGTAGGGGGCTTGAGCGACTTTGCCCCCCCCCCACATTATAGGGTAGAAATTCGCTGCGAAATTGGCGGTGCCCCCCCTCATGAGCGCACGTGTAGGATGAGGGCATATGCCCTGTGTTCAAACTTCCAACAAGTGCACGTTGCAAGAGGGGTTCTTTTGATTCCCGCTCGGATCCCCGGTGGCGATATACATAAGGCATGTGTGCATTGGTGTGTGTTGGTGCGTGCGCAAGGCCCACGTGGACTCGCAATAGGATGACAAATGCTTGATGTGTGTTTCCATGGCAATGCTACATGTGAAATGCAGGCCTCGGTTGAAGCCCGCCACAGGCGGGCCGCCCAGTGGCACAAGTGATGTGGCGCCCGTGATGGCGCCCACTATGGTCGGTGAGCTACCGTTCCTCTTACTTTTAACAAGCGGGGCCCATGTGCGGCTGTAGTACAACCGGTATACTTACCCGGCACCGCGGCGGAGTTGTGCATATACTCGTCATTGCTTCTTTCCACGGAGTCGGAACCATTGAGGTATAGCGGGATCAAGTGATTTGCGGAGATGCGCGCCCATGGCCCTGCGAGATCAGGGTCCTCACCACCACTGTGTCATCATCCACCTGCATACCCTGTGGCCGTGGGGCTGGAGGGGAGGCGGGGATCGCGGATTGGGGTCTCCGTCCCTTCGGGGCTGGGTATGGGGGTTATGTGCGGTGAGCGTGGTTGCATCCGCAAGTGTGCAGGGGCTGCAAACTTTAGCCGGGGGCGTTTGGTGACGCCCGCTGGGGTTGGCACCGTTCTCTTACCTATGCATTCGTGAGTGGTGATAACCTTGTGGTGTCCTCTTTGGTAGCAGTGCCGTACCCCGCGCTGCAGTAACATGCAGCGCGGGCAGGGCGGTAGCCCGTGCGCCTAACAAAATTTGGACGGCAGTCTACGGCCCACATACCCTGATGCATGATGGCCTTTGGAGCAACAAGTTGCTGCCGACAGGCGTAGCCGTTGACATGTGACGCACGCGGGTAGCCTCTGGGCGGGGCACGCATGTGATGGCCTCAGGGGTGGAGAGGACTGCAATGCACGTGGCTGCTGGTTTTTGCTCCGGCATCCGCTTGCGGGTGACAGAGTAGGGGGCTTGAGCGACTTTGCCCCCCCCCCACATTATAGGGTAGAAATTCGCTGCGAAATTGGCGGTGCCCCCCCTCATGAGCGCACGTGTAGGATGAGGGCATATGCCCTGTGTTCAAACTTCCAACAAGTGCACGTTGCAAGAGGGGTTCTTTTGATTCCCGCTCGGATCCCCGGTGGCGATATACATAAGGCATGTGTGCATTGGTGTGTGTTGGTGCGTGCGCAAGGCCCACGTGGACTCGCAATAGGATGACAAATGCTTGATGTGTGTTTCCATGGCAATGCTACATGTGAAATGCAGGCCTCGGTTGAAGCCCGCCACAGGCGGGCCGCCCAGTGGCACAAGTGATGTGGCGCCCGTGATGGCGCCCACTATGGTCGGTGAGCTACCGT
Organism: Eutreptiella sp. 'Long Island Sound 2002'; assembly: GCA_964036045.1. Taxonomy (NCBI): domain Eukaryota; phylum Euglenozoa; class Euglenophyceae; order Eutreptiales; family Eutreptiaceae; genus Eutreptiella; species Eutreptiella sp. 'Long Island Sound 2002'. The sequence continues at coordinate 146,525,738 of OZ038382.1, read as the reverse complement.
TCCTCTTACTTTTAACAAGCGGGGCCCATGTGCGGCTGTAGTACAACCGGTATACTTACCCGGCACCGCGGCGGAGTTGTGCATATACTCGTCATTGCTTCTTTCCACGGAGTCGGAACCATTGAGGTATAGCGGGATCAAGTGATTTGCGGAGATGCGCGCCCATGGCCCTGCGAGATCAGGGTCCTCACCACCACTGTGTCATCATCCACCTGCATACCCTGTGGCCGTGGGGCTGGAGGGGAGGCGGGGATCGCGGATTGGGGTCTCCGTCCCTTCGGGGCTGGGTATGGGGGTTATGTGCGGTGAGCGTGGTTGCATCCGCAAGTGTGCAGGGGCTGCAAACTTTAGCCGGGGGCGTTTGGTGACGCCCGCTGGGGTTGGCACCGTTCTCTTACCTATGCATTCGTGAGTGGTGATAACCTTGTGGTGTCCTCTTTGGTAGCAGTGCCGTACCCCGCGCTGCAGTAACATGCAGCGCGGGCAGGGCGGTAGCCCGTGCGCCTAACAAAATTTGGACGGCAGTCTACGGCCCACATACCCTGATGCATGATGGCCTTTGGAGCAACAAGTTGCTGCCGACAGGCGTAGCCGTTGACATGTGACGCACGCGGGTAGCCTCTGGGCGGGGCACGCATGTGATGGCCTCAGGGGTGGAGAGGACTGCAATGCACGTGGCTGCTGGTTTTTGCTCCGGCATCCGCTTGCGGGTGACAGAGTAGGGGGCTTGAGCGACTTTGCCCCCCCCCCACATTATAGGGTAGAAATTCGCTGCGAAATTGGCGGTGCCCCCCCTCATGAGCGCACGTGTAGGATGAGGGCATATGCCCTGTGTTCAAACTTCCAACAAGTGCACGTTGCAAGAGGGGTTCTTTTGATTCCCGCTCGGATCCCCGGTGGCGATATACATAAGGCATGTGTGCATTGGTGTGTGTTGGTGCGTGCGCAAGGCCCACGTGGACTCGCAATAGGATGACAAATGCTTGATGTGTGTTTCCATGGCAATGCTACATGTGAAATGCAGGCCTCGGTTGAAGCCCGCCACAGGCGGGCCGCCCAGTGGCACAAGTGATGTGGCGCCCGTGATGGCGCCCACTATGGTCGGTGAGCTACCGTTCCTCTTACTTTTAACAAGCGGGGCCCATGTGCGGCTGTAGTACAACCGGTATACTTACCCGGCACCGCGGCGGAGTTGTGCATATACTCGTCATTGCTTCTTTCCACGGAGTCGGAACCATTGAGGTATAGCGGGATCAAGTGATTTGCGGAGATGCGCGCCCATGGCCCTGCGAGATCAGGGTCCTCACCACCACTGTGTCATCATCCACCTGCATACCCTGTGGCCGTGGGGCTGGAGGGGAGGCGGGGATCGCGGATTGGGGTCTCCGTCCCTTCGGGGCTGGGTATGGGGGTTATGTGCGGTGAGCGTGGTTGCATCCGCAAGTGTGCAGGGGCTGCAAACTTTAGCCGGGGGCGTTTGGTGACGCCCGCTGGGGTTGGCACCGTTCTCTTACCTATGCATTCGTGAGTGGTGATAACCTTGTAGTGTCCTCTTTGGCAACGGTGCTGTACCCCGTGCTTCAGTAACAAACAGCGTGGGCAGGGCGGTAGCCCGTGCCCCTAACAGACTTTGGACGGCAGTCTACGGCCCACATACCCTGATGCATGATGGCCTTTGGAGCAGCAAGTTGCTGCCGACAGGCGTAGCCGTTGACATGTGACACACGCGGGTAGCCTGTGGGCACGGCACGCATGGGCTGACGTTAGGGAGGAGGGGATTGCAATGCACGTGGCTGCCGGTGTCTGGTCCGGCACCCGCTTGCGAGTGATTGTGTAGGGGTCCTGAGCGACTTTGCCCCCCCCCCCCATGATACGGTAGAAATCCGCTGCGAAATTGGTGGTCCCCCCCCCCTCCTTAGCGTATAGGGAGGATGAGGGTATAAGCCCGGTGTTCAAACTTCCTGTAAGTACACGTTGCAAGTGGGCTTTTTCTACGTCCTGCTCGGATCCCTGGTGGTGAAAGACATAAGGCCTGTGCATGTTGGTGCACGTGTGCATGCGCAAGGCCCACGTGGACTTGAAATAGGATGACAAATGCTTGATGCGCGCATGCATGGCACCGCGACATGCGAAATGCGGGCGTCAGTTGAGGCCCACCACAGGCGGGCCGCCCAGTGGCACCAGCCATGTGGGGCGCGTGATCACTTTGCCGGAGTGGAGTGAACCCGTCTTAACCAGTTTCTGCAGTGTGCATAGCGCCAGGCGAAGAACCGTACCTCTCTCTGGTAGTGGTAGTGTGTGTTCCCGAAATTTCTCTTGGGGTGCTGTTGGCAGAGTGCGCTCTACGTGTTCTTCGAAATCTAATGCGAATTCAATGAAGCACATGGTATCCGTGTCATTGGTGCACTGAAGTGCGCGCAACTAGGCCACTAAATCTGCCAGGCATGGCTTTTCCCATGGTCAGGTGCGTGCTGTGGGGTTCTTTAGGCAGACCGGGCGCGCCAGGGGGGCCGGGGGGCATGGGGCCGACCAACTGGTGATAGGGGTATGCACTGTGTGTCCGTGGACGCATCGTAGTGAAGTGCTTGGGCGTTTGTTGGTCCCTTCATTTGCGCACGGCCAGTACCGACACAAACATGACCAGGAGTGCACGTATGAAAGGGAGGTCGTGCTGCTCCACCTGCCGATTCACCGGTGGCTCAATTTCGGGCAGAAGCCCACTTATTTTCAGACACGGGGGCCATCTGTCAAATGGTGGCAATTTTAGGACTTTCGCTACCACGGCGTGGGCGCTGGCCAGGGGCGGATCCCGTGCTGCAGCCCACTCCGGGCATTCCCAAAGAAGGTGCAGTTGTGTGTGTGTGTGTGCGTGTGTGTGTCTGTGAGTCTGTGTGTCTGTGTGTCTGTATGTCTGTGTGTCTGTGCGTGCGTGCGTGCGTGCGTGCGTGTGTGTGTGTGTGGAGGGGGGGGGGGGTTCGGAGCTGCAGGTTCAATCGCTTGGGACCACGAATCAGTCACGATGAAATCTGGTGCACAAGAAATTGCAGACAAATGATGACTCGTTGGGAGCGTTCCAAAAATGCTGTTCTCAGTATTTTTGGAATTTGGTGTTCGGGTCACCTTCGGCCCCGCCCCCGCCCCTGCCGCCCCCATCCGAAATCCAGGAGCGCCTTCGATGCTTTTGGGATGCAGCACCAGGCTTTTCTCGCCCTCTCACTCGATCCTGCTCGACGGCAAACAAAGCAAAAGAGGCTCCAGTGGCATTTCCAATCATATCCAGAGGCAGGGGGTAGGCCACCCGCAGCAACACGTCACTTGCCCCCCCCCCCCCCTTGCGGGCATTGAACTGGGACTTCTAGGTATTTGACACAGGTTTGTTGTGGCATGTCCCGTGCCCCCTCCCCCATGGCTTGCACTTGGGGGGGACACATGGCACACACACCGACCGCTCGACCACTGGGACCCGCCCCCACAGCAGGGGGCGGGGGGCGGGGGGGGCTGGCCATGAGGGCAGAAGCCAAAGCCAATGCGCATGTTTGGCTCAAAGCGAACGAACATTTGGACATGTGCGGGTGATCGAAGGAGTTTCAGGTTCGCGTTTCGGGGCTCTTCTCCATCATCAAACCCCTGAACCTCCTGACAGGGCGGTGGAGGGGGGGCGGGGGGCAGTGGGAGGCTTGTGGGTGCCCCCCTGATCCACCCCCCCCCCCCGCATTTCCTTCGTGAGCGCATTGTGGGCTGTGATCGGCGAGCGCACTGTTTCCGTCCACATGTCCCGCGGTGGACGATCGACACAAATAGTTGGGGGCAGCCTTTTGCAGAGGACCTTGTGCCTTGTTCTGCGAAGTGCAGATGTACCTCGCGGCACCAAACAGACCCCCTGCGCTATGCTGCTGTCGGGGTTCAATCATCGCGAGGGGAGTGCCCAATGCAGGGGCAGGTGCACTGTTGGCAGTTGTCATTCATCAAATTTGTTGACGAAGCTGTTGACGTTTTGTTGCCAGTTGCCGTGGGCTGATCGACGCTTACCGGCGCTTGTGGCCACTCTGTGGGCGCGCAATGAGCGCCATGAATCGTCGCTTCGGAACAGGCGGCAGTCCGTGTGTATGGGTGGAGGACAGGGAGTGGCATATGGATCGCCATCAGCCGTCGCCAATGGAGCAACAGAAACGATGGGGCCGTAAAAAGCGCCCGGGCGGACGGTCACAGTGCCGGCGGGCCCCCTCCCGCATTGCCCGGAATTCAAGGGCCTGGTCGGGGGCGGGTCAATGGCCGGACCCCCCTCCCCCCCCCAAAGGGCGCCATTCACGGGCCCCTAAATCCAACTGGGACCGACCCCTCCGGCCCCGGAGGTCATTTGGCCCCCCAATTCGAAAAAATTGAACACCGCAGCTCCGGAAACCTCGCGGGGGGTCCCAGGTCATTGTTCGCCCTGTATTCAGTGCAAATTGACAATGAAAGTCCAACCCCCCCTCCCCCCAAAAGAAATTTGAGGCCTTCCACTGCCGACTGATGAATGGCCCTATCAATTCAGCCCCGCTCCCAGACCCCCCCCCCCTCCCTTCTGCAGGTGGTAGTCAAGAGTTCAATGTGCTGACAGCTTCACTGCGCTGGGGGTCGCCCAGGGTCAGTGGTGGCCCGACGGCCCGGAGTTTGGCGTGGGGCAGCCTGAGACGCGCTGACAGGATGACTACTGTACCAAGACCCGATGGCGCACACATATGCAGTCCAAGCCAACCGAACCCCCCTTTCCCCCCCCCCCTTTTCCTTGCTATCCCGACCTCCCGAGTGTCAACAAATGACACGTCAGCAGATGCCACCGTCTGGAAGAGACGTCAATGCGCTGAGGCAAACACACACCCGATTTCGGACGGGTCCCGGCAGCTGTGAGGGTCTGGTACTGCTCCAGCTCCTGTCGGTATCGTGCGCGGTCCTTTTTGGCCAAGTCTTTGTACTGGGCCTTCTCTGTGCAAATGTGAGAGGGCGACGCACACATTTGCGGCTGCGGAGTACACAAAGTTGGGGCTGTCCCGCCCGCAGGGCTGCTTTGACATGTGTTGGAGGCGCTGGTCTACCGCTGTGCCCTGCACCAGTGCGCCACGGAACCCGCCGTTGGGGGGGCAACTGTGCACTGCGTGCGTACTGCGGGCACCAGGCTTCGTTTATAAGGGGCTGGGGGGGTTTTGGGGATTTTGAGGCACCCACCTACGCAAGACCAAGCCACCCACCCAGACCCCCCCCCCCTCTTATAAACATTTGAGGAGGGGGGGTTGAGGCGCTCTCCTGGGGCTGAACGGCTTCCCAGCCCCACCTGAGGTGATGCTACCACGGCTGCCGAAGTTGAGTTGCTGGAGATGGGGCCTGAGTTGGGGCCTGAGTTGCTGCCTGTCCTGCTATTTGTGCTGTGGTTGCAGTTGCAGCTGGAGATGGGGCCTGAGTTGGGCGTGCAGTACTACTGCTACTGCTGCTGCTGCTGCTGTTGGCATTGTTGTTGCTGCCACCACTGCTGCAGTTGATATTGCTGCTGCTGCTGTTGGTGTTGTAGTTGTTGCTGGTGTTTGTAATGCTACTGCTGCTGCTGCTGCTGCTGCTGCTGCCCACAGGGTTCTGCTCCTTCACAAAAAATGCTGAAAGAGTCTTTGTAGTCTGCTGGCTCTTCAACCATTTTTGGTGTCGATCACTTTTGAAGTGCTCACGTTCAGCCTTTCCCACATTGGATATGAGTACTCCACAACCGCAGCGGTACTTCCCAGGCTGCTGCATAGCAAAGCAAAATCAAACAATGAGGTCTGCAGATACACACAAAGCGACCCCAATGGCAGGACAAAAAATGTTACTGTAGCTCCGGACCTTGCAAAAAAAGCGGAGCTCAAAACGGTTTCACTGACCAGGAATTGAATCACAGACCTCCAAATCTACACACAGCTGCACTACCATTTAACTACAGTCTAGTTCTGCTGTACTTACCTCCCATTCAGGTTGTTGAACACATTTTAAATCGAAAAAAAAAGCGCCACCAGCCTGCACACTAACATTAAACAGGGGGGTCCTAGACTACAGACCCACCCACCCAGAGTACAATTCTAAGAGGGGGGGGGGGGTCCCAGACTTTTGACCCACCCACCCAGGCTGGGGCACCCACCCAGACCCCCCCCCCCCCAGTTAACTTAATTCCTTATAAACGAAGCCTGGCGGGCACACTGTGCGTTCCTTCGTGGCTGTACCCCATGGCATACGCCCATGAAAACGAAGAGCATAATAAATGCACCAAAGCACGTTTTCCTCTGACGGGCCAACTTAATGCCGCAGGCCACTTTCACGAATACAAGCCCGTCAAACCTTCGCTAATCGACCTAGAAAGGAAGGAACATGCTCCTACGCACACCTTTACAAACCTGTGCATGATGTTGGAGAGCTGCATGGGAGCGAGGGGTGGGCGAGGGAGCGACAACTTGGCTGCAAAAAGCGTTCTCATATGGGAGAACACACAACGCTGCGTTGGAAACCCCCACTTGCCCCAGCAGTTTCATATTGTGTTGAAAAAAGTTTGGACATGGGGTCCTAATGTGTCTGACAGTACAAAAACCTCTGTATTGCGTACAAAGACATCCTTTGAAACACATGCCAGCCCCCCCCCCCCCCCGGCCCCTGCCCTGAGGCGTTTGGCTTGGGCCATGTGGGGCTAATTGAGGGGTGGGTATTGCACTCGGGCAATGAGTCATTGACTTCAAGCTAAAGCTGTTGGATTCAACAATGAAGCAGCACACACATGATCTCTGTTCCTGTTCTGCTGCCGAGCCTGTAGACTGCACTTGTGGGGGCTGTCCAATCTCACCTGGGCCAGACTTGCAGCAAGTGTGACTCCGATGGCGTGGGAATCACAAAATGTTTTGTGGTCGGCTGGCCATCGAATGGCAGCTCTTGGGCATTCAGCGCCAGCAGTTGGCAGTCAACCCCAGCAGTCGACAATCAATCGCCAGCAATTGACAGTCAGCCAGTGGTGGCGGTCTTGGACTTTCCTTCAGCAAAACAAATGCCCCTTGCGGAAACCTCTGACTATGGGTCGGGGGGGGGGGGTTTCGGGCAATGCCTTTGTGCAGAGCTGAAAAAGGCAAAAGAAGTAGAGTTAAGGTGTCGTTTCGCATGGTTGGCCCTTTGCTATCACCAACAGAAACTCGGCCAATGCAAGGGGCTGCTGCCACACCTGAAGCTGCCATGTACTTCCATCGCTCGCTCAACACGTTTGCAAGTTCAAAGAACTCCAGCTCTGGGAACTCGAGTGCAACGCTGCTTCTCACCGATGTCACATAGTGCATGTAGGCGGACTGGGGTTTTGCAGGTGCCGACATGGCAACCAGTCGTCCCTGCCTACGACCCCATTGTGATTCTGATCAGCAAGAGTGCAGGGGCAAAAACACTGTGGGGGGATGTTTGCCCGGCACCCGCCCAGCGCGCTACCTTTGTATTAAGTATCCTGGCTCCAGCCCCAACTTTATCCTCACCTCGGGAAGTCCCCCAAGTAGACCGCACTGGACCGCAAACCTTCCCGACAAAGCACGTCGCATAAGCCGAAATCTGAGAATTCAACACCACAAAATGTCATTCACAATGTCCTCAATAAATAATACTATTAATCCCACAAGTGTGGGTGTCAAGACATTCACAACAATAGTGTCCCTTACACTCACCATAAACTGTGATGGTGGAGCGCTTGTGACAACACAGCGCACACACTGCCTCATCCTCTCCCTCATCTTGCGTGGCGGCCGAGTTGCTCTTGTCCGTCCAAACATGAGGCAGAACATGGTTCCATGGTCCATAAGGAGGGTGGCCGACCTGCCTCCGCATGCAAAACTGAGAAAAATGCAATAAAATACGAACGGATTGGTGCAACTCATCAGGGCTGCCACGCAAAATGTTCCTAAGCAAGCCCCGATACCGCAAGCGATTGTCCGAATGGGAAACCACCTTTGCAAGTACACGAAGCCCAGTTGACCTAGTGCAGAACACCTTGTCCCCAATGCTCAAATCCATGATGACTAAGAGAAGAGGTCCGAGGACACAAGGGGTCAAAAATTGACCTCCCTCAGCGGACACCTTGGAGTTGTATCACCACATACCGGGACCAGGGAGTCCGTTTCACAAATGTGAGACCAAGCACAGTTGCAGAAGCACGCATCTTTGTGTACCACACCCACATTACCCCCCCCCCCCCTTTGTATAAGCTATGCCAATGTACACAATTATTACAGTCCCTACGCCTACTGTAGCTTGGACAAGGGAGTGGCTTGCGCGCAACACATACAACCACCGACACAAACGTGTCCGGCTCGGGGGAGGGAGGCAGGGACTGGATGAAGAACTCGATTCTTGGAAGGGGGGCACAAGGGTGTGTGACCATCTGCCCACCCTTCATGTACTCCAACACCGCAAATTGGTACCCTTCACCGATGGTCCGTTCATTGTAGCATCCGCATGGTCACCGGTGGAACGTGTGAAAATAACTGGATGCCCAATTTCAAAAAGAGAAGACTGCATGCTGAGCTGGTGCAAGAAAGGGGAATATAAAGCACAAATATCCCCAAAATCAGAGCCATGTGGGTTCAAGTGGGCAAAGACTCACAACAAGTGTGTCCATGGCTCTATGTAATTGGCAAAGAGGGTGCTGCAACACACCGTGCACTGCACTGCACGCGTCAGAGGGCACAACGCTTTAGTGCAATGCACACCCTTCGGGATGGTAGGGGGCGCAAAATGGGCAGATTGGCTACATAAGCCCTTCCTTCTCGGGGGTCCCCAATGGAAGGGTCAAAATTGAAAGCGGCTACATTACCCCTGCGTTCTTGGGGGCAGATTGTTTGGTGAGGGGGCGGGGGGCAAAAACCGGCACGGGGAAATGGTAAAAAAAAAAGATGCCCGACACGCGCCAGGCGCGCTAACACTCCCCTTGTAGCCACCACATGCAGCGCGCAGCACCACACTGTGCCTATGCCTTGGTACACAGTGTCCATAAGAGACATCCACTGGGGCTCTCCCTTAGCCAATGTTGGTTTGATCTGAGCTCCATCCCCGCGAGTGTTCAAATTGTTTCCCCCCCCCCATGGCCTTGGCACTTGCTGCCTCGACCCAGACCCTAGCACGTTCTCCATCATCCCCTCGATGACACACCCATAGTAGGCAAGACAACAATGCACAGTCAAGAACATTGCTGTAGTTCAAAAGTGTTTTGTCACATGACCATTTGGCAGCTGTGCCGGCAACACCCCGGCTCAACCACCTGAAAACAGCGGGGGTTGGTGCGGGGGGTGCATGGTGCAATGGATGTTTATATAACACACATATATATGTGGTCCGCTGCCGAAGCGAAAGCCGCGCCCATACCTGTGACTGTGGTGGGCGGTGGTCTTTGTGGTTCCTCCTCCCTTGCAGCGGCAGCACCTCTCGTTGGCAAGTGGCTCCGTGCCCCTGCGCATTGATTGCGTTCCACGCCCACGGCCAACGCTGTTGACGCTTCCCGCACCCACGTGCGCATGCCATCCTTGTTCCTGGCCGCATGGGGAGGGTGGCACACCACAAAACAAACAAACACTAGGCAAGCACACACAAGGTGCCCTCCTCCCACCCCCTTGCCCAATGTAAACTCACGTTTACTTCATAAACTTTAGTTTCCCATTTTGTTTGCACTACACCTTCTAATAGACCATGTGCGCAGTCCTAGGCCGTGCTGCCTCTCTCCCATACACAGACAGCTTTTAGCATGGGAGCTGCACCTAAAGCTGTAGTTGTCATCTTTAATAATTGTTCCCTTGAATTTGTTCCCTCTCCTCGTGCTTGTGACGCTTCCCCATCTGCCTGGCCCTCTCTTCTGGGCTGCTTTGCTACGTCTCATCTTGGCACGGTCTTGCACTGCACATCTACTGCAATCTTTTCCGCCCACAAGTTCAATTGCCGAGGTGCTACTTCTTCCACAGAGAGGAGCCTTGGGCAAGCAATGGCATGGTGACAGGGAACCCAAAACCCTATTCTACTTCTCTACGACACCTGGTGGGCTTGATGCAGAGTTCGGGATGCTTCTTCACAGCCTACCAAGGGCGTCAGGCAGGTGTAATCCAAAAAACGACAAGCCCACCCACCAATGTCTTGGGCTCTTGAGGGGAGATCTAAGCCCAAACACGGGTTATTTGATATCTTTCTAAAATGACGACCATGTTGATGAGACATTGAGACATGGAAATATCAGGAAGGACAAAGACCCGTAGAATGCGCGGTACAACAGTGTCTGGCTGAGGGTCTGGCAGGCATGTCTTCATTTTAATGCCCATACTTGAGATCTCCATAAATTCCTAATCGTTGAGAGGAAACAAGGGCTGCAAAATGGGATGGGCCGATGTTGCAAGTGGGGCCTTGATGAGCCCCAACCTCAGCTCACAGGCGGCATGTTTCGGATATCCATGAAACCATTCTGACTACAGACACATGTGGATGCAGTGAAATAAAAATATCACTGTTGTGAGGGACATAAAACCGTGACACTGGCCCCCTCCGTGTAGGACACTACTGTCCCCCCCATAGACGTGGCACATCAATGCCACGTGCCACGGCAAAAGAAATGCCTTGACCCACATGCCTGCTGCAAACCCTATTGTAGCTGGACAAAGGGCAGTGCACCATCGGCCCCGCAAATCCATTACAAAGGCCTCTTAACAGCGGAACCATAGGGAGGGAGTTAAGGGGTAGACAGAGTGGTGAGGGGAATTGGAAGGGCAAGATCATTTGTGCGGATCTTGCATTGCACAGCCCACAAGATTTGTACATGCAAGTTGCCGACGGCTGCATACTGGCAATTGTGAACTGGAATGTCACAATTGGGGTACATCAATCTTGTGACTGAGGATGTCACTGTATCAGACCATGTTGGCAGGGGTGTGAGTGTCCTCGTTTGACTTGCAGAATCTGAAAATGGTTGAGTGAGAGTGGCAGTTGCGCTCTCCGTCAACGTTGCGCTTGCGGTTTGCGAATTTGTTTGAGTAATGCTCCTCGAGCACGACCCAGATGAGCTCTTTGTGAGCGTGAATGTCCTAGTAGACCACCGTGTAACTGTTGTTGTGGTGGTTGCTGTTGCTGTCAAATCTGATGTCAACGTTCCTACCATGTCACCGTGGGGGTGGGCGTCGGTATCAGTGTCCCTGTCATCGTCGCAGTTGGGGTTCTCGTAACAGTGGGCATTGTTGCCAGGGTCTGTGACACCGTCTGTGTTGGCGTTTCTGTGGGCGTAACAGTAGGGAATGCCGTCAAAGTTGATGATTGGGTTTCGGTCAGTGTTGTTGTTGCTGAGCCACCAACGCTCCAGGATGGACTTTCTGTCACAGAGGCCGACGAAGTGCCCGTCGGTAGCGTACTGCGCGTGCCTGTTGCACTTCGTGTCGCTGTCACAGAATGCGTCAGTGTACCTGACGGCGTCCTTGTCAGGGTCTGCGACGGTGTGCTGGTCTAGGCCCGAGTCAGTGTTTGTGTTAGTGTCGATGATAGTATCCGTGAGAGCGTGGTAGTGCGGCTTCGACTGAGCGTCTGTGTCAGAGTCCATCATATTGTTGTTGATACCGTTGGTGTTGATATGGGGCTAGGCGACACTGTGGGTTCCTGATATTGTTCGGGTCAGTGTTACCGTGAGGGTAGGGCTAGAGCTTGTGGCGGGTCTTGGAGCTGCACTCGGTGTTGAAGCTGATGTCCGTGTTGGTGTTTTGGTGAACGTCAGAGTTGATGTCTATGTTTGTGTCCATGATAAGGACTGCGATAGGCATGCCGTTGGCGAGGGGCTAGTGGTTAGTGTGCGGCCCTGGGTTATGATGCGTGTTGCGGAAGACGCTAGCGAACCACTAGACGTTACCATCAGTGTCATTGTAGCAGATTGCACGGGCCGACCGGGTGGATGAAAGCGACCTTGTTGTTGTTTGTGAAAGTGTTGGATTTGGGCTTTTTGTCGGTGTTAATGACACTATCTTTGATGGTGTTGATGTCACCTTAGGGTTTTGGGTTGCACTGTGTGTGATGGATGTAGTCATCATCAAGCTATCTGTTTTAGTTGGGGTCGTTGTTGCAATCAATGTGGCAAAATAGGTTGGTTTTAGTGTATGCGTGAATGTCGGGTCTGTGTCGGTGTCAGTGTCAAGGATGCAGTGGCACATGATGTCAATGTGACGGGTGGATTGGTGAGGCTTGCCGTGTGGCTCAACGAAGCACTAGCTGGTGTCGATGTTGTAGGCGTACTCGTCGTCGTCATCGTCTGCGCCACAGTCGTAGTCGGTGTTTGCGTCCACATCTTTGTCAGTGTCGACGTCGTCGACGCCGCTGTTCGCATTGGTGTCCGTGTTGGTGTCAGCGACGGCAGTGTCTCTGATGGCGTTCATGTGGTTGTGGATCGAAGGGTCAACGAGGGGTTGCTTGTGGTACTCCGTGTCACGGACAGTGTTGGGGCGGACGTGAATGTTTTGGTTGGTGACATCATCCGGACTATTGTTGTGGTTGGTGGTAGTGTCACTATACCAGTCCTTGTGGGCGTCAACGTCAATGACGCTCTTGCTGCCACCGTCCGTGTAAGAGTTTATGTAAAACTTGGTGGCGACGAGAGTGTCCCCGATGGTGTTGCTTGCAACGTGAAAGTAGTGCTTAATATTGAGCTTTGGGTTGCACTCGGTGATGTTGATGATGTCAGTGTCAATGAGAATGTGCGACTCTGCGTCGTTGTTTTGGTCAGTGTCAGTGTCCATATCCGTGATGGTGTAGATGTGAGTGATGGAGTTCGCCGTCGGGTTGGTGTCAACGATCGCATGTCAGACGGCGTCTCGGTGGCTGGGAGGTTGACGCTCAATGTACAACTTTGGGTTGCATACACTGTCCCTGATGCTATCAACGTGAACGTAAGCGTCTTGGTCGGCGTCACTGTTGCAGATCGTGTTGACGACCATGTGCGTGTTAGTGTGTGCGTGAGTGTTGGAGTTTGTGTCTGTGTCGGCGTCGGCGATGCTGTTCCCGATGATGTCAACGTCATCGGTGGGTTGGTGAAACTTGCTGTGTGGCTATCGGAAATACTAGCTGATGCCGAGACTGTAGATGTATCCGTCAGTGTTAGCGTCTCTGTGAATGCAGTGCTCTGTGTTGACATTGGTGTCGCTGTGTGTGCCACCGTCCATGTTTGACTTCGCGTCTGTGTTGGTGTCAACGATCGTGTCACCGAACGTGTCGTTGTTGGTGTGGGGCTCATGCTCGATTCAGTGCTCTGGGTTCCACTACATGTTATTGATTGTGTCACTGTGATTGTTTGGCTCGGCGTCATTGCAGTGCTCCATGTGGGTCTTGGTGTCTACGTCGGCGTACTTGAAACCGTTGTGGTTTGCGTCTGTGTCAAAGTGCACGATAGCAAGCCCGACGATGTCCCTGTCAGTGGTGGGCTGGCACTCAATGTGTAGCTCAGAGTGGCACTTGGTGTTCTTGATGGCGGTAAAGTCGACGTGAAGGTTTCTGTTGGCGTCATGCTGGCGGTGCACGTGAGTGTCAGTGTGCGTGTTCTTGTCCGGGTTCTTGTTGCCGTTCTCGTCCAAATTGGTGTCAATGACGGCGTCGCTAAAATTGTTTCTGTTGCTATTGGAGTTGCAGTGAGCGTCAGGCTTTGGGTTGTACTCCCTGTCATTGACGGTGTTGATGTGCACGTCAATGTTGCACTCATTGTTACCGTTGCGCTCCTCGTGTGCATCAATGTCTGAGTTGCCGTCTGCGTCAACGTTGGAGTTTGCGAGTACGTTAATGCCGATGATATTGTGGCTGACAACGTCTCCGATGCCGTGTGGGTTGAAAACGACGTGGGGCTCGGGGTCATAGTGCATGTTGCTAGTACGGACACTATCGATGTGAACGTGAACGTTTTACAGGGGGACATTGTTGCAGACTGCGTGGGTGACGATGTGCGTGTGGCTGTACTTGTGAAGGTTGCACTTCCAGTCCGTGTGGGCGTCAAGGATCGGATGGTTGACAGTGTGTCCGTTGTTGTGGAGCTACATGTGAGGCTTTGGGCTACACTTCTTGTTGTTGATGGCGTCGGCATGAACGTAATTGTTGTCATCAGTGATGGCATTGCCGTCGGTGTCAGCACCGGTGTTACCGAAAGCGTCATCGTTGCAGATTGTGTCGCCGTCCCACTCCCTGTTGCTGAAAGCGTTCCTGATGCCGCTGTTGTGAAAGGCACTGTTTTAGTCACAGTCATTGTCCCTGTCTATGTGGGTGTCAACGTGGACGTGGGTGTACTGGTGACGGTTGTACTGCGCGGGTGTTGGCGTTGATGAGGGGATGCTTGTCAGCATGTCTGTTGCTGTTGAGCTGGGGCTGGATGAGAGGCTTTGGATTGCACTGCGCGATGGCGTTGATGACCATGTCCATGTTGCCGTTGACGATGCTGTTGGCATTAGTGTCGGTGGTGGTGTTGCAGAAGATGTCGGCGTCACCGTCAGACGAATCGTCGCCGACAACGTGGTGCTAGGCGTGACAGTCAGTACTGCCCCGCAAGGAATCAGCAGAAGAAATGTTCGAATCATAATGTTAGAGCGGCCGAACGGCAGAGAAGCCACCCCCTACAAGAGGACGTTTGCAGTTCTCGCGGCGACCAACAGTTCTCCGCTGTGCGACCGCCCCACCCAACCACCCACCCGCAGTCGTTAGACAACATTGAAGCGTGTAAAACCGGGCCCTCTACCCGTGCGGAACTTCGGTATGATGGGTAACACTTGGTGATCCACAACCTCTGGCCCTGTGTTACATTTTCTCACATTAGGTGGTGACCACCCTCCAAACTTCACTGTCGGTGGAATGAGGCATGTGGGCGCCGGCGTGGGAGGGACACCAAGGGGCAAAAGCAGTACGTGTGGGTAGAGGGACAACTGTCCCACTCTCACGTGCCCCAAATACTCTTCCCCGGTGGCTTGGCACAAGTAGTGTAAACGATTTATGCCTAAAAACCCAAACCAGTGTGTACACCTGGTAGTACCAACTGGCACACTTACTCAGACTCAGTCACCTCATCCACCCACTTTCGAACTGTGTTTTTTTTTTGTTGTTACTGTGTTTGGAGGATTTATGTCGCACCTCAAGGCATTTTGCAAGTGGCTTTTCCCCCTGGTTTGGAGCGAGCGCCCACACCCAGGATAATACCTCAGTACCCTGCCCCAAACCTTGGAAGGCACAGTGAGCTGCAACGAAGCCACCGGTAGCCGCACACCCCCACTCCCCTCAACCCCCCCCCCCCCAAAGAAAGGGCAATGGCGGACCGCCCCCGGACCACACCCACAACCAGGGAATGGTCCGCTGGGCTGAGGTATCACCTTGGGTGTGTGTGCTGCCAGCAAGCCCTCGACCACTGTGGAAACAAACCCCCCTTGAGGGAGGTATGCCTGGTTGTGAGCTGAAGCCCGGGCCTTCCCTGCTGGCCCCCAGGATTATGCTCTTGGTCGGTGGTCCCCTGCATGGTGCTGTGTCCTTGGTGCCTTGTGGGGGCCAAGCCACCTGCGAGGGGGGTGTGCCATAACATCTAAGTAAGCAACTGGTGGGAGGGGGGGAGGTGCGGGGTTCTAATGCAGGCCATCAGGTCACATATGTATGTCAAGATAATCACAACGCCAGTGTTTTGCGTTCGAAAGTGGTGTGTGTCGGCGGTGCGCTACAGTCACAACCATTTTGTGCATAGTGTGAGCCCGTGGTGAATGAGCCCACTCAAGGATGGCCGTGCACACCGCTAGAGACTGTAATGTCCTTACTAGGACCACCCTCATAACCACTGAACACCAAACCCCAGCATACACGTCAAAACTCGCAGCTGAAAGTCATATAGCACTCCAGAATCTGTGAAACTAGCCCTGGCGTTATGATTTAGAGGCACATTCCTTTGGCAACATTGTGGCCTTTAGACGCTGGACAAGACTGCTTGTGTGGTCTGGGTGTTTCACGTTGGAAGTAGAAGTGCAACTTTAGGTTTGTGCAATAAGGAGCTGTGCTCAAAACCACAACCACAAAAGGAACTTTGACCGGCAAGGCTAAGAAGAAGAAGAAGAAGAAGCAGAAGAAGCAGAGCATGCAAGTCTATGCCACACATATGCTCATGCATGCAACTCATGCACAACCAGAGGCCCCTCTTTCTTCCCACTGTAGCGCTGGTGTCGATGTGTGCGCGCCATGATGGTAGAAATTTGCACGATGCCCAGTGTGTAGTGCACAGGTTCAAAGTGCGAAATGTGCGGTATCTGGTTCGGAGTGTCTAATGTGCAATTGCACAATGGGGGGGTGTTTGCTCGGCACGCGCCCAGTAACTATCCCAACATATCAACGGCAACAGTTACCTTGTCATACTCATGTGCACATGATCATGACCCGGCCACTCCTGATAGTGGGGCCCCACCCAAGCCAAACCATTTTGCACATGTGTGCTTTCATATCATATATACAGAGCGCACATGTGTTCTGTAAAGGCCAACCAGCAAACACACACTTGTAGATGAGGCAAACCTTTGTGTCTTTGGGGCGCGGTTGTGCAGCTGTTGGAGAAAGAAACAGAAGTGGCTACATAACCCCTGCCGTCCTGGGGGCCCCCACATGCGGGCAAAGTGGCTACACAACCCCTACTATCTTGGGGCCCACATGTGGGCAAAGTGGCTACATAACCCTGCAGTCTCGGGGTTCCCAAAGCGGGGATGGAATGAGAAGTGGCTTCACCCTTGCCGTCTTGGGGGCCCACAAGTGGACAAAGTGGCTACATCACACCTGCTGTTCTAGGGGGCCCCAATGTGGGGAGGAAAAGATGCTTTTTTTTTATTTTCCGCATTTTAGAAAAAAATTTGCACTAAGCGTTTTAATTAGTTCAAAAAAAAATATTCAGTGTTTTACTTTGCTAAAAATGTCGGAATTTAGTAAAAAAAAAAAGGAAACCCAAGATGTGGTAAAAGTTCGTAACAACAGAATTTTTGGCTAAACCTCAGAGCCCAGTAAACAAATTATTAAAAAAATTCTACTTACTAAAGTTTACCACAGACCCATGTGCTTTACACGCGGTATGAGGAGCGAGTGCAACGGACAAAAAACACAGCAATGGACGACGGGAGAACCAGTACCTCAGCCGCTCACCAATGGTACCCATGCGTTGAACCAGTTCAAAGTCTCCGCCATCGTCATGACTCACAGGCCCCACAACTGTGGCCAGTGCGCACCCCGGCCCTCCACCACACGGCCAGCTCTGCAGAGAGGCTGGCGTGCCCTTGCTCGCCCCTGGCGCCCCCTAACCCACAAACGAAAAAATACCGTGTCTGTGGCTGGGGCACTGTGTGGATGGGCTGGGGCACTTGCAGCGTGCGGCCCGGGTCTGCACGGCTGACGCAGTGCTGGTGTGACGGTGCATTGCGTTCTGATCTTCGAGCGCGCCGTGCCCAAGTCATAACCACTGGAGTAAGGTTGGCGCACGAAGGGCCCCATACACCCACTCCCTCCTTCCCGGCATCCCTTTGTACCCCGAACACCTGCCTCCTACATCCCTTGCTCTCTTTCTGCCGCCATAGAGCGGCAGGCCTTTCCATCACGACAGGTCGGCAGGCCCTTGTGACTGCCACAGGGCAGCGTGCCTTTCGGGTAAAGAGAGAACGCAAGAAGAACGCCCTTTGCAGTTCTCCAATTGGAGAATGTTGTCTTCGACATCCGGGAATCGAACCGGGGGTTTGTAATCGATTGTCAGGCGTAACTCCTTCCCGACTCCCAAACTGGACCGTAGAGGGGTTTGCTACAAGGAGCCACTGGCAGTATGGATACGCAGTGCATACCATAGCGGGGCATGCCTTTCACTGCCATTACTTATATCCTTACGGGCCGAGCCTTGTTGTCTCCCAAACACACGTGGGAGACAATTGGTGGCACTTCATGAGGATTGTGCAGGGGCTCATGGGGGAGACTTGCATGTCATCGCGCCCCCGAGCGCAGTAGTGAGGGGGGGAGGGACCTGGTGCCGTAGCATCCCCCGGCCGGCACTCAGGGGCAGAACTTGATGTCTGAGGGCCCTACAAGAGGGCGGGGGGTGTGACGAGGGGGGGGGGGGGGCATCAATGGGCGGCGGCGGCGTTCCATTGCACAGGGTGTGTTCAGTCACATCCGCTGCGCAGGGCCCCGTGAGCAGCCTCGCATGTCAGCACCGGCCGTCGGGGCATGCGTAACTGTGTGGTCCACTCTGCTTCCGATTCTTTGGACTATGTACAAATGCAATTGAACAGAAAAATGGCCTCTTTACCCGTCGCTGACACACACTGTAAAGGCTCCAGCCAACTCCAATTTCCGTTATCAGCAGCGCTACAGTAGGCAGGCGCGGATTCGTTCCCCATTTCCCCCGTTTTGCCCTCCTCCTCGTCCTCCCCGCCCCGCCCCGCCCTGCCCCCCGCCCCCCCCATTCCCCCACTGTTGCCCCCCCTCCCCCCTCACCCCTCCGATGTCCTGGGCAACGGGACTACGATGCGTTGTGTGGGCGTAAAAAGCGCGCCACCGACTGTCGCCACGGGGCATTCGGGGCCCCTGCCGACGCCCCCTGCAGCTCCGCCTCCGCGACTTGTCCCGTCAGGAACTCGGCGACGCGGTCCAGCGCCAGCAGCGGCTCGAACTGCGGGGCCGCGTCGCGGTCCGCGGCGAAGCTGAACAGGGGAAAGGCGTGGACCATGTACGGCGCCTCGTGCTGCGTCACCGCCACCCCGGCCCTGCGGGCCCTGTCGCACAGCTCCCGCTGCTGGTCCCGCAGTACCTCGCACTGGCCCATCTCCACGTGAACTGGGGGCAGGCCTGCGAGGTCGACGTGCGCGGGCGACAACGCAGTTCGTTGATGCCAATGCTTTCCCGAGAACAGTTTGGCGGCGTGCGCAGCCTGAGAGGGAGGGGGGGAGGGGGGGAGGGGGACGGTGGGCGGGCGGGCGTGGGCCCAGGCGTTCGTGCCACTGGGGAGGACAGCCTGAGCCCATGCCCGAAAACGCAAGACCAAGGCCCACGACGGTTGGCATGAGGAAGTCACATTGGCATCGGAAGAGACAGGGCGCCAGAGTTGCCCTGGGGCAGTGGCGGTGAAGCAGAGGATTGAGGGATGAGGAATGCGGAGGCACAGCCAGCAGGGCATAGTGAGGGCAGAGGGGGATGAGTGGGGGGACGTGTGTGTGTGGGAGGGGGGGTGCAGGCGCTGCGATGAGTCCCCGCAGCCAAATACATCAGAGCTTGTCTGGTGATGCGACGGGACGCCATGGGGCACTGTGGCGTAGACAATGCCAAGCGGAGACACAATGTCGTGCAGGATAGGGACTAGGAAAACAGAGGAGGGACACCGTCCCCCAAACCGCTTTCACACTCCCCTGTGACAGCTCTGTAGCCGCTCTGGAATTGCCCCCACATCCCCCCGCCTTCAGGCAAATCCCTGGGCAGAGGGCCATAGTCGAGAGGCAGTGGGAGATGGCGATGAAATTGGGGCAAAGAGCAAATGGAGGATTGGAGGAGGCAGTGGGACAGGAAGGGGGGACGGGAGACGAAGCGGGACAGAGGAGAGCGAGAGGGAGAGGGAGTGGATGGGCAGATAGAGATGAGAGGGGGAGACGTTGGGCGAAGAAAAGGCAAACGAGGCAGAGGAGAGGTTATGGAGAAGAGCAGGGGAAGAGGACAAGCAGATCGCAGGGGAGCACAGGGAGAGGCAGGGGGAGAGCGGCAGGGGGAAGCAGACCAGCCCTGGGGTCACGTAGTCGATATCCGCGTTCTCGGCCCAGCTCTGGTGCTTGCCGGTGTCCAACAGATCGGTCCATGGCGACAGCAGGACTGCGGCCTTCGGCAGCGGGAGTCCCCGCTCCTTCAGCCGCTGCATCAGCATGATGCACATCCCGCCCCCAGCGCTGTCGCCCGCCAACAGGATGCGGTGTGGGGCGAGGCGGCCCAGTAGCCGTCGGTACGCGAGGAGGGCGTCGTCTATGGGAGTGGGCCACGTGTGCTGGGGCGGGAGGCGGTAATCAATGGCCATGATCGTGACCTGCGGTGAGAGCGGCAGCGAGCGGGAGTCCAGAGAGAGAGGCCGGACGAGAGTGAGGGCGGGGGTGTCGCGTGTCCGCGATCAGTGGGGGCTTTCTGACTGCAGTGGGCACACCTGCTGGCACTTCATGAGGATTGTGCAGGGGCTCATGGGGGAGACTTGCATGTCATCGCGCCCCCGAGCGCAGTAGTGAGGGGGGGGGGGACCTGGTGCCGTAGCATCCCCCGGCCGGCACTCAGGGGCAGAACTTGATGTCTGAGGGCCCTACAAGAGGGCGGGGGGTGTGACGAGGGGAAGGGGGTATCAATGGGCGGCGGGGGGGGGGGGTCGTTCAAGCCTCTATTCTAGACTCCGCAACTCCCTCAAAAGTGAAAGAGGAGCATCGGAGGGCCCGGGGGGGGGGGGGGGCTTGGGGGGATACCCCCGAAATATACAACTCAAAACGGTCCTTCGGTCCTTTGCTATGCATCGGGGGAGGGAGGCTTCGAAGGGCCGCTTTAAGGCCATTTTCAAGCAACCAGCAGCCCCGCAAGACTGACCTGTCCTCTGGGGTCCGTCACATAACCCCCCCCCCCAATATTTGAGGGCTCGCAGGGGATGGGGGTCCGGGGTACCTCAAAAAGATCGCCACGACGCACTGATCATTTCGAGGCACGTGGGTGAATGTTCTTCTTCTTCTTTTTTCATTCGGGCCGCTTTGCGGCCGATTTCTGAGCAGACCTGGTCCTCAGAACTGCAACTTTACACGGGGTCTGTCACAGGAGCCCCTTTCCCCAGCCCCAACCCCGCCCCCCTCCCCTCGGGCTGGGCTCGACCGCCCCCCGCCCCCTGGGCGCGCGCAAACCTTTTTCCCACCTTCTCTGCCCTGATTCATCGCCATCGACAGCCCTCATTAGCCTCCATTCAACCTCAAAAGCCCTGTACGGCCCTCAGCAATCCTCAACATCCCTCAGAACGCCCTCAACAGCACCCACCAAACCGCAACACCCCTCAACAACACTTAAAGGCCGTCGGCACCCTTCATTTGCTATCACCAATGGTCATCATCCCTCGGCTGGCCATCAGTACCCCCTCAACGGGCCTCAATACTCGACCGTCAACTATCCTCTTTCCCCCGCATTGACCACCCGCAATCCTCAATGACTACCTTGAGCCCACACTAGTGCCCAACAACCCTCATCCATCCCTCAGTGATACCCAGCACAGAGGTTTGGTCGGCACGTGTGCCAGCGTGCGACAACCGTCAGCACCCGGCGGGCAAGCGTCACCACCTGTCAGACCCTTTCAACAACCCTGAACCAGCCTCAAAAGCCCCCCGCCGCCATCACGCAGCACGACGGCCGCGAAAACGAGCATGCGGCATCTTCCCTCGACACTCCTCAGCAACACTCACTGACTCCCAAAAACCATCGCAAATGCTAAACAGAGGCAGGAAAAAGAGGAAGAGGCAGGGGCAGAAACAAAGGTCAGGGGAGTGCACAGCGCCGGCGGCATGGGCGAGGGAGTGCACGAGGGGTTGCGTAAATTGTTCGGCGAGGAGCAAGGAACATGAAATGACATGGCGGAAGGCCTGACCTGCGTTCGGGCGGCGAGTGTGGACAGCATCACCCGGTGGGTTTTGGAGGTGCGCGGCACGAAGGCCCCGCCGTGGAAGTACAGCAAAACACAGCCCTCCGCAGGCCCGGCGACGGGCACGAACCACTCGCCACCGTACGGGAACTCCTGGTGCTTCAGGGGCTCGCACGTCACGCCTTTGGTCAGCATCAGCTTGGGGACGACCGCATCGGAAGCCGCGCGGATGGCGTCGATGTTGTCTGCGCCGGTGCTCTGCGCCGCCGCGCGCAGCGCCGCGACCACGTCCGCGAAGGCGGGGGTCCAGCCCGGGTACAGGGATTTGTTGGCGGCAGAGGGACTGGGGGAGACGCTGCGGGGCAGCATTCCGGCGCTGCTGAGGTGCGCCTGCGAACGCACAGGGAATGCAAGGCACATGCCGCCACAGCCTCATCCCCTGCTTACTTCCTCTGTCTCTGGGGCACCCATGAGTCACGGTGTGGGTGGTGGGTGCACTTGTTGGGATGCCAATTGGCCCGCTTGGACCGTGTGGCGGCCCCTTTGCTCTCTTGGGAAGACAGCAACCCTTTCACCAATTACCTGGTGCCTCCCTTTGTCTTCATTGTGCTTCCGACGGAAATCAATGGTCTGTTGAAAAAACATGAAAGATACTTTGTTCGTCTATCTTGAGGTTCCTGAAGTAGGCATCGGTCGGTAAAACAAACCAAGAAAGGTCTGTTACGGATCAATACTGGGCAATTGCAAAGGCTGCCTCGGAAATTGCCAGGTGGTTGCAAGGGCACTGTCTTTTGGCAGCCCAGCCGGTCTCCTTATTCCCTATTCCTTTGGGAATGGGAATGGGGTTAGGGCAGTCGTGTGTTTCATAGTACCCTAACCCCATTCCCTTTACCAATATGGGTAGCTGAGAATAGTTGTCAATTACATCGGAGCCGAACCCCATTCCCTTTAATGAATGTGGTCAGGGTAATTGTGTGTTACATAGCACACTTACCTCCTTCCACGATTAACGCCATTGGAAACCTTTCAGCGAACCATACAATTGTGACCTCACAAGAGAGAGCACAAAAGTCGGATGTGCATCGCTCTCCCTCTCTCTTTCCGAGTTCTCCTCAGGAAGCTCCCAGGCCCCAGAGCCACAAGGAAGTGGATGGTTGACAGGGGTGAGGGCGGGTGGAGACCTGGGTCTTGGGCGCATGGCTCGCAGGCGGCACCGGCAGCCCCATCTGCTCGTTCAAGAAGGCCACGATGCGGTCGAAAGCCATGAGGGGCTCAAAGTGGTCGTTGTCCCCCGCGAAGCTGAACAGAGGGTACACGTGGACCATGTACGGCGCCTCGTAGCAATCGACCATCACTCCTGCGGCCTCCGCACGCTCGCACAGCTCCTTCTGCTGGTCCCGCAGCATCTCGCACTGCCCCCTCTCCACATGCAGCGGGGGTAGGCCCGTGAGGTCCCCATGCACTGGGGAGATCTCTGGGTGCGAACGGTCATGCTCCCCCGCATAGGCTCTGGCGGCCAGCCCGGCAAGGCCCACGGTTAAGTAGTCAATGTCTGCATTCTCAGTCCAGCTGGGGTGCTTGCCTACGGGTAGTGTGGCAGACGGGAAGGGCAGAAAGAGTGCAAAGGGACAGTGAGAAGGATGGGCAAGGAAACGGAAAAGGGAGGGCCAGGTGGAGGAAAAGGGCGAGGGACAGGAGAGGAAGAGGAACAAGACGAATGGTGCCAATCTTCTTTTTCCATTTTTTGGCCCATTTTTTCACACAGCAAAGGGTGGGGGAAAAAAGGTTTGCGCGCGGGGGGGGGGGGGGAGGGGGCTTCGAGCCCCTTTCCTAGACCCCCCCCCTTCAGGGCTGGAAGGTCGGGAGGCCTAAAAAGTAGCCTGCACAACCCAAAAAAGGACCGTTCAATGATGAAAACTGATTTCCAGCACTTCCCCGCCCCCCACCAACAGTGGTGGTACTTATGTCCGGTCAATTTCGGCTACATCCCATAGCACAAAAAAAAAGGGATGCAGCGCCCCACCTTGGCCTCCTGTTGGCACTACACTTAAGAATCAGATGAATCATCATCCTTCAAAGGGGTGGAAGGAAGCATCTCATACACGAAAACATTTTCCGAATTCCAAAATTCTTCATACGGGGTGCGTGGCATAGGAAAAGGTTTAAAAGGCAAAGCAATGAGGTCCGACATTTTTCCTGGTAAAATGCAGAAAACCCAGAAATGGTGCTGAAAAAAGATACTTGTTTATTCCTCCTTTGTGACCGAGTGGGAGTGTCACGGTTGAGCGCACTAGGAGAACTGCCCCCCTAGGCCCTGCCCGTGCCCCTTTTATACCCCGTAGGGCCCGGCGGGAGTTAAGTGCGGAATTTTTTTCAGTTCGCTGGGCAAAAAATACCCAAAATTTTGTTTCATGAACGGTCCTGACCTTTGAGCCCCTTTCCTGGACCCGCCCCCCCCTCCTTCGGAGGGCTCGAAGCCCCCCCCCCCCCCCCCCCCCCCGCGCAAACCTTTTTTCCCCTTCCCAAACGCCGTAAAAAGTTCACGTAAAAGGGGTGTCCCACCGTTAAATAGGCATCGTGGGTGCAAACTTGTGCGTGATTTATAATTTTACAGTGCCCCTATGGTTCGGCCATTTCGTAGCATCGTTGTGCATCGTGGGCCCACAAAAAAGAGGTGCCACGCGCACTGCACTATAAGAAAAAAAGCAATACCAAAATTCCAAAGGGGGCTGGTTTTTTCAGCAACTGTGTCAGCCACACACTGTCCCTACATGAAAAAACAACAGAGGAAGTGATGTGCAAATTGTGAAACCCGCTAGTTGAAAATAGTTGAAAATCTTGTACAACAGTAGGATGCCTTTTATGCCACACTCACGCCGTGGATTTTTTTTGGGACTAGTGCCATAAAAAAACATAAATAAAACAACCATAAATAAATGAAGACTGAAAATGGGATCATTCAAGCACTGTACACGACCGCCCAAGGAATCTCTTTCAAAGAAGTAGGAACACCAATAGAACAACAGTGGGCACCATGATAAGTAGCACAATGTACAATAGTAAAATTATGTACATTGTAGCAAGATATCACCATCACATTGCTGTTCCAACTTAATGTCTCCGATGCCCATTGGAAGCACACATTTAATATCTTTGGTGTCTTCGCAAATGTCTTTGATCTATGCCCTTGTGTACATTACAGGTATCTGTTACACTACAAGCAATGGTGCCTCGTGCTGTGCTATTGATACACCTATTTCTTCCACATTTTGAAAGACACTTATTGGAAGCTTCCACAAGATCCAATGCATGTTAAAGTGCTTTCAGAGGCTGTGTTAGGGCCATTCTTAAAGAAAAAGGAAGAGTTCCGTTTCGCCGAAAGTGTGAAAAAATCCCGTACAGCACTTTTCTTCAACAGTTGGTTCCCAGTCTTCTCTAAAGCTTTGCAAAATCCACATGTAACATTAACGATTCCATCAAGTTCACTTCTGCAACCTTCAACCACCCCGACATTTCTTGGTGAGTGGTACGGCTGTGTGCAAATAACCCTGAAGGCATGGAGGGCACTTAGCCTCAGACCCTGACCTCATGCAACTGCCCCTATACAATTGGGAGAATGCTTCTTGCGCGCCGCAGGGCAAGGGGAAATACCTTTAGTGAACACTGTCCAAGAAATTTAGAATGGAACAAAAAAAATTCGTTGCACGTTAATCTCTTGACACCATCGCCCTCCACAAAGTGAGAGACTACGGTCCCGGCGCAACGTGCAAAGCGTGGTAGGGAATCCCACCCTTCTACTGTGGTTAAGGAGGAGGGACGTCAACCCCTCGGTCAGAAGTAGCAGAGCCCTGCTACTACTCATTCCCTCATACCCCTCGAATCAGGCAACTTGCGTAACGATATGTGAGCCCTCTGCTGTGCCATGGTTGTGTGTAAGTGTGTAATTGTGTTTGGGTGTGTCTCATGGCACTAGGCGGTTGCATTGTGCGCACATCGGAAACAACAAAGAGTATCTACCTTTGCAACGTTTGATTTATTGAGAGGTTCACGATCTAGCACCACACACTTTATTGCATAAGATTTTTGAAGACGATCAATGTGTCCACTCCGGGTGCGCGCTGTGCCACACAACGTATGTCCAAGCCCCCTACCATAGCACAACGCCGGACCCACCATCACACTTTGGTGATTGATCCCCTATATCATAGGGTGCCCAATCCTATGACATAGGTGTTTCAAGTTGGTTCGCATTTCGAAGGTTGGTTAGAAGGAGCCCATCTCATATGACTTTCATTTAAGTATGTTTCGCGTTTCGCTTGTAACCAAGACTACTCATCATCGGGTGAGTAGTCGATTTCGGACGATAAAGGGTCCACAGAGCATGAGGTCAACCCGGAGTCGGAATCGAAGTTGGAGTTGGAGTCGGTACTTGACGTTGCGCCTGTTGATGAACTGTTGGATGTGAACCACAGCATGGACCATCCGATGGAGTCGCAGGATGTGCTCCTCCCAATTCATTCCCAACTTGGAGCTTGGGTCGCGGCACACAGCCGAAGTGTGCAATTGGGCAAACGGATGCTCTCCACAGGCCCGAATGAAAGAGTACCCATCATTTTACTTGGCTTGCCATCTTGGGTGACCCTTCTTCTTTGGGTATAGGACCATGCTTTCTTCCGAGAAAACCACCATCGAGTAAGATCACCTCCCCCTTCTTGAAGTCTTTGAATTGAGGCCCAAGTTCTTTCAAGATGCGCGTGTCACTTCGCACCCCGCACACAAGCCCACCAACTCACCGATATTGACCCAACTAGTCAATCAACAACAATAGCTTGGAGACCTCGTCCTCATACTAGGGTTGGATCAGCACGTCGCTGATGGTGACACCGGTGGACCCAATAGGGAAGCAATCCATCACCCCAACTCGAGGGGCCAAGCCAAAGCGTGGGAGTCCATCACCCCAACTCGAGGGGCTTGGGGGTCCATCCCCCAAAATCAAGGGGCCACACCAAAGCGTGGGAGTCGATCACCCCAACTTGAGGGGCCATGCCAAAGCGTGGGAGTCTATCACCCCAACTCGAGGGGCCACGCCAAAGCGTGGGAGTCCATCCCCCCAACTCGAGGGGCGTGGAAGTCCATCACCGCAACTCAAGGGGCCGCACCAAAGCGTGGGAGTCCATCACCCCAACTCGAGGGGCCTCCAACATGGAGAAGAAGAATGTGAACCAGTCATCTTCAATAGCTCCGGAAGGTTAATGAATCCGTGGGAGGCAATAAGGAGGAATAAAAAGTAGCTACCCAACCCTAGTGCACCGTTTGTGAAAGAAAGAGACCCCAAAAGAAAATGTAGGATAAAATTGGAGAAAAAAACATGTATGGGGGTAAACAATATGCAAAAAAATGTGTGCATGTATGCGGCACTATTCTGCTTGTATTATGGGATAATTACCCAAACTATGCGCCGCAGGGTGCGCCGCAAGAAACGTGTTCCCTCGGGCCCTGTGGGGAGGTGGGGCCCTTTGGGGGGTACGCCAACATAAATGCCTCAAAATGATCCCCTCGTCGCGTTGATTATTTCAAACTCCAAATATACAAGCCTTTTGAAAAAAATTACCTCTGGGGGTTCCGGTCCCAGCAACCGAGGTTGAGGGGCTAGATGGGAGAGGATAGGGGTCAATTTTTGCTCATGTTTTACATACATATTTGGATTCCCCACGAAATGCATATTTTGAGTATACACACATGGGGTAAAAACGGAATTGTCAGTTGGGTCCAAATGTGGTCTAGACCTTCAAAACGTTTTGGACTTTCGAGCAAGTTGGGGGGGCATTGGGGTTAGGGTTTGAGCTTGGCTGCCCCCCAAGCTTGAAGGTCACCAAGAAGCACCCCAAAGAGCCATGAACTGAGTAAAACACTAATAAGATAATTGCAACATACAGAGAATTAAAAGACGCAAAGGGTCATGCAACCCAAGTAGATCATTAATGACATTGACATGTATCTATATATCTATATAAACCCAAGTATCAATGAAAATAGCGGCACCACTAGTACCTCAGTAGTACAATATTCAGCTTGTGCCCGCTATTGGTACCCACTAAAAGTGTGAAAAAGTGAAGTGGCTATCCCGACCGTATCAGGGAAGAAGATGAATGGCCACATAACCCTGCCGCATCGGGGTGAAGTGGCCACATAACCCCTGAGCCAAGGGGTCTCCAACATGGAGATTAAGAAAATGGGCTGGTTAACCTCAATAGCAATGGAGGGTTGAAAAAACACAACCCGAAGTGGCTATACAACCCATGTTGTCTCAAGGGCCCGGTGTGGGAACACCCAAATGAGAACAAACAAAACTTCCTTGGTCGAAAAAAATTGATGGAAAACATTGTCCGTGTGTTCCTTGGTACAAAAATTGTTGGTAGTTGGGGGCCCACAAGTCGGAAAGGTGGCTACATAACCCTCGCGGTCTTGGGGGCCCACACGTGGGCAAAATGTGGCTACACAATCCCTGTCTTCACCGGAGTCCCCCAAGCGGGGGCCTGCATGTGGGCCAGGTGGCAACATAACCCTTGCTGTCTTGGGGGTCCCCAATGTAGGGGCAAAATCAGAAATGGCTACATAACCCTTGCCATCTTGAGGGCCAAATGTGGGCGAAGTGGTTACATCACCCCACCATCTTGGGAATCCCCAAAATGGGGACAAAATCAGAAGTGGCTACATAACACGTGTGGTCTTGGGGATCCCCAATATGGGGAGGGAATGAAAGTGGCCACATAACCCCTACCTTCTCGTGGTCCCCGTAGCGTGGCACAAGCATTACGGCTGCATAATTGGCCAGCATTGGCCTCCAAAAAAATATCCTTGAGGGCTGTCCTTAAGGGCAGTCCTTAACCAAAAAAAAATAAGACCCCCCAAGGCTATGTGTAGTTTCCGGGGCAAACACCATAAGAATCTACCGCGCAAACCACAGAAAAATGGCATCCGAGTACAAAATAAAATGTCAACTAGCAGATTACCCATGCACCAAATGCTTTGGCCATGCAATATTTTTGGAGATATGGAGTGTTTTGTTGAAACGGTTGGTAGGGAAAGCGTTTCCATGATGAGAAATTTGATGAAACAATATTCAGAAGAATGCGTGCAACCTACCTATGGTGGTGTTTCTAGTATGGACCCGTGCCTTCTGCTTTACAATAGCCTTGCAATAGACTCACACTCTGGTAAACATTTCAATCCACATATCTGTAAACTGTGTTTTCAATAACCTTTGGAAGTCAAACGTTGGGGGCAAGTGTAAGTCCACAGAAAACCGTGTAAGAAACAACAAACATCAACAAACAAAGACTGGGGACTAATCTGTGTAACATGGAAATAGTGTGGTGCCAAATGGTGCCATGGTGGTGGTAGTGGGGGGGGGGGGGGGGGGCTTGCACCCCATGTGTTCTCAGTGGGCTCCACACCACGGTAGTCGCAACTGCAGGGTGAACATTACTTAACCCAGCAGTAGCTCGGCACCAGCCACCCAATATAAAATGAAATGCGTGCACTGGACACGTGGACTGGACCCACTGTTTTTCCTATCTATTCCTATTCCTATTTATGTTTGCAAAAACCGATTTTTTTTTGTCTTGCATTTAGGCAGCTCACATTTACGCCTCCAATCTGTAATAATCCTATGTAGACCAAATGTGAAATGTTGTTGTAAATTAGGGTCTATGTGCTGCAAACAACTGTTTTATTTTCAGGCGTTGGGCAACATAGGAGGCTGGTTCAGACCAAGTTTTGGTCTTGAGCATTGGACTTTGCACCCTTGTGATGTCAAAAGCAAAAGACGCTTCTAGCACTGTGCGGGCTCAGCACCGGACACCCAGCTCCCCTGCCAGCTGCTTATCCACCATGTGTTCATGGGGCCCCCTTCACGGGGTTCAGGACAGACTCTTTTCTCGTGTGCATCTGTTTCTTCCTGATCCACGCTATTATTTTGGGCACACCCAGTGCAGAACAATTGTTTTGGTATACATACAAGATACGCACCCGATGCACACGTGTGTTAAGACAAATAGGCCACACCGGGATATATCTTGGCCTGTTCGGAGGATTGGAGTTTTGAGAGTACTTTCAACTGTGTTTGCCGCATGGTATGGTGCCTAAAGACAGGTGGGCAGACGTTGGACACACATGTGAATGCACATAGATACACACCCGGTACCTGCAAAATTTTTCTTGGGATAGGCACTAGAAGAAAGACTGGTATGGGACCGCAATCCAGGAGGGTCCCACTTGCTGGGGTCGTGGTAACGGTGTGTGTGGGTGAGTCTGTAAGACCACCCAAATGATGACGTTCACCAGTGAGGCAGCTGTGCCTGTTGTAACCTGATTGGGGTGTCGACACAGTAAGTGTCTGATGCATAGGGCTGAGCCTGCTCATGGGGAGAGAGTACCTCCTTTCTGCCTGCGGACCCCTGCAGGCAGGAGGGTGACAGGGAGGAGGGAGAGGGAGAGCGAGAGGGAGAGCAAGAGCGAGAGCGAGAGGGAGTGCTGTTGGAGCTGGAGCTGGACACGTCACATTGCGCGGACAGGGGGCTCCTTTTTTTGTGTGGCCATCATTCACTGCGTTCACCACGTCCTCTCATGCACTTACCCTCGCCTGAGATGATCCATTCCTTCATGCACTGCATACTGACACTGACCAATCATCCGACCTCTGAAATGCGACTGTCTGTTGTGGTGGAGAGAGGGAACGTCAGAATGAGACGGCGAGGCAGAGGCAGAGGCAGAGGCAGAGGGAGAGGGAGAGGGAGAGGGAGAAGAAAGGGGGAAGGCATATGGGAGTGTGAGGGGGATAGGAAGAAGAAAAATGACCGGGAGAATAACAGGGGAAAGGAGGGAGGGAGAGAGAAGTTGCAGTTGGTGTCGAGGATGAGGGCGCGCCAAGTGCGGCCTTATCATTATCAGGGAGAGGGAGAACGAGAAACAGAGAGAGTGAGAGAGAGAGAGAGAGAGAGGTAAACAGGGAGAGAAACAAACGCACCGCGCATTGCACCGCGCACACACCGCGTGCTCGTTTTTGGTTCGTGTTTTATGCATTCTTGGCAGATTTTCAGGGTGGCAGGGACATGGTGGCCTAAGGGGTTAGCATGCAACAACGGAGGCCTCAACTCTGCCTTCCCACCAATGTCATGGTGGTTGTAGCTGCCCACACCCCCTGTGGGGGGTGGGGCGTTGAGCATAAAGAGACCTCCTCGGCACGGCCCGTACTGAAGAGGGTGCCCCACAGGGAGCCCAAGCCTGTGGACCATTCATTTCGACATGTTTCGCAGTCCGAACCTTGGGGGTTGCTCATCCCCGTAAGGTGCCCCTTGGCTGGAGTACTCCTCCTCATTCTCTTCACCCTCCTCCTCAGCAGAAAAAAGGGATGTGCCCGATGTGGATGACGAGTCCGCTGATGATGTGAGTTGTAGTGCAATGGAGCAAAGAGGTGAAGGTAGTCAATCGGGAAAAAAGCACCTTGAATTCTGCGGTGTTGGGCTCACAACTCCACACCCATCATTCTCAGGGGCGACGGTCTCCAGGTGTGCCTCCCCTTGCACAAGGAGGTGGGGGATGGCAAATTTTCGATCCCGCTGCCCTCCCACAAGCTCTATTTATGCTTGTGGGAGGGTGGTGTTTACAACCCGCTGTGACTAAATGAAAAAATGGTGTGTTCATAAAACAACTCGCACCAAACGGTGCGCACCGCGCATTGCACCGCGTGCACCGCGCGTTCGTTTCTCTCAAGGAGAATGAAATGGACGGCGACACACACCCACATCCGTCAGATCCACCCACGGCGACAGCAGCACTGCAGCATTGGGCAGCGGCAGCCCGCGCTCCTTGAGACGCAGCATCAGTGTCAGGCAGAGCCCACCGCCAGCGCTGTCCCCCGCCAACACAATGTGGTGTGCCGAAGCGCGCTCCAGGAGGCGCTCGTACGCCAGGAGGGCGTCATCCACGGGAGTGGGCCAGGGATGTTCGGGGGGGCGGCGGTAGTTGATAGCCATGATGCTGATGTACGTGTTGGCGGCGATGTGGGACAACAGGTGGCGGTGGCTCTTGCTGCTGCAGGTCACGAAAGCTCCGCCGTGGAGGTACAGCATCAGGCGGCCGAGGCGGCAGCTGGGGCGGGATCCTTCCGTGACGCTTGGGAGGAACCACTCCCCTCCGTAAGGGAAATCCTTCGGCTGGATGGGCTCAGAGGAAACGCCCTTGACAGAGACGGTGAGGGCGCAGGTGGTCCCTGATGCCAATATCATCACCAGCCAAAGGGTTGAGTGTGCATCTGGGCTCCAAAGGTCTACACCGGACCGCGCTGGCAGTCTCATTCGAAATGCGGGCCAATGCGCCGCACCAGCGAGCGCCTCACACAGGGGTACTGCATGACACAGATGTGTGCAGTGCACGAAATGCCACTCGGCAATCCCCTCGCCAACAGACACATAGTGTGCGCAAGTGGGTGCGCCCTGGGGGGTGTTTCATGCTGACACCACACTCCAACACCCGCAAAGCAAGAAAAGACAAGGTGGGTGGGTGGGGCGGCAAATCTTTTTTCGAAATTTGTTTCGGCATATGGGAAATGCCCATCAAATTCTGAGCGTTGCGACCAGACATCCGTGTGACTACACATCAGTGAGGGTACGCGTCAGTGGGGGTACTTTTTCGAGACAAGTTTTCAATTCGTTCAAACTGGTCTGCATTGTGCGAGCCATTTTTTTGCTGGGGTAGGCGTGCCCCTCCCGCCCCTCCACCCCTGCAAATTGAAGTGAGGAACATCTGTCGGGTCAACGTCCGGCAGGGGGAGGCGTGCTGCTTTTGTGGCCCGAAATTCACCTCATTGTTGCGAACTGTGTCATCTCTGTCATTCTCAGACATCTGGGGGGGGGGGGATCTCGTTGTGTCCCGGAATCCACCGCACAAGTAAAACCCACGAGAGCGTATCGGTAAAGTTTTGTGACGATTGCGCTGCACTGGGGCTCCTTGGATCCCCGATTGACGATGGCCCAGTTGCCCAGTGTTAGACTGTCCCCTGCAGGGGGGGGGGGGGGGGGCGACCCCTCGGTTTTGGACGCCAACTACCTCCCCAAGTGTTTGTTGGCCGGAGGGGGAGGGGGGAAGGGGGGCTTGGAGGGGGGGTTCTGGGAGGGGCGCCGGGGGGGGCGCCGGGGAGGGCGGTTCCCCCGGGGGGGGGGGGTTTGTCGGGCACCTCCGAACAGTTGAGTATGCGGCCCAGGTGTGATCCGATAGTTCGCACCGCTCCTTCCCACAATAGAGGGTAGGGTATCATCGGCTTGGGTATTCCCAGCCACACTGGGAACCTCAGGGGGGTGGGCTCCTGAGGCAGTCATGGGATTAGAGTTACACCACGCCACAAGACATACATGCATATGTGTGTGTGTGTGTGTGTGTGTGTGTGTGTGTGTGTGTGTGTGTGTGTGTGTGTGTGTGTGTGTGTGTGTGTGTGTGTGTGTGTGTGTGTGTGTAGGGGTTGGAATGCAACCGCGAAAGTGTGGTTATAGCAACTCGGGGCGGTGGCCTCGGACCACACCGCCATGATGGTACATCACCCCTCCCCGCTTACACCACACTTGCACCAGCCTTCTCCCCAAACGTTTCGAGGAATGAAAAAGAAGGGCCGGAGACCAAGATTGACTCCTTGGAACACTTTCTACGGATCGACCTAAGGAGGGAGGGGCCTAAGACCAAGAGTGGCTCCTTGGAACACTATCTACGCATCAACCTAAGAGGGGAAGGGAGGGGGGAGGCCACCGGCAAACAAGGGCACAGAAAAAAGCCCTTATTTAAACAACTCACCTTCACTTGATGAGCTATCAGAATGATATGCTGTGAGGGGCGAACTCTTCTTTCGCCGCCAACTAAATACCTAGTTCCTCTTCCCTACACTCTGCAACGGGCGAGAACGCTCTTGCGATGGTTTTAGCCCTCGGTTTGCTTGAGAGAAGCCTTGACTTAGTCCTCTATCCCAAGACCCGGATGCACACGGACACAATGGAGGCGGCTACGGTGGTACCGGTTTCGCTGCTATTCAAGCAGCCTCATCATCCTGCCTAAACAAAAATGGAGGGCAATTTCTGCAAATTTGCTTGCACCACTGCACTCAATATGCACAAACATGAGAATCTCTGTGAGTTGCTACTCTAGTCATGCATCCACTGATTCGTCGTCACTGTGCATAAATTCTGTCATCTCTTACTGTGCGCGCGTGCGCCTTTGTTCCCGTGTGCCTGCATGTCTGCTTTAACCAATTTAAGCATTGCTTTCTGAGATTTGGTGCAGTTCTGAGCACAGCGAATAGCTTCAAGATCTGAAACATCGGCAGTGAACATTGCAGGCGCCTCATCATCCTGGGCCATCTCAAGCCTATTGACATATGGTATGGCGCTCTAAAAACGTGAATGGTGTTCTGTTTTAAAAACCCTACCTCCCACCTCTTGTTCTGGTAGATATCTCGATCTTGCCTGCCATGGGATCTGAAAATGATATGCTACAGACTTCACATAATTCAGGCACCTGATTGCCCCCCTCAGCCTATCATATCATATCATAAAAATTCTGATGTGAACACACCCGCAGATACCGCACACACCGTGCTTTCAGCCAACCCTCCTTCGTGTGGCGTGGTGTATTCCCACTCCAAGGGATATAACTACAAGAGTGCGTGGTTTTAAAATATATGCTGGTGCGCAGGGGCTGCAGCGACACAATCATGCAGTCCATAAAATGCAACTAGGATGACCAGTTCAGAAATTCAAACTAAAACGCCAGTTTTTGGGGGTACACAGAGTGTAGGTGCTTGACTAAGTCGTCCGGGTCTGTGGCATAGTGCAGCACAATCCCATCGTCTATGAAACGGCTCATACACATGTGGTCTGGGAGTGGTTTTCTTTTTTCATACATCCTTAACACCAATGTTGCCCACACCGGGGCCGCGTTCGTTCCCATTGCCCACCCATGATTCTGTACGAATACTCCGATACCTGGGACATCCATAATTACATGTGTATAAATAATATGCAGCAACAACTCACCCAGGGTAAGTGAGGGATGATAAGCCAGCGTGAGAAACAGAAATTCAGGTTGCACACTCACAAAGTCTTCATGACTCAACGGCGTAAAGAACATTTCAACCATCTGTCTCTCCTCCACAGATATAGTCTCTAAATCTGGTGCACTTAATGCATAGAACTAGGTTTTCCAAAATTGCACCGCAGTGGACAGCTGGCTGCATGCAATATTCGTTTACAGCGCGCTGAAATCGAACGATGTGCACGCCAATACCTTCCCACGGTGTCTCACACTCTTACACCATGTGTTCAAACGTGTGATGAGGGTGGGTGTGTCCTTGAGTGGTGTGTAGTCTGCACTTTGTGCCTGGTCCAGTTTTAGGAGGATGTTTCCGAAAATGGACATAAGTGTGCTGGTTGATGTGGTCCCCCACCGTGGCATGCCAACAACGGGCCTTGATGCCCAGCGTTTGTCCGGCTTCAGCGCCGTGCTTTTGTGTGTTTTACACAGCAAATAACACGTGGGTAACCTTGGTGTTTGTTCGACATCGAAAACTCGTGTCAATACATCACCCAGGGCCCTTGGTGTGTTTCCAAAGATTATTTTGCAAAGTGTGTCTTGGATTTTCTTACCATATGCTTCCCAGTGTTCAATGTGTTCCACACCGCCCACAACCCTGTACACTGCACGTCCATTAATGCACGATCTCATGTTACATTCACACTCATGCAAATATGTGCTCTTGTTCATCACCACTGCGGATCCGTCCTTATCCCCATGGACAATGGCGTGATCCTGTAAGTACCCACTGATCACGGAGTGTCTCACATTCAACCCTTTCTGCATGTATGGTAGGTTCGCAGCAATGCGTTCTAGGCCCTTGAAGACTCGTTGCTTTATGGAGCCCACCGCATCCCGAATTGTGTGCACTTGTGAACCCAATTCCTCCTCTACTCTATTTGATGGATGCACTCCCCTTGTACCAATCAGCCTCTTGTATGGTAATTTCGTTCTCAATTCATCATCTTGATATTTCCCCTCTTGTTTCAATTTTTGGAAGGATGCCGACCAAATAAGCACTCTCTCCAATTCTTGACTTTCGTTCTTGATTTGGGGTAACGACCGATGAATGAATGGGCGGGGGTGTTGGTGGGGCACATATTTCATGCCTAAATTGAACAAATGCATGAGGAAAGGCGGTGGTGGGGCGACAACGTCACCCTCTAGGATATGAAAACGCGTAGCAGAAAATGCGGTGTTCTCGTGGGCGTTCATTTTAGTAGTCATCTGCTTTGCCCGGCGCCACTCCTTCTTCCTTTCTTCGGATCTCGGTGAGGACCTTTTCCTTTCGTTGTTCTCTTGCGCTTCGTTCCTCCGTTGGATTTTGTCGATCCATTGGACTTTTGGGACCTTCTCGAATCGGTGGACCCGAAGCGCACTCGGCGATCCTTCTTCTCCGTTTCGTTTTTGTTTTTGTTTCCTCTTCCTCTTGAAGTAGAAGTGGCTCTCCTTGCACTGATTGGCGCCCCTTTTTTTGACTTGGCACCACGTTGTATCATCAATTCCTGCACCGCTTGCGAGAGTGCCTCCGTTTTCTTGGCCATAAATTGGTGTTCTCGAGGCCAATTCCTTGTGTCTTGTGCATCCGAGTCGAGAATTTCTTTGACTTCCTTTTGAATTCTTCGTTGTGTATGTGTGTAGCATACTCCACTTGCTTGTGTGTTTGATGCTTCTCCCATTTTGTGTATTCATCCCGCGATAAACGGGTCAAAAGTTGCATTGCTTGTGAGATTGCACACAACATATGAAGGCGATCACTTTTGTTCAGAGATCACAGAATTTATGCACAGTGACGACGAATCAGTGGATGCATGAGTCGTAGAGTAGCAACTCACAGAGATTCTCATGTTTGTGCATATTGAGTGCAGTGGTGCAGGCAAATTTGCAGTCATTGCATTTTTGTCTAGACTAGCTGATGAGGCTGCTTGCATAGCAGTGAAACTGGTACCACCGTAGCCACCTCCATTGTGTCTGTGTGCATCCGGGTCTTGGGATAGAGGACTAAGCCAAGGCTTCTCTCAAGCAAACCGAGGGCTAAAACCATCGCAAGGTTTTTATTTCAAAAAGCAGCTGCCCCGGAAGATGCCTCGTAGGCGGAGGGGGAGGAGGAGGAGGACGAGGATGAGGACGAGGACGACAACGAGGAGGAGGAGCCGGATGACTTGATCCTCTTGGGGTGCGGGGCCGGTGCTGTGTTGGCACGGGGAGGGCCCTCAGCCACGTCCCCTCCATCCTCGGCATCCATCTCGCTTGCTGTTGTTCCTCTTTCCAGACCAGTTCACCACCATTTCCTTTTCCTCTGCCTTGACGCACAAGGCACTCGGAGGTGCAGAACCGGCATGCTTTGAATCAAAATGATGGGCCATGCCGTACAACCAAACGGTATCTCCGCACAACACGCATTGTATGGGCCGGTTGGTGCACGGATTTCGTGCAGAGCTACGCGCCATTGCACCATACCGCACATTTGGGGGCTCGAATGGACAATTTGTTACGATGACTGACACGAGCCTACCTTGTGTATTGCGTGGATTGCGAGTCGCTAACCCCAACTCAAGGGGCCACGCAACAAAGCGTGGAATGTGAGTCCCTAACCCCAACTCAAGGGGCCACACAACAAAGTGTGGCAAAGAGAAACAAGAAAGAAAGTAAGAACGCAGTACCGCGTTCGCCCCTAAAAGAATTTGGCGCTGCACTTGGGCCGGGGTTTTGCTCCGAATGCAGGATCTTCACTGTGCAACAAACGACATTTGTATAGGGGCCCGTCTTGCTGATTTCCGCTGGAAGCACCTCGCAACAAACGACATTTGTATAGCGCCTCGTCTTGCGATAGTGGCGCTCCTAGCCCCTAGTGTCTCAAAGTATGGTTCTCTAGTACAGCCAGACGCCCAAATAGCTGCACTGCGCAAAGTGCGCCCCCTTAGTGCACCCCCTGAAAGACCAACGGTGGGGCTCGGGTCAAAAAACATGCCTGGCGCGCGCCCGGTGCGCTAACGTTCCCCCAATGGGTGCCGGGGTGCCTACACTGCCCATTGGCTCCTTGGGTTCATATCTTTGACAACTAACTGTTGGCCAGAGGCCCCTTGTGGGGGGGGTGGGTAGTTGGCATCCGAGGACGTGCGGAGTCGCCCCCCGTGGTCCCGTGGGTTGGACACCATGGGAAATCATGGCAGGGGGTACAAGCTCAACAAGATGCGTGTGATATCCTGGTGTGCAGTCATGGTAGACTATCGTGCCATACAATCAGTGATGGTTTCAAAGGGGGAGTATCCGCACTGCGCGCGCAACGTGTCAGGTATTTGAACAACTTCTCCGGGAGATGGTCCACTGGGAGAGGAGTTGTAGATGGTACCTGGTGGGCTCTAAGGCGTTACCATTCCCCTGATTGGCTCTGGATGAAAGGGTCTATGGAACAACCCCAGTACCGGTACCCACACCGCGCGCGCACCGCAGCAGGTACTCCCCCAAAGGATGGCTCAAAGAGGTGCGGAAGAGGCAGAGAAATGAAGAAGTGGAGGAATCAGCGGACAGAGAGAGAGAGAAGAAACACGGAAGAGACAGGGTGCAGGGGGGTGACGGGGGGGCAGACCCTTGCCATCAGGAGCTTTGGGATCACGGAGTCGGTCATTGCGCGGATGACGTAGATGTCCTCTTTGATGGTGCGGGCGGCGGTCCGCAGGGCGGACACCACCGTCTCGAACGTCTTGGTCCAGCCCGGCTGTGAGGGGCGCCTCTGCAGCGCGCGGCTCACTGCCACTTTGGTGCCCACAGCGGTGACATTGAGGCCCACATGGCTGAGGTTCAAGGCCTTGGTCATGGAAGCAGCCTTGGGCGCGGTCGAGGCCTTTGGCCCAGTGCTGTGGGCGCTGACATCATTCTCCGGGCGCTGTACGGTCACCGTCGGGGCAGTTGCTGGGGAAGCAATGGCCCGCTGGACGGCATCCATGTGTTAGAAAGCCAGATACGACATGCACTGAGCAGTCGTGATGAGGGAGGTACACTCGGGTGTTGGGCGGAACCATTTGGTTTACCGTTGGCGTTCATGGTTCCGAGTTGCCAGGTTGGGGGTGCGTTGACGGCAAGTCGGCCAAGGATGCGGGTGGGGGGGGGGGGGGGTGGAGGGGAGAAAGCCCCCCTTCTATCAGCTGGGCCTGCAGCCTGGCCGCTTTCTCCTTTTCCCCAGCGCACCCAAACGGCATCTGTGACTGACAACAACCACGCTGACCCGTCTTGCCAACCTCCTCCAACTGCGTTGCCAACCGCTCCTGACACCCCGTCGGGTGATATGAGACCATTCATCCCATTCCTGACCACATAAGACCTTGCAACCTGCCCTTCCGATGTATGCCTTGGGTAAAGTCTACAACAAGAG
Source organism: Eutreptiella sp. 'Long Island Sound 2002' (assembly GCA_964036045.1). Classification (NCBI taxonomy): domain Eukaryota; phylum Euglenozoa; class Euglenophyceae; order Eutreptiales; family Eutreptiaceae; genus Eutreptiella; species Eutreptiella sp. 'Long Island Sound 2002'. The sequence continues at coordinate 146,486,616 of OZ038382.1, read as the reverse complement.
AAAAAGAGGGGGGGGGGGCAGAACCGGTCCGGATACGACCACCCACAAAGTATCTGTTGGAAACCCAAGGGGGGGGGGTCTCGTAGGGGCCGTCCACCGGCAGGAGGCTGGGGGGGGGGGCTTGTTGGGGCCAGCCACTGATAGGGGGCTGGGGCGGGGGGGGGGGGGGACCATGGGGCACATTGGGGGGGGGGGGGGTTGCACGTGGCCCCGGTCAATTCCAAGGATGCTCCCGTAAAACCGTGGCAGGCGCCTCGTTTATGGCAGAAGCCCCCCCCCCCGAAAGGAAACGTGGGAGGGCAACACAACCAAGGACTGGTGTGGAGCATTTGTTGTGATAGTTTGGGGCTTGGTTCCAAAATCAGATCTAGATATTGAATGGAAAAAACTTGAACGTTAGGGTTAACTGTTGCGTGAAAGATTCCTGAAGGTAAGAGAGAGGTGATTAAACTAAGATTCCTTACATCGACCCTGACGTCTTGGGTCGCTAGAGCAGGGAGGATGGGCTGATAAATGGGCTCCGAAACCTCTGCCATCTCAGGGTCCCGAAAGTGGGCAGCGGTCAAAATCAAAGTTGACGTTTTGCTTTGATATTTGGATTCGTCAAAAAATTCTAAGTGCATTGAATGTGAGCATGTGGTGCAAAACCAAAACCCCTTTAACCAAACACAATTCATAGCGCCGTTGGCACCATGACACCTAGGGCACTATCTCTCAGAAACTACGTCCTTGGATATGAGCCCCCCCCCCCCCCCCGGGAGAAAGGGAGGGAGGGACAGATGGAGGGAGTGCGAAAGCGAGAGACCAAGAGAGAGAGCCGGACAATCCAGCAATCATGGATCACTACTGCCTGCTAGGCCCCGAAAGGCCCCCCCACGTTGTTGTTGGGAGACCCCCTTCCCGCTCCCCGCCCCCCCAACACTCTCCCCTGACTGCACACACACAATCCACGACAACCGCACACAGTGCGAAGGCATGCCTCCACGAAACACACCCAAATGCGTTAAACCGGAAGTACCAACCGGCAAACCTACTTCTACAGTTCCCTCCCCAGGGATGGATACATTTGACTGGCTCAAAGCAAAGGTGTCAGAGGTGTCAGCAGCGCTTATGAAGCTTCTGAAGGCGGTAGAATGGGGTTGCCAAAATGGTTCGGATCGGTGACTGTCGGTTACAGATGCCATTGTGGGGAGTGGCAGTTGGAGACACCGATGTCTTCCCGGAGCCAAAAGCGCACTGGACGCCACGTGCTGAGGAGCCCAGTGCAATGCTTTAAGGGGCGGCGCTCGGGAGCACTCCTCCTCGGGTCGAGCGCACGGGTTGCAGCGAGAAGGCCTGTCTGCTGCGTCGTAAATTGGAACGCATGGTAGATGCACATGTGGATGACAGGGTCAATTACGGCCGGACCTCAGGCCTTGCGTGCGGTCCTGTTGTATGGTGGTGTTCTGATTTGAACCGACGATTTGCCGTCGAGTTGTTCACAAGGAGAGCTCGTTCGTGCAGATTTTCCACTACATGCCTCGACACGGCAGGAGTTACACAGCCCCAATTCACTCCGCCACATGGGTGGGAGGAATCAGCAAGCCCGATGGGGTGCATAGACCTTTGCGGGCAGCCGCTCCACAAAATGGTATCCCACAATCTCAGACAATGGAATCCCATTTTACCACTTTGGGATACCACTGGCCCAGTCTGGCAAATAGGTGCTTACCGCTACTACAAGGGACAAAGTTCCATCTGCTCCGCCAGCATGAGTGCACCCGTGGATGGAGAGAAAGCCATGCGGACCAAGTGGTAGATAGGCTGCATCACAAGCAGACCACTTCAGAGCACACCTGCTGCTGCACATGAGATACCGTGCGAATCCTAATTATTTGCGGAATCCTAAGTTTTGCGTTGGGTGTTTTGAATTTTATTTAAGCAAAATTTTGCGGCAACACTTAAAACAGGGGGAAAAATATTATTTTTTGCGATTTTTTTTTGCGGAACCCATTTTTGCGGAGCGTATTGAGACAAAAGTTTTTTTATTTTTGCGTTTTTTTTGCGGAACCCATTTTTGCGAAGGGCCTGGGGTACCTTGGACTCTGGGATTGCAGTCCAATCCTACACAGGCATACAAATGTGGATCAGTTGAACTCTGGGATTGCAGTCCATAGCACAGACAAGCACCAACAAGAAAGTGTTTCGGATGCGTCAACCTTACCAGTTTTCAATGAGCCAGTTCCAAATTTCGTCCATAATAGTGCCCCTGGCACATGAAATATGGAAACACCAATGGAATTTGCAACATGGCCCGACGACTTTTTCACAAAACCGGTTTGTAAATTCGGTTTGATCTCGATAATAGTGCACAAGGCACATCAAAGGCTGAAACAAGGGCACAAAAAGCTGTGCAGGACCATACAACAAAAAGTAACACAGCACTGTGGAGCAGTGCGAAACAAAAGTACCTTGTACGTAGACAGTCTCATCTATGCGATTTGCAATTTGGCCCTGGGCACAGAAAGGCGGACCACAGAATTGCCATCCTGTTGGAATTGAATGTCGTATTTGCCATTGCCATGATTTTTCATCACCTTGGCCTCAATTGTAACCCCAGTGCCAGTATTTTTTTTTGCGATTTTTTTTTGCGGAACCCATTTTTGCGAAGGGCACAAAGCCAAAAATTAATATTTTTTTTGCGTTTTTTTTTTGCGGCAAAACAACACCTTGGACCGGGAATTAATTATTTCCGCAAATAATAAGGATTCGCACGGTACAGAAGACTCTCTTTGGAGTTCCGTGGGTGAGAGTGAAATGTCTCTTTCGTTCACACTTGCAGCATTCTGCCCCTCGGACGGGGAGGGGGGGGGGGGGCAAGCAGCTTTAGGTCGAGCCCTGGCGGAGGAGGATGTTCAGGCCGCCGACCGAGCAAAGGCCGAATCGCCCACTGAGACAGCGAAGTTGGGCGGGACTCTACCCCAACCCCCACCCATTTTCGCCTCAATGCCTCCCTGTACCCCACCCCGCCCCCAACGTCGGCATTGCCCTACCCGGTGCCCTTTGGGGCAGGCCCGTCCGTAATGAAGGAAAGGAAAACTGTTCGGCTACGCCACACCAAACATGTCGTCGCACTGCACCGGAGCCGACCGACAGCCCCACACCAATCAACAACGGCCCGTAACAAATACCACTGATCATGACCCCATGACCAGATCGCATTCAACGGACTGCCCACGGGACCACAACACCGCCCCGCACTCCCCCCCGCTCGGCACTCCTCCCACACGCCACGCGGTCGGTGCGTAATGCACATTTCCGGGGCATTCATTGCCGTTGGCGTAGGGCTGCGGGCGGTCGGTGGTTAACTGCGGACCCCAAGGCCCGTCCTTCTGGTCACCCCGGCCTCAGGGTCTCCCTCCGGCAGTCCTCCGAGCGATGCAATAAATGCACAGGTCACCACCCGATCATTCCCTGGCCCCGCCCCCTGCGCTCTGATGGTGCCTGTGGGGCCGGGTCGCTGGTTCCCTCTCCCACGCCCGCTCGCACGTTGCGTCGGCCCGTCCCACAGGAGGCGGCCAAAAAGGGAGCGCTGTCCTGTGGCGGCGTGCGTGTCATGCGTGGCGGTCCATTGGGGCGGGGCCGAGGACAGTTATTCGGTGATCTGGTGTCCAGAGTCGGTCTGACGCGCATGCGGCGGTCCCCCGCGTCCGGCCCTGGCCCCTCTCCTCAGTGCTCCGCAGCGGCTTTATCCTGAGGACCAGCCACACACGGCCCGTCCCTGCCGGACTCCGTGATGACACATTGTCACAAAAGCGCGTGCCGAACCGCTACGGCTGTCGATGCACCCACCGTCCGGTACCTGTTAGCCCCCAGTAACCGGCGCCCAACAGCGAAAGAGCAACCGTCGAACACCCGCCGACCGCCTTCGGCCGAGTGCAAACAAAACGGAGAAGGCTCCGAAGGCCAACGCCGGTGACCGCCGCACACCCTCACCCCTCCCTCTTGCGCTTCATCACAACGCGCGTCACCACCTTCTTCTTCGGCGGGGCCGGGGCGGCGGACGGCCGGCGCTGCCCCGGCACCGCCACCGCGCCGCTCGGCGCCACGCCGTCCGGGGCCCGCGGCGGGAACACGACGCCCAGCGCGTCCTCCCCCGTCTCCTCGCACAACATGCACCGCACCACAATGTCCTCGGTCAGGGGCGCGCCGGCGGCGTCGCAGGACCGGAGGCAGCCCCACTGCACCGGCCCCGCGCCCGTCCCGGCGGGCACTGGTACCACGACCTCCCGCACGGAGCTGCTGAACAGCACTTTGTGTGTGACGTGGTCCACTGTGAAGAACGCCACCGGACCGCAGTCCTGAATGCTGGTCACGTAACAGTACGCACTGGACAAGAGCAGCAGCGGCAGCGCGGGCCCACACTCGGCAGGTCCCCGACTGCGCCGGGGCGGGGGGTCCGCGTCGGGGGACGGGGCCCCGGATGCGGCGTGGCTGGGGTCGCAGGCGGCGGTGGCCAGGCGCACCGCGACGATGGCCTTGGCGATGCCGGGGCAGGCCATGAGGGGAAGCGGCTGCTGGTCGCAGACGGTGGCGAGGGCCATGACGGAGTTGGGGGGCGCGATGATGCGGACGTGATGGAGGGTGCGGCCCGGGAGGCTGAGAGGGACCTGCCGGACGAAGGGGGGGAGATCCAGTGGAGGGGTCACACCCGTTGAACATGAAACCTCCGCACGACCCATCGGCCGGTCAAACCTCCTTCGACTGCGGGGGGATTCATGCAAACCCCCCTCCCCAACCCGCCCCCTGTTCGGGGCAAAAATTTTCCACTGTACGGGCCACTGTGCGGGGCGGACCTTTTTTGGTAAAAACCCTCAGCAGGGCACTGCCTGGTGACCCCAATCACCGGAATATGTTCAGACTGTATACCACCAATAACCCGGATGTTACCACAGACATGTCATACCCGAGTTGGTAGATGCAAACGCTCACAGCTGGGGAGGCCTGGATTCAATTCCTGATTCACGCACTTTGTTCTGGCGCTTTTTCTGGCGCTTCTGGCGCTTTTTCTGGCGCTTTTTCAGCAGTACAGGTGCACATGACATGCATTGAACACAATCACAAACAACAACAAAAAAGCTGGGTACTTTTCTGGCGCTTTTTCTGGCGCTTCTGGCGCTTTTGCTGGCGCTTTTTCTGGCGCTTCACTCATTCAGGTTTCACTGGTTTCACTGGTACAGCACGCGTGGCACTAGTAGTGGCTGAACTTGTTGCAGTATCAGTAGCGTTAGTAGCAGCAGTAGTAGTACTGGTTGAAGTAGCGGACCGACTGGACGCTGACCCAAAAAAAGGGTTTGGGCGGGCTTGGCGGACACACAGTTCACAAATAACCCAATCTTCAGCACAATCAGAATGCTCCTGCCGAAGGGTACAACGATCCGACTCGGCCAAAGACAAAAAAGCAACAGTTTCAGCATTCTTGGAGTGGCATACATTACAAGGCATAGTCTGGTCAAGAGCATAGGGGAGGGCAGGAAAAAGAGACAAATGGGTGCCTAATATTGCCTATTTCTGTGCTATGGATCTGAGAACCCACTGTACGGGCCACTGTTCGGGGCTGTACGGGAAATACGGGATTCCCGTACGGGGGGGGGTTGCCTCCCCAGAAATGAGAACCGGGGCCCAGACTAAGAACCCCCCCAGACTTAAGCACCGCCGGGGCTCTTGCGTGAAGCGTGCCGAAGATAAGGACCACGTTGGACCGTGAAAAGCAGCATGCCAACGATGGGCAGCAGCATTGGCAAGGCCCCTGCATCTTCGTTTTGTGCACCAGGTCGGACTTCTTTGTCACACGCTCAGACGCCTGCTTTACAGCGCCAGTGACCAGGGGTTTGCTGGTGGTACATCGCCCCCCAAAAATAATTGGAACTCCCAGCAACACAGCCACCGGTTTGACCAAAATTAAGACCTGATTCTTATCTTTTTTGTGTGTGTCTGGGGGGGGGGGGGGTTATGACAGCCCCGCCCACACCCCAACCGAGTGCATCGGTCAATGCATGCCTTGAACATGCAGTGCCCCACCAAGTCAGCGGTGCAAAGCGCCGGTCGAAATTCATGCATCTCAAGGGACTCGATGGAGGCAAGGCAGACAAAGGACAGAGGGCGGGGGCACCTGCAGGAACGGCTGCGTGGAAAAGGCAGAAGTATACACCGACGCCGGGATGTCCATGCAAACATGGCCCCCGAGGATCTCCCACCGGGTCTTCACACTGCCCAGCTTCCGCTGCACCAAGTTCAGCACGGGCTCTTTGAACTCCTGCAGGCCCTCCTTCCATGGCACCCGCCGCACAACAGCGCCGTCCTTGGCCCACACGCTGACGAGCACCAACTTAGGCCCGGTCTCGGAGTCCGCGTACTGCGCCGCGTCCGCAGAGGCGGAGGCAGAGCGGTGGGTGGCCCCGTCGTCGTAGAGGCGCCGCTTGACGGGGTCAGACAGGACCTGTGCGAATAGGACACGGTGGGCGATTGTCGGGAAGCAGTTGTTCACAGAGTCGGCCCTATTTCGGGTTCATCTGCTCGGTACACCGCCCGTGGGGACGTTCAGCAGCGCACAAAAATCACTGCCGCTTTCCGGTGCACTACACACCCCCAAAAGGCTGTCGCACACCGGCTGCCATCAGTCGCACTGCCAGTGGCCTGCCACCAGCCGCCAACGCCTCACAGTCTGTCTTCATGTAAAATGTATGGGGTACACGTTGCGCAGGGGGGCCATTGCAATCTGTGGGCCCCCAGACCCCGCACTCGGCAACCCTCTTCTCTGTATGCCCCAGGACGGAGGTACCCTGCCCCCCCCCCCCCCTCTCCCGCCTTTTGGCGCCGCCCCCTGGGTAAGGGGAATGGTTGTGAAGTGACGCCCCTCCCCCCCCCCCCGTTGAGATTGCACCACAAAACAGCACCATCTTGTGAACCGGACAATGGCATGCACGAACAGCACATGTTTTGTATTGGTCAGATGCAAACTTATTGCACATCGTCCATGTCAGTGTTGGTACCTCTGAGGCTCCATGCTCAGGCAACACACGCTCAATAGGAGGTGCAGCATAACATGAGGAGGAGTGGGAGCACAATGTTCGATATGCGTCGGTTCACATCAACAGCACCACGAGGCCAAAAATACAACCATGACCCGAGCCCAGACAAAAAACCAGCCAAGTGACGGTTCCCCCTGGGGGGGGGGGGTTTCAAAGGTGAGTTAGGTTGGGTTTGGATAGGGCCTCATGCAGGAGCAGGTTCTTGGGTCTGGGCGTCCTTACCTGTCCGACCACAAGGCCGAACAACCTCACACAGGAGAGCCCAAATATCCAACCGTTTAATTGAAATTGGAAAAGTCAAAGCGACGGTTCCCCCTCCCCCAGGGGGGAAATACACGGGTGGGTACCAATCGAGGCCATCTCCAACCCATTCCGACCCTCCAACTGATGAGAGCAGAGTGCGCAGCTCTTTGCCCTCTCAACAGCTGAGTAGCCTACGACATCAGATGAGCGGCTTTACAACGGGGTGTAAGGGTGCACGTCTACCTCCTAAGGAGTTGCTGAGGAATTTCTGAGTGGCCCGGCTGAATGCGTTCCAAGTGGCGTGTCGTCGTCGTGGGCCGCACATTGGCACAGGGGGTGAGCAACATCCCTTTTGTGTCATCAACGCCTCATTCTTATTGGTGTGCACCAGGAGGCGGGGGCTCAACAGCAATGAGGCCAACTGCACACTCACCCCCAGTCAGTGTGCAGTGGAGGGGCCAGATCCATGAACAGACACAAGGGCAAAGATTCAGGGTTAGCACCAGGGCTGAAAGCTGTCTACCTTCCCCTGTATGACACCCCACCCTAGCCTCATGATGACAACACCTCCAGCAAACCCCCCACATATGCCTGCCCATCACACAACACCAAAAACATCATACCATGAAGGCGGCACTCACCATCTTAAATTGCTCCTCTGCGTTATGCCGCTCTTCCTCGGAACTTGTCATCCATTTGTCCGGATGCCACTTCAGTGCCAACTGTTTGTGCCGTGCTTTGATCACATCTGTCGTGGCACTATCATCAAGGCCCAGGACTGCGTAAAGAGACTGGCATTGGAACAGGTCTTCTGCCATGGTCACTGAAAGCTGTGGGGACCAAAAAATCGAGTTCAGCCCAGGTGTGGGCACGCCACGTCACATCACGTCACATCACATCGCATCACACATCACATCACATCACATCGCATAACATCACATCACAATAGTCGGCACGAAGTTGCCCCCCCCCGCATCCCCCCCCCCACCCCGGGACTCCCCCCCCTACCTTCCATGGTGCAATCGCCGGCAACCTGCATGGCATGGTTTGTGGGACCTCCATGTAAGGTCCCCCATGGTCACCCTACTCAGAGGTCCCAAAGGCAGTGCCATGCAGGTCACAGAGTAATCAGTGATGGTGAAAGTTGCTCAACTGTTGGCATGTGCGCGGCAACCATAAATGGGTTCCCTTGAGTATTGGGTGTTCAGTGTGCAACTATTTGCGAGCCCTAACTTCTCGTGTCCAGCACTCGCCTATTTGCAGGTGTTGCCTAACTTTTGGTGGATGTTACTCAACTGTTTGAGAGCGCGGCCAAACTTCCAGAGGACGTTACTCAAATGTTGCCAGCTGCACCGCAGCCCTGAACAGGTCACCTTGATCATTGGGACCCCCGTACCCCCCCAACTTTGTGCCGTATTTGCACATCGCATCACAAATCGTATCACATACTGCATCACACATCACAGCACATCACACATCACATCACATCACATCACATCACATCACATCACATCACATCACATCACGTCACGTCACGTCACGTCACATCACATCACATCACATCACATCACATCACATCACATCACATCACATCACATCACATCACATCACATCACATCACATCACATCACATCACATCACATGACATCACACCACATTACATCACATCACATCACGTCACGTCACGTCACGTCACGTCACGTCACGTCACGTCACGTCACGTCACGTCACGTCACGTCACATCACATCACATCACATCACATCACATCACATCACATCACATCACATCACATCACATCACATCACATCACATCACATCACCGGCTGCGGTGGCGAAGTTCAAGTACCCCGCAGAGTGTGTGGCGCATAGGTGCCCAGGGCACCCGAATAAGGGGCCCCTCTACTACTCGCTCGGCATGGCGGGTACGGTGCCGGTGGAGCTTGGCCCAGCCCTGCGAACCCACCTCCGTGAGCACTATGGGGACCTGGCCCTCCTGGCGCCGCACAGCCTGGCCACCGACCCCCCACAGGTACTAGCCCCCGAGGTCAAGCCGGGCATTTGGTTCCATGACCTGCCGGCGCTGGCCACTCTCCGCGGAACCGTGGCCGCGGTGGATGCGGGGACCACGCAGGCAGGCATGGCGATGGCTGGGGTCGCCCAGAGCGGGCCTGAGGCCTACCCAACCCACGTGGCCTCCGGGGTGGGCACCTCCCAAGAGGGGGAGGCCATGAGACTCCTATTGTACGTCCGCAGGCTGGCACAACAACCGGGAGTATTTTGGCTGGTGCCAGACTCCGAGGCGGCGGTAGGGGCCCTCCGGACATATCAGGAAGGAGGCCATTGTGGGGATGGCATACACCACCTCTACGCCACGGTCCTGGGAGGCCGACGTCTCTCCCCGGCCTCGGCCATAAACGTGGTTACCACGCCATCGCACTAGATAACGGACCCGAACGTCCGTGTGGATGCGGCAATGCAGGAGCCACCAGAGGTAGACGTGACATGGCTCCTCCGCCGCCCCATCTCCTTTCTCCCCCCGGTAACCTACCGGGACCAGTGCCAACTCTCCCCAACGGCGCTGAGCGACTGGTTGCAGGACCGGGCCTCCATACCGGCGCGGGCCGGCTATGAGGCCCGATGAGGAGCCAACTACAAGTCGGGGAGTGGACTCCCCCTCGACTGGTTCGATAGCGAGCAGCAGCGCCACATTACGGCGCACCGCATGTAAAACATCCCGACGATGATTGTCTTGGCGCACCGGTCCTCCCACTGAGACACGGTGCTGGACACCACGTGCCTCCTCAGTGGAGCGCAACCTGAAACGGCGCCCCACCTCTGGGCCTGCTCGGCCAAGTCCCATGAGTGGGGGCCGGCTCGCCGGCGGCTCACGGAGTGGCTAGACCAGAAGGTGGGGAAACGGGCTGCATCGGTGCGCCACCAGCTATGGGAGCCAGCTGTCATGGAACAGTGGGCGGCGGCCTTGCGTACCCCCTCCATACAGCGAGCCCACGTGGAATGCTCAGGGCCCCACACATTGGGGACAGAGTTCATACGAACTGTCATCGAGGAGTCCACCAGAGTCTGGTACGCCCACGCCAAGGCGCATGCCACGCTGCTGAAAGCCCGTCTGGGCCCAGGCAGCACAATGGCATGGGTGTCGCAGGAGCTACACCTGCACCAGCAGGCGGAGAGAGAGGGAGTGCCACGGAAACTTTTCGGCTGATAGCTGTCGCTTGGTGGGTGGCGTCCAGTTTCCCCGACTCCCCCTCTTTCCGCCAATAACCACACACTTACACACGGCGCGCGCGCTAGACACACAGCCCTCCCGTTTACCTGTACCTGTGGGTAGACATCCCAGTCATTGCCTTGTGGTAAACAGCGCCTTCGGCACATCACATCACATCACATCACATCACATCACATCACATCACATCACATCACATCACATCACATCACATCACATCACATCACATCACATCACATCACATCACATCACATCACATCCCATCACATCACATCACATCACATCACATCCTGAGTACTCCCCAGCCCAACCCACGAGCTGTGTGCCGCGTGAAGCCGACACGACAGGGCATGGTCACCGCCCTCGGGCGATGTACTAACAGTGTCAGGTGTATGCACGCTCCAGTGCTAAACACCAGCCCCGGGACCCCGCGGCCCCTGAGTACCAGCCGCCAAGGCCTCAAGAACAGGTCAGCAACCCCCTAGAGACGCCGACCCCACCGGCCTACCATTACCCCCCACCACACACAGCCCCATCTGCCCCTCCCCCCCTAGCCCCGTACTGGCGCCCCAATACCCATGACACTCCCCCTCCCATGGCCAACCCCACCCGCCCCTCGCGACGCCACAGATGTGAGGCCCAGCAATGTGGAAACTCCCATCCGGGGTCCTCGGCGGTAGCGCAGGAGTTGGAGCTGAGGGGATGGGCGGCCATCCCCCGACAAAATTTGTGGTACATACTCGCAGAGCAGATACAACCAAAGCACAACACAATTATTTCGTAATATCAACAAGCGTAGTGCACTACAAACACAATTTTCATTACAATTCATTCTAAAAATGAATGTCATGTGGTTAAACCGCATAATGGGGCATGGTTGAGAGAGCGCGCAAAGTGTGACAACATGGTGCAACCTTCTTTTTGGGATGTCCACCCATGTGAGACGGGCTAGAGCTGAGGTTTATGCCGCACCTCACCAGGTCTAAAAGAGGGTGGGACACACAAGGGGCCGTGGAGCATAGGTCATGGGGGAAGCATGGGGACCATGTGGGTTGGGACGGCAGGGCCGCCCTGTAGGATGCCCCGCGTGACCCCCCCCCCCCCTCCTCTATGCAAAACGACCTCATGTTCGGGGGGTAAAGGAAAAAAACGCACATGCACAATCTATGACAAGAGGGCAGCGGTCCACGAATGTGTGGAGGGACGCCGCCAGGGGGGGGGGGGAAGAAAAAAATTTTTGATACCGGGTGGGATATTTTTTTTTCGGGGGTGACCCCCCCTTAGGGGGGGGGGGGTACGAAAAAAAGTGGGTCCTACAGAAATTTTTTTTCTTCCCATGTCGCACGTACCACACATAATCACGGTGTTCCCACCACATAACATGCCTTTGCCAATCGTTTGGCATTCCTCTGTGTGGCTATTTCGGGTACTAGCCCATGTCCAACATGCCATTTGCAACATGAAGCCGTCGGTGGCCCCTTCTCCATGGCATGCTTTGCAGCACAATGGCATGAACCAGCAAACAACATCCCCGGGCACCTGTCTGAAACATAATGACGTTGAAAAAAGAAACATTCAATTTTGAAAATTTCATTTTTCAACATTCAATTTCAAACAATTTTTTGAACAAAATTTTCTTTTTGGAACGTTTGTTTCTGAGCTAATGGTACAGCATACGGCATGTTGTGCACCCCCGACGGTACACCCTAGTGTGCTTCATTTGCTATGGGGGAGGTTTGTTTGATGACCCTCCGGTATTTGTGCCCCGTGCATACCGCCGTTTGTATAGCCCTTCACTTTGTTGTTTCTTCTTTGGGGCCACCAGTATGAGCGCGCGCACGGCACCGCTCTATGGGTGGGATGTGATTGCGGAGCTCTGGGTGACATTGGTTCGCTTGAGCGGGGCGGCCAACCTATGGGATGCGCGAATGGGCCACCTATTGGCCCAATGGTCGGTATCCTCCCCTCATTGCAAGGCACGGTGGGAGCAAGCCACCGTGGAGGGTGGCCACAAAGTGGTGCGTGCCGCGGAGGACGCCGCCATACGAGAGGACGCAAAGTCGTTGATCACTCCGCTTGGCGCCGTAGAACTTGTTGTGGCCTTGAAAGCCCCTGAAGTCCAGCTTCCGTGCCCTGTCGGAGTTCTTCACCCGGTAGGGTCTACAAAACTCCTTGAAGACCGGACAGCCATTTCCGCGGCCCATTTGTACCCGGGAGGCCTTCGACTCCGAGTGGCGGGCTCGTTGTACCCCCCTCCAGCTGGCGCCCCCCCCCCCCCCTGTCACCGCCGGTAGCCCGCCTTCGTCGGGCCGCTCGTGGCCCATCGCTTCTTGGGTCAATTACGTGCAATCGCGCAACGCTCTGCGCAATTGCATTGACTGGTCACACCCCCTCATGTTCATTGTGCGGGGCGATGTGTCCCCCTGCGCAGGGGAAGCTTGAGCCACCTGGGCATTGCGTTGGCCAACCATGGTGCCCGCGCCCGCCAACCGGCGTACTACTGGGTCATCGGGATGGCGGTCTGTGGTGACAAGGATATGGCTCAACTGGGTGCCATATGGAAGGACAACCTGCAAGTATGGTTTGCACGAACGCATAGCTATTTCGTTTCGCTATCTAGTCGTTCAAATTTGAATATTCAAATTTCCAAAAACATTCAAGAACGGGTAGAACTGCCCGAATTCTGTTTTTTGAACTTCAAAAAAAGATTTTTGAACATTCAAAATTCATATTTGTTTTCAGATTTTGCAGTAACTGTAACTGTAATTGTAACCGTAACTGTCCAAATTTGGCACACTTGGGCTTCATTGGGTGAGGTGGCCGTCCATGCCAAACCATCGGGAAGTAGCACAACGTCGACAAGGTCCGCAAGAGTGGAAAACTCGGTATAGAGTGCACCACCACTTGGAGCCCGGGGAGATCCTTGTACATCAACATAAAACCATCGGTCATTCCTGCTCCCCACACAAATCAAGAAACCCTCGTACTCCATCAAAAAGCAAATGCGCGCGGTTGGTGGAGGAGGGGTGGTTGCAAGGCGGAGCAAATCCCAAGGAATCAATTCCGTGTCTTCAAAGGAGGTGAAATACAACAACTTCAGGACTTAGAATGATGAGCACACCCGCCACCTCGTGTGATCCAAGTAGTGTCCGCCCCAATAGCAACACAAATGGCCTCTAGGAGGGTGTACCCCATGACCGGCATAGATGTTGAGGACAATGCCGTTGTCAACAACATTGTAGAAGTCCTGTATGAGGTAGTGGCGCCCAAAACGGGAAGGTCCAGCACGCTAAATGGGCTCACAACGCCACTACATTGCACCCCACCAATGTCCATCAAGCCAACATTGGGGTTCAACATTGCTTGTGCACAAAACCAGTTGAAACGTTGCCAATTCAACTGGGGTCGTAAAAAAACCCGCAAAAAGGGAACGGTATGAAGCAGTATGGCATGCAAAGGAGGGATCCCCTCACCTCACCCTCACCTGTGCCACACCTAGTTTGCTACCTGTGCTATTGCCGAACGCTCACCTATGCCACACCTAGTTTGCTACCTGTGCTATTGCTACTATTCCTAGAAAAACCGGAAGGTCATTTTGACCAATTTTACCACAAGCCAAAACTCTTGGGGCCCCACGGCTAGCACCCTTGCTTTGTGGTGGCTGAAATTTGGGCCGATAGGGATATGCAGGGGTCCAAATTTGTACCGGCAAAATAGGGAATGTTTGGGGTCCTCAAAGCATTCTGTAGGCTACGCTTACACAATATGAAAAAGCAACTAGTGGTGTTCTTTAGGGGCAGGGCCCCCGGAATGCCCGCCGCCGGCGGGAACGGAGCTGTCCCAGGACCTAATGGAAGCACATTCCCCTGAAGCGAGCCAGCAGCCCGCGCTCGCTAATGCCCAGCCGGCCCCCGTGGCCAACCCCCAGCCGACGGATAGCCGGCGCGCGGCCCCCCATGCCCTGAAACGTGCCTGCCCCCCCCCCCCCCCTCCCCCCCGCCGTTAGACAGATCCGCCAATGAGCCGGCCCTAGCCTTGTGCGACACCTGCCACTCCTGGCCACCCTGCCCCTGCCGCCAGCGCCCCCCGCGGCTTGTCCCCCAAGACACCAACGCGGGGCCTGCCCCCGACGTTGGTACGGCGCCTGCGGCCCCTCGGGAGGATCGGCCCCATACCATCCCGGACGCCTCGGCTAGTGTAGCCCCAAGCGCCGCTGCCCTTCAGCCCCCCCAAATTGACATGGATGCCTCCCAATGCACGGCCACGCAGTTGGCCCACCTCATGGGGGACGATGCTCACGAGGATAGAGTTGGCGTTCTTTGTGTAACACGCAACTACTCTAACCCCATTCACATCATAAAAAGGATGACGGTTAGGTTTCTTTGTAACACACATCTACCCTAATCCCATTCCCATCATAACGGGAATACGGTGAGGGTTCTAAGTGATATACAACTTCCCCAACCCCACTCCCATTATGAAAGAGGATACACTTAGGGTTCTTTGTAACACAAAACTAGCGTTTTTGAAAAGGCCACTTACAAGGAACTTTGTATGTGAACATACTTTCTAACTTCTTCTTTTGAGTTCGAAAAAACAAAGAAAATGATCCGCCAAAACCGGTCAAACAAAAAATCAACCTCCTTGAGTGGTCTTTTTGGCTAAGGGACTGCCAGGTACGCATTGACTACCCCAAGTCTAATGACACCCCATGCCCACTTTCACCGATGTACACCACCAGTAGCCCTAGTGCATCATAGGAAGGCTAGATTCCCCCCCTTTTGTGTGTGGGTAAACTTGTCGTACCTGGCACTCCTGGAAGGAAAAAGTTCCATAATTGATTGGGTCATCAGTTTCGTTTTGCCCCCCCCCCCCACTTGAGGTCTCTCCCGAAGGAGCAGGGTCACGGGCCAAGGGGACGTAGTGCCCTACCATGCCGGTGGTCACATCAATGGGACCAAATGGTAGCAAAGGCATGGGTCCTGTGCTGGGGGGCCTGGTTGTCGCACCCTAGCAAGGCGTCTACAGGGGTACTTTGCGGGTGTTCCCCTCAAGATGGTTTTTTTTCGGGGGGGGAGGGGTGCCATGTATTGTCTATGCTTGTGGTTTCCAGCGCTGTCCGTTGACCTTGTGCTTGTGTTGGTGTCCCTGCCTTGTGGACCACGTGGCGCATGTACGACACCCTATATGTTAACACCACCAGGGGGAGACCGGCACCAAAAGCCACAACAAAGCAAGTGAAACACGGGCACAACACACAGCAACTATGAAAAGTGCGGTTGAGGCACTGTCTCTGGAAAACCAAAAAACCCATGTGTTGCCCTTGCTGCATGCAACAAATTGGAAGGGCGTTTCCCATGCCGGCAGCACAAGCACCAACAGTATTGCGGAAACAGCCAGCGGACACTCAGTCAAAGCCCCAAAGGCGGTCCAGGCTGTTTTAGGGATAAACAAAAAGGTGTGTTTTCGCAAGCCCTGCTAATAGCCTCTTGTGGGGGAAGCATTCCTTCGGTTAGGACCTCGTGCTCGTCTGTATCACGAGGGTTTCTACCTTGTTCCGCGCATGGGGCCCAACCTAACGTCTATCCTATGTTGTTTACCTTGAGTAGGTGTTTAAGTCCTATTGCCGGCAAGGTGGAGTATGCTGTCAGAGAAAGGAGTGCCATGGGTGGTGGCCGGCAGTGGTCAATCCCCAACATGGGTAGCCAGGGTGTCCCAAGGCCCTAGAGCAAGCTTTGTCGGCCTGTCCCACACGGACACTATTAAAGTGTGCGAGTTGGCCGTCCGACCTTCACCAAGGTTCTTCGGGCTCGGCCCCAGGACCGCTCACTGTAGACGTTGAAAATGAAGAGGAGGGAGGAGGGTGGGTCGTACAAATCATTACATTTGGGTGATGGATTGTTGGTACCCAAAAAAAATGTCCTGTCTGTGGTGGATGGACGGAAAGGGGCTCCTCCGGGGCTGTCCGGGGCTATTACCCGGCGCGAGTCCTCTTCTTGGTTGTCGAGGATGGGGGTGGTGGCTAGGGTTAATGGCCTTATACCCACCTACCTCAGATTTGTTTGATACCAATACCGGGGAGGGGAGGTCCACGTGGATGGGCACTCACCAACGGCGAGCGTTGGTGCAAGGATCGGGGCCAAAGGGGAGCGGTGCCCAACCACTCATTCGTGGACTGCTCCCTTGTTCACAAAAACTCCTGTAGGGTGTGGCTTAAGTAGGGCTACTGGGGAGCGGTGCCCCTCCACTCATTCATGGACCGCTCCCTTGTTCACAATTCCGGTCGAGCTGGATAGTTGAGCATCTAAAAGGGGAGCGGCGTCCAGGTGGGGGGGGGGGGGGGGCGCAAAAAAAAATTTGCGGTATCACCGTTTTTTCGTACCCCTCCCCCCTAGGGGGGGTACGGCCCGAAAAAAAATATCCCACCCCTATGTGTAAAGAAGTTTCGCAACCCCAATTTTTTTCGACCGAAGCGATTGGCCACCCCCTTCACAGGTAGGGGATTATGGGGGCTTGGCCCAGGGTGGGGGCTGGGGGCCTCCCGTGCCATAGTGGGCAGGCGCCGGTGAAGCCAGCTGCCTCGGCCGCCCGTGCCGGTCGCCGGAGGCTTGAACGAACTGGCCGGCTTCTCAGGCTGTTGCGGCGGCAGCTCGGGCGCCGCATCTTGGCTCGCCATTTGTGGGCAAGCAGGGCCCAGGGACGAGGGCGTCGGCTGTCCAGCCGGGCGCATCGGGGGGTGGGGAGGGTGGGCTTGTCTGTAGGGGCTGCACGGCATTGCTGGCTATGTCGTGTGCCGGTCGCTGGGTGGGCGGCCCCACCTATGCAGGCTTCTCCCGTGGCGGGTGATGAACGACGTCAGCTATCAGGCGCCAGACGTCCGCGTCTCTAAGGGGGGGGGCAATCTGCGCGCGGGGCCATGAGGCAACGGATGCTGGGCTCGCATACGCCCCCGTGTCACACGCGCATGGTCATAACCACATAGTTCAGTGTTATTCCTCGCTGCACTGCAGCGCAAACCAGTTTTGTACCACTCCACGTGGCTGCTGACTGTGCTTTGGGCTTGGCCATCTGTACATCGAGGTCAGCTCGCACCCACCACCCTCCCACAGTGCCGGTTAGTCTCTAACCCTTGCCCTGCAGGTCTTGCTCTTGCTGCCCCTGTCTTGCCCTTGCTCTCTGGCACGTGAAGACGAGTCATATCCGAACTCCGGGGACGCAAAGGCGCGCGCGGGGGAGGGGGGGCGTGGGTCGGCGCCACCTCCTGTCGTCACTCTGCTGGGGCGTCGTTCCGCGTATACACCGTGAGGCCGCGTAGGATATCACAATGAACACAGTGGACCGCTGCCGGCAAGTGTCCTCGTTGGGGTGCAACCGTGCCCAGGGCAACACTGACCACAATGAAAGCCGCCACCGCTTGAGCGTTGGAGCGGAAGGTGATGCATCCATGATTCTCTCTCCCCGAGAGAGCCTGCGCCACTCCTACCGCTCCATCCATCCACATAAGTCCATCCACATAAAACACTCCGCCAAGTGGCGATGGGACCTTCCCGCCGGGAGGAGCTGCAGATGCAGGACGGTGCGCGCATCCCTAATGCGGGGCTCCTGCGGGGCCGGCTCTTCGCTCCCGAGGAGGGCACCCCGCACACTTCAGAGATAGAGCTTGGTCTAGGTCCTCACCGTTCAAATTCTTTCGAACGTCCGCGGGTGTCCACCCCGGGGAGACTGTGTTGCCTGTGGGTGGCGGGCCATAGGGCCTGGCGTCGTCCGTGTACCTGTAGGGGCCTGGGCAGGCGGCCTCCGTGGGGTCCTAGCAAATGGCTGTGCCTCCGTTCGCCGGCGCCTTTTGCGTCCGCGGTGGCGTTTGCGCGGGGGCTCCTCCTGCGTCATATGGGGAGGGCGGGTATGGCGGGGCGTTATGGGCTCCCATACAAGCCTGGTGCCTAGTGTCCAGCGCATAATAGCGCAGGCGCCGGGCTATTTCCGGGCTGGGGGACCGACGCCGATGCCGGTCGGCTTCGTTCTGCCGCCCGTGCGGCCCCCTTTTAGGGGCGACATTGGGCCGGCCACGGAGGGGGCGGTCATCGTATTGGATGGCACCACGGTCGCTACCACGAGTTGTCGGGGCGGAGCCCCACGAGGCGCATCTCTCCGATCGTGGCTTGTCATATCGCTCCGGGGTACGGTAGGACCGGCGGTGAGCCGCACGGTCGTCGCTGCCGGGACTATCATAATCCCGGCCCCGGTGGCGCCCTGTGTGTCCCCTTTCCAGGGGAGGGGGATCGTCGGTGGGCGTGTTCCACGGGTCGTCTCGGCGCCTCGGCGGGCCCTACAGGACGGCGATCATCCTAGTGATCGGCCGCGCGCGGCGGCGATGCTTGGGGCGCCGGTGCCGTCCCGTTGATCGTGTCTGCAGCAGGGTCGAGTCGAGCGACCGCTGGCGCCTGCTTCACGGGGCTGCACGGGTCTCGGAGCCGCGGTCGAGGCCTGCCACATGGGCGAGGCAGGTAAGCCAGCTCCAAGTCCCACTGATCCGGGGGCGGCACCACCGGCGGTGCTGAGGGCGGTGGGGGAGGCTGGGTTAGCCCATAGCGCGGCTCCCGCATATAGTAGCCGGGTAGGCCGCTTGTGAGTGGACCTCGAACAACGGCTGGTGAGGCGTATAGGGGGTATGGGTATATCGGGGAGGCGCCCCAGCGCAGCCTGGGGACCCCGCACGGTGCGGCACGAGAAGGTCCCCCGTGATGGGAGGGCACTGTGCATAGGGGGTGGTGGGCGGTGCAGGGCACTTTTTGTGTCACCGGGCTGCACAATGAGAGCGGGGAGGCGTTGTGGGCAGCTGATGCATGGGCACTGCGCTCCTTGACCACCGGATAAGCCCGGTGCTAAGGCACCGGCCGCTTCCCCAGCTCTCGCGTGGGTGGCCTTCGGCGGCCGACCTTATTCTTATCGCGCTATGGTCCTCCGTACGGCGCGGCTGAAGCTGGCGGGGTACCAACAGGGGGGGGGGGGGGGATCAAGGCGTCCCAATGGAGCCGTGCCTCAATTCTAAGGGGGGGGGGGGTAATGCCTAACCGTGGGGGGGACGAGGGGTCCCGCTCCGGCAGCGCCGGTGGCAGCGGCGGTCGGTGCTCAAGGAGGGCCTCCGGGGGATAGTAGCTCCCAATGGCCCGGGCTCACCAACTTGGCGGACGGGGAGTCCTGCCGAGGAGGTGGTCCGTGCTCAAGGAGGGCCTGCGGTGGGGTACCAGTTCCCGACGGCCAGGGCTCACCACCGTGGGGGGACGGAAAGTCCTGACCAGGCGTGGTCGGTGCCCAAGAAGGGCCTGCTGGGGCCAGCAACTCCCAACGGCCTGGGCTGACCATCCTAAGGGGACGGGGAGTCCTGCCCAGGCGGCAGTCGGTGCTCAAGGAGGGCCCGCGGGGGATAGCGGTTCCCAATGGCGCGCCCACCAACATGGGGGACGAGGAGTCGCGCCCGGGCGGCGGTCGGTGCCCTAGGAGGGCCTGCCGGGGATGGTAGTCCCCAACGGCCCGAGCTCACCAACGTGAGGGAATGGGGCGTCCTACCCAAGCGGCGGTCGGTGCTCACAGAGGGCCTGCGGGGGATGGCAGCTCGCAACTGCCCGGGCTCACCATGCTCACGGGACGGGGAGTCATGCCGAGGCGGCGGTCGATGCTCTAGGGAGGCCTTCGGGGGATAGCAGCTTCCTACGGCTCGTGGTCACCAGTCTTGGGGGGTGGGGAGTACTACCCAGGCGGCCCTCGGTGCTCAAGGAGGACTTGCGGGGGACAGCCGCTCCCAACGGCCCGGGCTCACCACCCTTGGGGGACGGGGAGTCCTGACTAGGCGGTGGTCGGTGCTCTAGGAGGGCCTGCGGGGGATGGCAGCTCCCTACGGCCCTGGCTCACCAGCCGGGAGGGACGGCGAGTCCTGCCTAGGCGGCGGTTGATGCTCTAAGAGGGCCTGCGGGGGATGGCAACTCCCTACAGCCTTGGCTCACCAGTCGGGAGGGAAGGGGAGTCCTACCGAAGCTGCGGTCGGCGCTCAAGGAGGGACTGCGGGGGACAGCACCTCCCAACGGCCCGGGCTCACCAGCCTAGGAGGATCGGGAGTCCTGACTAGGCGGTAGTTGGTGTTCTAGGAGGGCCTTCGGGGGATAGGAGCTCCCAACGGCCCGGGCTCACCACCCTGGGGGGATGGGGAGTCCTACCTAGGCAGCGGTCGGTGCTCAAGGCGGGCTTGCGGGGGAAAGCAGCTCCCTACGGCCTTGGCTCATCAGCTTGGAGAGACGGGGAGCCCTGCCCAGGCGGCAGTTGGTGCTAACGGAGGACCTGTGGGGGACAGCAGCTCCCAACGACCCGGGCTCACAAGCCTCGGGGCTTCGGGAGTCCTACCTAGGCGGCGGTCGGTGCCCTAGGAGGGCCTGCGGGGGATTGCAGCTCCCAACCGCCCGGGCTCACCAACCTAGGGGTACGGGGATTTGTGCCCAGGCGGCACTCCGTGCTCATGGGGGGGCCTGTGGGGACGGCAGCTCCCAACGGCCCGGGCTCACCAGCCTGGGGGGGCGGGGAGTCCTACCCAGGCGGCGGTCGATGCCCAAGGAGGGCCTGCGGGGGATAGCAGCTCCCAACGGCCCGGGCTCGCCATCCTCAGGAAACAGGGAGTCCTGCCTAGGCAGCGATCGGTGCGCTAGGAGGGCCTGCGGGGGATAGCAGCTCCGTACGGCCCCGGCTTACGAGCCTGGGGTGACGGGGTGTCCTGCCCAAGCGGCGGTCGGTGCGAACGGAGGACGTGCGGGGGACAGCAGCTCCCAACGGCCCGGGCTCACCAGCTTGGGGGGTCGGGAGTCCTGCCGAGGCAACTGTCGGTGTTCCACGAGGGCCTGCGGGGGATAGCAGCTCCCAACGGCCTGGGCTCACCAGCCTAGGGGGACGGGGTTTCCTGCCAAGTCGGCAGTCGGTGCTCAAGGGGGCCTGGTGGACGGCAGCTCCCAATCGCCCGGGCTCACCAGCTTGTGAGGACGGTGAGTCCTGCCCAGGTGGCAGTTGATGGCCAAGGAGGGCCGGCGGGGGATAACACCATCCAACGGCCCCGGCTCACTATTCTAGGGGGACGGGGAGTCCTACCCAGGAGGCACACGGTACTCAAGAAGGGTGTGCGGGGGGTAGGAGTTCCCAACGGCCCAGGCACACCAACCTGGGGCGACGGGGAGTCATGCCCAGGCGGTGGTCAGTGCTCAAGAAAGGCT
Organism: Eutreptiella sp. 'Long Island Sound 2002'; assembly: GCA_964036045.1. Lineage (NCBI taxonomy): Eukaryota > Euglenozoa > Euglenophyceae > Eutreptiales > Eutreptiaceae > Eutreptiella > Eutreptiella sp. 'Long Island Sound 2002'. The sequence goes on along the minus strand of OZ038382.1, from coordinate 146,464,809 downwards.
TGCAGGGGGTAGTAGTGACCAACGGCACGGGCTCACCAGCCTGGGGGGACGGGGAGTCCTGCCTAGGCAATGGTCGGTGCTCAAGTAGGCCCTCCGGGGGGTAGCAGTTCCCATCGGCCCGGGCTCACCAGCCGAGGGGGACTGGTCGTCCTGCCCAGGCAGTGGTCCGTGCTCAAGGAGGGCGTGCAGGGGGTAGCAGTTCCCGACAGCCCGGGCTCACCCGCCTCGGGGGACGGGGAGTCCTCCCAAGGCGGTGGTCGGTGCTTAGGGAGGGCGTGCGGGGGAGAGCAGTTCTCAACGGCCCAGGCTCACCAGCCCGGGAGGAGGGGGAGTCCTGTCCAGGCGGCGGTCGGTGCCCATGAAGGGCCTGTAGGGGATGGTAGTTCCCAACGGCCCGGGCCTAATAGCTGGGTGGCTAGGGGGTCCTGCCTAGGTGGTGGCCGGCTCCTGGAAGGTGCTGCAGGGGGGCGGTAGTCTGCACGGTGCGCGCCCGCCGGCCGGGGCGGGCCAGGGGCCCTGCTCGGCTAGTGGCCGTTGCTGAGACACGTCGTGCCCGGGCTCCCCTACCCGGTGTGGCGTCGGGCTGCCCCATCCGTAGAGTTGCGGGCTCCTCCGGTCCAAAGACCGTCTTAACACCTCGCCTCCGCTAGCTGTAGGATGGGTTTACCCTTCGCCCCTACGCAGCTGCGCTAAGCAGCAAGCATGCGAGGGAAGCAGGAAGTACCGGAGATCAAAACCCCGGGGTAACAGTAGCATGGACTCAACGTGAGTCAGCTTAACCAGAACCCTAAGTCCCACCGGGGCTCAACTCCCGAAAAATGCGGTACTTAGGGCCCGGTTGAATAATTTAAGCCTGCCCGTCGTACCCAGACTCTGGGCTCGCCTCGACGCAGCCGGTTGAGTCCGGCTCCGGGGGGCGCACTTAACTTGGCCTGGGGAGACCTGCTAACCCTCTAATCATCATTTATAGCAGTATAGGCAAGCTGTTTGCGTTATATAAATAATGTGAACATTTACCCCCCACATATGCCCCTTCCGGTGGTGCGCTCACTAGTGGGGCTGCCCTTGGGGGATCGGGGGATGTTACGCCTCCCGTACGCCCTCCCTACCGTGGGCGCCAGGGGGTGGTAGCCGGGGGGGCCTATAGCTTACCCATACTCAAAGGATGGTTCGATACAATACCTTGGGGTGTCCAGCCGGACGGGTGCCCACAGGGGTTGGGCATTTTACAATCGAATCCTAAAGAGTTTAAAACTCCATCCAAATTGTGGAACACATCCACGACGGTATCATTTCCGGGCTGTGCAAGGGCGGCGTGGCGTCAGGCCGCTCCACCAGCGGGGCCACGAAGCCTGTTCCGGGGGGGTTGTGGCCCCCCCCCCGGCCCCTTTTCCGGAGGGTTTCGCCCTGCATAGGGCACGATAGACAAGCATGGAAGGCTTCCGCACCGGTCATCCCACCGGGACACGGTACTGGACGCCACGTGCCTCCTCTGTGGAGCGCGGCCTGAAATGGCACCCCATCTTTGGGGCTGCTCGGCCCAGTCCCATGAGTGGGGAGCGGCTCGCCGGCGGCTCGCGGAGTGGCTCGACCAAAAGGTGGGAAAACGGGCTGCCTCGGTGCACCACAAGCTGCGGGAACCAACTATACTAGAGCAGTGGGCAGCGGCCTTGCGTACCCCCTCCATGCAGCGAGCCCACATGGAGTGCTCAGGGCCCCACATGCTGGGGACAGAGTTCATATGCCACGCCATCGAGTAGTCCATCGAAGTCTGGTACGCCCACACCAAGGCACCTGGCACGTTGCTAAAAGCCCACCTGGGCCGAGGCAGCACGATGGTGTGGGTGTTGCAAGAGCTACACCTGCACCAGCAGCCGGAGAGAGAGGGAGTACAGCGGGTCCTTCTGGGATGACAACTGTCGCCCAGGGGGTGACATGAAGGTTTCCCTTACTACCCCTCTTTCCGCTAATAACCGCAAACCAACAGACGGCGCGCGCACTACACACACGGCCCTCCAGTTTGCCTGGACCCGTGGGTAGACATCCCGGTCATTGCCTTCTGGTAACAGCGCCTTCGGCACATAACATAACATCACATCACATCACATCACATCACATCACATCACATCACATCACATCACATCACATCACATCACATCACATCACATCACGTCACGTCACGTCACGTCACGTCACGTCACGTCACGTCACGTCACGTCACGTCACGTCACGGCACGGCACGTCACGTCACATCACATCACATCACATCACAGGCCCCGCACTACGTGCTACTACCCCCCCGCCCCCGCTCCCAACCCCACATGCACCCGCGTCCCCACAGGCGGCGAGGGCGACGGCGCGAAGGCCCCCCAACATTGGGGCTTCACCGGCACTGCCGCGGATAGGTGTGTGCAAGGGAGCCAGGGGCAGAGGGCACCACGGGGGGTTGACGGATGTGGAGTGAGGGGCTACGGCAGGAGTGAGAAGGAGTCATAGGACGGAGGGGTCGACCCCCCCCCTCCCCCCTCCCCCTGCGCATAATTGTGCTATTGCCGCTGCCCTAATGCATTCCCCCCGGTGCACCCCCTCTCCCTCTGCCCTTGCTCTATAGGAGGGACACCACAAGGGGCCGAGAGAAGAATCTACCTCCGTGGGCCCAATCGGATCGCGGCAAGGAGGCCCCCGCAGTGGGGCTTTGCCAGCGCCCAGGTCTATCTAGAGGGTAGCAGCGAAGGGGGCCGAGGGGAAGCGGGTCATGGGGAGAGTGAGGGGACCTGTAGGGTGAGAGGGAGTGGTGGGACGGCCCGGTAGGTCCCGGTAGGTTACCGGGGGGATGAAGGAGATGGGGCGCCGGAGGAGCCACGTCAGGTCCACCTCTAGCGGCTCCTATGTCGCTGCATCAACACGGACGTTGAGGTCCGTTATCTAGCGGGGCGGCGTGGTTATCACGTTGATTGCCGAGGTCGGGGAGAGGCGTCGGCCTCCCAGGATAATGGCGTAGAGGTGGTGTATTGCATCTCCACAATGGCCTCCTTCGTGATACGTTCGGAGGGCCCCCACCGTCGCCTCCGAGTCTAGCACCGGCCAAAATACTGCTGGATGTTGCGCCAACTTGCGGACGTACGGAAGGAGGATCATGGCCTCCCCCTCTTGGCAGGTGCCCACCCCGGAGGCCATGTGGGTCCGGTAGGCCTCCCGCCCGCTCTGGGTGACCGCTACAATGGACATGCCTGCCTACGTGGTTCCGGCATCCACTGCGGCCACGGTGCCGCAGACAAGGCATCCTAACCTACTTTTCAGAACTCAAGGAAGAGAGGCCGTGCACGGTGTCCTTCTAGAAAAAATATTTGTTGCTACTAGTCGCAATTTCACAAAAGGGGAGAGACCTCCCAAGAGGGGTGGCCATTACCTTGCTGCTCTGTGTCTGTCGCCTGGCGCAGCAGGAGGGCATCTATTGGGTGGTGCCCGACTCGAAATCCGCTGTGGGTGCCTTGCAAATCTACTAGGAAGGCAGGCAGTACGAAGATGGCATGCATAACTTGTATGCCCATACCCTAGCAGCGGAATGCCTCACTCCAAAAGCTGGATTAAGAATCGTGGAGAAACATAGCTGACTAGGGCCACAACAAAACTCACTCTACCCTCCAAGAACAGATATTCAACAAACTTCCAATGATGAACATATTTCGATCTTTTCGCATTTGCACCGCAGCCAAACTCCGCCGGCCCCGCATGCCCCTCATGCCATGCACAATTCTCAAGATCTCCTAGTAGGCACCCCCCCCCCCGACCGAGCTTCGTCTTAGAATCAAGATACATTGACAGTGGTGATAGAAGCAAGGCCTCATAACACAACAGTGACTACCCTTGGGCATGCTAAGCCCTGCCCTACCCAATGTTCGACCTTGAACGCCTTGGATGTACATTTGCAGTGCCAAGGGCGCCTCAAATGGAACGGCACCAACCCCATGATCCGGGTGGGGTGGGTTGCACTGGGCCATGCTGTGCTCCGCCGAGCTGCGTTGCGATGCAATGTGATGTGATGTTGCGTGATGTGACATGATGTGATGTGACATGGTGTGACGTGATGTGACGCGATACAAGCACCATCAAGAGCGCACAAGGTGTGCCACTGTGCCGATGGCTCTCGTTAGCAAGGCATGTCTTGGGATCCGACATTCACCCATGAGGTCAGAGAGCTAGGACAACCACACCACGGGAACATGACACTCGGAAGAGACATTGGCCCCTATCCAAACCAAACGCATGCTACTCTTGACCAAAGTCCCCACAAAACTCTACACCGTGGCTAGCCTCTACCGCCGCACCGTCACAACCAAGCACAGTAATGAAGCCCCACGGGTGCCGTGCTAGAAACAGATTAATTCTAGGCCCATCCCACCATGTCCATAGTAAAGCGCTCTAGGGGCCCTGGAAGAACGGTTGCCTAGGGCTCCACTACTCGGAGCACTCATGGCAAGTCGCAGTGGCCCAGGGATGGGTCCTGCAAGGTGCATGGGCCAATGACCAATTTAGGCAATCCCTGCAGAGCTGCAGACCTACCAATGGAGCACCACGCCTTGAGGGGGGATTACCCCACAATGCTCAACCTAGAACAATATACCCGCCACCGCAACCGCCCTAATTTGTTGCGAGCACTATAAATAGTCGTCAAATGTGTGGCAATGCCCATGAGCTCTCAAGCCACTGTGAGGGCACCACGCGCATCCTCCTCCTCAAAACCCGGCCACGGGGCGGGCTAGCATAGTAAGACATCCCCTCATTGGTGATGACGTACCAAAGTCCATACAGCATGATCACCCCCCTCCAGCTATCCCCGGTAATCTATGCCGTGCGCTGGGCCATCACCACCTTGGGGACTGCTACGGCCCAAGTGGAGTGGTGCGCACTGAGCAAGACTTGTGCGCACAGCAGCTGCATGGCGCACTATACACACCATCCGGGGCTGGCTCGACCAACAGGGGAAGAACATGCGCCCTTGGCTAGAAATGCCCCCCCTCCCCCATTGCATTAAGTCCCCAAGACCCGCGCTTTGAGCCCGATACGCACTTGCAAGTCCAAAACGGGCATTGGTGGCCGTGAGGCTAAAACCACCTGAGAGGAGGGGGTAGCCTAAGCAGAAGGAGTGGTGTGGGGCACCTAGCGTCGCCGTGGTTGGGGCCAGTTCTAGTCCCCGCCCGGCACACGTTGGTAATGGATATTCATGTTGTAGTATGCCCGCTGCTCCCTCCCGGCGTGTTCTGCCAGGTGGGTGTATAACTGGGTGGGGTGTTGGAGTTGTGTGTCCGCCCATTTGAGCGATGTGAGTTGCAAGCGACTCGCCGTTGCTCCTGGTTCTGGGGCATGGTCTCTGAGTACTTGGTTGATTTGCAGTCGTACGGCGGCTGGCAGTACCGCTTCTCGTCTCTTGGGGTTTTTGGAGTAGGCGACACACTTTGTTAGGCGGTTTGGCTTGTGGGCTCCAACAGGCGGGCTGCATGATACTGTCCTCTGGCCGCCGCCGACCGCTGTCGCTAGGTGTGTTCCCTAAGGCGCCAGCGGGCATTGTTTGAAGTGCTCCCACGTTTCCGGTCTTCGTTGGTTGCATGATGGGGAGGTAGTTCGTGGATTGCTCGCACAGTAGGAGTACGAGGGCCCATCATACAGTGCCCATGACATCCTCGATGGCAATGGTGAGTTGGACCGCGCTGTGGTGAACTTGCTAGACATCCATGTGTAGCCCCCCCCCCCCCCCCCTACATGCATACCTCCAGGAGCACCTGCAAGTGCCCACGCTCCCAATACTCCAAGCTAGTGGCACCGAGGGCCCGATCCTGGTGTGGCACAAAGCGCCGCCGGGAGACTGCTATTGGGAGTGGGTGTCCCAAGCATAGCACAAGATGCTTACCATTACGAACGCCCGACCGTTGGAGTCGGGAATGGAGATCAAAGCAGGCGGAGTGGCATTTTTGAGGTCTCCGGCTAGGTGCTTGACCCACAAGCGGGCTTCACGTGCGAGGCCTTTTCGTGTTCTGTCACAGGGGCAACAACAGGGGGATACACGGGCTGCCTCTCCATGACCGAGTGCACCTACCTACCTGCCTACCTACCTACCTACCTACCTTGGCAGCTAACAGGCACAGTACTTGGATGGTGGGGTTTGCCACCAGGAACAAAGGTTTGACTGGAGAGCAAGGTACAGTGATAGAGCCGTAAAGTAAGTTCCCGCATGTGTTGCCGTCGTAGTTGGGCCTGCCCCGGCCGACACACTTGCATCAACATTTTGGATGCAACACAACATTGCGCCCCCACATGTCCCCAATAGCGGCACCCCAATATATGCAACCCTAACAAAAGTCAATTCCTGGGGCCATCTTGCTCGTGGGAAGGTGCAAGCTGGGAGGGCTGTGTGTCTAAGCTTGCTCTGTGTGTAGTGTGTTTTGCACCTGGAACAGCGAGGTGAGCTCCCTATGATGGGGCCCGTCTCACTTCAGGGCTGCCCGAGGGACGCTCGTGCCGTTCTACTTGAGAGGCCTCGCACGAGGCACCCCTCCCCTACGTTCCGTACCATGGCCACCACCAACATCTGAAGGGGGGGGGATCGTGTTAAGGAGCAATAGTCCATGGGGCAATCACCATAACTACACCCTACCTGGCATTGGCATCAGGCCAGCATGGTGGTTAGACTAGCTTGACACTGTATGACAAGAGGCTCCTTCCAGAAGACAAATTATGTTTGCTCAGTGGATGCTCTGCCATGACTCACCGGATCCCGAGAGGACATGTCCACCTGCATCATAGTGTACAACATGGTTGAATGCGATGGAGAAAACACGGGGACCCACCCCCTAGCCTAAGCTAGCAAATCTACACAGCTGCGCACCCATTGTGAGTCATCCTTACCATCCCCCCAGGGGGCTGAGGTACTAGGCACAAACTCCTGCATGTGAACTTCCAACTCAGCTAGCGCATCAGAATCAGGGGCATCCCGACCTGACACAACATACTCAGATACATCCACGCCCGCACACTCACATTCATCACTTAGCTGCATGGGATGAGAAGGAAAGAGGGGCATTTGAGAGGGAGGGGGGCGGGGAGGCAGCAATAGATGGGGAGGCGGCCTCAAACAGGGGCGCCATCTCTTTTGTTGACAAGGGATCCGGAAAGTCGCCCCCCCCCCCCCGCCCCTGGGAGGTGCACGCCGGTAACCAATCGGTCATTGGGGACATCTTTTTGGAGTGCCGGCTCCACGTGACCACTGGCAACTTGCTCTACCGGTGACTGAGAGAGGGAAGGGGTGTGGCAGGGCACCCAGTGCGACTCAGCCCGTGCCCGACACTCCACTGAGAAGGGGGGGGGGAGGTTTGGCCACCACTGACACCGGCAGGGAGCATAGCGGTTGTTGGAAGACCGGCAGCACACTACCGGACCATCCAATGACTCACTTGACTACCGGATGACTAACATATGTTTCCAGCCAAGGCATTTCATTGCCATCCGAGTCAAGCACCATCGCTCCACAAATAGTGGCCCCAGACTGTGCAGACACATCCGTGGACCGCACACAGAAGGCACTGTAGTCCCGGAATGTGCAAGACTCCAGCCACACACTGAGAGCCAACGTTGTAGCCACCATCAACTCGAGAACGTGGACATGGCTTGGCCGTACATCATGTATGACCGTGATACCAAAAGTGCGTGCAACGGTGCCCACAATAAGGCTTCCTGAAGGTCATTCGGCAGGCCATCAAAGGGGTTCATGAGGGGAGTTGTCCGGATGTACCAGCAGGCGGGCAGAGGGGCATATCCCCACGGAGGAAACAATATGCCACCCTCCGCGGATCCCCTGGCGGCGGCTGCATGATCCCCGCAAGGCGACCATTCCCGCAAGCATACATGCCTTCTCCTAGCAGCATCATGTTGTCCAAGAATAGTTTAGCCCTCGCCGGACCTCGAGGCAAAGTACCCCTTTCCACAGCAAAGAGCTGGTGCAGTTCACCTGGGACAAACCTTGCCATCAGGGACATAGTGCACCTGATCCCATATTTATTCCTTCCAAGACGCTAACTCTATGGCCCTTGGCGAGTGGCAGGTATGCCAAGAACTCCTCCACCCTGCCACACAACAACCACTTTGGAGTCCCGTTCACATGTGGTGTGCATGTGACCAGTTTCTTCCTCTACCCCCCCCCCCCCCCACAAAAGATGCAGAGGAGTGATGAGAACAACTAACGGGTGACCTTTTGCCGCCACCGTCACATGGTCTACATGGTAGGGAGACAACTGTCCCTCGCATGCAGCATGTCCCTGTGCGCCAGGCCATGATGTACTGTCCTCAGGGGGACAACTTCACAGGCGTCCGCCAGCGGAGTGTGGGCCCTGGTGCGTGCTGCCATGGAGTCCCATGCCGACTCCGGGACACCTTGGAGGGCATGCATGGACGGCACATGTGGCTCAACTGTGCCATTCTCATCAAGCACTAAGGGGGAATCTTTGCACTGCGCGCTACTTTTAGACTATGTTCCCCCCGAAGAGCCCCCAAGCAAACCCCTTGGAAACGCCCTTAGAATTAGGTGACCCAAACTGCCCTAGCTCAAGAAAGTTGCAAACTACCTTCCCTTCACATAACACACATCATGCACCACTGGAAAAGCAATGAACGGCGCATTGGTTGCCACCCTCAAGAACACACAACTGTCTTTCTGTTCCATTGTCAACTAAGTACACATGGACTCCATCTTGCACTGGCGATTTACCAACCGTAGTGCATCTTGGCAGTACTCCAAGTGGATGAGCCCATCTCCTGCCATCCCAACCACCGTCGCGGGAACTCGCACGCCGTTGGAGCGGGTGTAGAACACCCGATCGCCAAGATTCAAATCCATGAAGAAAGTGTTTCTAAGAAAGGAGGAGGGGGGTATGAAGTCCTGTAGCAGATGTGCAAGCACGATAGATCAATGTGTGCACACGAGCATTGCGCCTTGCCATGCCTTGGCACAACCATGCTACGCCTTGCCATGCCTTGACCCAAACGTGCTACACCTTGCAAAACCTCCGCTAGGGGTCACCATGATGCCCCTAGGGGCCCCTAGTATCTCAAAGTATGGGTCTCTAGTACGGCCAGACGCCCAAATAGTTGCACTGCGTGTGCACTGCGCTTAAGGCTCCACCTAAGAGAGCCGCGTGCCCCGTAGGCAACGCGAGGTGCACTCGGTGAGTGTGCAGACGTAGAGATGGTAAAGAGAGAGACTGTGCAGGAGGCACTCTCAAATCAATAATATTTGTTGCCGTTAGTCGCTGTTCCCAAGGGAGAGAGAGGCACTACGGGAGGTAATCCTGTGTGTGTGCGCGCGCGTGCGTGTGTAGAAGAGGCCTTGCGGGAGGCACTCCTAGGGGGAAATATTTGCTGTTGTTGGTTGTTGTTCGTGGATGCCTACAAAAGCGGCCCACCCCGCCCCACCACACCATGGGATTTCCTAATGTGCTGAAAGCACTGTGATTGTCAGCTGTGCCTCACTCGCCAGATCTGTGTGTCGCTCTTCCTCCATGACGCTCACCATGCCGCTGGACCTCAATGGACATTTTGAGGGAAATGATGGGGCGAATGTTTGCCAAGCGCACACCCAGCGTGCTACTTTTGTAGTAAATATCCTACCTTTAACCCCTGTTTCACCCTTCCCTACACAAGGCCCCCCAAGCACAGCAGAATGCACAGGAAACCTTCCCAGCAAAGCACATTCAATAACATGAAAATGGTGAATTCCACACAATCCTTGTGACTTTTCATCTCTCCCACAAACAATGGGGCCACCAGATTTGTGGATTGTGAGTCCAAATCCCCAACTCAAGGGGCCAAATCAAGTGGTATATGCTGTGCATCAAATGCCACAGAGACGCCATGCAAGATCCTGGCAACAGAGGCATTGTGCACATTTGCTGAAATATTGTGCTCTGAATGCCGTCGAACCACCACTCGTTTTCACGCACCTATGCTTTCAGCAGTTGGGGCTGTGTTACAGTATCAACCAGGAACCCTTAAATTGGGGCTACAACCCAATCCGAACCTTGTCATCATTGCCCATAGAAATGTATTTTCCACACTATCTATATACCCCTTGTCTACCAACAGGCAAAGTGCCCAGACACCCCAAAAGCGCGGTCCTATACATCCCAAGCCGAATCGCAGTTTGGAAGTGTGTGGCGCTGTGTGTGGCTGTGTATGGCTGTGTGTGGCTCCATGGTGTAAACGCACGCAATCCCGGGGCCCTCGTTGCAGGGCAAGTAGATCGTTGGACAAGGGCAAGGGGCAGCGGGATACGCTAGTCACTGTGGTGGGCTGTGGTGTTGTGCACTGCCGAGTTCTAATGGAACCACTCCCCTTCTCCATTTCTCCAGATCGCTCGGATGAAATCGGCAAACAGGCTCATTGCCCACTTGGGGGCGGCGCCACCGTAAGTGTGAGGCAACACAACCACACAGAGACTCATACTGCTGAGCCCACAGACACAACTCTGATGGACGGCCAAGGGGGATACACGATCCAACAGACAAAAGAGGGGCACATCATCCCAGGCTGAGATAATGAAGCACTTCTTAAAGGGGACGATCCCAGTTTTCAGGGTGTGGCCCCAAGAGGCAGCTGTGTGGTTGTGTGTTGCTGTGTGTTGCTGTGTGACCCTTGACATTTTTGCTGCTACGATAACCTGCCATGGAAAGACATGACTGGTGGATCGAAAACAGCGGATAGCCCTTGCGGGACGCATGACAGGGTCATATTTGGGGGGGAAAGGCGCATACAGAGGAAGCACAAGCCGGAGGTAAAAGCCAGATGGCCCGGTCTGTATCCGTGGGCCCAAGGCCTTAGGGCCTAATGGGCTGGTGATACAACACAAAACACAACACAACACCAAATACCACACAACACAAAACACAACACAACACAACACAACACAACACAACACATCACATCACATCACATCACATCACAACCACACAACACAACACAAAATGGTGAGGAGGTTGCTCATTTGGTGCCCACTCATCCCCAGCCACATGCAGTACTGGCGCGCCACAGCGAACATCCTTGTCTAATTCCATCACACAGGAGGGAAGGTTTCATGATGAGGGCAGGTATTCAAGAGTAAAAAAAGATCTTCGGAATTCAAGACAAAAATAAATGTGCCCCTTCATCAATGGTTGATAATTGCCTTCAAGACTTTATGAAGCAGTCCGCTAGTCAGAGTGTCGCAGTGTGTCGAGGGTCAGGTTTGTCACAAGGGCCAGTTGTGCGGCACCACTGTATCCCACAACAACTTGACGCAACTTGACGCCCGGCCCTTGCCCCAGGGGGGCTGACTGAGGAACCCCACTTTTTCACTGCCCGCAATACATCCGTTCCGGATAATTGATGATTCAACTTCGCGATTATTTTTCGAGTTACCTTTTCGCAATTCTGGCAGCCAATTTATGGCGTTTGCTGTTGGCCCCCGTCCAACGCGCCTACCGGGCAGCAGCTCCGTCCAGAGGTCAACTTTCCGGGTATTTTGGTCCGATCAACAGCCAGCAAGCATCAGGGTCAGGATCAGAGTCAGAAGAGGGGTTCGTAACACTGCATCGTGCTCCATCATCCCTACGGCCAGTGTCGGGGTCACGATTGCTTCGCGAGACATTGATTGAGGGGACTATCATCAGCTGCATGAGGGCGTTGTCAGAAAAAACGTTGCATGGGGCTTGCCATCAACGAGCAACCGTTGAGAAATATGCAATTCTGGTACTGTGTACTCCCTGGGCTCAGCAGAAGTTCATTTAGGGAGTGGGAGAGATTGGGCAACCGCGACGTTGATGCCGCATGGATTCCTGTGAACACCAACATCTTCCCCATCACTCATTTCAGCGGGTGAAAGAGTAAGCTCCAACAGTCACCCAACCACCCACCCGACCACATTGGAGACGACCGCCAATTGAAAACACACAAGCCTGGAGCAACGATCTCCTCCACAGGAGCAGAACCACGACGCTCACCACAATTTGAGAGTGTGGCCGTTCGAAAAGCGGAGGAGGGATGGCAACTTCGTGTCGTACAAAAGATCAGACTGGTATCCGAGTCACGCTGAGGATGAGACTCAGCAAGCGCCCCCCATCCTCCCCCGAACACTCAAGTCCTTCGGCCAAATACTTCTCACAACTCCATCCCCCCCTCCGAAAAGCCACTTCCTCCTCATACCTCCTCCTCAAAGCGCTGCCACAAACTCCTCACACCCCTCAACCCCAACCTCCTCCTCACACCCGTCCCCCAACCCCCATACGTCCTCCTCAAACCTATCCTCACAATCTCAACCCCCTTTTGCACAACATTGCGCCTCTGCTTCACACTATCTACGCTGCGGTGTCGCATCCCGTTGTAGCACGAAACAAAGCCTGAAGTATTTGGCTGCTAATACTTGTTGCTCCCGCAGGTCCTGCAACGTACCCACCTACTCAGCCCCCTCTGCCTCTTCACAGCTGTGCCTCCACATCCCCTATTCCGCGCTTTGGGGTTCACCACTGCGACGTTGGGGCAACCCTTCCGCCTTGTCTCTCTCCTCCTGCCGCCAATGTGACTTCCTTGTACCAACCATCCTGGGCCTTCGAACTCGGCCTTTCTGGTGGTTTTGACTGGGTTCTTTCAGGCTTGAAACTATTGGGCCCTAGGCAGCGGCTATGCCCAATCCCGACAATTCCTCCTGAGGCCTCCCCTGTGGTGCCGTGGGTAGGGACATTTTGCACGGATCAGGGGTAACGGGGAGAATTCGGCAAGAAAAGCGGGGGGTTCACCGATTGGTGAGGCGGCTGGGCATCGTAAAACGGTTGCTATTCGCTGGCCCTCAGGCGACTGTTTTTGTAAAAAGAGAGAAGGCTTGGGTGGGGAGGGGTGCTGTTCTTGAACCGCCCTGCGTGCACCCCCGCCTCAACCGCCCTCTTCAACCGCCCTCCTCAAGGAGCTCCAAGTCCTGGTAGTCAAACCAGTACGTGTATCCGTCTTCAAACTGCAGCTGCACCGGAGGATAACCCTGAGAAGCAACACAAGCATGCAGTCGTGACATCGGGATACAGTGGCACCACGCTGATGCAGGCATAACATGCTGATGTAGATGGGAGTCCCAGACGCAGACGTGACATCCCAATGCAATCGCGAGCCCCTAGTGGAATCGGGACACCCCAATGCCGCCCTGACACGTCTTCCGCGTCGCCATCCCCATCTACGTCGCCATTCGCATCCATCTTCCCGTTGCCATCGCCACCCAGCCACCGAGCCCACCAACGGACTGTCGAGCCAACCGGCCCCGCCAGTCCACCGGCCACCAACTGTAAGGCTGTCGTGGCCCACTTGTAGGACAAGGACGAGGTTTGAAGAAGAGTTTCAGGGGCCCATAATCGCAACATAGACCGTTACAGGAACAAGGGGAGGGAGGGGGCAAAGAACAAGGACATGGGAAGAGGTGCGGGCAGGAGCATGGCAGAGCAGGGCACGGGCAGGGGTAGGGGCAGAGGTAAGGGGGCGGCGGTAGAAGCAGAAGCAGGGCAGGGCAGGAGCAGGGCAGCACTCGCAGGGAAGAGGGAGGGGCAGGAGCGGGTGCAGGGTGGGGGACCGGCCCACTCGCACACCTCTACTGGCGACAGCCAGAAAGTGTGACTCGCGGATGCGGCGGTCCATGACAGTCGGGGTGAGGCAGGGCAGAAACGGGCTCAAATAATGGGGGTGCAGTGTTCGGGCCTAATTGGTACCAATTTTCACACACAGTGATCGCAAAAGGATGGGTCGCTTCGAAGGCCCTTCGCTCTTCACACGTTCCCCAAGAGGGTTTCTTTGCTTCAAGATTGTTGAATTGTCTTGTGGCTCTTTGTGCGCATGCGCTGCTACGTGGGTTCCTGTGGACACGCACGGCCATGCGGCTCTCTGTGGGCACGTGCTGCTGTGTGCACAGGCAGTTCTAAAGACCCCCAGGGCACGTGCCCGGCCGGCATTTTCACGTTGCATGTTGTTGCGTGAGAATGCGTAACATATGGGCAGCCTGCCCATTGTGCACGTGCGACGCATCGCGTGCTGTTGGTCGCGGGACCACAATGCAGACTTTGTTTTAGCGTGGCTGTGGGACGGCAGCAGGTTCCCACCCCCGTCCTCACTTCCCCTCCCCCTCCAATGTACTCTCCCCTGCCCACCTGCCCCACATACACCTCTCGTTACCCTCTGCCTCCCTGGGGCACGACCGCAGAACAGGTAAGCCGCCGCTCAAGAATTTCGGGGTGGGGAGCAGAAAGTTTTTCACAATGGGGTAATATTCTTTTGCACAGCCACCATCCACGCTTTTTTTGAGTGGGGCTGGGCAAGAAAGTAGGCGTAATGGGTGGTAAGAGGCATTCCTTAGTGGAATGGCGGGACGCTGATCCTTCGCTAGGGCTGCAGAATGGCTCTGGCGAGCAAGCGCACGGATCCCCTCCCCCCCCCCGGCCCCGGCCCCGGCCCCGGCCCCAGTGCGTTCAACAGGAACCAAACATGCGTTTTCTGTGGAGTTGTTCCCGAAGCATTTACCATTTACCCAACGCTCATACAAGTGTTTCGGGCCCATTTCGGCCCGCCAAAGCCCCCCAAAAAATGACAACAGGCCGTTTGGGGGTCCAACGTGAGTCCAAAAAGGGTCGAAAACACATTCTTCCGAAAGCGGTCCTGGACCGTTTCGGATCTCGAGTGAAGGCATTTCTTTTCAGCCTTTTGGAGCCTGTCTTGACGCGTATCGCCCCCCCCCCAAAACACACACACGAGTGCCACAAAGCGCTACCCCTCCACAAAGCCAGCACTCCTCCAGAAAGGGCAGGGGCAGGGGCAGGGGCAAGGGGCAAGGGGTAATCAGGCGCTGCTGGAAGAGCCTCTGCTCCACGGGCTCTGGATCAGGCGGCTGTCAATATCCTCGCTGCTTCAATGACAAATGCATGGTGTATGGTGTATCTCGTTCTTGATGGTGCGTCAGCTTAAGACAGTTGGCACTGTTGTTTTCAGGCCTATCTCCAGCATTGGCAAAGGCAATTGTAGGGGTGAGGGCACAGGCAGGGTAGGGTGCAGGGCAGGGGCGGCGTTCCTCACAGGCCTCACCGACGCCACCCCACAGCATTCCTCCAGACCTGAATATTGCAGATGTGTGCGGTCCGCCCAAAGCACGAGGGGTTCTCGTACTGGTACCCGGAGGCAGGCACCGGCCGGAGCCGGACCTGCATTCCGATGCAGAGCTCTGACGAGTGCACCACGGGCCGCCACTCCAGCCGGGGCTCGGCTGCGGGTGGGGCGAGACTAAGCTTAGGCACCCCGTTCAGCAGGGCGTCCTCGGCAGCAGCAATTGCGGGGCTGAGGACAAGGCGTGTTCAGGCGTGAGGCAGAGGGTCCACAGCCGGCAGAGTGCGTACCACTGGATGACACTGAGACAACGGCGGCTCGATGCTTACTGACAATGTGATGAACCCGGAGCGAAAAAAAACAACAACGTATCTCTACCCTTTCAGGGACAGTCTGGTGTCGTTTTATGGGTGAGAGTGGAAGATCAGTTTCACTGCTCACTGTTGCAGCATTTTGCCCTCGTGGTGGCCACTCCGCCAGCGCTGACACGCTTCACATTCAGTCATTCCTGCACCATGAAGTTTGAAGCGCGGCTGAAAGGGGCCGGGGGGGGGGGCTCATCATAAATGCCAAGTCCAAGTAGCAGTTTGTCATGCGATGTGACACATCTGTTGAAGTTTGGGGGCGGCGCAGCATATGGGCTTCTCGCTGTGCACACCCAGGCGACCGTTAATGGCTCCAGGCGCACCTTGGGCCAGGCTAGGAGTCATCATTCGGCAACATAACAGGTACAGACAAACAAACCCATGGGGACCCATGTGGCTGCAATCAGACCCCCCTGGGGGTGCGCCTTGCCCCCCTAAAGGGGTTGTTCTGGGGACCGACAGTCTGGTGCATCATGTCAGATGGTTGGCACGGTATCTCCTGAGCGAGGGCCTGTGGGGAAGCACATGGGCTTACCACTCCAACCAGATGTCATGTGGTCCTGGATGGGGGTCTGGCCCGAAGGCTCAAACAGACCAAGTCGGAGCTGATGTTGTTGGTGCGGGCGAAGGGCAGGGTGTGGGAGATGCTGGCACCTGGAAGTGAATCGTTTCCAGACAGCCCAAAACGCCATCCAGAGGGCTGGGGACTCTTGGAACATCACCCAACCCTCACCCAACCCTCACCCAACCCTCACCCAACCCTCAACACACCCTCACACCTCCCTCACGGGCTCGTTCCATAAAGGCATGGTTGGGTACTGTGTAGCACAACCAGTGTCCAGTGCCTGGTCTTTTGTGTAACTTGCTGGTCTTTTGTGTAACTTGCTGTTGTTGGTCAAGGTCGTTTGTCGGGGAGTGTGCATGTGGGGAGGCAGAAAAGCTGATGGGACACCGTGTCCACCTGCTTTCCAATGCAGGGGGGGGGGGGGGCATTGTGGCATAAAGGCTGGTGGGGCGACCATATAATACAACCAGTGTCCATGCCATGCGCTTTGTCTTACGTGCTGTTTTTGTTGGTGAGGGTCTTTGGGCTTTCGGCTAATCTTTTCCGTCCTAACCGTGACAATGCCGTTGTTTTGGGTACGGCGCTTGAAAAATTCATCAGGGGGGTTTACAACACAGAGCTGCCGCCAACGGTAGCAATGGAAGACATCACTGAGGCTGGATACATCATTTACCTCATCCAGCTTCGGTGTCAACCATTCCGGGATTGCTAGTACTTGCATTTTGTTCGCACAGTCCAGGCTTTCCTCGTGATTGCCGCCATTCTCCATTGGCTAGCTAGAAACGGGCATGGGCCAAAGAAATTTTTCACGTGTCTGTGTGGCAGCTAGAGGGCTGAGGACGGCTTTTGCCTTGTGCGGACAATAGTGATCGACCGCAACTGCTCGGTGGCTGAGCTGGCAATACGGTTGTCGGCTGCGATGGTTGTAGCCACCCCACCTAGCAGCAGAACCGGTCTCGCTATTCTTCCATTGACCGCGCGCGGCCGTGCCACTACACGGCAGACATGGACATTAGCCGCGTTGACCTGCCCTCGGTTTGCCGGCGGGCCGCCGACAACGCTTTGGCCGTCGTCCGTCTGTGGTGGCCCGGTGCAGCGTACCTTTACCCCAAGGAGTGCAAGGGCCTTTTGCATGTTGACCCAGACCACTTCGCGCACACACTAGTGGAGGTGGCAGGCCCGCCAGTGTGTGGTGGTGGGACCACGGCCAATGTCGGGGAAGGGACGTGCGCCATGGGGTGGGCCCAGTGTTGTGGAAGCAGGACCAAGGGGGCGAGGATAGGAGTGCTTATGGGAACGCGAAGGGACATGGGAGCCAAAGAAGCAAAGGAAGGGTAAAAAGACGCAGATGGAAGTAGGCAAGGATGGGAGTGGGCAGTTGATGGGCAGGGGGCGATGCAAGGGTGATGGAGGGGCTAAACAAGGGCGATGCACGTGCGATGCAAGCCCGATGCATGTGCGATGCAATGGCGCCGCATGGGCGATGCGCGGAGGACCCCGTGGGCCTAGCCCACACAAATCAGGAGGTGACCTAAGGTGGAAAGGGAGGAGGCAGGAGGAGAACAATGCACCTGTGCAGTCGGACCAACTACTGCACAGGTGAGGGCTAGCTAACCGGGACAAGGTACAGACAGGGAGATAAACAGGCCAAGTGACCGTCCGCGACCCACAACAGGGAGGAAAGGAGACAAGATGGGTGGCAAGGAGAAAGGGAGGCAGCAGGGAAGGGGGCAGGTCGGGAGGGGACAAGCCCTCCGCCAAGGACGGGGGCAGAAGGTGGGGAAGATGGTGGACCGAGGAACCAGAGGGAAGGGGGCAGGGGGAATGGTAGCGGGCTGGGGGGTTGGGAACCCAGCGCTCCGTGAGTCGGCCCCGCGATCGGCGGCATGTGATTGGCCACACGTGGCCATGGTAACCGGGGCAGCCTCCACAGAAATTCATTGAATTTCTCTGGAGGTGGAGGAGCATGGGGGAGGGGGGGGGTGCGTGTTGTGCTTGTGGTGCATGCCCGTGTTCTTTTATGTAGGAGTTCAGATTCACTTTTGCTGTGATCGGGGACAGCACAAGCAGCCGCGGCATTGCCCAATGCTCCCCTTGGTGAGCAATCCTAAAGGCGCCAGCACTGTTCCCAAGACCGCAATCGAAGTGTTCGTGGACCATTTGTCACCAATTACGCTTGCCGATCTCATATCTCGTCTTCAAGGGTTTTGTTGCGACCATTTACCATGAGCTGTACCTTGCAGCAAGACCCGAAAGTCGTCAGCATCCAATGCTACGACAAGGGCTTGGTGCTAAATCTGTGCCTGCGACATATGTAATTGCGTGCCTCCACCCCTGCACGGAACGGGGTAATGGGGGGTAGGAACCCGGCGCTCCGTGAGTCTGCCCCGGGATCAAGCGCATGTGATTGGCCAAGCCTGGCCATGATCGCCGGGGCAGCCTCCGTAGAAATTTTGTGGCGGCGGCAAAGCAGGGGGGGGGGGGGGCACCAAGGCTGGATCCGACCACACGGTGTGTGGTTGGATAACACGTACTCCTCGTGGCACATACCTCACCCTTTTTCTTTGCCCTTCTCTATGCCTTGGCCTCCACCCTACGCTGACGGCTGGGAACAAAGGAGCCCACTGAAACGTAGGAAAACGTGGGCCCCCCTTGTAGTACTTCTAACTGGAATGCCACCCACTCACGCCTACCACTACGTTCAAACCCGCAGCATCCACAAATGAAGTAGACATCAGGCGCATCCACTTCACGCCCAAGCTGCAATAGCGATTGGGTCTGCGGGTGGCAAAGGACCCTAATGGTTGGCAATGCCGATAGTGGCCGCAGATTGCGCTCGACGATTACACGCCACTCCGGCGACGCATTCGGAACCAGGACACACCGTTCCAAACCTAACGCCCGTCGGACAGGCTTTCACAAGTGTACTTGTGACGGCCTGCTTTTGCGGACCTTGAACTTGATATAAAGCTCATGAGTGAGTGTTTCCCTGATGCTATCTTCAGGGCAAGTGGTGGTTAGCGTGGCAAACATCTTGCCAAGACACAGATTGCGCTCCCCTGCCTCTTCGCTGGATTGGATGGGCACGTGTGCTTGGGAGAAGGCGTGTGTAAGGCGGTGCAAATAAAGCGTGGTTGTTGACCCACTCTCTGCATACTCCATGATCAAATGGATCGGGTATACATGGATTTTGCCCCACACCTTCCATACCCTCAGGGGTAGGCCAAGATCTGAGGCATACAGCAAGACTACCACATGGCAGAAAGACAGAAACAAAAAATGAAAAGCGGAGGATGGAGTCCTCTGCCACTAGCGCCGCAAATTCTCGCGCCTCACGGCCAGTGAAAGAAAACCCGGTGCGAAATTGGTGTCACACGAGGCTACGGTACTGTTTGCTTTCTTGCGGAACGTCCCCCAACTTGTACCGAGGTGCAACAACACACACACATATATGTATATATTACTACACCCCTCTCCCCTTAAATCTAGCTAACATATATATATATATATATATATATATATATATATATATATATATATATATATATATATATATATATATCGATGCATCATACATCCATCATCTGCTAGGAGTATGCGCGCTACTACCCCAAAGGCACGGCTGATGCCTCCATTCAAATTGTGGAGTATCGGCTGACTCACAAATGCCTGAGCCAGACCTTCAACACCACTAAACATTCTGCCCACTACCTGGAGCAGGTGAGGGTAAGATTGGAAAAGCTCATGGACACCCTGATGCAGCTGCCACGGACACACAACACAACACCTTCCCCCACATTCCCAAATGGTGGTGGTCGGCGGTAAAAAACCTAAATTGCAGCCGGACACTGACATTATGCGTGCAGCCCCTCCACTGCACCGGAAGACAAAACGGTGTCTTCTGAAGCTTATTCGGCTCCTCAGCACGTCCCTATCGGACCCATTGGTCGTAGTTGTTTTTCAACATCTCTCTCCATGTCAACAGCAACGTGCATTACGGAATATGCGCCCTTATTGGAAAAAGTGAACCCCCCTCGTCAATCAGACACACCTTGATGTTTATATTCCCCCGCCCTCACGGTATGTACCCATCGTCATAGACACCCAGGGACAACACACAATTTGGGGGTGGGGGTTGGTTGCGACCCAACCCCACACACCGACCGCTACCCCCCAAGAGGGTGCCTACAATCTGCGCCAACAAGGAACTATTCTGGAGGGAGCGGTCAAAGGAGGGTAATCGAGCATCCTCTGCCTGGTGTCCATCCAAATCCAAGCTGTAACCTCTTCAGTGCATGGACTATCCGCACTGATGCAAGACCTTGATGCCGCGGATATAGCAGATCCTGTTCTGCAACCTGTGGCTCTTGTGGGGCCTGGGAGGAATGGGGAGGGCAACACAGGGTGTGTCGCGCTACGCGCAGGCGACGGAGGGTTTGTTGTCATAAATCCTGGAGGGCTTGGACACTTGTAGGCTCCTCCCTTGGAAAATACCACCCATGCGTGGCGACCAAATCACTAGTCACGACGTTGGGCAGGAGGAGGGCGAAACCTTGGAGGCGGGAGAAGTCGGTAAGACCACGTACATGGTATACCAATCCCTGCAGCCCATACACACATTCATGATGTGTGGTCAGATGATGATGTGGTGCAATGGTTCTTGGCCGGAAGGTCTACACTCACTGCCATTCATTAATTCTTTTGCGACGGTTTTATGACTGCACTGCTTGGCCTCTTTTTTGACCTCGAATCAATATTGACGGATGGTCTACACTTGCCTTGGTGAGCCCCACAACCTCCACAAAACAGTACCCTGGCCTAGTCCACACATGTCTGCAGTGCTTGGCTTTGTTTTTTTGACCTGTAATCATTATTGACAGATGGTCTACACTTGCCTGGGTGAGCTCCACACCCTCCACAAAATAGTTCCTTCGCCGAGTCCACACATTTTTGTAGTGCTTGGCCTTGCTTGTTGACCTCGAATCATTCTTGACGGATGGTCTACACTCGCTTTGGTGAGCTCCACACCCCCCACAAAAAAGTACCCTAGGCCAGTCCACACATGTTTGTAGGGCTGG
Source organism: Eutreptiella sp. 'Long Island Sound 2002' (assembly GCA_964036045.1). NCBI lineage: Eukaryota > Euglenozoa > Euglenophyceae > Eutreptiales > Eutreptiaceae > Eutreptiella > Eutreptiella sp. 'Long Island Sound 2002'. Next base: position 146,443,654 of record OZ038382.1, on the reverse strand, counting down.
GCATGGTTTTTTGACCTCAAATCATTATTGACGGATGGTCTACACTTGCCTTGGTGAGCTACCCTCCACAAAACAGCACCTTGGCCCAGTCCACACATGTCTGCAGTGCTTGACATGGTTTTTTGAACTCCAATCCTTATTGATGGATGGTCTACACTCGCTTTGGTGAGCTCCACACCCTCCACAAAACAGTACCCTGGCCCAATCCACACATGTCTGCAGTGTTTGGCTTTGCTTTTTTACCTCAAATCATTATAGACAGATGGTCTACACTCGCTTTGGTTAGCTCCACACCGTCCACAAAACAGCACTCAGGCCCCGTCTGCACTGGGTGGCATGGTTGTTCTACCTTGATGATCCCCACACGCACGCAGAGTTCAAGACATATCTGCAGTCAGTGAATCATAGTCCACAATTGGTAGCCAGGGAGAAAATGATAGTTCAGTTTGCCGAAACTCAGGCGTCGGCACATATTCATACCACGCCAAGCACCTGAGCGCTGTAGACAGCAATGAAAAAAATAAAGTGTCGAGATGTATCAATATGCGGTGCTCAACCCACGGCAAAGCGCTCCACGAGCACTCAAAACTGGCAAACAGGCAAAAAAAGAGGATTGCTTGTGCATAAGGGGCTGACCTCTTCTGGACTGAACAAAAAGGAGGACTGCTTGGTCCGTTGCAAAAAGGCAAAACAAAAAAAAGCATCATCCAACGTCCAAATATATCAATATAGGGTGATGCAACCACCGCTGAGTACTCGAGCAGCACTGAGAACATGCAACATGCACAAACAGGGGACTGCTTGGTCTGGTGCAAACAGGCAGAGAAAAAGAGCATCCACCTCAGTCCCAGGGGTCAATGCGTGCATCTCAGTCGTGGCGCGCCTCCATCTCCTCAGCCTGCATTTCTTCCTCCTCTTCTTCCTCCATCTCTTCCATCTCTTCCTCCATCTCTCCCAACTCTTCCACCTCCACTGCGGCGCGTACTGCCTGGGTCGCCTTAGGCTCCTCAGGCTCCCTCTCTTTCTCGGCTGTCTCGCCTTCTTCCGCCCTTGGCCTCAGCGTCCCAGGCTTGTGGAAGTCGGTGTCACCCGGGCACACCAACAGGAGAATGTCGGCACCTTGTGGAAACCAGGAATGGGGTTTTCGCCCACGACACAAGAGGTAGTCTAGGCACTGGCGGGGATCAATAACCCGAATTGGCGTGCTGCCTTCTTCCACCCACCGTTGGGCTTTGGGCCCCCACACCTCGTATGGCTCACCGTCGTACAACCCTGCAGACATCAATGCTTGGAATATAACGAGTACACGGTTTGCCATTGACAGTCGAAAAGAAGGCTCCTTGGCACCAGCCATGATCTCGGCGCAAGCTTTGTCATACGTTGGTCGCGGGAAGCGTTTTTGCGCGGCAAGCACGGGGTTCTGATCCATCCACTTGGTGGTTGCTTAGATCATCAGCTTGCACTTCCGGTTGGTGGTAGCAAAGCCAGCCGAGCCCTTCTTCTGCACCATCTGTGCCCAATCCTTGGGTCTGCTCTCAACGGCACTAACGATAACTGCAATCGCCGTGCACACGCAAACCCACCACTGTGTCTTTGTCCGGTCTGCGACTCTCACCATCCTTCTTCCGACGCCAATACGTCCTCCAACGTTCTTGAGGCTAGGGAATCCCAGATGTCGATGATGCAGACGTCCACATCCACTTCCGGTTCGCTCCGCCTGCCCTGCTTCTTGCGACAGCTCTTGACCGGGGGCTTCTCACTCGCCCATCTTGTCACAAGCACGGCAAAACTCTGCCGCACGCCCTCGCCGGTTGCATCCTACGATCCAGCCTTCTTGGGCAATTTTCTCACTAGCTCCTTGCGCTTTCGCTTCTTCGTCAAGGGCGGGGGCTTCCGCTTCTTTTGTTCCAATCTCACCCGAATCTTCTCATACTCCGCTAGTGTCTTCTGCACCTCTCTCTATTGGTTCCCCATTGCATCCACGGGAGCTCTGGCCTTCTTTTCGGCTTCCAGAGACTTTTTCCACCCCCATATGTTGCAACCACCTTGTCTTTGGCTTTTCGTATCTCGTCCGCCAAGTCTTCGCTTTGTTCTCTTGCCTGCATTACTGCACCGTGTGCCAGCGGGTACAACGCCTTGCGCACGAGCTCCCGGACTATTGCTGTCCGGGGCAGCCAGTTGTTGCGTATGATGGAGGACAGCCGCGGCATATTTTTCCCGATGTTTTTTAACACCGGCGAGACGTTCAGCGGGTGGTGGCTGGCACGCATGTTGATGCTCAGCGGAGACCGGAGTATACCCGGCCTTTTCTCCCATGAGAACTGGCCTCCAAGCGCAGGGCCCTTATACTGACATGCCCGTTCTGCCCCCGATTCGGTTTGTGTCGTCGGATGCACCTGCGGCTCCCGGCTTGGCCTCAGGTTTGGCGGTGTTGGACATTGCGAAAGAAGCCCCCTCGTGGCAAAACGTGCTGCAATCTTTATATGGCGACACTACTGGGCGGCTGGACTGCCTCACTACTCTGGGCACCAACACCAATGATCTCACGGCCTGTGCTGGGCACAGATCACATGTCGCTAAAACGCTTTGCTTCGTACATCATGATAGCCGTCTGCCGCAAACCGGGGCTCATTTTCTGCCTTTTCTTGGCGGATTCTTGGCGGTCACTAGTGCAGCCAAACTGAATGAGCGCTCAACCACAACAGCACTTGTTTGAAAAAATTAATACGGTTCAGCAGCACGCTTCTGTGGAGTGATGTGTTTCCCACGGACTCGTGACTTCCTTGTTGAAGCACCGGATGTGTCCGGGAACTCAGCTGCCGCTTTGGGTGGCATTGCTGTTGGAAAAGTAACAAATTAGAAGGGTGGAAATAAGCAAGAGATGAGAAAGCGTACAGAGAAATGGGAAGAGGAAAAAGCAAAACCAAATGAACATGGTTCGCCGTTATTCGTCGTTATTCGTCGTTGTTCGTGGACGAACCTCAGGTAATCCCTCCTTCAGTGACAATGATGATCCCAACAACCCTGATGATGCTAGTGGGGCTACCAATGGGAAGAAGAAGAAGAAGGAGAAGCAGAAGAAGAAGGAACGAGGGAAACATCGCCCCCGCGAGAGCAAGACAATTGCCACGTCAAAGATTGTGGTGAACCTCCCGGAATTCGCCGGGAAGGACCTCAGCGAATTCGCTGATAGCTTCCACAACTTCCAAAGGATGATTGGGCAGACCTACGCAAAGTGGGCGTGTGAAGTGCAACTTGCTTCTCCAATGTTGCAAGACCAAGTACCCAGAGAAGCAGGCGAAACAAATCGCGACCAAGTCCGCCACGTTTGCGATGGCAAACGTGGATTCTGGTTGCCCTTGAGAGGCAACATCCGTCTTATGAAACGGATTTATCTATCCGGACGGAGATCCAGAGCCTGAGGATGCTATCCAACAGCCCTAAAGCAATACCTATCTCCGAACTGCTTGCAGACCTCAACCATTGAGTGGGGCTATCGGTGCCTTGGTTCTGTGGCAGCGACGAGCTTCCGTTTTGGCTGGAATCCACCGAAGCTACCGAAGCTACCGAAGGAGGTATGGGAGGAATGCAGATCCACCTCCGAGAGAAAATCTAGGACACTCACGGATGAGGACCTGTGTGTGTTGCTGCAAAAACTGGCTCTAGAGAAAGAATCAGACCTACATCTAAACACCTATCGCCCTGCTGGTCAGGGTGGCCAGGGCCGTGGATACCAAGGTCAACACCCTGGACAGAATCAGAGGAATGCTCGCTACATGAGCTCCGTTTTCTGCTGTGAGGCCAAGGATGAGAGTGGGGCACTGCTGCATGAGCCAGACTGTGACCAGCACCAATGCTACGTGGTGCGAGGCAAGAAGTAGGAACTGAATACCGGTAGCAAACAAAAGATGCCGGATCACTGCACGTGTACTATCACCTGTGCGTTCTGCGGACGCCGGAAGCATCACGAGGATAAGTGCTATCACAAGCAGAGACTCCTGGCCACGTTGAAAGCGGAGACCAATACTACAGGAGGGCAGAAAAACAGCAACTCGAACACCAAGGGCAATGGTGAGAATAGCAAGGGCAAAGGAAAAGGCAATTCCAAGGGTCACAGCAAGGGCCAAGACAATGGCAAAGGAGGACGTGGGATACCCGAGAAGAACACCGAGAAGACTGGGGGGAAACCCCAACCCCACGCCAAGGGCGACACCTATTGCAAACCTTGGTCAGCAGAATACGGGACCTACTACACGGATCGAAGCCCTAGCCCAAGCTCAGCAAGAGGATGGAACGCAGTGTCCTACTAAGGTGGACGGAGACAAATCCGGGCCCAAGAAAAGATCCCGCCTGATGCAGATGGTGTGGAAGCTCCGTAAAAGAGGCTTTTGAGATCACGTTGCCCGCGGAGTGTTGAAAAGGGCACTCTGGGGTAAGTATAAATGCCGTGTTCTGGTTACGTATCCACCTTGGGGGCAAAGAGTACTTGGGGGTAGTGGATGCTGGCGCCACAATATCTATAGTGGCCAAGAAAATTTTGCCTCCCGATGGACTTGAGAACACCATGTCTGCCGCGGCCATTCCTATGGGGGGTGGCCATGTGGTGTATGGCTGTGGGGACTTTGAAGTGGAAGTACCTATGGGATCAAGGGGTATTCCCCACTAATTCTACCTTATGTATACCGAAGCCTTCGACTTTGTCCTGGGTACCAACTTCCTAACCGAGCACTCTCAGGTGCTGTACAAGCGCCCTATGTCCTCCATGTGGACCATGGATGCGGGAGGGAATTTGTCCCCTTGGAGCATACTGGACATGTTTCCCGTTACCTAAGGGTATGCGAAAAGTAGCCCGCTACTGCGATGGTCTTTGCCAAGACGGAGGACTACCAAATCTTGGGGGACATCCTGAACTAGGGTCTGAAAGATTTGGCAAACTCCAGAGAGGACCTAACCGTGAAATTGTTCGACAGCAACAAGCAGCACGTCCTAGACCTCTACTGCAGCAAGGGGCAAATCACCTCCTACAAATTTTCTTGGCCGGCCCTTGGGATGGCCTATGGAAGCCGAGGCTCCGTGAATTGGGGAAGATCCTAACCAAGGTGGACGTGAAACGTTCCCGTATGGTATCATCCTCTCCCGATAGGGGAGCCCACGGAGAAAATGAGTACTGGCTACTCTGCTGGAAAAGCTGACCTTGACCTCAATCCAGCTACCCGACGCCCGACATTTACGTGCCGCTGGGGAAAAAGACGCCTATTGGAAACATGGATGGGGGAGTATGCTGAGTTTCGCAGATGGCGAACTGGCACTTGTACCATTGGAAGACCTCAACCCTACTCTTGTGGGAGAAATCCACGACGAGAACCGCAGCTACACCTTAGATGTCCTGAGAACCTGAGCATGACCACAAGATGTTGTTGAGACTACTCCCGGGGGCGACCAGTACGTTGTGCTAGACCCTCCGACCTCACCTAGGATTTTATGAGGCAGCTTTTTTCCAGAATGCATTGAAAGGAAATTTGAAAGTCATGTGGAGATTCACGGTGTATTTCAATCGGCTTTGCAACACCAAAGATTGTATTCCATGTGTTCCTACCACAAGTGTGACACGGCATTCGTGCAAAAATGCAGCTCAGCGGAATGGTTGCTTTGCGCAAAGATGAAACAGAGCAACTAGCAAAGTCACATTCCATTGCAATCAAATTGACACATGTCTCTTTGACAATTGAGCATACTAGCCCCAAGTGCCAGAAGCTTTTCAAACAACACTTCAGACCCGAGGCTCGGGTTAGACGGCACCAAAGAGGGCCTTCTAGCCCACCGCTTGCCTCTCCGGGCAGGCCATGCAAAGGCGCACCTCACACACCCAGATGCCAGGTGGCAGGTGGGCAGGGCACACGGCTCCTAGTGCGGTCTCTCCCGTGCTGGGGTGCAATGCAAGGTGTTGCCACGGGGACGTGCAGGCTGGGCCCAAGGAGGGCGCAGCGAAAGGGTGGATGATTGAGGAGGGGAGCGTGGCAGTCCATGTCTTCGCAGCACCTACCTTGCAACATCTTCCCTCCAGCAACATGACAGGCAAAGACGAGTGTGTAATGATTAACGGAAGTCTTCTTGCTAAGGCAGGGTGTGGACGGCCGTATCGTCCCACATTAGCACATGATTCCAAATCGTAAGAGTATTCATGGGCCATAGAAACAGACAATGCGGGGAGCGTACTTGGTGAGTGGTGTTGAGAACCAGGAGAGGGTCCGAGTGGGCACGTAGGAGATGTGCCACGGAAGGGTCGCGGAACTCGGGTCGTACCATAAATGTGACAAATGAGGGGGGCAGACGCATGGGAAGCTACCCACCTGCTATCAGTGGCGAAGCTTGCAGGTGGCAGGTCACTCAACAGGCCAGGAAAGCCAACAACAGTGGTAAGACTACCCGGGCTGCCAAGACTGACGCATGTGGGTGGAGGGATGGGTGTGGGTGGGTGGGGGTGTCCAAGACAATCAGCAAGTCTGTCAAGGTGCAGGTGTCGTCCACCATTGTTTCTAGTATGAGGCGCACAAGACAGCACATGACACATCGCCCATAGTGACTCAATAGGCCAAACGGCGAGTAAACCGGGGCCTACCGAGTAAACCGTCGCCTACCGGTGGGCGTAGAGGGGCAAGCATGCACCTATCTCTCTCCACAGAAACAACTAGGGCTGTGCACGATGTAGGTTGTACCAGCATGGTGCTATCGGGCAAATAAGAGCCCTCCGGTTTTGGTACCGTTGCCAGAAGGCACACAAAATCCCAATGAACTCGGTGCAAGAAAACCGGGCAAGAATGGCCCATGTGGGCGCAGGGGGAGTCGACGTGAGCGTCGCAAAAATCGCAAGTGTAGTAATGGATTGTGACCAAAGGAGGGTGGTATATGCCATGACGAAAGGGGCATGAGGGAGGGTAGAGTCGAGCAGTGAACTCGTATGCCGCCGCAAAGCAGTGTCCCAGGAGGTGTCATGTGACGCCACCTAAACCAAGGAGGCATGGTGCAGATGGACTACACTCAGTCACGCGTTGAAAAGTATGTGCCCTTCGTTTCTGGCTAGCGCAGCCTTGCTCAGAAGTGGGAGGAGGGGGGCCGTGAAGGGCAGGGGACCAGAAGCACCCTTGGATGCATGCAGGTGTGCTTCGGGCTGCAGGGCAGCTGCTGTGTGTGTGGCCCAGGCTGTGCTGGGCTAGTGTTGTTGGTGGGAGGGGGGGGGGGGTTGGCACGAGGCCTTGGTGGGGGGGGGGGTACTGGGGGGAGGGAGGGGGGCAGAGTGGCCAGTGAAGGCGGAATGCCTATCCCATTGCTCAGGATGCAGCATTCTGCGCCTGGGGCGTTGATTCCCCTGCAGGTACCCCCAGCACTGAGAAGAAGAATGCTCTCCATCGCGGAGTGTAACACAGGGCCCGGGGGGGGGGGGTCCGGATCACAAAGCAGTGCACATCGGGGCTGCACTACATTTGCAGGCATTTTGCCCACAGTGTTGCTGGTAGAGCGGTCTCCTTTTGCTGAAGGCCATAGGCCATATCGCCGGCGGACATGTACTCGGGCTGAGGGGCTGTGGACACTCGATCCTGAGCGGGAGTCATGGGCCCTGTGAGAGATATCGGCAGAGGTCTGATTTCTCCGCTGACCCACAGGTGTACAGCACTGCGGTGGGCTGGTTGTCCCGCGACCGTTCCTGCACATGTCCTGTCCATCACGCCAGCAGCCAGTGGGGGGCCTGGGGCGCTCATGGCTGCGGATTTTCGCTGGTGCAGTAGGCTGCACTTGGGAGCAAGAGGCAGAAGGCGATCGTGAGCAGTGGGACAGACATTTCACTCTCCTCCACAAATTGCAACCCCCACCCAAAAAAAACAACCAACCAACCGTATACACGAGTGGAGAATTCCCTCCCCAAAAGGCGAACCAGTACGTACACCTGGAAGTACCAACCGGCACAATCACTCAGCCCTTATGCCTCTCCCCCGCCCCCAAACTCCTGTCCCACAGCCCATAGGCACGCCTCCACAAGACACAACGAAGCGCATTAAAGCGGAAGGTACAACCGGCAAAGCCACTTCACCTTGACGGTTCAGCCACCCCATACCCCCGCACCGGCTCCTCGGTGGGTGCAGATCCTCCACCAGCGCCCCTGCCCTCCGTGCACTACTCTCTCAGAGACCATCCCGCACCGGCCCTCGAGCAGGGGGCGAGGGGGGCCGCTGCGGACCTGATGAGGTCGTCACACCCCGCAGCCACCTCCGCGAGGGCGGCAGCCATGAGCGGCTTGATGCGGTCGTGCTTCCGGGCCCAAGACGTGATCTCCCGCACCGGGACGTCCTCGCGCTCCCAGATCCACGCCTCCGGGTACTGACTGTCGTTCGTCGCCTCATCTGCGCGCGACGCGCCGGAAGTACATGCGTCGGAAGCGGAGAAGCATACGAGCGCTGGGATGGTCCGGCGGAGCGCGGGGTGCAGCACGGCCGCCGGACTCATGGAGCGTGATGCCATCGCACCAGCGAACAAGCAGCACAAACCACGTCCTACACGGGGGGCGTCCTTGATGCAACACCACAAAAAAAAAACCCTCCTTGGTTTACACTCGGCCACAGGAACGCAGCACTAAGCGGCGGACAATCAAAAGCGCCGGACACATCACTAACGGCACTTGGCCGGTCCGCTGACACTAGTTGTTGGCGACGTCACTCCAGTTGGCAGGTTACCTACGTTCCCCGACAACATTGGGCCGGTAACTGCCAGCAAGTGGCGGCTGAGCACCGGCAGTCAGCCGTGAAGTGCCGGTGGTTGGCTGGCAAATGGCCGCCTTGAGGGGCGTTTCGTTTTTGGATCTACGTTTGAATCACACGCGGAGTTGCACTCTTGCCAAAGCTCTTTCGTCGTGCCCCACACACCTTTGTGCACCTTGTGCACCTCCTTTGCAAAGCTGTCCCACTCTTCATTATATTGCGGTCCTATGTCTCCATACACATATCTAAAATGCACCATCCCAAACCTATTTTGCAAAATGGAATACAATTTCTTCCATGTCCTGATGTGTCCTTCCCAATGGTCATCCAGCCCCTCTGTATGTACACTTGGATGTTTTCTTCTATGCTGACACACCGTTACAAGTCTTAGTATACATTCGGAACTCGGTCCCCACATACCGCCAACACCTCTGCCCAATTATGTGTTCGCAGGCCTACCGCTTGTTCACTAACAACTGGGAAGTGTGCCCCACACACCGCCTTTCCGTCCTTGGCAGAACCCTTTGTCCAAAAGTGCAAAAGAGGGGTGTCATCGATGAGTTCCAGGGCATGGGGTACGCTTACATCCACACGTTTGAGCATTGCCTAGTTCTGCAGTGTAGCTTTTTTTGAGGGGGGACTTCGCGGAGATGCAATCTCACCTATAGCGGTGCCATAGGGCATGAAAAACGAAAATACAATGCTATACGCAGGGGTACCATCATGTTTCGCTGTAGAATCTGAAATAGGCCTTGTTGAAGAATTGGATGCAAGTCAAGATCAAGGGCATATGCACACCATGTGCCTGGTCACCCGAGAGCAGCAAGACTGCATGCAAGCGTGCGTGCGTTCGTGCCGCGCACAGTGCAGAGTATCGCCACAGACTTCTGGGGGGCGTGTCTAGGTGACAACACATCAAATCAATCAAATCTCTACAGCAGATAAAAACACAAAACGGCTCCAGAAATGACCAAAACAATCATCAAAACACTCACAAAGTGTAGAAAATATTTGGAAATCGATCAAATTTAATGTGTGTGTGTGTGTGTGTGTGTGTGTGACGCCCATTATTTTCAACAAACTCGATACCGTTCGCTATCATACAGCACCGCTCTACAGCATTGTTCGCACTGCAGCAATGTTTGGGTACCTGCCTCATGCGGCCTTTCCTCCCTCTCAGCACGACAGGAAGACTATGTACAGGGTGTGCACCCCTACCGCGCCCTGCATCCCACATGTGCATGCTCCCACCCCTGGGCAGGGGCCCCCACGGGCGAGCCTGCGCTAGCGCTCAGCGATGGAATGACCGGTGCGACGCTGAGTCTATGAGTCGCATGCGGTGCTCTCGTGCCTGTCTCTGGTTACTGTGTGTGTGTGTGCGTGTGTGTGTGTGTGTGCCACTTAGACAACCCCCCGCCATGTCTCTGAAATGGTGTCAACACCTGCAAAATCCTGAAGACGGGGTGCCAAAGCAGCGCATTTCGCCACCCTACCCCTACCCCTACCAAAAACAAACCCGGGACATACCGGAGTCCGACTCGGCGGAGTTGGAATACCCGATCCATCTCACGTCATACATCCATTGCCGGTCAATCTTCAGCGTGGGCTCACGCAACAGCACGATTGGATACCACTTCCCATTCCAATGCGCCATCATGTCTTGATGGGTGGCGGGGTTGTACAGCGGGACGTCGCCCGAGGGCGGGCCCAGGAATCTTGGGGTCTTCTCCTTCTTATCCTCTTTGACCTTTTTCTCCTCCTTGTTCTTCGGCGGCCGGCCGGGACCTCGCCGCACCACCACTGGCTCTGCACTGTCTGGCGCTGCCGCCTGCAAACCCCATGTGGGACAAGCATATCCTAATGGGGGGCTCGCGTTGTTTCAGCTGTAGCTTTCATCCTGCGGCCACTGCAGCGCTGCTGCACCACGCACACGCACACACGCACAGACACTTTGTGAGGGACACCGAGAACCGAGAACTGAGAACACACACACACACACACACACACACACACACACACACACACACACACACACACACACACACACACACACACACACACACACACACACACACACACACACACACACACACACTGCAGCTTTGCAGCACCACCGATCCGTAATCCGGATGTACCACACACACTGCAGTCCTGCTGCACCCCCCCCCGCCCTGCACCACACACGCGCGTGCGCGGACGACGCAAAGCGACCAAATAACCAGCCCAGACAGAAGCAAGCGCAGGCACTGGTCGCAATATGAATCTCGTCAGGCCACAGTCCAAAGCTCATTCAGACTGACATTGTGAAGCCATGGACGCGACTAGGCGCCTTTCTGCAGGAAACAAGCGCACAGACTGTCCGGAACTCACCCCTAACCTAATGGAAGAACAGAGGTGCATCGTCGTCTTGACAGCACCTCTCAATGTTTCATGGCACGGAGACCGGGTCAGAGGCAAGCCGGGATGCTTTCAAACCTGGTCCTATGCACCCCATGACATATGCATGTGGTCTCTTCTCTTCCCACTCATGCCTGCGAAGGATCCTGGAGATCTACCCGCCCCCTCCCTGCCAAAAAGGGGAGGATTCAACTGGTAAGAAATCAGCAATGTTATACGTACTCATACCACCCGTTACCGGGTTGATGCACACACACAGTCTGCCCGCTCAAAGCAGGCGCTCCTCAGCTCCTCTAGTGCAGCAAAGTCTTCTTTCCAAATGGTGTCGTACGTGTGCAGTGCTGTTTCCGCTGCTTGTATCTTGGACGTGTATCTGTCACCCTTCCACGACGCCTTGTGGCGCAGCCATGCTGCCAACGCGCTCACCACTACACAATTCTTTTCAGGCAAGCTGTAACAGAGGTGATACACCGCCTTTACTGTACCCTGTACATTGTGTTGACTATCAGCGTATGCTCTGTGTATTCCACTATGCATCACACGCATTGCATCAGCCCTTGAATATCCTGACGGTAGGGCTACCTAAACCCATGTGCAGGCGGACAAAATCTGTGCAGCCCAGGTATGTGTGCACCGTTTTCCATTAGCCAGATAACCTTTGTAGTGGTGAAAGCAAAGGTGGCCCGTGGCGCAAACTCCAATCCGCCTCGAGTGCTGCAGGCTGCACGTAAGCCCTTGCCCTCGGGCGTGCGCGTGCAACAGTACCCCATAGCTGTGCATACAGGACCTATGCACACCCCTTGGCAGTCTCCATTTTTGTCTGCACAGTTGCAGTGAACAAGGATACTCCATACCTCCTGCAAAATACGACGAGCACACACACACACACACACACACACACAGCGGCTCTGCTGCACCCCCCCCCCACACACACACACACTCATTGGGGGCACGCATGCCCTCACCAACATTTTGGACTTCCAATCAGGGACGGAGGCGAGGGGGTTGGGGAGGGTGGGGCCAAGCTCAGAGGCGGCATATTTGAGATCCCCATGAAATAGCCTTGACGCTGTTGCTTGTGATGAGATTCTTGGAACGAGGCCCAGCAGGTACTCAGGGCTCCGGAAATCAACAAGTGAACAAACAAAGACTTGCTGTTTCCACAACAGAGCGCGCTGACGGTCTGGGATAGGGGATCCTGGGGTGCGACACAGCGGAAGGGACCAGAGGCTGGTTGTAGCTGCAGCACGCAGAAGAAGAAAATACAAAGGGGTTGGCGGGCGTGCGTGTGCCTGCGTGGGTGCACGCTCGCGGGTGTACGAGGGTGTGCGCGTGCGTGCTGCGAGCACTTGTGCATGTGTACGTGTCGGTTTGGGCATCCCAGGGCGTATAGTCGCACACCCGTTTCGGTTGGGATGCCGTGCCTTGGGTCTGTTTCGTGGATGCTGCAAAGGGATCCTTTGGAGACTTCTGTGCCTGCGCAGACTTGGGCGAGCGTCCAAGAGGTTTGCCGATCCCTTCGGCCTTCGGAGGTCTGCCAATAGGTCTGCCGCTCCCCTCGGCCTTGGGTGGTCTACCAATTGGTCGACCGGTGGCCTTGGGTCTGGCCTGGGCCTTGGCTTCCGCTTTCGTGGTCTTGGCTTGTGCAGCGCCGTCCGCTTTCGTGGCCTTTGGCTGCTCAGAGCCATTCGCTTTGGAAGGCTTAGGCTGCACAGTGCCATCTGCTTTGGCGACCTTGGGCTCCACTTTGGTGGCCTCGGTTTCGCCTTCACTCTGGACGCCTTGGACAAGCGGCTTGGCCCACTTGATGACATCCTAGACCACAATAGCGTGCATCCACCCGACAGCGGCGCAAGGCTGAGCGGTGGCGGTCGCACATTCATTCATGGGGTCTAGCGGCCTTTGTGGTCACAGCATATTGCAGAGCCCACACCACACCTCCGCCAAACGAACCTATGGATCCTTGGTATGAATCAAATCCAATAGAATTCAGTAAAATTGTTTTCCTCTCGTTGATTGTGGTTGACGCCAAAACTAAGGTGTCTCGGAATATCATTGAGTTTGAACCGGTTCGCCGCTACGGGCCTCCTCAGCAAACAAACATGGCGAAAAAAAATAGAAACTCAGAAAGAAACCTACTCGCATCAGCAATGCCAAGTACCAAGGACCCCTCTTCCGTATTCTGCGGCTCATGTTCATACGTTGATATCTCATTTCTTGATGTTAATGCAACTGATTTCATTTTCTGCTTATTGCTCACATTTGAGGTGTGAAGGTGATATTGTGTGAGGCGAGGAGTATTTGAACGCTCGAACTCCCACCGCTTTAAATTAATGTCTCAACGCGGTTGATTGATTGGTGATTAGTGCAATCGGTCAACAGGCATCCACACACAATAAGCCTTGGGATGGGTGGGGAACAGCTTTAGGATGAGACAGATCTACTTGCCCAAACCATGTCACCCCTCAGCCCCGAACGAAACGTTTTGTTATCAAGGCCATCCATTGCATGTTATCGAAGTGACGACGCGCGAGGGACCGCAAAGACCACACTTTGCCCTAAACGAGCCACACGGCCCAGGCCGGAGACTTCTTTCCGATGCCGCGTTTGTTGAAACTCGCTCACAACAAAAAATGGATGGGCGCACCCCGCCGCCCCTTTGAATAGTGCCCCCACAATGGAGGACGGTGTTCCCCACCCTCGGGGGGAACTGGTACCAAATGACGGTGCCCCCCCCCTTGGGGGGGCTATGGGCTTGTACCTGCACCAGAGAGGCTTTTGGGTGGTTGTTGTTTGAGGAAATGTACAAGTGACGGGCTTTACAAAACGAGGGTATGAGGAAGATGATCACAAGAACTTTGCCACAAAGAGCACAGAGTCGTGCAGAAAAACCGAGTCATGCGCGGGCACACATCTAATTTTGCACGGCGACATGTGCAACAACATGTGCATGTGCACTGTGACAAACCTTCAGAGGAACATCTTTCATTTCCCAAATCCACGATTCTGGGTACGTGCTCTCGTAGTTGGTGTCTGTGTAGCCCTCCCATCGCACTTCATACATCCACTGCAAGCGGACACATACAGCCAGCCGCACACAGCAAAGCGATTGTGCGTGTGATACCCAACTGTGCCGGAAGGCTCATGTGGCATCCAGCGCCCATGCGCAGACCAATTCATATGAAAATGAAACGCACGACAAGTCCAAAAACGCACCTGCGCCCACAGTCATTCCCAAAACCATGAACGCTTTGCACAACGAAGTAAATTGGGAAGAAATGACGGGATGCTGAAAACTGACCCTGCCCCTCCAGTCATCGAAGTTTCACAAAGAGGAAGTACATTCTCAACTACATTTGGTACTGAATTAAAATTAGTTACCAAATTAATATGGTCCCTACGCCTACTGTAGCTTGGACAAGGGCATAGCTTATAATAAGGGGGGGGGGGGTACGCAAAAGGAGGTAGGAGCATGGTAAGTTGTGTTTGGCCTCGAATGCCTCATGCTCCATCAGCCACCATGCTGCTCACTCCTCATCCCGTTCCGTTTCCCGCCCCGAATTGCTTCCCCGAATCCGAATTCTTGAGGATGAAACCAAATTCTTATTGGTGGACATTCATTCCTCCAATCCGCAATTGTGCCGGTGGGAAGCGACAAAAGCAATGAGAAAACGGTTGACAAAATAAAAGGCTTCTCAGCATAGACTTGTGAACTGCTTCTTCATTTTCTGAACTGCTTCTTGAATCAAGGACGTAGTGCCCTCTTACTTGAGAGCTTGATCCCTCGTACATGCGCGGCGTCAAATGCGCGATCTTCAACGCGTCTACCAAGCGGAGTCGAAGAGGCGCGCCTTGGCGGCCCCTTCTGCCACATGTCACGCCGTCCACACAGGAGTGTTCGTTGTGGTCACTATCTTTGTCCACCAACGAACCTTGATAAGGACCAGGTGAAAGCAGTTGAGGGCAAGCCATTTGGGCGTGACACCTGGTCATCCTTTCGCTCCATTGCATTCTTCATGATGGTAATGGGATACCACGTGCCATTCCAATACGCCATCACATGACGACTCTTTACGCTATATAATGGTGCCGTGCGCCGTTTCTTGGCGGTCGGTTCCGCTCCATTGGCGAGACCGCGTTTGTTCTTGCCGGGTGCCGCATCTCCCACTTCTTGTGCGCTTCGTTTGCGAGGTGGCATTGCCCGTGTACATCGTCACATATTGAATGAGTTGAGGGCAAAGAATCAAATGACCATACCTAAGTGCACACATCAGGCGCTTGCAACAATCACAGGTACACCAACCCGCCACAAATGAATATGAATTCTATACACGTATACACATCATGGGGATTCATGTTCATCCCCCGTTGAGGCGTCTGGCCTTGTGCGGCAGGTGGCAAGTTGCCTGTCCTAATGAACCATTGATAATGTCATGGCAGGAGAACATGCCGTGGGCACCCAGATCAAAGATGAAACCTTTGACCGGAGTCACTAGGAAATATTGGACCGAAATGCATTTGATGAGGCATTCATTCAGCAGGAAGGGGACAAAGGGAGTGAGGACATCTTTTGCGTTGGGGGAGGTGACCGGAAGCCCTTGTTGCCAGACGTATCCAATCCATCATTTTGGCGGCACCAAGATGGGACAGACGGTTGCTGAAGAATTTTGGTTAATCATTTTACACTGGCAGAGTTCCTTTTCCATGGGATCACGCCCCAGCTCCATCACACACCAACAACCGTACTGTGCTGCGTCCTGTCCAGGTTCAGGGATAATGGTTCCCCTGGTCCTCACACATACCTCCAGAAATAACCAACACCATAAAAGAGGTGCTGCCTCTTATCTGTAACATATGGCATTCCCCTGAAATGGGAACCCATATGCCAACATTGCACAACTCTCCGAGTGTGAGATCCAAAAGGGGGGCCCAGAATTCATGCAAGACACGTTTTGAGTCATCAGCGGGATTCCCACATGGGAGAATACACAATGGGGTAGTCGACATCTGCCATGGTTATCCATGCAAGTAGGAAGCTGCTGGCGTTGGAGACCAGTCGCTGGGTACATATGGTGGGTCCTGCCTGTCTTGTGTGATGCGCTTGCTCGTTGTCTGTGTGCCCATATTTTGTCGAAGCGCACAAAGTTGTGTTTTCCGTCAAGGGGGACCGTGTGCGCTGTGCCTTAAATCAGCACTGTGACTCATCGTGCCACTGTTGTTGTGTGTCCTGATTGTGTATGTCAAACGGGCAGGGGTCACGCCAGATAGCCCATATTGGAAGTTCCCATTTGACTCATGGCGGACAAATGTGACCAGGATGTTCCAGAAACGGTCGGAGTTTTCCTTTCCCATTCGGTCTAGAAACTGACCCTTGTGGATGGCAAAGAAAGAGAGTGCCTTCTGTTAACATTCACCTTACGCTGCAGTGAAAGGACTGCAGAACTCCCTCCCTCAGTCCTCACCACCCACAGATGTTGTGCATCTTCAATGGCACTCAGAGCCTCAACTTTTCCCACCTAGTCGCAGTTATCAATGTCTCATTCCATCATGATAAGCGTAGTACCATCCAACACAGACAGCAGTACCATCCAACATAAAAGCTGTATCTCGTACAACAATCATCAGGGGCCTGCACATAAGGCTAAGTCCAGAGGACGATGACGCGGTTCATGCACAATGAAAGCAAGAAAAGGTTGCTCTCCAATGCATCACAACGAGTGATGAGGGTCAAGTTGATCTCAAGTTGCAATGCCTGTTTGAGCTCATATACAATGGTCTTCAGTATACAACAAAGAAGACAAACGGGCTGGCTGCCAATAATTGCATCCTAAGCTAGAGAGTCGGGGTGTTCGAATCTTTGTTGATTTGGCGCTTGGCACAATTAATTCGTTATGAGCATTGCAGATACTTTGAGCCTCCGAGTATTTCTGAGATGCACATCAAATTTTGTTGGTCTTTTGGAATAGCTTCACATCTAAACACCAGCCCCTCTGACCAATGGCAAGAGTGGATGCCTCTGCCTTTTATTGACTGACATGCACAAGCTTCCTCAAATTTTGCTCCACAAATTTGGGTTCTCCACTTGGCCGCCAAGGCACCACATGATTGAGGATAATTGACCACCTCAAGGAGGGACACGAAAACAGAAAACCCCCAATAACTGCAATGAGCTCAATGCAACAAAGGGCCTTGCTGGTCTTGCCAATGCTACTTCTCAAGTCGCTTCTTTGGGGGTGGTTCATGCACTATCTTTCAAAAGTGCCAGCGGCTTTAGAACGGTGTCAGAACGACTCATGAATGGTGCACACACCACGGTTCGGTGGTCCATCTGCTGCTGCAAGGCCCCCGCCACCGCCCTGAACTCTTCCTCCACGTCCCACTTGCCTCCTCCGCCTGCGGCGGGGATGGCCTCATTGCAAGAAGAGTGGACCTTCACTCCTTCATCCCCCTTTGGGGCAGGCCCACCTCCACCCCACAGTAGGCCCCACTCTGAGCCTGTTGTGGGTCAAAGCCCCCCACTGGGCCCATTATGACAGCTACCAGACTTTGCACTTGCCCCCCCACTTGAGTGGTCACCACGTTCCCAAGTCCGCCTCCGCCCACCTGTGGAGGACCCATAAAACTGCGTTTGCCCTCGAAATGGAAGACACCCAAAAGTTTGGGCAGCCTTTGAGGGCAGAAAGGGCCCAGTGGGGAGGGGGTGGGGGCAGAGGGTTTCCAGCAACCCCCCAAGTCGAAGACCCCACTAGCCTTCACACCCACTTCCAACCCTTGGTCAGCCTGTTGTGGAACCTGTGTAGCACAAAACACAGGGTATGTGCTGCACTTTCGGGGGCCCGCAACAGGGGGTTATCAAGTATGGGTGGGCTGGTCAGGACAAAAGGGTTAAAGGGCCGGTTGGTTGGTTTCTTTGCATCCTGGGTGCCCCTCACTTCTAGGGGGTCACAACACCCTGCCCTCCCTCTTCCATCACCCCCTCCCTCCTCCTTTACATCCCTCCCTCGCTTCCTAAGGCAACTTCCCCGGCGCCCACCGCAGGTTTTCCTCCGCCTTCGTCACCTCCTCAGCCACCCCTGGATTTCCCACATCCGCCCTCCTCCTCCACTTCTGCAGCTTTAGCTTATGCCATAACACGTCTGTCTGCAAGGTACTTGGGGTTGGTGTGCATGGAGGGGGGAGGGGTTGTCAAAGAGAAGTCGTTGCGCGACACCGGGGTGGGTGGGTTGTTGCGCTTCGTGTGCTGGCTTGGCTGGCACTTGCGCTACTTTGTGCAACCCTTCATACCAATCCCGTAGACTAAACGTGGGTGCATCCGTGTGGGCCATTATGGCATGCTTACAATTAGAACAAATATGAAAGTAGGTAACCAACCAACACATGAGCGAGGTGTTTCGCCATTAATAGTGAAACACTGTGCTGAGTCCGTCATGTACAAAAACACCAAAACCGTTTCAGCACCCGATGCGCTTCTGCATCTTCATGTACCCCAACCCCTCTAGGGACGCCATGCCGAGGACGTTGATGTTGACGCAGTGGCCCATCTGCAGCCTCTGCATGCTGGCAATGCCAAGATTGCCTGGCACTGTTCTAGCCGCTGTTCCCCACGTCCACACCAGGCAGCCACACCCAAACACCTGGAGGGCAATGTTGGGGCGCTGGAGGGGGGAGGTACAACCGGTGCAGCACCGGGGACCCGCAAGCTTCGTCCGGGTCCCCCACAGAACCTATCCACTCCTCATCTCCGGCCCACACGATGAGGCGCTCAACTCCCTAGGGAGGACTCGGCCTAGGGAGGAACACGTCACCGGCCGTCGGGCAGGGAGCATCCGACCGCCATTTGATCGCCGTGGCACCGCATCTCCATGCGCAACCGCCCAACTCCAGCAACTGGACCCATTTGTCCCACTCCGGGGGATGAAACAGGTACCGGGGGAGAGTCGGGAATCGCACCACCGGCTTCACTGGTGCGGCAGGGGTTGGTTGTTCCTCTGCCGGTGCGCCAAGGTCACCATGTGAGGTTGGCTCTAGGACATCCTGTCCATGTGCCTCTTCGGGCTGCAAAGGAAGGATGGTCTGGGACCCCCCCTTCGTAGGGTTTTTGTACTCCTACACCTTATGACGCAGCCTTGAAATAAACACTGGCCCGTCTTTCTTCCTACCCGTTCCCCAAATGTTTCATAAGAGACAATTAGTTATTCATGCATATGACCTAGACACCACTGACACCACGTTGCTTGAATGCTGTTTTTTTACAACTCTGGATGTGTGCTGTTTATTCCTGACTGTCATATGAACATCACTGTTTATTTTTTTCACAACTTTGGATGGGTGCTGTTTATTCCTGATGGTGATCTGGCCATCACTGTTTATTCTTTTTACAACTCTGGATGGGTGCTGGTTATTCCTGATTGTGATCCGGACATCCATGTTTGTTTGTTTTTTTACAACTCTGGATGGGTGCTGTTTATTCTTGATGGTCATATGGCCATCATTGTTTATTTTTTTACAACTCTGGATGGGTGCTGTTTATTCTTGATGGTCATATGGCCATCATTGTTTATTTTTTTACAACTCTGAATGGGTGTTGTTTATTTTTGATTGTCATCTCGACATCCTTGTCTATTTTTTTGTACAACTCTGGATGGGGGCTGTTTATTCTTGATTGTCACCTGGCCATCGCTGGTGTGGTTTTTTTTTTTACAACTCTAGATGGGTGCTGTTTATTCCCAATTCCCCACTTGTAACGCAATGTGGCATGGCATGGACACCCTCATCCCAAGCAATACACATTGTCCAATGCACGGGACACGTTGATTGCAAATGTGTCACAATGTATTGTGCGTGTGTACCATTGCCGAACTGCAAAAAACAACTGAGCAAAGCACCCGTAGCAACACGCCCAACCGTCGTCAGGTGGACTTGCACGAAACAAGAAGCAGTGCCACAACGACCTTTCTGGAAAAAGCGCCTGACAAATCATGTGGGACATAATGTACCACCAGAGTTTGATATATGCAAGGGTGCAGTGTGAAGCAGGACACAGGGAAAATTCTTTTGTACACTCAGACTTCAAAAGAATCACGTGAACGAAAAGAGGAACCACTTTGTAGAGATAGGGTGTGAAAATGCAAATGGAGTTTGTCGAAGATTTTCGGGGCAAAATAGAAGAGGGGCTCAAAATGTTCAATCCAAACCTTGTCATATTTACCCGCATTCCAAAGTGTGGACATGAGGGCGTAGGATGTGCAACCGCATGTAATGAGAGACGGTGTCGGTAAAAAGAAAGCAATACATCGCCACACTTCAATGGGGATACCGCACACAACATCAGGGGGCACTGAAGGGAAAATCACCGGCAATGAGTAAGGGCTGAAATTAGATCCTGTGAAGGTTGCAGGGATAGTGGTGTCGACGGAGTCATTCAAGTTCGGAGGTGGATGGGTTGTTATCGAAAATATTTTTGCAAACGGAATATGCTGGGCTGGCTGTGTGGAGAACTTCCCATTTATTTCCACAACGAAGCAACGGGTTCTTCCATTTAGACGGCTGGTGTTTCCAAAGCAAACTCAGAACAAGCATAGTGAACCCCGAAAGACCACGCGATGGTTTAAGCGAAGGTGTTGGATTTTCGTGACGACATGAGGTACCATGGAGCGGAGCATAGGGGACACATTCGGGGCCCATTCCTCAAGCCAGCGTGATTGTGTTGGGGGTGAACGGGCTGTGGAGGTAAGCTGTGGTTGTTTAAGTGATATTGGTCCCCAACTAGTTGTAGAGTTCAGGTCCACCTCCAGAAAACTGATATCACTACCACTCTGTTTAAATTGGGCTTTCAAAAGGGTAGTTTTCTCAATGTGGACAACTCACAAGAGGCAAAGGAACTCGGAGATCAGGGGGATGAACTTGGGAAGGTTGGCGGCAACAAATGGATGCATGGAGTTGAGGTATTCAGAGAACTTTTGACCCACTGGTTTAGGCGGGAGGAGGCGCTAGAAGGCACGTGTCCGGGCAGCCCATTCCGCCCAAATGTAATACAGGGTGTTGTCTCTATGGCGCAGAGAGGAAAGCAGGTGATGGCACGGGGCAGGCTTGCCGAACTTGTGAGCTAACAGGAATAGGGAAGCCCATTGGGCGCTCAGGCACCGCCTGTTGCTACACCAGTGAGTTGACAAAAAACACTTGAACCTCCAACGAATAGGACATCGATGGTCAGGGAGACGTAGACAAAATGGTACAGGTCATCCCACGAAAAAGCGTGGAAAAATTCCCGTGATTTATACCCAATTTCATCGCGTTTTCGATTATTGTCTTTACTCACAGAAAACCACAGGGGTCGGGTTTTATGGTTAGAAAAGCCATTTGAGTGCAGGGAGGATGCGGTCCTGGGGAATACTCATAAACATTTCACACAAATCCAGTTCCAAGAAAACCCCATTAGAGTCGAAGGCACTGGAGTGCTTACGGCCCCAGTGGAGGATGTCCGACATGCTGAGGAGTTCGTGTGATTGTAGGCTAAGGACACAACGTTTGTAGAAAATCGTGAGTGCACGGCCCATTTTTCAACTAAGTGTGCGCCGGGGGTGTTTGTGGTGAGTTGCAAGTTCTCGTAATTTGAATAGATCTTCATAGATCAGTGACTTGAATTTTATCATCAGGTCTCAGGACGGGCAGGGGATGGACACAGAGGCACTGCGGTGTCTCGGTCAGCGCCAAAAAGCACTGGTGGCAGGAATAGCTGGGCATGGGGGTCAAAGGCGCAAAGCTGCAGCCGCATGTTGTTGAAATTGCGGGACCTGAAGGTAGTCCATTTTGCGTTAGCGCGGAAGACGGCATCCCATGCATTCAGATACTCGCCCGAGAGTGTTGTAGGCAAATCACGTGGGAGTGTGTGCGGGGTCACATGTGCTGGTGTGTACAAGGGGAGGCAACGGGACCAGATTTTTCCATTGCAAACAGGTAGTTGACCTAGCAAAGCCTGTACAGAAAACAGCAAGTGTGTGACCAATACTGTGGTTACAAAGTGATTTACATTAACAGCGCCCGATTCCGGCTGCATTATTATTTTTTAAATTTACATTTACATTATGCAGTGCTGAGCATTATTATTTACTTTACATTTACATGAAAATTATACAGATGATGTGCGCGTCCTGCCGAGAGGGAGCACCCTAGCGGCCAGCGCGCTCGGGTACGACTTGGCAGACATTGGTTCGATTCCTGGTACTTGCACGGTAGGCAGGGCTGTTATGCACTTTTTTCTAAAGTTTTCAGCAGCGATCGGCGCAGCGGCCTGAAGGGATCGGAGGATCGCTGAGCACAGTTCTGCGCAACAACAGACTTCAATTTGCGAATTTCGTGTTTTGGACTATTATTACATTGGGTATTACATTGCATGTCCACATAGGGCGCCGAAGGCGCCGAAGCAAAAATTGAGAAAAACATCCAATTACATTATCCGAGACCCCCGTCCATTAAAAAATAACATTTTACATTATCCATTTTTCGGCCACATTATTCTTTGTTAACATTTACATTTTACATTTTCGTTTTTCGTTGACGTTATTATACTGTAAATCACTTTGTAACCACAGTACTGTGGTTACAAAGCGATTTAAAGTAACAGCGCCCGATTCCGGCTGCATTATTACTTTTTAAATTTACAGTTACAGTATGCGGTCCTGAGCATTGTCATTTACTTTACATTTACATTTACATTATGCAGATGATGTACGCGCGCTATGCCGAGAGGGAGCATCCTAGCGGCCAGCGCGCTGGGATACCGCAAGTGTTATCCGGAGACATGCGTTTTCTCCGGATAAGCGCTTATCCGGAGAATTGCGGCAAAATGGCCGAGAAATGGCGATTCCCAGCTGTGAACACGGGATTCGAACCACAGCTGTGACAGGGGATCAACACTACACTTGCGTTGGCTACATTGCATGAGGGTCTTTCGAAGTCGCAGACAAAAGAGATTTCAATTGTCAAAAAAAATTTAATATATTTGGATGCATTGTTCACTGGCGATTTCGTTTTATCCTTTGTGATTATTATAATATATTTTCCTAACTGATGGTTGCAGTTCGGTGATGCTCTATTAGTATCATACACAGTTGACTTTTTTGTTTCCCCGGTCTGAGTCCCGCTCGGCGCTGACTTTGGCGCTGACTTGCTTTTTTGCACGATAACCTGCGCGGCACAAAATTGGGGAGCGGGATTCGAACCGGGCATTAAAAAATAAGGCATATTACCAACGAGCAAGCAAGATAAATCGCCAGCAGACAATGCATCAAAAGTTCTGACAATTGAATTGCTTTTTTCCATGCGGTTGGATCTAATTTGTCTGCCATTTGGAAACCCTCAATGTGCCAGTGTTTGATTTTGGTTTGGTTTTGGTTTGGTTTGTTGTGTCAATGCCCGCTGTCATCCCGTGTTCACAGCCGGGGATCGCAATTTTGGCGGCTGTGCGCCGCAATTCTCCGGATAAGGGCTTATCCGGAGAAAACACATTTCTCCGGGTAACACTTGCGCTGGGGTACGACTTGGCAAACCTGCATTCAATGCCGGGTCCTCGCACGGAAAGGGGGGCCGTCATGCACTTTTTTTCCCGTTTTCAGCAGCGATCGGCGCCCTTTTTCAGCAGCGATCTGCGCAGCGGCCTGCAGGGATCGGAGCGATCGCTGAGCACAGTTCGGCGCAGCAACAGACTTCAATTTGCAAAATTCGTGTTTGGGACATTTCGACTATTATTACATTGAGAACGGTATTTGTTGTTTCCGTTTTTTAAACAATTTCACAATGATGAGATGGGAGATGGGGAGGGTGACGGGGTAGAGGTAACGGATGATAAAAGGGACACTGTGTTGCCCGATCCTGTGGTTCCAGAGAAAAGTTTATAGTGTTTTCAGCACTGTGTTTTGCCTCTCCTGCTGCTTGCTGTTGGTGTAGGGTTTCCTGCTGCTTGTTTTTGGAGATGAAAAGCTTTGTTTTGATGAAATACAGTCACTCCAAGTCACTCCAGGATAGCCCAAGCCAATAGTATGCAAAGAGAAGAGGATTCAGGATCAAAGCATGAAGGGCTGCAGTGTAAACGGTGAAAGATGATTGGATATTCACAGAAACTGCAACTCAGGTTACAAATGAATGCATATTCACAAAGATAGCTGAAATGTTTTGGGAAAAGAGTTAGAAAACTGCCCCATGGTCACTCTCTCTCCATAGTGCCATCTCAGGAGATGTGCACTCTTTGTTTTGGGCCCCATATGTGCTGAGGTGGCATGGTATGTGGCGATGAGGTCACTGCCATGTCACATGGGATCTTCCTACTTAGCTAGGCTGACCAGGAATTGAACCCAGGACCTCTCAAAAAGAGGTGCCTAGCCCCCTAGGGTGTATACCACTAGGGCAGATAAGTATTCATGGAAAAACATAGATAAATTCATAGGCTCTACCTTAGGTATGTCAGTGCTCAGTCAACTGAGGAAAAGATGAATAGCTTCACATTGAAAGAGGATTAAGGGGTCCACTCCATATCCTGATTGGGTGTTTGGTTCCATAGGTCAAAATGTGTTATCACCAGTTTTGGTGGGACCAATACTAAGATTAAAATGCATGGATGCTTAGTGCATCTCTAATACAACTAGAGTATGCCTCAAAGCAATGGAAAGGCACTTTTTCTTACTCCCCCCTTGTGCTGTGGTGGCCACCACTGTCGCATTTTAGGAAAAAGGGAATTTTTCTTGGCCTTTCCTTGGTTTCCACATCTACTTTAAAATACCTACAGTCTCCCTCACACTGAACAATGAGCGCTCACCATGGCTGGCGCTCTTTTGCTGCTTTGTTTGTAACATATCCTATAGAAGACTCAGCGCTCATGGCGCTGCCGGGGCTCCTGTGGCTTGGTTGGGTTAGTATGGGAGCATGCCAAACATGTGCATATGCATCCCTCCCTCCAAGACGCAGCGTCGACACAACCCAAACGCAAGACACAATATACACACTCGCATGGGTTCTCGTAAACTTGCTGGCGACCTGTGACCTGTCTTAGGGCGAAGGGAGTCGAGAAAGAAATTAATTTGCCCCTTGGTGGGGTCTTGGTTCTGCTCAGTCTCTCCAGGCTGCTGCGTTTCGGCCCGAACACGGCCTACTCAGCGAGGCTGCGCGTGGGTATCTGCACAGGCAGGAATGGGAGAATTATGGACGAATCCACGCAAAAAAGAAGCGACGACATCAAAATCCGTCAAATGACGGCGTAGAATTTTTCTGAAACGACACACCTGAGCAGAATCCAATTGTGCATCAGAAGCACACTTTTATAGAAATTATAGTCATCTCTGGATTTTTTAAATCCAGAAATTCATACGCATAAAATGGCGGCGCGCAGGAGCGGCTCCTAGCGAAGCGCCGGAAAATGGAGAAATAATGGAATTATAAACGTATGTCTCACGTAGTCTTGAAAATGACAAGACACACATTAATAAATAAACATACAGATTCCACCCACACTAATAGAAGCTTCAAAAATTCAAGAATTCGAAAATGAACGAAAAGACTTCAATGCATCAGGTATAAACTACAGGTATGTTCGTCTTGCATGCCGCATGCACATTGCTCGTCTCGTGTCTCCGTGAACGAGCCTTGTAGCAGCGCTAACAAAGATAGAGCGCGATAGAGGGATTGATTAGAAAGATTGCAGATGATTAGCGGTCAGATCAGGGTGATTAGACATACACACAAGTGCACAGCAACGTTCTTCGCGTGCGCCCCTCACTTGCTCTCTCTTCCCAGCGGTAGGTAAGGTGAGTAAGCCCAGGCGGGGCCACCCCCTGGTGGAGTTCGAGATTGTGGTTGCGATGGGCAGGTTTGCCCCACACCGTCGCGCATACTCGTGCATGCACACACGCATTAAAGGGTAGGCCACGCGAAGTGCGCACGGTAAACCTTGTTTAGGCTACCCAGGGGCTCCTCGGTACGTTCTTTAAGAGAACCTGAGGAGTCCCTTAAGCTTGCTTGCTTGACAAGGGTAGCTGGTCCTCCAGCGTGTTTGCGGATAGTGTATTATAGGTCACACTGAGAAGGGTATAATACCTGGAGTGTGGCTTGGTTCCTCCGCCGCAAACGCCCTTTCATTTGCCTTTGCTTTACAGGTGGGCAGGTAGGGTGATTGGTGCAGTAGCCTTTTTTTTATGCCCTGCTAAACAAGGGCGCAGATCACACAAACAAGTAACTCCGCTCCGCCTGTGGCAGAGCAGGGAGTCCGACTTCATCGACATCTGCGCCTTGCACGCGAGAGCACTCCTTCCCTCCAAGCCCTAGCAGGGGAAAGGCGTTGTGGCGTCCCCTGTTAGGCCACAGTTGCTTAGCAGCGCTGTGTTCTCTTGTCATTTCACAGGAGGGTCGCTAGGACCCACGACACCTTTGACTTCGCAACGCCCAGTAGAGTGTGCGTGTAGGAGTGGAAGTCCTGAGTGGGGGCTTGAGCCAGTTGCCCCAGTGCTCGCCCACCAGGATGGTGCCACTGTAGGGTGTGTAGGACCTGTAGTGCGTGTGTCACTGTCCCACCCGTTTCCTGCAATTTTAGCAGGGTTGGTGGGCTGTGGCAGTGGTTAGGTCAGTGTTTTGGCCACATAGCAAAACGGCGTTTTCATGCCTTCATAGCTTTTGGCCACCCCTCCCTGTAGTAGACAGATAGGTAGGGAAAACAATACCTGGATTAGTACGCTGGGTATTTCCCAATGGTTTTGCGCCAGCACAGAAATTGGGCGCTTAGGGGAGGGGAGACCCGGGGCGTACCCCGTGGCATCAATAAGCCAACCCTCCAGGTTTAGCAAGGGCGCAGACTTGGGTATAATTAGGACACCACTTCTGCGGCTTGCTCTCAGGACCTTAGGACTAGCACACTCACACATACGCTTTGGCAGGTAAGGGTAAGGTTCAGTCCCTAGCTTTAGTCTTGGAGGCAAGCGTCTCAGCGAGCCTCAGCAACTCACCAAGGTTGTTCTGGGACAAGTAGTCAACCAGAACTGAGTTTAGGCGTCCCTCAGGTAGAACAAATGCAGAGAAGGGCTCCCAGGTGGCCTCTTTGACTCCAAACCCTTCCCAGAGGGTGAGGAAGCGCCAACCCTGGCGATAGCGGTGGCGTAGGACAGACTTCACCAGGTAGAAGCCCTCCTTAGCCATCTCCTCGGCGTTCATGTCGGGGAGTTCACCTTCAACTTCCATAGGGCTGGCAGCCCCTTGTAGGTCCAGAGCGGCGATTTCCTCGTCGTTCAGCTCCCACTCCTCCCCACAGAGGTCTTCAGGATCATGGTAGCGCTTCAGGTGTTGAGCAGCGCACACCAGGGTCCCCCCTAGACGGGGAGAACACCGCACAGTGATACGGTGACCATCCACAGATAGAATCTTGTACGGCCCGAAGTATGGGTCATCGCTGGTAGAGCGTGGCCAGGCGGGTAGTCGACTCTGGTGCACCAGCACCCAGTCCCCCTCTTGGTAGGTGGCCGGTACTCGGTGCTTGTTCTTCTTGTTCCACTGACGCTCCCTCACTCTCTGGAGCATAGCCTTGGCCTTGTCCACCTTCGCTTGTTGCTCTTGGACCCATTCACCCACAGAAGAATGGGTATCCTCTGGATAGGGGGCATGTAGGAACCATGCCGGGCGCCCCATGAATAGCTCATGTGGCGAGTAGCCAGTAGCTGAACTCTCTTGGGAGTTCATCATCAAGGATATGACGGGGAGTAGTCTCACCCAGTCTCTGGTGCGTTCAGTTTTGCACCATATCCTGACGTTCTCCTTCAGGACACGAATCTGTCGCTCACATAGGGGGTTGCTCGTGTGAGAGTAGGGAAATACCGTAGACACCTGGACATTGAGGGATCTCAGGACCCTCTTGTACCAGCCAGTATCTGAGCGTACTCGTACGTTCTCATCGGAGTTGATTTCCTTGGGCGCCCCATAGACACAAAACCACTCCTCCAGGAGTATCTTGATAGTCTCCTCTCCGGTAATGTGCTTGGTACATGGGAACACCCTGGTAAACCTGGTCAACCCACAGGCTACCACGAGGGCGAAGTCATAGCCCCCGAACTTCGGCATCTCCGTGTAGTCCACGTATAGAACACTGTTAGCACAGTGAGGGATGGGCAGGGTCAAGTAGAGACCTCTGTCCCTGATATCCCCTGGTTTACAGGACCTGCACGGGCACTTGTCCACGATAGGCTGGAGGGTTTTCCGCAGTTGGTCGTCAGTCCACGTAGTGTGGAACCACTGCTTGAACAGCCTCAGGGTACGGTCAGCACCCACATGACCACTGGACTCATGGGTCCACTTCAGCAGCGCTGGGACTCGGTCACTAGGCACCACGATGCGGTCCTCGTGCCAGAGGTAGCTCTTGTCCCTCTTCCACTGGTCCTGGTTGACCAGGAGGGGTTCAAGGCGTTTCTCCAGGCGCTTGTAGATATCCCCAAACTCCTTCAGGTACTCCGATTGTTGGAGTCCATCCAGGGGGCGTATCATGGTCATGTTCAGGTCCAGGTGTACGTCCATACGGCTGAACGCTTCCTTAGCCAGCGCTTCAGACCGGGCACCAATCAGGGCGTCGAAGTTGTTGCGGCTGATGTAGTCGGCGCACTCGTTCTTCACTCCCTGGATATGGTGTACCGTCAGCTGTAGTTGACTGAGGTAGGTCCACCAGCGACGTAGCTTGGCCTTCTCAGGTGGGGGACCCTTCTGGAAACTGCGGACCGGTTCTTGGTCGCATAGCCAGACCACAGGGTTACTCCCCAACAGTCGTGCTTGTGAGGATAGCACCAGCATACCCGCGAGCAGTTCCTGCTCATAGGTGGAGTAGTTCCCCCTGGCCTGGTTCCACTTCCAGTTCCAGTGGCCCAGAGGTACTAGGACCCACTTGTCGTCAGGGTAGCTGTGCTTGAGGGTTCCATCTCGGTTGAGACCTTCCGTCCCCCATTGGGAAATGGCCGAGTCGACCTCCTCCTTCTCCAGTGCTTGCCATTGGAACAACGTTCCACCACCGCCCACATTGCTGGCGTCGGTCACCAGGATAATCTCCCCTTGTGCTCTAGGCACGCCCAAGCACTTAGCGTTGGCTACCTTGTCTTTGAGCTCGTCAAACGCTTGTTGCTCTTGTGGGCCCCAGCGCCAAGTAGTACTCTTCTTGATCAAGTCCGTCAGTACGGCGCTGGTATAGGTGAAGTTTTTGATGTGGCGGCGATAGAAGTTGCACGCCCCAATGAAACTGCGTACATCATGAAGTCCTTTCTTGGGGTCTTCGTGTCGTACCTTGGCGTCCATCAGGGGTTTGGCCTTAGAGGCCGCTGGGGTCCACCACCCATAGCCAACGTCAAACCCCAAGTACTGCATGGTCTCCTGCATGAACTCACACTTCTCCAGCTTGAGTCGTGTGTGGTTCTCCTGGCAGACCGCAAAGAACTCACCCGAGAGGATTAGGTGATCCTCCTGGGTATTGGTCCCGAGGCATACATCGTCGATGTGAGCCTCCATCTGGGCACCACGGGATATGAGCTCCTGCACCTTAGGTCTCCTTCGTAGGATGGACAAGATCTTGTTCATCAGCTCTTGGAATAGAGCGGGTGCGTTAGCCACGCCAAACGGCATGACCTTCCACTTGAACACCCTCCCCTGAGGGGTGATGAAGGCCAGTAGTTCCTGCGCGTTGGGCGTCAGGTCCACTTGCCAGAATCCACTTCTCTTGTCCATCTTGGTCTTGTAGCGACAGGAGGCTATCTTCTCCAGGGTAGACTCCATATTGGGAATGGACACTGAGTGGTTCAGCGTCTTCTTGTTCAGCTCTCCGTAGTCCACTACCAGCCGTTTGGCTGTAGACCCAGGTTTAGCCACCAGGAAACAGGGGCTGCAGTGTAGGGGGTAGTCCCCGTCCTTGTACTCCAGGACTAGGCCAGCGTCGATACATTCTTGTATCTGTCGCTCAATCTCGTCGGCCTGCTCTTTCGGAGCTGGATAGGGTCTCCTCCGGATCTTGTGACCCACGAACTCGGGTTTCAGCTTGAGGTCCATCTGTACCAGCTTGTCACATGAGGCTGGAGGGGGTAGTTCTCCGAACACCTCCAGATAGGTCCTTATAAGCTTCTGTACCCGCGGGTCCAAGACCTTGATCTTGTCCTCCATGTCCTCGTCAGAGTGTAAGTTGCTGGCCCCCTGAGTAATAGACGTCGGGAGGTGGTCCTCCACCGACTCTTCGCCCGTGGTAGTATCCTTCAGCCCTTGGTAGGCATACAGAAGGTCTTGTTCAACCATCTCCGGTGGACGATGGCAACATAGGCAAGCTCGAGGGGGTTCACATACACATTCCTCCGAGAGGTCGTCCTCCTCTGGGGTCCTCACATGGGCGCCCCATACGCTCTTCATGAGCTTGAGATCAACCTCCCTTTGCCAGGTGGTGATCTTCTGTTCGAGGTCCTCCTTCAATTGGGATAGGTCTCCCATACGTCCTTGCTTCAGTGGCCATGAGCTGCGGGTAGGCTTCGCGTAGCATAGCTTTTTCGCCACCATCTTCCTCTTGGAATCCACATACTCCCTGAGCCTGGATCGAGGGTCCAGCTCCTCATCCACGGGGTCTTCCACCCTCATGGAGAGTAGGGGTTTTAGTGGGGCGACGTACTCGGCGTTCTCCACTTCCTCCACCGCGGTCTGCACGAAGAAGGCGTCGTGCTCAGTTTCGTCGTCTGAGTGGATAGAGCTAGGTAGCTCAGATAGTCCACACTCAGAGACTCCATCAGGAACAGGTACAGGGCAGGGAGAGTTGGGGGCGTTGGTGTCAGTCACGACGTACTCATCTCCTCCGGGTGTAGTTTCAACAGCATCTTGAGGTCGTAGGCGATCCTTCAAGTCACCCAAGGCGAGTCCATCGCTTTCACGTTGTATGGCCTGGACCAGAGTCGGGTCCAGGTCCTCCCAGGGGATGGTGGTAAGACCTCCGTCCACCACGCTGAGCATACTCCCCCATCCGGGCTTCCCAATAGGCGTCTTGCGCCCCAGAGGCACGTAGATGGCCTCATCAGGCAAACGAACAGAGCTGATAGTCAGCCTGTCCAGGAGGTTTCGCCAGTACTCGTTGCCCCCATGGGCTCCCCAATCGGGGGAACACAGGACCATACGGGAACGTTCCAAGGCCACCTTGGTCAGCACCTTCCCCAGTTCACTGAATCTGGGGTTCCCGTAGGCCATCCCGAAAGAGGGCCAGTAAAATTTGTAACTGCAGTTCTTCCCCTTGCTGCAGTAAAGGTCCAGTACATGTTGCTTGTCGCTGGCGAACAACTCCACACTCAGGTCTTCTCGAGAGTAACCCAACTCCTTCAGACCTTGGTCTAGGACTTCCCCCAATAGTTGATAGTCCTCAGTTTTGGAGGCCGCCATCATGTTAGAGGGCTCCTCCTTCGATAGCCTCAGGTAACTCGAGGTATGTTCCGACTGCTCCAGTGGCACAGACTCTCTGCCACTGCCGTGGTCCACGTAGAGGAGGTAGGGCGCTTGCAGCGTCAGGGATTGTATCTGGGAGTGCTGCACGAAGAAGTCAGTCCCCAGTACAAAGTCGAAGGCATCAGTGTCCATCACATAGAACCGATGGGCGATAGTCCTGGAGCCCATAGGTACCTCCACTTCACAGTCCCCGCAGCTGTGCACCACATGTCCATCCCCCATGCGTATAGCGGCGGTGCTCATGGTGTTCTTCAGGCTCCCACAAGGTAAAATTTTCTTGGCCACTATAGATATTGTGGCGCCAGTATCCAGTACCCCCAGGTATTCACGTCCCCCTAGTCGGATACGTACCCAAAACACCAGGTCTTGGGTGCCACCAGAGCGTCCCCGTCAGAACTCCGCGGGACAGGTCACCTCGAACCCCTTGTTCCGCAACTTGCGGGCCATCCTCATGAAACGGCTCCTCTTCTTAGCGTTGCCGTCGTCACCACCTTCATGCTCACGCTTGGCTCCTTGTTCTTGCTGGGCCTGCGTCTGTGAGCGTGTGGTAGGACCAGTCTGCCCTCCAGAGGGCTCGGAGTTCCCCCCTGGATTAGGGTTGGGGTTGCCTCCGTTCTTGTCCTTGTTCTTGTTGCCGGGCTGGCGGTTAGCGCCTCCTCCTCGTCCACCTTGACCCTTGTCTTGACCACCTTGACCACGTCCTTTTGACTTGCCCTTGCCGGAGTCGTTGCCTTTGGCCTTGCCTCCACCTTTGCCTGAGCCTTTGCCAGGATCTTCCCCCTTAAGCTTCGCCGATAGGCGTTGCTTATGGTAGCACTCATCCTCGTAGTGCTTCCGCTTACCGCAGAATGCACACGTGATGGTGCAGCGGTAATGATCCGGCAGCTTCGCTTTGGCGCCGGTGTTCTTCTCCTGCTGCTTCCCCTGGACGACGAAGCAGTCTCGCTGCTCGCAGTCAGAGGCGTGCTGCAGGTGGCCCTGCTCGTCTCTGGCATCACAGCAGAATAGCTCCTTCACGCTCTCCATGGTACGGGCGTGGGCGTGTTTGGGGGTAGTCCCCTGCCCAGGTTGGGACCCTGGGTACCCTTTGCCTCCAGAACCTCCACCACCAGGACGGTAGTTGTTCAGGTGCTGGTCGCTCTCCTTCTCCAGCGCCATCTCCAGGAGTAGCACGCATAGATCCTCGTAGTGGAGGGATCTAGCCTTGCGCTCAGCCGTCGAACGGCACTCGTCCCATGGCTCTCGAGGGAGCTTGGCCACCAACCAGAATAGCAGGTCGTCGCTGCTGTAGGAGCCGGGCGTCAGTCGTCCAGCCCAGTGATCCAGATCAGCCAACAGCTCAGATACCCTGCCAGGCTTGGGGTTGTTGGGCAGCACGGGTAGGTTCTGGATTTCGACCCTGATGGAGAGGTCGGTTTCGTAGGTTGGGTACTGCCTCTCCAGGGCAACCAACACATCGGCAAAGGTGGCGGAGTTAGTCACGATCTGCCTGACCTGCTTCTCCAGGTACTTGGTCTTGCAGCACTGCAGGAGCAGATCGCACTTCACTCGCCCACTCGCGTGGGTTTGGCCGGTCAGTCGTAGGAACCGGTCAAAGTTCTCAGCGAACTCGCTGAGGTCCTTGCCTGTGAACTCAGGCAGGTTCACCACTATCTTGGAGGTGGCAATAGCCTTCGCCTCCTGAGCTCGGCGTCCTTCAGGGCGTCGGGTCTTCTTCTTCTTCTTCTTCTTCTTCTTACCCTTGGGGTCCTCGGGGTCCTCAGGGTCATCGTCATCTGAGGGCGAAGAAGAATCCATCGACGGCGGCTCGTCATCGGAGGGTTCTCCGCCTAGATCACTGGAGCCATAAGGCTCCACGTCCACCATTGCCCTTAGGGCTGTCAGCCCCAGCTGGTCCAGCTCGGCCCTCGTCGCGTTCGTCACGTGGCTGTAAGGCGGCTGGGCCGTTCTCGGCACGAAAGGACTTCTCGGAATAGCTGCAGGCGTCGGCATCGGTCTGCTCCTCAGGCTCCCCAGTGTATTTGTCATCCCTGCCGCCAGGTGGTTGGCCTGGACTCGGTGGGGTGACATTCCCACCGAGATAGGTGACGCATGGGGCGGGATCATCAGGGGCTCCAGCTTCTCACGGACAGAGCACGTCGTTGATCTCCGACCGCGTCAGGGACCTGTTGGAGGATCTTCCCGATCCTCTACTCCTGCCACCAAGAGACTCTGGTCCTCTCCTCAATCCACTCAGGGGTGCATACCCAGGTGCATACCCAGGAGCATACCCAGGAACATCCACATAGGTTCCAGTGGCGTGTAGTGGATGGGGATAGTCGGCCGCATACCATCGCGGCGCAGAGCTGGAAGCCACATGCTCACTGGCAGTAGTTGCCTCATGGAGCGCAGTGGTTGGTGGGCCCATACCATAGGCGGGGTAGTGAGGCATGCCAGTAAAGCCTGTGCCCTCTGCCATAGGCGGGTTGGTTGTGGAAGTGGATGTTGCAGCGGCTGGGAGTGTGGTGGTTAAAGGAGAGGGTGATGCGTGGAGGCCAGAAGCGCTTGCTGCGCCTTCGAAGGTAGGGTCCTGCGTCGGGTCTTGCCCTTGTTCCTCTCCTTCGTCTGCTTCTTCTCCAGCATCCTTCTCGCTCTCGTTCTCTCTCTTCCTCTTCACAGGCTGAGGCTGAGAGACCACTTCTTCGACCGACAGGGCCCCGAAGGCCGTCTGGAGGCCATCCAGGGAGTCCTCAGCCGCATCCACTGGCCCATGTAAGGGCTCCGCCGAAGGTACAGCGCCAGGTGCCGGCCTTGCCGGTGCCTCAGGCGCTGGCGCTGTCTCCACGTCGGCGTCCTCCTTTCTTGGATCCATCTTAGTCCGCCCTTCTGCTTATATTTGCCTGTACTCGGAGCACTGGTTGTACGGCGCGGGTTCGCTGCCGGTGCACAGAGACAGGCTGCCTCTTGCTACCAGAAAAGTTTATAGTGTTTTCAGCACTGTGTTTTGCCTCTCCTGCTGCTTGCTGTTGGTGTAGGGTTTCCTGCTGCTTGTTTTTGGAGATGAAAAGCTTTGTTTTGATGAAATACAGTCACTCCAAGTCACTCCAGGATAGCCCAAGCCAATAGTATGTAAAGAGAAGAGGATTCAGGATCAAAGCATGAAGGGCTGCAGTGTAAACAGTGAAAGATGATTGGATATTCACAGAAACTGCAACTCAGGTTACAAATGAATGCATATTCACAAAGATAGCTGAAATGTTTTGGGAAAAGAGTTAGAAAACTGCCCCATGGTCACTCTCTCTCCATAGTGCCATCTCAGGAGATGTGCACTCTTTGTTTTGGGCCCCATACGTGCTGAGGTGGCATGGTATGTGGCGATGAGGTCACTGCCATGTCACATGGGATCTTCCTACTTAGCTAGGCTGACCAGGAATTGAACCCAGGACCTCTGAAAAAGAGGTGCCTAGCCCCCTAGGGTGTATACCACTAGGGCAGATAAGTATTCATGGAAAAACATAGATAAATTCATAGGCTCTACCTTAGGTATGTCAGTGCTCAGTCAACTCAGGAAAAGATGAATAGCTTCACATTGAAAGAGGATTAAGGGGTCCACTCCATATCCTGATTGGGTGTTTGGTTCCATAGGTCAAAATGTGTTATCACCAGTTTTGGTGGGACCAATACTAAGATTAAAATGCATGGATGCTCAGTGCATCTCTAATACAACTAGAGTATGCCTCAAAGCAATGGAAAAGCACTTTTTCTTACTTCCAGTGCTTCACTCGGTCAGGGAGGCGCATCAAGCGACCCAAGAGGGACTAGCGCGGTGACGATGCTTTAGTCATACTGCAGTTCAATGTTGCTTTGGTGTACTGCTTGTCTTATTTGCCTTTCACAGGGTGAGAGGGAATCCACCTGGGGCGCCGAAGGCGCCGAAGCAAAAATTGAGAAAAACATCAAACTACATTATCCGAGACCTCCGTCCATTCAAAAATAACAGTTCACATTTCGGCCACATTATCCTTTTTTAAAATTTACATTTTACATTTTCGTTTTTCGTCGACGTTATTATAGTATAAATCACTTTGTAACCGCAGTAGAAACCGAGCTTCCGTGTGTGTGTGGGCACGGAAAGTTCTTGTTTGGTTTTGTCAGCGAGGAAACGGCCAACCTACAAAGATAGTGCAAGTACAGAACAAGAAATCCATGCGCATTGTGTTGTGTTACCAAAAATTTCGGAGCCCATGGTCGCGGATGGCGAAAAGCTGGGTTTTCACAGATTTGAGCACTGAGTTCACTATGGTAGGGGATTATCCATGGTGGGAAAGTACTTGGAAGTGCCGCAGAACAGTCTGCGCAGAATGCAAAAAGCAGCCTAAATCTAGGAGGGTTAACTCGCCGCCGGGAACCCTGCGCTGGTTCCCGGCGGCGAGTTAACCCTCCTGCAACCAGGCTGTTTTTGAGATCTGCAGACAATATTCATTGTGACAGGGTTGGCGAGTTATGGTCAGTAACCCTAACCCTATTCCTTCTAATAATGGGGTGAATCCTAGGCAGTCATGCGGTAAAGTATTTCGAAGTACTTTCCTACCACAGTGAACGGCTTGTTCAGATTCAGTACAAACGCGGGGATCAGCATTGCCCGAATTCGCTGCAAGGCAGACTGTCACTCGTCAAAAAACGCATCAATGATATCGTTGTACTGAAACACGCCATGAGTACATTGTATAGAGAGCAACAAACAGTTTTTTGCGCATTAGGCTTTCAATGGAATCGCATTTGGGTATGGTGGCATTCTTCATGTTTTGAGGGCAATACACACGGTCAATGCCCAGCTGTTCCCATGCATTGTGAGTATGTGGGCTGAAAAATGTAATCAAAAGGTGTGAGCGAAATTTTGGCAAGGTATCAAGTGACATGCTGCAGGCACAAGTTGCATTTGCTTGATGTATTGCATGTGCAGTTGGCATGGTCATAGCACTATCCAGGAGCAAGGAGCCTACTGTGGATGTGCGACATCCGAAGATCCGGGGTGCGGATATTATATACTGTTTGATAGACAGCGCCAGGGAGGTGTCACTTAGCCAACGCAAACTGCACCCTCTCTTTTAACCGAAACACCAAGATTTTGTCATTGAAAAAAACAGTTTTTTTTGCCATTTTGAAGGTACTGTTTTCCACACCCTCCCAAAAAATGCATTTTTCATCCAGTTTGCCCATTTTTTTTTGCTGGTTTCAGGGGGTTCAAAGAATTATTTTTCAGTCCAAATCAGAGGGCTTACCGGTCATTTCACCCGAAAGAAACATTTTGTTGGCTAATTTGAAGAATACCCATTTTTGGAGCTTCTAGAAAACTATTAACAATGGGCGCTGCTCACACAACCTGTACATGTCCACATGAAAAAATAATTATTTTAGCAGGCTGAGTGCTGGAGGCCTCGCGCACTTAGTCAACTGGAGTGAAATTTTCAGGCCTTTTTGAGATGAGTTTTTGATATCGCAAGTGGCATGAAGCAAGAATGGAGCAAAAGCAAAACTGTAAGATTTGATATGGGTTGAAGACTTGCACAGCGAAACACTCATTGAGCGAGGGCTCGCGCACTCAACATGCTAAATTTTTTTTTTGAAACCCCTGACCAGTTGCATTCTCCTGATAGCCTGAAGAGGGCTTTTTGAGATTCCACCCTTTTGGAATTTTGTGAAAAAAGTGACCTCAAGAGTGGCGTTTACACACTCCTCCTGTAGGGCACCTTGTTTCATGCGCCCTGTGACTCGACGCTTTTGAAAAAGTGTTATACAGCCCCGAAGATGGGAGGCTGGGCACCTCATTTGTAGGTAAATCAACTGAGGAAGGCGTATTTAGGGAAGACTGAGGGCAGCCCGCTATTTAAATGCATTGTACCTTACATAGTGCATGCCGTGAACAAGAAATCCATTGATTGGCCACTCTTGCTGCTGACATGACCCGAACGGTACAACAAGAGGCACCCATTGAGACATCAGAGCCTCATTTGGCATGGAATACTCTTTGTTCAGGACCGTTAAGAAATACACATTCTACATAATTGAGTGCGCGAGGCCTCGCGCACACAACATGCCAAATAAATAGTTTTTTGGTACGTCTGACTACTTGCATTCTGCTGATAGCCTCACAAAGTATTTTCGAGATTCCTCCGTTTTCGAATCCTCACTTTTCAGGTGGAAACACGACGAGATTGGGCGAAATTTTTTTGCACACAAGTGCCGCCCTTGAGGTGCAAAACAGGGTGCAGTTTACGTGGGCTAACTGTTACGCAGCAGGGCCGTGAAAACAGCTTGCAAACGATTTTTCAATGGCAATTTGAACAGAGGTGTAGCAAAGCATGTTTGGTATGGCAACTTGAGGTCATATTGCAACCACTGTAGCACGATTGGGTTATGACGCTGCCTTGGGATCCACGTGGTAGTTTTGGCCGCTCACTCTTCGATGCTTGCCCTACTCTACCTTCGGGTCTCCTTGGTTTTTGACTACGGATCCTGGATTGCAGCTTTCATTCCTTGATTCTGGTTCCTTGGCTCCATGATTCTCACGAGGATTTTCGCAAACAAAACCGTGATCTCAATATCCAAAATTCGATGCTCTCCCTGCAGCGTAGCATGATACCCAGACCATAGTTGACGCACTCAACATCTGAACATAAAACTCCATTGTTGCTTGCTGTTTTAGCATGTTCCTGCTTTCGTCCACAGCGACGAAAAGTTGATGGACCCTTGCCGGGTTTGCAGTCCTGCCGTCACATTCCTAAGGCAATACAAATGGTACCGCAATAAAAGTTTATAGTACAATCGATAATCAGAACTCTAAAAACATGCAAAATCAAAGTCTAATCTACAGTTCTTCACACGTAATCAATGCTCAGGCGCCTTGCTTCTGCCACGCGCGCTGCCCTTCTGCGACTCGTGCGAAAATGATAAAATAATCCTGACGTTGCTTTTCTAACTGTGGGGCCTGGATGGCGAAGACGCTTCGTCGTACACCGGAACGGCTTCACCTCTCCCTCAAAACTGATCTCACAAAGTGAGATCGCTGCGACAGACCAGATGCACCATGCTCTGCCCCACTGCTCCACTGACATATCACACCCTCCTTTCGCTCCCGACACTTGGCAGTGTATGCCTAGGCTGGAAGGCTGTACAAAAAGGAGCGTGGCGTGCTTACAGTGCCACGTTGTCACACCAATGATAAAATAATGCAAAGCTGGCAATTAAAATTAATCGGAATTGTTGGTCTCCATGAGGTACAAGCTTTCCCTCAGCTTTACGCGCTCCAAGCGCGATGTCAACGGCTCTTCACTCATGAAAATGGGCCTCCTCGGTGCACTGGCGCTCGACAAGCTTTGCTCTGCTCTCTCACGCCACCACCCGTTGTCACTTGAACTTGTGCTCGCCTCAACGCGCTCCTCTGTACCTTCAATGTCCCAATACTGCCTCAGCGGGGGCGCTGCTGGCGACCTCCTCGGTCCATCCCATTCGCGAAATCACTCTCCATCAATACCCCGCGGCGTGCGGGCCCCGAACAGTTCGGCCGCTTCTTCGTCATCCAGGTCGTACAGGTAGGACGGGATGCCGGCTCTGGCCTTGTTGCCTTGTTCAGCTGACTCCACACTTCCTTCGTTGTCCGTGTCCTGCGGCGTGAACGCACCGAACAGCTCGGCTGCCTCTTCGTCGTCCAGGTCATACAGGTAGCATGGGATGCTGCCGTCAGCGTTGCGGGACTCGCTGGCACTCAGCGTTCTTTCGCTGGCGCTCGTTCTTGTCCCAACGTCGCTGCCGTTGACACTCATCGTGCCTGTCAGCACAGAGGAAGGATTGCATTCTCCAAACACAAACAGTCGGCACGGTTGCCGTTCCTCTTTCACAGCTTCCATTAACCATGGTGTTCACCGCTCGATTTCAAGCACCATGTCGTCACGCCCGTATGCGGCAAGGTGGGCTGCATGCTTGACACAGCCTGAATGAACTTTTCTGTAGGAGGATTGCGTTCTCATGCTGCCTTGGGGTCCAAGTGGTAGTTTTGGCCGCTCACTCTTCGATGGTTGCCCTACTCTACCTTCGGGTCTCCTTGGTTTTTGACTACGTATCCTGGATTGCAGCTTTCATTCCTTGATTCTGGTTCCTTGGCTCCATGATTCTCACGAAGATTTTCGCAATCAAAACCGTGATCTCAAAATCCAATATTGAAGCGGTACCCAGAACCTATGGCCCATGGCCCGGAGGCCTGTGAGCCGTCACACCCGTTATGGCCCGTGGCCCAGAGGCCTGCGAGCCGTCACACCCGTGCGGAAGCCGTTGAGACCGGCTATCCCTGTTCTCTAACCCGTGAAATCTGGAATCCGATTTCTAACCAATAAATCGATGTAGAATTACCGTGATTTTATTGTCTTGATCGATTTTCGGTCAGAAATCGGTGAAATACCCGATTTCTACCGCGATTTCTAATTGTCGTGAAATCGCCGCCTGATGTCGCCCGTTCGCGCGCCTTCGTCGCCTCTCCGTGGCGAGTTTTGTGATTGACTTTTCTCGAGTACCTGTGAGGTTCTAAGAGAACTTAAGGGCTGAATCTAGAGGGTATTTCATGAACTTTCATCTGGTGTATTCACCAGAATTTTCCGCCGTTGCGTTTTTCGAGAAAATCAGCGCGCAAGGCTTTCCGTCGATCGTGCGAACTCATGCTTCTCAAGGACCATGAGTTCGGATGGAACCCTACTTTCCCCCCCTATGTCTTTCATCCATGCCCCTTTCACGTGGGCATATCCCTTTGTATAGGGAAGCGGGCAATGGCGGTGTTTTAGGCAGCCTATGGGTCTCGCAAACCCAAGTCGTTTGCGTGTGCAAACGCTAACTTTGTGGCCTTGTGAGCATGAACGTTAATGACGGAACACAATGCTCACAAGACCAAAAGCCCGAGGCCATTTTCGTTCTTCGAGCCAACTCAACGATGGCTCCACGCAATTCAATGCGTACCAAAACTCTATTTTCAAAAGAGGGCAAGTTTTGGTCGAAAATTAGGCCAAAATGGCCAAAACCTCAAGGCTCGTACTCGAAGCCTATGGGGAGTTGAGCCTCGAACCAAAGCAATATGTAAAGTAGAGACCACGAAGGACATTGTGGATGGCTTGGTTGATTTTTAGAACCTTGTCTTCTATTTTATATAATTTCGCCTTTTGAGCACGCGTGCCACATTGCCTCTTTGCACACGCGCTCATATGCAAGCACTAATGACACGACTGGGCGGAGACAATCTAACCATAGTTTGCATATTTGAAAGCACCTACTATGGGCCTACTCCAAAAGTGTTTACTCATATTTTTGCTCCTCAAGGTCCCAAAGATATGTTCATGCCAATATCGCCGATATATGCACTTTTTCCCATAAAAAGTGTGCATCAAGCATTGAGGTGTTAAAAATGCTTTCATTGTGCTTTGAACCTCAACCCTTGTTGCAAAAGGGAAGCAAAGCTTCGGTTTGCATCCATGCAAAAGCCCGAGGCTCCTTTCTTTCGTGATACGGAGATACGATATTTGGAGGGACCACTTTTGGGTGAATTTTGGCCGTTTTGCCCAAAATGGCCACAAACTCCTTCTCCCCCTGATTTCACCCCCGAGGTTGCGTGCGCCACTTGACCAAGGGTAAGGGCAATTCGGAGAGGGCACATAAACCCGCATCGAATGGGATGTTTCCCCATATGGCCTCTCCTCTCGATGGGAGAGTTGTGAGTCACCCAATTTGGGGTATGTTGCCATTCTGCCCCATTTGCGTATCACTTTCCCTCCAATGGGGAAAAAAGCTAGAGGCGACCATGAGGGTTGGCAAGTGGCATATATTGGGACCTAAGTCCCATGTGTCCATAGCATCTTTGGTTGAAAGGATCCTCGACGTGGCCATGGAGATATGGAATCATGAGTGCGGGCCATTTTGGCCAAATTTCGCTGTTTTTGCCATTGTGTGCCGTATTGGAATTACCATATCTCCATGGGGCACGGGATCTAGCCAGGAGGGAATGGCGAATATTGTAGCACATGACCAAGGGTTGAACGCCATTGAGTTTCGTATTTGCTCCTCCGGCTCATCCGGAGTTATTCAACTTTTGGTGCGATCCACGATCCCCCCCTTTGCACCGCATGTTGCTTTCTGCCCCGTCCGTGTCGTCATCCCCTCGGT
Source organism: Eutreptiella sp. 'Long Island Sound 2002' (assembly GCA_964036045.1). Lineage (NCBI taxonomy): Eukaryota > Euglenozoa > Euglenophyceae > Eutreptiales > Eutreptiaceae > Eutreptiella > Eutreptiella sp. 'Long Island Sound 2002'. Next base: position 146,401,856 of record OZ038382.1, on the reverse strand, counting down.
GAACAGTAAGCAGCCAGCGTGACAGCAAGCGATAACCCAGGGCATGGGACCAAAGGGGATATCAGGGGTTGTGAATCAAGGCTTGGCGCGTCAATATCGCCAAGATTTCCTACCCTGGACGGTCGCCCGAGACGGCCGATTTTGCCATTTTGGCAAGCATGACCCCACTTGACGAACCCGTGGTGCCCTGATGCCGGGACCTCAGAGGGAACCAGGTGGGCTGAGGGCTCCAGGGAGTTCGTATGCGAAGGGCATAGGGTCAGTTGCCTCGTCCCTACCTCTGGCGGGTCCGGACGAGGGGTCTATTTTGGAGTTTTTCAAGCTAATATCAGTTTGGGCTGAAACAGCCCATTTTCAGCTACCAACTCCTGAGGGATAATGGCGGGGCCATATCTCTGGCTCAGAGTGGAGTTGGGACCTGCCGTTAAGGGAGCATGGGGAGCCACTGTCGGTTCACCTTGGAGCACTTTGGTTCCCAGGAACTCGCCTGTGGCTGGGCGGAACACCCCTCCTATTGGCAGGGTTTCAGGGTCCGGACTGAGCAGGGCATGGGTTGTGTTTGAGCCCCCGCCCCCACCAGCCACTGAGAGGGTCGGACCTGGGATTGGGATACGAGTTGGGATAGAGTGTCTATTGTCCTGTGATGCCCTTACCCCAGTCCAGTCTTAACCCCATGTGTACATATCCTGATATGTTGCTGTACATACTTTCGTTCCCTTGTTGCAGAGTGGCAAGGATCCTGAAACGCTTTGTCACATGACATGAGCGCATTGATGCCCCTGTGAGCGTAGTGCTTTGCCTGCCTGCTCACTTGCGCGTGTCCACCGCAGCGTCCTGTGGCCAGGCCCCCCACGGGAACGCGTCAAAAGCGTTTCACCGCCGCGGGGTTACCCAGCCCTCTCGTGCCACTCGGGGCCACCAGCCCCGAGCAGCGCGGCGCAGCTCGCAGCTCGCAGCGCACCGCAGCGGATCGCAGCGCAGCGCAGCGGCTCGCAGCGCCACCCAGCGACAGCGCCGAGTTCGTCACAGAGCCAGCAGCACCGTCCAGAGCATCGCCCTGACCGCGCCGCGACCGTGAAGGAAGTGCACTGACCAGGACTCCTGCATCAGCGAGTCCCATCGGCCGACCAGCAAGGCCGCGTCAACCACCTCCACAACCAACGGCTGACCAGCACCAGCCGCACTCCCAGCCCAGTGCTGCAGCACCCGCCTCAACAACCACCACCAGTTCGTTGAGTCGAACGAGTGCACACCAAGGACCTCAAGACCAAGTACGCCCCCCCGCTGCCATGGTAAACTGGCAAGAAGCGGGTAAGACGTGGCCGCGGCCCCACCCCCATGCAGCGCACCTACTGCGTGGGTTGGTTTGGGACCAGCACTACCGCCACAGCCACCCCCAGTGCGAAGGCGGCATGCCCGGGAGCTTCGAGCTCCGCACGGACATGGCCCCCGACCGCCTGCAGGCCGTGGAGGACTGGCTGCGGGCGGAAGGGTTTGCCTTCCGCTTCCAGCAGAGGCGCTGGAGGACCTGGACCCGGCCGGACAGGTCGGCGAAGGGCTGCGTCCCGACGGGATTGAGGAGGACGAGATGCCCAACGAGTACCCGTCGGGCGCCTCGATCAACGTCTCCATGTGGGACATGATCGAGAATAACTTCCCGGAACCGGGGAGCGAGCGCAGGCTGCAGGGCAGCAGGAGCAGCGCGTCTCCGGGGAAGGAGAAGCGGTCCGCCGGGGACAGGAAGCGGGACCGGAAGTGGCCGGAGTACCAGGAGTCCCTGGCCGCCAAAAAGCCGCCCAGGGCGCCAAGGGCGGAACCCCAGCCCCCAGTCCCCAACGGGCCAATGGCGGTCACCACCCCGGCTCCACCACCCTTGGCGACTACATCCAAGTCGCCAAGCAGACCAAGGCCAAGCCCCGTCCGCTGCTCCTGAGGCCCCAGCAGGCCCCAGCAGGCACCAGCAGCGACGTGGAGTCGGCCCACCGCGGGAGGATGCCGGCCGACCAGGCCAGCTCCAGCAGCAGCGCCGCTCCCGCCCAAAGGGACGTGGCGCGCGCCTGTGAGTGTGCCTGTGGGGTGCCCTGCAAGCTTCGGGTTGCCCGGCACCGGGCCACGCAGCAGAACGCTGCCGTGGAGGGCGCCGTCGGCATCGCCCATGAGGAGGCCACCGAGTGGGGCAGAGGCATGGACTACCACGCCTCGAAAGTGGCAGCCATCGCGGCCGGTCTCACGGCTGCGGCCGCCCATGAGGCAGTGGCTGCCCGGATCAGGGCAACCGACGAGGAAGCCCGCCGGACGCAGGAGGCCATTGCCTGCAAGGAGGCCGAGGTGAAGGCGCTGGAAGAGGCGCTTGCCCAAGAGAGGGCAAAGAAGGAGGCGGAGGAAAGGGCCCACGCCGAAGCGACGGCTAAGGCGCAGTCGGACGCCGCCAAGAAGGACGCCATCGAGGCCGCGCGACGGAAGGTCGCTGAGGACAGGGCCAAGACGGAGGCGGAGCTGGCGACGTTGGAAGCGGAGAAGGCTCGGCTGCAGCGGGCCCGGGAAGCCGAAGCGGCTCGTGCCCGGGAGGAAGCCGAAGCGCGAGCTGCCGCAGCCACGGCCGCCGCAATGGAGGAGGCAGAGGCCAAACTCCGCCGCGAGACTCCCCCGGGAGGATCACGAGTGGAGACCCTTCGAAAGCTTTTCGAAGGGGACGCCTCCTCCAAGATGACGCTGGACGAGGCCGACACGGGCAGCAGTGGGAGCAGTGATCCCACCGCCCACCGACGGAGGAAGGATAAGGGGAAGACCCCCGAGAGGCCACGGAGGCCAGCGGGCGGACACCCCCACGACAGTGACCCCTTCTTCACCGCCAGCGACGGGGATGAACGAGGCCGCCGACATGGCCAAGTGGTGGCTTGGACGGGCGGAGGAGGCGGAGACGTCCCCATGGAACCGGAAGGTGAGGATGAGGATCTCCCTCCTCCCTACCGGAGCTCGGAGTCTTCCGAGACCGAGACGCCCAGGTGGGGCGACATGGACGAGGATGACGACATGGATATCGGCATCACGAAGAAGCGCCCATCCTCGGACCCACCGAGGCGGCCCAGCGGAGACCCACCGGGACCCCCTGGCGGAGGACCATCAGGACCCCCTGGAGGACGCCCACCAAGTGGACCCCCTGGAGGCGGACCACCGGGCGGGGGAGGACCCCCTGGACCGGGCGGACCCGGCGGAGGCCCTCCTGGAGGACCCCCTGGAGACCCCGACGACCCACCAGGGAACGGCGACCCGGATACCACCTGGCGGTGGATTGTCTACCTCCGCAGGAGGGTCCAGTTCCTGGAGCGCGAGGTAGACACTGGCAAGGGCGAGATGACTCGCATCGCCGGGGTCGCCACGCGCGCGCAGAGAGAGCTGGACATCGCCAGGGCCGAGACCAGGTCGCTGAACACGGTTATCAGCGGCCTGCAGCAGAGGCTGGACGCGCTGGAAGCCCGTGGGAGCGTCGGCAGCGACCGCCCACCCCTGGAGTCTGGCTCGTCGGACGACGGCTGGGGACCCGGACCAGGTCCAGGCAGACCCTACGCCCCCGGCGGAGCCCCCAGGAGTCGCCCCAGCGCCAGTGCCCCCTCTCTCACCGCCCCCTCTCACCACATCGGGGGCCGCCGCAACGAGCGCGTGCCGCCCGGCAGTGGCAGTGAGGATTGGCGCGATGAGTGGCTCAGCGCGGAGTACCGCAACCGCCGTGCTCCACCGCGGACACCGGTACGCCCCCGCCGCCCCGCACCAGCCCTGGAGCCAATCCCAATGGCTGGTGGACGTTATGGTGGACTCAGGGATGAGGTCCCCAGAGGAGACGTGGAGTGGGATGTCGGCGAAGGTGAGGACCTGGACCTGGACCTGGAGGAGTTCGACATCAGCCCGCCGCGTGGTGTACGACGGGAGGCCGCTGAACGCAGCCGCCGGCGCCGTGATGAGGAGGCATACATGGAAGGAGTACGGCGTGAACATCTGGGTTCAGCGTACATGGAGGAACCGCGGCGTAGCCACAGGGATTCCATGGAGGAGATGGACGTGGCGGCCGTGGGAGTCCGTGGGAGAGGCCGATGGGAACCTCGGTCGACCTCGCGGCCGGCGTTCATGGTCTCTAAGGCCGCGGATGCCGCCTCGTGGGAAGACTTGAAGGACATCAAGCCCCCCATGTACGACGGCAACCCCCTCAACCTCGACCGCTTCTTGGAGAAGCTGGACGACTGGGGGGTAACCGTTACTGAGGACATGCCTCCCGCTGATGCGGAGAAGTATGTCTTCAGACGGTTCAGGTACCGCCTGCCGGAAGTCCTCGGAGAGCTATACTTCGTGGCGACCAAGGAGGGGAGAATCAAGACCCTCAATGAAGCCAAGAAGTGGCTCAACGAGCAGGAGCGGGTGGACGCTCCGCAGGTGGCTGCCAAGCGGTGGAAGTCCATCAAGCTTCAGCATGATGGACGGTAGATTCGCCTACGGGACTGGCGAGACTTCCGAGGGCATTACACCCTCCTCCGCCGCAACGTGGAGGATTGGAACGAGGGTGACGAGCAGGCTCGCCTGCTCTCCATGCTGCCGGAAGCATGGATCAAGAGGGTCACCAAGGAGGAATCCAAGCGGGCCAAGTCCAACCACACGGTCAAGATGATGCTCCCCAAAGAGTATCATACGAACGTGGTGGCTTGGACGAGGAAGAACGTGGCCCGGGATGTCAAACGGCACTCCCTGCGGAACGCTCTCCTCATCACCGTCTCGGGCGATCGCGAGAAGACCGCGATGTGGCGCCTTGACGAGTGTGAGTTGAGCGGCCAGACCATCCGTCTGCAGGCCATCCCGGCGCGGATGAGCTGCGACGAGATCCTGGAGTGGGTTGGAGAGGAGGTGCTCAAGGAGTACCGGAACCTCCACCACACCCGCGGGTTGAGGCCCGGCGACCGCGACGTCAACTACGTTGGCGAGGGACCTGGCGGGGAAGCTGCCATGGACCCAGCGGGAGCCGACGGCGATGAGACTCTCGTCGACGATGACGACGACGATGAGCCCGCCGAGGTGGCCGTTTGCGCCTTCGTGGCCAACAACCTGAGCGCGGGGAACAACCGGGGAAGCTGGAAGCCCCTGCAGCCGGGTTGGAAGAAGAAGGAGAAGAGGGACCCTCGCCGCGTTGGCGACCCTCCGCTGTCCTTTGGGGAGTTCATACGAGCTCACCCGCAGGGCTGTTTCGTGTGTTATGGGAGGAAGAAAGGCTTCAACCATGACCACCGAACATGCCCCACCCACAAGGCCGACACGGAGGCTTACAAGAAGGCGCACGGGTCGAAGAAGCGTGCGCCCGCGGGTATCCGGGAAGCCAAAGTGGAGGTCGACAAGGACGAGCTGGCCAAGCTGATGTCGTCGGTGGGGACCGAGTTGGCCAAGGAGATCCAGGAGATCAAGCGGAACTGGGTCCCCAGGTCGGACAACAAGAACTGGGAGAACAACCAGAATGACCAGAACAAGGACAAGGACAAGAAGGGTAAGAAAGGGGGAAAGAAGAAGGGCGTCAACGAGGTTGATGCGGAGGAGAACACCCCTTCTTCCACAACCGACGCCCCCTAGCGGAGCCCCTGCAGCCAAGGGCCCCAGCTAGGGCGGTCGCAGGATGGTGACGTGGGAAGCGCCGAACCATCCCAGTCGGGAGTCGATAAGCACAAAGGGACTGCGGCGGGCGGAAGGCCCGGTCTGGCACCCAGTTGCGGAGGCGGGGTGAGGGCAAGTGAAGGTACGGACCCTTGCACCCGTCCGTCCTTCGCGACCAAGAATGTGTTTGATGTACTTCAAGATATATCCGAGAGTATCGGAGGATCACCCGGACCGCAGCTGGATGCTGCAGATGGGCAGCCTGAGCCCATTGTCCACGACCTGCACCAGTCGCTTGTTGAGCTTCTGGAACGGCCGGAGATCCTGAGTTTGCACGCCGTGCGCCGTGTCGGTCGCGAGCGGCAGTTGCATCTTAAGGTCCGTGCCTTATGCGGGGAAGTGGAAAAGGTTTTCGACGTGTTGGTCGACACGGGAGCTCAAGTCAGCTTGGTCAAGGCTGGCCTACTTCCACCAGAGTGTCTGACCGACAGTCGGAAACCTGTCAGGCTGAAGGTGGCGAACGGCCAGTATATGGTGGGAGGCACGAAGGAAGCGGCCATTGGGCTGCAGTTCGTGAACCATCGTGAGCTGAGCCGCCCAGACCTCGGCAAAGAAATCCTCCTGCACGGTCGCTTCTACGAGGCCGAGATGGACTGGGACATGATCGTTGGGTACGACTTCATGATGGAGACGGACTCCGGCGCTCTCCCGGCCCAGGCCTCCATGACCCTGTACCAGGACGACCAACTCTCGTGGCTTTCGTCACCTGAGCACCATGTGGAATGCCAATGGATCCACCCCGAACGTAATCAGCTCGAAGTGGCCGCACTGGACACTGAGCCAACTGGTCCTGCAAACCAGGAGTACGGCGTAATGCCGGAAGTGGCGAGCCGAGTTGTCGCGGACTTGGGAGCTTCGGATCTGGCCCTGGATGCGTTCTCATCAGGAACCTCCGCCCATCTTCGGGTGTGTGAGAAGTACTGGAGCGCACAGGACTCCGCGTGGAAGAAGCACTGGGGTCCGCATCAGGGCTTGATGTGGATCCATTGCCCTCGATGGGACATTCCAGGAGCGATAGCGAAGATTCGCAAAGACCGCTCCAAGGCAGTGCTGGTTGTTCCTATGGGATGCACCGAGGAGGAAAGTACCCGACATTGGGTAGCCTCATTGACCAACATGAACTTAAACAAGGTCGTCCTACCGGCTGGAGAGAGTGTCTATCAGGACGCTGAGGGACAGCCCATGCCACCCCAGAGATGGCCAACGGAATTCCACTATGTGGATGGGGGCCTTGATCAGGCCAACGCCACGGACTTCGTGTGTGTGAACCGTATCATAGCAGAGCCCTGGCGGCAATGCTTTGCGGTTCCCCCTGTTGACATCGGAGAATCGGAGGGCCCCCTCACAGAAGAGGAGCTGGATCTGGTTCAGGGGTATATGGATCAGCCTTTCCACGACTGGGGTAGCCAGCGTGAAGGCAAAGGCCAGGACAAAGCCTGGTGGGAAGTGGACTCAATCGTCTCCGGTTCCTATGATGGGAATACCTTCGTTCAGAGGGTGCTGGATCACATGTCCAGCCAGGACGAGCCGCCTGGCGGTAACCCACCCACCTACGGCGATCTGTTCCGAGGCAAGACCAGAGATGGCCCTTTGGGCCACCTGGGAAGACCACCTGAGCCGAAACCAAGCGGGGTCGCTACCCCTCAAGTAAGCTCCGTGGTTCAAGTGCCCGGAAAAGCCAAGGCGGAGTCCGATGACTGCCCCAAGATCCAGGCATTGAGGGCCAGGCTGAAGCAGAAGTATGGTGACACCTTCTTCAGCGGAAAGCCTGTGTTTCCCCCACCGGTGCGTGGACCGTATGGCGAGGCCAAGATACGACTGAAGCAGGACCCCCGTGTGTACCGGCACCGGGAGTTTGCCCTGAGGGGCGAGAGGAAGGAGGCCATGGAGAAGATCCTCCGTGACTTCATCCAGAGGGGTTGGCTCGAGCCGTGCCACTCCGAATGGGCCTCTCCGTGTTTCGTCGTCCCAAAGAAGGTAGCCGGTGAGTGGCGGCTCGTGGTCGACTACCGCGGCCTGAACGCCCAAACGCAGCACGACAGCTATACGCTGCCCCTCATTGAGGACATGCTGCAAAAACAACACCGGCGGAGGATCTTCAGGGTGATTGACCTGAAACATGGTTATCATCAGATGCCTCTCGCCGAGGAGTCCCGTGCCTGCACAGCCATTTGCACCCCACTTGGACCTCTCCAGTGGAAGGTGATGCCCATGGGCGTTACCAACGGCAATGCGGCTTTTCAGCGGATGCTGGAGAACCTGCTTGAGCCGGTGCGCGACTGTGCGGACCCCTTCGTGGACGACGTGATCATCGCGTCCGGGGACCCCAGTATGAGCTACGAGGAGCTCCTGGAGGCACACGAGAGGGACGTCACTCAAGTGCTGGACCTTCTGGTTCGGCACAAACTCACGGGCAGCAGTGACAAGGCCACCATTGCGGTAAGCGAGGTGGTCTTCGCTGGCCACGTAGTCGGGAACGGGCAGCGAAAGCCCATACCTGGCAAGGTGGCTGCGATCGAGCACTGGGAAAAGCCCAAAACGGTCTCTGAGCTACGGGCGTATCTGGGGTTCTGCAATTACTACTCGGGGTATATCAAGATGTATGCCGAGTATGCAGCCCCCATGACGACCATGCTCAAGGGCAACCGAGAGGAGACCAAGAAGGGGTCCAAGAAGGCTCTGGTCTGGACAGCTGAGTCCGACCGTGCCTTTGAGGGGATGAAGCAGGCGCTGCTATCCGCAGTGGGTCTGCACCTCGTGGATCCCGACCGAGGGTTCGTCCTGCGCACCGACGCTTCCGACTACGCCGTTGGCGCTGTCTTGGAGCAAGTGCTTGACGATGGGAGGCACGTGCCCGTGGCCTTCTGGAGCCGAGTCCTGGCGGAAGGCCAGAGACGGACGTGGACGCCCCGTGAAAAGGAGGCGTATGCCATCGTCATGGCTCTCAGGAAATGGGCTGGGTACATAGCCCTCCATCCCGTCACCGTCTGCACCGACCATCAGAGTCTGCAGTCGTGGCACAAGGAGCACGTGGACACCCCCTCAGGTCCCGCCTCCCGACGGGCAAGATGGCATGAGACCTTGGCCAAGTTCGACCTCACGGTTGTGTATATTCCTGGAAAGGATAACACCGTGGCGGACTGTCTCAGTAGGTGGGCCTATCCCGCCAGCAAGGGCATGACGGATATCTCTGCCCATGGCGATGAGGCTGAGACCGCTGAAGCCAAGAGGATCATCGAAGTGGAGCGCCTGATGGAGGAGGAGGGTGTTAAATGCTTCGTCGTCATGGCTGCGGATGCCCCCCTCGCGTCGAGGGTGAGCAGAGCGGTCAGAGTGCTCGCCCCTGAGGGAGCTGAGTCCGACAAGCACCTCTTCCCGGAGTCTTGCCTTCAGGACGACTGGACCGACGATTACGCCAAGTCTGAGGCCTTTGCGGCCGAGTATAGGGCTGTGACCGACCCTGACGACGGGCAGAAGTGGCCAAAGGGGCTGACCGAGGAAGATGGCAAGCTCTACCGGAATGGTAAGCTGCTAGTACCGGAGTCCCGGGTGCTCGAGCTTTGTGAAGCTTGGCACCACCACATGCTGCACCCAGGGGTCAAGAAGCAAGCTCTTGACATGCAGCGTCGGTTCGAGATCGACCATATCGTTCTCTACACCGCCATCAAGAAGGTCAGGAAGGGTTGCTCGGTCTGTCAGGCCTGCAATCCCGACAACCGGAACGTCAAGGGGGAAGACCAATGGACCCCGGTTCCTGACCAGCCCATGGAGAGCGTGGCCATGGACGTCTTCTCCATGCCCGAAGTGCACATTGGCAAGGAGACCTTTGACTGTGTGGTTCTTTGCGTGGCTCGCCACAGTGGCTACGTAGTAGCCGTTCCGGCACGCAAAAAGGGGTTGCTTGCCAAGGAAGTGGCAGTCATGATGATTCGTCATTGGCTGACCGTCTTTGACATCCCCCGCACCATTTGCAGTGACCGAGGGCCCCAGTTTACTGGTGGCTGGTTCAAGGCTATGTGTTCCCTCATGGGAATACGTCACGCCAAGAGCGTCGCCTATCTCAGCCGGTCTAACGGCCGTGCTGAAGTGGCTGGACGGCAGCTGTTCGAGAAGCTGCGCAAGATCCACATCACCAATCCACGTCGGAACTGGTTTGAGGAGATGTGGCCTGCTCTGAAGGCCCATCATGACACCCCCACTCCGGGCGGTTTGTCCCCTCACCAGATTCTGTTCGGCAGGGACCCCCTGGGTAGGGGACTTCCCTTGTCTGGTGATGGCATGGCTATGGATGCCAAGGAATTCTTCGCGCGGCAAGAGCAAACGGCGCGGGACATCCGCCAGCAGCTTGAGAAGGAGCATGCTGAGCGTCAGAAGTCCGCCCCGAGCTCGACAGCGCAAAAGTTCAGGGTGGGAGACCCGGTGTGGGTGATCAGACCCCGCCCTATGGGCACCCACCGCACCAAGACCTGGTTCACACCCGGCGAGGTGGTCGGCAGGATTGGTGAGGACACCTACCGCATCAAGGTGGGTCACGGGCAGTTCCGGGAACGCCACGAGAGTGAACTCTGTGTGCGGGAACCCGACCTCCGTGGCCAACATGTGTCCCTGAACTATGCCGCGCATGAGGCTGATTCGGACGACGATTATGCTGAACAGGACGACTACACCGTCGAGAAGATCCTGGCTCAGCGTCCGAAAGCCTCGGCACCCGGAGGTCTGGAGTTCAAGGTTCGTTGGCGAGGCTATGGGCCGTCCCACGACACCTGGGAACCCGTCTCCTCGTTCGTGCCGCGGGTCAATACTCCCTTCATGGAGTACATCCGCAAGCACAAGACCAAGATCCACGTTTCGGACTTGGCAGCACTCACCCGGGCGATTGCAGCCAGGGGTGCCTGATCAGCGCCCCGAGCTCTCCCCTGATGCGTTTTGAGCTCTTGTGAGGCCGACGGATCGTCCCTTACTTGCTTGCTCTCTTCCATCTTCTGGTGACCTGCCATCAGAGTGGCCATATACCCCCCCCTGCTGAATCCAGAGGAGGATGGCCCCTCTCTTCTTCTATTCGTCACTCCCCCCCTGCTGAATCCTTGGGAAACCAGGTAGGGCGACTGACCTTCATATTTCTGAGCTCTTGGGGCCTTGAAGCCCATACGATGTTGCGCAACGGATGCCGCTGTCATCGGCATTGCGATTTTTTGGTGTGTGGTCTGGTCCCATGGCACTTGCGGGGTCCAGACCAGTCGACGTGTGTCTGCAGACTATATATGGCCTGGACTCAGGCGTTCTCCTGTCTACCCTCCTGCATATGCCTTATCCTGACCGTGGCGTGGTTTGGCGCTCTGTCCAGAGTGTGTTTACGCGCCTATTTACCCAGTTTGTTGCTTGTTCTTCTGTCCCCCAGGATATGTGCATCTGTATGTTAGCTCATCACTGAGTGTGGACTGTTTTTCCCGGAATCGGATACGGAGGCGCCCTGAGTCGCCGTTTACATGCTTTTACTGGAGGTCCGGCCTGGACCAGTACCTACATACAGTTTCTTCTGTTTGAGTGCCCGTGATACCGTGTGCCCTATTCGCTGTGATGTGGAGATCCTGATGGCGCCAGGCGGGAAGCCCAGTTGCCTGACTACACTCCCAGCGGTCCGCCACTGTCAGTCCCAGTGTGAGCCTACCGACTCGCAGACGCACTTGCAGTCGGATGGCGGCCTCCGGTGCTCCTGACCTCGGTCAGTCTGCCTGGGAAACTGGTGGTTTGAGGAGTCGACGCCTCCGCCCACACTGCATGAGGACTCCCTCATGTATGGCCTTCGTGGTAATAGGGCGAGGGAAAAGACGGCCTTGATGCCCGATCCCTTAAGGAGGAGCTCGTTCGGCTGTACCACTCTGGACTCGCGTCGTATGGATATGGACATGGTGCGCCCGAGGAAGGACCCGTGGGGACTCTCCCCAGTCGGCGGGCCTTGGGAAGCTTGGGGTAGCCTGATGGATCTTTGTGGTCGCTCTCGACCTGTGGGACCACCTCGGTCGTCGCGTGACGCCTATGTTGGCCGTGTATGCCACTGCCACCGTGGTAGTGACCGTAGCAGCCGGCACCCGGTGCGCCTGGTATGGGTTAACGGGTCCTTTGGATGCCGAACAATCGCCGCCAGGACCCGGGACTTGATACTTGATACTATACATGCAATTACTAACAGCTACAGCACCATACCTGTCTTACTGTGGAATTTGACAGCCCAACCTGCGAATCAGCCTGAAGTGAGGATGTGACACCCCCCCCCCCTTCAGGGGATGGTCCTGGGTACCCGCTGCCATGCTTGGGTGTTATCGAGCCCCCCCTAGGGTTTGCTCTAAGGAGGGGGGTGAAGCGGTACCCAGAACCTATGGTTCATGGCCCGGAGGCCTGTGAGCCGTCACACCCAATATGTCCCATGGCCCAGAGGCCTGCGAGCCGTCACACCCGTGCGGAAGCCGTTGAGACCGGCTATCCCTGTTCTCTAACCCGTGAAATCTGGAATCCGATTTCTAACCAATAAATCGATGTAGAATTACCGTGATTTTATTGTCTTGATCGATTTTCGGTCAGAAATCGGTGAAATACCCGATTTCTACCGCGATTTCTAATTGTCGTGAAATCGCCGCCTGATGTCGCCCGTTCGCGCGCCTTCGTCGCCTCTCCGTGGCGAGTTTTGTGATTGACTTTTCTCGAGTACCTGTGAGGTTCTAAGAGAACTTAAGGGCTGAATCTAGAGGGTATTTCATGAACTTTCATCTGATGTATTCACCAGAATTTTTCGCCGTTGCGTTTTCGAGAAAATCAGCGCGCAAGGCTTTCCGTCGATCGTGCGAACTCATGCTTCTCAAGGACCATGAGTTCGGATGGAACCCTACTTTCCCCCCCTATGTATTTCATCCATGCCCCTTTCACGTGGGCATATCCCTTTGTATAGGGAAGCGGGCAATGGCGGTGTTTTAGGCAGCCTATGGGTCTCGCAAACCCAAGTCGTTTGCGTGCGCAAACGCTAACTTTGTGGCCTTGTGAGCATGAACGTTAATGACCGAACACAATGCTCACAAGACCAAAAACCCGAGGCCATTTTCGTTTTTCGAGCCAACTCAACGATGGCTCCACGCAATTCAATGCGTACCAAAACTCTATTTTCAAAAGAGGGCAAGTTTTGGTCGAAAATTAGGCCAAAATGGCCAAACCCCCAAGGCTCGTACTCGAAGCCTATGGGGAGTTGAGCCTCGAACCAAGGCAATATGTAAAGTAGAGACCACGAAGGACATCGTGGATGGCTTGGTTGATTTTTAGAACCTTGTCTTCTATTTTATATAATTTCGCCTTTTGAGCACGCGTGCCACATTGCCTCTTTGCACACGCGCTCATATGCAAGCACTAATGACACCAGTGGGCGGGGACAATCTAACCATAGTTTGCATATTTGAAAGCACCTACTATGGGCCTACTCCAAAAGTGTTTACTCATATTTTTGCTCCTCAAGGTCCCAAAGATATGTTCATGCCAATATCGCCAATATATGCGCTTTTTCCCATAAAAAATGTGCATCAAGGATTGAGGTGTTAAAAATGCTTTCATTGTGCTTTGAACCTCAACCCTTGTTGCAAAAGGGAAGCAAAGCTTCGGTTTGCATCCATGCAAAAGCCCGAGGCTCCTTTCTTTCGTGATACGGAGATACGATATTTGGAGGGACCACTTTTGGGTGAATTTCGGCCGTTTTGCCAAAATGGCCGCAAACTCCTTCTCCCCCTGATTTCACCCCCGAGGTTGCGTGCGCCACTTGACCAAGGGTAAGGGCAATTCGGAGAGGGCACATAAACCCGCATCGAATGGGATGTTTCCCCATATGGCCTCTCCTCTCGATGGGAGAGTTGTGAGTCACCCAATTTGGGGTATGTTGCCATTCTGCCCCATTTGCGTATCACTTTCCCTCCAATGGGGAAAATAGCTAGAGGCGACCATGAGGGTTGGCAAGTGGCATATATTGGGACCTAAGTCCCATGTGTCCATAGCATCTTTGGTTGAAAGGATCCTCGATGTGGCCATGGAGATATGGAATCATGAGTGCGGGCCATTTTGGCCAAATTTCGCTGTTTTTGCCATTGTGTGCCGTATTGGAATTACCATATCTCCATGGGGCACGGGATCTAGCCAGGAGGGAATGGCGAATATTGTAGCGCATGACCAAGGGGTGAACGCCATTGAGTTTCGTATTTGCTCCCCCGGCTCATCCGGAGTTATTCAACTTTTGGTGCGATCCACGATCCCCCCCTTTGCACCGCATGTTGCTTTCTGCCCCGTCCGTGTGGTCATCCCCTCGGTGAACAGTAAGCAGCCAGCGTGACAGCAAGCGAAAACCCAGGGCATGGGACCAAAGGGGATATCAGGGGTTGTGAATCAAGGCTTGGCGCGTCAATATCGCCAAGATTTCCTACCCTGGACGGTCGCCCGAGACGGCCGATTTTGCCATTTTGGCAAGCATGACCCCACTTGACGAACCCGTGGTGCCCTGATGCCGGGACCTCAGAGGGAACCAGGTTGGGTGAGGGCTCCAGGGAGTTCGTATGCGAACAACATAGGGTCAGTTGCCTCGTCCCTACCTCTGGCGGGTCCGGACGAGGGGTCTATTTTGGAGTTTTTCAAGCTAATATCAGTTTGGGCTGAAACAGCCCATTTTCAGCTACCAACTCCTGAGGGATAATGGCGGGGCCATATCTCTGGCTCAGAGTGGAGTTGGGACCTGCCGTTAGGGGAGCATGGGGAGCTACTGTCGGTTGGCCTTGGAGCACCTTGGTTCCCAGGAACTCGCCTGTGGCTGGGCGAGACACCCCCCTTTTGGCAGGGTTTCAGGGTCCGGACTGAGCAGGGCATGGGTTGTGTTTGAGCCCCCGCCCCCACCAGCCACTGAGAGGGTCGGACCTGGGATTGGGATACGAGTTGGGATAGAGTGTCTATTGTCCTGTGATGCCCTTACCCCAGTCCAGTCTTAACCCCATGTGTACATATCCTGATGTGTTGCTGTACATACTTTCGTTCCCTTGTTGCAGAGTGGCAAGGATCCTGAAACGCTTTGTTACATGACATGAGCGCATTGATGCCCCTGTGAGCGTAGTGCTTTGCCTGCCTGCTCACTTGCGCGTGTCCACCGCAGCGTCCTGTGGCCAGGCCCCCCACGGGAACGCGTCAATATTAGGTACCCTCCTTGCAGTGTAGCATGATATCCAGATCATAGTTGACGCACTCAACATCTGAACATCGAACTCCATTGTTGCTTGCTGTTGTAGGATGTTCTTGCTGTCGTCCACAGGGACGAAAAGTTCATGCACGCTGGCCGGGCCTGCAATCCTGCCGTCACATTCCTAAGGCAATACAGATGTCACCGCAATAGAAATTTCTAGTACAATCGATAAACAGAACTCTAAAAACATACAAAATCAGAATCTAATCTACAGTTCTTCACACGTAATCAATGCTCAGGCGCCTCTATTCTGCCGTGCGCGCTGCCCTTCTGCGACTCGCGCGAAAATAATAAAAAAATCTTGACATTGTTTTTCGAAGTGTGGGGCCGCGATGGTGAAGACGGTTCATTGTACACCGGAGCGCCTTCACCACAGATGTGGGGACACCTGATGAAACACGTCCAAGACCTCAAATTGGGGAAGGACACAGCGCGCTTAAGTAAGGAAATGGATTCCTGCCATGGAATCTTGAAAAAACGACGTTTGAGCCCCCTCTCCATTCTTGCATCTGCTTATTCTAAACACTTCGCCGATGAGTTCCAAAAAGAAGCCGGCATCCGACGTAACGGCGTGAATCCTTGTCTGAAGCAAACTCCGCCAGGAAAACATTTCTGGTGGCAAAAACCTCGCCAGGAGGGGCCATCTGTATATAAGGCGTGGGTCCACATGAACGGCATACTGCACCTTGCCCCCTTCTCTTGGCCTCCGCAAAACTTGTATTTTGCCCCACAAAACCTCGGCGTGAGTACCTTCATCATTACCCCTTCGATGCGAGTCTGTACTCAGAGTGCAGACAATGCTGAGTTTTCTTGCATGAACCTTTGAGGGACAAGTGCCTTGCTGAACACAATACAACCCTCCTGTTTCCGTTCAAAGCGCTATCTCTTGCTCTTACGCGGGTCTGCTTAGAAAAACGAGAAGAACGTGTCTCCCATTGCTGAAATGCGGCTTCAAGCCACCGCGGTCAAACACTCATGCCGTGGCTTCCCAAAACTACCAGACTTTGTGCACCGCTATCTCTGTCTTATGAGTGGTACTGCACGCTGTTACACACATTGCAGTGAAGTGGACCCACAATCCTAAGCACCACAGGTTAAAAAGGTTTTGACAGATCGACACATTGATGTCATTTTACTGGCATGCATGTCATTTGCTGATGCATGATGATCATGATTTGGATGGTCACTGATGCATGATGATCATGATTTGGATGGTCATTTATACTGATTTTGTATCATTCCAACCCTGTGTCTCTAAGGCTATTGGAGTCGCTTTTACTACTATTTAACACAGTTTCATGCTATGCGCCCCTCTTTGAGTGGGAGCCTTTGTGGGCTATTGGCGCTATTCATTCTTTTGCTCTTGGTAGGAAATACCCATGGTGGTCACATGTGCACAACACAAATAACAAGCAAAGGGCAATAGAGAAAGCAAACAGGCAAAGCGTGTAAAGTAAACGAAGTGAATGGGAAACTGCGAGTGTAAATAAGTCAGTGGTTTGTCACATACTCTGTGTTTGTACAGCCTCAGTGTGATACAATGAATGAGTCCAAGGTGCAGTGCTTTCTAAGGGGTGCTGGTTAGAGCCTAAATCTTAGTGGTAGCAGAGCGAACGATTCTGAAGGTGTCAACTATACAAAGGCGCCTGATTCTGTCTGTGTCTGTCTGTTCTGTCAGTTCTGTGAATAGTTCTGCCTGTTTGAATCTGAACTGTGATAAGCAAGACGAGTGACATGGATCCCCCAACCACAACTGAGGCGAAAGAAAAAGACACCCCTACAACAAGCTCCACAGATGAGTCCCATGAGACCACCTCAGAGTCTGTGAAAGAATACAGGCGAGGGTTAAAGGAAGTCCTTGAATCTACACCCTCATCCTCAAAAAACCCTGCGTCTAAAAGTCTCAGCCCTGATTCAGAGGTAAAGGTGCGAGATGTGTCGGGTCCCAGCGCAGAGACAGAAGTGCGCGAAGACGCTCGTGAACACGAACCCATGCGCGAAGACGCTCGAGGTGAAAGGCACGAAAGCGTCGACAGGGACGACGCCAAGCACGAAGACGGCAGCGTAGGTGAACCGGAGGAATGGAAGCAAGCAGTTGACTTTGCGAAGGAACTAGCGAGCGAGGGTAGGCTAGAGTGGTTTAGGACCATGATGGCCAGGATTGAGTCAGGGAGAGTGGACGAGAGGAAGGATGAGGATAGGGAGTCGAGAACAACAGTGTCCGAGAGGTCAAAGGGGAAGAAGCATGACATAGGTGAGTTCAAGTTTGGAAAACCAGGACCACCTTCCTCACCTCCCACTTCCTCGACAAGTTCTCACACTTCTCGTTCGACAAAGACAAAAAGGTCGACAACCAGTAAAGGTGCGTCGGCGGCGTCCACGACATCGAAGCTGAGCCGTGCGACGGAAATCCAAGACTCTTTGTCGAAGATGTTGGAGGAACAGAAGAAGATCTCCCGACGTTTAGACGAGTTGGAGGAGTCTGGGAAAAGTCGCATCGAAAGTGACCTGAACACTTCTGCGCTCTCCAAGGTAACAGGACTCCACCTGTTAGACGAACATCAGAAAGGCATTTCACCCTTCCTTCCGAGGATCAAGGAGTCGTACCTGCCGGACGAGTTTGCTGTGAGGATCGAGGTGGGTAGCTTGCAGGAGGCGCGCGACAAGCATGGGTTAACGGCGCTTGCACTGCTCGCCGTTTCACCTTCCAAGGTGGATGACAGCGACCTCGACGACAGCAAAGATTCAGGGAGTGGTACGAAGGGCACAGCAAAAGGAAACCTGGAGATACCTCTACCTGTGTTCACTGGGAAGCGCCTCGACCTGTACGCCCTGAACAGGGAATTGTGCCAAGAAGTGGACCAAAAGCTCAGAACGCTGGGCGTAAACAGAGACGGAACGCCACGACACGAGTACAATGAAGACGAGTGGCGTTTGGTCCCGCTAGGCCACTGGAACTGGAAGTGGAATGACGCCCGGAAGAAAGTGCTCGGTGAGGACTTCTTCGAGGAGAACCCGGAGATTCGTTACCTGGGCCTTCAGTCACCGAGACACCTCCTAGTACGAACAGACGACGGAGAGTGGGAGAAGGTGCACCTCGAAGAGACCGCGGAGATTGTCGAAGGAGTAAAGGTCTTGAGAGACATCAGCTTTGACCTGGACACGGAAGGTAAGGTCGACGGACTACTGCGTTTGGAGAAAGAAATGCTACTAACCCTGGAGACCTACACCTTAGCGACGGAGATGAAGCTACACGCGTACGAGGAGTTGAACATCGAAGGTGATCCCTGCGGTGACGATTTTATCGAACTCTCCGCTAATCACGTTAACGCGGACAGCGAACTCTACTGTTGGAGACAAGGCAACAGCGCCTGGTGGTACGATTGGCGAGACCTGGGGAGATGGAAGTACCTGTACGCCAACCCACCGTTCTCCCAAATGGAGAAAGTCTTGACGAAAGTCGCGTTGGAAGGTGCACGAGTAATCCTTGTCGTACCTGAAGAAGGCAAATGGATGAAGAAAGCGTGGAGAGAATTACTGACCAAGCTGACCATAACCCAAGTACGACTACCCGATGTTCCTATGTACAAAGTTGACTACGGGGTGGAGCTACTGCCCGCTCCCAAGTGGCGAACGAATTTATGTCTTGTTGACAGATCGCTTAACCCGGTGGCGCGAGAGGACTTGAACCCCGAAGTTGTCGAGAAGATCACGAAGAACAACCGAGGATGGGGAAGAAAGCACATGTTACAACATTTCCCTGACTTGAAGGAATCGCAACAAGACCGAAAACGCGAAGACATGAGGGTGACCATCAAAGAACTACCTAAAGGAAACCGAGAACTCCCGGCGGAAGAGAAAAGTGAACTCTCAGAAGAAGTGCACGACAGCGATGGGCTGTCGGAAGCTCCTAGTATAAGCACCATCACACCTGTGACTGAAGGGAGCTACCACACTTCGATGGAGTACGAGGACATGTTCAACGACGTTCTTTTGGCTTGTGAAAACGAAGAATTGTTGCTCCGACAAACCATCGAGGAGAACCTACAGCCGAAGAGCGAATGGCATGGATTTCAGTACGGGTTCGAAACAAAGAAGCCAAAGACGAATCTAGCCAAGCCGACAGAGTCGTGGCCCATGTCAAAGCAGGATCGAGAAGAAATGAAGGCCCTACTCTGGACGCGCATCGATCAGATTCAGAAAGAGGAGTTGAAAGACCTCTGGAAGTCTAAGGTTTACTTGCCCGATCACGATGATGGAGAGGCAGACGAGTACTCGGAGGTCTTCAACTACACCGATCTGTGTGACCTGTTGGAAGAGTACAGGGAGACTACGGACTACTATGCCGATGAGGAACTCAACACAGGTGGCACGAAAAGATGCAAGAAGAACAAGCGCCAGAGGAAGAAAGAACGTACCAAAAGAGGTGAACATGCTTTTGGGTTGACTGAAGTCGGGATACCCGAAGAAGTGAAACCGGACGGTCTCCACAACCAAAAGAAGGATGAGTTCGGGTGAAGCAACCTGCAAGCGAGCGAGGACTTCATGAGCAAAGTTAAAGAACACGACGAGCGCGTGTGGAACATCTTACACAAGTACCAAGAGGTGTTCGGACCATTGCCATCACCTGGAACCTGTAAAAAGCTGGTACAGCTTGACTTGGAGCTGAAAGAAGAGCACGCCAAGGATCGAATAAGGTCAAAGGCTTATCCGTGTTCCAAAGCTGACATGGACGAGATCATGCGGCAAGTTTTGGAGTGCGTGGAGGCGGGGCTGATCAAGGAATACAAGGAGGGAGACTACCCCAAGCATTGTTCCCCTTGTCTCCTAGTGGCGAAGCCAGGGTCTACGGCGAAGAGGTTAGTCGTGGACTACCAAAAGCTCAACCGCAAGACAAGACAATGAGCAAGACAACGAGCAAGAGCCAGAGTCAGTACCAAGGAGGAGCAAAAGATTGCGAGCAAACTGACCTCCGTATAGGTGCATCCAGGTGAGGTACAAGTTGGAGAAGAAGTGGTCGTAGGTGGCGAGGAAGATGGAGAGCAGCGTGGCGGCGACGGCGGCGTGGGATGCACGCTGGTGCTCAGGGCCGATGCCCTCCACTTCCACGATCACCTCCACGTCCTCGACCTCCAAGAGGAGTTCCTCCTGGGGGAGAGCGGGAGGGCCATGGCGAGGAGGGATTACCCACTCCTCGGGCACAGGAACACTGGGGCCCGGAGGGTCCCAGGTCCACACCCAGTGGACCCCAGCAGGGGTGAGCTGGGGGGCGCACCGCATGGAGCGGCGCGGCACACCTGGAAGCGCGGCGCCTCCTGATCCGAACCACAGGGCAGGAGTTGCAGTTGGAGTCTGCAAGATCCAGGCCCCATGGAACGGAACCCACGTCGGCGTGGTCAACCCAGCAGGCCGTCCGTGCTCGTACGCCGTGTTGACGTACGACGGCAGCGACGGAGGCGGCTTGCTGGGGAGACGTGGAGTTTGAGGGGCGACTGGCACAGGCACTGCAAGAGCAGCAGCTGGCGCAGTCGCCGGAGGAGAGGCCCAACGGCGGGGCACACTCTTCTTTTTAACCATACTGTTGACAAGAAAAAGAATAAAAAGAAGGACGAAAAGACCGACTTATGCAAGCTGAAGGGAGTAGTCTGCAAAATTGGAACAAGTCTGAAGCGCGATATCTGAAGCGCGCACGTGCGCTTTGTCTGAGACCAGGGGGGAAAGCAAGAAGACCCAAAAAGAGTGCCTGACTTGAAACTCTGCTGTTTGTTGACTGTTTAACCACAGACTGTTTGTTTGCAATAGTCCAGAGAGAGTTAGGAATAGGTGGAGTGTGACTGACTGTACACTGCTGACTGAAAACACTGTTGCGCCTGAGTGTAGTAGATACTGGAAGGGTAGTTGGTTTTGAGACCCTAAGGTTAGGTTTGTATGGCACTGCCCCGCAATGGAGTCGGTACCCCAGCAAATCTGTGCGTTCGTCGACCTGCACAATCACTATATCAGACGGATGCAAAATCGTCGACGCGCTGGGCCAAAATGAAGTAAATCGAACTTGGAGTCGACTGAACGAATGGCCGAAGCATCAAAGAAGGCCTATGAAGACTGAAGTCAATGGAGGACTATGACGACTGCGAAGCCTCCAGGAAGATGAGTACTGCAGACTGAGGCCCTTCGAAAGGATGCGAACTGCGTGAAGAACGACAACCGTCCTGCGTCTTCCCCAACGCGCGAATTGGAGGATGAGCAAGGAGTACAACAAGATCCAGCCGAAGTGCGAAAGAGAATGAGGACAGCGACCACGCGTCTGAAAGGAAATCGAGTACAACGCGTAGCTGTGGACCTCAAGCAGGGCAGCGTCGAAGCCTTGAAGAGCTACAGCGACCTGGTGGGAGTCTGAAGGATCGTAGGAGTGAGGAGTCGTCAACAGCGATGAGATCGGCGCCAATCACAACACCGCAGCGTCGAAAAGCCACGAAGACGCGACGAAGTACGCCCACGTGGTCTTCGACGAGGGGGGAGTGAAGTGGACCCACAATCCTAAGCACCACAGGTTAAAAAGGTTTTGACAGATCGACACATTGATGTCATTTTACTGGCATGCATGTCATTTGCTGATGGATGATGATGAATATTTCGATGGTCACTGATGCATGATGATCATGATTTGGATGGTCATTTATACTGATTTTGTATCATTGCAACCCTGTGTCTCTAAGGCTATTGGAGTCGCTTTTACTACTATTTAACACAGTTTCATGCTATGCGCCCCTCGTTGAGTGGGAGCCTTTGTCGGCTATTGGCGCTATTCATTCTTTTGCTCTTGGTAGGAAATACCCATGGTGGTCACATGTGCACAACACAAATAACAAGCAAAGGGCAATAGAGAAAGCAAACAAGCAAAGCGTGTAAAGTAAACGAAGTGAATGAGAAACTGCGAGTGTAAATAAGTCAGTGGTTTGTCACATACTCTGTGTTTTTACAGCCTCAGTGTGATACAATGAATGAGTCCAAGGTGCAGTGCTTTCTAAGGGGTGCTGGTTAGAGCCTAAATCTTAGTATTGCATGTCCATTTCCACATGTGCACTGACCCTTTGTCCACAACTGTTCGCTATTGTTTCAATTCATAGACACCGCATCAATTCCTTGGGCCACGATGCATCCGTTACATGTCTATTCTTTCACATGTACCCTGCTCCTACCACGTGTATCACTTGTATCACAGCCTAACGTCGCAAACAGCTTATCAATCCGTGTCCTTTTCTCTGTCACACCCCACAATTTTTGACAAGCGAACGTTTACTACATATATCTAGGCTGCATCCCTTACACTGTCGAATAACCGGACTGCCTCCAACATCGAGCTCTGCGATGAGCTTGTTGAATGCCCACAGCCGGTAGAGCTCGCCTGCTCCTACGCACCATGCTTAGCCGAAAACTTTGATGTGACCCTAATGGCTAACACTTCCAACCTCAGCTTTCAACTTCCCACTGCCTCTTTTTGGATTTCTTGACACTCGAACACTGTCCAATTCGAGCTAACACGCTTACACTCCCGTTTTGGCCAGTACCTCAAGATGTTGATGTTGGTATGAGCCAACTGTAGGCATGGCGTTCTCAACAAAATTGCAGATGTCCCCAAAAGTAACTACAAGCCAGGTATTGATAGACTCCATCGTAGGCCAGTGTAACCATGCGCGCCGTACGCAGGGTTGGGATTAACAAACGTTGCTTGTTATTTTTTTTTGGAAAATTAACGAACAAACGAACCAACGAACGAACTATGAAAATAAACGAATGTTGTTGGTTAATTCTTTTCCTTGTTAGTGTCGTTTCGGTTTGCTTCTAATGGTTTGCCTGTTTCTATTCTGCCCGATCGGTTCCTTTCCAAATTTTTTCCAAATTTTTTTTTCCAAATTTTTTTTCCAAATCTTTTTTCTAAATTTTTTCCAAAACTTTCCATGCCATTACTGATCATGTCACTGATGATGTCAGGGCTCATGATGTCATCGGGCGACATGCCCCCATTATATGCAATAGGGCTTGGAACCGGTTTTTCAGGTATTGCCAATAACCGGTACCTGTTTAGCATGGTTGTTTGAAACCAATAACCGGTTTCATTTTCTGCACACAATCCAATAACCGGTTTTCTTTTTTTGCTAAACATCCGGTATTGGCAATTAAATCACAAATAGTTACGTGGTTCTGTATTGTCCAAACCACTTGTACAACTGACAATTGGACACCCAAATTATCAACAACCGGTACCTGTTTAGATACATAAGTCCAAACCAATAAACGGTTTTTAATATGATGAAAAAACCAATAACCGGTTTGGATTTTTGAAGTGAGCAACAATAACCGGTTTTGGATGTCAAAAAAGGTTCCAAGCCTTAATATGCAACAAAAGCAAACAAGATCACATCCTTTGAAACGACATTCCTGCTTGAGTGTTTCTCTGATCTTCCGGGCCGGGCCATCCAGATCTGGACTGCTGTCTACACTCGGTAGCTTAGCAAACCCACCTGTCGGTGGCAGGCCGCCAGGGGAGGTCCAGTCGGATTTTCTAGACACCCATCAGATCTGAGTCATTTTATTTATTTTGATTCCTTCCTTGGATGTGCTGCAGACGCCATCATGAAAGATCAGAGAAAAGAAACAAATTTCCACCGTCCCGACGCTGTCAATCACCCCACTGATTGGACGTTCAACTACTGCGACAAAACACTGAAATGCCTGATTGCCCCTGGTCGTGCACGGGACCATGCATCCGGTGGCAGCAAGACTGTGCCTGCCCGCAAATCTGTCCCCGAGCCGGTTTTTAACGAGATGGTGTTCCACAGAAAAGAAAAAGATGACCACCAGAAGGCACTGGAGAAGACCAAGGCAGCGAAAGAGTGCTGGAGGGTGCTGAACAGAGCGGAAGTAGCAAAAAAAAAACATCCATTGCAGCCATGGAGACGAAAATGCGGTCAGACCTTGATCAACGATGGAGTACATTCGTGTTCCATGCAGGTGAAGCCGGTTCGCATCCCAATTGACTGCAGTGTTCTATTTTTGAGCGATTTCCGCGATTTCAGCGATTCTGGATATAATTTCAGGCGAATTCGGAAATTATATTATTTATAAACCACAGGATGGAGGATTTAACATTTATTGTTCGGACCAGGCCTGCTGTGTGTGCGCGCGCCCTTCTCGTGTTCCTGTTGGCGTGCGCGTGCTCTGTGTTCCTGAATGCGGACCGATCGTCTGAAAATTCTTCCCAACGGGTGCTGATAGTGTTAGATCTATCATGTGGAAATGGGAATCACTTATCCAACCGGAGGAGGACTATGTGACAGCCATGGTACGTACGTTGATCGCTTCTGTGGGCAGTGTTGAGGGAGTACCTCCGGGGAAACCAAGACCGTCCTTATCTCTGCTATGGTGGTATTAGTAGTCACGGCAAAACCTACCAGTCACATGGGGTGTCTTCCGAAGGGGACGAGAGGTGAGACCAAGGGAAGCATAGGTAGGCGCACCGGAAGAGAAGAAAGTACGTCGGTCGTTGCTCCGCAATACAAAGCAATTTCTCATTCCTTGACTTATCATTTGTTTGCTTTGCATATGTCATGACAACTTTATCTCCCATGGAATCAAAGAGGGTCAACCATTGGTGACTGTGTGTGTTGAACATGTGGTGTGCACGGGCAATGGGTGAACATGCTAAAGGTGGAGAATTGCACTGGTTGCCCTGGTTGTTAACCTCTCATTTGCTGTCTTACTCCGGTGACCTTCGGTGAATTCATGGCATTGGTTGAACACTTCGGTGAATTCATATCATTGGTCGAACACTGTTGGTGATCCACTATCCCTCCTTTGTCCACATGAAGTATGTCATGGCATGAGGATAGCTCATTTGATTTGGCAATTGGGTGTAGGGATAGTCCTCAATCTATGTTGGTGATCATCAGTTCAAGTGCATGCATGCCTTCATGGGTCATGGCTAGGTGAAAGTCTCTCTCCATATGCATGCTCCCATGGGTCATGGCTAGGCTATGCGCTCGGGATTGGGTTTTGGTGAGGTCAGGTTCTCCCTCCTTGGCCAGGGGTTGGTTGGTTCACTCTCCTGGGCATGGATGGGTGAGGGTCTCTCTCTCAGGGCATGGACTGGGTGGGGACCATCACTCTCAAGGCCTGGATTGGGGCGGGACCATCTCTCTTGGAGGCGGGACAATCTCTCATTGGGATAGGACAATCTCACCATGTCTCAGATGTGCTCTCTTTGGACCCAGGATATCTCTCCATGCACTCTCTCTGCGGGCCGGGTCTAGGTCTCTTCATGTGACCCGGGGCATCTTCTTACCCAAGCACTCTTACCCGATCTCCCTCCAAGTAGCATGCATTGAATCGGTTCGTTGTCACACGAACATGCAATTAGGCAATATTGGTTGCACATGTCCATGTGTGGATGGTTTCTAATGCACATGACGATTGTGGTTGCCTATGCCATCGGGTCCCAAGCAATTCGGTACCAAGTGATGAGGCCGAGTGGCATGTCCAAGGGTGTGAGGGCATGAGACATATGCCGTGTGTTGGCTTTACATTTTGTTCGTGCCTTTGGTTCGCGATACTCTAACCGCAGGAGCCCAGCAATTGGTATGCAGCATACACTAAACACGTGAGGTTTGGTGGGCTGGCCCTTCTTGATGTCTTGTTCGCGAGCAGCAAGTAAACCCGCCAAGTCTATTCACTTGCTGGCCATTGTGTATGTTACTGCTAAGTGATAGGCACCCGGCGTCCGGTGTGAAGTACCGAGGCATTGCCAGCATGATCATATATGGACTGTGTCACACACGCCAAGTGTCAGGTATTGCCATGAGGTCGCTCTGCTGACTCATATTTGGTGATCCTCATTGCAAGCTCTTTACTTGTGATCATTGCTGATTCATGAGTGTGGACAAGTCATGTTTGTGGCCATGCCGTACTTTGTGTTCATGGAGGCCATGATGTCACACTTGATCCACGGTGGGACATTCCTCATATTTGGAGCTCATGTTTCTCAATTCCATTTTTTGCCGTCTTGTAGGCAAGGGTGAGGATGGGCCATGTGGGCCACGCTTATGTTGAATCCGATGATGCCATGGTGTCGTGTATCATTTCTTTGTGTTCCGCCATGTGCGATATATATATGGACCTCATTGATGTCATTTTGGTGCGCATGACCCCCGTGAATCAATGTCATTTTCCTTAATGTGTTGAACCGAGGTTGTGTCCGCATGGCGTCATATGTCCGTAGTTCGAATGTGCATGGTATATGAAATCGATTCTTGGAGTAGGGATGCCACATCGTCTTCGCTAATTGCATACTCTATTCCAGGGCTTCACTTATACTTCCGTTTCTGCCTCTCCCTTTGCCCGACATTGTCTCATTTGTTCCCTTCTCCATGATCATGTCCATGTATTGATGAGGTCACACTCAGCTCCATTTGGTGATCGATTATTTGGACTGCACTGGTCAAGTTCACTCGATTGTACTCATCAAGTGTTCCGATTTTATTGCAAGGGTTGCCAACGGGTGTACCTGCGGGATTTGTTTGGATTCTGTGGTCAGGGGTTACCAAGGGTACTTGCAGAAATTTTGGACTTCGGATTTGGTGAAACATGGAAGCACTGGTGAGGTCAAAGACGATGGGAATCACGGTAAAGAGGGTGGAGATATCGGGTATAGGCGGTAGAACTCGCACTATGGCAGGGGCTGGTCCTACATCCCTTCTTTATGGTAGCAGAGGAGTACCTGCCGCCTACCGCAACCCGGGGAGCTTGGGCCCTCATGAGCCCTGCCCAAGTGGACCCCGCGTCACCATTGTTGAAACCCGAGAAGAAAGAAGACACTCGGAGAGAAGACCGGGTACCGACATGGAGGACATCGTCACCATTTGTGAAGGATCATGTGGAAAACATTGTCATCTCCGAGTACCCGCGGAAGAATCGGACGAGGTCACAAGTTGCAGCAGCGGCTCAAAGACTAGGCGCTAACGCAAACGTGGTTCGCCAAAACCGTCCAAGGGGGATGCGAAAACGGCGATGGAAACGACGCCGAGCCCCGTCCGCCGGATGTTCAGTGCTCCGTCGGACTCCGAGAGATATCATACTTGTTACCCTTCGGATGATGCCGGCGCAGAGCCAGATTTCCCGGCGGGGCGGTCGCATACCGCCCCAAATCCTGAACTTGCTCATGATGCAGAACGGGAAGCATTGCCGCGAAGGGCAGCCACCACCATTGTCACGAGGCACACGGGCGATGGTGAGGAAGTGAGGATGGACGGTGACGCTACAGGCGACACCGTCATGGGTGGAGGCGAAGAGCGTGGAGCTCCGGGGAAGCTGCCACGGGATCGTGAAGGAGATGACCGCCATCCTCACGAGGACATCAGGAAGGCGGCGTGTGGGCAAGCGGGGAGTGGAGAGAACTGCCATTGCCATCATGTGGACTTCCTCATCAGAAGTTATCCCCGGGTGGGCAAAGATGCCCTTAGTCAGAAGATGGACATGTTGGATGACACCACCTCTAGAATCCTTGAGGACCAGGCCATCTTCGACAACGATCTGAAGACGATTCAATCACATCGAGAGGACTACGAGGCCAAGTTGGAGAGCATGTTGGTACAGCAGCAACGGGTGGTGGACAACATGATCAAGTACTTGGAGACAGTCGAGGACAGTATGAGGGAGTCGGAGAAGCGTGGAGGAATCCCAACGCCCGTCCCGGGACTAGGCCCCGACCTGCCACGAGATCCTGCCCCAGAGTCGTTGCTAAGACGCATGACGACCTTGAGGACAGCGGCAGAAGGAGTAGCGCCCATGGAGGGTCCCATGGAGTCGGCGCCTTATGGGCCGCCACGGGTTGATCCCTCGCTATTGAGGCACATCCCACTATTTTCGGCAAGTGTCATGCTGGGGGAGAAGACGCCGGAAAAAGGTTCGGGGATTGGTACGCCCAAGTGGGATGCCCGTGAGGAGACCGTTGAGATCGACATGAGTAGTCCTCCGGCCGCGGCGACGTTTGACGCCAGAGCTGCCTATGCGGCACGTGTGGACGAAGAAGCCTCGAGGTCAGCGGCTCGCCGAGATGGTTCAAGTGGAGGAGCGGTAGATCCATGGGTGATGGACACACGGTCGGGAATATGGACTACCGGAGGTCCGAGCGTGGGAGAAGCTGAGCCCCGTCCCCGTGAAGACATGGAAATCAGGGGTGTATATTCCCACTCCCCAGGCAATGAGAGTTCGGGAGGAATCCGCCTCGGGGGCGTCATAGCTTTCGATGTTGGGGATGCCGTGAGGCTCGAAGACCTTCATGGTGTGAAAATTCCCTACTACGATGCCAATCCAGCCAACCTCGACGACTTCATCCTCGACTGGGAAGATTTTGCCGAGGAAGTCGTGGCTGAGATGCGGCAGGATGCCCGTGACAAGTGGGCATGTCGCACTGTCCCACACCGTTTGGCCTCGGAGCTAAAGGCGGATTTACGTGATCAAATTCGGGAATCGAGGATGAGTACGGAGGAGCAATGCCTCGATTGCCTGGAGCAAGAAGAAAGAGTTGATGCTCCAAACCAAAAGTTGGACGATCTTTGGTCAATACCCCTCAACTTGGAGCGTGGAGAATTGCGGTTGAGGGATGGGAGGAGGTATCTCCAAAAGTACCGCCAGCTCCTGAAGCAAGTTGAAGATTGGTCCGAATCAAGCGAGATTGGTCATCTCTTGCGAGATGTAGTGCCAGCGTACTGGAGGAAGCTTGTGGAAGACGAGGAAAAGAAGCGGGCAAAGAACCGCTTGGCTGTACGCATTATGTCGCCGGAAGATCAGCATCCTCGTATCATGGAATATTTTTGGAGGAACCTGGGAGAGCCCGACCGGATGATCTCCATGAAGAATTCGGTCTACGTGGACGTGTTCCGAGACACGGCCGGAGGACGTTTGCTGAGGCTCAACAACGTCGCGTGGAGACGTGGGGACAAGCTGAGGATGCAGATGATCCCAGCCCGCATGAGCCTGGACTCAATAGTCCAATACGTGAGCGTGGAATTGAAGCTTAATTCCAAAAACGAGGCTCACATTAAGGACCGTCACGGCAATGGGAATCGCGAGCGCCGCGACGATCGGAATTATCGCGCCATCCAAGTAGATCCAACCATCGGCGGAGACGGAAGTCAAGATCCAGGGTCCGAGGATGGAAAGACGTCGTCCGGCGGGGAGTACATGACTCGGGAAGATCATGAAGATGCACACTTCTTCGCGTTCGTGGCCCACAACACGAAAGCGTATGGTCATGACAAGGGCAAGTGGAGGAAAACACCACCTCGTCAAGGAAAGGAGCCGCGGAGAATTGGAATTCCCCTGTTGAGCTTTACCGAGTACCGGCGGGAACATGGTGGGTGCTGGGTCTGCTATGGGAAAGGGCGATCCCATAAGCACGACCACAAAACGTGCAAGGTGTACAATCACGACAAGCGGGCATACTTCGAAGCCCAGCCCGAAAAAGTCCCCAAGGAGAAGCGGAATGATGAATGGAAAAAGAGACAAGCTGATGGAGGTCGACATGTGGGATCAAGCCATGGTGGCGATCGGCGGATTCGGCAAATTGATGAGGTTGCCGAGTCGCTAAGGAAAGCCACGGAGGACTTGAAAAATTTGCAAGAACGAATGGGAAGTCAAGGCCCAGGTGATTCGCAGCATGCTGGTGCTGCGGTAAACCGGACCTAGAGAAGCCCCCACGGGGATGGGACACCAGAGGTCTCTCCGCCACAAATCAGCAAAATCGAAAGAAAGACGGTACCCATGGTACCAAAGAGGGCTCCGGAAGAGCCAAAAAAGCTGAACTTTGCAAGTCCCAGCCCATGGAACACCTTTCCAAGGGAAGTACATATGGATGTGGGTCGCACACAAATAAATGATGGAGAGACCACGGAGAGCCCCGTGGATGGGCATGACCACTCCAAGATCTACACCATCCGGGATCACACGCTCGAAGTATTGATGCATCCAAGCGTACTAGAGTTGCATGCTGTGAGAGTTGTTCATACTCCACATGGCGACGAACGGCAATATCACTTGAAAGTGTGAGTACGGTGTGGAAAGAAAGAGGTGATTGCGGATGTATTGGTGGATACGGGTGCCCAAGTGAGCTTGGTTCGGAAGGGATTATTTTCGAAAGAAGTTCTGAAGCCCAGCCGAAGACCGGTGCGCTTGAAGGTCGCCAATGGCGAAATTATGGGTGGGGGTACCCATGAAGCCACTATCGGCATGGAATTTTGGGAACATGATCGCTTGAGCCGACCTGATTTGTCGAAGCGGATCGTACTTTCTGGGAATTTTTATGCCGCGGACATTTCCGATTGGGATATTATTATGGGGTATGATTTTATGGTGAGCAACGCCATTGGAGCTCTTCCTCACCGTGCAACGTTGGTTCGAGAGGACAAGGAGCGTCTTAGTTGGCTATCCACGGACCATGCCCCAGGATTATCTCAGTGGACCCGAGATGAGGAGGAAAGAATCTTGTGGGCTGTCAAGACCGTGAGTACCAAGTTCAATGGGGACCTCGGAGGTCATCTCATGGAATATGGCATGGCGCCACAAGTGTACAATCGCATGGTTCAACAACTTGGAGGCGAAAAACCCGAGACGGACGTATTTGCTTCCCGGGATGCCCCGCAGCTAAGGAAGTGTACGAGGCATTGGCACAAGGGGGACTCTGCTTGGTCAAAGCATTGGGGATTGAAGGAGTGGGGGCCCATGTACTGGCATGGTGCTCAAGAAGATACCAGACGTACGGTGAACAAGATTATTGCGGATAGAGCAATGGGTATCCTTGTCGTGACTGGCATAGGATCCAGTCCATGTCCGTTGGAGGATCTGGAACCGACTTTGGACTCCATCACCCTCAACGAGATGCAATTTGGACCCGAGGAGCAGTTGTTCATCGACGCCAAGGGTATACCAATGCCCGCCCCGGGACAAGCATGGAGTACCAAGGCTTTCTTGGTTGATGGTTCACAATGCCAACCCACTGGTGATGAAGCGTTTATCAGGAGGGTAGAGGCCGTGCCGATGAGGGTTATATTTGAAGAAAGGAATGACCCTACGGAGAGTGTTGACGTACTCTCTCACTCGGAGATCGACCGGGTTGTCGCCTACATGCGGATGGGTATGCATGACCGAGTGGCTGCTCGAAAGGAGCGAGCCCAGGCCAAGTCACCCCATTGGTGGGACGACCGGGAGTTGGTGACCGGGAAGTTCGAGAAGGATGAGTTCGTGGCAAGAGGTATGGACCATTTGGCCGACCAATACGATGGTCCCATAGGGTCCGACCCTCCGACATGGGGTTTCTCACTAGTGGGTGACAAGTTCGACGAACTCCAGCCCGTGGCCCGAAATTTTCGAAGATTATCGTTGGAAACGGCCGCCCACGTCGATGAACAGGGCATATCGGACGAGGAGATGTTGGACGTGGATCCACAAGAGGCATACACCGCCGTGAAGTAGGTAGTTTCAATACCCCGGCAAGCGGCGGAAGAAGCCAAGGAGAATCCAAAGGTAGCCGAGCTCAAGGATAGACTTGGTGAAGCCTACTGGCGGCTATTTTGTTGTATTTGCCAACAAGAATCCTCCGCATCGCGGGAAATATGGTACGGCCAAGATCAAGCTGAAACCCAACCCGAAAAATTACCGTCACCAGGAATATCAACTCCATGGGGAACGAGCGGAGGCGATGAAGAAGCTCTTGATGTAATTTATTGAGCGTGGTTGGATTTAAGCCTCCAATAGTGAGTGGGCAAGCCCGGCCTTCATCGTCTGAAAGAAGGAGAAGGGTTAATGGAGATTGGTTGTCGATTACAGGGGATTGAACGAACAAACCAAGCATGACTCGTACTCGTTACCGCTGATTGACTCCATCCTACAAAAGCAGCAGAAGAAGCGCATCTTCACGGTGGTTGACCTGAAGCACGGGTACCACCAAATGCCGCTGCATGAGGACTCCAGGCCATGCACAGCGATGTCCACTCCGCTGGGGCCTATGCAATGGAAGGTAGTTCCCATGGGAGCCAGGAATGGGAATGCTGCCATTCAACGCATGATGGAGGATCTCCTTCCACCCGTTCGAGATTGTGCCGCCCCGTTTGTTGATGACATCATTATTGGGTCGGGCGCCGAGGTCATGACCGACGACGAGCTCATCGAGGCGCATGAGAAGGACTTGCGCCGAGTATTAGGGGTCTTGGACAGGCACAGCATGGTGTGCAAGCCCACAAAGGCCTCACTCTTTGTGAGAGAAGTGGAGTTCGCTGGACATGTGGTTGGTCACGGGCAACGCCGACCCATGCCTGGGAAATTGGCAGCACTACGCCACTGGGAAAAAACCCAGACCATAAGTGAACTCCGGTCCTTCATGGGACTTTGCAATTATTATTCAGGATATGTACGAATGTACGCGGATCTCTCGGGGCCTCTCCACAAGATGCTACAGGTGGGCAAGTTCGATGGTCGCAAGGGAAGCAAGAAAAAATTGGCATGGACAACCGAAGCCGAAGAAGCGTTTGACAAGTTGAAGGAACGACTATTGGGTCAATTGGGTCTTTTCTTGCTGGACCCGGACAGGGGATTTGTGCTGCGCACGGATGCCTCGGACTATGCCGTGGGGGCAGTCCTCGAGCAAGTCTGGTGCGATGGAACGCATGTCCCGCCGGCCTTTTGGAGTCGAGTCCTTGCCGAAGGCCAGCGTCGGACGTGGACCGCGACGGAGAAGGAGACTTATGCCATTGTGTGCGCCCTCCGGAAGTGGTCGGGCCACATCGGAGTTCAACCCGTGGTGGTATGTACCGATCATCAATCACTTCAGAGTTGGCACAAGGAGCATGTGGAAACTCCCTCGGGTCCAGCGGCAAGGCGAGCCCGATGGCACGAGACCTTTGCGAAGTTCGACTTGAGCGTCGTCTATGTCCCCGGGAAGGACAACACTGTAGCCGATTGCCTCAGTCGTTCAGCCTATCCCGCGGGCAAGGCTTGGATGGACATATCTAGCCATGGAGACGCCGAGGAAACGGAGGAGGCCAAACGCATCATTGAGCTCGAGAAGGCCATGAAAGAGGGCAACACCAAGTGCTTTGTGGTCATGGCATCCAAGGCGGAGTTGAGTCAACGACGGGATGCCCGAGTTCGGGTTTTGACGGAAGAGACTTTGGAGGAATGTCTCATGGCGCCCATTGAGTACGTGGAGTCGCTGCTCATGGAAGGATGGTCGGAGGATTATGCCGCCTCGGAGCACTGGAAAAGGTATTGGAACGCCGTGAGTGGCCCCTTGGACGATGAGTGGCCCGAAGGCTTGACGGAGGACGGGGACAAGCTCTTCCTCAATGACAAGCTATTGGTGCCGGAAAACCGGGTCGAGGCGCTCATTGACCATTGGCACAACGCCCAATGAAACTTATGCATCCGGGCCGCGACAAGATGCAACGAGATCTCGAATGGAGGTTTGATTTCCCTTCTGGCATACTACGCAATCTTAAATCGTTATTGCAACGATTGCGCCGTGTGTAGGGCCACCAAAAGCCCGAACCACTCCACTGCGGGGAACCCTGTTTGTACGGCGATCCTCTAGGCACCGATGCGCTCCGTTGCCATGGACGTGTTTGCCATGCCCGAGGTCACGGTTGAGGGGGAAAAATATGATTGTATTATTTCCGCCGTGCACCGACATAGCGGGTATATCGTGGCGGTTCCGGGTAAGAAGTCCAAGAAGAAGGACAAGAAAGACAAGCATGGAGTGGGTCTCCAAGCCAACACCGTCGCCCAAGCCATGATTCGGCATTGGCTAACCATCTTCGACGTCCCCGCTGTCATATGCAGCGACCGGGGGAGTCAATTCGTGGGCTCCTGGTTCAAGAGCATGTGCAAGCACATGGGTATTCAACATGCCAAGACCGTGGCTTATCATAGCCGGTCAAACGGCCGCGCGGAGGTTGCTGGGAGGCAAATGTTCGAGAAGTTCCGCCAATTGCACATCGAGGAGCCGGGGAGGAATTGGTTTCACTCTCTTTGGAGGTTTTTACAAGCCTCTTTTTTGCACTGAACGGCGCCTTTTGTGGCTGGCCAGGCCGGGGGGGGAAGGCTCTTGCGCGCCAATAGGTTTTTACAAGCCTTCCATGACTTACCGGGGCCTACGGGATTGTCTCTGCACCGCATTTTATTCCTACGGGATCGAGTGTCTCGAACTCTCCCGTGGATGAACCATGGCAAGTTTGCTTAAGTTGCCGCAGGGATGCACATACCATGGCTGAATACCTCCCAAGTACCCCCCACCCCAATTTCCTTGACATGAGACGGGCATATGGAACCAAGATCAGTCTTGGATTGTGTTCATTTTTTTCGTGTGCACAATCGGTCGCCGCTTGCTCAGGAGATTCCTACAGATCAAGGATTGTCAAGACCCACTCATCTTTGCAATTCTATTTTGGGTGGAGCCTTTGGTAAGTGCATCAGCGGGAGCGACAACCCCGCTATATGGGATCGTTCGTGGATTTCTGGGTTGGAATTCCAGGGTCTACGGGGGATATGAAGTTGATATTTATTTGTTTTGATGTCCTCACCCACTTTGCTTTGTTGCTTTGTTTTCGCTATTTTTTTGAGCGATTGCACCTATTTGGAGGTTGCCAGACGCAATGGGGACCACCGGTTGTGCTAAATCCCTCCCCAACTACTACTTCTATTTTTAGCACACCACAATCTATTTTGAGAACACTTACCCCATTTTTAGCAGCAAAATTTCAATTTTTAGGACTCCACCATACCGGCCCCGTTTCGCGTTTCGTCTGAATCCGCAGCGTCCTGGTAGCTGTCGCCGTCGCATTGGTGAGGTTGGTTTCCCTCCAGGATCCCTCAGTTTGGAGATCTCAATTTTTCGCCTGCGCTATTTTTAGTAACAAATGTTACTTTTTTTAGTAGAAAATTGTTTTCTCATTTCTCCGCATTTTGGGCACTTTGGGACCATCCGATCAGATCCACGACCATTTTTTCGCGAGCCGGACGCGATGGCGACGTCCGTTCGAGCTCATCTTGCACCTGGAGTAAGATGACTCCGAAAATTGTTAAAAAAAATTCGGAAAATTTTTCTCCGAAATTTTTTTTTCTCTGCATTGTTTGTGTCTACACTTGTCATGATGCATGATGACCCCCCCACACGCCAATGTCTCCCGGAGATGGTCCATTACTCTCATTTCTCTTGGTGGGAGTGCGGGTCATGTGAGGGGTTCATGCTGTGCATGTCAAGCTTCATATATCTGTTTGTGGTCTTTTTCTGTACACCAGTCGACGACGCTGCCTTTGTCTATCTTTGATCTGCCGAGCCTATGCTTTTAGGTTTAGTGGTGACAGGAGGGAATTCATTCTGTTGAGTTCTTTCATTCCTCCCGCCTATTACTTGGGTGGGTGGCCACGGTGTATGTGGTACCCTCCCACAATGCGGGGAGAGCCAAGGGATCCTCCCATCCTCTCTGGTCTTTCCGAGCAGGTGACAATGCTCTGGGAAGGGGGGTGAAGCCGGTTCGGATCCCAATTGACTGCAGTGTTCTATTTTTGAGCGATTTCTGCGATTTCAGCGATTTCGGATGTAATTTCAGGAAAATTCCGAAATTATATTTTTTGTAAACCACAGGATGGAGGATTTAACATCCATTGTTCGGACCAGGCCTGCTGTGTGTGCGCGCGCCCTTCTCGTGTTCCTGTTGGCGTGCACGTGCTCTGTGTTCCTCAATGCGGGCCGATCGTCTGAAAATTCTTCCGAACGGGTGCTAATAGTGTTAGATCTATCATGTGGAAACTGGAATCACTTATCCAACCGGAGGAAGACTATGTGACAGCCATAGTACGTACGTTGATCCCTTCTGTGGGCAGTGTTGAGGGAGTACCTCCAGGGAAACCAAGACCGTCCTTATCTCTGCTATGGTGGTATTAGTAGTCATGGCAAAACCTACCAGTCACATGGGGTGTCTTCCGAAGGGGACGAGAGGTGAGACCAAGGGAAGCATAGGTAGGCGCACCGGAAGGGAAGAAAGTACGTCGGTCGTTGCTCCGCAATACAAGGCAATTTTTCCTTCTTTGACTTATCATTTGTTTGCTTTGCATATGTCTTGACAACTTTACCTCCCATGGAATCAAAGAGGGTCAACCTTTGGTGACTGTGTGTGTTGAACATGTGGTGTGCACGGGCAATGGGTGAACATGCTAAAGGTGGAGAATTGCACTTATGCCCTGGTTCTTAACCTCTCATTTGCTGTCTTACTCCGGTGACCTTCGGTGAATTCATGGCATTGGTTGAACACTTCGGTGAATTCATATCATTGGTCGAACACCGTTGGTGATCCACTATCCCTCCTTTGTCCACATGAAGTCTGTCGTGGCATGAGGATAGCTCATTTGATTTGGCAATTGGGTGTAGGAATAGTCCTCAATCTATGTTGGTGCTTCTCACTTCAAGTGCATGCATGCCTTCATGGGTCATGGCTAGGCGAAAGTCTCTCTCCATACGCATGCTCCCATGGGTCATGGCTAGGCTATGCGCTCGGGATTGGGTTTTGGTGAGGTCAGGTTCTCCCTCCTTGGCCATGGGTTGGTTGGTTCACTCTCCTGGGCATGGATGGGTGAGGGTCTCTCTCTCAGGGCATGGACTGGGTGGGGACCATCACTCTCAAGGCCTGGATTGGAACGGGACCATCTCTCTTGGAGGCGGGACAATCTCTCCTTGGGATAGGACAATCTCACCATGTCTCAGATGTGCTCTCTTTG
Source organism: Eutreptiella sp. 'Long Island Sound 2002' (assembly GCA_964036045.1). Classification (NCBI taxonomy): domain Eukaryota; phylum Euglenozoa; class Euglenophyceae; order Eutreptiales; family Eutreptiaceae; genus Eutreptiella; species Eutreptiella sp. 'Long Island Sound 2002'. Next base: position 146,365,099 of record OZ038382.1, on the reverse strand, counting down.
GACCCAGGATATCTCTCCATGCACTCTCTCTGCGGGCCGGGTCTAGGTCTCTTCATGTGACCCGGGGCATCTTCTTACCCAAGCACTCTTACCCGATCTCTCTCCAAGTAGCATGCATTGAATTGGTTCGTTGTCACACGAACATGCAATTAGGCAATATTCGTTTCACATGTCCATGTGTGGATGGTTTCTAATGCACATGACGATTGTGGTCGCCTATGCCATCGGATCCCAAGCAATTAGGTACCAAGTGATGGGTCCGAGTAGCATGTCCAAGGGTGTGAGGGCATGAGACATATGCCGTGTGTTGGCTTTACATTTTGTTCGTGCCTTTGGTTCGCGATACTCTAACCGCAGCTCCGGAGCCCAGCAATTGGTATGCAGCATACACTAAACAGGTGAGGTTTGGTGGGCTGGCCCTTCTTGATGTCTTGTTCGCGAGCAGCAAGTAAACCCGCCAAGTCTATTCACTTGCTGGCCATTGTGTATGTTACTGCTAAGTGATAGGCACCCGGCGTCCGGTGTGAAGTACCGAGGCATTGCCAGCATGATGATATATGCACTCTGTCACACACGCCAAGTGTCAGGTATTGCCATGAGGTCACTCTCCTGACTCATATTTGGTGATCCTCATTGCAAGCTCTTTACTTGTGATCATTGCTGATTCATGAGTGTGGACAAGTCATATTTCTGGCCATGCCGTACTTTGTGTTCATGGAGGCCATGATGTCACACTTGATCCACGGTGGGACATTCCTCATATTTGGAGCTCATGTTTCTCAATTCCATTTTTTGCCGTCTTGTAGGCAAGGGTGAGGATGGGCCATGTGGGCCACGCTTATGTTGAATCCGATGATGCCATGGTGTCGTGTATCATTTATTCGTGTTCCGCCATGTGCCATATATATATGGACCTCATTGATGTCATTTTGTCGCGCATGACCCCCGTGAATCAATGTCATTTTCCTTAATGTGTTGAACCGAGGTTGTGTCCGCATGGCGTCATATGTCCGTAGTTCGAATGTGCATAGTATATGAAATCGATTCTTGGAGTAGGGATGCCACATCGTCTTCGCTAATTGCATACTCTATTCCAGGGCTTCACTTATACTTCTGTTTCTGCCTCTCCCTTTGCCCGACATTGTCTCATTTGTTCCCTTCTCCATGATCATGTCCATGTATTGATGAGGTCACACTCAACTGCATTTGGTGATCGATTAAATGGACTGCACTGGTCAAGTTCACTCGATTGTACTCATCAAGTGTTCCGATTTTATTGCAAGGGTTGCCAACGGGTGTACCTGCGGGATTTGTTTGGATTCTGTGGTCAGGGGTTACCAAGGGTACTTGCAGGAATTTTGGACTTTGGATTTGGTGAAACATGGAAGCACTGGTGAGGTCAAAGACAATGGGAATCACGGGAAAGAGGGTGGAGAAATCGGGTATAGGCGGTAGAGCTCGCACTATGGCAGGGGCTGGTCCTACAGACCTTCTTTAGCAGGAGTCCCCTTTCACCTTACGGAAGATCCAGAGTTAGACGAGTTCTTCATTATGTATGAAGGTTACATCGTCGCTGGGCTTTCAAATAGGGGCAGTGCTGATCGCAGGAAAATTGGGAAGTCGCTTGACACTGAATATGAGACACTGAACACACAAGTGTTCAAAGAATACTTTGCGAACGATGATTACCCAACAATGGCCAGTGATGGTTCGTTGAATGTCAGATCCCGACCCGTGCTCAATTACACTATTACTGGCAGGAAGGGCACCATTTTCATGCAAGCCGAGTATCCTAAACTGGTCACGAAAGATGCTGAATATGTGGCCCAAAAACTGATGGAGGCAAAGCAGATCTACGAGAGCTTCAACGTTGGCAGCCAACTTACTACAATCGTGCAGGACAATGCCAGTGTCATGAGTGCTGCAAATGTTGTACTGCACTCCAAAAACAAGGGGGAGATGGCCAACCTCACAACGATTGGCTGTGTCCCCCATTCCTATTATTTATTGTTCAAGGACATGCTGAAGATTGGTCCCACGAAGAATGCTGCTGACACTGCAGTGCTCATTGCGAAGGGCTTCAAGAGCAGGACTCGGCCGAGAGATCTGGTGGATGATAAGCAGTTGGCGCTGAACATGAAGCGAACCCCAGCTCCACTACCTGCAGGAACACGGATGGGCAGCCGCTTCATCACAGTCCGTCCGGTGTTGAAGACCAAGGCAGCCGTGCAGGCTGCAGTCGTGGACCCTGAATGGCTCGCAAAGGACACTGATCTCAGGGACACGGTGTTGCATCCAGACACGTGGCTTCAAATGGAGATGTTTACTAGCTTGTTCAGACCACTGCGGAAGCTAATGGGTCGCGCAGATACGGATGGGGCAGGTTACGTAATGTGGGGGTACCACGATATGTTGCAGTTCCAAGTGCACGTGGAAAACTGGGGACCACCCGAAGAAATGAAGTTCTCAGCCAGTGATCTTACGTACTTGCGTACCTGTGTGATTGACAGGTGGAGGTTTCTGCATTAACCTGTGTACTCTGTAGCATACCTTTGCAATCCTCAGTTGCTCCCCACAGCAAATTGGCAGTGTTCAGAACTGCTGAAGGATCTCCGCTCTGTTATGCATGCTTTTGCTGGTGATAAGGCCTCTAAGGCCTTGCTACAGCTTCAGGACTATCGGCTTAAGTGTGGTGACTTTTCAGATTGTCTTTTGTGGACAGGGAAAGCTACAAAGGGTAGTGCGCTCAGTTGGTGGGACCTCTGGGGTGGTGGCGTGCCTGAGCTCCAAGATGTTTCGAAGTGCGTGTTTTCTATTACCTGTGTCACCTCTGGTGCTGAGAGCAGCTGGTCCATCTTTGGGTTTCTACACAGCAAGAATCGCAATACGCTCTACAATGACAAAGTTACCAAGCTGGTCTTTGTTCACCAGAACCTCCGCGCGCTGCGCAGGCTTCGTCGCACAGGTTATCGTGAGCCTACTATTCAGTTTTGTGACGAGGAGGGCGAGGAGCAGTAGGTGTTTCGCCCGGAGCTGTTCGTTGGAATCTGTCATTCCCTGATTTACCATTGCACCTGAGCGCTCCGCTCGGCACTCAACTCCACACGTTCCGCCAAAACAGTGACAGGCATATACCTTCAGCTAAGTCTGCGGCGACGCGCCAATCACTTCTCAGGTCGACCTTGATCTTCATCATCTGTCACTGGCTGATTCTTGTTCTCACGTCGGCGCTCAACTGGACGCATTCCGCCACAACAGTGACCGGCAGTAGGGCATATACCTTCAGGTATGTCTGCGGCAACGCGGCAGTCACTTCTCAGGTCGAACCTGATCTTCATGATCTGTCATTGGCTGATTCTTGTTCTCACGGCAGCACTCAGCCCTTCTTTCGGTGACCTTATCTTGCACGATGTGCTGTTCTGGTCACTGTGCGACCTTCGGGTGTGCCTGTCAGCGGCTTATATTGCCTCTTCATGTTTGCTTGCAGACTCCTGCGGACACGCTTGTGAAACAATGAACATGTTTCAAAAACGGTCTGTATGCATTTTCCTGCATGCACCAATTTTCTGTACCTGTGGTTTTTGAAATCGTGTGCTTTTGAAAATCGTTCAGTTCATAGGCTCTGACAACGCAAAACATCGGAGAAACCACACAGGAAGCGCGCGCGTTGCGCCGCGGCAGTGGCCTGCGGGCCGTCGTTTCTTAAGACGTCGTTTGTTAATAAATCTCCCTAAGCGTAACAAACAAACGACCGTTCAGTCGCTAAACGCTCGCTTATCCCAACCCTGGCCGTAGGCCTTTAGACCTTTGGGTTCCATCACGTAGGTTCACAAACAAGGGTGCTTGATTGTTTTCACAGGGAAGCATACGGAAAATGGACCAAGCGCATCGCCTGTGAAACGGGATCAAATTTGGACACGACGTGTCTTGGGTCTTCGATTTTGCCAAGGTGACAGCGCACACCACTGCAACAATAGAGACATTCAGCAAAACTGCAAAGAACCCGATGTCTTTTACTAGGTTCGGCAGCAGCTGAAATTTTCTGATCGGTGAACACTCCATCGTATTGGAGGTCACCGTCCTCGTTCATTACGCTTTCTTTCTCCCCATTGTGGTCATCGAATACCCTGCCACCGGAAGCGGGTTTACGTTTATTTTTTGCGGGTTTCCTTTTGCCCATGAGGAGCCTGTGAATTTGGTCAATTTTGGAGTCTGTTTCGTCACTTTTTTTCTCGAACTTGTCCAGGCGCTTGTTAGTATCCTTGACCTCAGATGATAGCTCATTGAAATTAGCTGCCCACGATGTTGGACTGCCGCTCATGCTGCTCACACAAGTGCTTGCAGTCGGGCTGGGGCATCTTACAGAGTGTGGGAACGGTCTTAGTGGTCCATTGAATGATGTTGAAACCCAGAAATGTGCGACTCTAGGCTTGTTTCCTCCAAGTTCGATGTTCTTAAACAGGGACAGTCCACTGTTCATCGTTCGTTTACCGAACAAAATAAGGCGCGCACCATGGTGAATTGCTTGACCGTTGGGAATTCCTAGACATACGGAACCTAATATGTGCATTTTTGATTGGATAAGGTGCCGAAGCTGGTCAGTTAGTTCAATCACAGCGGCGTTGTCAGGCGGTGGTAGAAATTTGAATCACAGGAACTAGGCCGGATGGGGTAAGACCAATTGTTAATTGTGATAAACCAGAGGACAAACATGTAATTGAACCAGCACAACTTGAGCGCGAGGGCACTGAACTTCCGCCCGAGCGCTTCTCGTACCTCTTGTTTTTCTGTAGATGTGCCTCTTGGAAAGATTTTCGTGCTTGCGAATTTTGGGGTTGGGCGCAAGGTTTTTTCTGTGGCCGCGGCCTCCGCAGTTGCAGCATGTTACCTTAGACCATTTCTCATCAATATCGAGTTTATTTTGGAATTTTTCGCGTAGGCGTGCTTTGAGTTCGGGCGTGAGTAGATGGTGCAGCACTGTGCACTGGTTGGAGTCGTGGTTGCCCCATCCATGGTAGCTGGATAGCTTTCCCAAATACACATCAAGGACGGTCCCAATAGAGGGTATTTTGGAACGGAAGCCAGACGTGTTTGTTTTCATATTGTAGTACATGAAGATGTGTATGTTTGTTCATTTGATAGTGGTGATAGTCATGATGATGGGGTAAGGAAGAGATGATTGAATGTCATGTGTGGTGAGCACAAAACAACGAAGCCAAAGCACCCGTAGCAACACGGCCAACCGTCGTCAGGTGGACTTTATAAGACACACGAGGAAGTGCCACAAGGACCCTTATGGAAAAAGCGCCTAACAAATCCTGTGGGACATTATGTACCACCAGAGTTTGACATATGCAAGGGTGCAGTGTGAAGTGGGACACAGGAAAAATTCTCTTGTACAAGAAAAGTTTATACTGGTTTCAACACTCTGTTTTTGTCTCACCTGCTGCTTGCTGCTGGTGTAGGGTTTCCTGCTGCTTGTTTTTGGAGATGAAAACCTTTTGTTTGCTGAAATACAGTCAATCCAGGATAACCCAAGCCAGAGGTGTGCAAGGAGAAGAGAATCAGGATCAAAGCATGAAGGGCTGCAGTGTAAACAGTGAAAGATGTAAGGATATTCACAGAAACTGCAACTCAGGTCAAATCGGATTGCATATTCACAAAGATAGCTGAAATGTTTTGAAAAAGAGTTGGAAAACTGCCCCATGGTAACTCTATCTCCATAGTGCCATCTCAGGAGATGTGCACTCTTTGTTTTGGGTCCCATATGTGCTGAGGTGGCAGGGCATGTGGCGATGAGGTCACTGCCATGTCACATGGGATCTTCCTACTTAGCTAGGCTGACCAGGAATTGAACCCAGGACCTCTCAAAAAGAGGTGCCCAGCCCCCTAGGGTGCATACCACTAGGATAGCTAAGAATTCATGGAAAAACATAGATAAATTCATAGGCTCTGCCCTGGATATGTCAGTGCTCAGTCAACTCAGGAAAAGATGAATAGCTTCACATTGAAAGGGGATTAAGGGGTCCACTCCATATCCTGATTGGGTGTTTGGTTCCATAGGTCAAAATGTGTTATCACCAGTTTTGGTGGGACCAATACTAAGATAGAAATGCCTGGATGCTCAGTGCATCTCTAATACAACTAGAGTATGCCTCAAAGCATTGGAAAGGCACTTTTTCTCACTCCCCCCTTGTGCTGTGGTGGCCACCACTGTCGCATTTTAGGAAAAAGGGATTTTTTCTTGGCCTTTCCCTGGTTTCCACATCTACTTTAAAATACCTATAGTTTCCCTCACACAGAAAAATGGGCGCTCACCATGGCTGGCGCTCTTTTGCTGCTCTGTTTGTAACATTTCCTACAGATTACTCAGCGCTTATGGCGCTGCCGGGGCTCCTGTGGCTTGGTTGGGTTAGTTTGGGAGCATGCCAAAACATGTGCATGTGCATCCCTCCCTCCAAGACGCAGCGCGACACAAACCCAACGCAAGACACAGCATACACACTCGCATGGGTTCTCGTAAACCTGCTGGCGACCTGTGACCTGTCTTAGGGCGAAGGGAGTCGGGAAAAAAATTAATTTGCCCCTTGGTGGGGTCTTGCGTTCTGCTCAGTCTCTCCAGGCTGCTGCGTTTCGGCCCGAACACGGCCTACTCAGCGAGGCTGCGCGTGGGTATCTGCGGAGGCAGGAATGGGAGAATTATGGACGAATCCACGCAAAAACGAAGCGACGACACCAAAATCCGTCAAATGACGGCCTAGAATTTTTCTAAGACAACACACCTGAGCAGAATCCAATTGTGCATCAGAAGCACATTTTTATAAAAATTATAGTCATCTCTAGATTTTTTAAATCAAGAAATTCCTACGCATAAAAAGGCGGCGCGCAGGAGCGGCTCCTAGCGAAGCGCCGGAAAATGCAGAAATAATGGCATTAGAAACGTATGTCTCACGTAGTCTTGAAAATGACGGGACACACATTAATAAATAAACATACAGATTCCACCTACACTAATAGAAGTATCAAAAATTCAAGAATTCGAAAATCAACAAAAAAGACTTCAATGAATCAGGTATAAACTACAGGTATGCTCGTTTCGTATGCCGCATACACATTGCTCGTCTCGTGCCTCCGTGAACGAGTCTTGTAGCAGCGCTAACAGCGATAGAACGCGATAGAGGGATTGATTAGAAAGATTGCAGATGATTAGAGGTCAGATCAGGGTGATTAGACATACACACAAGTGCATAGCAACGTTCTTCGCGTGCGCCCCGTTTTTCCTCACCTTGCTTCACTCTCCAGCGGTAGGTAAGGTAGGTACGCCCAGGTGGGGCCACCCCCTGGTGGAGTCAAGATTGCGGTGAAGATGGGCAGGTTTGCCCAACACAGTCGTGCATGCTCGTGCATTCACACACGCATTAAAGGGTAGGCCACGCGAAGTGCGCACGGTAAACCTTGTTTAGGCTACCCAGGGGCTCCTCGGTACGTTCTTTAAGAGAACCTGAGGAGTCCCTTAACGCTTGCTTGCTTGACAGGGGTAGCTGATCCTTCAGCGTGTTTGCGGACAGTGTATTATAGGTCACACTGAGAAGGGTATAATACCTGGAGTGTGGCTTGGTTCCTCCGCCGCAAACGCCCCTTCATTTGCCTTTGCTTTACAGGTGGGCAGGTAGGGTGATTGGTGCAGCAGCATACCATTTTTTTCATGCCCTGCTAAACAAGGGCGCGGATCACACAAACAAGTAACTCCTCCTCTGCCTGTGGCAGAGTATGGAGTCCGACTTCATCGACATCTGCGCCGTGCACGCAAGAGCACCTCTTCCCTCCAAGCCCTAGCAGGGGAAACGCGTTGTGGCGTCCCCTGTTAGGCCACAGTTGCTTAGCAGCGCTGTGTTCTCTTGTCTTCATCACAGGAGGGTCGCTAGGACCCACGACATATTCTTCAACAACATCCAGTAGAGTGTGCGTGTAGGAGTGGTAGTCCTGAGTGGGGGCTTGAGCCAGTCGCACCAGTGCTCGCCCACCAGGATGGTGCCACTGTAGGGTGTGTAGGTCCTGTAGTGCGTGTGTCACTGTCCCACCCGTTTCCTGCAATTTTAGCAGGGTTGGTGGGCTGTGGCAGTGGTTAGGTCAGTGTCTTGGCCATTTAGCAAAACGGCGTTTTCATGCCTTCATAGCTTTTGGCCACCCCTCCCTGTAGTAGACAGATAGGTAGGGAAAACAATACCTGGATTAGTACGCTGGGTATTCCCCAAAGGTTTTGCGCCAGCACAGAAATTGGGCGCTTAGGGGAGGGGAGACCCGGGGCGTACCCCGTGGCATCAATAAGCCAACCCTCCAGCTTTAGCAAGCGTGCAGACTTGGGTATAATTAGGACACCACTTCTGCGGTTTGCTCTCAGGACCTTAGGAATAGCACACTCACACATACGCTTTGGCAGGTAAGGGTAAGGTTCAGTCCCTAGCTTTAGTCTTGGAGGCAAGCGTCTCAGCGAGCCTCAGCAACTCACCAAGGTTGTTCTGGGACAAGTAGTCAACCAGAACTGAGTTTAGGCGTCCCTCAGGTAGAACAAATGCAGAGAAGGGCTCCCAGGTGGCCTACTCGATTCCAAACCCTTCCCAGAGGGTGAGGAAGCGCCAACCCCGGCGATAGCGGTGGCGTAGGACAAACTTCACCAGGTAGAAGCCCTCCTTAGTCATCTCCTCGGCGTTCATGTCGGGGAGTTCACCTTCAACTTCCATAGAGCTAGCAGCCCCTTGTAGGTCCAGAGCGGCAATTTCCTCGTCGTTCAGCTCCCACTCCTCCACACAGAGGTCTTCATGATCATAGTAGCGCTTCAGGTGTTGAGCAGCGCACACCAGGGTCCCCCCTAGACGGGGAGAACACCGCACGGTGATACGGTGTCCATCCACTGATAGAATCTCCTACGGCCCGAAGTATGGGTCATCGCTGGTAGAGCGTGGCCAGGCGGATAGTCGACTGTGGTGCACCAGCACCCAGTCCCCCTCTTGGTAGGTGGCCGGTACTCGGTGCTTGTTCTTCTTGTTCCACTGACGCTCCCTCACTCTCTGGAGCATAGCCTTGGCCTTGTCCACCTTCGCTTGTTGCTCTTGGACCCATTCACCCACAGAAGAATGGGTGTCCTCTGGATAGGGGGCATGTAGGAACCATGCCGGGCGCCCTAGGAATAGCTCATGTGGCGAGTAGCCAGTAGCCGAACTCTCTTGGGAGTTCATCATCAAGGATATGACAGGGAGTAGTCTCACCCAGTCTCTGGTGCGTTCAGTTTTGCACCATATCCTTACATTCTCCTTGAGGACACGGATCTGTCGCTCACATAGGGGGTTGCTCGTGTGAGAGTAGGGAATCCCCGTAGACACCTGGACATTGAGGGATCTCAGGACCCTCTTGTACCAGCCAGTATCTGAGCGTACTCGTACGTCCTCATCGGAGCTGATCTCCTTGGGCGCCCCATAGACACAAAACCACTCCTCCAGGAGTATCTTGATAGTCTCCTCCCCGGTAATGTGCTTGGTACATGGGAACACCCTGGTAAACCTGGTCAACCCACAGGTTACCACGAGGGCGAAGTCATAGCCCCCGAACTTCGGCATCTCCGTGTAGTCCACGTATAGAACACTGTTAGCACAGTGAGGGATGGGCAGGGTCGAGTAGAGACCTCTGTCCCTGATATCCCCTGGTTTACAGGACCTGCACGGGCACTTGTCCACGATAGGCTGGAGGGTTTTCCGCAGTTGGTCGTCTGTCCACGTAGTGTGGAACCACTGCTTGAACAGCCTCAGGGTACGGTCAGCACCCACATGACCGCTGGACTCGTGGGTCCACTTCAGCAGCGCTGGGACTCTGTCACTAGGCACCACTATGCGGTCCGCGTGCCAGAGGTAGCTCTTGTCCCTCTTCCACTGGTCTTGGTTGACCAGGAGGGGTTCAAGGCGTTTCTCCAGGCGCTTGTAGATATCCCCAAACTCCTTCAGGTACTCCGATTGTTGGAGTCCATCCAGGGGGCGTATCATCGTCATGTTGAGGTCCAAGTGGACGTCCATACGGCTGAACGCCTCCTTAGCCAGCGCTTCAGACCGGGCACCAATCAGGGCGTCGAAGTTGTTGCGGCTGATGTAGTCGGCACACTCGTTCTTCACTCCCTGGATATGGTGTACCGTCAGCCGTAATTGACTGAGGTAGGTCCACCAGCGCCGTAGCTTGGCCCTCTCAGGTGGGGGACCCTTCTGGAAACTGCGGACCGGTTCTTGGTCGCACAGCCAGACCACAGGGTTACTCCCCAACAGTCGTGCTTGTGAGGATAGCACCAGCATACCCGCGAGCAATTCCTGCTCCTAGGTGGATTAGTTCCCCCTGGCCTGGTTCCACTTCCAGTTCCAGTGGCCCAGAGGTACTAGGACCCACTTGTCATCAGGGTAGCTGTGCTTGAGGGTTCCATCTCGGTTGAGACCTTCCGTCCCCCATTGGGAAATGGCCGAGTCGAACTCCTCCTTCTCTAGTGCTTGCCATTGGAACAACGTTCCACCACCGCCCACATTGCTGGCGTCGGTCACCAGGATAATCTCCCTTTTTGCCCTAGGCACGCCCAAGCACTTAGCGTTGGCTACCTTGTCTTTGAGCTCGTCAAACGCTTGTTGCTCTTGTGGGCCCCAGCACCAAGTAGTACTCTTCTTGATCAAGTCCGTCAGAACGGCGCTGGTGTAGGTGAAGTTTTTGATGTGGCGGCGATAGAAGTTGCACGCCCCAATGAAACTGCGTACATCATGAAGTCCTTTCTTGGGGTCTTCGTGTCGTACCTTGGCATCCATCAGGGGTTTGGCCTTAGAGGCCGCTGGGGTCCACCACCCATAGACAACGTCAAACCCCAGGTACTGCATGGTCTCCTGCATGAACTCACACTTCTCCAGCTTGAGTCGTGTGTGGTTCTCCTGGCAGACCGCAAAGAACTCACCCAAGAGGATTAGGTGATCCTCCTGGGTATTGGTCCCGAGGCATACATCGTCGATGTGAGCCTCCATCTGGGCACCACGGGATATGAGCTCCTGCACCTTAGGTCTCCTTCGCAGGATGGACAAGATCTTGTTCATCAGCTCTTGGAATAGAGCGGGTGCGTTAGCCACGCCAAACGGCATGACCTTCCACTTAAACACCCTCCTCTGTGGAGTGATGAAGGCCAGTAGTTCCTGTGCGTTGGGCGTCAGGTCCACTTGCCAGAATCCGCTCCTCTTGTCCATCTTGGTGTTGTAGCGGCAGGAGGCTATCTTCTCCAGGGTAGACTCCATATTGGGAATGGACCCTGAGTGGTTCAGCGTCTTCTTGTTCAGCTCTCCGTAGTCCACTACCAGCCGTTTGGCTGTAGACCCAGGTTTAGCCACCAGGAAACAGGGGCTGCAGTGTAGGGGGTAGTCCCCGTCCTTGTACTCCAGGACTAGGCCAGCGTCGATACATTCTTGTATCTGTCGCTCGATCTCGTCGGCCTGCTCTTTAGGAGCTGGATAGGGTCTCTTCCGGATCTTGTGACCCAGGAACTCGGGTTTCAGCTTGAGGTCCATCTGTACCAGCTTGTCACATGAGGCTGGAGGGGGTAGTTCTCCGGACACCTCCAGATAGGTCCTTATAAGCTTCTGTACCCGCGGGTCCAATACCTTGATCTTGTCCTCCATGTCCTCGTCAGAGTGTAAGTTGCTTGCCCCCTGAGTAATAGACGTCGGGACGTGGTCCTCCACCGACTCTTCGCCCGTGGTAGTGTCCTTCAGCCCTTGGTAGGCATATAGAAGGTCTTGTTCAACCATCTCCGGTGGACGATGGCAACATAGGCACGCTTGACGGGGTTCACATACACATTCCTCCGAGAGGTCGTCCTCCTCTGGGGTCCTCACATGGGCGCCCCACACGCTCTTCATGAGCTTAAGATCTACCTCCCTTTGCCAGGTGGTGATCTTCTGTTCGAGGTCCTCCTTCAATTGGGAGAGATCTCCCATACGTCCTTGCTTCAGTGGCCATGAGCTGCGGGTAGGCTTCGCGTAGCATAGCTTTTTCGCCACCAACTTCCTCTTGGAAACCACATACTCCCTTAGCCTGGATCGGGGGTCCAGCTCTTCATCCACGGGGTCTTCCACCCTCATGGAGAGTAGGGGTTTTAGTGGGGCCACGTACTCGGCGTTCTCCACTTCCTCCACACAGGTCTGCACGAAGAAGGCGTCGTGCTCAGTTTTGTCATCTGAGTGGATAGAGCTAGGTAGCTCAGATAGTCCACACTCAGAGACTCCATCAGGAACAGGTACATGGCAGGGAGAGTTGGGGGCGTTGGTGTCAGTCACGACGTACTCATCCCCTCCGGGTGTAGTCTCAACAGCATCTTGAGGTCGTAGGCGATCCTTCAAGTCACCCAAGGCGAGTCCATCGCTTTCTCGCTGTATAGCCTGGACCAGAGTCGGGTCCAGATCCTCCCAGGGGATGGAGGTAAGACCTCCGTCCACCACGCTCATCATACTCCCCCATCCGGGTTTCCCAATAGGCGTCTTACGACCCAGAGGCACGTAGATGGCCTCATCAGGTAACCGAACAGAGCTGATAGTCAGCCTGTCCAGGAGGTTTCGCCAGTATTCGTTGCCCCCATGGGCTCCCCAATCAGGGGAACACAGGACCATACGGGAACGTTCCAAGGCCACCTTGGTCAGCACCTTCCCCAGTTCACTGAACCTGGGGTTCCCGTAGGCCATCCCGAAAGAGGGCCAGTAAAATTTGTAGCTGCAGTTCTTCCCCTTGCTGCAGTAAAGGTCCAGTACATGTTGCTTGTCGCTGGCGAACAACTCCACACTCAGGTCTTCTCGAGAGTAACCCAACTCCTCCAGACCTTGGTCTAGGACTTCCCCCAATAGTTGATAGTCCTGAGTTTTGGAGGCCGCCATCATGTTCGAGGGCTCCTCCTTCGATAGCCTCAGGTAACTCGAGGTATGTTCCGACTGCTCCAGTGGAACAGACTCTCTGCCACTGCCGTGGTCCACGTAGAGGAGGTAGGGCGCTTGCAGCGTCAGGGATCGTATCTGGGAGTGCTGTACGAAGAAGTCAGTCCCCAGTACAAAGTCGAAGGCCTCAGTGTCCATCACATAGAACCGATGGGCGATAGTCCTGGAGCCCATAGGTACCTCCACTTCACAGTCCCCGCAGCTGTGCACCACATGTCCATCCCCCATACGTATAGCAGCGGTGGTCATGGTGTTCTTCAGGCTCCCACAAGGTAACATTTTCTTGGCCACTATAGATATTGTGGCGCCAGTATCCAATACCCCCAGGTATTCGCGTCCCCCTAGTCGGATACGTACCCAAAACACCAGGTCTTGCGTGCCACCAGAGCGTCCCCGTCAGAACTCCGCGGGACAGGTCACCTCGAACCCCTTGTTCCCCAATTTGCGGGCCATCCTCATGAAACGGCTCCTCTTCTTAGCGTTGCCGTCATCACCACCTTCATGCTCACGCTTGGCTCCTTGCTCTTGCTGGGCCTGCGTTTGTGAGCGTGTGGTAGGACCAGACTGCCCTCCAGAGGGCTTGGAGTTCCCCCCTGGATTAGGGTTTGGGTTGCCTCCGTTCTTGTCCTTGTTCTTGTTGTCGGGCTGGCGGTTAGCGCCTCCTCCTCGTCCACCTTGACCCTTGTCTTGCCCTTGACCACGTCCTTTCGACTTGCCCTTGCCGGAGTCGTTGCCTTTGCCTTTGCCTCCACCTTTGCCTGAGCCTTTGCCAGGATCTTCACCCTTAAGCTTCGCCGATAGGCGTTGCTTATGGTAGCACTCATCCACGTAGTGCTTCCGCTTCCCGCAGAATGCACACGTGATGGTGCACCTGTAATGATCCGGCAGCTTCGCTTTGGCGCCGGTGTTCTTCTCCTGCTGCTTACCCTGGACTACGAAGCAGTCTCGCTGCTCGCAGTCAGGGGCGTGCTGCAGGTGGCCCTGCTCGTCCCTGGCATCACACCAGAATAGCTCCTTCACGTTCTCCATGATACGGGCGTGGGCGTGTTTGGGGGTAGTCCCCTGCCCAGGTCGGGACCCTTGGTACGCTTCGCCATGGCCTCCAGAACCTCCACCACCAGGACGGTAGTTGTTCAAGTGCTGGTCGCTCTCCTTCTCCAGCGCCAGCTCCAGGAGTAGCACGCATAGATCCTCGTAGCGGAGGGATCTAGCCTTGCGCTCCGCCGTCGAACGGCACTCGTCCCATAGCTCTCGAGGGAGCTTGGCCACCAACCAGAACAGCAGGTCTTCGCTGCTGTAGGAACCGGGCGTCAGTCGTCCAGCCCAGTGATCCAGGTCAGCCAACAGCTCAGAGACCCTGCCAGGGTTGGGGTTGTTGTGCAGCACGGGCAGGTTCTGGATCTCGGCCCTGATGGAGAGGTCGGTTTCGTAGGTCGGGTACTGCCTCTCCAGGGCAACCAACACATCGGCAAAGGTGGCGGAGTTAGTCACGATCTGCCTGACCTGCTTCTCCAGGTACTTGGTCTTGCAGCACTGCAGGAGCAGATCGCACTTGACTCGCCCACTAGCGTGGGTTTGGCCGGTCAACCGGAGAAACCGGCCAAAATTCTCAGCGAACTCGCTGAGGTCCTTGCCTGTGAACTCAGGCAGGTTCACCACGATCTTGGAGGTGGCAATAGCCTTCGCCTCCTGAGACCTGCGTCCCTCAGGGCGTCGGGTCTTCTTCTTCTTCTTCTTCTTCTTCTTCTTTGGGTCCTCGGGGTCCTCCGGGTCATCGTCCTCCGAGGGCGAAGTAGAAGTCATCGACGGCGGCTCATCATCAGAGGGGTCTCTGCCTAGATCACTAGAGCCATAAGGCTCCACGTCCACCATTGCCCTCAAGGCTGTCAGCCCCAGCCGGTCCAGCTCGGCCCTCGTGGAGTTCGTCACGTGGCTGTAGGGCGGCTGGGCCGTTCTCGGTACGAAGGGACTTCTCGGTATAGCTGCAGGAGTCGGCATCGGTCGGCTCCTCAGGCTCCCGGGGGTGTTTGTCAACCCTGCCGCCAGGTGGTTGGCCTGTACTCGGTGGGGTGACATTCCCACCGTGGTAGGTGACGCTTGGGGCGGGATCATCAGGGGCTCCAGTTTCTCTCGATCTCTTGAGTGAGGTCGCCCACGATTTTTGAAGTGGCTCCTAGGAGCACCTCGTTGATCTCCGACCGCGTCAGGGACCTGTTGGAGGATCTTCCCGATCCTCTACTCCTGCCACCAAGAGAATCAGGTCCTCTCCTCAACCCACTCAAGGTTGCATACCCAGGTGCATGACCAGGAACATCCACATAGGTTCCAGTAGCGGGTAGTGGATGGGGATACTCAGCCGCATACCATCGCGGCGCAGAGCTGGAAGCCACCGGCTCACTGGCAGTAGTTGCCTCAGGGAGCGCAGTGGTAGGTGGGCCCATACCATAGGCGGGGTAGGGAGGCATGCCAGTAAAGCCTGTGCCCTCTGCCATAGGCGGGTTGGTTATGGGAGTGGATGTTGCGGCAGCTGGGTCTGGAATTGGGAGTGTGGTGGTTATAGGAGAGGGTGATGCGTGGAGGCCAGAAGCGCTTGGTGCGCCTTCGAAGGAAGGGACATTCGTCAGGTCTTGCCCTTGTTCCTCTCCTTCGTCTGCTTCGTCTCCAGCATCCTTCTCGCTCTCTCTCCTCCTCTTCACAGGCTGAGAGACCACCTCTTCGACTGACAGGGCCCCGAAGGCCGTCTGGAGTCCATCCAGCGAGTCCTCAGCCGCTTCCACTGGCCCATGTAAGGGCTCCGAAGATACAGCGCCAGGTGCTGGCCTTGCCGGTGCCTCAGGCGCTGTCTTCACGTCGGCGTCCTCCTTCCTTGTATCCATCTTCGTTCGCCCTTCTGCTTATATGTGCCTGTACTCGGCGCACTGGATGTACGGCGCGGGGTTGCTGCCGGTGCGCAGAGACAGACTGCCCCTCTGCTACCAGAAAGGTTTATAGTGGTTTCAACACTGTGCTTTTGTCTCTCCTGCTGCTTGCTGCTGGTGTAGGGTTTCCTGCTGCTTGTTTTTGGAGATGAAAACCTTTTGTTTGCTGAAATACAGTCAATCCAGGATAACCCAAGCCAGAGGTGTGCAAGGAGAAGAGAATCAGGATCAAAGCATGAAGGGCTGCAGTGTAAACAGTGAAAGATGTAAGGATATTCACAGAAACTGCAACTCAGGTCAAATCGGATTGCATATTCACAAAGATAGCTGAAATGTTTTCAAAAAGAGTTGGAAAACTGCCCCATGGTAACTCTATCTCCATAGTGCCATCTCAGGAGATGTGCACTCCTTGTTTTGGGTCCCATATGTGCTGAGGTGGCAGGGCATGTGGCGATGAGGTCACTGCCATGTCACATGGGATCTTCCTACTTAGCTAGGCTGACCAGGAATTGAACCCAGGACCTCTCAAAAAGAGGTGCCCAGCCCCCTAGGGTGCATACCACTAGGATAGCTAAGAATTCATGGAAAAACATAGATAAATTCATAGGCTCTGCCCTGGATATGTCAGTGCTCAGTCAACTCAGGAAAAGATGAATAGCTTCACATTGAAAGGGGATTAAGGGGTCCACTCCATATCCAGATTGGGTGTTTGGTTCCATAGGTCAAAATGTGTTATCACCAGTTTTGGTGGGACCAATACTAAGATAGAAATGCCTGGATGCTCAGTGCATCTCTAATACAACTAGAGTATGCCTCAAAGCATTGGAAAAGCACTTTTTCTTACTGTACACTCAGACTTCAAAAGCATCACACGAAGAAAAAGAGGAACCACTCTGTAGAGATAGGGTGTGAAAATGCAAACGGACCTTGTCGAAGATTTTTGGGGCAAAATAGAAGAGGGACTCAAAATTATCAATCCAAACCTTGTCATATTTACCCGCATTCGCAAGTGTGGACATGTGGGCGTACGATGTGCAAGAAAGTGCAATCAGTCACGGTGTCGTGAAACAGAGAGCAATACATCGCCACACTTCAATGGGGATATGTCACACAACATCAGGGGGCACTAAAGGAAAAATCACCAGAAATGAGTAAGGGCTGAAATCATATCTTATGAAAATTTAAGGCATAGTGGTGTAGACGGAGTTAAGCAAACCCTCAAGTTAGGTCGCGGATGCGTTGTTATGGACAATATTTTTGCAAACGGAATATGCTGGGCTGGCTGTGTGGAGAACTTCCCATTTTTTTGCACAACGAAGCAACGGGTTGTTCCATTTAGACGGCTGGTGTTTCCAAAGCAAACTCAGAACAAGCAGAGTGAAACTCCCAAAGACCGCCCGATGGTTTAAGTTAAAGACTTCGATTTTCGTGACGACCCGAGGTACCATGGAGCGGAGCACAGGGGACACATTTGGGGCGCATTCCTCAAGCCAGCGTGATTGTGTTGGGGGTAGACGGGCTGTGGAGGTAAGCTGTGGTTGTTTAAGTCATATTGGTCCCCAACTAATTGTACAGTTCAGGTCAGCCTCCAGAAAACTGCTAGAACTACCACTCTGCTAAAATGGGGCGTTCAAAAGAGTAGTTTTCTCAATGTGGACAGCTCACAAGAGGCAAAAGAACTCAGAAATCAGGGGGATGAACTTGGGAAGGTTGGCGACAACAAGTGGATGCATGGAGTTGAGGTATTCAGAGAACTTCTGACCTACTTGTTTAGGCGGAAGGAGGCGCTAGAAGGCACGGGTCTTACCCAGCACCCGGACAGCCCATTCCGCTCAAATGTAATACAGGGTGTTGTCTCTAGCGTAGGGAGGAAAGCAGGTGATAGCACGGGGCAGGCTTGCCGAACTTGTAAGCTAACAGGAATAGGGAAGCTCGTCGGGCGCTCAGGGACCCGCCTATGCGTACACAAGTGAGCTGAAAGAAAACATTTGAACCTGCAATCCATAGGACACCGATGGTCAGGGAGAGATGGAAAAAACGGTGCAGGTCATCTCAGGAAAGAACGTGAAAACATTCCAGTGATTTTGATGCATATTGGGTGCTACCCTCATTTTTAGGCACATTTCAATTCGGTAAAAGTATCTGTTTGGACGCCTTGAAAGCTCCACGACATCGCTTGAGTGCCAGCCTGCGTATAGCAGCAGGAAATAGCTCCAGCTTGGCTTGGAAATGGCTATTTTGGTCACTTTTTAAGGGTTGTTGAAGCTTCTAGTGTATTTGAAGGTTCATTGCACCACTAAGTAATTACAACTCACGGCGCGGTAGCAGGCGCCAGTCGCCTCCACATTTTTTACCACATTCTTTTCTTGAAGAAAAATGTCGTAAATGTCGTGAATAGCTACAGAAAAGTTGTTTTTATATCAAATTTTGGTGAATAATGATGGATTTTTAGGGTTCATTGTGGCAATTTTTTTTACAAAATGCACTAATTTCCATAGGCGGTGACAGCCACTCTCTCCCCTATGAGAGATATTCAGTATATGTCTATAGGTTTTCGGGAAAAATAACGGTGGCGCCAAATTGCCCTAAGGCGCTTAGGCTGGCACACGGGGGGACACCCGTGTTACAAGTTTTAACCATGTTTTCAACTTGTTTTTGACCCTGCTTTACTGGTTCGACCTTGTTATGATGGCAAACTGACTTAGACTTGTTGACCATAGGACAGTTTCTGTCGATGACACACGTTGGCAAACTGAATCTCAGGTCGCAGGGCCCGGGGCACCCTGACTTAGTGCAATTTTTACTAAACATTTTGCCTTAGGACATGGTTTGCTACTTAGGTATGTTTGCATGTCTATTAACCTAATGCATTGTCTTATTTGGCCTCTATTCTGATGCATGGCCACAAGGCCAAAAGTTGTTTGCCCTCTATTCTTCTCATAGGACATCAAATTGTGTCATGGGGCGAGCAAAGCTGCTGGAACAATTGTCAAAGTGTGGTATTACGGTTCTCTTGTGCAGGTTTCCCTAATTACTTACAAGGGCCCTCCAAGGTGCCAAAAAAGAGGGGATGAAAGACATCAATTTTGTTGACAAAAAATGAAGTCCAAAATCAAGCTCTTCAGCCTCAAAGTGGCAAAGTGGACATCCAAGATCCAAGGGCATAGCAATACGCGTCAAAATTGTTCTAGAGTCGATGCAGCTATGAAGGCGGACTTCGAGTTCTTTGTGTGTAATAAGGACGTCCAATTCAGGCCAGGTTGCACTTCAGGCTTCAGCAATAGGTGGGCTGCCTGCGTGATTGTTGTAGTTTTAGATCAGGAGGTAAGTTTTCATTGTTTGCGTAATTAGATTTAAAGTTGTATTTTCCGTGTAGTTACTGTGTGTGTGCACGCGCTTGAAATCTCGATGTGCCGGATATTTCCGTTGTCGCCCCTTTCTGTCTTACTCTGAAAGTCGATTCCGTTTGGTTCTGCAGGATGTTTATCTAGATTTGTCGGTTCTAGCTCTGTGCCGATGTTACGGCGTGAACGCAGCATTTTGCGGTGACGGTTTTCCGTGTAGGTCAGATTTTTGTGATTGTTTGTGGTACGTATGTGTGTGCCCTGCATGTTTGTGTAATGTTAGGTGTAATAGTGCAAATGCATGTGTGCACACCCTCCTCGTCTTTTGGACATGAGGGTTTGGTAAGGCACCCCCCAACATGGCCGCGTGGCAATCGCTAGGCCAAACAAGGAACTGAGACTGGTGGCAAAGTCCGGCAGCCTGAGGCAACATACTGATCATGGTCTTTTGCAGTTGCACTGCGTGTGTTTAGGGATTTGGGTATGGGGTTAGTATTTTAACGGATTTTGAATTTTACTTTTAAATGCTATGGTTTCCATTTGTGTAGATTAGTTATGAGCCCATGGGCCACGCCCGGGACTGGGTAGGACTCCTAGGAGATCACTCCCTAGCGGGGAGATTAGATAATGAGCTCGTAGCTCTGCCTCTTTAGTAACTAGCTTCTTACATGGTAGCACAGGCAGTCCCGGGTGACGCTGTCCAGGCGCAAAACGGAGGGGGGCACCGAAGTTTTACACATCCAAGGACATCCCTGCCTCCTGTCGGCCTTTGGGCCTAGAGTGTAAGAGGGGTACATGGTGCCATCGCGCGCAGTAGGTAAGGCTTAGGAGGTGGAAACTGACCTACCAGGGTTACAACCACTGTTGCCCTTGAGCCACGGCCACGCCTTGGTTGGCCCGCCCTTGGGTTTGGCACCCCCTTGGACTACCCCCCTACTGATTTTTGGTAGAGAATTCTTTCCGCCATCGTCTCGGCGTGCGAGTCAACTTAGGGGATTGCAGTCTGGTTTGGCTGAGGGACTGTGCATGTTGAGTGACATATTATTACAATCAAAGGATTATCTTTGTAGTTACTGAATTTGTCTCTTCCCTCCCATGCATTTGTCCCTTAGACAGCCAAAAAAAACCCCTATGACCCCCAAACAGTACCGTCTGTCTACACGCATCTTCAGCACTGACATCCAAGCCGCTGACTTCGGTTCGGAGGACTCTACTGAGTTGTGCGGTTGTATTTTTCTGTCATTTTTGTGTGATAAGAGACTTTTTATGAGGTATTTGTTTCGAGTTGGTACAACTGGTGTACCATGGCAGTACTCATGCCATTCTGCGAATGTTCACTGCATGCTTCACACGTTATTTGCAGCCATTTACTGACACACGGTTGACAGATAAATACTCATAAAACCCCCCGACTGCGTGTTGCTCCCTTTGTTTTATTCTGCATATCAGCCATGGATGCAGTCGGTATCCTCCTACATTCAGATCCCCCATCTAAATTGACTTGGATAGTATATAGTATGTATTGTGTGGCAGTGGGAATGACCGTAGGACTTCTACAGGGTAACACATAGGATTTTATGATGTCCAAAAATCCCACAACTACTTGACGTGCGAGTTGAACTTCAAATTGCACATCATGATGCAGTTCAGTATGCACATCAAATTGATTAATCCTTTTCATTCATTGAAGCGCAACAATTCTCCAGCAGCTTTGAAGCAACCATTCCAGACACCAATGTGCAGTTTCAACGCTTCAATACCCCCAGATTTTGATTTTTGTCGTTCAAATTGACTCTCAGCGACAACCGCTGGTATCTGCCGCGATCACGCTTCAGCCGCATCTGAAGTACTGTTTGAAAGGCTTGTCGCCTTTTGGGTTGGTATGCTCTAATGTCAAAAAGACGGGTGTCAAATCTATGGCAATGAAATCTTATGTTGCCCGTTGCTGCGTTTCATCTCTGCACAAAGCAACCATTCCGCTGAGGCGCAATTTGGACTTCACAGTGCAACTCAGATTCCAGCAACTCAGAAGACGACAGTGACGCGCACAGTGGCGAGAAACTGGTATGTACAGTGGAAGCAAATGTATCTTTCCTGCCGGTGCCCCCCATTTCTGGCTCCTCTTTCATTTGGTAGCCCAAATCGAAGAAGCGGCGAGTGGAACCGACCAAGGCCGTTGCGGAAGTCAGCGCCCGCGGTCAGGAGAGAGATCATAAAAGAGATGCCTGTTCGGATGCGGAGGAAATACACCCAGATGAGAGTGACGGCAGTGTTAGCAATGGTGTAGATGAAACAGAAGGTACGCAATTCCATTTGTTGTGCTGAAGTACCGACACGCATCTCAACTTGCGCTTCAACTTGTAACGACGTTTTGCAACGTGCAACGGCGCAAAAAACTTGCCTACCTTGAATACTTGAATGTTTGGCATCCAATGTTGCACGGTACCAACTGTAACTGATGCACCACAAAGGGCATACATCCATGAGATTGCAGATTGGTTGAGACGCGATTTGCGTTTCAATGCGCGTCTCAAGTCCGGTTCTATCTCCGCAGGTTCTCCTGTGTTTGCGTGCACCGATGCTGAGGGTTCTGAGGATTCTGCAGGCAGCAAATCTGATGATACCAAGTGCCTCCTTCGCTACAGCGTTCCGCGGGCAAAAGCAGAAGAATACTTGACGGCTCTGCAGAAGATTTTATCAAAACATCAATCATATAAGTGGAATAGCCATGGTGAAGGCCTGGACAGACTGCCGAAACATGAACGGGGAGTTGACACTTGTTTGAAGCCTCTGCGCGATTGTCTCCCTGCTGGACCCCATCAACCTGCGGCAGCTCATGTGTTTCGTGTACTGGAAGGCAGCAGAAGGTCCATCAAGTTTGACATTGAAGCAGATACAAGTTTTCCAATTGCCTTAATGATCGTCGGAGTTCGCAAGCCGGTCCTGATGTGGAGGCCTGAGGGAGAAAAGATCGAGAAGCATCCGCATGAAGGATGTTTCTTCCATGCATTGAATGTGTATGACAAGGTGGAGATTCCCAAGAATGCCAGGGGCCTGATATACTTTGTGCTCATGGAAGTGGATAACAACTTGACGATTACCTGCACCTCCGAAGAATCACACCAAGACAGGGAAACTTCGAGCAGCGTTGGGAGGGCGCTGACAAGGATTGAGAAAAGGTTGGATATACTCATAAAGCTACACAACCATGACCAGTGATGCACAATGATGCACATCTATGCTTTGGCTGTTGTGTTTTGTCTCGTGGTCTTGTGCAGTGTGTTGAAACGCAAACTGTGTTTCAAAAGGCACTTCAAAATATAAGGATAAGAAAATCAATGAACAGCACGTTAGATGTATATTTGCATCATGGCAATGCCAGAACAGTACAGAGTAGTAGTGACATGTGTGACGGTGTAGTGCTCCTTGACCTTTTGGCTTCTTAACAAACTGCGAATGAGCTCAAATGCAGGTTGAGAGACAAACTGTGTTTCAAAAAGCGTTCCAAAATGCAAAGGTACAAAGATCAATGAACAGCAACCAAGCACTCTGCAGAGCAAGTTACAAGGTACATGCAATTCTGCATCATAACAATGCAGCAGCAGGCTAAAGTAGTAGTGACATGCGTGAAGATACGTTGCTCTTTAACTTTTTGGCTTCATAACAAATTTGGAATGAGTTGAAATGCAGGGTGAGAGACAAATCGTGTCCCAACTCGCACCTCAAGTACTTCTGGGACTTTTGGACATCATAAAATCCTATGTGAATCCCCCGCCTGGTGTATGTGGTATTCCTGATGTTTTTTGAATCTCTGAGTGTAGGTGCCCATGCATGGTGTGGCACAATTATCATGGGGACAACAACCCCTTTCCTTAGATTCCACTATGCGGCACCACATGCAGTTGAGGGATACCCCATACCCCAGATATGTCTGGCCCTGCAGTTTCATTGTAGTTTGCCAGGGCATATCACTATTCCTCCCTCTATTGTCATTGAGACTTCGTTTGGACATACCGGCAGTTTGACCCAACAGAACCCTTTCAGAGTGTCTATGGACCTCATGCAAACTTTTTGTGGTGAGTTTCAGGACCATGTCTGTGAGCTGTATGGGACTGTGACTGAATTTCTGCGGTGTTTCTGTGTTTGTTTTAGTATCCCTTGATTGCACTGACATTGTGTTTCAGGAAATTGGCATACTCCTGCTGAATTTTGTGTGCACTGTGCATCCCTCCAATCCTCGGGGTGCTAGGGGCTCCTGCTGAATTTCGCCCTTTCCCATTACAAGTGCTCTGCCTTTCCCATCACACTTTCTGGATGTCTATTTTTTTCAGGTATTTGCAGCAACGTGCCAGTTTGACATTTGCAGTAGCACTTGCAACAAGTACTTCTGAAGTACTTAATGTGAGTTAAGTGTACTCTGGTGTATCAGGTACCGAGGTGGGAGACTACTTCAGAACTCCGATACAACTGACCTGAATCTGTCCTAACTTGGCCCTACCTTATTGTTTTCCGCTCATTCATCGAACACTCGTTGGTGTGTTTGACCTTCATTCCTTTGTACCCCAACTCATGCTTTGGTAGGAGAGTGTAATAAGGAGGTCCGATTCAGGCCAGATTGCAGCTCAGGCTTCAGCAATAGGTTTTCCAGTTTTAGATAGGTATTTAAATTTTTCTTTGTTTACGTGCTTAGAGTTAAGGTTGTATTTTCCGCGTAGTTACTGTGTATGTGCGCGGGCTTGAAATTACGAAGTGCTGCATTTTTTCGGTGTCGCCTGTCCTGTGTTACTCTGAAAGTCGATTGTTTAGTTTTGTTGGATGTTTATATAGATTTGTCGGTTCTAGCTCTGTGCCAATATTACTGCGTGAACGCAGCATTTTAAGGTGACAGTTTTCCGTGTAGGTCAGACTTTCTGATTATTTGTGGTAGCCATGTGTGTGTCACGCATGTTTGTGTAGTGTTAAGTGTAATGGTTCAAATGGATATTTGCACACTGTCTTTGTCCCTTAAACATGAGGGTTTGGTGAGCCAGCCCCCCAACATGGCCGCTTGGCAATCGCTAAGCCAAGCAAGGAACCGAGGCCGGTGGCAAACTCCGGCAGCCCGCGGCAACAAGGTGATCATTGTGCTTTGCAATTACACAGCGTGCATTTACAGAGTTTGGTAAAGGTTTGGTATTTCAAAGCATTCGGGATTTCATTTTCAAATTTTATGGTTTTCATTTGTGTACCTTAGTTATGAGCGCCTAGGCTACGCCCGGGATCGGGTCCGACTCTTAGGAGATCCCTCCCTAGCCGGGAGATCAAAGAATGAGCTAGTAGCTCTGTGCCTTTAGGGACTACCTTATCACATTGTGTTTTTCAATGTATGTGGACCCTTGGCACAAGACATCAGAAGGAGCCAATCCAAGGAGCAGAACTCCTTCACCAAGCCCAAGACTGGACTACATATTAATCAAACAGACGGCATGCGTGGCCTGGGAAGGCCTGGGGCGACATTACTATGAGGTATGTCCTGCTCAACCTCCACAAACTCCTCAAGTACATGGACTTGGAAGAATGATGAAGAACATCAAGAAGATGATCGTGACCAAGAAAATGAGGCTTTTTGGGACTCCTATTTAAGGGTCCCAAGCGGCGATGGCGGCTGAATATTTTGCAACACGCTCATCAACGACGACCAGATTTGTGAGCACCGACGAACCTGAGCAAACAGCAAGCCCAATTACATGGTGCGATGATGCCCCTAGCGAATTTCAGCAAGCAAGTGTTTCTTATGAAGCCCAACAACAAGGGCACCACAAAATTGATATGTAAGAAGGCTCCAGCGAAGGTTGCTGTCGCCAAACGACAAGGTCGCGTCAAAAAGATGGTCGTCGGCTCACAGCCAAGGAGTTAGAGAAGTGTTACCTGCGGTAGGAAGGGACAGGGCAGAGGGACAAAAAACCCCAGCACGCCGGCTGTAAAGCGCCACGGTTGAGAGATTTTGTTGTTAAGCAATTTTCATGAACAACGAGACAGCGAACAGAGCAGGATCGTACGTGCAACACCAGGAGCAATTTGGAACGTAGCGTTGTATAGTATTTTGTACAGGTCTTTGTCTGTCCCAATTCAGAAACGAGATCAGCATGGGGATTACACTGAGCAATGCTCATGTCGCCAGTATGCGAGGGTTGCAAGGAGGGAGTTTGCTTTTGCTTTTTTGAAACGAATTTTCGGCGAGAGTCGAAAACTAGAGAGTTCGGAAATAGCTAGAACAGGTCACAACAGGTGCACAAGAGAGTGAAGAAACACGTGTCCAAGGGAGCCCAACCTTGACTCCAAGAAAGATGGATCCTGTGAAAGTTGGTAGTTTCCAAGGTAGGCGTCCCAGGAATATTGACCAACCCAGCCAATATGGTAGCAACTCAGGGTTGGAATGTAGAACTGTAATGGGATTGCCACTGGCAGTGCACGCGCTAATATTCGCGAGATCAAAATGCCAGATCAGCGACGCGCGCGCAGCGCATTTAAAGTTTTGTTACTTAGAAAACATTTATTGGATGTTATGTTTGCTTGTTGTACTTTCAGGTACAACAAGCTTATTAGATAATGGCCTTGACTTACATGATGAACGTCGAGACGGATCAAAGTATTGTGCCTGTGCTGCGTTGAGTACTGGAGCTAAGGAAGATCGGATCGGTGGCGGGAAAAGAAGTAGACACAACACACGTGTAGGTCAAAGCTCTTACAAGCTTGGTGAGAAAAGGTCACAGCCATGCCTTTCTTGGAGGGCTTGATCCGAGCCGAGCCCCCCTTAAAACCCTTTTGTTGATGCCAAGGGTTACCTAAGTATTTTTATGTCTCTTTTGAAGCTCTAACTACACTTCCTGAAAGTAACTAGGGTTATAACCCTAGCCCCCCCATGAAGTTCACCCCTACCACTCAACTGAGAGGACGTATCTTCCTTCATGGAGGTTATACCGAAACAAAATAGGCATTTCATGCCTTAGGCCTTGGAGGTTAAGCCTAGTGGTCTCCCACCCCAAGACCCCTATACTTCATTGTTTCTACCACTTATTGTGGTTCTACTTTTTAACTGTTTCTATATTCAGTTGCTTGGCCAAGTCATAATCTGTGTCTGGCCTAACTCCCTTGCCCCATATTCCTAACCAACTCCATTTCATCCAAAAGAGTGCACATGAAGTGCTTGAGGCTCATTGGGAAGCACGAGTCATGCCAGTTTTCATATAAAAATCATTTGTTTTATCCTTTTGTGATTGAATCTTTGTATTTAAGCCTGCTTTGTCTATCTGCAGCCCTTCTGTGTTACACTGGATTTCAAACTATTCATTGATTCGATCCACATCCTGTTCTTGCTCTACTTACTGCCTTGGTTTGGGTTTTCAACATCAAAACCTGCAGGATTTCACCAAAATATCTAGGGCACTAAAAAAGGACATCTTTCCGATAGCAGAGGCAAACCCTGAGTACCTTTCGAACCGACTCTGAGCAGAAGCACAAGAAAAGCACACTGAAAAGCACATTGAACATGTCCACTCAACTGTCCTCCCGAACCTGGCCGATCAGAAGTGTACAAGTCCAACTTGGCAGTGTAGCCCACCCAAAGTGTGAACCGCCACTAAGAGCAGCATCTGGGACTCAGGAAGATCCAGAGCACAGAAGGGCGAATCAAAATCCGCCCAGAACAACCCCTTTAACCATGGAGACCTTAGCGGCCCATGGTGAGGACAGCCTGCAAAGGCTCCGCAGGCGAGTCGAAGCCTCCATCGCCCGGTCGGCCTGTCTGGCCTCTTCTTCTACTTTTCTTGGAGGTCGTCCTGAAGAACAAGAGGACCTACGAAGGAGGATGGACGAGTTTATGCTCCAGGAGGAGTACCACAAGTCCACCGTAGGGGAAGATGGAGAAGTACCTCTTGATGCCCTCGGGTCTCCGCCTCAAACTGAGATGGGTTCGTTCCTTTATTCGGGGCCATCTACAGACATGGCGGACACAGTATCACTACCGATAGGACCAAGAGTACAGGAGCACCCGAGAGCATGGCATCCAGACCTGCCGACAACTTCAAGGGCTCCTGAAAAGAGTCTGGATCCTCTTCACCCAGAGGCCACCTATGGGGCTCTGGATCGCACGGCCGAATTTTTGGCCAAACTTCTATCCGGATCTGAAGACCCGGATGTGACAGGTCTGTCAGAGGCTGTCAAGGCAAAATTGGGTATCACCGAACCCTTACCCAAGCCAGCACTACTCTCACCTTCACCCGGATTGAGCACGTTGGCTGATGATCTCAAAAGATCAGGGGTGTCCAGGTTGCTACCCAAGGTCACTTGCCCCAGCCCTTTTCATCCTCGCGCCAGGACAGTCCCAATTGCTGAATTACAGGACGTGCCTGTGACTGAGACTGAGAAAAGAGGGCTGTCAGCCCTGGCGCCCCTTGCCGGCCTATCTCCTCCCCCTTCAGGCCTAACTCCAGGGGGTGCAAAGATTGGCAGACCGATTGCCCAGGCGAACATCCAGCTAGAATTGCCGGAGTTCGACCCGAAAAATCTGCCCGAATGGGTAGAAGAATTTGCTGAGTTTCTTTTGCTAACTGGCCAATCCCATGTGGATGTGGCCACCAAATGCTCACTGCTGAAACGCTCATGCAAAAAGGGATTTTTGCAAAAACAGGTGAAACAGATTGTGAAAACCTGTTCAACATGGGCTGAGGTACTCCAAAGACTGGAGAAAACATTCCCAGTCTATGAGACTGACCTCAGTGTGCGCACACAGATAGAGGATCTACCTATGCTCCCCGAGTTTCCTTCCGCTGCGCGAGTCTCTGAATACGTGTGCGACCTAGAGTATCTGTTTTCACGGATGAACCTGGGCTCCCATGGACCCACTGAGCCCCACCTGTGGCTCATGAGTAAGATCCCCCAACGTAGGTGGGATGACTGCCGCGCAACCTCTGAGAGGAAAACCCGGACCCACTCGTACGATGACCTGGTGGACCTGCTGATCGAGCTAGCTCTTGAGAGGGAGAATGACTCCCACATGGAGAAATTCCTCAAGAAGCAATTGGGTCCAGGTGGTACCCCTACCCCCGAACGTGGCTAAGGGAAAGGGCCTAAAAATCCCACTAACGCCAACCAGGGGGGTGGTCAAGGAGGGGGTAACCTACATGCCATGAATGAGGTTAAACCTGATGCAGGTACACCCCCACTGTTCTACTGTAAACCTGTCAATGACAAGGGGGGACCTTCTCAGGTCCCTGACTGCGACGACCGCAGTAGTTGTATGCTGCAGATGAAACCACAGCAGCACTCCAAAGATGGGAAAACTGTGACCCATCAGGATCATTTCAGGTGTACCATCGCCTGTGGCTATTGTGGCAAACGTCGTCACTACGAGGACCAATGTCACATGAAGAAACGCGAGAGTGATAAACTCAAGCGGCAGGAGGCTGAACGCCAGAAGAACCAAACACCCACCAGAAACCCCGAGAATGGGGATAAAGGTGGTAAAGGAGGTGGCGAGGGGGGTGGCAAAGGTGGACCCCCTAACCCCCAGAGGCGCTCATCAGCGCCCGCTGTTACTCCCCCTCCTGCCGAAGGTGACCCCAAGAAGCGCCCACAGGGGGATAACGCCTCCCCTGAGGGGAATAACTCCAAGAAGAGGCGACTGGCCTGGATCGCCAAGTCCCTCATGGCTGCAGGGGCAGATGTCAAATTCCCTGCTGAGAAGTAGGGGGGCGGCTCCGAAGAGGAGGACTTGGTTTTCTGGATCCTCGTGAAAATCGGGGATCAAGTTTTTCGAGCGGTGCTTGACACCGGTGCAACACTTCCTATAGTGGCCCTGCGCCTGCTAAAAACTTTCAAGAAAACTAAGACCGTGGCCATAAGAGTAGGGGATGGGCGTACCATCCATTCCTTGGGGGGGGTCGATGTGACTTTATGCCTGGGCGACGAAACTGTGTCTGAACACTGCAGAGTGTTGGACACCGACGCCTTTGACATCGTCATTGGTACCGACTTCTTACGAAGAAACCCCCAGGTAAAAATGCTGTCTCTCCGGCGCCCCTATTCTCTGCACTGCAACTTTGGCAGTGGGCTCTTCTCCGTACGTTTGGAGCTGTCACTACGAAAAGAGTCTGGGCTGCGCTACGCATCCAAGACTAACTATCGTACTGGAATCTACCATTTTGCCCGTCACGTTCTTGAAAATGGACTGGCGGCCCTTCAGGTAAACCTGGATGAGATCCAGGTGGAATTGTTTGCAAGCCGACAACAGCACATCATGCAGTTGTACTGCTCGAAACATTTGAACACTGCTTTCCGTTTCTTCTGCAAGGCAATGGGCCTAGCGTATGCTAACCCTCCCTTCTCCCTGCTCGCGAAGGTTCTAACCAAAATCGCTTATGAGGGAGGAAGCTGTTGTCATGTTCACCCCTGACT
Organism: Eutreptiella sp. 'Long Island Sound 2002'; assembly: GCA_964036045.1. Classification (NCBI taxonomy): domain Eukaryota; phylum Euglenozoa; class Euglenophyceae; order Eutreptiales; family Eutreptiaceae; genus Eutreptiella; species Eutreptiella sp. 'Long Island Sound 2002'. Next base: position 146,335,414 of record OZ038382.1, on the reverse strand, counting down.
GGGGCTGCTCTGGTGAACACGCTTACTGGCGCCGTATGCTAGATCGAATGACCGAGGGAAGACTGCAACTCCCCGACGGTCCCATCTATGTGCCTGAGGACTCAGACACAGCTATGCAGGCCCCTGAGTGGGCCAGTTTCTTATCCATCGTCGATGGATCTCCCAATCCTGTATCCCTGTGTGACCTAGACCAGGTGCTACTGAAAGAGGTCATGGCCGAAAATGGTGGCCTGATTCCTTCTGATCTCAAAAATCGATCTTCTGAGCACCTATCTGCCACACTTACAGGGTGTGAATCTCCCGATGGCTATCTGGAACCTGCAGCTGTTAAGAAGGATGCTGACGACCAACTGTCTGAGATCGCCAGCACTATCCCTCCTGTAGATCCCAGCTGTGTTGATCTAAAACACAGTGCCTTCCTAGCCCAGCTGTTGCTGGAGGAGGTAGATCTAGAGTCAACCTCAGAACCCACTTCCCCTGTTGGGAAACCGGTGCTACACATGCAGCCTATGCACACAGGTGAACCCGTGGCCCGGAGTCCTGATGCTCTAGCGCGGCCTGCTTCTAACAACATGCCACTGTCTGAGCATGACACTCAGGAACTCCGACGGCTCTTGTACCTGAAGGCTGAAAGTATTGAGCGCCAAGAGCGGCTGCAATATCTCAGACAGACCTGGAAATCCTCCATCTGGTCTGAGGAGGATGATGATTCCTACACGCTGCCTGACCCTGAGATACCCCTAGTGTATTCTTTGCACTATGGGCAGCAATGTCCCCCTGAGTGGGACGATGGTTCTGTACCTGATGAGACTGCTGACCGGCAGAAAAGGAAAGAACAAGGAAAGAGCAACCTCCATGCTGAGGAGGATTTCCTGCGGAAAATCGAGAGTCTTAACCTTGACCCCCGACTGAAGAAACTGCTGCTAACCTATGAGGAGGTGTTCGGTGCCTTGCCACCCCCCCTCTCTTGTAAAAAACTGGTCCAGATGGACTTGAAACTGAAACCCGAATTTGAAAAGACGCGAGTGGGGCGTTGTCCCTATCCCGCTCCACAGGAACAGGTTGAAGAAATCGAGCGCCAGATCCAGGAATGTATTGATGCTGGCCTCGTGGAGGAATATAAGAAGGGGGACTACCCCCATCACTGCAGTCCCTGTTTCCTGGTTGCCAAACCAGGGTCGACTGCTCTACGACTGGTTGTTGACTATGGTGAGGTCAACAAGAAAACCCAGAACCACTCAGGGAATATTCCTAACATGGAGAATACCCTGGAGCGTATTGCCAAATGCAGGTACAAGACGAAAATGGACAAACGCAGTGGTTTCTGGCAGGTAGACCTAACCGCCGCAGCTCAGGAGCTGCTGGCTTTTATAACCCCTAAGGGTCGTGTGTTTAAATGGAAGGTTATGCCTTTCGGGGTGGCTAATGCCCCAGCGCTCTTCCAGGAGCTAATGAACAAAATTTTGTACATAGTGAGGCGCAGTCCTCTAGTACAGGAGTTGATTTCTCGGGCTGCAGAAATGGAGGCCCACATCGACGACGTGAGTTTGGGTACTAATACCAAAGAGGACCATGTCCTTCTCCTCCGTGAATGTTTCACTGTTTGTCCAGAAAACCACCTCCGAATCAAACTCGAAAAATGTGAGTTTATGAAAGAGGAGATGGAGTATTTGGATTTCGACGTGGGGTATGGCTGGTGGAAACCAGCCCCGTCTAAGATGCAGCCCCTACAGGACATGCAGATTCACGATGACCCTAAGAAGGGTCTACACGACGTGAGGAGTTTTGTGGGCGCCTGTAACTTCTATCGGCGACACATCCACAATTTTACCTACTCCTCTGCCCCCTTCACTGACCTAATCAAGAAAACTACTCCCTGGAGGTGGACCGCCAGAGAGGAGGTGTGTTTCCAGGAGTTGAAGAAGAAAATTGCCTCCTCCAACTGCCTGGGAGTACCCCGCCCTAAGGGCGAGATAGTCCTGATCACTGATGCCAGTGATGTAGGGGGGGGTGGAACGATCTACCAATGGCACAAGCTTAACCCAGCTGAACTAACCCACTACCATTATCGTACTAGTGGACTGAACCGTGATGGCTCCTTGAAACATGACTTTCCTACCAGTGAGTGGGGCTGGTGCCACTGGGACACTGGAATTGGAAATGGAACCAAGCGCGTTCCAATTACAGCACCTATGACCAGGAACTCCTAGCCAGTATGTTGGTGCTTTCGTCACAATCCCGACTCCTGGGATCTAACCCCGTTGTTTGGCTCTGTGACAAGGAACCTGTGAAGTCTTTTCAGAAGGGCCCACCTCCAGAGAAAGCAAAACTAAAGCGGTGGTGGACTTACCTGAGCCAGTTCAGGCTGACAGTTCATCATATCCCCGGTACAAAAAATGAACTGTCTGACTATATATCGCGCAATAACTTCGATGCGCTTATAGGTGAGAGCTCTGAGGCGCTCGCGAAAGAGGCTTTCCAGCGTATGGATGTCCAGCTTGACCTGTCCATGCGCACTGCTGGAATCCTGGAGGGTTGGAGCCTAACCGACTATCAGTCAGAGTATAAAGACATTCCTCAGACCCTCAGCACTGGTCTCGAACCCCGTGTCATTGACGGGCACCAGTGGTATACACCTTTGATTTTACGGAGCACAAAGTGGCCAAAACCCGGATTCTATCCAAATGGTTGACAACATTGACACATCTTTGTTGTGTATTAAGCTTGTTTTGAACATTTTGTGGTTTTTGCCTATCATTCATAATAAGGGTTGACGCATGGCTCATTTTGAGTGCCAAGATGTCATGCACATCCAATATTCCGGGCAATACAAAAACTCAATTTGTGTGGAGAAATGAATTACTTACTTGTCCAACACAATACAAAATGGAAACCATTGCAATGTATGTAGACAACATAGATTGACCCTGATCTACACACGATTCACATTGTCGTTGTGCTTTTTGTCTTGCACCATGCAGTTATAATGTGATATGCTCGTCAATACCCCAACTTTTCATAACAAACATTTCACTAAAAAAATCATACAAATGCCGAATCATTTGCTTCACCCAATGTCTAGCAACCGATAACTGCAACTACCAACTGTCGTCAACCTTGTACGCCGCCCTAAACTCTGACCAAAACTGATCTTCTTGCAGTCTCTGCCTCACATGCGTTTTATTACTTCAAATGTTGCAAACTCAACACAACGTGCACAAACAACAGAGGCAACAGTGGACACAGTGTCTGTGCTATCCTACCACCTCCAATAGTGCAAACATTGGTTGACAAAACATACACCATTGGCAGCACAAAAGATATTCTGCACAGCTGCAGAGCTGCACAGCAATCTGCACAGCTGCACGATGCACATTCGAGCTTCAAATTATTGCTGTGTGCTGTACCTTCAGTTCAGGGTTCAAGAACAGCTGTAATCAGTTTACTGACATATGCAGAGCAGACAACTGGCTGCACCGTACCACCTACACAGCTGCAGAGCTGCACAGCAATCTGCACAGCTGCACGATGCACATTCGAACTTCAAATCATTGATGTGTGCTGTACCTTCAGTTGAGGGTTCAAAAAAAGCAGCAATCAGTTTACTGACATATGCACAGCAGACAACTGGCTGCACCGTACCGCCTAACTACCATCAACGAATCGTAATATGCAAAATGAGTCTTGCACATGCAAAACCACTGCATGTCAGCATAACCGCAACAACTAATGGATGCAGGAAATGCCTGTGTTGCCATCAATCCTTGCCAAGCATGCAATGGGCTGTTGCACCTCACAGGGTTGCGTAATCGTAATATGCAAAATGAGTCTCGCACATGCAAAATCGCTCGCTGTATGTCAGCATGGCAGCAACAACTAATGGATGCAGGAAATGCCTGTGCTGCCATCAATCCTTGCCAAGCACGCAGTGGGTTGTTGCACTTCAGCGGGTTGCTGATAAATATTAACTGGTGAAGCAACAGAACAATTGTCACCGCTGTGTGTTGTACCTTCAGCAGATGGTCCAAAAACAGCTGTAATCAACCAACTTACAAATTCAGAAGAGGCCACTGGCTGAACTGTAACTCTGACTACCATCAACGAATCGTAATATGCAAAATGAGTCTTACAGCTGCAAAGTCGCTGCATTTCAGCAACAGCTAATGGATGGAGGAACACAAAAAAATATGCAGTGCGCTCCATGCCTCTGGTGTCAGCAAACGTGGCACAATGTGCAGTGGGTTGTTGTGCAGCAATGGTTTGCTGAGAAATAATCACTGATCAAGAAACAGAGAAGTAGCTCAAGTTAAGCAATCAAACATTGTGACTGTCCCTGCTGGCCTTGCAGAAGCTGCTTCTGCTGCTGCCCCTGCAGAAGTTGCTGCAACAGCTGCCCCTGCTGCCCCTGCAGAAAATGCTGCTGCTGCCCCTGCAGAAAATGCTGCTGCCCCTGTAGATGCTGCCCTTGCAGAGATTGCTGCCCTTGCAGAAGTTGCTGCCCTTGCAGAAGTTGCTGCAGCGTGTTATGGTTCTGTGCTTGCGCTGGCAGCAATGGCAACCCTTGTGGAGGCAACGCTGTCAGGACACTTTGCAATGGGTGCACTGTGTGCTGTGTTGGTGGTGGCATCAAACTTTGCAATACCTGTGTTACCAACTGTGTCGGCATCTGCGGCATCTGTGTCGGCAACTGTGTCTGCTGTGAAACTGAGTCCTGATTACCTGCCTCCTGACCCTGCCCTTGATTTTGCAGCAACTCCAGAATGGACTCCAGCTTGGAGGAAACGTCATCCCGTGCTTGGATTGTAGTGTCTGCTTTGTCCTCTGCCTCGACACCCTGCTCCGCATGCGCTGCTGCTGCTGCTGCTGCTGCTACAGCAGCTGCTGCTTCCTTCTTCGCCTGGGCTGCCGCCGTTTTTTTCGCCTTGGCCGCTGCCGCTCTTTTCGCCTTGTCCGCTGCTTGCTTCTCCGCTGCCCCGCGCTTCTGCTCCTTTGCTGCTGCAGCAGCCTCCTTCTTGGCCTTGGCCGCTGCTACCTTTTTTGCTTTGTCGGCGGCCTGCTTCTCTGCTGCGGCCCGTTTCCTGGAGTTCGCTTGCATTCCTGGTGGATGGAAAGCTTTCTGACTCTGATTCTGCTGATTCCTGTGTTGGGTCTGAATCTGAGGTTGAGCGTGGTACTGATGATGAATCTATTTTTTCTGATTTTTGTCCGTCAGATGCCCAAGGTGATCCAACGTCAAATGGATCCGCCTCGTCTCCCTCTTCCCCAATACCATCGACATCGAAAAGAATCTTCAGTGCACGGGCGAAGAAAAATTTTAAATCGCGCCGCAAATTCAGAGTTTTTTATGAAAAATCCCGTGTGGAAGCTTTCATAGATCCTTTCGAGGAGCTGGATCACGAAGAGAATCTCTGGAATGTCGACACTCGACCCACCTATCTTCAAGAGGCAGTTGATACGGACCTTTTTAGGGACATCCGTAAGAAGATTCTTCCTGCCAAGGCCGAAGAAGTCGCCAAAGTTTTTTTGACAGTAATTCCTGGCGATCAGGTGGACACTGAATTGTGTTCCAAGAAAAGAGACAAGATTTTTGAGGAACGGAAGGACACAACCCTTTCGGGGAAGTTGATCAAAGACCCCCCTGTCCGTGGGCAGTTCGGTGAAGCCTTCATCGAGCTTCGTGAAGGATACAAGGCGAAGAAACAGCGTCCTTATGAGAACCATGGACATAAACATGAGATCCTCAGAAAAATAATCGAGAGAAATCTCAGGGAATTTGGTTGGCTTGAGGGTTGTATGACCAGCGAGTGGTGCTGTGCACCCTTCACAGACCCGAAGCCGCCGCCTGCAGACCAGAACACTATTGATGGTTGGCGAATGGTTGTTGATTTTCGCAACCTCAACGCCGAAACCAAGGCGGATTCACACCCCCTGCCCCTCATTGAGGAGGAAATCGCCAAGAGGGCAAGAGGTCGTTTGTTTTCTGTGCTGGATCTCCGTCACGGCTTTCACCAAATGCCGTTGAGGAAGGACAGCCGACCTCTCACCTGTATGTGCACGCCATGTGGCCCAGTCCAGTGGACGGTCATGCCTATGGGCCTGAAGAACGCCCCTTCGGTTTTTCAAAGAATGATGGAGGATGTGCTTTTTACAGCTCATCCTGAGCTTCGTGCCTTCGTGAGTGTGTACATAGATGACATAATCATCGCGACAGAGGGGGAGGGACTGACCGAAGCTGAGCTGGTGGCCCTACATGAAAAGCAGCTGAACCAGGTTTTGGACATTCTTGATGCCAATCAGCTGATTTGTGGGCCAAAGAAGGGAAAACTATGTTTAAAATCAGTCGAATTCTGTGGTTCTCTCCTTGAGAATGGCACCCGACGACCCAGTCCAGGGAAGCTCGTCGCTATTCAGAAGTGGAAGCGCCCTGAGACGATCACGGAATTGAGAGGATTCCTGGGTTGTTGCAGTTTTTGCCACAATTTTGTGCCGAATTATGCAAAATTTGCTGCCCCCCTCACTGAATTATTGAAGGTAGGGAGAGATGCGGGCAAGGCAGGTTCAAAGGTTCGTGTCAAGTGGACTGACGAGTGCGAGGAGGCCTTCCATCACTTGAAGGCGGCCCTCTGCGAAGTGGCCACGTTGCATGTGCCGAAATTCGACCGACCCTTCTACATAAGAACCGACGCTTCTAGGTACGCGATCGGAGCTGTTCTTGAACAGGTTGATGAAGCCACCGGCGATCATTACCCTCTTGCATTTTGGTCTCGGAAGCTAGCTCCACGCCAAATGCAATGGTCGCCGCGTGAGCAAGAAACATATGCTATAATCTGTGCGCTGAAAAAGTACCAATCGTGGGTTGGCACCAATCGAGTCCAGGTCCTGACGGATCATCGATCTCTGGAGTATTGGGCCACCGAACACATTGATACTGTCGCGAGCCCAGCTGGTCGACGGGCCAGATGGCATGAATTTCTCAGTCTGTTTGACCTCCATGTGTCGTATTTGCCTGGAAAACACAACACGGTAGCGGATGCTCTGAGCCGATGGGCTTACCCCGCTCCAGAGGGGCTGCAAAGTACCAACATCCATGGTACGGAGCAGGACCGCCACGTCGTAATCGAGTGGGATCAAGAAGAAAAAAAGCTCATTCGACGTGAATGCATGCAATGCGCTGTTAAACAGCATGCATTACCGTGCCATGACATCACGGCCTTCTCAGATCCGGCGCATGCTCATGAAATCATCACCAAATCACTGAAAGTCGTGGAGAAAGTCACCGATCCCTCCTCAGGGAGTGTGAAACGGTTTGATTATACCCGACCTGTAAGTGGATTTCGGTTGATTCAGGGCATTAAGCGTCGAGATCCGGCCAAAACTCCACCCCTGCCGAAAGATTCCCTGATCATCCGTGACTGGACGAACGATTACCTGCATGATTCCATGTTTAAAGAGGTCTTTGAGAATCTCAAATCCAAAGATGCTCACAAAGATGGAATTTTTGCTGAATATTCGTTGGATGGGGGGAAGCTGTGGAAGGAGGGTAAATTGTGCCTACCAGACGCCCTGGCCCCCCGAGTGTTAAACTGGTGGCACAAATGGGAGTCCCCCCACGCACATGGCCGTAGATTGTGGTCGATGATTAAAAATAGGTTGTTTGGCTCAAGGCTATATACTCATTGCATGAAAGTAGCCGCCGGATGTGCCCAATGTGCTGTCGCGGCGCCACCCAGCGCGAAGAAGCACGGCCATCTGAGGCCACATCCTATTCCGGAGCGCCTCTTTAACAGAGTCACCAGTGATTTTTTCTATCTTGGTGAACTCGACGACGAAGAGTGCCATTGGACCAACAAAAAGGTCAATGGAGTGCTCCTTATACAATGCCGTCATTCTGGCTACATTCAGGTGTTGCCTTGCAACATCGAGTCAATGACTGGCAAGGCTGCCGCCAAATGGTGCGCGCAGACCTGGATGGGAGGTTGGGACGTCCCATCCGAGGTGGTTACGGACTCAGGCAAAGAGTACACCTCCGAATGGTGGAAGGAATTATGTGCTCGCCTTGGAATCCACCACCTGAGATGCGAGATCCACTCACATCGAGCGCTGCCAGGCGAAAGAGCCGGCCGCTCTGTTATAAATATGCTTCGTAAGGAGCTCGCCAGTGAGAAGGACTTCCATTGGCTTGAAGTTCTCTTCGCATTGCTTCACCGTTACCACAATATGCCTTTGTACCATGGCCTTTCTCCAAATGAAATTGTCTTTGGACGAAAGAAGTGTTGGTGGAACATGCCGTTGAATAATCCTCGCCCTTGTAAAGATGCTTCGTTGTTTTTGGACGAAATCCAACGAGCAGAAAAAACTGTCTCGAAATTAATCAATAAGCATCAAGCTGACTGGCTTTGGGTCCAGAATCAAGGCCGAAAAAACCCCCACAATTTTGAAGTCGATGATCGAGTTTGGCTTCGAAAATCCGAAACCACCCTGGACGGAGATGATAAGCTTCTTCCCTTGTGGGAGGGGCCATTCGCTGTTACAGCGCGTCTAGGTGAGAACAGGTGGAGGATTCGTGTGGATGTCAGCAGGGAAATTGACGTTTCGGGCGATCGCCTCAAGAGAGAGATCCCCTCCCCCAAGGATCGGGTTAAACCCCTTTTTTGGACTTCGAAATTTTTGTCCGATCGGGTCATCGAAGGGGGGAAGTACGAACTCAAGAGGATTTTAGAAGCAAGACGTGACGGAAAGGGCGAATGGGAATTTCTATGTGAGTGGAGGGGCTTTGATTCCAGTCACAACAACTGGGAACCAGCCCATTCTTTTGTCCATGGGTACACCAAGGGGTTCATCGACTTCCTCAAGAAGCACCCCGAAATTGGGGTACTCCTGACAGACTGTCTGTCGAAACCAGACAGACAAGTGGAGAGCGACGGAAAAAGACCTGTGGTGAATCGAGATCCAGCCTTTTACGGCCCTCAGCAGCCACATTCCAGGGCTGATCCGTCGATCCCCCCTCCTGCGGTCAGGCCGGCCCAGGAGCCAAATGAGGACCAGGCTTCGAGTTCGGCCGCTGATTTGCAGCGCCCAAGCCGTACAAGGGCCCCACCAGACAGGTTGGTGGTCACATGTATTCGTGCTTGGCCGAATTGAGGGAGATCCGTCGTGACTTGAGTCGCCGACGCCACAATCTGGTTAACAGTCGTCTAGTCCAGGGCGTCATGGCACTCGTCGCTAGGGCTCAAGGGTGTAGGTTCGAAACCCTTGCAGGTCCAACTCCTACAAAAGCTCCAGCCTCGCCCCGTCGACCACTTATTCCAATGTGAGTGTTTTGACGACTTGAAAAAACCACATTCTGCTCAATCCACTGTTCATTCTTCCTGATTTCGAAATGATGTGGAGAACTGCGAATGTTTGATAATTTGACGTCAATCAACTTTTCTTTGGTCTCCGTTCGGCAGACAAGGCGTAGATACGCTGCCGAAAGCCACGGAGTGTGCTGCCGTGTTCAGAAAAAACCAAACTCAGGCTTAATTCAGGCAGATTCGGGGTAATCTTGTCTCTGTTGGTCTGTGCATTTTTGGAATTTGGTTACTCGTGCAGATGGAAGCAAATGTACATAGTAAAAACGCTGGCCAGCGACATTCACCCCTACAGGCACCCCCTGTAGTACTGGCTGCACTAGATGCGACGCCAGGAACTCAGATCTTACCTTCATTTGCCGTGATGCGGAAGCCAAAGTCCAGATTCAGATCCAGGATCCTCAAATTTGCCTTGAATTTCTCAGGTTTGTCCTTCATTCTGCCATTGTTGCACGAAACCCCGACGTCAATTGTTCAGACAACCTTCAGACAGAGGCTCTAGGGACTTCTAAAAGCAACCTCTGAAGTCCGTAAGCTTCAGTGTATTTTTGGCACCCGCCAATGTGAGCTCAATCCGACCTGAAACTGTCGAAAATGGTGAATCCAAGTGTCTTGTGGGACTCAATCGAAAGATGGGCCTTGTCCAAGTCGATTGACACCGTCGCCACTGTAAATAAAGAACTATTCGGTGTCTCTCAGTTATATACTGTCAGTAAAGCGCCTTCAGCGAACCTTCGGCGCGTTACATGCCAAGGATCCAGGGCTATCATGTCCCATCATGAGGCATCATCACATGATCCACATTTTCAATGAATCTGTTGGATGCTCGCGAACCAACGTGCCGGAAAGCATAACTCAGCTGAATAAACGACAATATATATTAACTCTAGTCTAAACGAAAGTGTTAGTAGTTTTAGTTCTAGACATTCCGCTTCATTTCACCTTCATCTTAGGGAATTTGCCTCATTTTAGGACAATTTAGGTTGATTTCCTTGTCATCTCCTCTCATTCCTCGAAGATCTGTTTACGGCTTTGCCTAACCAAGTGAACAGAAAAACATCCCTGCCTTCTTAGTTCACTTAGGGCCTGTAGACTACATTTGTATTTGTTTTCCCTCTCTGTGATTGTTTCATCTCCTTCATCTCTGCTCAAATTGATTCTCAATCTTGCTGAATCTTGTGATCATCCACCAGATGCGCCAAATCTGAAGCACATGCTGCACTTTTCAGAACGAGAAAAGCGGGAGTAACACGATGTAGAGTACGTGGAGGACACCGTAGCGTGCCCGCGACAGCTAAACTGTGCCAGAGCGCCGAGATGTCACTCCATCTCTTGATTTTCCAACTCAATCCACCAATAATCTACCTCATTCTCAACCAGGGCATGGTTTGGTATCGATTCTCGATACGTTTACATGCGTGTTAGCCCTTAACCTAATGTTTTACTGCACGGAGGACTGTTCGTCACTCCTCATTCTGTCCCATTTCAGGTTCATCCATCCTGATTCAGTGCCAATTCAGCCCAAATCAGGTCAGATCAAGCAGATTTCGCCCCATCGAGGCTACATTTCTATTTTTTTCTGGGACTTACCCGCACTACGTTCTTCGTTGACGTAGCGACACACCCCAGTGTGTTTTTGGAGGGGGAGTGTAAGTGCGGCTAACCCCCATCTGCTCAGATTTTAGCAGATCCGCCCCAGATTGGCTACATTTTGGTCATTTTCTTTGCTTCGGCGGAATCGCCCCCTCGCAGCTCAGTCTCAGGATCAGACCTATATATTTCTGATATGCCGGATCTGATTCCGCGGTCCATTCATCGTAAATCCGTCGCGTTCCGATCATTTACCTGGAATCGCCAATTGCCGCTGATGCGCGCCCGAAGCCAAATCAGCCAAATATTTTTTCACAATCGGATTTATATAAATCTTTTCAGACAGATATGGACACTCAGATGTACTTAGGATAATCCGCATCAATTTTCTTCATAGACTGGGATTTTTTGCCGGATAACAATCAGCATGGATCTTGCTTCCGTTGTTGCTGCTCTCGCCTCCGTTGGTGTCCGTGTATCCGGTTCTGCCCCCAACAGCAGCGTTCAGGTCGACTCCTCGCGTGCCTGCCCCACGGGTCTTGACGGCCCTGAGCCCTCCGGCACCACCATCCACGACCTAGGGCAGCACTTTCAAGCCTGTGCCAACCTTTGTGAAGCAAAGTTCTTTTGAGCATTGTAGGGTGGGACCAGTTCAAACTGACTTCTCAGTTAACCACACACCTCAGTTCTCAATGTCATTTCAAACACCTGCCAACCTTTGTGAAGCCTAGTTCTTTTGAGCATTGTGCGGTGCAAAGGGCCCGTGCCTGCAAGTTTGAGACTATTTGCCAAAGATCAGCTAGAAAGCCTGACCGTTGGAATGGGTACTTCTGCACCACAGGAGATCCCTCTTCAGGGAGAGTCAAGGGTTGCAGAACAGGCTTTGCAACAAATCAGGCAAAAAGTAAACCCACAGAGCCAAGACAAGACCGGGCAAAGAAGGCACAACACAAGCAAGTGCACAGCACGTCAACTGTCAACTGTTCCGAAACCTTCACCAGCAACACAAATCAAGTCCCAGGGACCTCAGTTCTCAACAGTTCTCACCAGTTCAACGTTGTGTTTGCAAGCAAGGCAAAACAAAGGCAATTGCAAAGCATTAGTCAGAAACGTTGTGTCAAAATTTAGCAGTCAATAGCCGGAATTGTCCGGAGCGATCTGCACTACAGCTGAGCAGCACAAAAACAGCAGAACAACAATATTAAAACGACTTTTGGCAGGCATCTTTAGATTCAACCACAGCATTGTAATGTTCTGACACATCCACACTTTTGTGCCAAGGAATCAAATGTATTCAAGCAATGGATTTTGCAAAAATTCATGTTTGAACGACAAATTTTTGGCACCGCGGCCGTTTCAGATCCAGTGCGGTAGCGTAAATGCGGTTTTGGCCGCAGAATGCCCCACAAAATCATAGGTGAAAATCAACCAGTACCTCTTCTACGAGAATCGTATTGTTGTACCTGAGGCCCGACTTGATGGGTGCCTACGGTGGTCCCATCTCAGCTCTGGTCACACTGGCACTAACCGCTCAGTGGACTTCTTCCGCGAGTGTTTCTACTCCAGTCTAACCCTGACTGACCTGAGGTCTCGCATGCAGACCCTTGTGGATGCTTGTGGCTGTCATGCCAGCAAGCAGAGCGACAGTAGGGATAGGGGACTGATTTCCAGCTTACCCATACCCTATTGTGCTAACTCTCTTCTCTATGTGGATTTCATCAACGGCCTACCTCGCTTTGGCGGCTATGATAGTTGCCTAGTGGTCACCTGTGGCCTATCTCGCTTCACCCGTGTGTTCCCTTGCAATAAGAAAATCACAGGTGAGCAGACTGTGAAAATGTTGGTCGAACAATGGTTCGAACCCTATGGGGCACCTAAACAGGTGCACTCTGATGAGGATGTACGCATCCGCAGTGACACTGGGTGGTACAAACGAGTGCTAAACGCCCTCAACGTGGAGGTAACCACAGGTGTGCCCTATACCCACACGTCTAACCCTCTTTGTGAGAGACAGAACCGTGTGGTGGAACAAAACCTAAGAATCCTGATGAAACAGGAGCATGCCAAAGACTGGGTACGCCTAGTGCCCTGGGCAGTGCTGACCATGAACTCACAGCGGAGCGCTTCTACGGGTCTCAGCCCCCACGAACTGTTCCATGGAGGACGACCTGCTTGGTTCTTCAAAGGCCCCTTTCCTCAGGACTTCAAGAGCCCTGTGGGAGATTGGCTGGAACACAAGCAGTCTATGGCTAACCAGGCTGGGACTAACCTGAGACACATTCGTGACCGTGAACTGAGCCGGCGGAACCGCCTACAGCGACCTGCCAGCTTCAAGGTTGGTGACCTTGTTTTGGTCCACCATTCACGCCTACCCTCATGGCCACGTAACTGCCTACAGGACCCTTATTTTGGACCCTATCGTATCATCAGGATAGATGGATCCAGGACCCATGTCAGGTGCAGTCCACGTCTAGGTGGTGAGCTGCTGTGTGCACCTAAACAGTTGGAGCACTATGACTCCCCTGACGATTTGTCCTGGGATGAGTGGCGCCTCAGCGACAGTGAGGTTGAGCGTATAGACCTAGAGAACGCTGCCAGGCCAGAGGAGGCAGACGAAGTCGAAGAGATGACTGCCGATGAGATGGCAGTCCATGGTTACTACGTGGTTGCAGGTATTGCTCGCCACGAGTATAAACAGGGCTGGAAATTCCTAACCCTGTGGGATGGCTATGGGTTATCTGAGGCGACCTGGGAACCTATGTCAGCCTTCATACAACCAGATGGGAGTATCAACCCCATATTCCGCTCCTACCTCGTTGAGAACAACGAGGGGCAGCTACTAACCCGTGCTGAGACTCTGTCACAGCGTAAAAAGAAAAGCTAATTTCCCTGTGTCAGTCTACTGACTGTGTTCTAACCTTACAGGTGCCGTGAGCACTCTTGTGCAGATGTGCCTGTGTATGTGTGTAAGAGCAGTTGTCACAGTTGCCCCGCATTGCATCGCAGGACAGGACCGTTAGCCCCCCGTGACAACCACTCCCTGGCCGAAGGCCATTGGTTTTTCACAGACCACTGCTTACTGAGCACTGCACTGACCCTGTCTGTGCCCTGCAGTCTCAGGCCTATGGTTTCCAGCGTGGACCAGGTGGCCGCTTATCAGGTTTGCAGCCACCCAGCGAGTGTATGCCTTGTTGACCATGTGTTGCATGGGGACTGCGCTGATGTAATGACCTTGGGGAGCCAACGAAGAACGGTGGCTTACTACTCCAGGGGGGAATGACAAGCAAGGTGTTATGAAGCAAGGTGTGTCTTCCCTCCTTGGGGACAAGCGAGCCCACAGTTAGGACCCCGGACTGGTCCAGACCCCTGGGGTTCTACCCTTCCTTACATGGTTTACCATACCCCTAAGTGTGCTAAGTATATGTGTGTGTGTCTCACTTCTCTCCCCGGCCTGGCTCCCGGAGACCGGGCTTCGCTAACGTCGGACGGAAGGTCCTAATCAAGTACTATTGCCACTCCTATGGCGCCCAATTTCTGTGCTGGCGCCTATCCTTGGGGGAAGACGGCAAAAGCCCTACCTACTACAGGGCAGGGGTGGCCAAGTGTGCTAAGGGCATACAAAACGGACATTTTTGCTAAAGGCCAAAAGCTACCGCACTCCCCTGCCCACGTGGAAAAGCACGCAGGACAGGCGACACCACTACACTACACTCACTAACGCTAGCACCAGCCTTCGAAGGCAGGGTGAGCACTCATCACTTGCACTCAACACCTGCCAGGCTTGCTGACCCTAACACCTACACACTCTATCTGGAGCTGATGTCAATGAAGTCTCGGGTCCTACTGACCCCCCTGTGAAAGAGCAAGAGAACACAGCGCTACTAAGCGACTGTGGCCTAACAGGGACACCGCTACGCGTTTCCCTGTCAGGGCTTGGAGGGAAGGAGTGTTCAGCATGCGTGCTCAGCGTGGATGGCGGTGAAGTCGGACTGCACTCGCCACTCCTAGCTGAGTTGCAGTTATTTGTTTGTGTGATCTGCGCAGCATATTTTAGCGCTGCTCAAGGAGACTGCACCAATCGCCCTTACTTTCCCACCTGTAAAGCAAAGGCAGATGGCCTGGGTTTGCGGCTGAGGAACCAAGACTACCTCCACGTATTATACGCTTCTCAGGGAGCCCTATAATACACTGTCCTCAAACCCAGGTGCAAGCAAGCAAGCTTAAGGAACTCCACCCGTTCTCTTATAGAACCCGGGATGGAGTCCCTGGGTAGCCTAAACAAGAGTTGTACCGTGCGCATTTCGCGTGGGCTACCCTTTAATGCGTCATATGCATGCACAGGTATGCACTGGGTCTCCAACTCCTCATACTGTCTCCTAATTTAACCCATCACAACCAATCACAGCGTGACTCAACCAGGAGGTGAGCTCCTCCTGGGCTTACCTACCTTACTCACCACGCATCATGTGAATGCCGAGGAAGACGCGAGCGCAAAACAACCCTACGCGCTGAAACAAACCTACGGCGAACTATAAACCACCCTAAGCGATTAATGCACTGTGTGTCATGCATGCTTTCCTTGTCTTGTTTCCTGCAGAAAGAGGAGAGAGAGAGGCGCACTGCACAGCGCAAAACAAGCCTAAGCGTTTGAAGCAACCCTATTTTAGCGCTACGGCAACACGAACATGAGCAAGCACTTTCTTTTCTTACATGTGAAGAGAGAACAAGGGTGAATTGGGGCACAGGGAAAGCAACACAGCGTGTGAATGCCTCAATTAGGCACATGCATCGCGAGCACAGCGCATATTCTAACCCTACGTGCGCGCTGCGCGCTCCATTCGCATCGCATACCTTTCATTTCTGTTTTGACCTGTGCAGAGCAAAGGAAAGGAGCACCCGAACCCCAAACGAACACAGCGGTGACAACCCTAACGTTTTAACGAAGCAACCAACACGAACGCAATGCATGCGTGTGAAATGACACTGACATACCTGAGAGGTGGGTTGTCCACCTGCTCTGTGGTGTGGGTTCATTTTCGATATTTTTTCCTAAAGTTTTGACAAAATTTTGATGCAACTGTGCAAAATTTTCTTTTAGAACTTTGAAAATTACGGCTCATACCTTCTTTTTCTAGAGCCGTTTACGCTTGCGCAACCCCTTTTCTGGAGTCCGCTTCTGTTGCGCTTGTCTGCAACGTTACGTTTTAGTGTAAAAATGACGATTTCCCGCGTTGTTTCGTCAATTTTTAGCGATTTGACTTCTTAAATCGCTACACCTTTCGCTAAACCACAGGATTCACTCCCTGTTGGTTTCATTTTCTATTTTTGTCAGCTCCTGGAGATTTGTGTTCTCCATTGGGAGTATTGCTCCGCCCTGGCCCTTCGTCAGGACGTTTAGTGAATTGCTGTTTATGCAGCGATGGTCGTCTGCATTAGAGCATTCAACTGTACCCTAGTGGGCAAGCATGTGTGCTCTAGGGAGGGAGTCCTGGGTTCAAACCCCACTACCCCCACATTTTTACCAAAAGTTTTCGTCGCACGCTGGCGACTTATGAGGAATGCCCCATCGAAGGGACATCATTCACGATACATTACACTGTTTTTCAAGGGTACCTACACTGTGATGGGCTTCTATGAACTGATGAAAATGTTTTTAGTAGGTTTAATGCACTTTCTGAGGTAATTTTGGGAATATTTGAGCCTTTTTCCTTGGTCCTACTAGCTTGATCAACTACTACTCCAGAAGGGAGTAAGAAAAAGTCACTGCCATGTCTTTCTTGGAGGGCTTGATCCAGGCCAAGCCCCCCTTAAAACCCTTTTGTTGATGCCAAGGGTTACCTAAGTTTTTTTATCTCTCTTTTGAAGCTCTAAGTACACTTTCTCAAAGTAACTCGGGCTACAACCCTAGCCCGCCCATGAAGTTCACCCCTACCACTCAACGGAGAGGTGGTATCTTCCTTCATGGAGGTTATACCGAAAACATATAGGCATTGCATGCCCTAGGCCTTGGAGGTTAAGCCTAGTGGTCTCCCACCCCAAGACCCCTATACTCAATTGTTTCTACCACTTATTGTGGTTCTACTTTTTAACTGTTTCTGAATTCAGTTGCTTGGCCAAGTCATAACCTGTGTCTGGCCTAACTCCTTTGCCCCATATTCCTAACCAACTCCATTTCATCCAACAGAGTGCACATGAAGTGCTTGAGGCTAATTGGGAAGCAGCAGTCATGCCAGTTTTCATATAAAATCATTTGTTTTATCCTCTTGTGATTGAATCTTTGTATTTAAGCCTGCTCTGTCTATCTGCAGCCCTTCTGTGTTACACTGGATTTCAAACTATTCATTGATTCGATCCACATCCTGTTCTTGCTCTACTTACTGCCTTGGTTTAGGTTTTCAACCTCAAAACCTGCAGGAGTTCACCAAAATATCTAGGGCACTAAACAAGGACATCTTTCTCTTGTTGTACCCTGCCGACCGAACGATTCGGTCTTCAACTGATCACTGCCTTGTGAGGATTGTGAGCGCTGCAGTTGTCAAGGTGCAACACGGTTGAGGAGAGAACGCGACGTACATCTGAAGACCAGCGAATGGCTTCGAGAAGAGCGCAATCAGCGACAGGAGGACTTGGATGAGGAGAAGCAGACCGTCGGAAGACTTCGTTCAGAGCGTGACGCGGCAGCGGAAGAGCTCCGCCGCCTCCGTGAACTGATTGCGCAAGGAGGGCCGCCAACTCAAAAGGACGGGCCGAGGAAGACACATCGTGGGAAACGAGCAGCCAAGGTGCCGACAAAAGGTTGATTCTACCTCTGAGCCATGATGTTGTGTGGTGAGTCTGGTCCAGAGGGAACATGCAGGAAAAGCGGAGTCGGCGCCGTAAAGGAGAGCGCTGTGGAGCAGCGCTGTGGCTCGCATGAACCCCGGCAGCCGTCGAGTTCAAGGAGAGCGCTGAGGAGTTGGCGCCAAGAGCGCTATGTTGAGCATGGCGAAAAGCGCTAAGGAGTTGGCGCCAGGAGCGCTATGTTGGTACGGATGGTGCGCAGGGGAGTCGTGAAGACAGTGTCGAGGACATCTGCCCGTTTGAAAAGTAATTTAACTTGGAGGCCTCGAGAGCCTTGAGGCAACTCTTCAATTGTTATCAAATCTGGGAGGTTTTTGAGTATGAGAGCGCTGTCAGCGCTGAACTGTGCGCGTGACTGTTACACGCGCAGTGTGCGTGTTCGACCGCCGGCAGGGGTTTGTCAGTGCGTGAGCAACCGAGCGTGCGCGTGTGAGTGCGTGTGCCTGCCGTGGTGTGCGCCAAAGGCGCCACAAATTTGTGTGCGAGTGTACAGTGGACGGCCTGCATCTTGGGTGCGTCACGTCAGCCTGCTGTTTTCAAGTGTGTGCGTGCGATGCCAGGTGTGTGTGCGTTGCTACAGGCTTTGCCCAGGTTTGGAGGACGCGCTGGCAGCTGCCCCATGGGCAAGTGCAACCGCCCATGCGACTGCAGTGTGTGTAGCCACGAAGTTTATCAAATATCAAAGCTTTATGTTCCTTGTGTATTTTTCCACCGTATATACTTTGCAGGCTGGCAGGTGGCAGATGTGATGCAATGATCCTGATGTACAAATTGACTTGAACGCTGGTGTGTCTATTTGCTCTGAAAGGGCTGTAAAAGGCCCTGTTGTTGCAAGTATATGTATGCGTTTGTCTCAGTTTTCTTCGTTTTGGTCAGTTTCTCTTCTACACTGGGCCTTGGTAATGCAGGCCAAACAAGAACTTTGCACACGCACAGCTGCACTGTTGTACAGTATTGTGCACGGCACCACATGGCTTTGCTGTGCATGTGCGAACTGAGTTCAGCCAAACAACAAACGTTCTTTTGTTGTTGTTGCCTCAGTTGTGTGCAGTGTGGCCTGTTGTTTTTGAAACTGCAGGGTTTTGAAAAACATTGCAGGGTTTTCCCATAGGCTGGGAAACGTTTGCAGGTTTTTCAAAAAGGTTGTAGTTTTGAAGCCAGGGCAGCATACATCTTATTATATATTTAAACAACTTCAAGTAGAATTGTTGTTTTTTTATGTGGTGTGAACCAGTTTAGCAGGGGAGTGTTCACCACACCCCCTGAATGGGAATGGGGCTTTTTGTAGCCAAAGGTAGAGCAGGCTTTTCCCCAACCCCAAAGGTTAGGCACACTTTCTGAATGTCTATTTTGTAGGCATTTTGAAAAATACAAAGGCCAGTGACAACCCCACTAATGGGTTATCAGTCCAACCATACCTTTGATTTTCAGAGGTATGGCTGAACTCAGCAGGGGAGTGTAATGGGATTGCCACTGGCAGTGCACGCGCTAATGTTCGCGAGATGCAAAATGCCAGATCAGCGACGCGCGCGCAGCGCATTTAAAGTTTTGTTACTTAGAAAACATTTATTGGATGTTATGTTTGCTTGTTGTACTTTCAGGTACAACAAGCTTATCAGAAAATGGCCTTGACTTACATGATGAACGTCTAGACGGATCAAAGTATTGTGCCTGTGCTGCGTTGAGCACTGGAGCTAAGGAAGATGGGATCGGTGGAGGGAGAAGAAGTAGACACAACACACGTGTAGATCAAAGCTATTACAAGAACACGAATAGGACCAACAGTATACACAAAGAAAGGTCTATGAGGTCTTCACGGCTGTCCTAGGGCGTGGTCCTTCCCTAGGCACGCGGCTTCACAAAATCAAAGCATTGACAATCAATAAGATTCAACATCTTGACTGCTTGCCAGCAATACACAAACAAATGTACAACCTTTGCCGCCTGGCATAAAAGAAGACAAAAGTATGTACACCAAAATCCAATAACATACAAAACAGTCAACGATAAGTAGCTAAAAAGAAACTGCTCAATCTCTCAAAGGTCTTGAAGGTCATGGTCATCCTCATGGAACGTGGCAAAGGAAAAGTAACCTCACATGATTCAGCAACCCTTGAGGTCAATGGCAAAGCATTAGCCAGACATGAGATGCACTCACCGGCGAGCATGCACATGCAACCACGGAATCGTGACCTCAAAATTGATTGATCTCGTACCCTCGGCAGACCTGGAATCCCACGTGCTCAATGGATGGACGGAGAGGGAAAGATTGTACTTGATCACGCCAAAGCATCCCAAGACAATGGATCAACGACCAAGAGATCCTCCGGGGCTTACTCCCGAACCCCACATGGACCTGGTTCCCCGAGACCTCTCAACCTTATCCCATGGCCCATCCATTCCCCAACCAAATCCAAAGAGAATGTATACTCGAACACCCGTGAGAGTATATCCATGGGGAGACTGTCCTTTCCGGAAGAGAGGGAGTCCGACCCTCTCTGAGAGCACCTATATATTGCCCGAGGAGAGACCTCCACCAATCCATGCCCTGAATAGTTCGACCTTCCCATAACCCAATCAAGGAGAGCATGTGTATGGAAAGAGGATTTCGCCTAACCACGACCAATGAGAGCACGCATGCACTTGGAGAGAGATTGGGTAAGAAAATTGGATGAGAAAATGCCCCGGGTCACATGTAGAGACTTAGACCCGGCCTGCAGAGTGAGTGCGTAAAGAGAGATATCCCGGGTCCAATGAGAGCACATGCATGGAATCCCTCTCCCAAGGAGAGAAGAGAGTCTCTATCCGATGGGGAGAGGAGAATGTCCCTATCCCAAGAGGAGAGGAGAGTATCCCTATCCCCCGAGGAGAGTGTCCCTATCACAAGAGGAGAGGAGGGGGTCCCTATCCCCAGAGGAGAGTGTCCCTATCCCAGGAGGAGAGGAGAGGGTCCCTATCCCAAGAGGAGAAGAGGTTGCCTAACCACTTGGGAGAAAAGAGCCCATTGCCTTGAGCCACACATGGAGAGGGAGGGTCCCAAGTTCACCTAAGTTAGAGACCTGACCTCGATTCTCAGGGAAAGGTGGGCGCTTGGTCAACCACACAGCAAGGGTCAAAAGAACCAAGAGTTAGACTACGCCATGGGCGGATCATATCTCAAACCGGTTTCCACGAGAAGATACCCTTGACATGTTGGACCGAAGGCAAACCATTAGCCTACACTCTCACATGGTTCAACCTGATTGCCAAGGATCGACCTACTTGTTGGAAAGGCATGCGGTTAGGGACATACGGCCATCAAATACACACAAAGTGTAGAAGGTGCTCCATAACATTCACCTCAAAGCACTTCACAAAATTACCTCCTCGTCTTGAACAGCAAGAACCTTTGGCAATCTCCTTAGAGGCAGTAGGCACAAAGTCCAGGAAGTATGCAATGGCGACACAATGATCTTTATCAACAAGCAAGCAATGAACTAACATATGACATGCTGAAATGAACCTGACAAAGCACTGTAGCACCACACTTGCAACCCTCACTTGAACGAATAAAATGAATGAATGTGACCACGCAACAAAATATGTTGCATCATCAAATGAGAAAACTATCTCACACTCAAGCATGCTTGTCAACCTTCCTGTAATGAACACAAAGCATGAATGGAGCTAATGTACAAGACAGTGAGTTCCATGATTCATACACTTGTGAGCATTCAAAGAAGATAATGTCCGTTGCAACATAGGATACATAGGTTGGGTGAGGAACTCAACGCAGGGACATGGCAAAGTGACAAACCAAAGCACACGAAGAAAAAGAAAGTTCACTTGCGGATTGCGGAGCGACGAACGACGTACTTTCTTCCGTTCCGGTGCGCCTACCTCAGCCACTTCCACTTCAACTCCTCTTCCACTAGGACTCCTCCAGCTTCAAGGGACTCGTGATCGCCCATACGCGTAGGCGTGGCAATGCTGAAGCAAGTGCGCGCATTAACCCGTATCCATCCCGTTTTACGGGGCCGGCCGGTGTGGGCGGAGGCACCCCATCCGGCGTCTAGCTAGATCACAATTCCGGGCCTTCTATCATCCACCGGAGTCACCCTAGCTTCCAATTCGTATCCATTTCCGCAAGAGGATAGAATCTAACACTATTAGCACCGGTTCAGAAGAGTTTTCAGTCGCTCGGCCCGCATTAAAGCACAGGGTGAGCAGCAGGGAGCACGTGCACGCAACAGGAGCACCAGGCGAGCACCCGCGCGCAGACAGGCCTCGACTGAATTGCTGGGGAGCATAAATATCTATCTTGTTGACTAAGAAGCGGTTCCATATTAAAATTCCTCGATTTTTATGCCCGAAATTGCATGAAAGTAACACAAACAGCAATTGTCGGCTGATTGGCTTCACAGCGGCACACGGCATAAAACCAGGAAGCAGATAAGGCTACATACCATGAAAAGCAAAGCCATTCAAGCAGTACAGCATGGGATACGCGTCAGTCTAGGAAAATCACAGCAGTCAACCACGGCGTTGGTGACACCGTGCACAGGGGCGACGCCCAGTAGTAGTCTGGGGTACACCACGCCCGGGCGCACTGCCGAAGGAGTGGACAGGGTGCTGTTTCCAATGGAAGACCTCACACTGGCAGTACTGAAAGAAGTGAGCGTCGAAAAAAAGACGTCAGAGCTGTCCACAGCAGCAGAGCCTGCAAGCACGTGCCTGCTGAGCCCCTTCTCCACAATGACGCTACCATAGAAGCTGAGGGTACACAGTTCCAGAGTGAGAATCTGCGTTCAACAAAAGGTGGAATCCTCCGGCCAATCAACCTACCGACCAAAGTTGCCCAGAGAGGGCACCAAGAGGAGCGGCAACAGAACACCGAAGAAGGCAAGAGAGTCGCAGTTTCCCAAAGAACCGACTCCGCAGTAATACCACTAGTGAAAAATCTTGCCCTACACTCAGGGGCACACAACCCAGATGCCCTGGAACAAGAGACCGCTCAAAGGGCTCCTCCAGTGCACTCAGAAGGAGTCAACATAGCACAAAGTCAAACGGTACGCACTCTGCTGCGCACCAAAGACCGCCTAATTACCAGCAGTCTAGCACGGGTGGTGGGCGACAGAGTAACACCCTCCCTACCAAAACTCTGTTCCGAGCGCCCCCTCCTGGGTGAGCAAGTTGAGGTGAGGACAAGGATGTTTGCACACTCGTTGCTGCCCACGTAGTCAACAGGAGCACCGCAATCGAAGGCTGAAGTGGATAATCCGTTGACACCGAAGAGGTGACAAACGTAACGCAGGGCACAGCAACGTTGGGTGAGCACAAAACGTTGCGCAAACACAATCCGGGCCCTGCAAAGCACGATGTGCAATAGGAGCTTCCCAAACAAGTAGCTCCCGCATGCACCTACACCATGCAATAGCACAGCACGTAACCGGCAGACCACAACCGCTGAAATCATGTCGGCTCAAAGTAGGTAAAAAGGTTTTGGCACCGGACTCGGAGAAGGAGGCGTTCTTGCTGTAGATAGACGCAGTTTTGGACCATGACCACGCCCCACAAGAGCCAACCAGCTGACAACAGACCGCCGAATCTTCCAATCTACAGGGTCCCGTTCCACAAGGAGAAGAATTAGGACAAACCAGAACCGAAGAGGAGACAAGGGCAGGAGATAATCCTGGCGATGGAGGAGTGGCTGCCGAACTGCGCAGCGAAAGGACATTGCGACACAGAGCATCTGAACGTCTTGGAGAGCAATCAGTTTGCCATCAGCGACCACATGCTCATGTGGTACGATGACCTCTAGAGGCAGATACCCCCGGTGCAAAAAGGGAGCAAAGAAGCACTCCACAAGAGTGCGAAAGCCATGGCGGCCAAGATGGAAGAGGTACAAGGATACGCGGCGGCCCTGCAACATGAGTATGATAAGGGGAAAGGAATCTATCAAGCGGAGATGGCAGGGCAATGAAAGAACACATTGCAAAGGTGGAAGGTGAACTCATACGGCACATTGAGAGCTGCCGGAACATCGGAGGGGAAGTAAGGAAGACTTTGTCCAGGCACACGGGGGGGCTAGTGAAGTGCCAAGGTCTGATCAAGGACACTGGGTACTCCATCACCACCGCAAACGGCTCCATGGACGACACCAGAGGACGGTGTTTGAAAGCCGACGCCGTCGTCCTCAAGGGTAACATGGAAGAAGTGCACCAAGTATTTGGTGAAGGTGCAGGACAGCCCAGAAAGGGTGGTGCACATGCAGAAGGCAATGGCCCACTTTTTGGGACTCGTCAACCAGGAACGGGAGCAAAAAAAATTGGCCCTTGCATCGGCGAATAATGCACAAGAGAAAGTCCAGCACCTGGAGAGCAATATCACCAACTTCAAGACCGATCTCACCGAAGCGGCCCAAGGTCATCAAACCATGCACAAGGAAGTAGCCGGGCCGGAAAAGAGAGAACATGAAGACATGATGGCGTGCATTGGGGGCATCGAGGAAGCCAAAGACATTGAACTGCAGGTCACCGGAGAGACCCAAAGGGTGCAAGAGTCCCATAAGACAATGCACCAGTGTCTGATGAGAGTACAAGAGCAAGTCAGTGATCTACAGCATCAGATAGCCGGATTAGGAAGTGGAGAACGGCCCAATGAACCAGAAAGAGCCGTCGGCGGAGATAGGCTTGACCTCGGGCCCGTGGTCTGTGACTTGACCCTATTGTAGACCCGATTGGAACACTTGGAAGATAAGTTGGCCCACATGGCAGACGATGGTGTGCTGCCGTGTGTGCTGGACCTGGAAAGTTACACGCAACAATACACAACAATGCTTGGTGAAAGAGGCTCAGCAAATACATGAGCATGATGCAGCGCAGACAAAGGGGGGAACGCAACAGCTCAAAGAAAGGCAAGACACTCTACAAGCACAGCTCAAGGTACTTGAAACTAACGTGCCCAAGTGTGCCAAGACGGAAGACAATTATAGGGGTTGAACAAAGGCCCAAATGGCGTTCCTCAACGAGTAGATGCTGTGCGTGAAGGGAGCCCTGGCATGGCAAACAGCAGCCGTGGTTGAATTGTAAACCAAGAACATCGAGATGGAAGAGTGGATGGAGACGCAAGTCAGGAACATTGTGCAGGCATGCTTTGACAACGCGGAAAAGTGCGAGGAGCAGATTCACAAGTATAATACGGCTAATGATAACTCGGCAAGATGGTAGCCTGAGATGGGTGCCAAAGAGCACGGGGCTTATGACAAATGGACGGCAATGGAGAAGGCATATGAAGGACACGCCGAAGAGGAAGGACGGCATAAAGTGGCCTTCGCATTGCGACAAGTGCCATGCTCCGTGTATCCAAAGCGGCTGCATGGAGCAAAAAAAGAGCCTCATGTGCACTGGGTGGAACACAACTAGCACACGCCAAGGATGACATGGACCGACAGCCGACCCAACACTTGCCCTTTTGATAAATTACAAAAAGCATGGCTTTTCCGTTGCTTGTGAAAGTACACAAACTAGGGGGGTGATCCAAGCCGCGGCTAACCTCAGCTAGGTTCTTCGATGCCTCCCTTCCGGCCCCCTCCCCCCTCCCTCCCCCGTAGCTGGCCAGGGCTGGCCAAAAACGGCTGGGGTGAGTATGGACAACACCAAGGAAGACGAAGAAAAAACGGCCACACTTAGTGTCCGTGGAGTTGAAAGCCATCCCCTTTTGACTTGTGGCTATGTATACCAATGCATTTGGGGCAACTAGGTTGTGTGGCCTCTTTTGAAGTGCTAAAAGACCTCCTCTCCCTCCCATGCTCAACTTCACGTGCAGGTGAAGACACACAATGTGTTATACCTCAACTGGTATATTTCAACAGAAAAAAATTTTCAACACAAAAATTTTTTTTCAGCACCAATGTTTTTTCAACACAAGAACTTTTTCAACATCAAATTTTTCAACACAAAGTTTTTGAACACAAAATTTTTGAAAACAAGAATTCTTTTGTTAAAAAACACTTTTCTGCACGAAATTGTTGTCTGGAACATAAAATTTTCTGTCGAAAAATCTTTTTTGTTGGACACATCACCATCGTCATGTGATCTTGCGAGGAAGCAAAATGCAAGGTGCAACACAATACGGTGGTTGGTTGGGTCAGTGGCTAGGTGGCTGGGTGGGTGGGCGGCAAGCTCGGTGGCTGTGTGGCTAGGCGTCTGCATGGCTAGATGGCTAGAGCCCACCACTCCCTCCTCTTCAGTGACCGGAAAAAGGCCCAAGGGATGCGACTCCTTGGGGCCCAGACATCCACAATGGTTAGCACATGCAAATTGTGTGGATTAAGGTCTCCCTTAGTGTCAATGGACCAGAGACACTGCATGTCATCCAGACCACCAAGCTAACCACGTTTCCTACCGCCGCATACCGCGTGCAGCCGCTAAACCCTCGAGCCATACGGTCACATGCACATCCCATTTCTCCTAGAGAGCTACGTCAAAACCAATATGGTTGATTTCAATTTGTAATTCGAGAAAATTGTGAAAAACTAACAGGCCAAAAATTAAGACGCTAACGCACTTTTGGCTCGTTGTTTGTGCGTGAATTGCGCCGCCTTCAAGTGTTTCGGTGGCCAAAAGGTGCCCAACGGCATACTACATGGTTTGCATAGTGCCTAAGGCGGGTATGTAGGCCTAAACATCCCTCTCCAGTCTCCCCAGCGAGCCCACTCGCAACCTCCTTTTTCCATTGTGTAGCTCCTGATATGCCTTTCTTTTGTGACACAATTCTTGGGCTTAGCATGACACTTTCACACTTGACTTGGGCCAAGAGTTTGCGCCATCCATTGGTCTTGCAACTCTTCGGTGAGTGGGTAGCCTCATCTCCTTTGGCCAAGGCCCTGTGATACAAAGACCACTGAGGTTGCCCAACCCTCCATCATCCGAAACAGGAAAATAGAGGCTGTGAAACCTCTGTCCTCTTCCCGGCGCCCGAGTTGATCGGGCTACTTATGGATTTGAGCATCCCCAAGAGCGAGTTCCGGTATGTGTCGGAGTTCATGCATCACCGGGGGGGGGCACTTCGCCCGCCGCCACAGGCCTCCAATCCCGCGACCCATCCCTTCGTGTAAACACTTAACAGGTCGGTTTCATGTGTTCTTGAGCATTACTAAGGAGTGAAAATTTTTGCGGAAAACAGATAATTTTTGGCCTGTTAATATTAACAGCGGCGATGTGTTCATTTTTAATGTGTGAAAACTTAATCAAAAATTAATATCAAAATTAAAGCCGAGGACCATTTAAATATTTTTTTCACATACACAGCGGTGCGACCCCTCTCCCCGCCCCCAGGGGAAAATAACACCCAAACCCATACGGCACCCTGTGGCGGCCGGTTCTTTCGAAGAAATCCATCACACCCCCCCTCCAAAAAAGGGGGTAAATTTTTCGTAAACGCATTAATTCTTGCAATTAAAATTAACCCTGTCAGTTTTAATATAGGCCTCTAGGGTGCGGCACACATCCACCATAGGGGCGTACAATCGGCACATATGCTTATCAAGAGACGGTCTTGCCGCGTTGCGCTACACATACCACATGGCAGGCTCCTTGTGAGTTGTTTTTGTACTATTTCATCATATTGATTTGCAGCGGCAGCCCGGCAATTATAACGAGGTCGAGAAACGCTGCTGCCGAGTGTGCCTTTGATGTGAAGAATGGAGGTCTGTGAAGCCGATGTCTTGAGAGAGCGCGCAAACGCGCGCAGAAATCATCCCATTTTCGGGCCGACGGCCCCATTTTTGGACGGTGCAAGCCTGCCCTACCCTTAATTCTCCTTAAACGCAACTCAGCTTTGTCGGGTAGTGCAGTGGCTGCCTTTTAGATGCGTAGTCCCAAAACGATGGAGAAGGCAGACACGGCGACGACTTTTCAGATAAGATTTTTTTTCGCTGCTGAGTTTGCGGAGACAGTGCATCGTGGCTCACCGTTTCGATCTCCCTTGCTGTTTGTGCTGTGGCACTTTTTGGCATGCCTCGATGAATAGCCCATGGGCTGCGACAATGCTAGAAGGGAGCCAATTTGATTTTCCGCAGAGGCAGACCTCCGATACGAGCTTTTTACTATTTGAGTTACGTACTCCCCTTCCGGCAGTTCTCGTTATGCCTTGAGATAGTGTTCCACAACCTTTCCCACTTTTTGCGTCCATCTGGTTGCACCTTTTCTTTTCCGACGAATCTTGGCATTCTTGATCGTTAAGTCTGTAGCAGGGCCAGACCCTCTCGCCCTTGTGGTTGGCTGATTGACCTTCGGCGGATCCCTTTTGACTGCTGGGGTTGGTCTTCCGTGGATCCCTTTTGGTTACGGTGATGTGTTCTTGGCCGATCCTGGGTTGACTCGGCCGGTTTGACTGCCTTTCTTGACGTTATCACACCTCCTGGGTTGAATTCGGCCGGTTTGCCGTAGTCACACCTCCTGGGTTGAATTCCTGTTGTATCAGTACCAACCTTGCCGCTGTCACTCCCTATGATCCTGCGACTTGCTTTCATCTCCGTCTCCAAAGATTTGCTCCACAGTAAAAAATAATAATAAAATTTACCTCCGAAATACCAAACTTGCCCTTGCAATCAACGAAGCCCTGCGAGTCGCTGAACACGATAAAAACTGCAACTCAAGCATTGATTCTAGTGTTCCCACGTTCCTGGCAGTCTCCTGGATCTTCGAAGGCCTTGCCGGCCACAAATATTCTTACGACCCTTGCAGGGTCCTCCACAGGAGCTCACATGATAGCACCTGGGAGCACAGCAATATACAAATCTGGAGAACTTTATAATTAAAAAAATGGCAACCCAAAATTCGTAAAGATAAAGCCTCTTTATAAACTGTGCTGAGCTTTCATAATGCGCAGCGTGACTTGTTGCGCTCTGTCGCCTGCGAAGGCGACGCACCTTTATCTGCTTTATATGACAGAAAAATACTATCAAACAACAGCCGGGAGGAGTGTCCATATGGACCGGCTTCACCCCCCTTCCAGGAATGAACTCACAGTTCATCCGACCCAACTTCCTCTGACTGATAGGCAACAAATAAACACAAAATAGATATAAGCGACCGATCGACGACGCAAACAAACAACAAACAGGCTGGCGTGGTCCATACAACGGATCCGACACCGAAACAGTCAGAGGGGTTGATGCACAGTGACAGAAAGGTTGCTCTTGCACAAGGTGGCCCAATTTTAATATAAAATTAAACCAAAAAACATACATAGCCGACTCATGGCAGAAATGTCGGCTTCCAAGATCGCTGTCGAAACGACAATCGGTTCACGCCATAGGACAGCACTTCCATTACGAAGGGAAACTCGTCGTCGCTGTCTTCCTCATCATCAGTATAGGACGCGTGACCCCGCCACGCTGCCGACATTGGCTCACTTGCGGGAGCCTGCGTTCTGGTGTTGATCCCTCCGGCATAATGAGGGTAGCTGGACACGGCAAGTCGTTCTGCGTGGATCTTGGCTTCTCGGGATCAATTTGACGTGTCGCTATCCTCGGAGCTCGTGGTCGTGGAATTCTCCGGCGTCGGTTCTTCGAGTCCCAATGGAGAGTCCTCCAGGAAAAACTCTGAACCCTCGGCTGAATTCATCCACTCGCGATACGACGAACTGCACGATACCTGGGACGCGGGTATGGAACGGTCTTCGGCTTCAAAATACTCTGCAGCTTCTTCCGACTCCATCCACGCCCGATATGACGATGTCCACGATCCCTGTCACTCATCGTGAGTTGTCGGTGACACCGGTGTTCGATCTTCATCGTCGGAGCGTGGGGAGTCTTGATCGCTCATCAAATCTCTCCGCTTGTCGCTCGTCAGCGACCTGCTCCTTCAACGCTGACGCTCCGGCTTCGCTCATAGGCTCCTGCTGAACAGCCTGCAAGGTGGGCAGAACCAAATAAGATTATTCTGTAGCAGGGCGAGACCCTCTGGCCATTGTGGTTGGCTGATTGACCTTCGGCGGATCCCTTTTGACTGTTGGGTAGGTCTTCGGTGGATCCCTTTTGGTTACGGTGATGTGTTCTTGGCCGATCCTGGGTTGACTCGGCCGGTTCGACTGCCTTTCTTGACGTTATCACACCTCTTGGGTTGAATTCGGCCGGTTTGCCGTAGTCACACCTCCTGGGTTGAAATCATCTTGTATCAGTACCAACCTTGCCGCTGTCACTCCCTATGATCGTGCGAGTTGCTTTCATCTCCGTCTCCAAAGATTTGCTCCACAGTAAAAAATAATAATAAAATTTACCTCCAAAATACCAAATTTGCCCTTGCAATCAACGAAGCCCTGCACGTCGCCGAACACGATAAATGCTGCAACTCAAGCATTGATTCTCGTGTTCCCACGTTCCTGGCAGTCCTCTGGATCTTCGAAGGCCTTGCCGGCCACGAATGATCTTACAACCCTTGCAGGGTCCTCCACAGGAGCTCACATGATAGCACCTGGGAGCACAGCAATATACAAATCTGGAGAACTTTGAAATTAAAAAAATGGCAACCCAAAATTCGTAAAAATAAAGCCTCTTTATAAACTGTGCTGAGCTGTCATAATGCGCAGCGCGACTTGTTGCGCTCTGTCGCCTGCGAAGGCGACGAACCTTTATCTGCTTTATATGATAGAAAAAAACTATCAAACAACAGCCGGGAGGAATGTCCATACGGACCGGCTTCAAGTCATTGTACCGCACTTTCTCTAACTTGTCGGGGGCTGGCTCACTTGCTTCTTTGAACTCGTGGGCCCCGTCAGTCGCCATTTGAGCCTGTGTTTCATTCGCTACGCCAAGGCAAATGCCGCCGCCGGCTGCTCGGGTGTTAGGTCGAAAAGCTGTACCACCAGCCCCTAGTGGAGCATCATACCGAATAGCAGCGCGTCGCGGTGGTAGGTGAAAGAGCAGTTGACCATCGGGACTCCCAGCATGTCAAAGAAGATGCAGGCCATTGAATTTGTATTGACCGAGTTTGAAGTGGTCCATGTCGCATGTCGCTGATCCCGGCAGCAACACTGCTGCCTGATGCTCTGCAGGGATTTCGGTCACTAGTCTCGGCTGTGCCACGACTGTAGACCACACCGCGTCCAACATGTCGTGCTGCTCTGAGATCAAACGTTCCCACGACCAGTCTACGTCCATCGACGCTGCCGTCGCATGCTTGAACTGACTCATGGCGCAATTGACAAATACACACAAGCTGGGAAGAACCGGGCTAAAGCAACACTTTCGTTCTTTGTAAACTACAAATTCTGTCCTCTTAGGTCGACCGTATCGTCTTTCAGCGGTGGTTTGTTGTGGTTTATTATTGTTTTGTGCACCCAGGAGAGCTTCATATACCCTTGTATGTACTACAAGCGGCTGTCTCTCACACAATAGTTGCTTCTTCTTTGGTCATCCGACTCTGCTGCACTTTGGAACCTTGAATCAGCTACTATTTGATCACCTGCTATATCTTCGCTCAAGACATCACAATACATCACGTAGGTTAGGGTCAGTCGAACTTCAATGGAATGATCCTTTAGAAAGCCTTGGTGAGCTAGCATTTATTAATCCGCTTCAGTATGTCGGGCCAGTCCAACAATGCAAGCTAGGTGGGTGGGGAGGGGGTTAAAGCATGTTGAGATGATGATTGAGATCGGTTGCAAAACTCAAGGTCACCTGGGCGCATGAACGCTGCAACACCTTAAATTGACATGCACCCCTGAGAAGCATCCACATTAACAAAGAAGATGCAACATCACCTTTTCATCTCTTCGGCAAAGCAAACATGAACAAAGATGGGCTGTGCAATTTCCCATGCCAACCAGGATAAAGCACAGCCTAATTGTCAACACTCACAGCATAGAAACTGAGCATCCAGGAGATTGCTGCTTGGGGCTTGTGCAGCATTTGGTGAGCAGGATGTGTGCAACATGTCAGAACATTGCACTACATTGCTGCCCCTTTTGAAAAAAGA
This sequence comes from Eutreptiella sp. 'Long Island Sound 2002', assembly GCA_964036045.1. Lineage (NCBI taxonomy): Eukaryota > Euglenozoa > Euglenophyceae > Eutreptiales > Eutreptiaceae > Eutreptiella > Eutreptiella sp. 'Long Island Sound 2002'. The sequence goes on along the minus strand of OZ038382.1, from coordinate 146,303,673 downwards.
AAATTCGTAAACACTTTAAGGCACGTTCCACGTGACCAGAATGCATGAACATCTGACCCATACCAAACCAACCATAGCAAGATTGAGATGGAATAATTACACATAGACCGTGGGACATTTGACACCAAACCTCCATTAGGTTAAAATGTGTTGGTAAAATTTCCATGTTACCCGATCCGTCGCGAACAGAACATGCAGGTGGGGCTGCAGGTTTCTGCAAGAAGTTAACAAGAGGGACAAATGTGTGGGTATCGACCTGGCTACACTGCCCACACCCCTTTGGGTATATGATTGTGTGACAACAAAAACAATAATAACTTCTTGAACATTGTCATTCCCATAAATCCCTGCGTGAGGTGTGGGTGAAGATTGTGCCATGGCTCCGCATGGATGCAGGTCAGGCTACAGATTGCTCCTTTTTCCATTGTGTAGCTCCTAATATGCCTTTCTTTCGTGACACAATTCTTGGGCTTAGTATGACGCTTTCACACTTGACTGGGGCCAAGAGTTTGCGCCATCCATTGGTCTTGCAACTCTTCGGTGAGTGGGTAGCCTCATCTCCTTTGGCCAAGGCACTGTGATACAAAGACCACTGAGGTTGCCCAACCCTCCATCATCCGCAACAGGGAAATAGAGGCTGTCAAACCTCTGTCCTCTTCCCGGCGCCCGAGTTGATCGGGCTACTTATGGATTTGAGCATCCCCAAGAGCGAGTTCCGGTATGTGTCGGAGTTCATGCATCACCGGGGGGGGGGGGGGGCGGCTGGTGAAGGGGTCCAATCCCGCGACCCATCCCTTCGTGTAAACACTTAACAGGTCGGTTTCATGTGTTCTTGAGCATTACTAAGGAGTGAAAATTTTTGCGGAAAACAGATAATTTTTGGCCTGTTAATATTAACAGCGGCGATGTGTTCATTTTTAATGTGTGAAAACTTAATCAAAAATTAATATCAAAATTAAAGCCGAGGATCATTTTAATGTTTTTTTCACATACACAGCGGTGCGACCCCTCTCCCCGCCCCCAGGTGAAAATAACACCCAAACCCATACGGCACCCTGTGGCGGCCGGTTCTTTCGAAGAAATCCATCACACCCCCCCTCCAAAAAAGGGGGTAAATTTTTCGTAAGCGCATTAATTCTTGCAATTAAAATTAACCCTGTCAGTTTTAATATAGGCCTCTAGGGTGCGGCACACATCCACCATAGGGGCGTACAATCGGCACATATGCTTATCAAGAGACGGTCTTGCCGCGTTGCGCTACACATACCACATGGCAGGCTCCTTGTGAGTTGTTTTTGTACTATTTCATCATATTGATTTGCAGCGGCAGCCCGGCAATTATAACGAGGTCGAGAAACGCTGCTGCCCAGTGTGCCTTTGATGTGAAGAATGGAGGTCTGTGAAGCCGATGTCTTGAGAGAGTGCGTCAACGCGCGCAGAAATAGTCCCATTTTCGGGCCGACGGCCCCATTTTTGGACGGTGCAAGCCTGCCCTACCCTTAATTCTCCTTAATCGCAACTCAGCTTTGTCGGGTGCCGCAGTGGCTACCTTTTAGATGCGTAGTCCCAAAACGATGGAGAAGGCAGACACGGCGACGACTTTTCAGGTAAGATTTTTTTTCGCTGCTAAGTTTGCGGAGACAGTGCATCGTGGCTCACCGTTTCGATCTCCCTTGCTGTTTGTGCTGTGGCACTTTTTGGCATGCCTCGATGAATAGCCCATGGGCTGCGACAATGGTAGACGGGAGCCAATTTAATTTTTCGAAGAGGCGGACCTCCGATACGAGCTTTTTACTATTTGAGTTACGTACTCCTCTTCCGGCAGTTCTCGTTATGCCTTGAGATAGTGTTCCAAAACCTTTCCCACTTTTTGCGTCCATCTGGTGGCACCTGTTCTTTTCCGACGAGTCTTGGCATTCTTGATCGTTAAGTCATTGTACCGCACTTTCTCTAACTTGTCGGGGGCTGGCTCACCTGCTTCTTTGAACTCGTGGGCCCCGTCTGTCGCCATTGGAGCCTGTGTCTCATTCGCTACGCCAAGGCAAATGCCGCTGCCGGCTGCTCGGGTGTTAGGTCGAAAAGCTGTACCACCAGCCCCCAGTGGAGCATCATACCGAATAGCAGCGCGTCGCGGTGGTAGGTGAAAGAGCTGTTGACCATCGGGACGCCCAGCATGTCAAAGAAGATGCAGGCCATTGAATTTGTATTGACCGAGTTTGAAGTGGTCCATGTCGCATGTCGCTAATCCCGCCAGCAACACTGCTGCCTGATGCTCTGCAGGGATTTCGGTCACTAGTCTCGGCTGTGCCACGACTGTAGACCACACCGCGTCCAACATGTCGTGCTGCTCTGAGATCAAACGTTCCCACGACCAGTCTACGTCCATCGACGCTGCCGTCGCATGCTTGAACTGACTCATGGCGCAATTGACAAAATGCAAAATTAAATCGCCTGTAATACACACAAGCTGGGAAGAACCGGGCTAAAGCAACACTTTCGTTCTTTGTAAACTACAAATTCTGTCCTCTTAGGTCGACCGTATCGTCTTTCAGCGGTGGTTTGTTGTGTTTATTATTGTTTTGTGCACCCAGGAGAGCTTCATATACCCTTGTATGTACTACAAGCGCCTGTCTCTCACACAATAGTTGCTTCTTCTTTGGTCATCCGACTCTGCTGCACTTTGGGACCTTGAATCAGCTACTATTTGATCACCTGCTATATCTTCGCTCAAGACATCACAATACATCACGTAGGTTAGGGTCAGTCAAACTTCAATGGAATGATCCTCTAGAAGGCCTTGGTGAGCTAGCATTTATCAATCCGCTTCAGTATGTCGGGCCAGTCCAACGATGCATGGTGGGGAGGGGGTTCAAGCATGTTGAGATGATGATTGAGATCGGTTGCAAAACTCAAGGTCACCTGGGCGCATGAACGCTGCAACACCTTAAATTGACATGCACCCCTGAGAAGCATCCACATAAACAAAGAAGATGCAACATCACCTTTTCATCTCTTCGGCAAAGCAAACATGAACAAAGATGGGCTGTGCAATTTCCCATGCCAACCAGGATAAAGCACAGCCTAATTGTCAACACTCACAGCATAGAAACTGAGCATCCAGGAGATTGCTGCTTGGGGCTTGTGTAGCATTTGGTGAGCAGGATGTGTGCAACACGTCAGAACATTGCACTACATTGCTGCCCCTTTTGAAAAAAGAAAATTCGAAAACACTGTAAGGCACGTTCCACGTGACCAGAATGCATGAACATCTGACCCATACCAAACCAACCATAACAAGAATGAGATGGAATAATTACACATAGACCGTGGGACATTTGACACCAAACCTCCATTAGGTTAAAATGTGTTGGTAAAATTTCCATGTTACCCCATCCGTCGCGAACAGAACATGCAGGTGGGGCTGCAGGTTTCTGCAAGAAGTTAACAAGAGGGACAAATGTGTGGGTATCGACCTGGCTACACTGCCCACACCCCTTTGGGTATATGATTGTGTGACAACAAAAACAATAATAACTTCTTGAACATTGTCATTCCCATAAATCCCTGCGTGAGGTGTGGGTGAAGTGTGTGCCATGGCTCGGCATGGATGCAGGTCAGGCTACAGATTGCAGAAATGCAACTGATGATAATCAGAGCCATAGCAATAACATGACTGGCAACCAACATGGCCCCTCAGAGCAATGGGGAGTTGGAGGGGTGGCAGAGGTGTCCCACATGCAACATCACACCCACCGTGCTTGTTCCAGCATTCCGAGGTTGCCCCCCTTACCTGTAGTCAGACACTGGAAAGGGCACAAATGCATCCCATGACACCAGAAAATGCCCTGTTGCCCACAAATTACAGCGGGCAGACTCCTGGCGTGGCCAAAGCACAGTGTTCATTGTACAACTGTCTCTGGTGGTACCGTTATCGGGTTTGGTGCTCAAACCCAATGCTAGAAACGCACTGCTGTCCGGGGGCCAAAACTGGCTTCCAAGAAATAAAGCTCGGGTTACAATTGGCCATGTCTCCCTTGCCGCACTGGGGCCTGTAAAGCTGAGATGGACAGAATGATCCAAACCAGCATGCTCAACACCCGTGGGCACGCTGGCATGCACACCAACACCACCCTCACAACCACACAGACGGCTTGGCATTTGGTTTTCTCGGATAGGGGGGGGGGGCGTATTCAGAAAGGTTGAAATGTGGAGGCACCGGTCCCTCAATTACTGTACAACATGTGCATTCTGTGCAGAGCCTATACAAAAGCCCAGATTCCGCGACGCAATTTTTTGTTGGAAATTTTTTTTGTTGGGGGGCGTTTTCGCACAGCGCCAAATATTACGTTGTTTATCCCGGGAACACCCCTGAAAACCACCCACCTGCAGAAGGATGTATGATCAATTCAAAATAGCATGGGGTGCAGAATTCAGGACGGGTGCAAGCATCAGACTAAAAAAAAAAAATCCCTGGTGTAACAACAGGGGGGCTGTAGGGTGCAGAATTCAGGACTTTGGGATCCGTGGCTACCGGTGGTGGAAAGCAGCCGACTTTTTGCACAGCGCGTGCACAGCGCGGGCGCAGCGCACGGTGCGCCCCCTTGGAAAAGCTGGAACACATTCCACACAACTGCTGCAGAGAACTACGCCCCCCGCCCCGCCCCTTGCGAGAACGACGGTAAAAGCACTGAATTTGGCCGGAACAACACCTACTGTTGCTCTAAGAACGGCGTCGCCGCAAGAACACACAAGAAGTGACTGTTGCGTCCTAAACATGCTTGTCCTGAGGTGATTCCCCAACCTCCACCTCCAAAGGACAAGAAGGCGTGAAACTGGGTGGCAAGACAGCCATCAGTATCCCAAAGATGTCATCCCCAGCCCCAACTCACAAAAAAGCCACGTCTTCGTGGGCAACCACAAAAGGGAACCGCCATATTCCATGCTTCCAAAGTATGCGGAAACAACATCTGTTGTTCTGACAAGGGCATTAATCTCGCAAGGTGGGGGTAGTGACATTGCTACACTGTGCATGCCGGAACAAAGCGGGTGCAAACCCACACAAATCATGTTACACATTCCACACATGAATGCACAGGACACACCGCATAAATAGGATATCATCCTACTAAATCCTGAGCACATCCAACAATTGCATGATTGTTGGAGTACTTGATTCGGTGATTTCTCGCGTGAGAGGGAGTCAGAATGCCTTGGTGCGCGTAACGAACATGCAAACTTGAGCTGAAAATGGTACCTTGCAAACCATGATTTGACTCGAAATGAGGGAGGGCAACGGCATATACATGACATATACATGCATAAACAAACATTTAGGGAGAGGCAGAAGGGCAACTACTGTAGACAAAGGGTGGCAGCGGAGATGGGAGAACATGCAAAAAAAAAAAGCTCCATATTACACACAGAGCCCAAAAAGGCTTGCTCCTACGAGTGCAGCATCATCATACCAATCACTGTGCGGCTCAGGTCTGCGACTTAGGGGTCCCAAGGTGCGAGTAGTTTGGCAAATAATTTGGCTGCTTTGGCTTCGACAAGGAGCGGGTGTGCACCCTCTCACCCAAAAGAGGCCAAGAATCCAACCACCCGTTCCCAGTCTCACTGGATCTCCAGAGAAGCGAGCTGACATCAAAAGATCTGGCGACCTATGGGCAGAATGCACACAGGAAGAGTGCATGGTGATGGGCTGGTGGGTGGGGTGGCGGGGGGGTTGGGCGAGGATGGTTGGCGCACTGGCCCCTGAGGCAGGTCAAAAGGTCAGCTTCACCTTGCATATTCTGGGGGTTAGACGCCAACTAAGAGATAGAAAATCGGCAGTAAGATGACTCACTGGACAGGGAAGCAAGCAGGTCGTGAACATGGGGCCCCACTCGTTGTTACAGATTGGCGCATTAACTGCTTCCCTCTGGACAGCCAACAGCACCACAGTACAAACACCGGGGTCGACCATAAAAGCAGTCATCGGGACGAAGACATACAAATGTGACGGGGGCACATACAGTGCATTCGGTTCGTGCCAGTGCTCAGGGGACGTGCAGTTGATGGGACCCAACATCGTGATAACTCTGAGCTCGGTCAAATTCATTGGGGCCACTCCTCAAAAAAGCATTTACTGGTGAGGGTGGCGGGCTGAGCCTGTCAACAGCTCAATGCGGTTGAGGGGGGAAAGAGGGGTACGTCAAGGGAACGGGTGCGCGAGGCCATTGCTGCACACCATCCGCCTGCGGGGCATTCATTCCTCCACCCGTTCTGTCCAACCCCAACGGCAAACCAACCGTTTTGTAACCGTCACATTCTACCCCCCCTAAACCTGTTTTCCAGCCACCAGTAACCGCCTCGGCAACCACCATGGGGATGGCGATAGCAAACGGCATGCAGATGAACCTCCTTCGCTAGCACCGAGACCATGGAGATGGGCGGAGCGTCACTGGGGGCCAGGTGGTCACTGCAGGGAACCGTCGCACGGACGGCGCACGGGGCACTCCGTGGTGGAGGCCAACCGCCAACCGCCACAAACGTGCTGCTGCACAGTCTACGGTGGAGGGCGTTGCTCGAAATCGCGGGACGAAGAACGCCCAGCAAGACGGGGGGGCACGGCCCTCGCCGGCAGCCTGCGTCCCTGTGCGGCCCGGGCAAAGGGAATGTCCCCCGCTGGCGAGCCCGGGCGGCAGCCTCTTTGGACCCCCACAGTGGCTGGATGGATGGCGGGGGGCGGCGCAGGGGGTGCTAATGGGGACCGCGTCGCAGGCCTTCAACAGCCACCTCCCCTGCCCCATAACACACTCCGGGCGTTCAAGCATTGAGCCAGGGAGGCCGCATACACACACACACACACACACACACACACACATCCCCCCACATACACACTCCCCCACAACGACACACAGCCCCGCAGGCGCTCCTCCACAACACCACAGCCCAGTGCGTTCCGACGGAACCACCAGCTGGCAAACCCACTCCATCTTCGATGGGTCGTTGCCCCCCCCTCTCCCGTACACATCCCCCAATTTTGTTTATCCCAACCGGAGAAGACCACACAATGATCAGCAACGTGCCGATCAGTGTTGAGGTACGATATGTTGTGACCCCCTGCCCCACGCCCCCCCCCCCTTCCCTTTCTGACCGCATGAGTAGCAGTGGGGCCGTCCGGACAGACCCCCCGACGCGAGCAGATTCAAAACCCACGCGGCTTCATCACTGTCCACTGGGCCGGTCTTCTTTCGGTGGCAACACTGATCCGTACAATTTGTGAGGTAGACCCTTATGCAGCATGAAGGCAGCCGTTCCATTTGGCTCAGAGTGCTGACGCCTCTTTGTGACGGTGGTTCTGCCCCTTCTGCGGAATCACAACCTCTGTGTGGTGTTGGTTAGGTAACCGCCGTGTTAGATCTGCCGTGCCTCGACACAAAAAGCTGGCGAGGTACTATATCCTCTGCATCCATCTCCTCCAGCCCCTGTGGCACAGGCGCGCGGGGGACGGGGGCGGTGGTGACTTCAGTCTCCTGCGCTTGGGGGCTGGAGGAGTGGGTTGACAATGTGGTGATCTCTGTGAGACTGGGGCAGTTGTGCTGGCCTCGAGAGGTGGGGCTTTTTGTGTGGTGTGTGTGTGTGTGTGTGTTGGGGGGGGGGGGTTGCCACAAGGGCTGAGTAAGTGTGCCGGTTGGTGTGTGGCGGGTGGTTGCACTTTTGGGGGTGAGGGTGGAAGGGGAAAAAATTCCCGTGGGCTTTCTAGGTCGCCACTGGGCAACTAACAAACTTGAACGAAGTAGACGTGGGAACCACGGACCGGGCCCGGCGGCCACCCCTTCATCCAGCACAGAGGGTTACGGCTGGGGAGAGGGGGAATGCCACTCACGAAGGGAGGACTGAGGGCCCCGCCGTGCGCTGCGCCCAGTCCACAAGTGCCCCGAGGGTCAAACACCCTGCAATACCCACTGCACAGCCTGTGGGGCACGGGGAGGCTGCAGCAAGAGGAGCGAGGGCCAGGGAGGCCCCCTCCCCCCCTTCACACACACACAGGGGGTCAGATTGTGAGGATTTGGGATTTGTTTGCGGGTTTGCGGCGAGACCCCAATGGGCAAAGTCTGCAGGTCCGGATCAGGGCCGGATCAGAAACGCTCCGGGGTACATGACACACACTCAGAAACGGAGTCCAGTTGGATGCAATGCAAAAAGGAAGGCCGCCGTTGCGCCTCTCAATGGTGTGTGTGTTCCCCGGGAGGGGGGGGTTGCCATAAGGCTCAGTAGGTGTGCCGGGTGGCACTTCCAGGCGTACGTACTGGGGGGCAGACTGTGAGGGGGGAAATGCTGCTGCCGCCTATTCTGTTGCGACCAATTCTGTGCCAAAGGGCTGAAGCAGACACCAAAAACCCAGACACCATCCACCAACACAAAACGCAACGCGCCATTTGACATGTATTCACAAATTCAGTCACAAGCGTCCTCACAACACCGAGGCAATTGCAGGGGCCTGGCGCCCATTCGCGCATTCCCTTGGCATGGGCAAATTTTGGCTCCCGTACATCATGTTTATCACCATGTGTGTGTGTGTGTGTGTGTGTGTGATGTGGGAGCAATGTGGGAGCAATGTGAGTGATACCATGCGCCCTTTTCCCGACAAAAAAAACTGAACCAGTTATTCAGAACACTTTCGCACAGAATTTGTTCCACAGAATTCAACAGAATGAAGACCCTCAGGCTCTCCGAAACGTGCGCTCCAACGGAGACGTTTCGCGCCTAACATATCAACTGCCCCAATCACATTGTGCCGAACGCGTTGAAGAAGGCCTTAGTCGACTGCTCAAAAGTGTCTGCAATCAACTTTGGGAAGCGGATGGTCTCAGACTGGGCCGGCGGCTTGGGCGAGGCGGTCTTCACACTGCTGGCGGGCATCTTTGGCATGTGTACGACAGAGTCCCCTGTGGAGAGGCACGTTGACCGAGAGACGTGGAGCACACTCGGGAAGCTGAGGATAACGGGGGGGGGGGGGGGGCATTGTGTACACATGCCCATGGCCACACCCCACATTGGGGGTGGTCAACAATCGAAACACAGCAAATTGAAATGTGTTATGTGGCTGATGATTGGGCACCGTTGGCCAGGCTGGGGCCCAGGTTTGCGGGAGGGAGAGAGAACAGCGGCCGAACCCACACGCAACCCCATGGAACGTCTCGGCGCCGTTGACTAGAAAACGTCAGAACAAGCACCTAAACACCCAGGCATCCGCACTGACCACCATGTAACTCACCAACTCACCACACAAGGATTTTGGAGTCTGGAAAAAAGGGGGACTTGGGGGAAATGGGGGCAAACAGGGGAAAATGGGGAATCATCAACAGATCGGGATAAGAAATGTCGGAACAACCGCCAGAGGGGGAATGGAAGAAAACGGGACAAAAATAGGGCGAGATACCAATTGTTCACAGTCCCATTCCCCCCGTTTCCCCCCATTTTTCCGGGTGTCGCAAACCTTCCCCACAGTTTCCTTTGCAAAATCAAGTCACCGCACTCACCGACGGAAAAATGGGGAAAACTGTTCCACTGTCCGACACTCACCACCGCAGCTGCTCGTGCGGATGGGCACAGCAGGAACGGGCCGGAGGACGGCAAAACAAAACCGTGACTGTCCAGGGCCCTGGAGCTCAGTGAATGGACGAGAGGTCGTGCGGCGGGTGGACAAGTTTTCGCAGTGGGACAGACCTCTTGTAGCCGATGCCCTTCGGGGTCTCGGAGACTTGGACGCGGCGGTCTTCTGCGGCGTCCCGCTCAGGGAGCCTACGCGGGAATCCGTGGCCCGGGGCTCCGCGGAGGCCCGGCGCGCCCTCGGCGTGCGGGCGGCCTTGGGCGGGTGGGCGACGGCCATCATTCGGTTGTGGGACCCGATGTGCGAAATGTCGGACGTGCTGATGGGCGGGAGGGTCCGGAATGTGGACAGCACCTTCGGCACGTAGTCATACTTGGGCCTTGGGGCTGCTTCTGGGAACACAGGGCGCGGGGGGACGGAATGGAAGTGCACGCGCTGATGGAACCCCGAGTACCGCCGGTTACCCTGCCCCCCGCTGTTGGTCACTGTCTGACCGCTTGTCGGTCAACCCTCCAACACGCAGGAGACTCCGGTCTGTCGAGCAGTTAGAGCGCGTGTCGTTTTCCCCCGTGCCGCTGCCCCAAGGCAATGAGGCACTGAACAAAAGGAGTTCCACTGCCCACTGCCCCAAGGCAACTTGCACTGAACAAAAGGAGTTCCACTGCCCACTGCCCCAAGGCAATGAGGCACTGAACAAAAGGAGTTCCACTGCCCACTGCCCCAAGGCAACTTGCACTGAACAAAAGGAGTTCCACTGCCCACTGCCCCAAGGCAATGAGGCACTGAACAAAAGGAGTTCCACTGCCCACTGCCCCAAGGCAGTGAGGCACTGAACAAAAGGAGATCCACTGCCCACTGACCCAAGGCGCCCCCGACTCTCACCCCAAGACTCGAAGTACGCCCCCGACCACTCAACCGGCGCCGGGAGTGCAGCCGAGCCGCCGAAAACTCCCGCAGACCCCAACATCGTGCGTTCCCGAGGCGGCTGCAGCGCGGGAGCCTTCTGATCGGGCACATGCATTCCAAGAGGGGGAGAGGGGGTGGAAAGGGTTCAGGGGCCGCAAAACACATAAGCGGGACTACAGCAGGGCACTAGTGTTCTTGAACTGCAGGTCCTCAGTCCCCTTCCAGTCTCTGCTCCAGCGGGTCCAGGGGCCAAGGGCCTCCCTCCTCCGATGGTTGCCAGTCGTTCTCATGATTCCCCCGGGTGGGGAGGCCGGCAAGAGCCTTCACCGGTGCCTAAACCCCCCCGCAGGCGCCGCGCAGGAAGCCTGTGCTATTGCACATGTGCACAAGAGGGGACCAGCACAAATCGCAGGAAGGAAATGGGCTCATCAGTGGCCCAAAAGACCACAGATACCGTTCTGTCACAAAGTATGAGACAAGAGGATGACCGGGGGAGGAGACCAACAAGTAAACGGCAGCCCCGCGGCGGTAGGCAAAAGCCCGCGCCATGCGGACACCACCGGGACCCCCCCCCCCCCCCTACAAGAGCATGCGCACTCTTATTTGGTGTGTGTTCTCATTCAAGACACCCCCAGTGCAGTGCTCTCAGCCCCCGGCGTCTCCAGAAAATATGGCCCAGTCAAGTGATCATGACCCCTTGTTGTGGTTCGCGGGTGCTGAGCCGCTGGAGCTGAGGCGGAGGCAGTAGCGGATGAGTGCTACGAGGCAGAGGAGGTTGGGTGGGGATGCGCGGTCTTATTTCAGGCGCACCAAGAAGAGCGTGCGTGCACGGCCTTGTTCGGACTACGTCCTCTTGGACGCGGGGGGGGGGGGGGGGGGTTCTCCATCATGTCACAGTCGCACTGCAGGCCCTACTGCACTAACACACTTTTCCGAGACTGCAAGGGCGTTGCGGAGCCATCATCGGGTTTGGGGGGAGTGGGGGCCTTCAGCATGACATGGCCCGACTGGTTGGGCCAGGGTGCGAGGCTCGCAGACTGCGGATTGGTTTGGGGGGATGGGGCCTTCCCGGTGCCGGACGCGGCGGCCGAGGGCGTGGCAGCGGCGGCGGCGGGGGGCTGGCCCTCGTCGGTGTCGACGACGTTGGCGGGTGGAGTGGGTGTGCGGCTGCCGGGCTCCTGATCGTCCTTCTGCGGGTCGGCGGACTCGGGGGGGGCGTTGACCATCGCGGAACTCCTGCCCGAAAGCGACGATGACGGGCATGTGCAGGACCGTGGGCGCAGGGACCGGGATGGGCATGGGCACGAGCGTGACACACGGGCATTCGCCGCGGTCGTCGGCAGGGGCACGGGCGTGGGACGTGGGCGTGGGACGTGGGCGTGGCGTATGCTTGCGCCAGGGAAAGGCAGGGGATACTCTTCATGGGACGACCCCTACGCAGGGCTCCCGTATACATTGGGGGGGGGTGGGGGGATTTCGTGCGGGGGTTGTTTGGCTCGGGGAAATTTTCGCCACCCTTGCAAATCCCAAAGCTTACGTTGCCTCACGCACACACTGCACTGCCAAAACCCCCAGATTTCGCTAGGGGGAAATTTCACCACCTTCTTTAGAGACGAAATTTTCCCACGAAATTGTCCCCTGTAACGGAGCACAGGGCATGTGGCGATGAGGCGCTGGGGGCGGTGGGAGCACAGCACAATGGATCTCGTCTTGTGGTTGTGTGCGCGCGCGCACGCCCGTTTGTGTGTGGGGGGGTGGGGTAGGGGGGTCCAAGAGTTTAAGGTAAATCAGCATAGATCAATAGGACAACCTCTGAGCCAGGGGGTCCGGCAGCTGATCGTTACACATTGCCCACCCCCACCCCCACACACAATTTTGGTCATACTGCTGGTGGGGCATGCACAGTGGCATTGGAGTGCCCAACATGCACAACAATAGGTGCACAGGCATACCTTCCGCCCCCCCCCCCCCCGTCCGGTACGCCCTGTCCGACCCCAGTGTCACAATGCTGCAACTCATGCCTGCAGCACCGTGCCCATTCATCGCAATTGCACCACAAAATGCCTCAGGAGCTGTGGCATGATGCGCGCAATGATGCAGCAAACAATTCACAAAATGCAGCAAGCAGAGCCACTTTTGCACGTGCTTGTACTGGCACCCACTTGATCACTCCGATGGGCTTCCACAGGGGATTCAGAGGTCAGATGGACCAGTACAGTGGCGTTGGGTCCGAGGTGTGCACTGTGGAGGGGGGGGGGGGGGATAGAGCACCTCCGGGTCTGTTGCACTACTCGAGACTGATAGGCGTCCCTCAGGCCTTTCCAGGCCTTCAGACTCTTCATGGCCAGGTGCTCTTCCTTCTGCAATTGTGTTGTGTTCGAGGTCTGCCATGTGTACTCCAGCTCCTGCTGCTGCAGACGGCACTGCTCCAACTCCTCCTCCAGAGGGACAAGACGATCCATCAACGACAGGCGCTCCTGTAATTCAACAGTTTCGAGTTGGGCCTTGATCTCATCCACTTGGACCTGAGAAGATGTGTGAAACTTGGTGGTGGTCGAGGCGGCGGGGGCCCGGGAGGGGCATTGGGAATGACCGATGATGAAAAATGTGCGCGAGAAAAAAAAAAGCAAAAACATGCCTTTTTGCAGTGTTACGCATGCTCTCACCAGTGGCTTGTGTGTCGGGAGGGTTCGATTCCTCCTTTGTCCCAGGCTTCTCTGGACAAGCTGATTCAAAGCTCTTCTCTCTCCTGCACACCAGTTGCTGCTTGCAGTTGAGCACAGTAACCCCGCCCCCCAATAATTCTTCCAGATTGGTGGTGATGCCAAACAACCACACGACTCCCCCACCTGACAACAGCAACAACAACTCCTGAAGCAATGCAAAACCTTACCAAGGTCAAGCAGGTCATGCTCTATCCAACGGTCCACAGCAGGGGACACACAAACAGGATCCTCCTCATCGTTGTGTCACACACCAGGTTACTGCTGCAGATAACAAGCACAGGCGCACACAAAAAGAGCCAGATAAATACCCGTTTGGCTAGCCCAACCTCGATTCGATAATTCCCCCGGTGAATGGTTTTTTTTTGGGGGGGGGGGATCGTTGCCCCGCACGATTTCTTGGCTTTGGGTTGCATTCACAGTGCATCAGAGGCCCATAGGGGAGGTCATGCGCGTGCGTTGGCATGGGACACACAGTCTGCCTGTACTATTAGCCTGAGGCACGTGAGTGCACAGGAACGCAGGCAAACACATCCAGACAACAGCCATCGATCGCCTAATTCACAGGCAATAGTCACACGCACCTGGATACTGGCCGCAGTACTCCCCAGCCCCTGCGTCTCTTGGTCATGAGTGCTTCTCAGCGACTCAATCTTCGACTGCTTCTTCAGGGCGCTCTGGACCAGGGCTTTGCCTTGCAGCGACGGCTGATCCATCATCCGCAGGGCCTAGGCATAGGATCGAGAGCGGCACCACACCTCCTTGAAGCATGAAAAGGACCAATACCCTTCTGCTGACCCCCGGATGTGCACCTCAATGTGCTCAGTGCATGGTAGCGATCGCTTTGATGGATGGCTTTTTTCAGTCCCAAATCTTCTCCGCCCCACGCATCTTCCGCACAACCTCCCCACAACCCCATGCTTCTTCGACCGCCCCCACACCAAATGTCTGTAGATTGGCTTCGAGTGCTCTGTGACCCAAAGTTTCAAGCCTTGAAAGGAAAAATGGGATGGGGACCTCGGCCTGGCTTCATCCCTCTACCCCCATGTCCACTGCAGTGTTCCTCCAGATCCACAAACCAGCTGTCTTATTAGCATAGTCCCGAACTATGTAGGAACAGTGCAACTTTTTTCAGGAACAGTGCAGAGTTTTCTGTACAACAACTAAAACAAAAACAGACATGAAGAAATGTGGATCATGGCACGGACAGAAAAACACATCTTGGACCCACAGAGAACACACTGCACTATGAAGAAATGCAAGGTGCCCCCCTGCAACCTCATCACATTGCAGATCTGCTTAATAATGTGCCTATCAGGACTTGAATTCAGATGCAGCAGTTGCAAGACCAATGCGCAGACCACTACACCACGACACCTTGGCCCTTTTGGCTATGTTGAGTACCATTGATTCCCTGATGGCAAGAAATATTTGAGGAACTACGTGGGAACAGTGTGAAGATTTTCAGGAACTATGTAGGAACAATGCACTATTTTTCGGAACGATGCAGGAACAGTGCAACTCTGTATGAGGAACTATGCTCAGAAGACAGCTGCTTAACACCCCACATCTACTGCATTTACCCCCAAATACATTGCCCTATGTCCAATCTCCTTTACCCCCCACCCCACCCTCTACCATCTGTTACCCCCACATCCACTGCCCTGTTCCCTCACACACTGCTCTTTGCCCACCTGCCCTGTACCCCCACACACACTGCCCAGCACCCCCAAATCCACTGCATTGCAACCCCTACAGTCGCTGCCCTGTAACCCCCACATCCACCGTCTCCCCACATCCACGCCGCTTTATACCCACATCAACTGTAACTCCACATCTGCTGCCTTGTAATCCCCAAATCCGCTGCCCTTTGCACTCACGTCCACTGCACTGTAACCCCCACTTCCAAGAAACCCACATTCACTGCCCCGTGACCCCACATCCAATGCCCTGCAACCCCCACATGCACTGCCCTTCACACACACCTCCTCTGCCCTGTACCCTCACATCCACTGTGCCTCACATCCACTGCCCTGAAACAACAACATCCACTGCCAATCCCCACATCCACTGCCCTGTCCCCGGATGTGCACCTGCACAAACTCGACAATGTGAAGATAGCCATCGTGATCCAGATCGAACTCAGCAAACAAGCCCTTGTATGCCTGCAGCCCGGTGTCATCCATGATCCCCAAATCCTCCAGTGCCTCCACGAATCCTGGACACATGGCGTGCCATGCATGCCATGGGCGCAGCAACACTTCACAGGGGCGCCACACAGACCAGGTGGGGGGCACCCAGTGTACAGTTTCCCTGCGCACAGTCATCCAGTGTGCAATCCCATTGACATTATGCACAGCTTTTAGACACTGTGCACATGATCTGTCGACACCGCGGTCATTTTGCAGGCACGAAGTGCCAACATTTGGACCCCTTCGCCAAACAATACTGACCGTTTACCAGTGCACGTTTGTAGACCCTGTGCATGTGTGGGGGTGGGGGTCATTCGGCTGTTTGGGAGGTTTTGCGATGTTTGGGGGAAGTGTTGCCCCAGGGACTCCCCATGTTGACAGGGCCTTTGGATACGCGCATAGACGTATGCACGCAACCCGTTTGGGAGGAGACGTACGTGCACGAACCATCTCCTCTCGGGGGGTGGGGGGGGGGGGGTTCTGCTGCGCCTTCTTTGTGGACCACCGGCGTTTCCAGAGGCACCCACTCACGATGCACACCACCGCGTCACACTCCCCCACACCTTCGAGCTCCAGCGCGTCATTCGTCCCGTGCCGGTCGAACAGCCGCTGCAGCGACGCCAGCCCGAACCGCTCCTCCAGAATCGCTGCCAGGTCATGCCGCAGGCGCTCCCTCTCGACCTCCGAGAGCTCCGCGTCTCGCCTCAGGACGTCGACGTTGCAGTTTTGGATGGGAATGTCCGCGGACGGGCTTTGGGCATAGCGCTGGTACACCGCCTCGAGCACTGTTTCGTCGGCGGATAAATGCAAGTCCCGCAGGACGGACGTGAACTCGTCTTTGGTCAGAGACCCCGTGCCCTCCGTGTCGTAAAGGCGGAAGAAATCGTCGATGGTGTTGCTGCTGCTGAGGTCGCGCATGCACATCAGAAACGTGCGCAGCTGCTGGCAGACCTTCGAGACTCCGTCGAAGAATTCTGTTTCGGTGTCCTGAGCAAGGGACGGGTGAGTTGTAAGCAGGAGCAGGGGGTCGTGCAACGGCCAAATGAAATATTGCCGGCGTCCATTGCAAGCAACTGGTGTTTGGAGGGTGACTGACGGCGGGCGGAGAAACTGACAGCGGTTGGAGGGAAACCCACTGAGGATTCCTCTGTACCCCTTGCCATGAAGGCTGAGGACCCCTGGGACCGGGGGTCCTCTTGAAAAAAATTTTGATTCCAAAGCATCACTGGGGCCGTGAATGACCCCCTGTGCACTGTATGGCTGTGACTCAGCACTGGGGGCAGTTCCCTGTTCCCCCATGTGCCCTTCGCGCCCCCGCCCTCTCGAACGACGTGGGGGGCCTCTGAGAGGAGGCCCTCTTCACAAACTCACCCTGAAACTTTCACCTGCAAACTGACTGCAATGAAATGACTTTAGACCCACAGGCCAGTGCTCTGCACCCCCGCTATGGCGCAGTCCCTCCCCCCCCGAACCGATTCCATCCACCCCCAACCGTTTTGTAACCGCCAGAGTTCGAACCCCGCCGCTTTGCCGTCGCCGGTAACCGCTTTTGCTGCGCCTGAGACCCTCTTGAGTCCCGCTCTTCTTCGAGCGAGGGCTGCCTCAGGCCCCTCCTGGTCCCAGCCCGACCCCCTTTGGACCCGCCAGGACCTCGGGACTCCCTCCTCACTTGGCCTGGACACCGCCTTTGGCGCGCCCCATGACTGCCCCCCACACGCACTTTGTTACGACCGAGATAGAAGTGCGAAAGAGAAAACCTCTTACTCCAGAACAGATGCCCTAGAGCACAGGGGATGTGGTCAGCAGCCGGCGTTGCATCAACAGAATGGGGTAAAGCTCAGCTCTGACAAACACATCCATACGGCCGACGGGAAGCAAAACTCACGCAGCTCACAATCATCGATTGGTGCTCGGGCCTACTGCACTTGCCGACACACACACACACACACACACACACACACACACACACCGGCTCCTCTCTCCTCAAACGCATCGACCCGCGCACGCTCGCCCCGGGCGTCCGTGCGCCATCCACGGGAGGGTCCTGCACGGACCCCGACCGGTCTGGGACCAGCTGCGGGTTCACGGACCCCGACCGGCTCGGCCTCTGGCCCCGCACAGACCCGTGGCGCTGGCTCTGGCGGGACCCTTGACGGCTCATGCTCGGGGCCGGGGGTGCGGGAGGGGGGGCCATGCCGAGGCCGGTCTCGGTGCACGCTGCGCGCAGGGCCTGGGACATCTGCATCATCTTGTGGGCCCGGAACACTTGCGCGCACTCGGGCGCCGGCTCAAGCGCCTGCACTTGCGCCCTGCAGAGAAGAGGCATGGGCTGTGTGGGGGGTGCGGATTGGAACCTGCAGCACTGCGAAGGGGGCAGTAGATGTCCAACAGGGCAACGGTGGTGGAAGGGCATCCGGTGGCGGTTGAGGGGCGTTGAAGGGCATCCGACGGCGGTTGAAGGGCGACCGACAGCGGTTGCCCTTGCCGGGAAATCAAGGGCACCTCTTCACCAACTGGAAAAGAAAACCTGTCCTGAAAGACTGGGCGCTGGGGACAGGAGGTTGCAGATGCATGGGCTAGCGTGCACCATAAGGGGGCGGGAGGGGGTGGTAGGGCAGAACCCCTTTCCTTCAGCAAAAGAAGGGTAGTGTCAAGGGAAATCAGTGGGTGCCGAGGCACAAAGGGAGGCCGGTGCATACATCCAGTACAACTGCCGGCACATTTCCGAGTCAGGCCAGACATGTGCGGCTCGCAGAGTCACAAGGACAACGCAAGCAAATTCTGGGTGACACACAAGAACAAGACTCGCCAGGTCTGAAGACTGACCAAGCCCAGAGGGGGTGGGGGGGATGTCGGGTTCAGGTCTGGACCCCAACCCCCGCAGCATGGGCAAGAGGATCCAGAGGGGGGGGGGGGATAAAGGCTGAAGGAGTATGCTGGTTGGTACTTCCGGGTGAACGTATGTGTACGCCATTTGAGGAGGGGATCCTCCACTCATGGATGGGGGGGGGGGGGGGTTGGTTGCCCACCTGTTGGGTTGGGTTGGGGATGAGAAGGGCGGATTTAAAAAGAAACCCCCCGCAAGAGGCATGCTCCATACAAAGTCTTTCCCAAGACAGTGAAGATTGGAGGGTGCTCAGCACCACCGATGTGGGGAATGTGACACAGGGTCAGGGCTGTCACCCATCATCATCATCATCATCTGGGGTGCGCAGCATGGTCAGGCATTTCCCCAATTATTTCGGGTATTTTGGGTGCATTTTTGAACTCCCCATTTCACTCGGAGTATTTTGAAAAAACCGTGCAAATACTTGAATTTCGCGGAACACTAATTTTTGCGCAGGCCAATTTGAATTTCTTTTCTACACAAATTTTGAGCAGGCAGCCAAAATTTGGAAGAATTAATCGATTTTTGCGATTTTTTTTGGGCAATTTCCAATTTTTGCGCAGCAGTTTGACCCAAAAATTATTTTTTTTTTTGCTTTTTTTTGGCGCATCTTGCGCAACCAATTTCTGATGTTGCTCCTCATGAATAGATGCTTCTGGATTCTTGCTGGTAAATCCGGGATGCTTCTGCCTCCCAATTCTCGGTTCTTTGCTTGACTGCGGAAGGATCTAATGTGGGTCTCCATAAGGGACCCATATACCTTGGGGAACAATTCCCAGAGCACCAACACGGCCAGACGGTAGGAGCCTTTTTCCTCTGCGATGTCAAGCCCATTTGTTGGTGCTGTGGTTCC
Organism: Eutreptiella sp. 'Long Island Sound 2002'; assembly: GCA_964036045.1. NCBI lineage: Eukaryota > Euglenozoa > Euglenophyceae > Eutreptiales > Eutreptiaceae > Eutreptiella > Eutreptiella sp. 'Long Island Sound 2002'. The sequence continues at coordinate 146,284,514 of OZ038382.1, read as the reverse complement.
CATTTTCTGTACTGTTTCCTGGCTTTGGGTGGTGGGACCACCCGCGCCAGGACCTTCTCCACCAACTGGGTCACAGTAGTCCAAGCAGATAGCACTACATTTAAATTGCCACGGGTCGTCCAACAGGCCGACGTGAGGTCAGAGCAGCAGGGATCTCCACCGCTTGCACCATACCAAGAACAATCCCATGACAAGATTCCGAGATTTCTGCCCTGTGGCCCTCAGCTGCAAAGCGGGCCACAGCAGTTTCCTGGGGGACAACTTTAAAACATCAGCGCAAACTGAGCATTAATTAATTAATTAATTGTGTCTGCAAAAGAAAAGGAAAACAGGGACATCCGTTCACAGAATTATTTTACTTTTGCGCACTTTGGCGCGCCCTTTTACCGTTTCCAAGGCCTGGCCCTGAAAAATTAATGTATTTTTTGGAGTTCCTATTTTGTGCATAAACACCACCGTGCCCACAGAATTAAATACTTCCGCAAATCTTTAATATTTGTACGGTACACAAGACCGGGGGGTAAAATCCGGGCATTTGGTGAAACCTAGTATGCACGTAGCAAAACCTAGTAAGATGTAGCAAAACCTAGTAAAATGTAGTGAAACCTAGTAAAAAAATTTTTTTTTAAAAAGTTTTTTTGAAAAAGTTTTTTTTTACTAGGTAAAAAAAGCAAAAACTAGGTCAATTCCCGGGGGGGGGGGGGGGTTGCAAAGGGGGACAAAATCAGAATTGGCTGCCTAACCCCTGCCTTCTGGAGGGCCCACAAGTGGGCGGAAATGCTACGTCACCCCTGCATTCTCGATGATCCCCAACAAAGGGGACAAAATCAAAACACAAAAAAAACAAAAACAAAGATTCCCCCATGATGTCTATGACTCAGCCACAAGGTCAACAAATTACCCCAAATGGGATTTGAACCCAGGACTTTCCACTTACAAAGGCACTGCTTTGCCTGCTAGGGTATGAGTCATTTCTGTTGTTTCCATGCACCGGGGGGGGGGGGGGTTTGATATTTGGGCCCATTTGGTTTTCATCCATTATTTGGTTCTCCTGAAAAAATTGAGTATTTTGAGTATAGACACATGGGTGAAAACCCATTTTTTCGCCCTCTACCAGTTCAAGCAAAATTCCCAGCTGTGGATTGTGAGTCCCTAACCCCAACTCGAGGGGCCACGCAACAAAGCGTGGGGATCAAAAGAAAAAGGAAAGAAGGTGGGAAGGGGAGCAAAAGCAGAAGTGTTCCCCAACAAAGGGGAACAAAATCAGAAGTGGCTGCCTCACCCCTACCTTCTCGGGGGCCCAAAAGAGGGCGGAAGTGCTACGTCACCCCCGCGTTCTCGGGGTGCACTACAGAAGGGGAGGGAAACAAAAGTGGCCCGCGCCGGGCTCCTGGAAAAAATCCCATGGTGGGGGTCCTTAACAAAAAAAAATTGGTCCTAAAGGACCACCCTGCCTCACCAGGCCAGTGGAGCTGCCCAGAATCTTTTGGCCCCAGTCGCTGCCTACTCTCCTGTGAAAAAGGCCAAACCATCCCCCGAGGGCTCCCCCCCATCTGATGTGTAATACTTGGGGGCTCGGCCACCCCTTGGTCCCTTGACCCCCGGTTGGTACGTCCAGTCTAACGCACATGGCTTTGTGTTTTTTTTTAATTTTCCTTACTCCAAATTCCCCCCAAATGTCCGCTGAGCGCTCACAAAGTAGGTCAAGGGTAAGTGACAGGCCCGGGTTTGGGTTTAAGGCCAGGTTGCCCTATCCTCTTCGCTGTCCGGGTACAGCGCGGTGGCACGGGAACAAGTCCCACGCCTTACCCCTCTCCTACCTCACAGTAGAATGGGTGCTTTGTGTTGTGGAGGCGTGCCTCCAGGATGTGGATTCCCAGCAGTGCGGTGTTTGGTATATGGGGGGGGGGGGGTGAAGGGCGGGGATGCCATAAAGGCTGTGTACGTGTGCCGGGTGGTACTTCCAGGTGTACACACCGGTTTGAGTTTCCACGAAGATCTTGTCCACATTGCGTTTCCACAGACAGTGGGAAGTGGGTGAGAGTGGAACAATTGTACCTCTGCCCAGGAGTACTGCTTCTGCCCTCTGCATTCACAGGAAACCTTTCCCAAGACCGTGAAGCTTGGAAGTTGCTCACCAGCACCGATGTGGGACAACCCCCCCCCCAAGTAGCCTTGTCTCCATGCTCCCGTTTCGAACCTTGAAATTCCATTTCCATTCTTCGATTTCCATGGAGCGTGTGGATGTATTGAAGATAATTAATCTACCACCCTCCGAAAACGGCGAAAATGGCCGAAAATAACAAATCTACCGCCCTCCGTAAGTGGCCAAAGTAGCCAAAAACAATAAATCCACCGCCCTCCGAAAATGAAAAGCCCCTCAGAGCGGGGGACAAGATCAGAAGTGGCCAACAAGTGGCCCGAAAGTTCTACATCCTAGTTCTTTTGTTTTTGGCGGTTTTGGGACCTAGTAAGAAAAAAAACTTTTTTTTTACTTGGTTGTGAAACCTAGTAAAAAAAAAAGTTTTTTTTTTACTGGGTTCCCGATACCTAGTAAAAAACTAGTGAACCTAGTAAACTGTTACCTAGTAAAAAAAAAAACTTTTTTTGAAAAACTTTTTTTTACTAGGTTTAACTACAGACCCGTAAAATCCCCTCTTACCATTCACCACCAACGGGGGAAAATGGGAGGATTCTGTGCCCCGGTCCACAGAGGCCAAAACAATTTCCAGGTGCCGCTGGTGCCCAAGTTGGTTGTTCCTCATTGTTCACTGTTGATGTGGGCTGGGGGTCCTGAGGGGGGGGGGGGGGTGAATCCATTGAAATGCTGCTCAAACTGCGGGGTTCACAACATTGCAGCAAACCACTTGTCCATGTCTGATTGCCCTGCTGCTGGGCTCAACAAACAACGTCGGGGTTCCTCAAACCACTTGCCTCACAGGGGGGGGGGGGGGGGGGCAGCAGGTTGGACACCTCCTCCCGGCCACGTGACCAAGCCTCCCAAGCTGTGCAACGAAGGCAGTGACGGTGATCGCACGCTGAACCATGCAGTGTGCAGATGATATCCCATGCAGCGCACGGGGCAAACAACCCAGCGCACGGGCCGAGCTGAGACCTGGGGCAAGAGCTAGCGCCAGGCTTAAGAGCAGAGGCTAGGGCCAGGGCCAGGGCTACAGTGTGAAAGGGAACACCGGAAGACGGTCCCATGGGGAGCTACAGGAACCGGGTCACTTGGAGGCCACGGGACCCCCAGCCCTGTAGGTCGATACCTGACCCATCCACACTATCCTGGGGCCTTCTGCCACCCCCCCCCTTGAGTGAGGGCCCTCTGGGGGGGGGGGGGGGATGCCGGACGCAAGAAAGCAACATGTCGTAGTCACATGCCTCTGAGAACGAACGCAGGCGACCCAAGAACCCCCGCCCCGTCGGGCCCAAGGTGGTGCCTCTTGGCTGAGGCCTTGAGGCCACCTCTTACCCCACTGCGGGATCAGACCTCACTGTGAGTGGGCCCCCACCATCCGCAACAAAGCACAGCCGTCAGCCATCCTTGAACAGTGGTCACCGGGGGGGAGGGGGGTGCGGTCAGGGGGCGTAAAATCTAATTGCGGGGAATTGCAGGGAAATTGCAGAAAAACTGCGGTGCCGTAACCAAACCTCCCGAAGCCTCAAGGACCAACACTTCTGCACAGGGGACACACAGGGCACCAACAAACCCGCAACGAGGACAAGCAAAAAGCAACTGCGGAAAAATTGCACAAAATTGCGAAATAGCGAAAAATTACGGACCTCAAACCCCCCCGCCCTTGTGGTGGTGGTGGGGTGGAGTGTGGGGGGGGAGGGGGGGGCTGAACTCTTGCTCTCCCGGCAATTCGGCGGCAGTTGGCCACGCCAGTCGGCTGCTCGCCAGGCACGGAGATCCACCAAAGCCGCTGTGTTGGCCCATCGCTTCTGTTTCTCCGACGGTTGCAGCACTGACACACGACAGGTACACACGGCGGTAATCCCCAGCGCGGCTCGGGGGAGGGGCTGTCTCATGTGTCAGTGTTGCTGACCAGTCCGGGTCGCGTCACTCGTGGTGCTGGGCACCCGCCCCTCCCTCCCCAATACCCCCTCCCAACCGCATGACATGGCGCTTGGGGTCCCACTCTCATTTCTTCGATACACATCGCCTTTTTCAGGCCACGAGGCAGTTTTCCCAATCTGCCTTTCCCTTATCTATTGACCTCACATCACATGACAAGAGGGATACACTCTCACTGGAGTGTCTACAGCATTCTGGGGATCAGATGGATGCCAGGGGGGGCATACTCCCACTGCACCCTCAACGCTGGCAGCCCGACAGCCATCTCCTGCAGCCCGGCAGAGGCGTCCTGGGCCTTCTGCAGATGCTCCCATTTCTTGGCCACGTCGCCCTCCCTCTCCAGCCGCTTCTGCGCCTCGTGGAACTGCTTCTGCAGCGCCTCCCGGGCATCCGCCCACTTGGCCTCCTCCTTCGCCACGGCCTCCATGGCCTTCTCCTGCTCATCCCCCGCCGCCACGGCCTGTGGCGTGCAGTCGGGGGTGTGCCCGCGCCGCTACCCACACACGTCTGCCTCCGGGCGTCCCCACGCCAACGCCGGTCGCGCCTCTTTGGGCCGGGGTGGGGCGTGCGTGTGGACAGGGACAGGGACCGGGGCGTCGGTGTTGGGCAAAGGAGAAGGGGTGCGGGGTGCGGGCAGGGCCAGAGGCTTGGGGTATGGGCAAGGGCCGGGGCAGCCAATGGATATAGACATCTGCAACAGAAATCACATTGGGTAGTTTTTGTGGTACCGCTGAGCAATGCCTCCACAACTCTGCTTTGCATTGGACCTGGAGCTGTCGGAACTCTGCAGCACGCCTCACCAAACAAATTTGCAGAGTTCATTGGCCAACTGACAGCGCTGGGCCAATCAGCAATGACGATGGACCAGCAACAAACATCGCTATGCCCTCATACCGCGTGACATTCGACGGACATCCGTTGGCATGGGCGCCTTCCACCATCAAAGCCCCTCTCGGAACGAAGCATGTCATTCCAGGAACGCCGGGTGGTGACCGCCGTGTCCGTGGGGTGTGCAGTGCCACGTCTGTTCGTGTGACCTGCCGGTTGGCCGAGGTCAGTTGAGGGGGCGTGCTACGCACCACCGCAGCGGACTGCCCCCATGACAGCCACTTCCCGGGCCGGCGCTGACCGGCCTCACATTCAGTCGTTCCCGTTCAGTGAAGTTTGGAGGGGACCCTCCACCACATCTGATGTGGGAAGTCGTCACACAGGGGCAGGGGGGCGGCGGCAGAGGGGGGGGGGGAGCGGGGAGACCATTAAGGGGGGGTGTAGGTTTGCCGCTTAATACTTCTGGTTGCAAGCCCCCCCCCCCCGGTCCCCCACAGAAATGCATTGTACCCGCCTTTGGAGGGCGAACACACACCTCGTCCGGCGAAGGCATAGGCTGAGATGTGGCTTGGAGCTCCGGGACAAAGTCCCTAAAGCCCTGATGCCCCGTCAGCCACCTCTTGACGGTCTGCAGCGCGTCCACATTGCGCACGAGGGTGGCGTCCTCGGGACTGAGCGCTGGAGGGGCCTTCTGCTTTTGCTGCTCCAAGAACTCCTCTTCATCAAGCACCTGTGCAGACGTGTGAAGGGACAGTCGCTTATGAGACGGTGGAAAGGCTTGGCTGGTATTCTGTTTGTGTTGCGGTGCGTTGCGTTGTGTCGTGCTGTGGTATGTTGCGTTGTACGTTAAGCGGAGTCCTCGGGTGTCGGCACCGGGTGCGCTACTGCCACACAAATGGCACCGGAGGATCAGTGGAAAATCCGGAATAAACAGACGGCGCAGAAATGCATGTTTCCCACGTGCAATGCTTCATCCGGGAGGCTCCGAGACAACTGGAGGAGTGCAAGGGCTGTGTGCACGCACCTCGGCTGAGTAGACCACTTGCTGCACTTCACACATTTGTGTGGCACGCCAGCAGTCCTCCAATCAGGATTAGGGGTGTTTGCAGCATTGCACAGCAATGGGGCTGTGCAACACAGATGCCCCATTTCCCCTCAGGGCTCAAACATCAGCGGTGCACAGGGAGAATCCTTAACCCTGACGTGAGCGGACCTACGCTCCTACGCTTTCCTTCCCACACTTTTGCCTGGTACACCACCAGTCCTTTGAAGTGTGTGTGCGCATTCTCCCGGCACACCACGTTTCGTATGATGCAACGCACACATCAAACGGCCCTGCCCCACCCCCCCCTCCCCGGTAACCCTTTTGCCCCCACCCAAACAACCTCAGGTAAAGCATGAGCCCAGAGAGGAAGAGCCTCAAATTCCCGAACACATAGGGACTCTCTCTACATTCAGCCCATCTCCTGCAGCCAGGGTCCGGGGGTACCACCACACACATACCTCACAGCGATCCCCAAGATGCGCGGATCGTTTTGGTGTAGATATCATAGGGAAAAGAATTTTTTGAAATTTTCCGTCCAGGCTGCTTTGCAGCCTGATTTCCGAGCCCTCTTCAAGTGAACAGACTGTGTTTCTACAAGGGCTGTGACGTTTGAGCCCCTGTTCCAGACCCCCCCTTCCTCCTTCCGGGGGCTCACACGCCCCCCCCCCCCCCCCCCCCCCGCGGAAATCTTTTTTCCACCTCCCCTTGTCAGTGGCATGTGTAAATCACGGGCTGCCCTGCAATACGCCACTGTGGAGCTGCATGCAGCGGTGTGGAATGCGTGTCACCTCGGGACGGAGGGCAGTCATACATTTGCCCCGGCAATCCAAATCCCCAGCAAAGGTGTGCATTTGCATGGTCCACCGCCAATCATGGTGTTGGCCGTTCTTGTTGGCCGATGCTGTCGCCAGTCAACAACGGGGGGTAGAAGATACAGAAGGGGCATTACAAGAACAGTGAAGGACTCTAGAAGACGCGTCTTGCTCAACAGCGCCGCTTACGGTACAGGGGGTGGGGGACGCAATCAGACGCAATGCGGCGCCATAGGATGGGCACAGCTCAGGTGCGCTGCTGTCCCGGGCAGGCAGTGTTGTGATGACAGCTCCTTCGCCCCCCTGTCTAAAGGCAAGAAACTCATGAAATGCGCCTGGCGCCTGGCATTGAGTTCTCCCCTGTGATGAAGCCGTTTGGAACAGCAGTCAAGACGAGTCGACTGTGAGAGCCGCCAAAGTTGTGGGCTAACCAACGACGATTGCGCTCACCGAACGAATGGCGGCCCAGTGAAATATGGGGAGGGGGGTTGGGCACATGCAGTACAACGGGTGTCCCGTGCCATATTGTTTGTGCGGCGTACTTTTGCTGGACGAGGTCAGTTGTGGTGGGCACTGTGCTGTTGGGGGCAAGGGTGAGGCGGGAAGAGGGGGAAAGCAGGCCAAGCCCTGCCAGACACAGGTCGCTGTATGTTGCCCACAGGGCGACCACAGAGACCGGCAACATCTCAAGGATTTAAAAGGACCTTCTCTGCGGAAATGGAGGTCAGAGAAGGGCATCGGTCGAGTCTCTGCCGCTGAGCCTCTCAGGACGGCGTTGTTCTCTGTGGATAGATATGCACATGGCCTTGTTTGGGGTTGATGGGGGGATACTCCCCGCTGCTGCATGCTGCACGGCCCTGAACAGACCTGGTCACTCAGAGCCTGTGCCTCCTGCAGCGCCTCCATGCGCGAAATGGAGTTCTCTGTGGGGTCGGCCGCCCGCGCACGCGTGGCCTCCAATTTGGCCTTCATGTCTTGCAGAGATTTTTGTGTGACCTGAACCTCCTTGTCGTGGGCCATGATGAGCTTTTGGGCATCGCGTGCGGCAGAGAGTCTCTGCTGCATCGGCTCGAAATCTGCAGCTGCAATTTCCTGGCAAAACGATGGAGTGTCAACAGGGTATTGGCGAGGGGTATTTATGATGGCACAACGAGAAACCAGTGCGCACCCCATAGAACTACAAGCACGTGTTCAAATTAGGTTCGAGGCTGGCAGGCAAACAGCGTGAATAAGATGGAGGTCGGAGATGGCGCAGAAGGGAAATGCGGTATGCACACCCTGCACAAATACCGTTTTCAAGTCATGATAGCAGTCTCAGGCTGGCATAAGGACAATATGGATGGAGCCTCCAGCAGGCTACTCCTCCGTCCACCAGCTGATGACCGGAATGCATTCGCAGGCATACGAATATCATGCATTGCATGGGAGGGGGGGCGGGGGCATAAAGGTTGAGTATGTGTGCCGTTTGGTACTTCCAGGCGCACTGGTTTGGGTTCTAGAAATAAATTGTTTATATTGCTTGTTCCAAGCAACTGGGGAAGAGTAGTTTGGACACGTGAGAGCGGGACACTTGTCCCTCTGCTCACAAGTGCTGCTTCTGCCCCTTGGCGTCTCTCGCACGCCGGCGTGATTCACACAAAGTCTTTCCCAGGACCATGAAATTCGGAGGGTGTGCGTGTGTGTCAGGGGTGGGCAATAGAGCCCTCTGGCCGCAGCCCCCGAAAGGGGCTCAAAAGCCTGAACTACCTGAGAGCCCCGCGGGATGGCCCGGAGGTGAACCCGGGTCCCAAATTTCGGAAAACATCGAAACGGCATTTTTGGAACAACGTTGTGCCAGATTTCATGGTGACTGATCAATGATCCTGGTCCTTTGAGCCCCAGCCCGGACTGCCCCACTCTGAGGGAGCTGCTGTCCTCAACATTTGTCCGCCCGGATGACCGCCTCCCAGAACGGGTAATGCCTTCATGTCGCTCGTGATCCAGCCGCTCTCCTTCGGGGGAGGGTGCTGACAACGCCGCCTTTGGTCCATGTGCCCCACAAATTGCCCCCCAAAGTGTGGTCAGTGACCGTCCAGGTCACGGGCTCCGGGATCGAATCCCATGGCTCCGGGAGGAAGGCAGCGGCCTCCAGACCCCATGGCTGAGACTTCAGGCACCGAAGTTTGGCACCGAAGTTTGGCAACACGCCCAGTGGTCCTCCAAACCAGGACTCATACCCTGAAATACCGTCCACCCGTTACCGTACACGAACCACCGCTGGACCGTGCTCTGCCAAAAACGATTGACATGTTTCCTGTGGAAATTTCTTCTCATAGCAACCCAGGGGACTTGGGACGTGAGGGGGCATACAGGGAAATTGGTGCCTAGTCAATTTGGCGGTGGGAAATTTGGCGGAAGCAAGGAACAAGGAATGAGACATGGGGCATGCAAAGCACAAGGGGATGGGAGGACAAAGCAGGAAGCCCCTGGATTTGGTGTGGGAATTTTTGAGGCCAAATTGAAAGCCCAATTTCCCACACTAAATTGTTTTTTTTTTTTACTTTACTTTTTCTTTACTTTACGACCCACCAAATTCCCCCCCTGCACATGGTCCTCATGGGATCAGGAGGGCACCTGCAGCCAGGGCTACGCTTGAGGGGAAGGGGCCTGAAAGAGGCGAGGGGGTCACGGGCCAATGCTGGCGGTTTCTCAGCGGTTGGACCAGACAGAAGCGGTTGGGGCGCCACTGGCAGTCACACAGAACGCGGGCTGGGCGAGCCCCCTGGCACAGGCCCCACAGGAGCAGGACGGAGGGCACCTGCAGCTCCCCCGCAAAGGCCTCAAACAGGTCCCAGGCCTCCATATCCGCTTTGTCCCGCACAAAGAGCGCACTCACATCCCCCATGTGCCCCAACTTTTCATACGCATCGTCGCCCTTCAAAACCCCTGCGACCTCCGGCACGTCCACCACCCCATCGTCGTGGCAGTGCAGGAATATGGTCTTCAATGCCTCGGCGCCCACCCGCTTCCACTGGAGGTTTTCGAGGGCCGTGGAGACGTCCTTGCGCTGGCACAGGGGCGGAATTGTGGGGCGGACAGTTGCAGGCTCCCCAGGCGCCAGAGCAGGGCCGTCCGTAAGGGGGGGGGGGGGATCCCTGCGTCACACATGACCAAATCAATGCTCACAGCCACCAATCGCCACTGCCGCCGTCGGTTATCCGCCAACCGCCGTTGGTTACCCCCCACCGGGGCGCCTGTTACAATCCACAAGAGGGGGGAAAAAATGCCAGGTCCTTGCAGACAGCCCTGCGCCAGACCAGGCAGACTCAAGGAATGCCCCCAAATACCCCCCGCGCCAACACATGGGCTGGCCTCCCTGGACAGGCACCGTGCTTGGGGTCGTCCAAGAATCAACCCTTGGGGGCTATGCATGTGGTAATACTCACTGACCCTTTATGGCCACCCCCTCCGCCTTTTCGGTGACCTGCAATTGTGTCACGTGAGGTTTGCGGTGGCGGTTGGTACGACACACGCACTGACATGCACAGTCACAAAAGAGAGAGCGGCTTCTCAAGGGGCTGCTTTCCTTTCGCCCAGAGTTCCATTGACAGCGGTTTGATGTCTTAATGGCAATGGGAGGGGCCATTTCAGTGACTGATGAAGCCGCTGCCCCCCCCCCCCCCCCCCAAATCACCTGACATTTACATCCCCAGGCTCTGGTCGTCCCCCGTCATATCGCTGTGCTGCAGTCAATCCTGTCGCTCGTACCGCTCTCACTGCCCTCGGCCTTGTGTGTTCGCAACCGTTCTGGTGGGGCTGTCTCGGGCCTGGGACTTCAGGCTGCCATTGTGCGCGGGTCTTGCACAGCGTTGTCCCTGTTGACATGCACTGAGTGCCTGCGCTGTACACTGCCTTCTGCTCCGGTGCGTGGCCGGGGAGGTACCTGGGGTGATGCTTTAGTCGGTCGCCGGGACGGTGCCGGTGGGGACGGTGCCTGGCCGCACTGCAGCCTCCACCGCGGGTGGGGGGCAATTTCGTGCCAAGTCACATTCGCAGTGGTGAATCACCTCGAAGAGGTTATTAGATTTCGGCGTGGGAAATTTCGCGGAAGCGCCTGGATTTTGGGTGGGAAATCTCGCGGCCAATTTGAAACGCGAAATGTCCCACAGGAAGCTGTCTGCCCCCGAGACCCCCCCTCCCCCGTACCTTCTGAGGATTAGCTAAGGCACAGCACGGGTGACTGTTCGGAGCCCCATGCGCCAAGAGAGCAGAGGGAGCGGTTTCATCAAAGCTGCACAGCGCAGTGCACCCAGCGTCATTCAGCAATGCTCAGTCTTGCAAGACCCCTTCCATGTTTTGGGGATCCCCCAAACTATCATTTCAACGCCGCCCTAACAATCGCCGCTTACCCTCCAATGGCCACCGGTCCACCTCAAACCACCGGCGGTCCCCCTCCAACTGTCGTCATGACCACACACCAACTGCTTCGGTGGGCTGCCGCCCGACAGAATCTCCGGATACGACACGAGCCCCTCAGGGGCGTACACACGAAACAGCGCGTGGGCAACGTCATCGTCCTGCCCAACGCCCAACGCCCACATCGCACGCTGCCACTGGACAACCGTCAAACGCCCGTCACTGTCCGTGTCAAAGCCCTCAAACACTTTCCGCAGGGCCTTCAGGCCGCCTTGGAACGCCCCGACTTGCAGGAGGTCGTGCCAGGCCTGGACGAAGGTGGCCACACGAGGCGGGCTGTCGTCGACGCTGGAGGCACTGCTTCTGTATAGAAATGGAGGGCGCTGAAGGCCTCATATCACCGGCTGCACGGTAACACACACACACAACAGCAAAACACCATTTAGCATCCCACACAGCACATGGCACAACACAGCACAGCACAGCACAACAAAATGACAACAACAACAACAACAACAACAACAACAACAACAACTCCACACACTGCACATTCCACAACACCACTGCTCCAGTGCCTTAGGGCAAATTTTCATAGCGCGCGTATTGCCGGGAGGACTCGGCAACACAGTGCCCCAGCCCAAGCGTCGCCCAGGCAGGCGGACAGACCGCGCCCCAGTGCGCCAGTGCGCGTTCCCGCATGGCTGGTTAGGGTTAACCGGCAGTGTGGTTCGCCCTGCGGCCTTGTCTCCCCTTTGCTGACAATAGGAGGGGCTGCGTGCTCAGAGTCACCATCCTCCCCTGCCCAAGTCCCCAGTCTGTCTCTGTCCCTGTCCGCTGTGCGCCGCCTGCAAAACACATGAATATTCTTTGAGGGTGTCCCTCCCGAGGGCACTGGGCGTGCAACGAACACGACAGCGACCACACACCCAGTGCTCTTCGTGTCGTGGTCTTGTGCGCTCTGGTCCACCGAGTCGCTGTGCCCGGGGGACAGGGCGGTGTCTGGGCTGGCAGCCTGGCTCGTGCCCTGCAGACCATGGAGCAGTGCAGCGTGTGGCAACAGACGGGGGTACACCGGGCTGACTGGACCAGAGCATGGCCCACCGGGGCATGCACAAGGGGGTGAGGGGGGTTTGGAAGGGGGGGAGGGGGGGCGGGGGGTGAGCCAGATGGTTGTGTGCCAACCGGTTCCTGAAATGGCTCCCATCAATAAAACAGAAATCGCCTCGCAGAGGTTGTTAGATCAAAGCCAGGCAGGCGTATATAGGGGAAAACGCCACATACCCCCCATTTTGGGCCTTTTTGGGCCTATTCGCGTACCCTACCCCAAAGGGTTAAATTATTAGTTTAACCCCTTGTAAAATCATTATTTTGTCAATACACGCATCCCCCATTGAGTTTTTGGTCCGGACCCCCCCCCAGACCCCCCCCACTTGAAACCCACTTTTTGGAGACTAGTGGTCGCGGCGGGTGAGGCGAATGGCTCGTTGTGGGTCTGTGTCTCGCTTAGTTCGTTAGCTGCGATACACCGTCAGCCCGCCCCACAGTGGCAAGTGGAGGCGGTGGGGCAAACTCCACTGTTTGTGGGGGAGCGTGTCCAGAACAGCACACTTGCCACTACACAGTGATCACCAGTGTCCCACACCCCGTCGTTCCATCCTCCGTTAGCCTTCTCCGCCTCGCTACCAGTTATGCTTCACCTTGTCTTCGTCCGTGCTTGTCCGCCCTGTGTTTGCCTCAACTTTTGATATGACCGGCGTCAAGCCCACCGTGATGCTTCTCTCCTCCCTGTACGCACTAGATGACCTTCTGTACACTAGTAGAGTGCCCTGCCGTGCCATAGATGAGAGGGTGTGCACCGGGCCCCGCTACTAGCGGGGTGTGGGCCGCTGGCAGCGGCAAGTGGACCGTCCCCGGGGCTGCGGGTAAGGGCTCATAGCAGCTGTGCGTCGCAGCCCCACATGACTCCTTTGGGGCTCGTGCCTAGACCTTGCGCGCTGACCGAGAGGCACCCCCCCCCCTCCCTCCCAGGGCTAGCACGGCGCGTACGGGGCCAGCTGCTGCGCCCGGCGATCCCACCATTTCGCCGCTTTGTGCACCGCCCGCTCCCACTGCTTCTCCCGCGATCGCTTTCTGAACCCAGAGCCACGTGCTGGGTCGAGGTCGGCAGCGGCGCCGGTTGCAGAGCTGCAGGGCTACTGAGGGGCGGCGGGCCCGCGGGTGACGGCAGAGGAATCGGCACGGGGCAGGCGCGAGTCCTGAGACGACATGGGGCGCGGCAGGTAGAACGGAGCAAAGCCCAGATGCACTCCTTCTTTGTTCTTGTACTAGTTCAGCTCGGCGGACGGCCAGAGCTTTCTTGCATGTCGGCGCAACTAGGCGCCGAACTGGTCGAGCGCCACCACTGCCTGGTCCGTGCGCACGGGGGGGTGTAGAGTGATCCCAAGCCACGTCGCAGAGCGGCCATACCGACTATTTTTCTTGTACAGAGAGTTTCCACAAGAAATACAGCAACTCAACCGACCGGCGGTGGTGGCAGGGGGCGTGCCATAACCCCGCTATGGGATACAGATGTGTGTGCATGACCGGTACCGCGCAGCACAGAGCAGAAGTGCAAAGCAAAAGTCAAAAGAGAAAAGCTCTTCAGTGACATGTCATAGGCGCCTTTCGCTGCAGTAGAGGCAAGCAGTGCGAAGCAGTTCCATTGCACCTAAGTCCTATGAACTACATCCTGGTTGAATCATGCATCATCAAATACCGTACCGTACTAACTCGAAAAATTTTATTTATTGTTTTTGAAACGGCCGACATTAATTTATTTTCCTACTTTTTTTTATTCTTTTATGTTGTTTTTTGTTGGTTGGATGGCAGAGTTAATTAAATTTGGCATTAAAAATTTTTTGTACCTCTGCTTTCAAGAAATCCACCTCCAGAAATCCTGAAGCTTAATGTCATTTACCGGTAGGCTCTGGATGGGTCCTGATATTTCCTGGTGGGCTGTGGATGGTTCCTGATATTTACTGGTAGGCTCTGGATGGTTCCTGATATTTACTGGTGGGCTGTGGATGGTTCCTGATATTTCCTGGTGGGCTCTGGATGGTTCCTGATATTTCCAGGTAGGCTCTGGATGGGTCCTGATATTTCCTGGTAGGCTCTGGATGGGTCCTCAGGGGGGGGGTGAAGAAAAAATTTTTTGATACCGGGTGGGATATTTTTTTTCGGGGGTGACCCCCCCTAGGGGGGGGGGGGGTACGAAAAAAAGTGGGTCCTACAGAAAAAACTTTTTCTTCCCATGTCGCACCTACCACACATAATCACGGTGTTCCCACCACATAACATGCCTTTGCTACTCGTTGGCATTCCTCTGCTTGGCTCTTTGGGGTACTAGCCCATGTCCAACATGCCATTTGCGACATGTAGTCGTCGGTGGCCCCTTCTCCATGGCATGCTTCGCAGCACAATGTCATGAACCAGCAAACAACATGCATTGCCGACACGGGTGGTATTTATGTTTAAGGGCACAAAGGCCCCCGAGTACTCCCGGCTACGCATCGTGTCGTAGCGCCCCACCCTGGCCTCTTGTCGGCGGTAAGAGTCCCCATGCACACTGCATGGGGCGAGAACCCGGGCAAGCAACCGGTGGACCCCGCGTGGGTACAATCGCCCGTCATGGCCGTTCACTAGGTGCTCCAAGTCTACTGTGGACCCCACGACGTCAATCTTCCCACCCGGCCGTTCCGGTTTCCTTGCCACTGTGTACGTGTCCATTGCCTTACAGTGCTAGGTGATGGACCCCGCGTGGTTTCGATGGCTCACCCTGGCCGTTCAACGGGTGCCCCATGTCCGTTGTGGACCCCACGACGCCCAACTTTCCACCCGGCCGTTTCACTTCATACCATCAAACCATGGACACGTCACAGCCGTGGTGCCAAGGTATGGCACCTGCCCCACAATTACTTGCCTTGGAGATCCAAGCCGGGCCACACAATGGAGATCCAAGCCGGTTCACACATTGGAGATCCAAGCCGGTTCACACAATGGAGATCCAAAGCCGGTTCACACAATGGAGATCCAAAGCCGGTTCACACAATGGAGATCCAAGCTGGTTCACACAATGGAGATCCAAAGCCGGTTCACACAATGGAGATCCAAGCTGGTTCACACAATGGAGATCCAAAGCCGGTTCACACAATGGAGATCCAAAGCCGGTTCACACAATGGAGATCCAAAGCCGGTTCCCACAATGGTGATCCAAGCCGGTTCACACAATGGAGATCCAAAGCCGGTTCACACAATGGAGATCCAAAGCCGGTTCACACAGCAAAAAGGGGTACATCAAACACGGAATCTGGTAGCGGCGCATTGTCATTCCACTCATCAAAGTCAACAAGGGGTTCCCCGAACGGTTCTAGTGCCGTGTGTCCATCTTGTTGCCACGTGGCTAGCTTGGAATCCACATCCACCAACATAGGATGCTTCTTCAACAAATCTCCGACATTCCGAACAGCCTTTTCTACTATTGTACGAAGTTCGCAGTTGTTTTTGGCGGTATTCCCGGTCACATTCCCCGGACGAAGATTGTCCATCGCACTTGCAGTGCTCGTGCCCCGCAACTCCGGATATTTCGCATACACACTAGCAATCATGCAAGCCGAATCACAACGTGTTGCAAGTTCAAGGTCTGTGCAATTCCGATCCGTACAAATGGTACGGACAACACGGAACAGCCCTTCCTGGCGCTGGCTTCCCGGTAGGACCATGTACATATGTTGTGGGATACCCGATGTTCATCAAGTGTTGGCATCGATGAATGCTACGAGCCAATTTTTGACTGACCGTCCTCTTTTCACGGCGGTGACCATCGGCCCGGATACACAAAGCCTCGAAGCCTAACTTCCAATGTTGTACACCTTTGTCTGGCTCTCTAGCCTCAACCATCCACCGATGCAGCACCACACTACCCCTCACACCAGCACATGGGGAACATGGTACAATGCACCCCGTGGAATCATAGGATCCTTCGCCTGTACACGGCGGGTCTACCGATTCCAAGCCCAAGCCATCAACTAGACGCCATGAGGCCTTCTCATGTCCGTGGCGTAGTAGTGGATATGCCCGGCGTAAATGGTTTGCATCTCTGATTCCAAATGGCAGCACTTTCGGACATGGTGAGGGTGGGAGTGGCAATTCTGCAGGCACAACGGATTGCTCGGGAATTGGGTTGCTTGTCGCCGTAGGCATGGTAGGAGTCGATTGCGGGCTGGGATTCCCACTCGACCGTTTTGCCGGGAAAAAAGTCAACAATGTGCGTTCCCGTGGTTGAAGGGGGCGATTCTCTTGCATGAAGCGCAAGTGTTGCTGGCTCGTTTTGCAATGTTGCTCAAAAGTGCTACTGCTTGGCCGCACTGATCTGGACAACTTTTTCCCGCACAAGCAAAACCAATGGTCACCAGTAGAAGCATTGTAAGCCTTTTGGTATTCTTGCACATTGTTGCCAGGCCGCACTATTTGCGCAGAAGAATCCGAAGAAGTACTTGGGGGCATGGGTGCTTGCAATGTAGGTGGCGCAACTGGTTGCATTTGCACTACGCCGAGGGTGCGCAACACTTCATGCACATCAGCAGGAGTGGCGATGATATGTGCAGATTGTAGCATTGGAGTAATAACTGCACAATCCCCAGTAAGCTTCCGACGGATGTCCTGAACAGTACAACGGCCAAGTGTGCCCTTGGCAACTGTGCCTGGCAAAATTTTGGCCCTAACCGTAACTGTCCAAATTCGGCATGCTTGGGCTTCATTGGGTGAGGTGGCCGTCCGTGCCAAACCATCGGGAAGTAGCACAACTTCGACAAGGTCCGCAAGAGTGGAAAACTCGGTATAGAGTGCACCAGCACTTGGAGCCCGGGGAGATCCTTGTACATCAACGTAAAACCATCGGTCATTCCTGCTCCCCACACCAATCAAGAAACCCTCGTACTCCATCAAAAAGCAAATGCGCGCGGTTGATGGAGGAGGGGTGGTTGCAAGGCGCAGCAAAGTTTCCTTGGCTTTATCCCAAGGAATCAATTCCGTGTCTTCAAAGGAGGTGAAATCCAACAACTTCAGGACTTGGAATGATGTACCAGTGCAACTAGCACGCAACCCGCCACCTCGTGTGATCCAAGTAGTGTCCGCCCCAATAGCAACACAAATGGCCTCTAGGAGGGTGTACCCCATGACCGGCATCGATGTTGAGGACAATGCCGTTGTCAACAACGTTGTAGCAGTCCTGTATGACATAGTGGCGCCCAAAACGGGAAGGTTCAGCACGCTGAATGGGCTCACAACGCCACTACATTGCACCCCACCAATGTCCAACAAGCCCACATTGGGGTTCAACATTGCTTGTGCACAAAACCAGTTGAAACGTTGCCAATTCAACTGGGGTCGTAAAAAAACCTGCAACAAGGGAACGGTATGCAGCAATATGGCATGCAAAGGAGGGATCCCAAACCCTCACCTGTGCCACACCTAGTTTGCTACCTGTGCTATTACCCTCACCTATGCCACACCTAGTTTGCTACCTGTGCTATTGCTACTATTCCTAGAAAAGGAGGGTCATTTTGACCAATTTTACCCCAAGCCAAAACTCTTGGGGCCCACGGCCAGCACCCTCGCTTTGTGGTGGCTGAACTTTGGGCCGACAGGGATATGTAGGGGTACCAAATTTGTACCGGCAAAATAGGGAATGTTTGGGGGCCTCAAAGCTTTATGTAGGCTACGCTTACACAATATGAAAAAGCAACTAGTGGTGTTCTTTAGAAAAAAATTGGGGTTGCGAAACTTTTTTACACATAGGGGTGGGATATTTTTTTTCGGGCGGTACCCCCCCTAGGGGGGGGGGGTACGAAAAAACGGTGATACCGCGAATTTTTTTTGCGCCCCCCCCCCTGATGGGTCCTGATATGGATGGGCCCACCAAACACACTGTCTCTTTGGTTGCTGTGCTGGCAGAGTCATGTAGAAACCCTTATTTGCTCAAAAAAATTTTCATCCTGCTGCTTCTATGCGACAAAAAAAGTGATGTATGGAACGAAAGTGGTTGGTCGAATGGTTACTGGGTTGGGTTATAATTACCCCAAAATCTGCTCTTCCCCGGTTCAAACCCCAGTATGGGAAGTTTTTTGACCAGGACACAGTGTCAGACAGGGGTGTTCGGAAGTGTTAGGCGGGTAACTTGGCGCCACCGTTTCAGTTCGTGGCGCTTTTTTTTTCATGTGCACGGGCAAACAAAAAGCAACAGACAAAACATAGTATGTACCAGGACCATTCAATTGACATACCACTGCTTTGCCAACTCAACTACTGTCTGGTGGCTGCTAACTAGGGGTGCCAGAGGGTTGAAGGCTTGAACATGATGTCCAGAAAAAATTACTTAATTAAATTTCGTCATTAATAACTTTTTGTATCCACCCAAGATGCAGTGTTGCCTGGCTCATTAATTAATTTTCATATTTAAAAATGTTTTGTATACGGCTGTTTTGGCCCAAAATCACCCAGATCTTTAATTTATTTTTAATAAATTTCAGGTTGGGTCGGTGGGCCCACTCCCCCGGTGGAAGCCCTAGTCCACCTGTGGCTGCTCGCAGAGAAGATGAGAGACAGAAAATATAATAGGCAGGTCAAATGACCATTTGGCACAAAAGTCGGAACAGGCCCGATGAGGCCCGTTGATGGCGCACGTGCCACAAAGCATACCAACTGCCACTCCAACCCTCCAACCAGCTGACCGCTGGAGCCACGCCATGAGGTTCCGCACTGTGTCGGCAAGGGACTGCGGCAGGTGCCGTGCAATAAAAAGGATCCACACTAGGGTGCGTGCAACATCCCAGGGAGTTTTCGCCAACAGGTGGTGCACTGCAGCTTGCATGGACGTGCACACGGTGTGCTGGGGATACCTCGACAGCACCGCCAGCTGCATCCACATCGCCATAGACAAGAGAAACACACCCCAAGAGTGTAAAAAGCGCAGGGCATTTGACAACGCAGATAGGAAAACATTCGTGGTACAACGGGGGCTGATGGCCCAAAAACATTGAAGAGGGGCCCCATGGGGGGCGCCTTGAAGGCATCATGGGCATTCAGAACATTGGGGTGGGCGTGACAGAAAACAGCATGTGGCAACACATACAAGGAGACGCCCATACACGGAACCAAATTGGTCATGCAAGCACTGCTGCAGGCCTCAGCCGGGTTCCTGTCTTGGGGCATAACCCCCCACCCCACTCATCCCGTTGTGTCTCTGGCGGTACAGGGAGCGGACACAGGGACTGGACATGGGGGTCCAGACAGGCCTAGGCCTTGTCCTGGCATTCTTCATCGACCCCTGCCTACCCCAAGGCAACACCTGTTCTGCTGCTTCTGCTGCTGCAGCCTCTTGGGCTTCTTCAACTGCAGACAAAAGCAGACAAATGTGAGCTGCAGGGATGCAAGCATGAAAAACACGTACGCACACACACACACACACACACCAGGCATCTACGCCCACTGCCACCGAAATCACCAAACAAGGAAATCTGGAGTCTGGAAAATGGGGGGAAATGTGGGGAGGGGGGGGGGGGGGGATAGCGGGCATAACACACAGGACGTGGTTTGTGGAGGGTTGTGGCGGGATGTGGTTGAGGAAAATGGGACAAAAATGGGAGAATGGGAGAAAAATGGGACAAAATACCTGTTTTTCTCAGTCCCATTTTCCCCATTGTTGCGGAGGTTGAAGATCTTCCCTCCAGTTCCCTTTGTGAAAATCAGCTCACTGCACTCACCGACTGAAAAAGGGGATTTTTTGCCTCTCACCGATGCTCACCACCACGGCAGCTAGTGCGGCCCCTCACACACACAGGGATTTGCTTTGAGCCACAGCTCAGCAGCCGAGCCGAGGGTGCTTTCAGAAGGGAGGGGCGGGGCAACAAAGTGTGGCACAGGGGCCCTAGAGCCCTGGGCTGCTCTTGGAGATGAGGGATTTCGTGTTTTTGTTTTTGGGCCACAGATGAAAGATGAGCGGGCGTAGCCTGCGCACTGTACGAGGCTCGGGATGACTTCTCAGGATCAAGGTTCCGGGAGGTCCAGTGCTGCGATGGTCCCACAAATGATTGTGGGAGCGGGTCTGACACGCAGTGAGGATGGGCTGACTGTGATACCAGAGTCTGCAGTGGGAAACTGCCACACCCGTGGGCTTCCCAGTGGCCGCATGAGTCACAAAAGACTGTAGGCGAAAAAGACAGTATTCATCTTTAAACAAAATCAATACAAACTTACGATTTGGAACAGTCATTCTTTCTGTCAAAATCTTAAGGCTGTATCCAGGCGAGTACAGGGGGGGGGAAATTTTCGCCCGGGGACAATTTCGCAGGGGATAATTTCGCCAGGGGAAAATTTCGCCACCCTTGAAATCCCCAAAGCCCCAAGCAAGCATGTGTCTCGCAAAATGTCTCTCAATTTTCGAAAAATGATATGAAATCTGATGCAGACGATCCAGTAACTGGTGCAGAAGGTGCAGGCTTCTTTTTCAAGGCATCAACAGGCACAGGCGCGTTCGTAATCGCGCCTGGCCCTGCTCAGGAAACACAATTCCTGCAGCTGTGGTGAAGGATGGAACTGTTACGCCAAAATTTCGCCAGGGGAAAATTTCGCCACCTTTCTTAACGGCGAAATTTTCCCCGCGAAATTCTCCCCTGGCGAAATTTCCCCCCCCCCCTGTACAGTGCGGGCAAAATTCACCCCGGGTGAAAATTATAGCAGAGCCCTGAAGACCGTGAAAATTTGTGCCGCTTGCAACACTTCTCCGCCATAGACTTTATCCCCCCCCCCCCCGGGCTAATGCTCTTTGATACTTTCGCGGGGTTCTGGCAAGGGCAAGCATCTTTTTGTCTTTACTGCCTCATGGGGGACCAAAACGCAAGGGACGGTCCTACGATCATCAGTTTATTGCAACAGTTGCACGAATGTTCTAACCCTCCCCCCAGGGACTTGCTTGAGCGGGGGGGGGGGGGGAGGGGGGGAGGGGTTCCAGGGGGGAGCCAGGGGGGAGGGGTCCCCCCCCCCGTGCCGGAACATACCCAATCCACAGGGAACAGAAAAATTATTGGAGAATGAACAACTCAGCACATGAAAATGTCATGTTGTTGGCCGTAAACAAAGAAAATTCATCATTGAATGTCAATTCAGGGTTCCCAAATCTCACCAATACACAACAACTACAACAAAGCGGGACATTCACCATCTCACGCCAAATGGGAGTGATCTTTCTTGTCAGTCAGAAATCGACTCACCTGAACTGGAGCCCCCATCGGTAGTGGAACTGGAACTGGAACCTGATGATGATGACGAACCTGAGTCACTGCCTGAATGGGAGACATCAGACCAATTATCAGGCAGCGCCTCATAATCCACTGACTCCGGATCAGAGGGTACCTCGGCTTTTTGTCTTTTATGACCGGTGATCCTATCTTTAAACCTAAAATAGAGCAGCGCGTCAATTACGTCTTCGCGTCAATTACGTCTTCGCGTTTTGCGCGGGGCAACGGTGGGACCTGGGAGCTGAAATACACTAACAACGAGCGTTGGGGCATGGTAGTCTGGAAAACAAGGTATATGGAGCACACATGGAGCAATATGTACACAGTGTATGGCATGCGCCGAAGGCGCCGAAAATTTTTTCCCCGTGACTAAAAAATGTTCCCAAACCCCAGGTTTTCGGGTGCACTTGAGCTGAGGGGGGAGGGGGGGAGGGGTTTGATTTGATTTGATTTGAGGGCCGATCTTGAGGCTCACAGGCCGCCTCGGGGGCGCACAATGGCTTCCCGACGACTCTGCATGTCGGCCCGCCATGCGTGTGATGCACATCCCGTCCGCCCACACGGGCCAGGGGAGGGGGGGGCAGGCCAACCGCTGTGCCCTGGGCTGGGAGGGGGGGGTGGGGGGGCTGGGCGCGCCTGCAAGGGAGGGGGGGGTGGGGGGGCAGCCCCCACCTGCCCCGTCGTGGGGGACTCCTCGCGGCTACCCGCGGGAGGGCCGCATGCACATCAGCAGAGGGTGAAGGGTATGGCCTCCACCCTTGTGCATTCAGCACAGGGCGGAGGGACGTTCTCCATCCATGTGTATGCCAGCAGAGGGTGGAAGGATTGGGCCTCCACCCCCGTGCACGTCAGCACAAGGTGGAGGGTACGGTGGGTGTTGCGCCACTGCAGCCAACCCCCGCCCCATTACCAATCGAGGGGCTATGGGAGTGCTGCAATAGCTGCACCCGGGCCGCAGCGCACGTACTGCTGCTGGCGCACCCGGTGTATGGTTGCAGCTTTGGCTCTGCTGCTGCATTGCAGCCAACCCCCGCCCCATCACCAGCGAGGGGCTATGGGGGTGCTGCTACAACCGCACTCAAGCTGCAGCGCACGCACGGTAGCAGCTGCAGCCCGTGTCTCGCTGCAGTTCTGGCACTGCATCCGCACCGTAGCCAAGCCCGCTCCAGTACCAATCGAGGGGCCACGGGGGTGCTGCAGGAGCCGCACTCTGGCGGCTGCCCACGCACTGCAGCGCCGCAGCCGGAGTCACGCCGCACCAGTGGTGCTGCAGCTGCACCGCAGCCCAGCCCTGCCCTGTTACCCACCGAGGGGCTGAGGGGGGGGAGGGGGAGAGGGGAGTAGGGGATTTGATTTGATTTGATTTGATTTGAGGGCCAATCTTGAGGCTCACAGGCCGCCTGGGGGGCGCTCGATGGCTTTTGCGACGACTCTGCATATCGGCCGGCCATACATGCTATACGCTCCCGGCCGCTCCCGCAGGCCGGGGGGGGTAGGCCATTGCCGTGCCGTGGGTTGGGCGGGGGGGAGGGGTGGGGCAGGGGGGGGGAGAGGGGGGAGGGGAGAGGGTCACGGTAGCCTCAGCAGACGGCCGCCCGGTGCCTGCACACCTCGGTCAGGGCGCGTGAAAAGCGACATGCACCCTGCAATGCTGCCGCCACGCCTCCACGAGTGCGCGGGCCGCAAGCCATGCCCGCGCGGTGGCATCGTCCCCCGTGCGGGGGGGGTTGGCTGGGGCGACCCTGGGGCGGGCATCACCACATACCACACGGCGTACACCCGCGGGATGGAGGCCAGCACCGTGCCGGCGGCCGCATGCGAGTCCGGGGGCGCGGCGAGGGACCCGTCGCCCCGGGAGAGGCACCTGACGATGCCGCCGTGGGTGACACCCACCCAATGGCCCCGGAGCCCTCTGCCTCGTCGTCCCATCCCTCGACCATGAGCACCCGGCGCTGGGGGGCGCTGGCCCAGGCCTGCGGGGTGGCGGCTCCGGCGTGGCGGACGGGGAGGGGACCCAGATCCCAGAGGAATGCCAGCAGGGGGGCGACCAGAGAGGGCTGCGCGCCATCCCTCCAATGGAGGCGGGGGGACCGCCAGAGCGGGGCCTCCGCACCATACCGCCAGCTAAGGGCCTCGTGGAGCGTGGGCCCTGATACCGCCAGGCCCTGGGGAACGCGCTGCAGGGCTGACAGCCCCCACCTGGGGGTCGCGCCCGTGGCCGTCCAGTTGAGGAAGCACCCCATGAGGATGTCCTCCAGGCTGAGGAGGCTGCCCCTCGAGGGCGTGCAGCGCATAGGCGACGCTCGCGAGGGACCTTTTTGTGCGCGCGAGGTGGGGGGGCAGTGCGCGGCTCACATGGGCGAGCCAGAGGTGGAGGGCCGGCTCCGGGTCGCTCTGCGCCATCCAGCGGCTCAGGCGGCTTCGGGAAACCGGCTGCGGCCCGCGACGGCCCATCCGGTACGGGGACGGCGGCGGGAGGGCGCGGTACGAAGGGTACGCGACGTGGCGCCGCGTCATTGCGCTAAGTTGTACCCAATGCGCCGAGCGAGAGGGCGTCGCCGTGCCTACCGGAGGGGGGGGGGGGGCGGGGCACCGTGCAGGCATGACGGGGTCCACGGCTGAGGTCGCACCTTGCCCGAACATCTCTCCGGGGTGGCCGCGCCCTTGGGCCCGGCTAAGGGCTACGTCGGGGAGGGGGGAGGCGTCTCTGTGGTGGGGTGGGGGGGGGGGGGGGGGTCGGGAGCCGGTGGCTCCTCGCTCCGCCAACTTGGCTGCCGCCCGTGCCGTTGTGGGTCTGCTCCCGGACCCCTACCTCTACCCGAACCCTCTCCCCGTACACCCCCCCCCCCGCCCTTACGGGTCACTTCGACCTCCTGGTGCTTGTTCCTCGGCGGCATGGGTTGCGGCACGTGTCGCGGGCAGGCAGAGCGGGCACGGGAATGGTCAATCGCTGCGACACGGAAACTCCACGCTATGTATTCGCATGCGCGCCCACCTGCCCGCTCAGACTAGGCCAGCCGAGTGCGTTGGGGTGGTCAAGGAGGGCCAGGCAGTGGTGCTCGCTGGGCGCCCTTATACGCCGGGCGCCCGCCTGCCACAGGGGGCGAGGTCAAGGCCCACTGAGGTCCGCCTGCCCCGCGGGTCGGGGCGCGGCGTGCCGGTCAAGGGGAAAGGAGGCCGGCGTGCGGGGGCGCGCTGCTGCCCGGGGGGCGAGGTCATGGCCCGCCGGAGTGGCGCTGGCCTACGGGTCCTGGCGGCTAGGTCGCCCCGGGGCTGTGCGCAACACCGGGGATCCCAGCCCTGGGCGGGAGGGGTGCCCGGCCGCGGGCTGAGCATACGGGCTCCCCCCCTGCGAGGAGGCCGGGTGGTGCCGCGCCCGCCGGGAACGCTAGCAGGGGTCCGTCCCCGAGCGGCGGGAGGGTAAAGCCCGGGAACAGTGCCCGGCTGGTTGCGGGCGGGGCCAGGACCACCTCCGGGGTGGTACCCTGTAGAGACGGCGGGGTGCCAACGCTGAGGACCACGTCCAGGCACGCCCCGCGTTCCACCGGGTCCAGCACGGACACGGGGACGGCGCGGCCCACCAGCTCAGGGCGCGGTCTTGCCACCGCGCACGCGGACTCGCCCATGGCGTAGCGCAGTAGGGCGCCTGCGTCTGCGAGGGGGCGGGACAGGCCCACCGGCCACCCGCTCCCGCTGGCGCGTATCAGGCGCGACCACCGGGCGGGCGGTGGAAGCACCACCCAGTCCACCACTGCCCGCAGGTACCCTGCCGTCAGGGCGGCACGCTCGCGGGCGGGCCAAGGCTGTGGGGCCCTGGCCCACATGAGCCCGGACCACGTGATGGCCACGTCCCACGCGGCGCTCTCGGACTGTACGACCACGTCCTCGTCCCGCACACGCATCCAATGCGAGTTGCGGCCTGCCTTGTCGTAGACCGCGGCCCCCAGGGAGTCGTGCCAGCATACGGCATAACCCCGGGATCGCAGCACGGCGCACATGGCCCTGAAACCGGTCAAGGCCACCGCAAGCACCATTAGGCAGGAGCGGACCATGTGATCCCCCCACCCTTTGCAGGATTGTGAGCAGTACGCGCAGTGGAACTCTGCGTGCGCCGAGGTGTGGGTCAAGGGCGCCATGCGCACCCAGGCTGCAAACGGGAGGCTCTCCGTGGGCACCTCCCCTTCGGCCAGGAGCTTAGCCCAGGCCTGCAGAGCCTGGTCATGACCAGGTGGGCCCCGGACGAAGGTGACGAATGGGGCCGCCAGCTGGGCGTAGAGGCGGTCCATCTCCCGCGGGACCGCCGTCACTAGGAGGCGCGACGAGAATACCTGGGCCGTGCCATCCAGTGCGCTCGGAAGCGGGTATGTGCCCTCGCGCGCCATGCCCAGGCCCATCGCCGCTAGGTCGTGGGCGCGTGCCTGGAGGGGGGATAGGAGGCCGGACCAATGGGTGTTGTGCTGCGCTGGCACATAGAGGTCGGGCTGGCCGCGCCCCACGGCTTCGGCGAAGGCGACCCGTATTGTGTCCACCTAGGGAGACTGGGAGGGGACGCCCCCGTCACTGCGGAAGGTGGCGGAGGTGCAGTCTGCCCCCACGTACTAGACCGCCGCGGGGGTGACTCCTGGCGTCTGGGCGAGGGGCCACGCTTCCAGCTTGCCCGCCCATTCAGCGGCCCAGGGGCTGGCGGCCCGCGTCAGGACCCCGGAGGCGACGGTCGACCCCCGCGGCGTCCGCTACCAGCGCGCCCCAGCCCAGAGTGTCGCCGTCAGGCGTGACCTCCATCGCTCCATCTGCGGCCCAGAGGACCCCCCCCGGACTCGTACGGTCGGTACACCGCGGTGTCCACTGCCGCTGGCTGTGCCGTTGCAGCCGGGAGAACGTGCACCTCTAGGTGGTTCTCGGCCATGGTGTGGAGCAGGTGATCCTCGTCCGGGCTATCCAGGCCTTTCCAGTGGTTTGGGTGGCGGAGGGCGCGGATGTTTTCGCGACGAGCACGCCGTGCGAGTCCATGGCCATGAGATACCCTTGAACGTGCCGTAGGCGCATCCGGCTGTACAAGTGGGGGAAGCCGAAGCCCCCGCCGGCGACGGGCATCCACAGGAGGGCCCTGGGGACGTTCCGCGGCACCCGCAGCGCCCTGGTCAGGACCCTGTCCACTGCCCTTTGCGTGCGGCGAAGGCACGTCCGGCACGCAGGAGGGTAGGGGGTGCAAGGGGGGGGGAGGCTTCGGTGCACGGTGGAGGGTCTTGTTCTCCACCCCTGTGCACACCAGCACAGGGCGGAGAGTGTGCGGCCCACTCCTATGCACGTCAGCGCAGGGAGACAGATCTCTACTCTTGTGCGCGTCAGCACAGGATGCGAGGTACAGGTCCCTTCCCCTATGCGGGGGGAAAGCATGCGGGGGGGGGGGGGGCACAGGCTCGAGGATGTGGCGCGCTGCCCCGGCGCTCTTAAGCACAGGGCGGCGGGACTGGGTCCCCACCCCTGTGCACCACAGCAAAGGGTGGATGGTCTGGGTTCCCCTCCCTTGTGCACATCAGCACAAGGTGTAGGGACAAGTCCCCCCCCCCATGTGCAGATCAGCACAGGGCGGAGGACAGGTTCCCCACCCCTATGCACATCAGCACGGGGCGGACGTACAGGGTCCCCTCCCCTGTGCACCACAGCACACGGCGGAGGGACATGTTCCCATCCCTTGAGCACATCACCACCGGGCGGAAAGACATGTTCCCCTCCCCTGTGCACCACACCACAGGGCGAAGAGACAGGTTCCCCTCTCCTGTGCTCCATAGCAGAGGGCGGAGGGACAGGTTCCCCTCCCCCGTGCACCACACCACTGGGCGGAGAGTCGGGTTCTCCTCCCCTATGCACCACAGCACAAGGCGGAGGGACTGCTTCACCTCCCCTGTGCACCACAGCACAGGGCGGAGGGACAGGTTCTCTCCCCCTGTGCACCGCAACACAGGGCGGAGGGAAATGTTCCCCACCCCTGTGCACATCAGCACAGGGTGCAGGGACAGCCCCCCGCCCCCCAACCGCACATCAGCACAGGGCTGCGGGACAGGTTCCCCACCCCTGTGCAGCAAGACACGGAGCGAAGAAACAGGTTCCCCTCTCCTGTGCTCCCTAACACAATGCGGAGAGACAGGTCCCCCTCCCCCGTGCACCACAGCACGGGGCGGCGGGATAGGTTCTCCTCCCCTATGCACCACACCAAAGGGCACAAGGAGAGGTTTTCCGCCCCTTTGCGGCATAGCACAGGGCGGAGGGGCAGGTTCCCCTCCCCTGTACACCACAGCGCAAGGCGGAGGGACAGGTTCCCCTCCCCTGTGCACCACAGCACACGGTGGAGGGACAGGTTCCCCTCCCCTGTGCACCATAGAACAGGGCGGAGGGGCATATTCTCCTCCCCTGTGCACCACAGCACAGGGCGGTGGTATAGGTTCTCGGCCCTTGTGCACCACAGCACACGGTGGAAGGACGGGTTCTCCTCCCCTATGCACCACAGCACGGGGCGGAGGGACTCCCCTCCCCCGTGCACCACAGCACAGGGCGGAGGGACAGGTTCTGCTCCCCTGTGAACGGCACCACACGGCAGAGGGACAGGGTCCCCTCCACTGTGCACCATTGCATAGGGCGGAGGGACAGGTTCTCCTCCCCTGTGCACCACAACAAAGGGCGGAGGGACCGGTTCTTCTCCCCTGTGCACCAGAGCACAGGGCGCAGGGACAGGTTCCCCTCCCTTGTGCAGCACAACAAAGGACGGAGGGGCAGGTTCACCTCCCCTGTGCACCACAGCACAGGGCGGAGGGACAGGGTCACCTACACTGTGCAACACAGCATAGGGCAGAGGGACAGAAGTCCCTCCTGTGAGCACCACAGCACAGGGCGGAGGGACAGGTTCCCCTCCCCTGTGCACCATAGCACAAAACGGAGGGACAGGTTCCCCTCCCCTGTGTTCAACATCACAGGGCGGAGGGACAAGCTCTCCTCCCGTGTGCACCTTAGAACGGGGCGAATGGACATGATCCCGACACCTGTGCACCATGGCACATGACAGAGGGCCATGTTCTCCTCCCCTGTGCACCATAGCAAAGGACGGAGGAACAGGTTCTCCTCCCCTATGCACCACATCACAGGGTGGAAGGACAATTTCCCCATTCCTATGCAGGTCCCCCTCTCGTGTGCACCACGGCACAGGTCGGAGGGATGGGTTCTCCTCCCCTGTGCACCATAGCAAAGGGCTGAGGAACAGGTTCTCCTCCCCTGTGCACCATAGCACAGGGCAGAGGGACAGGTTTGCCCCCCCTTTGCACCATAGCACAGGGCGGAGGGACTGGTTCCCCTCCCCTGTGCACCACAGCACACGCAGGAGGGACAGGTTCCCCTCCACTGTGCACCATGGCTAAGGACGTAGGGGCATGTTCACCTCCCCTGTGCACCTCAGCACACGGTGGAGGGACAGGTTCCCCTCCCTTGCGCACCACAGCACAGGGCGCAAGGACAGGATCCCCTCCCCTGTGCACCATAGCATTGGGCGCAGGGACACATTCCCCTGCCCTGTGCACCACAGCACATGGCGGAGGGTCAAGTTCCCCTCCCCTTTGCACCTTAGTATAGGGCGGAGGGATTGGTTCCCCTCCACCGTGCACCATTGCACAAGGCAGAGGGACAGGTTCCCCTCCCCTATGCACCGCAGCACAGGGCGGAGGGACTGGTTCTCCGCCCCTGTGCACCATAGCACAGGACGGAGGGACTCGTTCTCCTCCCCTCTGCACCATCGCACAGGGCGGAGGGACAGGTTCCCCTCCCCTGTGCACCACAGCACTGGGCGGAGGGACAAATTCGCCTCCCCTATGCAACTTAGCACACGACGGTAGGGCTGGTTCTCCTCCCCTGTGCACCACAGCACAGGGCGGAGGGACATGGTCCCCTCCCCTGTGCCCCACAGCACAGGGCGGAGGGACAGGTTCCCTTCCTCTCTGCACCACAGCACAGGGCAGAGGGACAGATTCCCCTCCCTTGTGCACCACAGCACAGGGCAGACGGACTGGTTCTCCTCGCCTGTGCACCATAGCACGGGGCGGAGGGACTGGTTCTCCGCCCTTGTGCACCTTAGCACAAGACGAACGGACTGGTTCTCCTCCCCTGTGCACCACAACACAGGGCGGAGGGACGGGTTCCCCTCCCATGTGCACCATAGCACAAGGCGGAGGGACAGTTTCCCCTCCCCTATGCAACATAGCACAAGACGGAGGGACTGGCTCTATTACCTGTGCACCACAGCATGGGGCGGAGGGACAGGTTCTCCACCACTGTGCACCAGTGCTCAAGGCGGAGCGACAGGCTCTCCTCACGTGCGCACCTGGGCGGAGAGACAGGTTCTTCTGCCCTGTTCACCACAGCACAAGGCGGAGCGATAGGTTCCCCTCCCCTGTACACCCTAGCAAAGGGCGGAGGGAGAGGGTCCCCGGCCCTCTGCACCATACCACAGGGCGGAGGGACAAGTTCCCCGCCCTTGTGCTGCACAGCAAAGGGTGGAGGGACCGGGTCCCCTCTCTTGTGCACCACGGCAAAGGGCGGAGGGACTGAGTCCCCTCCCCAGTGCACCATGGCACAGGGCGGAGGGACAGGTTCCCCTCCCATGTGCACCACAGCACAGGGCGGAGGGACAGGGTCCCATCCCTTGTGCACCACAACACAGGGCGGAGGGACATGTTCCCCTCCCCTCTTCACCACATCACAGGGCGGAGGGATAGGTTCCCCTCCCCTGTGCACCCTAGCAGAGGGCGGAGGGACAGGCTCCCTTGCGCTGTGCACCAGAGCACAGGGCGGAGGGATAGGTTCCCCTCCCCAGTGCACCACAGCACACGGTGGAGGGACAGGTTCCCCTCCCCTGTGCACCACAGCATAGGGCGGAGGGACAGGTTCCCCTCCCCTATGCACCCCAGCACAGGGCGGAGGGACAGTTTCCCCACCCTTGTGCACCATAGATCAGGACGGAGGGACAAGTTCCCCTCCCTGTGTACCACTGCACAGGGCGGAGGGAGAAGTTCCCCTGCCCTATGCACCATAGCGCAAGGCGGAGGGACAATGTCCCCTCCCATGTGCACCACAGCACAGGGCGGAGGGACATTTTCCCCACCCCTGTGCACCATAGATCAGGACGGAGGGACAAGTTCCCCCCCCTTGTGCACCACTGCACAGGGCGAAGAGACACGTTCCCCTCTCCTGTGCTCCATAGCACTGGGCGGAGGGTCAGGTTCACCTCTGTTCACCACATCACAGGGCGGAGGGATAGATTCCCCTCCCTTGTGCACCCTAGCAGAGGGCGGAGGGACAGGGTCCCCACCCCTCTGCACCATAGCAAAGGACGGAGGGACAGGTTCCCCTCCCCTGTGCACCACAGAATTGGGCGGACGGACTGGGTCCCCTCCCCTATGCACCATAGCACAGGGCGGAGGGACAGGTTCCCTGCCCTTGTGCTCCCCAACACAGGGCGGAGGGACAGGTACCCCTCCCCTTTGCACCACACCACAGGGCGGAGGGACTGGGTTGCCTCCCCTGTGCCCCATAGCACGGGGCGGAGGGACAGGTTCCCCTCCCCTATGCACTATGGCACAGGGCGGAGAGACAGGGTCCCCTACCCTATGCACCACAGCACAGGACGGAGGAACAAGTTCCCCTCCCTTGTACACCACAACAAAGGGCGGAGGGACAGGGTCCCCTCCCCTGTGCACCACAGCACGGGGCGGAGGGATAGGTTTCCCTCTCCTGTGCACCACAGCACAGGACGGAGGGACAGGTACCCCTCCCTTGTGCACCATAGCACAGGCCGGAGGGACAGGTTACCCTCCACTGTGCACCACAGCTCAGGGCGGAGAGAATGGTTCCCCTCCCCTGTGCACCTTAGCACAGGGCGGAGGGACACATTCGCCTCCCCTATGCGCCACAGCACAGGGCGGAGGGACAGGGTCCCCCCTCCCCTTTGCACCACAACACAGGGCGGAGGGATAGGTTCCCCTCATCTGTGCACCACAGCACAGGGCAGAGGGACAGGCTCCCCTCCCCTGTGCACCACAGCACACGGAAGAGGGACAGGTTCCCCTCCCTTGTGCACTACAGCACACCCTGGCTGTCGCCGTTCTGCGTTAGCCGGGACAGGAGGGAAGGTGGGCAAGGGACACGCACGCCCCGGCTGTAGCCGTTCTATGTTAGCCGGGCCGGGAGGGAAGGTGGTCTGGGGACTCGCTCGCCCCGGCTGCAGCCGTTCTGCGTTAGCCGGGACAGGAGGCAAGGTGGCCAAGGGACACACACGCCCCGGCTGTAGCCGTTTGGCGTTAGCCGGGACGGAACGGAAGGTGGGCAAGGGACACGCACGCCCCGGCTACAGCTGTTCTGCGTTAGCCAGGGCGGAGGGGTGCACACGGGAGGGGGGGAGGGGGTCCAGGGGAGGGTGGGAGGGGGTCCAGGGGGGAGGGGTCCCCCCCCCTACCGGAATGAAAATTAAAGCAAGTCCCTGCCCTCCCCCCCCAAAAGAAGTAGTTGTTGACTTTGGTACAGCTGGGGGCAGTCTTGATTGGGGTTCCTATTTTTGGGGGATGCACGCAAGTGCAATGTTGTTCCCCATCTTTGGCCTCTTGCTTTTCAGGGTGCAAGGTGGTTCTGATCTTTGGCACACTCCGCGTAAAACCCCAGGTGTTTCTTATTTTTGAGGCGGTTCTCGTTTTTCTTTTAGGGGGCGGGGCGGGGGTTACACCGCTTTCATGGGTGCGCACATGAGTTTGGGTGCACGTATCCTCGGAGGGGCCTCAGCTTGTTGTTTTGTACTGCTTGTAATTGTTCCCGCTTACCCGCACTGTCATATCCCATTCTCTTGACGGATGGCCCACCAATGTTGGGTGGTTTGCCAACAGCAGTTGCAGTCAACCGACACTCCTGACGTGCAGGGGACACAGCGTCGCACGAGGTCAGGCCCCCTGGCAGCACACACCAGAGTCCTGCGCTGCTGCGGGGGCCGCGTTGGGCTCCGCAGACCCCACGCTTTCGCCATCTGAGGGTCTGCCTTCGTCCTCCGTGTCGTTGTCAAAGGCACTGCTGGCGCCGGAGGACACGGGGGTGCTCAGCTTCGTGTGGTCTCCGGCCTCACTGACTGCGTTGGAGTTCAGCGCGGAAGTCAAAGACAACTCGTCCTGGATCCGGGGCACCGTCAGCGAAGTGGGGGACGCGCACTCCATCAGGGCATTGGGGGACGCACGCTCACTGTCCAGGTCTGCAAGGGCTGATGCGGGGTCTGATTCCGGGGACGAGGTGTGAGAGCGGTCGGAGCGGTCGGAGGAGGTGGTATCATCATCAGAGCGGTCGCTTGATGCCGACGATGAGAGCGAGGTCACAGATCCGTCCATAGCGCCCGCGACCGGACTCTACAGCATCAACTGCCTGCGGGGGGGGAGAGCTTGTGACAAGGCAGCTGTGTCATAACAGCTACTCTACTACCACTGCCATTCCAGGCATTTGGCCCATGTTGCCGCTAGTGGAGTGCACCTCCCTGTGCCATGGGCCACACAGTCTCTGGCGACAGTGACGCCAGCTGAACAGGCGTTTCAGTGATGTGTTCCAGCACAAATCAACCAAAAGGCACACACTCCCCGTGTACAGCCCAATCAGAAAACCCCGGCGATCCCTCCCAATTCATGGGGCACGAGACGGGGGGACTGGCGGACAGTGGCGGGTCTGCTTGATGTTGCCGCTAAGCGCTCCTTGATGCAAGCAACAAGCAAGCAGCTGCTGCCCTCAACGCTACAAGGCATAGGTTGTTTGTTATACGGGCAGGTTGATTAATCATTGCATGGATGTGGATGTATGTCATGCCAAAGCTCTTGTACATGGACGTGTGAGGCAAGAACAGGACACATACTGTAGGGTATGTAACGCGGTGCAGTGCTAAACACTTGTCTTCAGTGATGGCATTGTGCGCGACTCTGAAATGGGGTGCAGAGTGCAATAGTCATTGCAAGGAGCGAAATTGAGCACACCCACACACACACACACACACACACATACCCACACACCCGTACACACCCATTCACAACCACACGCACACGCAACCACCCCTCCACACCACCATACCCCTCTGCCCCTTCCAACACACCCACACCCACACCCACACCCACACCCACACCCACACCCACACCCACAATCAGGCATTTCGTTGTAACTCATGGTAACCACCTGGCTGCCATGCAGTGGTACGTGTGGATGTGCCATCACAAACCAACAATAGAGCAAATTCTATTGCCTTTGGCAAGGCACCTTAAAGGGGACCGTAATGCCTAATCCTCCGATCTTCAGGTTTCAAGACTAAATACATGGCTCCCCTTGGGCTTATATGCACTGCCATTGTCCCCAAATGGTGCCCCAAGCCTGGCCCAGCAGTCCCTGAGGGTCGTCAGGGGTGGCCAGAAAAAGTCGGTTTTTTAAGCCAACCCATGTCCGCCTGAAAATGGCTAAGTCCTCACGGGGTGGGGCCCCATAGGGGGCCATTATGGAACAAAAACGTTCAAGGGGACCTGGGTCTGGGTCAGTGCATAGTGGCACCAACCATGTTTTGACCCTCCTTCCTCCCCCAGCAGGCCCCAGCATGGCGTGGGGTTGGGTGGGGGCAAAATGAAAAAATTCATTGGGGGGTAATTCTATCTCCAAAAATGATGATTTTACAATGGGGTAAACATCCAGTTTCATTACATTGGGGTATGTGAATTGCCCTAAAACATTGGGGCTACATGGTGTTCAGGATTGTGCTTGATCTAACAACCTCTCTTCGAGGTAGTCTGCAACCCTCAATTCCTGCCACCTCCCTGCCACCTTGGCTGAGGTTATCCAACGTGGCCATCCACTGGACTGCTGGACAAAGGGGAGGTTCATCCTCCTCGGAGCAGGACAGGGGGGGGGGGGGGTCTGGGACCCCCGTGGTTTGTGCATCAATAACAGCTCCCCAAAATTTGTTTCTAGCATAAAATTGTTTTTCTGTTGCCCCACTCCGCCCTGATCCTCCAAAGAATCCTCCAGATCGTCTAGATCCTCCGGGAAAAAAATGGTGTGCCCATTTTTCGTTTGTCCTAGATGCGATACTTAGGCTACCCACAGATGGCCTGACTCCCCCCCCCTCGGTGTGCACTATGTGGCCAGAGCGTCTTCTACTTGTCCAAAAAGTGGTGTCATTGGCATCTCTGCATTTCCCTCATGTACAACAACAGTGGTACCCCAGGGCAGTGGAGCATTGGTCCTCAAATGCATTGCAGTCAAGGCAATGTTTTTGCACTGCGTACGCATGAGAAAAATGTGCAAAAAAATCGTCGAGTCGTGTAGTTTTTTTTTTGCGGTAAGTCGTGTAATATTATAAATGATAATAATATTATAAAAAAAGTTGATTTTTTTGGCGGTCAACGCGTGTAATTTTTTTCTCGGTAAGTTGTGTAAATAAAAAAAAAGGGAAATTGAAAGAAATGCAATGTTTGCAATACATGAGCAATATGTACAGCACCCCATAGCGGCCTTAACGATGGGACGCCGAGTCCACAAAGCCCCTAGTACTCTGTGTGGCCACCAATTAGTTGGGACTTAGCCAATATAACATAGTTTCACATGGTGTCATTGGCACTAGACACAAAATCACGCCCAAGAAAAGAGTCCTGACAGGGCCATGGCCAACATCCAGACTCATGGCCAACATCCAGTGCGCTAGCACTGGGAACAAAATCAGGCTCAAGAAAAAGGATCTTGACAGGGCCATGGCCAATGCTAGTGCCACTCATGGCGGGGGGGGCGTACCATCGGGCCATACGCCGACTCCCTCCCACTTTCCAGCCAATTTCAGGGCCGGGGGGGGGCTGGGTCTGGGGGGGGGGGGGGGTGTCTGGGGCCGGCTGAAGGGGAGGGGGGCACCCGGACCCCAACATATATGGCTTAAAATGACCCCCTCATCGCGCTAGACATTTTTGCGGAATGTATGTTGGCAAAAAAAATTGCTATAGGGGGGGGGGGGCATGGTAGGTGGTACTTGTGTTTAAGGGCATAGCATCCCCGAGTCAATTCCCGGCCACGGTTGCCAGTGGCACCCCACCCAGGACGAGCCATGCATGTCGTGAAGAAGGAGTTCATGTATGTTTCGAAACCCTTTGGAGGAGAGGGGGGGGAGGGTTTGCAACGCGTGCAATACACTACATCACCCCTGCATCCCCAAACAAAGGGAAACAAAATCAGAATTGGCTGCCTAAACCCTGCCTTCTGGGGGGCCCACAAGTGGGCGGAAATGCTACGTCACCCCTGCTTTCTCGGGGATCCCCAACAAAGGGGACAAAATCAAAGCACAAAAAAAAACAAAAAAAAACAAAAACAAAAAACTTCCCATGGTGTCCTTGATCCTGCCTATAGTCCTGCAAACTGCCCCCACTGGGGTTTGAACCTAGGACCATTCAGAGGCACTGCTTTCTTTACCCACTAGGGTATGGGCCATCTCTGACACACCTCTGCACAAGGGTGGTATTCATATTTGGTCCAATTTGGTTTTCATCCATTATTGGGTTCTCCTCAAAAAACTGAGTATTTTGAGTATAGACGCGTGGGGCGAAAACCCATTTTTTCACCCTCTACTAGTTCAAGCAAATTTCCCTTAGGGCGCCTTTGGCGCCCATGGTCCGGCACTTTCCAGCCAATTTCCAGGGGGGGGGGGGGGGGGAGTCGGCGTAAAGGGTCCGGTGCCGGCGAGCCCCCCGTGGTGCCATCATTATAGGCCACCAAGGCAGTGGTATGGGGCCAATATAATAGCATGCTTATACGCTCCACCATTGGTACACCAAATGGGCGGAGAAAAATACGGCCCACAAAAGATGCACCTGCCTCAAGTAGTTGCAGAATGCACACTTGTAGATCAAGTCAGCTTTTGTGTCACTGGATTTGGGCTTTGCACCAGGAATGGGGTTAAGCTGACAAGCAGCGCGCAACTCCGCTACTAGCTGCTTGGCTAGGTCATTCATGAAGAGCTGGTCACCCTCCAGCTGGCCAGATGCATCTCTCGGGTCGCCATCCGGCACCTTGCGCCACTCTCCACGGATGAGGACCTTGGGACAGGTGTCCTCCTCTGTGGGAGTGGCCATGGAAGGTTGTGTCCTGGCCTCCAAGCTTTCCACGCTTTGCTCGGCGGAGGCCTCCTTGCCTTCGAGTGGGGTGGGGGTGGCCTGAACACTCTCCTCGATCCCCAAAAGTGCACCTTCAACTTGGGTGCTGGGGGGGGGGGGGGGGCTTAGGAGGGCAAGGAAGCTCAATCATGCCCTCCACATCATCACCGGGCGCTTCAATGACCCGCATGTCACAATTAGCATTAACAATGCCGAGCACATAGTCCACAAAACCGGGACCCATTGGGACGAGGGGCACATCGGAAAAAGTACCCCGGTGCTCCACCACCAGCTTTGCGATGTTCAAGCTTTGAAAACCACAAGACGAAGCGTCCGTTTGGAATCCCAAAGCGCGGTGCTTGGTGGTTAGCGAAAGCTTCTTCATGGCCATCAAGAAAGGACGGATCAAATGAATGGAGCTTAGGGTTTCCCAAACCCAAATAATGAAAAGCTCCAACCGGACACGACAATCGAAGGCACACACAAGCCAGTGCGCCCCTTCCTTGTCATCGGTATTAACCACAAAAATGTGGCAACGGGACCAAGCCATGTTGTCCAGTGTTGTGCCAGATTCAACTATCCGCATGCACTTGGACAGTCTAGTCTCTTGAGATATAGAACCGCCACAGTCCACGCACATGGTTCATCGATTTCCATGTGGCAGAGCTCTTGGTTCAACCAACACAAGGTATTCTTATCCGTCAACCAATCTCTCACCCCCAAATGGGTTGTTTCGCTCGGGATGGTTCTTCGAGTACGCCTTGTGGAAGTGGGAGGGTCGACAAGGGGTGCACTTGGCAAGGCCTTCTTTCCCCTCACCTTCAGTGGGGCACTTGGCAAGGCCTTCTTTCCCTTCACCTTCGGGGGGGGGGGGGGCACTTGGTAAGGCCTTCTTTCCCTTCACCTTCTTCTGTGGCACGGGTGGGGGGGGGGGGGCACTTGGCAAAGCCTTCTCTCCCTTCTCCTTTTGCTGTGGCGCAGGGGCCGTAGGGGGGGGGGCGCAAAGAGGTCCACCGCCGAATAAGATGACTGGACCTCTTTTTTCTTCACCTCCTTACCTAGGGGAGAGGCCAAAAGAGGATTAGAAAGGACGTCCAACTCCTCGTCACTAGACACGGTTCGTTGGGAAGGGTGGCAGTCAAAACCTCCTCAACGTCTACCTCGTGACGCCACTTTTGAAAGAGCCATTTGTCCGTATTAGGGTGGGCCCTTCCACGAACTGGACACTCCAAAGTGTGCAGGCAAAAGCCACACCCCTCACAATGCATGCACCACAATGACACGGTCTTCTGACATTGGCCACACACATAAGGTGGCCGAAAGAGATTTAGGCAATGCTAGTTCCTCCGATGCACCTCCATGGGTGCAGCAACAGTAGTAGACTGGGGCCCACCATCACTGGATCCCTTCTGAGCAAGCGTGGAGACATTAGTGTCGCTATCGGTATCACTAATGGCCACCACCTTCCTGCGGCCGCTTTTTTTTTGGGATGCCAGTTTCTGTGACTGGCGGGTGCGAACCTTTCTTGATGGCTCGGCACGTGCAGTCACCTTGCGCTCAATACAGCCCAACTTAAAAGGGCGTTGGGCGACAATCTCTCAAGAGTACTGAGCGGGTACCTTAAAATTGGGGTCCCTTACGAGAAGCCACCGCAACACACCCTAACACATTGCGAACGTGCAGTAGTGAGCACAAGTACAACCATCCGCTGTCACGTGGTGGATGCGGAGAAAGGCTACAAATCCCTCCCACGTAATTGAGGTCTCTTCCTCAATCTTGCGCAACGTGGCTTTCCATTCGGCCACTACAGCACCATCAACCGCCTGATACACCTGAATGGGCTGCCCGTTCATACGTGGTTTTTTTTTTAAGGAATCCCCTTGGTAAAAAAAATAGGGCATCACGATCATTGAAAAAAGCATGTGCCACATGCACCGCTTGGCCCTCCTGCCATATCCATGGCTTGGGTTGAGGGGCACGCCCAGAAAAGGCAAACAGGCGAGTATCCCATTGCTTGGCAATCTTTGGCAATGTGACTTGCAAGAATTCTACCAACGTGCACCTGCAATGGTCGGTGACGACCTTTAGCATATTTGCATGCGGCTCAGAAGGGGTGGTTGCAAGAATGCCGGCAGGGGAGTCCCCAACTGTCCAGTTTGACCGTTGTTCCACGTACTGTGATATGTGCACTACATGCGGCTTCCAAGGGTATCATCCATGCCCACCGAACTCATTGTGGCCAAATTTTTCGTGCATGCTTCGGTGCCATTCGAAGAGCTTTGCTTGGAGGATATTGTTGCAAACACAAAAGGCAAAAGGAAAAAAAGGGGGGAGAGAATCAGAAGTGGCCCACAAGTGGGCCTAGTGGCCACATAACCCCTGCCGTCTAGGGGGTCCCCAACGCTTCAGAGCGGGGGACAAAAGAAGAAGCGGCCCACATATGGGCCGGGTGGCTACATATCCCCTGCTGCCGGGGGGGGGGGGGACTTGAGAGCGCGGGACACAATCAGAAGTGGCCCACAAATGGGCCGGGTGGCTACATAACCCTTGCCACCTGGGGGGTCCCCAACGCTTCACAGCGGGGAAGAAAATCAGAACTGGCTGCCTCACCCCGCCTTTTCGGGGGGGGCCAAAAGAGGGCGGAATTGCTACGTAACGCCTGTATTCTCCGGGATCCCAACAAAGGGGAAGAAAATCAGAAGTGGCTGCCTCACCCCTGCCTTCTCAAGGGCCCAAAAGAGGGCGGAATTGCTACGTAAGCCCTGCATTCTCCGGGATCCCAAAAGAGGGCGGAATTGCGATGTAACCCGTGCATTCTCCAGGATCCCCAACAAAGGGGAACAAAATCAGCCAAAAGTAGGGTTCAAATATTTGCCAACATACAAAGCTTTGCACTGTGTGCGCATTGCGTGAACAGCATTCCCCAATACACAAGTGCACAATGGTCCGCTGAAATTTGTGCAAGTTGTGCATGCCATAAAACTGTGACATGCAACAATGCGGCCTCAACAAGGAGCATCTTCAGAACAACACAATGCATAGTCCACACCTGCCAACAAACTTCGTTTGCACTTTTCAGTGAAAACATGTGGTCTGGAACGACCCAGCACCCCATGAGTTGGCCCATGGGGGTCTATGATTCACCCATGGCATGATGCTCTCTTTTATGCGACTTGGTACACCAAAGCTGTACCACCCAATCTCCAAGTGCCTGGAAGACCTCGAAGAATATTTGCAATATATAACAGCACAGCTGCAGGGCACACCAAAGCTGCAACTTCACAACGGACTGTCAGTTTAGTGCCACCGCTGTTGGTTAATGGTCATCCACCAAATTGATGCAACGGATTTGTCACAGTACTAGTTTTTGGAAGCGCTCTTGAAATGCCTCAACTCTGTCATCCCCCCCCCCTGCTCGTCAAGCCCCTGAGGCAGACATCTGAGGAGCAGTATCAGCGCTCAATCTGCTCAACTCAACCAACTTCACATGATATTGACATGTGTGCAGGGCGCTCCTTTTGCTTTTGTTTTAAAACACATTGATTCAGTCCACGATAGAATCTGTGATAGGGCACGTGAAGACGAGCCTTGAAACTCAACTTGAGGCAGGGTTTGAGGTAGGAACGAATGGCCAGTGGAATGAGCCCCATGCGTAGGTTCCTTCCGTCATCGCCTCTGCCTTGGCAGGTAGTGAGCTGAGACTCAGTTGTGGAATAGGCTTGATCCAAGCGTAAGAAAGGAAACAAAAAAAACCAAGAAGGTGACAACACGCCCACTTTAAAATGACGGAGAACTTTTTTGAGGATGCAGACGTTAAGGCGGTAGGCGGTCACACGCCGGTGGCGGCCACACCACGGCAGGTGGTGCTTACCTGATGGCCGTTTGCGGTTGTGAGCGGGGCAAAGGACGCCGATCCTTGTGCCTGCCTCCCCTGTATCGGGCTACAGGGGCGGATAGATATAGGTACTCCAGTAGTGGAGGGTAAATGGCAGGTTGTCGAGGTTTAACCAAGCAACCTCATCCAAGGCGGTCATAGGTCCAGGGTGACCAACCACTGAGCCACCACCAGCATTACCTCCAGTGGTGGGGTTGGGCAGCCCCTGTGGATTCAACTTAGGACCTCCTCCGCGTGTTTCTCAGTGGAGTAGGCCGGAACTTGTGCCCCTCGGCCGTTCGCAGTTGAGCTGACGGCCACTGGCAATGCACCGGCAGTTGCTGGTTGACCCAGCGCAGTCCCCTAGGGCGCTGGGAAGGCGCGCTGTGCCAGTGTATATGCAGAGCCCCTCAAGAAGAACCGTCAACCTTCTCTGTGTTGTGGATTGCACAGTCCGGAGGTACTGCCACGTCCCTGAAGAGGCCCAGGCTCATGTTAATGCACGTCATCAAATCCAACAACAATGAGGTCCGGCGGCAGCGACGGTGGGGCACACGGTCTGAAGGCTCTGTCGCGCTGGCAGGGGAGTGGGTACGATGGGGGCAGACTGCTGCAGTTGTGTGCCGTGGAACAAACAATCCAGTGTCACCCCCAAAACGGTACCCCCAAAAAAAACACAGACACCAATCCCCCAGAAATGACTGACAAAAAGCAGGTCATACACAAGACGTGGCACTGGACACCGGTTGTACTACACCGCTCTCAACCTTCAACACCTGCCACGCCCGAACAATGAGCCCTCCTCCCCTCCCCGGGGCAGTGGCGGCAAGAGGGTTTTTTATACTTCGTTCCCCTGTCCCATGTCCCCCCCGGGGTTGCATGCTTTGTTCCCCTGTCAACCCTTGTGTTGCCGTGTCATGCCATTGAATCATCCTCCCCTTCCCCTTCGGCAAGCTACGGCCAGGTAAGCCCCCACTCCCCAAAAAAGACAAGCTGATTCTTAGAGGAACCATCAATGTGGTGCGAATTCATTTAGGTACCAAAAGAAATGCGGTCCTTGTGGCTTAGGCGAATTGTAGCGCTGGGGGGGGGGGGGGGGCTCGTTAGTACACCTCATACCAGAAAGCGCACAGCTTTTTGGTGCAATTTAACCTGCTTCAAATAGCCCGCAGCACTGGATGCACTGCATCACGTACTGTGCCACTTACTCGGCTCCGCCGCAAATTGATGCGATGCCAGTGTGGCGCATGTTCGTGCATGACGTGTTTAGTAGCAACCCATATCGCTATTTTATGTTGTTTGAGAGGTGGTCATTGATCCAGTCTCTTACATGATTGCCAGTATCAGGAATTCGCTAAGGCACCGTCGCGCCCGTGGGTGAGGCGGGTGCTTTTGAGGGTCCTTTCGATGGAGTGCGGGTACAGTGCGCGCGACATCCTTAATCACTTTGCTGTGGTCAGCAATGTCGCCAAAATTGGGCGCTTCATGCTCCATTGTCGTGGCTTGGAATGAGGACTTCGTTAATTTGGACGCAATAATTCCAGTGGACAAGCCGTGATGGCTGCCGTCACCTGCACACTGCGCACTTGCTGCTGCTGTGGTTTGGCGTGCAGAAGGTGTCAAGCAGCTGTTGTGATCAGATACCACAGAAAGGGACGCAACAGTCGTTGTTCTGGCAAACCCTCTTGCATTGTAAAATGCCCGAACCCCTCCCCCTTGATGTTCCTTCATTTATTATTCAGCTGTTCATACTGCACGATAAATATCTTCTGTGTGTGCATGTGGCCGGAACGGGGAGCACCATTGGCAGAGAGAGAAGGCGTGTGCTTGAGCCAAAAGGGGGGTCTTCAGAGTGGTCGTAACAGGGGGTGCCGCAATGAAAAAAAAAACTCAGAGTGTCCAATACGCCCTATGATGGCAGCCCGTGGGTAACCGATGGCGGTTGGTGGGTAACCGATGGCGGTTGGTGGGTAACCGATGGCGGTTGGTGGGTAACCGATGGCGGTTGGTGGGTAACCGATGGCGGTTGGTGGGTAACCGATGGCGGTTGGTGGGTAACCGATGGCGGTTGGTGGGTAACCAATGGCGGTTGGTGGGTTACTGATGGCGGTTGGTGGGTAACCGATGGTGGTTGGTGGGTAAACGATGGCGGTTGGTGGGTAACCGATGGCGGTTGGTGGGTAACCGATGGCGGTTGGTGGGTAACCGATGGCGGTTGGTGGGTAACCGATGGCGGTTGGTGGGTAACCGATGGCCGTTGGTGGGTAGCCACCAAACATCAGAGAGTGGATGCCATAATAAAAAAAAAAGGGAGAGCGTCCTTAT
Source organism: Eutreptiella sp. 'Long Island Sound 2002' (assembly GCA_964036045.1). Classification (NCBI taxonomy): domain Eukaryota; phylum Euglenozoa; class Euglenophyceae; order Eutreptiales; family Eutreptiaceae; genus Eutreptiella; species Eutreptiella sp. 'Long Island Sound 2002'. The sequence continues at coordinate 146,241,647 of OZ038382.1, read as the reverse complement.
GGCACCCCCTGGGTTGTAAGGGGGGGTTACCCTGACGTTCAAGGGCAAGCCTGATGGAGGGCAATGGCCTATGAAGGTCCAAATCAATGGTGCGTAAGACGGTACGCCGCCAGGCAGATTCCTGCAAAAATGGTTTTTGAGACTCACGTCGTCTGCATCAGAACTGGTGAGCCACTGCGGGCAGTACCTCAACAGATCTTCACCGTGGGGCTTAGGAACCCAGTGAACCTACGATGACCCCCCCCCCCCCGCCATCAACGATGGAGCACGAAAGCCAAACAAGCGAAGGGCGTGCGCTGCACGCACAAGGGGCACGAGGGATCCCGCATGTGGTGGAGCAATACTGGGGGTTAGCAGAGCATGGCCAGACATGGCCATGGTGCACTCCATCGCCATGGGTTTTGTCCGGGATCGGTCCTCAGAGGTCAACTCAACTCGTCGGGTAGTTTGTCTCAAGTGTTGCCTCCTCACATCAGGTCTGGCTTGCGGTCCCCCCCCCCCCCGCATGATGTGTCGTCTGCTCACTGATTGGGGCCCTGAACAGCCCCCCGTTATATTTGTTGGCTGGCATTGATCGTGTGGCTCATGCCAGTCAGGCTTTCTTCTGTTGCAGGTGTTGCTTGAAAGCCCCCCCTGCCTTGGGCAGCCATGCACTCTTCTGAGTGTGGGGAGTCTATGCGGCTCCATTGTGGCACAGAGCGCGGCACAGTGCCATGCCTCTGAATGAAGCAGTTCCTGAAGCTTTTGGCAGGGCGGCTTCATCAGACGCAGTCAGTGGCCTGGGGGCTCCGTCCACACTGTTTGTCTGCCAGCCAGACCTATCCATCCTGACTTGACGATGTGCTGCACCGGGTGTGTTGTCCAGCTTCCCCGCATGCCGTTGCGGGTTACCCGCCCAGGCGCAGCAACAAACCCAGTTTCTGTGAGCCTAGTCAACCATATCTACATCCTCCTCCATGTGCTCCTCCTCCTCCTCCTCCTCCTCCTCCTCACCCTCCGCATCGTCATCCGTATCCTCTTCCATGGATTTTAGCTCCTCCAAAAGACTGTTCTTGAGCTCAAGCAACATTCGTCGCTCCTGCATCCGAATGTACAGAATGCACTTCCGCACATAGTCACCTACTCGTTCAGCCTCTGCAATGAGCTCCATTTCCTGCCGCAAAGTGCCCTCTGGGGCTGCATAAGCCTTCAGTTTCTCAACCACGACTGTCCCCATAAGACTGTACACCCCTGCAATGAAACCCGTGTCATCCGGATCAAAGTCGCTGCCCAAGAGTGCGGGACTCTTCGCGAATTCGGTGAACGCCTTTTTGTCCATAACGAACACTTGGAGCACTGTCAGCAGCACGTTGGGCATCAAATCCGTCTTGGTTAACACGAAGGTGTCTTGCAGCAAATTGCACTGCTGCAAAAGGCTTCTCTTCGGTTGTAACAGGCCCTGCGGATTTGGTAATAGTGACAGTGACAGTGACAGCGTCTGCCAATGGCATTTTCTTGGTGACAAGGGGAGGTCAAGCCACCCACCTGCTTTTGCCAACCCACCCGCCCACCTTCCCACCCCCACCCATTCACCTACCCCTCAAGAGAGGGGGGGGGGGGGGGGGGCTCAGCCAAGGCATCCGGGCAACCCACACGCCAACTGGTGTGCGCACAGTGCGACACACGGTGCTGGCAGCCAACATCGAGTGTCACAAATGTACTGCTGGCTCCAGAATCACGAAATTGTGACTCCATATCGCGGCTTCGAAGCGTCCAGTGCCAGGACGACACAAATTTGTTCCCAAGAGAAAGATGTGCAAACCCTCTGTTCCGGTGCACCATGCAACACCCCCCAAAAAAACAAAAATTATCCCCAGTACTCGTGGGCCTACCTCCGCAGAAGGAGGTGGCGATAGTCGCACCCGCACTGGTATGGCCTGGACACGTTTCAAACCCTGCCATATTATTACAGTACTGCTCCTTACCAGTTTCCCCCGGTCACCCGGGCGACGCAAACACACAGTCTGGCAATGCACAATGTTGGATCAGGGCGTTTAGCACCCCACTGTCCTCGCACCAGTCTCCAGCGATGCCCTGTACTATGAGGTCAGTGGGCTACCGACGGGATGCGTACTCTCTCCCTCCCATTGTGCGTGCTTGGCCAACCAGTTTTGCAGCAGGATTGCCACCTTGCATGGGGGTGCTGGCATATGGTAACTCAGTGAGTAAACTGCTTCGATGGTGGCTCAAGCATCATGCCGTGAGGTGCAGCATGCTCTGTATGATCTGTACAGCCCGTTGTGCATGGCCCTCATTGCTGTTTCCCGGCGGTAGCCACACAGCAGTGCCACTTGCAACCAGGCTGCAGCGGACAGCAGTTGTAAAATCCATGTATTCGTCCACTGCACCCCATTGTTGAGTATTCTGGTGAAAATGGCCTCAACATAACCTTTGTACGCCTGTGACAGTGATAGCAAGGAGGGACCCAAGTGCGACTCCCACATGGGTTGAGTGCTGAAGGTTCAATGAATGCTATCTCCCTCCCGTTGGGCTCCTGCACCAGAACATGGCCCATCACTTGAACCTCCCCATCAGGGTCACTTTTTGGCATTCTTCTTGCCCCAGACACTACAGCCCGTGACTTTGGCTACAAAGTTGCAGTGCAACAGGCTTTGTCCGACACTTGGGATTTTGTTGCCCTTCTGGCCTGCCGCCCTTCGTGCAGCCTGCATAAAGGTCGCAGTAACAACTAGACCATCGGTGGAAGTTTACTGACGGTGTTTTTGGAGGGGAAGGAGAGGGGCATGGGGCCGGCATGGAGGGCTTGAATGGGAACATTGGAAGGAGGAGGGTTTCCCCCTTCCCCGTCCCACCGCAACTGCGTGTGGGTGAGCACAGACACACCACTGACTGCTTTGTGCCGGCCCCCCACTGCCCCCGGTCAGGACTTTGAATTGGCATGGCTGTGTGTGTGTGTGTGTGTGTTTAAATACTGACGCCCTGGCAGAGCACAGGGCTGCACCTGTGAGTAAAGTCCGAGGGATACTGCAGGAGGCATGCCCGTCGTGTGTGACTGCATGGCACAGCACACAGAAAGCATTGGGGAGTGTTGTGGACCGGTATAAAACCTTGGACAAGCAGGTCTTTATGGAAACTCCTGCACCTTGCATGGGGAGGAATGGTTCCCAGACACACACAGCGGCTTAGACATCAGGTACTCTAGTTTCTGGAAGCAAATAGACCACTGTCGGGTACCTGCCACTGAGGCGCCTGTTAAGGGGCGGTCTTGGGCAGACCTTGAAAGGAGACTGGCGCTGGGTCTCAAACAACGTCCTGGCACTGGTCATACCTCGTCTCCAGCAGTGTCCTGCGCCTTGCACCACTTCTCACACACGTCAAGCACTGTGGCCTTTTTGATGTGCACTTCGTCAAAGGGGTTGTCTTCCTCAATGAATCCGTACGTGTGGAACAGACGTGCATTGCCAAGGGCGCCGTAGGTGTTGAAGACCTCGTCACCTGCAGCGGCAGTGGATGTGGCATTCAAAGCAGTGAGCTACGGGTGCACCAGACGGTGGGGCGTGAACCACAAAGGCCAGGTGGAAGCAAAACCCCCACTACATCCCATACAGGCCGTTGCTTTGTGGGGGCGGGGGTCATTTGGGATCCTGGCAAAACTCCAACCCCCACCCCCCCCCCATATCAGAAAAATTCTATTGCCTTCGGCAAGGCACCTCGAAGAGGGGAGAGGGACAACCATTCTTGAGCTGCTGAGGCGGGAAAACTGCATAAGCAGGTTGTGCCCTAGACCCCTTGGGAGCCACCCCACCCCCAACACCCAAATAGTGTGAAAAACGCATAAAGAGGGGCTAAAACATGCTTCACATGGGATATTTCATCATTTTGGATGGTCAAAGTATCAAAAAAATCAGTGTCGGAAATTTCCATTTTTGAGCTGCTGAGGCGGGAAAACTGCCAAGGTGGATTCTGGCGTTTTTCTCGAGCCGCGGGGAGGGGGGGCCGCCCCAACCTCGTCTGCAGAGCTGGAGGACACGTGCAAGGTGATCTTCCAGCGGGGGAAGGGGGACCACAACCACCCCGGAGAATTGGGGGGTCACGAGGTGACCGCCTCACCCCAGATAGGGTACAAGGGCGCGTCGCAGGGCCTCGGCCTGTGGCAGGTTGTGTACCGGCCCATTCACCAGGCCATTATTGGTGGAAACAGCCATTTCGCGTCTTTGGCACAGGCATTGACCGGCTCTCAGCAAGGCTACAGACTGCAAAAAACGTCCTTTTGTATCCTAGTAGGCATATACTGTCATAAGATCCCCAATCACACCCCTCAGAGCGGGTACCACGGGGTCACCGAGATCGCCAAACCCGCCAACATAGCAAAAATGGCTGAAAACTGCATAAACTGCATGAGCGCTCGTCCCACTCCGCCCCATACAAACCCCATGGAGTTGGGACCCGGAAACACTTTTTCGGCTCAAAATCGAAAAAAACCAAAAGATTCATGATTTTTGACCCAAAAAAGGGGGGGAGTCATTTTTTCGACATTTTTGACCCCCCCCCACCTCCCTCAAAACCTCAAAAAGTGGGTTTCAAGTGGGGGGGGGGGTATGGGGGGGGGGGGGTCCGGACCAAAAACTCATTGCGGGATGTGTTTATTGGACAAAATAATGATTTTACAAGGGGTTACGCCAAGAATTCAACCCCTTGGGGTAGGGTACGCGAATAGGCCCAAAAAGGCCCAAAATGGGGGGTATGTGGCGTTTTCCCCTATATACGCCTGCCTGGCTTTGATCTAACAACCTCTGCGAGGTGATTTTGAAGCTTTCGGGGGGCCCATGGCACGGGCTACATAGGCCTAGCGGCCACAACGTGGGTCCCCCTGGGTGCTCAAGTACCCGTATTGTCACTAAATCATCACCCAAACCCATCCCAGGGGCAAAAGAAGGGTTTCGGAAAAAGGCGAATTCTATTGCCTTCGGCAAGTCCACCTCGCAGAGAATCTACCGCGAGCAACACACACCCAAAATAGGGTGGAAACTACATAAATACCGGCTAAAACATGCTTTACATACCTTGGATGATCATTTTAGGTGATCACGGTATCAAAAAAACAAGTTTCGAAAACTTCGATTTTTGAGCTGCCCAGGGTGAAAAACTGCACTAGCAAGTTGTGTACCAATCCCTTGGGAGACCCCCCCCCCACCCCCGGGACCTAATACCCAAATAGGGTGAAAAGGATGGACATACGGCCTGAAATATGCTTTACATACCTTGGATGATCATTTTAGGTGGTCACAATATCAGAAAAACAAGTTTCAAAAACTTCGATTTTTCAGCTGTCCACGGTGACAAGCTGCATAAGCAGGTTGTGTACCAATCCCTTGGGAGACCCCCCCCCCCCCCTGGACCTAATCCCCAAATGGGGTGAAAAACACGTAAATGCGGCCTAAAACATGCTTTGCATAGCTTGGATGGTCATTTTGGGTGGTCACAATATCAAAAAAACAAGTTTCGGAAACTTCGATTTTTGAGCTGTCCGGGTTGAAAAACTGCATAAGCAGGTTGTGTACCAATCCCTTGGGAGACCCCCCCCCCCTGGACCTAATCCCCAAATGGGGTGAAAAACACGTAAATGCGGCCTAAAACATGCTTTGCATAGCTTGGATGGTCATTTTGGGTGGTCACAATATCAAAAAAACAAGTTTCGAAAACTTCGATTTTTGAGCTGTCCGGGTTGAAAAACTGCATAAGCAGGTTGTGTACCAATCCCTTGGGAGACCCCCCCCCCCTGGACCTAATCCCCAAATGGGGTGCAAAACACGTAAATACGGCCTAAAACATGCTTTACATACCTTGGATGGTCATTTTAGGTGATCACAATATCACAAAAACAAGTTTCAAAAACCTCCATTTTTGAGCTGTCCGGGGTGAAAAACTGCATAAGCAGGTTGTGTACCAATCCCCTAGGAGCCCCCCCCCCCCCCCCCCCGGACCTAATGCCCAAATAGGGTGAAAAACACGTAAATGCGGCCTAAAACCTGCTTTGCATACCTTGGGTGGTCATTTTGGGTGGTCACAATATCAAAAAAACAAGTTTCGAAAACTTCGATTTTTGAGCTGTCCGGGTTGAAAAACTGCATAAGCAGGTTGTGCACCCGTCCCTTGGGAGACCCCCCCCCCCGACCTGATACCCAAATAGGGTGAAAAACACGTAAATACGGCCTACAACATGCTTTGCATAGCTTGGATGGTCATTTTGGGTGGTCACAATATCAAAAAAACAAGTTTCGAAAACTTCGATTTTTGAGCTGCCTGGGGTGAAAAACTGCATTAGCAGGTTGTGTACCTCCCCATTCACTAGGCCATTATTGGTGGAAACAGTCATTTCGCGTCTTTGGCACGGGTTGTGAACGGCCATAAGCAAGGCTACAGACTGCAAAAAACGTCCTTTCGTATCCTAGTAGGCATATACTGTCACAACATCCCCACTCGCACCCCTCAGGGTGGGTACCACGGGTTCACCGAGGTTGCCAAAACCGCCAACATAGCAAAAATGGCTGAAAAAAGCATAAACTGCATAAGCGCTCGTCCCACTCCGCCCCATACAAACCCTGTGGAGTCGGGACCCGGAAAAACTTTTTCGGCTCAAAATCGAAAAAAAAACCAAGAGATTCATGATTTTCGACCCAAAAAAAGGGGGGGTCATTTTTTCGACATTTTTGACCCCCCCCCACCCCCCCACCCCCCCACCCCCACCCCCACCCCCCCCCCTAAAAAGTGGGTTTCAAGTGGGGGGGGTCTGGGGGGGTCCGGACCAAAAACTCATTGGGGGATGCGTTTATTGGACAAAATAATGATTTTACAAGGGGTTAAACTAACAATTCAACCCCTTGGGGTAGGGTACGCGAATAGGCCCAAAATGGGGGGTATGTGGCGTTTTCCCCTATATACGCCTGCCTGGCTTTGATCTAACAACCTCTGCGAGGTGATTTTGGAAATCTTGCAGGTGTCACTAAACAGCCTACACACCGGCAATTTCGGGGCTTTTGGAGGGGCCATGGCTCGGGCTATATGGGGGGTGGTCTCCCAAGGGATTGGGACACAACCTGCTAATGCAGTTTTCCACCCTACCAATCCCTTGGGAGACCCCCCCCCCAGGACCTAATACCCATATAGGGTGAAAAACACGTAAATACGGCCTAAAGCATGCTTTGCATACCTTGGATGGTCATTTTGGGTGGTCACAATATCAAAAAAGTAAGTTTCAAAAACCTCGATTTTTGAGCTGTCTAGGGTGAAAAACTGCATAAGCAGGTTGTGTACCGGCCCATTCACTAGGCCATTATTGGTGGAAACAGCCATTTCGCGTCTTTGGCACAGGCATTGACCGGCCCTCGGCAGGCTTTCGGACTGCAAAAAATGTCCTTTCGTATCCTAGTAGGCATATACTGTCACAACAGCCCCACTCACACCCCTCTGAGTGGATTCCACGGGGTCACCGAGATCGCCAAACCCGCCAACATAGCAAAAATGGATGAAAAATGCATAAACTGCATGAGCGCTCGTCCCACTCCGCCCCATACAAACCCCATGGAGTTGGGACCCGGAAACACTTTTTCGGCTCAAAATCAAAAAAAAACCAAAAGATTCATGATTTTCGACCCAAAAAAGGGGGGGGTCATTTTTTCGACATTTTGACCCCCCCCCCACCCCCCCCCCCTCAAAACCTCAAAAAGGTGGGTTTCAAGTGGGGGGGGGTATGGGGGGGGGGTCCGGACCAAAAACTCATTGCGGGATGTGTTTATTGGGCAAAATAATGATTTTACAAGGGGTTACGCCAAGAATTCAACCCCTTGGGGTAGGGTACGCGAATAGGCCCAAAAAGGCCAAAATGGGGGGGTATGTGGCGTTTTCCCCTATATACGCCTGCCTGGCTTTGATCTAACAACCTCTGCGAGGTGGTTTCGGAAATCTTGCAGGTGTCACTAAACAGCCTTATCCAGGGTGAAAACGGCTTAGTCCTCACTAGCAAGGGCCCATAGGGGGGGGGGGGCGACCGGGGTTACCTGGAGTTCGGACCCGGGACCCCGCCATGGGTTAGGGGTTCATGTACAAGAAAAAAGTTGCCCGGGACCTGGGTCCAAATCCACACACAGCACCCAGAATACGCAAAGAAGTTTTGACCCCCCCCACCCCCCACCCCCCACCCCCAGCCCCCCCAAAAAGGGGTACCTGGGTACGGGGGGCTAAAGGGGTCAAAAATGAAAAATTCATTGGGGGGTCATTGTCTCTCCTAAAATGGTGATTTTACAAGGAGTTGGACATCTGGTACCATACCTTGGGGTATCGTACGCGAATGACCCCCCAAAAAGGGGGGTATATGGCGTACGCACCTGCGCTTGATCTAACAACCCTCTTCGAGGTGATTTCCCTTGGGAAAAAATGAGATTCATTGAAAGGGCCCGACATTGGAGATCAATTTTGGGTACACAAACTTCTTCTTGGCCTCTGCCCCCCCCCCCCGCCCTGAGAATGCTGTGTTATGGCAGTGCGCAGGCACGTGTTAGCGGCACACCAGACAGAGCAGATGCTCGTCAGTGGCCATTAAAAGGCCATGGTGGCTTTTCTGTCATAAAAGAAGACGGAATGGTGACCTGTAGTACGACACCTAAGGGTATGTCATGCCTTGGCCTGACCCACCCACTTGGCCTGCACCCTCCCTCTCACCCTCCATGCGGGTGTGCGCGGACACACGGATGTGCTATCCGCCCCCCCCCCCCTCCCTCTCCCCGCCCTGCCCTTGGGCCACGGCACCTTTGGCAATGTCACGTTCCGCACGCATCACAAACTGGCCATCCTCCATCTGCAGATGGGTGCAGCGCTTGTGGTGGGAGTGATTGAACAGGTCCGCCACGGGCACGAGGTATGGCCCCCCAATTTCCGCGCTGAAGAACCCCCGGGACATCAGAATGAACACCGCATGTTTGAAGGCCTCGAATGTGTGGCTCTCCAGGGGCCACAGGTCCGGGTGGCGTTGCAGGAGAGGGAGCACCAATTTCTGCAAAGGAGACGTGCCAGTCAAGCGATGGCACAGCACAGGAAAAGCGGCTGAAACCCCCTTGTGACATTTGGTATCTGGCTGAGTGCATGCAGTGCCTCACCTGCCCCCACCATGGGCTCTCACCTACTGTTGTGCGTCGGTATGTCAAAACTCAACAATGGCGACCTGAAGGGGACCAATGGTCAGTACCGATCAACTGAATGCCCCCCCCCCCCAGACACTTTGAGCCATTAGTTCAGCGGTCTGAGAGGGGGGGAGGGGGAGGTTTGAGGGTTTGAGGACACTGGCCTTTGAATATCACTGCGAGTGGCGGTGGAAGAGGTTCCGGGCGGGAGCCCACTGAAAACCGGCGTGTGACCCCGCCCCCTGACACCCTTGTGTCTCAAAAGGCGACCGAAGGCCCCAGAGGGTTTGAGGGCAGGAGCATATAAAATCCGCTAAAGAAGGGGCAGAGGAAACGTCGATAGTTTGGGGCACAAGCAATTTCTCCAGTGCAACAATTTTGTTTGAATGGCAGCCACACGGCCAAGTGTATGCACAATCATAACGAAGCAATATTGTCCCCTGAGTCCCCTCTAGAGAAGTGTGCATGTCATCGATTCATGCACCGCTCCTGTTGACTGGTCTGGCCCTGTCAGTTGACTGCTGTCGCCCGCAGCACTCCTTTCTTTCCGCAGAGCGGCGTTCACTTTGCCTTGAGCACGGCCCTGTTGCACGGAGAGCATAATCATGCACAGGAGACTCGCTCGCCGGAGGCCGGGATGAATGGGCACGAATTGGCAGGCTCATGACGTGGGGGGCCCACTGGGACTGTGTGGCAGAACGATTCTACTGTGGAGGGGGCCATAAAGCAACAGATGCTTAACTCCCGAGCGCACCCGTGCACAGGTGACCGGTCACAGCTCACCACTGTTCCACTACATTGCAACACCATTCATGTTCATATCTTTGTTCTCTTGTATGCCCGCATACGCCTCTCACACGGCAGGGTACACAATAAGATGTGCAACTGCACAACAAATGTACGGCATCACCTGAGACACGATCCCATTGTTGAAAGAGGGTTTGTTGAAAAAGCCTTAGCAACTTAGGCTGTCCCGCAAACCAAACATGAAAACAATCATGAGACTTGCCTGCCAAGGAAGACACCACCCAACGTCCCCTCGCAATGAGGACCACCAGACACGCCTCCCAGACAAACCGGTGAAGCGCCTGACATCCTTACGATGCCACTACACTTGCATGTTCTTACATGCCATCAGCTTAGTTGCCAACACATTTGCACCATCACAAAGTACAATTCCTCATTGGACATGCTTTCGAGTGTCCCATACATAGTGAACACCTCGCACAGCATACAGGTCTCCCCTGGGATCGAGAGCCGAGGCCACACCCGTTGATTGCGACGCCATTACATGGCGTCGAACAAATTGCAAAAGGCACCCATCGCCTCGTCCTCTGTCTCTTGCATGTGTTGCAGAGCGTGTATGTTGAAGCGCTACCGCACTTGCTGTGGCTTGGGCGGTTGTTGCTCCCCCTTTGGCGGCATGACACCAAGGGCGGGAGCCGTGACAAAATACAGGTCACAAAAGATTGAGGCAAGGATTCATAGGTTGGTCGCCCAGAGTTGTACAACTTCAGTGGCATGACACAAAAGTGGGACCCGCAACAAGACACGGACCACATAAGACTGACGCACTGATCTCCATGACCGAGTTCCATAATATCAGCCCCCCACCATGCTTCCCCCTACACCATTCCCACAAAATGGCGCATCCAACAAAAAGCTGCCCAGGTAGGAAGGAAAGACCTGTGAAGGGTCCCCAATCTATGTGGACCACCACACCCAAACGGCGCACAACGGGACTCCAACCAAGTCCCTCTGGCCCCAGGGGCGAGTGTGTGACCACTTGATTTACCACACCGAAGCTTTCATAGTACTACCTTTTGTGAATGGCCAATAACATTGCTTCTGAATGTGGGTTGCACCTCGTGTGGATATGGCACTATTTTGCCATAAAGTCCCCCTATTTGCCACTCGTACAAGATAGGCATGTTTCCAAAAATTCTACGAAAATACTTCCTAGGGTTCTGCAAAAATCCTCGTTCTCCCATTGACACACCACGGCCTCACTGCCCTTTTTTCCCGTGCATTCACGCTAGTCCATTCATCCAACCTTCTTGCTAGCTTGCGAATGTGAATGTGATGCGAATTTTGTGCAAAGGTAGCACGAAATTCGTACGAAAGTCCGTGAAATTCCATCATACAAGACACAAGACTTGCACGGCGGGCAAAGCAAGAGACACCACGGCCCAATTCTTCCTCAGCTTATGCACAGCAAACAAAGCACCAAGACTCTGGCGGATTGAACGCTTCGGGTCTCGGAAATGTGAAGATGTCCGAATACAGTGCATGGCTCTCTAGGCTCGTGCAGTAGGGACGGCCGGACTCACCGAACTCATTGACACAATCATCGTCGGCCGCCACGAAATCGTGTCCCGCTGACAACATCCCAAAGGCTACACAACTACTCCCCAAGTCCTAAAAACTGAGAAACTGAAGGTAAGAAAGGCCAATCTGGAAATGTATGAAACCATGTTCAACGTGAGAAACCACCCACTGAAACCAAATGTCAAAATGAAAAGGGGGAAGGACATGCGAGCCATGGGCGGGTGGGTAGGGCAAATTAACAAATTGAGAAGGACCCTCTTGCAAAACGGTAAACCGTGTTTGTGGTGACAAACACAATATTACCCACGGCAAACAAAGCACCAAGATTCCGGTTGACTAAGCGCTTCGGTTTATATTGAACCCGGGGTTGGGTCTAGGGGGGTCTGGGGGCCGTCCGGAAGGGGGGAGGGGGGTCTCCCGGACTCCAACATATATCTCTCTGGGACACCGCGTTTGGTGCCAACACGGAGCGTTTTCAAGGGTTGGTGCCTTTGTTGCCTCATTTGTGCCCGCTGAGTGTCCCAAACAGGGGGATATGTGGGGTATATTCGGAAAGCCCTTCAAAAGGGCTATTTGGACCTCCCTGGGTCTGCATGCTATACTGACGACATGTGGACAGGGAGATGTATGCCCCAATGGAGTCCCAGCCCTTGTGGAAAAGGGCAACAATGAGAACAAATCTGATTCGGAATAATAAGTGATTCTTGGACCATTGCCCGTGTCCTGTGCGGCGGTGGACACACTCCCGCACCGCCTTCAGGTAGTGATCATTGGAAGACACATTGCCGCGTCCCGCCAGTCCCATGTGGGCCATGTGCAGGGACGGCGTTGCGATTACCGGCGCCCACTGCTCCAAGACAACAAGGTCCCAGAGTTAGCGCTGTATTTGCAAGGCTTGTGGCCCAACGTAGGTGGCTAGCCACGCGTGCAAGCATAGCCTAGCCGGGCGCCATTTGTGGCTCTGCACCGGGCATGCCGAGACATGTTGGGCCGTCTCCGGGCCACTATTGCACCACCAACACCGTCACTGTGGCTGGATTGTGCATGCGGTGGACCCCTATGTGCCACTGCTTGTCGCTCCTGAACCAGCCCAGGGGCATGCCTAGGCCCGGCTGGTAGTTGGGCCCCCACCTGTGCTTGTAGTGTACCCGTGTGGGTATTGTTGCCTACTCCTGTAACCACTCTTGCGGGTCTATTGGAGCTAGCTAAAAGTGGTCCCGGTACCGCAGCGGGGGAAGGTAGGCGTACGGGCGCCGCACCACCCAGGTGAGATCCGCCTTGGTTGCTGTGTCCACCCAAACGTTGATTGAGGTGATCTAGTGGAAGGGGTAACCACCACGTTGATTGCGGACCTCAGGGACAGGTGTACTGCCCCAAAGTGTCCTCTTGGGAAGGTCCTATCCCCGACGTTGTCTCTGCCGCGTACTCCCCCGGTTCTCTCTCATGCGCGATCACCATTGTCATGCCCGCCAGGGTGGTGCCGGCACCGGTGGCCACAATGGCCCCGGGATCGTGGCCGGCAAGGGGAGTTCATGGAACCATGCACCAAGCTCCGCCCAAGGACGTAGGTACATGGGAGTTGCCTCCGGAGCCCAATGGGGATGGAGCATCGCGTGTCCCCTGAAGTGCTTCTGTAGGTGAGTTTGGAGCGCCGGGCCTAGCGCCGACGGTAGGGCCCTTGGCGTATGCATGGCCATGGAAAGAGGTCCTCAATGAGGGTGCCCCGGGCACTTGTGGGTAAGGCACTGGGTGGTGTACCTGAACGAGGCCACCGCCTTGGGCCGCAGTTCCACGGGTTGGGGGTTGTTATTGTCAGCACTATGCTGTGCACGAGCCACCTCGTCTGATAGTGGCTGTCCGGCCGACAACAGTGCCACACCATCGAGGGGACTCTCCGTGCCTGTGGCCTGCAGCTGTGGGAGCGTGGTTACCCTCTTGTCGTTGTGTAGGCACACATGCAGGGGGAGCTTGCCTTGCGTGCTGATGTCCAACAGGCTCACCAGCAATCGGTGGAGGCGGGTGTTGCTGGGGAGGTCTTGGCGTGGCTGCTCACAGATGGGCAACACCACGGGCCATGCCATGACCGCCATGACATCCTCCATGGCCATGGTGACTTGTATGGCCCTGCTGCGCTGGTCACCGCCCGTTCCCGGGTGGTCTTGGCCTCACGCCCACCAATGACCACTGTGGTGGTGGCCGGCCGTATCGTGCCTGGCACCCACGTCTGGAGGGGCTGCTGCCATCAGGGGGCCGTGGCACGGCATTGTGCTGCTGGAGCCACGTCCGGATTGTGTCCACTGTGTAGCCCCGGGGCACTTGCGCTCGGAGGTTGTTGGCACTACATAGTGCGCCGTCCGGGGTGTAGAAGTCCCCAAGGTGGTGGTGCCCTAGTGCTACCGCCGCGGTAAAGACTGCCCGGGGCATGTGGACGAGGATTATTGCACCATACGTTGTGTTGTACGTCGTGACCCGCATGGGGGGCTGCTGGGGCGGGGGCGGGGGCGGGTGCGGCTAGGCCGGCCCTTGCCTGAGGGGGGGTCGGGGCGAGAGGGTGATAGGGGAGGTCCCCTTGCATTGCCCTGGGAGCCACATGGGCAGGCCTACCTGGTCAACCGCCAACTGCAGCCCTCGCAGCAGATGGGGGCTGTAACGATCATGGGTCCATTGGCCCGGGGCCATCACCGCAGCGCACCCGTCATGGTGGGCATGGCACCCGGACCATGTAGTGGTCCGGCTTGACAACCAGCTCATGGAAGACTCATTTCTCAGGAGAACCACCGGGGTGAATGAGCCGCAGCATCTTGAAGGCCGGACAACTGCCCTTGAGAGATTGTGTCTCTCAATAAGAGGTGGCAACCCACACCTGATACATGGCCTGGTCTGACATTTCGGTTTCCTTGCGATCAGTGAGCTGAAGCTTATCACATGGCATTGGCAGGTGTGCAGAGACTTATGGCGCGCTCCAAAAACAAACCTAACTCCTTAGTAGACTGAAATAAGACAAGCCCCACCTACCCGAGATGGGGAATGCCGGCTAGACCACGCTTCATACTCTGCTTTACTACATTGAAATCCTCATGCATACCCACAAACAGAAACAAGGGACTAGATCCATGAAACACTGCAGACGGTTGCTCCTATCCATCACACTTGGCAACCCCTTCATATGACAGAAAGCTGGCATCGGAAAAACCCTTGGACAAAATCTTGGAATCTTGAATAATCATATCAAAGGCATCCAGCAGAACGAGACACACCATCTGGTGACTCTCGGCAGGTAGCAAACGGTCCTTCCTTAATGGAGAGAACTTCATGGACTGGTCCTTGACACTCATCTGGTCAGTGGGAGGGTACTTCACTAGGGATTGAGGCAACTAGGGAGCCGCTACCCGGCAATGACTCGGGTGGTGTCAATCAACACATAACCCCCAAACAGCAGCTTTGCAAGGCAAAAACAACAACACAGAAAAAAATAGACACTCAAAAACTGCGGAGGGTGAGGGGGGGGGGGGGTCCACTCAGTTCCGGACTCCCAGCCCCCGCGGCACGAGCGGGGGGGTCCAGATGATGGGGTGACGGGGGATGGTGAGCAAGGATCAACAAGTTTCCGGGTTTGGGCCATTTTTGTTTTCCCATTTCAATTCTGAGCATTGCGAACACATGCACAGGCTATTACTCAGTGACCCTGGGTGGAGGGGTTGTTTGGGGCCTGGCAAGCGCCAACTGACCCACCCACCCATGTCAGGAAAATTTACCTCGAGGGAAAAACGAACTTCATTGAAGAGGCTGGAAATTTGAGGCCCATTTGAAGGACACAAACTTGTTCCTGGCCTCTGACCCCCCGCCCCCCCCACCCACCCACCCAAGTTCAGTTCAATCTTGGCAGGGGGGTCAAGGGGTCCAGAGCGGGGGGGGATTATGTTTTCAGGTTGTGGGGGCATTTTTGAATTCCCCGTTTCATTCAGGAGCATTTTGAATATACACAAGACCGGGGGGTAAATATCCTTTTACCGTTCACAACCAACAGTGGAAAATGGGGGAAAGGGGGAAATTGGGGGATGGGGGATTCTGTGCTCTGGTCCACAGCGGCGGCCACACAGTTGGTTGCTCCTCATTGTTCACTGTTGGTGTGTGTTGGGGGGTCGTGGGGTGGGGAGGTGGGGGTCCACAAGGGAAAGAAGGCCAACAGGGGAGGGCTGACCCCCATGTGCATATGTGCCATGGCTGAATTGTGGTGCTATAAGGACAGTGTCGGCTGCGGTGGAGAATGGAGAACGCTTGAAGAATGGGCGCCAACATGTCATCTTGCCTTTTTGACCACAATGTCTCCAGTCTGCCCCCCACTTCCCAAAAGGCCTTCTTCAACTCCGTTTTGTGGAAGTATACCGACCGAATTCTAAAGATTCGCGGAATCCTAATTTTTGTGTTGGGTGTTTTGAATTAATAACAAGCAAAAATTTTGCGACAACATCCAAAATGGGCAAAAATGGGCAAAAATTATTTATTTTTGCAATTTTTTTTGCGGAACCCATTTTTGCGCAAGGCATGACGCCAAAAATTAATTTTTTTTGCGTTTTATTTTTTTTGCGGACAACAACACCCTGTGCCGGGAATTAAATATTTTTTCAGATCTTTAGGATTCGGTTGGTATGGCTACCACTCCCTTTGTTCACGGCCTTAGTACCTTTCCCTGTGTCTCAGTGGTAGGGCTCAACGTTTCACTTGCCTGTTTCACACTTCCCCCGCCGCGCACAACATATGCCTGATCTCAGGGCCCTGTTGGTTTGGCAGCTGGCAGTAAAATCGACAATTGGGCGGGGAGGGGTAGAGGAGTCGCACACTGCACAGAGCCTCTGCATCTTGACACTCGAAGCATATTGAAACAACTTCCCCACCGCTCCTACTACCAGTACCCAAGCAGGGCCCGGACCTGCCCATACCTTGTGGCGCTCCTCCATCATGCTCACATTGAGCTCGTCCTCAATGCACGTGCCCTTGAGCTCGTTTCTGTGAGCGTCAGTGAGCTGCAGCGCATTGGTCACTTGTTGTGGTAGCATGTCCATGTATGGTCGCAGGGAATGATCCCCGGTGGACCGAAGGTAAAGCACAGAAAGAGCTAACTGCAGCGTTGGGCTGAGAGACTCCATCAATGGCTTTATCTTCTTCAGGCAGCTGTGGTCCAAAGATAGAAACATGGGAATCTTGGCCAAAAGTTCTCCTTTTTTGATTGGTCTGGTCGCCGCCGCTCCACGACCTAGTTCAGGTTCGAGTCAGGCGAGGGAAAGACCCTTTGCGACCAGTCCTATCACCAATCACAACGCATCCCCCCACTCATGACGACCCGTTCCATGAGCAGTAGAATCAACCAAATATCAAGGGTTTCGCTGGGGGGGTCTAGAATTTGGGGATGTAGTGCAATGTGGTGCGACGCCTCAGAAACAGTAGACCAGGAAACTCAGTTTGCTTCCTAATGACCTTCCCATGTTCATCCTTTGACACCAAAACGTAATTCAGGGGACTGGCTGTTGGCTTGTCTGCTAGGAAGTAGAAAACCCATTCTATATGGACTGAGTTCGTTTAGCAAAAATGCGCAACAAACTGCATACTGCAAGTAAGAAGCAACTTGGAATGAAAAGAGTGCACAATGATGCACAACACAAGGCTCAGTCTGCAAAATTCGATCATTGCAATCAGCAATATCCCCCCCCCCCCTTGTCCAAGCAATGGTAAATGACCAGAAATTGACGGAACCAACGCCTAGTGTTGCTTGGACACTTACGCGCCGCAACTTGCGTGATACACGTGTAGATGGTCACCAGGGGGTTTGAAGCAGAGATGGTGGTACACAAGCAGCAAAGGGCTGACATGTGCAACAAAACACTCGTGAGCAGCCATCACTGGAGACCACAAACTGGCACGTACAGTTGAAAAAAGTTGAACATTATGGGTCCACAGGCTCAGAAATGAAGCCCTTCTTGGTTGAGCTATAACGCATCGTGAACTGTTGGACTGCTTCTTCTTGCCCTGTGCATCACCCTTTGCTGGACGTTCGGGTGCAGGTTTTGGGGCTGGTTTTGGGAAGAAATTTGGGCACACACTACAGCCACCATGTTTTGCAAACTCCTCATGGTCTGGGCAAGGGATGGGACTGTTGTTGGACAGTCTCCACTCATCAACTTTGTCACTAATCCATTCACAATATTGTTGCGACATCCACCTGTCGAAGTGATCACTTATCTCAACCTTGTCACATGCGGCAGCCCTCTTGGCCAACAGAGCTGCCTTGGCACAAAATATGAACCACTTGCATCTCAAAACCAGGGTGTCAGGAAGCACACATGGCACACAGTAGAACGAATTGAAAAACGCGACGCCAAAATCAACGGTGCAAAAGTTGACAGAACCAACACCTAGTGTTGCTTGGAAATGGGCGTTGCTTGGACAAGGGGGACGGGGGGTAGTGCATTGTGCAGATGCCCGCGTGCAGAATCATTCCACCGCAGGCCAGTGGCACGCGCAAAGCAAGGCAGCTCGCACGCAACCGCACATGCGTCTGACCGCATGTGTCTGTTTTGGGGCATAGCAAATCGGCATGGTCCTTCATCTTTCAATACCCCCACTGTACTCTGTGTCCTTACAGTCCAATGCACTCCACCAGCCGCACCATGGTTGTCACGATAAAGCCCAAACCTCCATACTTAGACAGTAAAGCTATTTGATCGACTTAGATGCCAGACTACTCCATTATTGGCACGAGTTTGCAGCTGCACTGGCAAAAGAAAAAAGAAATCAGCAGCAGGTGCAAATACGCCCCGAGTGTGGGCGTTGCAGCAACTACCTAACACAACGACCACGGGGGGACGTCTCCTCGCTTTTATACGCGACTCCCTCCCCAGTAGAAGTGGGCCAAAGCCCCCCCCCCCCAGGGGGGGGGGGGGGGCATTGGAGGGGTGGTTCCGGGAGGGGCGATGGGGGGGGGGGGGGATTTGATTTGATTTGATTTGAGGGCCGATCTTGAGGCTCACAGGCCGCCTGGTGGGCGCTCGATGGCTGTCCCGACGACTCTGCATATCGGCCGGCCAGGGGGGGGTTGGGAGGGTCGGTGGGGGGGGGGGGGGTCCAGGTGGGGCGATTTGGGGTGGTGGGGTGGGGGGCACAGGCTCCCCTTACCTCCCCTTGCCCTCAATCTAACCATACCATCACCATAAACCTAACCCTAACCTTTGCAGCTAGTTGGTTTGGCCATGCCAGCCATGTTAATTGGGCTGCACAAGATCCCCCAAATTTCGTTCATGGCTGCTTTTGTCACATCATTGCTCTCCATTTTGGACCCCAACACGCACTCTACCCCGGGCCTACGGTGAGAGCTAGGGCTAGGGGCAGGGCTAGGGTTAGGGTCACCGAGCTGGTGGAACCAGTCTTGGTTTTATAACCCTTTTTAGTGTCTAGGGTGGACCTACCACCAGGTTAGGCAGCAGCAGCAGCAGCAGCAAGCAGCAGCACGCGCGAAATGGGTAAAAATCAGAACTCCGTCGTGGTGCTTCAGATTCGGGTGAAATTTTGGTGGATGATACCTATGGGTGTGAAGTACAATCACACAAAGTTTGAGCAAGAAACTTGACGGTGGCGGCCAGGAACGGGATTCGCAAGTGGCGGACCTCGGTTTCAAAAACTGCAGTTTAGGGCCAAAAACAGCCATTTTTGGGCCAAAAAAGCCCTGAAACACATTCAAAACGGCCAAACGAAGGGAAACGGTGGATACACTGCACGTGCAGCTTGGCCCTCCCGTGTCAACGAGCTCTTTGCGGCCCTCTAACTCCATGATATGTCCCGGAAACGGCCCAAAAAGGCCCCCAAAAGCTCCAAATGCCGACAGCCACAAACCAAGAATAGGCCATATCTTTGGCTACATGGCTCAAAATGTGATTCCGAGGGCACCTAACCCACCCGCAACCCCCCACTCTTTGTGGTTTCCACCCCTCAGAATTGCCCAAACGGACGCCTAGACCCCAATACCTAGGCCCACTAGGCTGCGGCAAGCTGCAAGCTCAAGCCCAAACAAGTGGGTGCCTAAATGGGTCAACAGGGGCAAAAAGATGACTTTTCTCAAAAATGATCCTAGACCATGTGCGACGCTAAAACAAGTGTTTTTGGACCGTTTTGAGCTTGTGGTGGCCCATTTTGGTCCTCCGAAAATCCCAAAATGCCTTGGGCTCTTTTGGGACCAAAAATGGGTCAAAAATGGGTCAAAAACGCATTTTTCCAAACCTCATCCTAGACCATTTGGGGTGCACAAACGGGTGAAATGAGCCCGTTTTGAACCCATTTTGGGGGCATTTTGGCCCCTCAGAAGTCCAAAAAGCCTTGAAAGTGGGCCTCGTGGTGATGGGGTTCACTTGCAAGCTGATTTCACTTTGTCAAGAGCCATCAATGTGTGAATCATTCTTGATGTCCCTCACCAGTCATAGCTGATGTTCCCTCCCCCACCAGCTCGGTCCCAATATTCAGTCTTGATTAGGGCTAGGGTTAGGGTTAGGGTCACCGAGCTGGTGGAACCAATCTTGGCTTTATAACCCTCTTTAGTGCCTCGGGTGGACCTAACAGGTTTAGCAAGCAGCAAGCAAGCAAGCAAGCAGCAAGCACGAGCGAAATGGGCAAAAATCACAGCTCCGTCGTGGTGCTTCGGATTCGGCCAAAATTTTGGTGGATGCTACCTATGGGTGTGAGGGACAACCACACAAAGTATGAGCAAGAAACTCAACGGTGGCAGCCGGGAACGGGCGTCGCAAGTGCCGGACCTCCATTTCAAAATCTGCAATTTAGGGCCAAAATCAGCCCTTTTTTGCTCAAAACCGCCCTAGAACCTGCTAAAAAAAGGCCAAATGAAGGGAAATAGTGGCTACTCTACACATGCAACTAGACTTCCTTGTGCCGAAGGGCCCTCTAGGGCACTCTAACTCCACAATATGTTCCGCGAAACGCCCCCACAAGGCCCCCAAAAGCCTCAGATCTTGTGCACATTGGCCGCCGACAGCCCCAAACCAAAAACAGACCAAATCTTGGGCTACGTGGCTCAAAATGCGATTTCGAGCGCACCCAATCCACCCGCAACCACCCACTTTTGGTGGTTTCCACCCCTCAAAATTGCCCTAACCGACGCCTAGACCCCCGTACCTAGGCCCAGTGGGCTGCGGCAAGCTGCAAGAGGTTGCCCAAATGGCTCAAAAACAGGTCAAAACCATGGTTTTCCAAACATGATCCCAGTCCAGTTGTGGTGCCCAAACGGATGAATACGGCTCATTTTGAGCCCCATTTTGAGCCGCTCTCGTCCACTTTCTAGTGTGTACCTCATTTGTCGTTAAAGTTTCCTAGACAATGTTCCTTCCGCCACCAGCTCGGTCCCAATATTCAATCCTAGTTAGTGTTAGGGCTAGGGTTAGGGTCACCGAGCTGGTGGAACCAGTCTTGGTTTTATAACCCTTGTTAGTGTCTAGGGTGGACCTGCCAGGTTTAGCAGCAAGCAAGCAAGCAAGCAGCAAGCAGCAAGCAGCAAGCCACAAGCAAGCAAGCAAGCAGCACGCGCGAAATGGGGAAAAATCGAAACTCCGTCGTGGTGCTTCAGATTCGCCTCAAATTTTGGTGGATGATACCTATGGGTGTGAAGTACAATCACACAAAGTTTGAGCAAGAAACTTGACGGTGGCGGCCAGGAACGGGATTCGCAAGTGGCGGACCTCAGTTTCAAAAACTGCAGTTTAGGGCCAAAAACAGCCATTTTGGGGCCAAAAAAGCCCTGGAACACATTCAAAACGGCCAAACGAAGGGAAACAGTGGATACACTGCACGTGCGGCTTGACTTCCCCATGTCAACGAGCTCTTTGCGGCCCTCTAACTCCATGATATGATCCGGAAACGGCCCAAAAAGGCCCCCACAAGCTCCAAATGCCGACAGCCACAAACCAAGAATAGGCCATATCCTTGGCTACATGGCTCAAAATGTGATTCCGAGGGCACCTAACCCACCCGCAACCCCCCACTCTTTGTGGTTTCCACCCCTCAGAATTGCCCAAACGGACGCCTAGACCCCAATACCTAGGCCCACTAGGCTGCGGCAAGCTGCAAGCTCAAGTGGGTGCCTAAATGGGTCAACAGGGTCCAGTAGGGGCAAAAAGATGACTTTTCTCAAAAATGATCCTAGACCATGTGCGACGCTAAAACAAGTGTTTTTGGACCGTTTTGAGCTTGTGGTGGCCCATTTTGGTCCTCCGAGAATCCCAAAATGCCTTGAAAATGGGTTGTTTTGGGACCAAAAATGGGTCAAAAATGGGTCAAAAACGCATTTTTCCAAACCTCATCCTAGACCATTTGGGGTGCACAAACGGGTGAAATGAGCCCGTTTTGAACCCATTTTGGGGGCATTTTGGCCCCTCAGAAGTCCAAAAAGCCTTGAAAGTGGGCCTCGTGGTGATGGGGTTCACTTGCAAGCTGATTTCACTTTGTCAAGAGCCATCAATGTGTGAATCATTCTTGATGTCCCTCACCAGTCATAGCTGATGCCCCCTCCCCCACCAGCTCGGTCCCAATATTCAGTCTTGATTAGGGTCAAGGGTAAGGTTTGGGGGTAGGGTTAGGAGTAGGCTGAGGGTTGGGGTGGGCATTAGAGTCAAGGTTGGGTTCAAGGATAGTGTAGGGGTGCAAAGTGGACAAAATGGGCAAGGGGTATTCGGCGCCACCATATGTATGGCCAGTAGCTGTTGACCCTTGGCAACTAAGTGGGCCCGGAGGGCGGGGAAGGGGGGGGGGGGGGGTCGCGTACCAGAACTGAGGAGACGTCCCCCCGCGTGACAACGACACGCCTCAATCTCAACGCAGTAGACAACAAGCAAAGTATTGAAATCATTTGGGCACTGGCATTGGCATTAGCATCTTGATGAAATTGTGGTTGATTAAATTTTAAATTAAAAAAAATTGGATCAAATGTGGCAGTAAAATCCAAACCTTGATGCTTACAAACGTTGGAGCTAGTTGGCCATCATACGCTGACCACCTACCTCGTGTTCTAGACTATCCTTCCTGACAAACACAATCACGAAGAATCTGGACCAATGCATCGATTGGGAAACAGAAGACCATTGCACATGCAGAGCAACATAGCAAGCAGGAGCAAGCAGCAGCCAGCAGCAAGCTGCAAGCAAGAAACAAGCAGGAAGCAGCAGCATGCAGCAGCCAGCAGCAAAGCTGCAAGCAGCAGCAAGCAGCAACAAGCAGCAGCACCAATCCAGCACCAAGCAGCAGCAAACACCCAGCAGCAACAAACAGTAAGCAGCTGCCTGCTATACAGCTACCCAGCAAAATTAAGGTGGCAGATCGGACAACTGCTGGTTTGCGTGTACCTGTCAGAGCTTGCGACGCCCAAATGTCAAGCTTCGGGGACACAAAGAAATTGGTGTCTGCCAACCACCGCACAAAGCGACCCTTTGGAGAATCCTTCTGAACTGGGACGTCGATAGCTGCACACTGTGCCGAGCCCCTGCTCTGGGGGGTCGCTGCATCCCTGGAGGATGTGGTCTGGCTTGCAGGGGGCTGCGCTGGGCTGTGGTCATCACGGCGGATTCTGGTGATGCTGACGGCAGCAGAGGCGTGCCCTGTCGAGCTGAAGCACACCTCGGGTGGAATCCAATCCACTGCACTCAGTTGGCCCAAGCACACTGCACGCATGGGTCTCCCCAGACCAAGAGGGACAAAATGCTGGCAAAGGGGACCGTTGAGGGCGAGACATGGGCATGGGTGAGGGCAAGCAGGAGGATCCCCCCTCCCAGCCCTGTGGAGAGTCCCCCCACCTTGCACAGGGGATTGATGGGTGGTTCTCATTGACCAAAAGCCTTCGCCATCGGCACTTTCAGCCTTTAGTTCAAAGGATCCCTTGCACTGTCCCCCAACCGGGAGCTGCACATCCTCAACAACTAGTGGATATCCCCCGGCGCACATATACTGCCGTACAGTACCACTGTCCCTGTTGAAGCTGACAGTGACGTCTCTTGTTTGTCTGTTGTCACTAGGTACAGATGACCAGATGACCTTGCTAAAGCTCTTTCAACTTCGACTGGCTCACATTACCAAACTCACGGGCAACAAGTCCACTGTGGGCCAGTAGGGATAAGGGGGGATCGTCGGACCTGGGTGAGACGGAGGAGTTTAGTGATGGGTTGGGTCGTCTCAGCCGGAGCTGGAGTTGGTGAAGGGGGATTTGGATGCTAACGACCAGCCCCCCAGTAACTGTTGGCCGGAGGCACCCTTAAGGGGGGGGGGGGGTGGATGAAGCGCCGGATACTCAGCTATCGTATACCCCCGGGACACAGGCATACGGTCATAGGGTCCGAACGCGGCCTTGAGTTCATCACCTACACCGGTGACTATCGAATGTTTCATGGGCTGATGGGTTCAAGGGCGCTGCAGAATAAAGGCTCGGGTGTGCCTCTGCACTTAGTAACAGATTGGTAGTTGGTTTGTGCAGGATTGACTGGTAAATCCGAGAAATGGTCACGACATAAATGCGTGGGGTTGCGGGGATCCTTGGCGCATGCAGAATTTTGGCAACAGTTGTGGGGGCAGTGGCTGCTGCTAGGAGATAGTGTATCAGTGCAGTGGGTTCCATCCCATGTGGGAGTGCAGGGAAATGAGCTGGCAGACCTGAGTGCTGGCCGCGGGGCGAAGGCGGCAAAGTGTGCTGTGATAGCACATAAATCAATAACTGATATTTGGGCCGATCTGGGCCTGCAGGAAATACCAGACTGTTACGACTCGGACTCAAATACGTCTGGGGGGTCAGGGTTATTTGATAGAGACAGTGATAGTGATGTGCTGTCAGGGTGCTCTGGCAGTTACAGACTTTCTGCTGTCAGCTCCGCTTTAGTTATGGATTGTCTGTCTGTGACTGGTAGGGGGGAGGACTCATTCCTGCTATCACCATCCCTACACCAAACCCCATAGCCCACAAACTCGCCCTCCCCTGCGTGCATCTTGATCCGTCGACAAAAGCCACGTCCCACCCTGCCCAAGTTTGTCCGCAACCTGCTGCTCCATTGCTGGGAGCATATGCGCCTATTTTACCTTTTGGAACTTTCACTGCCCTGACCCGTGTCACTGCTCCCTGAGCATGCATAGTTGGAGGGAACATCTGTATTGCCTGTTCAGACCGCCGCAGGCAGGTGCTGAGATGCAGTGCCTCCTGCCGGATGAAAGATGTCTGCAAGGCAGATACATAGCTCTCCACGAGCACACACCACGCAGAGGCAAAGTCAAACGCCGATAGGTCAGCGTTGATGCGCAGGTTTACTGTGCTCATAATATGCTTGTCCTGCCCTTCATACACAATGCACCCCCCCTGAGCCTCCCAAAATAGCTCAATGCGCGCATCCACATTATACCCCGTCTCCCCACCCCCACCATCCCCTGAATTCACCCACACATGGTCAGGGTTAACATGCCGAAGGGGCTTGCCAAATGGTTCGAAAAAATTACACACCTTGGGGTCACGGTACGCTGCTACCGGCCACCACAGTCGGATGACAGCCAAAGCCGAGTCGGCGGCCTGCTGGCAAAGCAAGGCCAGGTCGACGCGGCGGATGTCCATGTGCGCCACTACATGTCTATGTAGTGCGGCCGCGCGCGGTCAATGGAAGAATAGCGAGACAGCTTCTACTGCCAGCTAGGTCGGCGGCTGTAGATTGCTGCAACAATCCTTGCCGCCGCCAACCGAACTACCAGGTCAGCTACCCAGCAGTTGGGGTCAATCACTATCGTCCGCACTAGGCAAAAGCCGTCCTCAACCCTATGGGTCCCACACAAACACGTGAAAAAAATTTGGGGTCCATGCCCGTTTTTGGCAAGCTTGTGAAGGAAGGCGGCAATCACCAAGAAAGCCAACACTGTGAGAACAAAATGCAGGTACTAGCGAACCCGAAATGCTTGACACCGAAGGTGGATGAGGTAAATGATATATCGAGCCTTGGTAATATTTTCCAACGCTACAGTTGGTGGTAGCTCTGTGTTGTACACCCCCTCCAAGAATTTTGAAAACACTGTGCCCAAAACAATGGCATCGTGACAGGCATGGACCAGAGGGGGTGGCAGATTAAGGTTCTCAAGGGCTGCCCGGCCTACTGGGGCCATTGCTTTCAATGGGGCCATTGCTTTCAAGAGGTCAAAAGCGGGCTCAACCTCTTGTTTGTCCTCTGGCAAAGGAGGTAACTCAGGCTTGGGTGCTAGTGCCGTGCATCACCGTCCGTATCCGCGTACAGCAGAACGCCGTGGTGGTCCGCAAATGTAGCATTGCTGCATAGCTCCGCCATGTGCTTCCGCACAGCACGGCAATGCTCCGCCTTGACCTTCCCGCACGTGGGGCTGACCCACACGGGGATGGCAGAGTACCCCTCCGCTGTGTGGGGTGCTAGAAATACCACAGTTGCTGGGGTGGCGGCGTGGTACGACGCGGAGTCTTGCTTGCGCCGCAGCCTCCATGTCGTCTCCACTAGCCAATGGCATGGTGTGCCGGCAACACGGCGTGTACATCACGGGAGACGGTGATGACGTCCTGCACATGGAGTTCATCGATGCACAAGTGCCACAAGTGGAGACCCGCAATGTAGCTTAGGTCATCCAAAAGACAGGGAAGACTGGGCCGGGGGGGGGGGGGGTCAACGTACCGTCGCGTGTCATAGCTAGGCAAGTTCCCGGCGTTGTTCAATGCTTGCAACAACTTGGGTCCCCCAATGTCCAATGCTGCTAGCGCGGTCATCCTAGGACCGCACACTACATGCATCGCATAGGTGGCCTAGCACTTTGGCTCGTGCCCACCCAGCCTTCAAAAGCCGTGTGGTCCGAGAACAAGGGGGACAATCGTCATCAACGATGGCAACGGCGAGCGCCTTGCAGGTCTCGCAACGCTGCCAGAACTTGCGCAGGTCCTCCTGCAATTGGCATAGTGTTTCCTGGGTGACATACCTCCTGTCATTGGCCTCATCGAGGCGGCGGGATAGCACATGCCCTTGCCGGACCCTTGCCGGTAATGCGGCTCCGTGTCCTTTGGTTGAATGGCGGTGTTCATCCAGCTGTTCAACCTAGAAGCCTCCTAGATAGCAAATCTAGGCATGGTAGACAGGGGTCGTCACAGCCAGCTATATCGTCCCAACGAACATCCGTACGGCAATCCACGGCGAATAGCCCTCGTCACGCAACTCCCAGGGCAGCTCCTTGTGGTTCCCCAAGATGACGGGTGCCTTCCTAGGAAGCACCCTAGGACACTTGCGCTCGCTATGGGGAATCGAAACGTCAAGGTCCATCATCAATTCAGCATCTACGGAGCCCTCATCATGGGTTGCCACCGGGTGAGCAAGCACAAGGCTACAATTGTTGTAGCGGCTGTAGCCAATGTAGACGGGAGCCCGACGGCCCCGAGGAGATCCGGATGCTTCTCTACGCGGATGAGCATGTTGCGCATATGAGCCAATACTGCCTTGAAAGAACTCCGGTCCGACTTTGCCATCCTGCACCCAATCCATATGCTGGGCACTTGAGCAGTGGATGTGAAACGCTTTGCTATCCGGGGCCTGCGATGTGGACGGGTTCTTGCCATAGGGGCGCAACCACTTCTTACTTGTGAGTAAGAAGTGGTAATCCTGCAACCTGGACGCATTAGCGAGCCAACCGGGGGGCAAATGCACCCATGTCAGCAGAAGAAGCCATCCAGGAGATGCGGAAGGATTTGTGAGATCTGCAACCAAAGTGGAGAATGCCCGCACAGTCCGAGAGGTTCTTAGGCCATGTGTCTAACCACACAACCCACGGCCACCCAGCGTACTGCCCAAATAGGGGGACCTATGGACTGCTACACAGCTGTAGCAGCAGCTTTGAGCTTCCACCCTCGGGGAGAGTTACAATGTTCCATGAACCGTCCACCAAGACCTCCAATGGTGCAATCATTTGGGGGCGATGAATTGCGCGTTCGGTGCCACTACACTACCATGATTTTTTCAACCCCAACAGTGGTACATACCCCCAAAACTAGGCACTTTTTCAACTTTGGTTGGTTTTTTTTTTCAACCATGACACATGCCCCCCCCCCCATACTAGGTTGAAATTTCGCTTGCCTGGGTGAAATTTTTGCCGCCCCCCCCCCCCCCCTGTGTCGGCCGCCCGAAAGGCCTCACACCACAAGATCTGGGTAGCACGTGCTCTCACCCGGAAAAGCCAAGCCTTGTGTTGTTTTCAGTGAGAGAAGGGGGGGGGGGGGGAAGAAGAAGAAGCCGGCGATGGCCGCCACCCAGATCCGAAAACGGATGACAATGTTAATGACAATGGAGAAAAAGAATCAACCGGTATAAACAGCCGAGAAGCAACGTGAGTTGCCAAGGGCCAAACTTCTCTCCCCTCCCTCGATTAACCCTTCCACCTTAGGGCACCAATATAACCTTCAGTAATTCACAGGTACGCGGAGAGAAAACGTAGGAAAATAGGAGACATTCACACCAAAAAAAACTAGGACCAATGTACAGACAAAACACAAAAATTAGATGGTCCTCAGGTGGGGGGGGGGGGGGGATCCGTAGCCTCGGTGAGACCGAGGCAGAGAAGGGACAAGCGACTCGCACCATTGACCCACCAGGTGTCTCGCACCCAGTGAGGTGTGACTTAGATATCTCGTTGCGGAGCCAAAAAATTGCGGAGACAAAAAATAGCAGAGTCCCAGGGAACACAAGAAGAGGGGGGGGTGTTGGGAGAAGGGGCTCTAGGAGGGATTTGATTTGATTTGATATGGGGGCCGATTTTGAGGCTCACAGGCCGCCTGGGGGCGCTTGATGGCTGTCCCGACGACTCTGCACATCGGCCGGCCACGCATGGAGTGCACACCTATCTGCGTCCGCGGGCCGGGGGGGGGGGGGGGGCGGGGCACGCAGGCCTGTCGCCGTGCCGCGGGCTGGGTGAGGAAGGGGAGGGGGGAGACACGCGCATCCGGCTGGGGGGGGGGGGGCTGCAACGAGTCCCCCAGGGCCTGGCAGTATCCGGGCCCGCGCTCCACGAGGCCTTTAGCTGGACAGCTAGAGGTATGGCGCGGCAGCCCCGCTCTGGTGGTCCCCCCACCTTCACTGGAGCGAGGGCACGCTGCCCACTACGGTGGCCCCTCTGCTAGCACCCCTCTGGGACCTATGACCCCTCCCCATCCGCCGCGGCGGGGCCTCCACCCCATAGGGGGGGGGGGGGGGTTGACGTTCAGGCATGACGGGGTCCACGACCGAGGTCGCGCCTCGCCCGAACATATCTCCGGGGTGGCCATGCCCCTGGGCCTTGTGGTGGGCTGCTGTTGGCGGGGCCCGCGACGGCGCTCGCCGAAAATTGGGGGGGGGTGTCCCTTCTAAGGGGGTCGGGGGTCAATTGTCGTCCTTCCCTGCCGACCATGGCTATCACCTATCTCGCCAGGGCCCTATTCCCGGACCCCGGCCTCTCCTCGATCCCTCTCCCCTGAGTTCCCCCCCGCTCGCCCCTGTTGGCTATACGGGCTGCCAGGCCGCTCGACTGTCCCTACCACCCGGGTCACGACTCATGGTAGCTCGGGCGGACGTGCGCAGATGAGAGCAGGGCAGAGCGCGCACGGGACAGGCCAAAGGGCGTCGTTACGGAACATCGGCCAACATGTGCTTGCTAAGGCACCGCCACTGGCCCGCGGCGGGGCCAACGGCGCGCGCGCTTGCCCGCTCAGACTAGGCCAGCCGCGTGTTTCGTCGAGGTCACGGGGGGCCGGTGGTGCTGTGCGTAGGGCGCCCGTGTTCGCCGGGCGCCCTGTCAGCTCCGGGGGGCGAGGTCATGGCCCGCCGAGGCCCGCTTGTGCTGTGGGATTGTGTCGGGGCCGGTCTCGGCGCCGGCATCCCAAGCCCGGGGCGCGGGCGCACGGCCGGAGGCTGCGGTGACGTGCGGCACCCTGGTCATGTGTTGGAAGAGGGGAGGTGCGGCGTGCGGTGGCACGCAGCGGCCTGAGGGGGCAATGTCTTGGCCCACCGAGGCGACGCAGTCTGTTGCGCCCTGGCGGCTAGGTTGCCCCAGGGCTGCGCGCAGCGCCGGGGATCCCAGTCTTGGGCTGGGGGGTGTCCGGCCGCGGGCTGAGCCAACGAGTCCCCCCCCCCCCCCGATGCCGGGCTGCGATCGGGGGAAGGTGGTGGTGGTGGGTGGTGGTGGGTCTGCAGGAGTCGCACCTACTATGGTATGGGTTGGAGCTTGGCTCGGACCCACCCTCCCCACTCTGGTACCACCGTTCGGTTGTGGGGGTAGAAAACGGGCACAGGTTTTCCGCTGAGGAAAATGTGTGGTTTTCGGCTGCCGGGCCGTTCGGCTGACGGACGTCGCTGCAGGTAGTGTACATGCTCGGGAGGTCTAAACTCCTTATGCCGTTGCACTGTGCCGGAGTGGCTCGCCCCCCTACGGGTGTCCGTAGCCCCTCTATATACTGTGTGTGTACGCCGGGTGAGTTCTCTTGCCGTGTCTGAGGGTCTCGTGCGCTGTTCGTAGTCACCGTCCCCTGAGGATTCTTGGTGTATCCAGCCTGTAAGCAAGAGCAAAGCACAGACACGCGGCCAGCACACGACGCATCGCCGAAGCTTGTCAACTTGAAGTCATTTGCAAGCGTAGGTCCGTGTAGTGTGAATGCACCGCGTGTCCACAAGTTTGGAGGTAGAAACGCCACATGTTCCACCACCGCCGGACACGCGCCGGCGCAGGCGTACAGTCTCTATGGGTATATCCGGCAAGGAAGCGGTGTGGCCCTGTGCCGTACCGCATAAAACCAGCGCTGACAATGTTCGAGCTCCCTAGCTGCTTCCGCTTCAAGGTCAACCACATAGCAAAGCACAGTGCGCTGTCGGACGGAACGCGGCCACTGAGCGTGTTCCGCCAGTCGTGACCTAGAGTGAAAACAGCATAGGACCTCCCCGGTCCCAGAGTGTGCCATGTGTCTGTCCGGGACATAGATTGACACACCGGAGATGTGATGCCAAAGGTGCAGATGTAATGCCGGGGGCATGGGGGAGGATTCTGGTGGCTATAGGCGCCAATGCCCCGCTGCCGGGAAGTCCCGGTCGGGATACCAGTAGTCAAACGCCTGCCAGGCGTGACCAGGCCGAGCCCGGTCACCCTCATTTCGCAA
Organism: Eutreptiella sp. 'Long Island Sound 2002'; assembly: GCA_964036045.1. Classification (NCBI taxonomy): domain Eukaryota; phylum Euglenozoa; class Euglenophyceae; order Eutreptiales; family Eutreptiaceae; genus Eutreptiella; species Eutreptiella sp. 'Long Island Sound 2002'. The sequence goes on along the minus strand of OZ038382.1, from coordinate 146,210,951 downwards.
CTGAGGGGGGTGAGCGTTGCTGGACATTCGGAGCACAGCCCTCCAAAAAGCCACTAGAAACTTTCTCACTTGTTGAGGCGTGGCCCGTGTACCACGAGGTAACATCATTTCTCTCCGTAGGTACCTCCTGGAAGCCATGCCCTACGGCACATGCCATGCCACCATCACGCATTCATAACGTGCGCAAACACACATACTTATGGTTGCTGCCTCCATGTGAGAGGAGAGGATGATACCCACAAGTACCTATTTGCTGCTGCGTACCATGTGACACCATGAACCACAACCCGGAACCCTGGTACCATGGCCCCGCAATGCATGAAACAAAACAGCAAGCACACCAACGCACTCCGTATATCACCAACTTCCGGTTCGTTCCATTGTAGTACTATGTAGCCATGTCCACATTTGCCTGTCCCTCAAACCGACCCCGCCAAAGGCGACGTGACTTGGCAGAATTCTGCCAGTGCCTGCCCCCACCACCTGCAAGACCCCATTGTCTGCGCCACCACAAATCCCATTGGATCAAACATTGTGCCAAAAGAGGGGTTCTGCGCACATGACAAAAAGGGGGCAAAAAGGGCGTCTTTAGGCACCCCCAAATGGGCTGCCTAAGGCAGTGGGCAAGAGCTTGCCAATGCACCGCTTGGTCAAGGATCAGATTGTCACTACATCTTAAAAACGCCAGCCTCATGAAGTTGTTCACTACGACAGCTGATGATGCTATCAACACCTTATGAAGACAGCTGCCGCGAAGCCAGCTGCGGTTGATTGACTTACTGCACCGTGATCATCAGCCCACTGTGTCTTCATTCCTCTATGCTGACGGCAATCAACAGCGAGCACTTGTGTCCTGTGAACTGCTGACTGCAATCAACAGTGAGCACTTGTGTCCTGTGAACTGCTAATTTTATGCAATGATTCGATGCATTTGGTTGTGTTTCGGACCCAGGAAGTGAATGCATTTGGTTGAGGGGACTGGTTCAAAATCTATGCGAGTTGACCTCCTCCGCCGCGCCCCAAAACACCAAAGCCTCAAGCACTCCCCCTCTTGAACACCACAACATTCGCCCCCTGCAGCGGCAGCATCGCACACTGCGTCTGCGGGTGCTTCACACTGAGGTACTGCAGGAACTGCTCGTAGCTTTCCACGTACTCTCCCGAGGGCAGCCTCCGATTTGGGAACTCTTGTGAGAACACGCAACACGGCACCACAGCAAACGCCTTGCCATAGACGAGGGCGAAGTCCACAATGTGCTCTGTGGCCTGGTCCGGGTGCATGCCCACGACAGCGCTGCAACTCAGGAGCCTATCTGCGTACGCTGTGTCCTCTGTGGGCAAGGCCCACTGGGCACTGTGATAGCCATGCTCCTCGACCTGGGCAGGCGCTCCGCAGAGCAGCGGCGGCATAAAGAGCGCACTGATGCGGGGCATGCACCCCTCCGGGACGACAGACTGCGGGGCCACAACCCGCGGCGGGGGCAGGCTGAGCTTCTTGTGCCGGCTCTGCTGCCGCGTGCGCTTTCGCGGGTCCCGGGGATCGACAACGGTGGACCGCACGCCGTGCCGCGCGGCCAAGTGGAACGACAGGTCGCCCCCGGACCCAGCGACATCCAGGACCCCGGCGCCGCAGTTCAGGAACGCGGCGCCGAAAGTGCACACCAGCCAATCTGCAAAGACACGAGCCCGCGTCCCCTTCTCCTCAACGCCGTGCAGTTGGACATACTCCAGCTTCCGCCTTCGCACGTCCTCTGCATAGCACTTCCTGCGGTCGAGCACAGGGATGTCTGGGTGCCACGCGGTGCAGTTCTTGTTGGTGCAGCGGTTGTAGTACGCCCACTGCCGACAGATGCGCCGCGGGCACTGTTCGGAGGCTTCGTCGCCCGCCGCCGTGGCAGCGGCCTCAATGGGCCTCTTCCAGTTCGGGACTGATTTCGGTTCTGGTTTGAAACCGCCGGAGCCACCGCCAGGGCCAAAAGCTGTACCCGAAGCTGCGTCCGCGCCCGCCCCCAAACCCGAAGCCACTGCTGTTGCAGGGTCGTGCCGCGCGATCACAAGGCCACGCTTCTCCCCGCACCCAGCATACCGTTGCTCCACCGCCGCGCGCTGCCGCGCGTATGTCTGGGGCTGCTGCGTCCCCGGCCGCATCTCCATGACCCCGTTGACTGCGATGCGGTCCCCACAACGGACCACGCGGCGGGTCCACTGCACGTCTTCAGCGGTCATGAAGGGCTCGCGGAACGACAGCGGGACCGATCTCGCACTGCCACTGCCGGGGCCAGCGCCCTCCACCACATGCACTGCGTCCCTTGTGCATCCTGCTCCTACGGGCCCCGCAGCAGCTGAGCCTGTCGCATGTTCAGGCGCAGCGTCCAGCGATTGGTCGTGAAGCGCCAAGACGAGTACCTTGTGCGGCAGCTTGCGGCGGTGGTACACCACCCCGTGGATGTGGAGGGGCCCGGGGGGCAGTTCACTGTGGACCCGGCAGTGCGAATACCATTCGATGCAAGACAAACAGATCGCGTCCCCGGCTACGGAGCTGCAGCCACAGTCCGTCTCGCAGCCGCATCGCAGGCACACCCGGCCATTCACTGCAACAGACTGGACCGCGTCCATCAGTCAGCAACGAAAGCAGTCATGTGGATAGACGTTCCTGTTTCGCATCAGAAGGTGGTTGCATGGCCACTGCGAAACATCCCTGCGTTCGACACGTGGGCCCGCTGCCCCAACGCTGAAGACAACCTGTGCGTAGGAACCCACCAACAAGTTTGCAGCAGCCCTGCAGTGGTACACAACCTGCAGCCCTGGCCAACCCCCCCCCCCCCCCCGCGCTGTGTATAGTCACTTGCCCAAAAAGTCCAAAAGTCCATGGCGCCGAAGAAAATTTGTCCTCTGGTTGAAAGTGCAGTCCTTCGGTCCTATACATCTCACAGTCTGTGGTTCCCTGGACCAGTGCTTCCCCCAGGGGCTTTGGTGCTTCAGACGCGTTCTGCTGTGTCGCTTGGGTCACTTTCCCTCATCCGGTGCCATTGTGTGGTTGCCCCTTCAGGGGCCACCTCCCCCATCTGGTAGCTGTCCAAAGTTGAGTTGTGCAGTTCTTTTCTCTTTTTGAGTTCCTGACGCTCAAGGTGTCATTGAGTGTACTCAGGAGAACACCAGAAAGCACAAGGTCCATTTATGCACGGTACTGGTGCACCAACCACTGGTGGTATCCAAGCGGACCTGTGGTCCAAGCATGGTACAATCATAATATGTGTTCATCCTTCATGCAGTAGTGCAGTCGAACCTACCACACCCAGTGGGCAGTCAGTCAAAAATCTGTCTCAGCAAGCTGCAGTTGGTCTCAAACCAGGTTTTCAAACGCTCCCCTCAGCCCCTCAAGCTGGGATCATAGCCACTGTAGAGTTCGGCAAGTTCATAGGATGCAGAATATACAGTCACAGCTGCAAGATGCTGGCACATTGGTGGCCTGCTCTGTCTGTGACCTATTCTGTCCTGCTGGCCCTCCCTACATGTCCCCCTGTGCCCCCTGATAACCCACAAATGCCTTATCGTGAAGGAACAGCTACACTCTTGTAAGGCGGGCTGATAGTCACGGCAAAGCTAGCATTGCTGGCGGAAGAGAGAAGCATGCTGAGAATTAAAGAAAGCTGAATGAACTCCATGCGGGGAATCAAAAGGTAGACCCTCGATTCCTCAACTTGGTTCGATTCCTTCCGGACCTACATGGGTCACTGGTGTCAGTGCTACAGCTATCTGAGTCGGCGAAGTGGCATCTCTCTACGGACTCCTGTGGCTTTGGGTCCGGCAGTGTAGGGGTGCGCAAATACAAAGGTTGGGATGTCGGGGACAGCGCCTCCTTATCCCCAGTTTCTGTTTCATAGTTCCGTGAATTGCCCCCGGGCGGAATGGTCAGCGGCGGAGAAAATCACTCAACAGGTAGCTACAAAATATCACAAGGAGACCACGGTGAAGCCGCCCACCACAACATTGGCCTTGTTACTCTCATCAACAAGGGATCAAGTATGCCAACAAGGGTGGCATTACGTCCGCTCCCTGGGTATGGCGCCCTCCACGCAGGCACAAGCCTACACAATGCTGGTTCAATGTTATGAGAGAGAGGAGTAGGATCGCATGGGTTTGCATCAATTAGAAGAACTGAAAGGACTACTCGCGGGGGTGGGCGTCAATAAGGAGTCCCGAAAGCAGCGTCGCAAACAGGTGGACAGACTCATGCTCATTTTGAAGAAAGCAAAACAAGTTGCCTAGATTAGAAACAACCACGGCTCATTTGTAACAGATCTAGTGGGAGTGGCCAAGACCTTGAGCGACCACTGGACTGGCATTTCAAAGGAAGGGGGCGGAACCCCGGCCCAATTTACAGAGTACATGCACTACCTCCCAATTCCAGCTTCGCTGAAGCGCCTGGCTCCCGCTCTTTTTAAACCACTGTCCATGGAAATAGTCGTGTAGGCACTCAAGAGGCAAGTCCTAGGTGCCTCCCCGGGCATCGATGGTTTTGCTTTGAACATTTACCAAAAGTTTAAGGAATTCTTTTCAACACGGATGCTGGACATCTTGACAAAGGCACAAGAAGATGCAAAATTTCCGGAGACCTTAAACAAAGGATTGATCCGGTGCATTCCGAAAACGGCGGAGGCATCCACAGTTGAAAAACTACGCCCCATTGCACTGCAACAGCTTTAAAAAGAAATCGTTCATGACAACACTACTCATACAGGTAGAAGACATCCTCCGCCAGATCACTCACCCCCAACAAGTGGGGTGCATCAAGCACAGACAAATGCAACACCACATCCAGGGGGTCAAAGGGGAGTGAGACACGGCTGATTCCACTCACCATTGATTATCGCAATGTGTTCCCCACGCTCTCCCACAATTTTACCAGAGCAGCACCCACCTTCTTGTCTTTCCTGCCTAGTTTTGTGAACCTGACCATCTCTTCGTTGAGACCACAATACCACTTCTTGGTTGGCAGTGCAGCCATCAAAGAGGTGGTGTTTTATCAGGAGGCAAGCATCGGTCAAGGTGACCCTGTTTCTCCACAACTTTTCTCATTCTGCGCCGCAATTGTCATTTACCCCCTGAGGCATTTGCAGGTCAAAGTGGGTATGTACCGCTATGTCGATGACTTTCTCATCACATTTGGCCAAGAGGCCACTAAACACCAGGTGACACAAGTTTTTCACGAGCTCCGGCGTTTTTGGGGGAGTCTTTGCACTGCGCGCGCACTGCGCGCTACTTTTAGACTATGTTCTCCCCGAAGAGCCCCCAAGCACATCCCTTGGAAATGCCCTTAGAATTAAGTGACCCAAACTGCAAGTTGCAACTGATTTTATAATGAAAACTGGCATCAGTCTGGCCTCAAGGATAGTCCCAAGCACTTCATGTGCACACTTTGACATGCAATGGAGTTGGTTAGGAATCTGGGGCAACTAGGTTGGGCCAGACACAGGATATGGCTTGGCCAGCATGGCCAAGCAACTGAATTCAGAATCAGTTAAAAGGTAGGCCCACAATAAGTAGGTAAAACAATTGAGTATAGGGGTCCTGAGGTGGGAGACCACTAGGCTAAACCTACAAGGCCCAAGGCCCACCCCTGCATTCTCAGGGGTCCCCAACAAAGGGAACAAAATCAGAAGTCAAAGTCTATGCTAGGGGTCACCATGATGCCCCTAGGGGCCCCTAGTATCTCAAAGTATGGGTCTCTAGTACGGCCAGACGCCCAAATAGTTGCACTGCGCGCGCACTGCGCTTGAGGCGCCCCCTTTCAGCAGTCCGTACTTGAACAGAATGTAGGCAAATCAGCCTATGTTTCTAAAGGCACACTGCAGCTCGAGGCGATGCAGTTCATGAAGAATTCACGCCACGTGTTTGTAAAGGAGGCCTCTGTAGGCCCGCTGAGGGAGGCGTATTGTAGAGCGCGAATAGCAGCCACTACAGCCCTCTCCCTACCTAGAATACTCTATTCACCACCACAACTATGGGTTTGCTTAGGCTAACAAGGCCACCGCCGCTTCTTGTGACACCTGCTGATGGACAACATGTCAAACAACTGTACCGGCTGCCAATAACCAACTGTCATTTGTAGTGTACTTAACAAACAACATTGGTCCCACAAGTGTGGGTGTTAATACATTCAGTACTATAGTGCTCCTTACACTCATCACAAACTGCGACGGTGGTGCGCCGTTGGCAACACAACACACACACTTCTGCCTCATCCTCTGCCTCATCTTGCGTGGCGGCTGAGTTGCTTTGGTCAATCCAAACCTGAGGCGGGACATGCTCCCATGGTCTGTAAGGGGGGGTGACGACTTACCTCCGGATGCAAAACTGTGTAAAATGCAACAAAATGCGCACTGAGTGGTGCAACTCATTGGGGCCGCCACGCCAGATGTTCCTAACCAAACCCCAATGCCACAACCGAGCAAACAGCTGCTCAATGCGTGCCCTGTACCACCCATGCACATCATTGTAACATTGTTGGCGGGCTGTCAAAGTGCCATTCTTTCTTCCAATGAATGGCACAATGACATGAATCCGGCCTGTATAAGCACCATCATGGCCCCCAACTTCAAAATCAAAGAAATCACCTCGGGTACGAGAAGGTCCATACCCATCCCAAATCAAAACATCTGCTGATGTCCCGGGGGCCAAGGGGCAAATCCATATAATGTTGCCCAACATATCAACAGCAACAGTCACCTTGTACAGGGCGGAAATGCTACGTCACCCCTGCATTCTCGGGGGTCCCCAACAAAGGGGACAAAATCAGAAGTCAAAACCTACGCTAGGGGTCACCATGATGCTCCTAGTATCTCAAAGTGTGGGTCTCTAGTACAGCCATACGCCCATATAGCTGCAATGCAGTAAGTGTGCCCCCTTAGTGCACCCCCTAAAAGGCCCCTGGAGGGGCACGGGTCCAAAAAGATGCCCGGCGCGCGCCCGGCGCGCTAACGTTCCCGCCCCAGTGGTACGAGACGAGGGTTATAACCATTGGACCATACGACGGTCCGGCGATATTTCCGGTTCCGTTTTTTACAGGTCTCTTCCAAAAAAATAAAATTCACTTTACCCGCTTTCCTTGTTTACCCCTGGACACCATAGTGTGGGAAATAGTTTCACTATCAACAGTGAAAGGGCTTGATTCCTGTTACCGTTTTCTCAGTACACACACACACACACACACACACACACACCACGGTATCACAACTAGTTTCACTGTCAACAGTGAAACTGTTTCCGGTCATTGAGTTCTTGCAGCTATGTGCTCCAGTCGTTGATACTATGTCTTATCCTCCGGAGCAAGGTAGAGTTTCACTGTTGACAGTGAAACTACCCTGCACTATTAAGCACACTTTGGTGCTCATATAATCCATCCTACCCAAAATGAACCACCACCACCATCCCAAGGGGGGTATGTAGACAGGCGAAAGGGGTTGCATACAGCCCAGAGTGTACTACAGCACAATCCTGACCCCATGGTTTCATTGTTGACAGTGAAACCCTGGGCACGTTGGGGTGTCACAAGAGGAATCCCCAAAACAGTGTTGGTTGAATATTGGTGTTTTCGGATATACAGAGATTTGTTGGAGGTTTGTGGTCATTTTTCTGCAACATTGAAACTGCCTATCCCAGGTGGAGGCCGAGACTTTCGGATGTCAGGTTCATACCCCCAAGGTCTTCTAGTAGCCTGCAGCTTTTCTGCGTCCATCGTGGGGCCCTTGGCCTCTTCCTCAGCCACCGAGCGTTTTTATAGCTGGGCTCCTTATGCGTCATCTCGGGCCGGACCTCCTCATCCTCTTTAGCCTCAGACCCAGCAACGCATCCGACCTGCGCGCCGCTTCCTTTGACTTCCTCATCGACTGCCATACTCTGGAGCTTCTCGTTTTGTTGTTGCTTCTTCGGCGTAGCTTTGGCTCCGGGCTGCGTGCTAGCATACTTTCGGGCGCCTGTTTTGGCCGGCTCTCTTGACACGAGGTCGCATATAGTGAAGCTCACGGCCGCAGCGTCGGGTGTCAGGCTGAAGGACGTGATGCCTGTGCCCCACGCAAGTGTTAAGAGCAAGGCATCCAGGTATTTTTGCGGGTCTGCTGACTGGAAGGATACTCGCAGAGCTTCATGGTACGCCCGAGCCATGTGCGCCGTCCCCAAGGCACCTCCTTCGGGGCCCCACCCGGCCACGCCGGCCATGAGTACTTTGGTTCTGTGCTGCACGGGGACCATGTGAGCCATCCAAGGTGTTTGTAAAAACCCCGCCATCATCATCACGCGCCGAAATAATATCACGCATGCAATTCTTGACGTTAGAGGTAGCAACACAAAAGGCGGAAACCAGGATTTCTTGCAACACCATTGCTACTTGGTCCAGTTATTTGGAGAGAAATGCGGACATTGACAACTGCCTTGAAACTGGTTTAGGGTTGGTCTTGGGCTTGGGTTTAGGAGCGGATGCATCTCCCCTTGAGGTTCCGCACGCTGGGGACTACTATGGGGGAATCTTTGCACTGCACGCGCACTGCACACTACTTTTAGACTATGTTCCCCCCGAAGAGCCCCCAAGCACACCCCTTGGAAACGCCCTTAGAATTCGGTGACCCAAACTGCCCCAGCTCAAGAAAGTTGCAAACTACCTTCCCTTCACATAACAAACATCATGCACAACTGGAAAAGCCATGAGCAGCACATTGGTTGCCACCCTCAACAACACACAACTGTCTTTCTGTTCCATTGTCGTTTCTCTCTTGAAAATCATCTCGTTTTCCCAAAAATCAACAACCTCTCGCAGGATCTTTAGGCGGGGCACCAATTCGAAAACCATTTCCACAATCCAAAGATAAACCCTATTCAAAAGACATCTTATATAACTCGATTGAACAGTTCCTTCACATGACGATGTTTCACATTAACATTTGCAGACTCGCGCGTGCTCGATGCGAGATCGCGGAAGATCAAGGAAGGTTGGGGCCCAAAAGAGGGGGGAAATGCTACGTCACCCCTGCATTCTTGGGGATCCCCAAACAAAGGGGGACAAAATCAGAGGTCAAAACCTCTGCTAGGGGTCACCATGATGCCCCTAGGGGCCCCTAGTATCTCAAAGTATGGGTCTCTAGTACGGCCAGACACCCAAATAGTTGCACTGCGCGCGCACTGCGCTTAAGGCTCCCCCTAGACACTCTGCATTTGGTCTATGAAAGCAAAGGGGGGTGAGGGTGAGCGTGATTTTGCGCATCCCTGGGCGCATGATAATGAAAAGGGGGGGGGGGTTAGCAAATGTGACCACGTGTTTGACTTCACCACGGGGTTGTCGTCTTTGAGACGTGTCCAATCCCAAGCCCTTCGTTGACCATGGTACTCATTGATCACCTGAGGTCCCCCCCCCACTCGCACAGAAATAACAAAAGGCTGGGAGCAGGAGGGGGGGGGGGGGGCATCAGGAGCGGGAAGGGGGAGGGGTCAAGCTGGGCCCCTGTGGCAGAACTTTTGTTACCTCCGCTGCGCTACACTAACTGCAGTTGTGCTCACATATTGCACATGAATACAGCAATGCTAACCACACTGCGAGCAACCTGATCATGCTGTACATGCCCTGCTACTGGGCTCCCACATCCAAACAACCGCTGATCTTCTTCCGATACCCCTGCCCCTTGCGCAAGCACCAGGAAAATCAGGAAAACGACGGTCAAACCGGGTCCCGGTGCTCGGACAAGGTGGTGCTTGCACGCCATACGCAGTACCAAAAGAACGCATGTCACCGAACACCTGCCCATACCTCACCCTAAGCACAATTGTCAGAACAGGGCACTCGAACACAATGTGCAGACATATTTCAGCAAGCTCTGGAGGTACTCATTGCCCATCAGGGGCATCAGGAGCTGTGGAATAGAAGCCCTTCCCAACCTTGCGCCTCATCTTAAACAATTGCACATGCTTGCCCTTCGGGGCAGGCTTTGGAGCAGGCCTTCGTTTCAGGTTTTGCAATGTGTTTGGGCTTCCTATTCCTTGGGACAAAACTGTCATCAGCATATCTTTGGTGAAGTACCCCGCCCCCCCCTTGTATAAGCTACGCCAATGTACGGAATTATTACGGTCCCTACGCCTACTGTAGCTTGGACACGGGCGTAGCTTACGCGCAATAAATACAACTACCGACACACACGTGCGCGCGCGCATGGTATGAGTGCCCCTTGACCTCCGCCCACATTACCAAGTGCATGCAAACACAAGAAGGCCTTGGGGACACCTCTGGTTCATGAGGAACTTCAGCAACGGTGGGAGGGATCGGCGGTGTGTCCGGCTCGGGGGAGGGAGATGGGGACCGGATGAAGAACTCGATTTTTGAGAGGGGGGCACAGGGGTGTGTGACCACCTGCCCACTCTTCATGTACTCCAATACCGCAAATTGGTCCCCCTTCTCCGATGGTCCCTTCATTGTAGCATCCACACGGTCACCGGTGGAACGTGTGAAAATAACTGGACGGCCAGGTTCAAAAAGAGAAGATTGCATGGTGAGCTGATGCAAGAAAGGGGAATATAAAGCACAAATATTCCCAAAATCAGAGCCATGTGGGTTGAAGTGGGTGAAGGCTTACAACAAATGTGTCCATGGCTCCATCTAATTGGCAAATCTGTCACCAAACCCATGTCTTTTGTGGCCGCACTACATACCGTACGCAATTAAAATTACGTACACAATTATTACAGTCCCTACGCCTACTGTAGCTTGGACACGGGCGTAGCTTATACAAGGGGGGGGCGGGGTAAAGCTTGCCCTCAAACACATGGCCAAGGACCCAAATCCCTCTACAATCGACACACAATCACGGTCTGCCAAGTTTCTGATTACAAAAACTGTGGTCAGAAAAAGGACGGTCAGACCGGGTCCCCGTGCTTAGCCATAATCCGACGATGGCCGTCACCCCCGGTATCCCACTGGCATGAAATCATCATTCAAACGTCCAGCAAACGCGGGGGAGCGGCGGCCACCAATTTTCCATATGCGGCGGAGCCGCGCCCAGGTGTCCAGGTCCCCGTGCTTAGACAAGGGGGTGCTTCCGCAACAGGGGAGGGGGGGTATGCTCCTTCAGTTCACATATTGGGAGGATGGAGGATCCTGCAGGTGCGGGCTTCATCATCTGGATGCAGAAAACCCTTGGAATGTGCAGGGTATGGTCAAAAGTGGCCAGTGCAAGAGAATGGGCTGCACTTTGTCAGAAACATTGCAGCACAAACAAGGAGCCCCCAAATAGGAGGCCTGGTATATACTTACAATGGGGGGGGCTCTTAAATATGAGCTCCAGCCCATGTTGATGGGGTCTGGCACTCATAGGAGCCATGCTGTACACCATGGCGGTGTGGGCAGGAAAGGGTTCCTGCAATCGTCCTCTGGCCTGACTTATATACGCACAATTGGGCTAAACTGGACAACTTCTCTTCATGTAGCCCTTCAAACCTGCTTGCACTACGAGGCAATACTCTTGCAGAACCGTGTTGCACATTTGGGTTGCAACAGCATGTTCTTTTGGAAGCAGAAATCGCAATAGCAGCAACCCCTGCTGATGTTGCAAAAAACTTCCTCGCAGTGAAGTGTGGTGCACTTCTGGAAAAATGGGTTGCAACAGCAGCAGGGACTGCTTCTGCTGCAATGAAAACATGGCAATGAGTGTTGTTATGAGACTGTTGTGTTTCCTGTTTTGCTAGAATGAGTGGCACTGCCAATGAACTAGCTGGAAAGAATGATTGCATTTTTAAGAGCTTGGCCGATGGGCTGAGTGTTGTCGGCCCGCCAGTTCTCACGCACGGTGTGTCAGAGGAGGACTCCACTGCAACATTGGAGTGCAACGCTGTTCTGCTTCACATTCTGTAGCACATTTGAACATCCGAGCCTGACATGTACACTGAGGCCTGTTGAATGTCAAAGACTGGTAGCCTGTAGAGCCATGGCTGTACAAGCAGTTAACAGAAAAAGAGAGCATGTTTAGGAGCATAGGCAGGGCTTGAGGGCACGTTGTCCCACCAGTGCTTCCCTGATGGGTCGCATAGCAGGGTGCCTTGCGCCGACAGAGCTAGATGCTCTGCGGCTGCTTGTGGTTAAATCTGCTCTGTAGTGGCTTGGCCATGCCCTGCCTGTTTGTGCGGAGCCTGTGGTACAGGCTGCATGCTGTAAAGCAGTGTGTAATGCTGCAATGGCAGATTCTGCTGGAGGGGGGGGGGGGGGTATCATGTCTGCGTGCCAGCCCCGGTATGGCCCGGCAGTGCCTGACAAAATCTTTGAGGGCCGGTCGTTCTAGTGCATGCAGTAAAAAGCAGGTAGAAGGAGAGACAGGTGTGCCATCATGCGTGTGTACAAGCAGTTCACAGCAGTGCAGGAACGACTTGAAATCGCGAAAAACAAAGTGTTCTACATGATACATAGAGGACTGTATTGCCTTGGATACAACAGACACATTTGCACAGCCAAGCCAGGTGCAATTGGAGAATCAGTCATGGTGGGCAATAGAGGTCCTCTAGGTGAGACATACCAGTTCCCCCCCCCTCCCTCCTTGTCCTGCCCCACCCAGGGAAGACGGTCCCCCGCCAACCCCTGGGGAACCGTACTATCACCGTACACGCACATTTAGGCACAGAAATTGCACCTGGCTCAGCACAAAACGAAAGAATTCAGCATAAGAAGCATTCAAAGGGCTGCCAATGTACTGAGACCTACGCCTTGACCACCTCGGTGTAAAATTCCTTGGTCTTGCTCCACTTGACCTTGAACTCCTTCCTGCACACGGGGGAATGTTTGCCCGGCGCACGCCCGGCGCGCTACTTTTCTATTAACTATCCCGACTTCAGCCCCAGATTTACCCTCTCATGGAGAAGCCCCCCAAGTAGACCACGTTGCACTGCACACCTTCCCTACAAAGCACGCTGCATAATAAAGCAATAGCTGTGAATTCAACAACTCCAAATGTCATTTGTAGTGTACTTAACAACATTGCTCCCACAAGTGTGGGTGTCAATACATTCAGTACAATAGTGCTCCTTACACTCATCACAAACTGCGACGGTGGAGCGCCGTTGGCAACACAACACACACACTTCTGCCTCGTTCTCTGCCTCATCTTGCATGGCGGCCGAGTTGCTTTGGTCAGTCCAAACATGAGGCGGGACATGCTCCCATGGTCCGTAAGGGGGGGTGACGACTTACCTCCGGATGCAAGGGGCCACGCAACAAAGCGTGGATTGCAAGTCCCTAACCCCAAGTCAAGGGGCCACGCAACAAAGCGTGGATTGCGAGTCCCTAACCCCAACTCAAGGGGCCACGCAACAAAGCGTGGATTCAGAGATTGTCCCGGTTTCCTCAATAGCACCAGAAGGTTGGGGCCCAAAAGAGGGCGGAAATGCTATGTCACCCTTGCATTCTCGGGGGTCCCCAACAAAGGGGACAAAATCAGAAGCCAAAACCTACGCTAGGGGTCACAATGATGCCCCGAGTATCTCAAAGTATGGGTCTCTAGTACAGCCAGACGCCCAAATAGCTGCACTGTGCTAAGTGCGCCCTTAGTGCACCCCCTAAAAGGCCACCGGTGGGGCACGGGTCAACAAAGATGCCCGGCGCGCCAACGTTCCCCCCATGCTCACCACTTTCCACTGGAATGCTTTGGGCAGCACAGTTGGGTGGTGGTTTGGCCCTTTTGTTAGGAGGCTTGGCAGGTGCAAGAGTGCCAAGAGGACAAGGGATACAAGTGGCAGTGCCTCACAACACAGTCACCCACACAACAAAGTGAGCTGTAACAAAAAATTTTGTGTTGACCAAGTGACGCCCCCCCCCCCCTACTGGGGGAAAGACAAGGGGTGGGGAGGGTACCTCACACCCTGTTGAACAAATATCCAAATACGAACAAGAATTATTGCAAGAAACATCACAACAACCCCTCATTTCCCCAACCCTCTGTACGCCCCCCCCCCCCCCGTGTCTAACGAACAATTTTGTCCTCAAAAAATACGGTCCGAATGGGAGTGTTCGTTGGACACACCGTTCGGTGCGCGCAACAATATTGTGAAACGGTGGTAACACATCCCTAGGCATAAGATAGCCAGCCGATTCAATGCACAATGCGATGGAGGCCTCCAATTAGCACTTCTGAGAGGAGAAGCCCTTCATGCGGAAAAGTTGAACATGCTCCCCAGGCTTGGGGCCCTTGGTGTTCTTGGCACGGGCAGAAATGGCAGCCTGATCCGGCTCAGGCACCTTTGGGATGGACAGGTCACCAGTGTGGTACCCGCTTATCTGGCACCTCCCAGCCAGGTGCAGGCAGAGAATCAGTCGTGGTGGGCAACAGAGGTCCTGTAGTTGAGGGAAACCGATCCCTCACAACCTGCTTTACAAATTTGCCCACCACTACTGCAAGATACGGAAGTGTTCGTTGGACATGGGGGGGGGGGGGGTACTGTGAAACTCGGTAACCCCCCCCCCTTGAGCACGCACGCTGAAAGTCAGGAAAACAACGGTCTGACGAGGTCCCTGTGCTTAGCCATAACCCGTCAATGGCTGTCACCCCCGGCAGGACATCTGTGTTCTTTTGTTCAGCAAATGCGGCAAAGCCGCGGTCATGACTTGTCCAAACGTGGCGGAGCCGTGCCCAAAGGTCCAGCAAAGGCGGCGAAGCCGAGGTCCCTGTGCTCAACAACCAAAAACACTCTTCCACAGAGGCTTGGAACAAGGATTGTAGACAGTATCCTGATAAGATGGGATAGGGAGAGTGCTTATTTAGGAGCATTGGAAAGATGGGAATACACAAGTATGGCCCGAGCCACTAGCTTGGGGGAAAGAGAATGCCGTTTCCTGCATTCAGCGTGCACAGTGTCCCAGCCATGCACAATGATGTGTGATCCAGGTGATGCCACATGATCATAGCCAGAAGAACTCTCTGGATGGCGCCCAGGGGGCCTCAAATCCTGTACCTGCACCCGAGGGTGCCATGGGTGCCAGGCCTGGATACAAGACCTGCGCCTGAAAACCCTGGTGAGGGCTTTGTGCGGTGTGGGCCGTTCTTAAGGTTCATCATGAAAATGACATGCTTCGTCCGCAGTACGGGTTGCACTCCCAAACCTGGCTGCATTTTTCTGGGCTGAAGAATGTCATCCTGCGCGTTTTTTGGAGGCAGTGTGCCGAGCATGATTATCCCAGCACATGGGGGGCAACCCCATGATTATCCCAGCACATGTGCCGTGGGCCTATTGGCCATGAGGTTGGTGAGGGCATTGCTGTGAAGGGGAAGCAGATCAAACCATCGAGAGAAGAGAACATTTGGTTTGGTGTTAGTTGGGCCTAAGTTTATTTGAATTGTCTTTCCGCAGATAAAGTGCTGCACTTCACGATAAAGCATGGGCTGCCCGGTTTCTCAGGTGTCTCGGGCTGAGGTGCAACCTACCCTCACCCCCCCCGTGTCGTTCCCCACCCCAGGGAAGACGGTCCCCCACCACCCCCTGGGGGATGGTCACCAAGTGACGGTCCCCCACCCCCCCCTGGGGGACCACACCCCAACCGTACACGCATATTTGCAGGCACGGAACAGGCGCCGAACAGACGCACGGTCGTGCAAGACGGTCTTGCCATCGCGGTCATAAGAGATGCGGCGATATGCATCACCGTGCTCTGAAGGTCCAACGACATGCGCCAAAACAGGTTCCCCCGTGGAGCGGATGAACATCACACTTGTCCCAGGGGTAAACATGGTTGTGTTGTCAAGTTCCATTTCAGCGAAAGTGAGCAAAATGTCCTGCCATGAGTGCAAGGGATGCAAGTGGTAGTGCCCCACAACACAGCCACCCACAACAACACAAGGAGCCGCAACGAAATATTTTGGGTTGACCAAGTGACGCCCCCCCCCCCCCCCCCGGGGAACGACAAGGGCTGGGGAACGACACGGGGGGGTGAGGGTATGTCTGCCCTAGGCCCTTGGCCCTCTGCATGGCTGCAATGGCCTGCGTGCCAGTGGTCGCAGTGCTAGTGGTTGGTGTGCTAAGCCCCCTCACGCCACCCCCTCAAATACCTTCCCCCCCCCCATGTCCATCCCCCCCCCAAGGGACGACGGTTCCCCCCCCCCACCCCGGGGGGAACCGTCATCAAGTGACGGTTCCCCCCCTGGGGGGGGGGGGGGGACCGTACACCACTCCCGACCAGCCAATTCTAGTATAACCCAACTAAAAATTTTCTTCAGCGCCTTCGGCGCCTGTGATTTCCTATTGATTTCTTATTGTTCATGGGCCAAGTGACGGTCCCCCCCCTGGGGGGGGGGGTGGACACGGGGGGGGGGGGGGGGAAGGTACCCCCCCCCTTGTATAAGCTACGCCAAAGTCCCAAATTAATACGGTCCCTACGCCTACTGTAGCTTGGACACGGGCGTAGCTTGCGCGCAACACATACAACTACCAACACCGGGCGCCCAAATTCGAAAAGAGAGGATTGCATGGTGAGCCGGTGCAGGAAAGGGGCATAGAATGCACAAACATCCCCAAAATCAGAGCTATGTGGGTTCAAGTGGCAAACACTCACAACAAATGTGTCCATGACTCTATGTGACTCGCAAATCCGTCACCAAACCCATGCCTTATGCGGCTGCACTACATTTGGTACCGAATTAAAATTAGGTCCCAAATTAATGTCCCCAATTAATGCGGTCCCTATGCCTACTGTAGCTTGGACAAGGGCGTAGCTTATACAGGGGGGGGGGGGGGTACAGGGATAGCAAATGTGAGCTGTGATTCCCACATCCACACCAGGGACCGAAGAGAGCATGCACAGCTGAAAAAGCTGCAGCAGAGGTCAATGGAAGAGGGAGACAGGGCAGGTAGAGGGCAGACAGATTCAGATGGTAGCATGGCATGGAATGGGTGGGGTGGGGTGGGGTGGTGCGGGGTGGGTCAAAACCGAAGGGATTGAAGAATGACATGATGTCAGCATCCAGCTGTATGCCGTCAGACTTGCTGCTGCAGGCAGGGGGGCTTGGGCAACAGCCACTGTGGAAGTAGCACTGCGGACGGAAGATTTCGAGTGGTGCAATCATGCAGAGCTGCTGATGTCTCTTGCCCTACCAAATGGACACCTGTATGCGGCAGTCTCCAGTACCAGGAATGACGGACACGGAGCAAGCAAAACAGACTCCAGTTCGCAAATCCACAGCGGATGAGTGGGCATAGACTATATAATCCAGGCATCTCAGAGGCTCGCTGGGCAGGACCAGCAGCGTTGGCAGACAACCCTGGGGAGGGTCACTTTGGATGATTTTATTGTACAGGGGCGCCACAGTGTTGCACTGTGGACCGCTGCAAAGAGTTTGCGTGCTCTTGCAGCACTTGACCTGCTGGGCTGGATCTATCCCCCCACCCCTTGTGCAAGCACGCTGAAAATAAGGAAAACAACAGTTAGACGGGGTCGCCGTGCTTAGACAAGTGCCCACAAGAGGAAACCTCAAGGAGCAGTCAGAAAAACAACGGTCAGACGGGGTCGCCGTGCTTATACAAGCCCGTGCTTGCACAAGAGGGGGGGCCCCCGGCAGGAAAGACACTTCTGCAACCATGTGCATGTCAGGACAACCCCGACTGAGATAAGGCATGGGCAGTGTCAAAGCTCACACAGATGTGATCAAGGTGAGATTAGGGATGCCCTGCATTATGATTCGGTTGGCTGAACAAAAATGCACTTCTAGGGCAGTCCCTGGGCAGCCTTTGGCCAGGCTTGGGTCATCATTTGGTCACATTACAAGCACATACAAACCCATGGAGAGCCAGAAAGCACAAATCAGGCCCCGATATGGTTTGACAGGCGCATATTCAACTGCCCACTGGTAACCACATATTTCGTTGCAGCCAGTACATAGGGAATTATGTGGGTGGCTGGAGCATAGCATGCCTACCTCCCACAAGCTGAGGCACTGTGGCAGGTAGAAGTTGGGACCCGCCATTGGTCATGCGGTCCATATTGAAGAACCATCCGCTGTTGCTGGTTGCATTGCAGATCTGAATGGCTGCAATAGGCAAAACCAAGTTTTGCTTACAAGATGCAAAGTGCAACAAGCAGTTTTCGAGGCATAAAGGCACCAAGTAAAAGTAACCTGAACCATCGAAGGTCGCATCACAAAGGGCAGGACAGTTGAAATAAGTGCGATGGACGATTGCGAAACGGGGATGTCGTTCCTCATGCGGTTCACATGGATATTATGGTCTGCAATGCACACATGTCAGGGATGGCCTCAGGAGTGGAAAATGCAGAGGAAAATACTGCTGGACAGAGCATGTGAACGAAGCACCATCTGTGCCTTGGTAATTTCCCATCCAACCCCAAGACCTCCCCTGCAAACTCGAACACACATCGTTGTCCGAAAAATGCGTGGTAAATTTTGCCTTGAACGGAAAGGCTAAGTTTACAACAACGAAATACACCAGTCACCAAGCCCCCCCGGTAATTGCAGATGCAAAGTTTGCGCCAGCCTAGATCACGTGTTCAGCTTTCCCCACTACTGCACTGCACTGGGAGGCATGGCAGCACTGGAACGCCTGCATCGTCTTTCAAATGCACAGAAAGGCTGGTAGGTCAGCTCAAGACAGTGTGGCATTCAGGGTCGCTGATGATGCTTGCGACGTAGCCAGGGATAAGGAAAATCTGGGGGATGTTTGCTGGCGACCATCCTGATCGAAGCTGAGGCTGGGGGCGAACTCTCGAAGATCGTGGCAGATGGCTCTTTTTGTGCAAGTGACTGATAACTGGCTGTACGGACCGATAGTGTCTGTTGCGAGCAATCGCTCTTGAGACAAGAAGAGTCAAGATCCCAGTTTTCATCGCCTTGGTGGACTATGATGCCCGGGGGCAGGGCCTCCATGGGCGAGGAGATCTTCCCCGGCAATGCAGATCCGCGCCGTGAAGCTTTGTGGCCCGTGACATGTGACATTGAAGGCGTCGTGGCGAAGGTAGTTGAAGAGGAGGCGGAGATCATTTGTGTTGATGAGACGGCCTCTCCGCTGAAATTCCTGGGATTCAAGGGATTGGTGGGGGCCGCTGCTTGTGGCGTCGCCCGCTTGCTGGCAGGAGGGGAGGGTGGAGGCAAGCTGCGTTGGGAAGGGGAGGGGGGGGATGGCCTCACTTCTTCTTCCAACGACGCGTCCGGTTCAAATGAATGCATCTTCTTCAGCCATACTATGAAATCGTCCAGCTTGCTCATCATTTCGTCGGCGCATGAGTCGAGCAACTCCACCAGGCTACCCTGCGTGGCAGTGAGCGGCGTGGTTCGGAGCATCTTGCACCCACAAGCCTGGGCGTTGGCCAACTTGTCAATCTCCTTCCGCAACGAATAGCATGCCTTGGTTTGCTGCTTCAGCTGCTCTGTGAACTGCTCCTGGCTGCGACGAAGGCCCTCGATGTTGGTGGCGAGTGTGGTGCGTACCGCGTGCAGTCGCTGCATGAGCATCTCCTGTTGCTGGGCCAACTGCTCCTTTTCCATGTGGACACTCAGTTGCTGTTCACGCACATTGCAGCAGTTGGGGCACAGTTCTTCGTCTCTGGATCTGTTGGGGGTCTTTGGACCCTTTACGGAAAAACAGCCCAACATCTTGCCCAGAGATCTTTTCCCAGAATTGGTGTTGGACCCCCAAGAGAGGCCCGCCCGAGGCACAGCGTCATTGGAATATACGGACTGGAACGGCTCCATACTGGGTGCCCATGAAATCAAAGCTACAAGACAGTGAAATTGAGTCACAAACATATCTCTCGGGGACATTCAGAATATGCCAACGCGCAGCAAATTCGTGTATTTTCAGGGTTTTCTCCATTTTTCGTCCAGAGCACCAAAATTTCATTCCGTAGGGGGGGGTATGTGTATACTTTTTGAAATCTGTGAGAAAAGGCCATCTCAGAAATGCATGGGTTTGGGGGGGGTAGCTGACGATATTTTTGAGCATCGAGGCCAAACTTTTCGGTGTTTGCACGATTTTCGTCCCCAGGTTGCTGCAAAGTCGGCACGCAAACATGCACTGAATGTTTCACACTTGCTTATTCCGAATCGTCATTTTCAGGCAGGGCTGGGACCCCATTTGGGCAGACATCACCATGCTTATTGTTAGGAACATATTTTTTCAGCTTTTGCCAATCCTGCAACCTGCGGCTCTTTACCGGTACCCACCCTGAATTCAGAGGCATTGCCCAGAGACCATCTGTTGTGAGGTCAACATTCCGTTGTTTGGTCAGCCTCACCTTGCGCCACTCAATGGACTCGCTGTACCCTGCTTTCATCCAGGCAAAACCAGGGTGAGGGGAAAGGCTGCCCTCATCAGGGGTGGTGCCAAAATCCAACCACTTCATTTTGTGGTCCCGAATCAGCACGCTGTGTGAATTTGTATGCGGACATGGTACCTGCCTGTTGACAAATAGAGGCAGAAAGCAACACAGGCACCGTCCAAAATGGACAAAAATCTCCAACATGTCATCAGTACAGCATGCAAACCTGGGGTGTTCCAAATAGCCCCTTTCAGTAGCTTTCCGAATATACCCCACATACCCCCCCCCCCTTTGGGACACTCAGCAGGCACAAATGAGGCAACAACGGCACCAACCCCTGAAAACGCTGCGTGTTGGCATGAAATTACGCGTCCCAGAGAGATATGCATTTTGCCCAATTGATGGTTTACAGCTTCAGAAAAGCAACCGCAGATAGTTGCTCAGGTGCAGTCTTGGATTTGGGCTTTGCAACAACAGGGCGCACCACCTCAAGTGGTGGCACAAACTGTAATGGCACCAGCAGGTAGACGCATTGGCGCAACCACCATCTTCAGAAGTCTAAGGGTCATCATCCTCACCTTCATCTAACTGCCCTGGATTGGTTTCCACTGCCCATGCATCATCAACCACACATTCATCATATTCCTGAGCCTCAACAAGAAGCATCCCTACTGAGCATCCTGAGAACATACCAAAAGCATGCATGGTTAAAATAAAAGCCAGCAACAGCATAAAAGCACATGCCGGTTTTTAAAAGGGGGGAGGTGGTCCAGGGGGGGAGCCCCGCCGAAATGCAGCACATCCACAAGGAACTGCAAAAATGTACCACACTGACCCATTCAGCCCACAGCAAGCATCCAGAGCCCACCGGGGAATAACAGCAACCATCCAACAAAGGGGTTTGCGCAAAAGCTGTTTTCCATCAAATAAATCGCAAAGACAATATTTAGGGCCCTTAGCATGGTAAAACGTTTGCGCAAAATGCATTTTCGTGGGGGAAAATTGCAAAACAAATCTTTCCACCTCTTGGGAACAAAAACAAATAATATTGCTAAATATCAATTCATTTCACGGGAAAAAAATTAAAGTTCCGCAAAATGTTTAAGTTTGCCCGGTAAGGCATTGAGGGTATGACAGATCCGGTCGCATAGTGACTGGGTGAGTGCTATCGGGAGTCAAGTCTAACGGGCGAGCAGCTGCATTGCCCTGATGCAGTCCTGCTCTACTAATGTTGTTGAATAGCTTCATGACCATCCCCAATTTTTCTCTTTGTGGACAAATTGATTTGAGGTATTTGTTGGTTGCCTGCACTATTTTCTGGAGCTATCCTCTATCCTTGAGGGTGAGTTTCCCATGACAGAGCTCACCTTCAGGGCACCATGCAAACTACGCCCCCTCTACAAACTGTAATATTTTCAGTGCGTGTCAGTAGCTGGGATAATTCGGCACCCCCAAAATTTTCATTTCGCCACGGCGGGGGCGGGGGCTCCCCCCTGGACACCCTCCCCCCCCCCTTCGCTCTAAATCACGAAAGAATCAGGGTTCTAGGAACCTTTTTTCGTTTGGGTCAATTTTTTGTCCCTTGCTTTCAGCGCACTTATAGTAGGGTTTGTTGGTCTTTCCACTCGTATCACTTCTTCCCTATGTTGCAGATATTATGTCGCAACGTCCCAAAAGTACGTTCTTTGGCACCCCGGTCCAATTGTGCCCCTGCGCAAAATGTGACAACATTATACCCGCGATCCTCTATTTTCACTTTCAAGATAGATGGAGTGGGAAGAAAAGGCAAGAGGCATACAACGCTACACAGAAAGCATGTTCCACACCTTTTCTGAACACTCCAATGGCAACTGTGTGCGAGTTTGTAACACAAGCGGCCATAATGTTGTAAGACAAGCAGCCATAATGCCGCCATAAGACAGCGAGGTGCGCTGCCTGCCGCATGAGTTCTTGCTCATGCAGCCCGTTGTGCGCGCATGCTGGGCAGCACAGCCGCTAGGAACACGCGCTCTCTTGGAACACGTATTTTTTGTCTAGTGGTGTTTAGGTCAGGGCACAATGTATGGACCCAAAACGATGAGTTGCATTGCCTGACAGATGTATATGCTGTGGATGGTTGCTGTTATTTTCTGGCGGGCTTTGGATGGTTACTATTAGTTCTTGGTGGGCTCTGGATGGTTTGTTGTTATTGGCTTGGCGAGGTGTTGCCTTGGCCATACAATTGCCTCCTCGGTTGGAAGGAAGCGTAGGACCCAGCGGGGGGGGGGGGGGACTACCAACGGTCCCGATGCGACACCCCCCCCAGCTATCTGTCAAAACTGGCGGGGGGGGGGGGGGGGGGCTGGGGGTAGTTTTTTTTGGGGGGGGGGTCGGCTGGAGGGTGTAGGGGGGGGGGTTCAGCCGCCGGGGGGGGGGGTCCCAAGGTGGGGGGACCTGCGCGCGACCCACTACTACTACATGCATACCTCCAGGGGGGATGTGTGTCTGGGGGTTTGGGGGTACAGAGGTATGTATGCGATAATAGCGCTTTCTCGTCTTTGCCGAGAAGAAAGTCTTAAGGGTCGCTGTGTTGCCCCCCTCCCCCCTTCCCCCTCCCCCTTGTTCCCCGGCGCCCCCAAGTGAGTTTGTGAGAAAAATTACTGAGGCTCCGTTAGAGTTGAAGGTTAAAAGCTTGGGTATGTTATGAGGCATACCAAAACAAATCGAAATACCCAAAGTAGAAACATTGGGGAGGTCTTGGGTAAAAAAAAAAGGAGATTTGGCCCAAAGACCCAAAAGAAGAGAGTGGATGAAGTGAACACACAAGATTTGTAATCTCCAAAACGTTTTAGAGATTGCAATGGTGTGACAAGCTCAAAGTGACTTGGAACCAAGTAAAAGCATGCACGTAGAGTGGAAAGCATGCTCTTTCATTGGAATGATCAATTGGAATCTCACACAACATTTACATGAATATGAGAGTTCGTAAATTCAACACATGGCCTGAGTAAATTTGGGCAATGTTCACATGACCAAATTGACTATAAGCAGAAATAGGCCCAAATGGCACGTAGAAACTTGATTGTAGCGCGATTACACAAATCAGCGACGACTCAACGTGAGCATATATGACATGAGCTTCGAGATCCAAGCTCAAAGAGTGGGCCCATGAAAGGCCAAAAAGGAGTGATTTTTAGCATGAAATGAGTGTGCCAACTGAGCTCCTAAAAGTTTTAAATTTCGAACTAAAAGATGTGGAACGCGTTGCGACACAACCAAAACTAGATCATATAGTGTTGGTACTCACCGCGTACGAACGAAATGAGCTCTCACTTATTTTCCGTCGCCACTATATCTTGGAGATATAGTGGCGAACTTTGAGCACATGGAAACAAAGTGCTCAAAATCTTGACACTCACATTGAGACCAAAGCTTGCCATGGGCTCAAACGAGCTTGAATGGCGTGAGAAGAAAACACGGGACTGGTGGCTACTAGCCCAAAAAGAAGTCATGACGAAACTCGACAATGACAAGACACACTTACACGAAAAAGTGGCATCATGAACTACACTAAAATGCACTATGCATGGTCTGCCCTGCAATGGAAAGCTGTTCATGGACGCATACACTGGCGCATACAGCGAAGCAGGGCCTCGCCAGTAGCCACTGTAAGACCTGAGGGACTTTTCTGTCAGAGAGGAGGAAAACAGTGAGTGGCCTCAACGGTCACTGAAGAGGTGCGACGTGGTTTGGCAGCAGTATGCACAGGTACTGCTGCAGTGCTGGACCGCAGTGTAGGAAAATGCTGAACCCTCACACCCCGGCCCTGAACCCCCTGAGGTCCCAGCCCCGCGGATGGGGTCGTCATGTTACCAGTCACCATCCCCGCCCCCCCCCCCCCCCCGGAGGTGCTACTGAGGTCGAAGGGAAAACCCAAATCGACTTCTGACACCACTGAAGGGCCTACCCCCCATGAGAGAGATATAATATAACATGTACAATGCAGTGAAGTGATTTGCCTGTATTTGGCTATGACGGAATGGGCAAACAACCACCCTACACCATCCCCATAAGATGAAAACATACAACAGTAGCATCTTTAAGAGGTAGTAGGTGAACGCATTGGGACTTTGTCCAACAACTGACTAGAACAATGGGTGCGCAGGCCGCTCTGATGGCCAAATAATTGCGCTGCATGCGCACTACGCTGGAGGCACCCCCCCTTGATTTGCATTGAACATGCGCTTGTCAAACCAAGTAACCTTAACCTGACCTATCGAAGGTTGCATCACAAAGGGAAAGACAGTTGAAATAAGTGCGATGCACATTTGCGAGATGGGGATGTCGTTCCTCATGTGGCCCACATGCACATTGTGGTCTGCAATGCACACGTGTTACGTCTGGCCTCAGTGGTGGAAAAGGGAGAAGGAAAATACTGCTGGACAGAACATGTGAACAAAGCACCATCCGACTGGTTGCCTGAACGCCACCGCAATTCGCTCGATGTACACCCTCACCTGTCCTTACTTTGGTTTTTTTGTGGTTTCAGAGGGAAATTCTATACAGTGGTACCCTTTCCCAGGGTTTCCCATTGATTCGGAAACAAAAATCCTTTCGGTTCGAAAATGTTCGGAAATATTCAGAAACATTCGGAAATAGTCATAAATATGCGGAACCGTGAAAAAACATTTTTCTGTACTTCCTGCATGCTTGTTGGCGATTCCCATTACCCTCTTACTATTTGTTGTTCATTCCCGAACCAAGTGGCACAATCAAAATGCACCCGAAGTTTGTCTGTTAACTAACAAAACAAATGCACGACCAGCCAGGTGCAAAAGTTTTGACAATGACCTACTGGAGCGCAACAAAGATGTGACCCTGACCAGGAGGTTGCTGCCATCTGCAGAAATTGTCACGCTGAGATTGAATGAATGGAGCAAAAAGCTGACGGACAGACCATCTGACAGACCAAACAACAAACAAACACTGCACTGAGATTAGGAAATATACGGGAATATTTGGAATGTTCCGAAGTAGCAGCCATGGCTCTGATTCAGAAATATTCGGAAATATTCGGAAATATTCGTTTCCAAACCAGTGGCAAATCCTGCTCTTCCCCAAACCCAGGCAATGGGGTGCCACCCATTTTCTCCAAATAAAAAAGCGTTGGGAGGGGTGCTAAATTTGGCACCAGGTTTATCACATATCATCCCAAATTGCCTTGGTAATTTCCCATCCAACCCCCAGACCTCCCCTACAAACACAATATTACAAGCAACACTGGAACGCACATCGTTGTCCGAAACATGCGTGCTAAATTTTGCCTTGAACGGAAAGGCGAAGTTTACAACAACGAAATACACCAGTCACCAAGCCCCCCCCGTAACTGCAGATGCAAAGTTTGCTCCAGCCTAGATCACGTGTTCAGCTTTCCCCACTACTGCACTGCACTGGAAGGCATGGCAGCACTGAAACGCCTGCATCGTCTTTCAAATGCACAGAAAGGCTGGTAGGTCAGCTCAAGACAGTGTGGCATTCAGGGTCGCTGATGATGCTTGCGACATAGCCAGAGTCAAGGGGTTTGATGTATTCCTATTGGTGGTAGGAAAGTCTGGGGGATGTTTGCTGGCGACCATCCTGATCGAAGCTGAGGCTGGGGGCGAACTCTCGAAGATCGTGGCAGATGGCTCTTTTTGTGCAAGTGACTGATAACTGGCTGTACGGACCGATAGTGTCTGTTGCGAGCAATCGCTCTTGAGACAAGAAGAGTCAAGATCCCAGTTTTCATCGCCTTGGTGGACTATGATGCCCGGGGGCAGGGCCTCCATGGGCGAGGAGATCTTCCCCGGCAATGCAGATCCGCGCCGTGAAGCTTTGTGGCCCGTGACATGTGACATTGAAGGCGTCGTGGCGAAGGTAGTTGAAGAGGAGGCGGAGATAATTTGTGTTGATGAGACGTCCTCTCCGCTGAAATTCCTGGGATTCAAGGGATTGGTGGGGGCCGCTGCTTGTGGCGTCGCCCGCTTGCTGGCAGGAGGGGAGGGTGGAGGCAAGCTGCGTTGGGAAGGGGAGGGGGGGGATGGCCTCACTTCTTCTTCCAACGACGCGTCCGGTTCAAATGAATGCATCTTCTTCAGCCATATTATGAAATCGTCCAGCTTGCTCATCATTTCGTCGGCGCATGAGTCGAGCAACTCCACCAGGCTACCCTGCGTGGCAGTGAGCGGCGTGGTTCGGAGCATCTTGCACCCACAAGCCTGGGCGTTGGCCAACTTGTCAATCTCCTTCCGCAACGAATAGCATGCCTTGGTTTGCTGCTTCAGCTGCTCTGTGAACTGCTCCTGGCTGCGACGAAGGCCCTCGATGTTGGTGGCGAGTGTGGTGCGTACCGCGTGCAGTCGCTGCATGAGCATCTCCTGTTGCTGGGCCAACTGCTCCTTTTCCATGTGGACACTCAGTTGCTGTTCACGCACATTGCAGCAGTTGGGGCACAGTTCTTCGTCTCTGGATCTGTTGGGGGTCTTTGGA
Source organism: Eutreptiella sp. 'Long Island Sound 2002' (assembly GCA_964036045.1). NCBI lineage: Eukaryota > Euglenozoa > Euglenophyceae > Eutreptiales > Eutreptiaceae > Eutreptiella > Eutreptiella sp. 'Long Island Sound 2002'. The sequence continues at coordinate 146,184,163 of OZ038382.1, read as the reverse complement.
CCCTTTACGGAAAAACAGCCCAACATCTTGCCCAGAGATCTTTTCCCAGAATTGGTGTTGGACCCCCAAGAGAGGCCCGCCCGAGGCACAGCGTCATTGGAATATACGGACTGGAACGGCTCCATACTGGGTGCCCATGAAATCAAAGCTACAAGACAGTGAAATTGAGTCACAAACATATCTCTCGGGGACATTCAGAATATGCCAACGCGCAGCAAATTCGTGTATTTTCAGGGTTTTCTCCATTTTTCGTCCAGAGCACCAAAATTTCATTCCGTAGGGGGGGGTATGTGTATACTTTTTGAAATCTGTGAGAAAAGGCCATCTCAGAAATGCATGGGTTTGGGGGGGGTAGCTGACGATATTTTTGAGCATCGAGGCCAAACTTTTCGGTGTTTGCACGATTTTCGTCCCCAGGTTGCTGCAAAGTCGGCACGCAAACATGCACTGAATGTTTCACACTTGCTTATTCCGAATCGTCATTTTCAGGCAGGGCTGGGACCCCATTTGGGCAGACATCACCATGCTTATTGTTAGGAACATATTTTTTCAGCTTTTGCCAATCCTGCAACCTGCGGCTCTTTACCGGTACCCACCCTGAATTCAGAGGCATTGCCCAGAGACCATCTGTTGTGAGGTCAACATTCCGTTGTTTGGTCAGCCTCACCTTGCGCCACTCAATGGACTCGCTGTACCCTGCTTTCATCCAGGCAAAACCAGGGTGAGGGGAAAGGCTGCCCTCATCAGGGGTGGTGCCAAAATCCAACCACTTCATTTTGTGGTCCCGAATCAGCACGCTGTGTGAATTTGTATGCGGACATGGTACCTGCCTGTTGACAAATAGAGGCAGAAAGCAACACAGGCACCGTCCAAAATGGACAAAAATCTCCAACATGTCATCAGTACAGCATGCAAACCTGGGGTGTTCCAAATAGCCCCTTTCAGTAGCTTTCCGAATATACCCCACATACCCCCCCCCCCTTTGGGACACTCAGCAGGCACAAATGAGGCAACAACGGCACCAACCCCTGAAAACGCTGCGTGTTGGCATGAAATTACGCGTCCCAGAGAGATATGCATTTTGCCCAATTGATGGTTTACAGCTTCAGAAAAGCAACCGCAGATAGTTGCTCAGGTGCAGTCTTGGATTTGGGCTTTGCAACAACAGGGCGCACCACCTCAAGTGGTGGCACAAACTGTAATGGCACCAGCAGGTAGACGCATTGGCGCAACCACCATCTTCAGAAGTCTAAGGGTCATCATCCTCACCTTCATCTAACTGCCCTGGATTGGTTTCCACTGCCCATGCATCATCAACCACACATTCATCATATTCCTGAGCCTCAACAAGAAGCATCCCTACTGAGCATCCTGAGAACATACCAAAAGCATGCATGGTTAAAATAAAAGCCAGCAACAGCATAAAAGCACATGCCGGTTTTTAAAAGGGGGGAGGTGGTCCAGGGGGGGAGCCCCGCCGAAATGCAGCACATCCACAAGGAACTGCAAAAATGTACCACACTGACCCATTCAGCCCACAGCACCCCCAAGAGAGGCCCGCCCGAGGCACAGCGTCATTGGAATATACGGACTGGAACGGCTCCATACTGGGTGCACGAAGTGTGCCACAAAGCAAAAAGTACCAAGCAGTGCTCAACTGGACAATACCTGCAGAAAGTGTATATGCACTCTACACAAATTGGACGACACCTTGCAAGCAATCAAAAACATGTACAATGTGTGTGAGATTTAACACCCGATTGCACATTCCACCGAAAAGCGGACATTGAACTGCACATACAACGTGTTGTGCCTACACATTGAGGGCCTGTCAGATATGGCTGGCATCGCTCTCTTCAGGATCTCAGCACACTTTGGTGAGAAGCACACTTTATTGGTGGTGAGCCGTGCAATGCTTACTTTGGGTATGCAATTGAGTCTGAGTATGCACATTAGTATGAAGGAAATGTCTGGTAGGCATGGCATGTGCAGCGTCTGTGGAATGTAATGTATGGAATGCATGGCATGTATGGTATGTCTAGAAAGTATGCTATGTATGGTATGTATGTATTTTCCTACATTTCCTATTACCCCTGCCTCCTTGTCCAAGCTACCAACACACACCAAAAAAAATTGCAATTCGTACACGGGGTGTAGCTTGAATAAACCATAGCTTGCATGCGGCCTGGAAAGCGGTGTGTCCGTCGTGCTGGTTCTCGTGTGAGCAGTGGCCAGGTCTTGGCCACAGGCACTGCGAACTGGGGTGGCCGGTCCACACAGTCCTGCGGGACCGGTCCTAGGCGCCAATGTGGTTCTGTGTAGTGTCAGGGGCATGTATCGTTGAGCGGGGCGTCATTGTAGTGGGGCCGCAGGCACCAAGGCCCGTCCGCCACGGGGGGGGGGAGGCGACTACAACCGGTCCTGATGCGACAGCCCCCCCAGCTATCTGTTAAAACTGCGGGGGGGGGGGGGGCTGGTGGGCAGTTGGGGGGGGTCGGCTGGAGGATGTGGGGGGTCGGCTGGAGGGTCGGGGGGGGGGTCGGCCGGAGGGTGTGGGGGGGGGTTTGCTCGTGGGGGGGGGGGGGGCACTACTGCCACACAGGGTGGTCCTTAACGGGAACAAAAAAAAGACTGTTCCCAAACATGGTTTTTTCAAAAACGAGCGCGTGTAGCTCATATGTTCAACCATGGTTGGTGGCGATTGGCGGTTGGCGGCTGGTGGAGATTGCCGGTTGGCGGTTGGCGGTTGGCGGCGGTTGGCGGCAGTTGGCGTCAGTTGCCAGTTGGTGATGGGTGGTTGGTGGCACTTGCGGTCAAGTTTCTCCGGCGGAATCCGCGTGGCCAAACACATAAAGACAATGTCATCGGCAACGGCATAACGCGCCTTCGATGTGTTGGCCACATGTACTAACGTAGGTTGTTTCATAGTAGTCACGCGGGGAAAATCTTGCGCCATCGTGGGGTTTTCTTTTATCAAAGAGGCCAGTTCTGAATGTGCCAAGAGCCGCTGCGGGCGAAGTTCAGAGCGATAAGTACAGATTTTGGCAGTGCCAGGGTGAACATACGGGCTTCAGCTCGTGACTGGGCCCCCATGGTTTCCCGTAGGTGTTGGTGTCATCATGTGAGCGGGATTTCCCACTCGTTTGGATCCCAGTGCGCTTTTTGTCGCTTTGGTAGTGGCTGCAGCGGGACCTCCCAGAAGGTGAGGTCCAACTGCTCCCGTGTCCGCTTCATGGCGAAGTATATGGTCTGTCGTGCCTGTCTGGATGCCTCCCAGTAGAGGGCTGTCTTTTGTCGGTACGTTGTTGCAGTGTCGTGGTCCAATTGGATGAGACGTCTCTGTTGAAGAAGGGTGTAATGGGCCTGTCGTCTGTGGTCTGTGAGGAGCAGTGCAGGCGCGCATACCTCTCATGCGTGAGGAAAGACGTTTTTGCGTCGGCGTACTGTTGCATGGTGAAGTGCTTTGCCTGTTCGTAACATTGTCTGCGTTCCAGGCATAGTGCCGTGCATGCGTTCGCGTGGTGTTGTGTCTCTATGTGTTGCATCGGTAAGTTTGTCATCAGCAAGTGGTAATCTCGCTTGGCCGTCAGTGTTTTGGTGTACATGACGCGTAATTCCCGAACGTGGTGTTGTGCGGTTTCAGTGACTTGGGCATGTCGGTAAAAGTCTAACGCACACTGGGCGTGCTGTACCGCAGTTTGTCGTAGAGTGAGAGGTGGTGCTCCCACCGGTGGGCTCGGTTATTGAGGCGTCTGCGTTTTGAGGTGCACACCTCGTGTTTTTGTGACCTATGTATGTTGGTAAACCAGGTTACTGCCTCCCCATCGTTTGCAGCGCGTGCTGCTTGCAGCCACAGATCGGCGTCTACAGTCACTGTTGCTGTCGTCTCAGCCTTGCGCTTTCGGTTCCGGGAAGGGTAATGCGGTGGCGCTCCTACTTGGTCACAAAGGTTCCGTGCGGTTTCTCGTGGTGAGAGGGGCTGTGCGATAAACCTGGTCAGCCATAGGGGGGACGGGGGCTGCTGTGGTGTGGGGTCAGCTCTGTTGCCGATACCTTTCTTGTTGTGCCCTCTTGCTCTTCTACTTCTTTTCAGCTTTGGCCAATCGTTTCAAATGTTGTGTTCGGCCACTACCCCGTCGGTGTGTAGCTGGGTGTTCGTAACGATTCTTCTAAGTGGTCCTGGTTGGCAAATGTTCGATATGCACATGTACATGTACATGTATTGGGCTAGCTTGTGTCCGGCTAGGGACCTTGATCTAGATCGAGTTCGTCTCCGGTGGCGATTGTGCGTGGGGTATCGTATATGAGTGTGGTTTGTCCACCTTCGCTTGAGTTGTGGTGCATGTGGCAGGGATTCCGTTGTGACTTCCGATAACGCCATACTTGTATTCGTCTCTAGGGTACCCGTGGTGCATGTGCTGTTGACGGATTGGATCTCATCACTGCAGTCTAGACTTGCCATCGCACAAGGATTTCGACAACTATAACGCATACACAAGTAGATGATTCTATTGTGACGAACTACGCAGAAATTTTCTCGAACACTCTCTCACCTCTACGGGGCATGCCCCCCGAGAAAGCAGGGGAATGGTGTCATAGAAAAAAAATATCCGGCCAAGCTATTGCCAACCAGTGGGCAGTGACGGTCTCCCGGTGCACAAATTGGCGCGCGAGGTGCTGCACGGTACCACTTGGTCCCATGATTATCTCATTACTTTGTTGTTTTGTGAAGGTGAAGCTCGACCTTATCCATTTTTACTCATTTCATCGTTCTTTTCATGAAGCTTGTTGTAGCCTTGCTGTGCAATGAATTGCAGCCGCGGACTCATGCAAAAGCTAGTAGAACTTTTCCAAAATTTCGATCAACACTGTTGCTGCTTGAGGGTTTCACGATCCCCATCGCCCCTCAAGCTGTAATCAGGGCAAAACACAATTCTGAAACATGGTTGGGGTAACCTGATGCATTGTGCATGCAATCGATTGCGGAGCCATCCCCTAGTTGGCTGCTTGTCAAATGCCCCACCACAAGACAACAAGGCATTGTTTTGTTGTTTTTTTGTTATTTTGTTTTCTCCCGACCCCCCCCCCCCCCAACAATAGGTACTATCATTTGGACGCTTGCCTGCTTGCTCGTGATATTGGTGTGGTTATAGATGGACAGGGTGGTTTTTGAATGCTCTATTTATGCTGTTTTGAAAGTTTCTTGCACAAGTTCTGGCGGGTTATGCCTCTGCTCATGTTCACAGGGCCAGTTGAGCACCGTGGGCCATGTTAGTGGCTCAAAGATAGCTGTGGAGCAAAGAGTTCACCTTGTTGATAACAAATTCACAATTGGCACTGAAAAGAGTAGGCCAAGGACTAATAGGTTGATCGGCCTTTTCCCCTCAGCACAAACCCCTCACCAACCAGCAATCATCCATTCCTGTTCACTGGTTGGGATGCTCAGAGTGAATAATCTTGGCTATACATTTTGTACGCGGGTGCAATATGAAGTCCACACTGCTGCAATCCAAGAGTTTTGATCCCATCCTTTTGTTTGTGAGTGCGTAAGGAGGAAGGAAGTGGTGGGATAATGATGGGTCCAAACAAAATTGTTGGGGTGAAGGCAAATTTGAAAGTGACTGAAAATACAACGTCTCTCGCACAACCAGATCACTTTGGAGAAAGAGTCCATCCAATGTCCCTGAATTGATGGATAGCTATCACAGAGTCCCTTGGACTCCCCGATGCATGCTTTCTACCAATCCACGCTTTCGACGTGTGAGATCCATAGTCTGCATCTGTCCCACGGGGGGGGCGACCCCTCGGTTCTGGACGCCAACTACCCCCCCAACTAACTGTTGGCCGGAGGCCCCTTGGGGGGGGGGGGGGGGGGGGATCTGAGGGGGGGTTCAGGGAGGGCGAATGGGGGGGGGAGGAGGGGCTGGGGGGGGGGGGGGGGCTCCGGGAGGGTTAGTTGGGGGGGGGGGTGTCCAAGTGGGGCAATTCGGGGTGGTGGTGGTGGGGGGGGGTTCCAGGTGGGGTGATTTGGGGTGGGGGGGGGGGGGGGGCAAAGGCTCCCCTTACCTCCCCTTGCCCTCCCTCTAACCATACCATCACCATAAACCTAACCCTAACCTTTGCAGCCAGCTAGTATGGCCATGCCAGCCATGTTGATTGGGCTGACTGAACAAGATGCCCCAAATTTCGTTGATGGCTGCTTTTGCCACATCATTGCTCTCCATTTTGGACCCCAATACTCACTCTGACCCTAGCCTAGATAGTGTTGGGGTGCAAATTGGACAAAATTTTCCTTGGGGCACCTTTGGTGTTCATGTAGCATCGGGCGCCTTTGGTGCCTATGGACGCCTGAGGGCGACACCTTTGGCAACTAACTGTTGGCCGAAGGCCCCTAGGGGGGGGGGGGGGGGGGCAGGGGTAGTTGGCGCCCCAGGACCCGCGGAGTCGCCCCCCCCCCCGTGATCTGTCCCCAACTGCAGATGCGAGCAGCTGTTGCCAAGCCAGTCACCCAATCGGGTTGCTTGTGTCGCAGAAGAAGGCACTAGGCCCTGCACTTCAAAGGGCATTACAAGGGTTTCTAAAACTCTCTAGCCCTGGACTATCCCAACCGCCACATTTCCACTATACTATCCTACTATACTACACTTTCCCAATGGGTGCCTCATTGCAAATCAATATTACAGCTGCGAGATAGATGTTGGTTTCCAAAGGGGGTGATACAAATCTGCATGTTAACACACATGTGTATACATGTGTGTGTTGCCAAACATGTGCCTCTGTCCATGGGTACTACGCTTCGGCATCTAAGAGGGTGCACTTCTCAGCGAATTGCTTCACCCCACAAACACAAGACACATAGATTTCGGTGGATATGACACATGCCCCAGCACCCTAAACACCCCTCAATCCTATGCCGAAGTCCTCACTACCTATGGCCAGGGGAGCCCCTGAAAAAATCAGAGCAATTAGATTAGTTGATGCAGAGCGTGTGCGAGCCCAGCATAGGTGCATGCTTGCATACATGCATACAAACATACATATGCACCTTCCCCTACCCACCTACCTGGAACCCACACCCTAGAGACCCACGTTAAATCCAATATATTAAATTTTCAATTTTAATTTTTGAAGGTCATTAAAGTTTAAACGACAACTTTTAACATGTTAAACCAAAAATTTCCAAATTTTAAACCTTTGCAATGCTATTTGCATGCGGATGCTAGGGTCCCGTGGTTGTTTTATGTGGTACAATGTTGGACAAAGGGTTTGTACAAATGTTACATTGCCTAGGAGTTGGGTTTTCAACCCCTACCCCCTTTCCTTGGGTCCACCTCCAACCCCGATCCGCACCCACTTTTCTATTGTGTAGCTCTTATTTGTTATGCCTTTCTCCCGGGATACCGTTCTTGAGATTAGTATGACGCTTGTGCGTTTGACCAAAAAACCAAAAATTAATCTCAAATTTTAAAGCCGAGGGCCATTTTAATATTTTTACACATCAACATGGATGGACCCCCCCCCCACCCACGGGGTAAAATGGCGGACAAACACACCATGGCACCCCATGGCACCCCATGGGGGTGAAAATTTTCCCAAGCGACGCCCCTAACCCCCCGCAAAAAGCGGCAACTTTGGTTTAATCAATTAATTTTTGGCCAAAAACTAAATATATTGGATTTAATTTGGGTCTCTAGGGCAAGTGAGCCCTCACACCACATGATGGTGCAACAATAGCACTACACCACAACCATGTGACCTCAACAAGCCGTGCAAAGGGAAAATGGGGCAACCACCTTCACCCTATTGGCACAACACAAGCCATCGTTGGCTAGGGGTAGTGGCCGGAGGCTCACATGGCATGTTCATGGCATATTGGCAAGCACACTACACCGCACTCCTGTTTGTTGAGTATCACTTGGTAGGGGCGTTGCAGGGAGGAGATGTACATGCATCCCCATATCTACTCAGTGCCCTCCCCCTTGTGCTAGCATGGCCTTGTCTAGACACAACAACACTGCATCACGCCTGTTGTTCTGACTGCATTTTTTGTGGTAGACAATGTGAGGTGACATGAGTGAGCCGATTGCTATGGGCAAGTAGCAGTTTGGTAATGCCTTTGAGGAGTCATTTATGCTCATAACAACATTCTGCTTACTGCAACCCACTACCCCCGGGGCCGCATGGAGAGTCCCCCAGAACGCATGACGGCCCCCCCAACCCCCAGGAGGAACAATCTCCAAATGAATGGGGGTACTATCAGTTTGGAATCTCCAAATGAATGGGGGTACTATCAGTTTGGGTGTATTTTCAGCCATGGCTCTACAATGGGCCCCAAACCCCTGTGCTTGGTGCATAAGCACAACCTTCTCGAATTATGGGGGCGTTTTCACACAGCGCGCGCACAGTGCCAGTTATTACAGTGTTTACCCCGGTAATAGCCCTGAAAACCTGCCACCTCTAGAAGCATGCACGAGCAATTCAAAACTCCGAAATTCAAACGTGTCGTGTTCTCAGAATTATCCAATGTCCAAAACAATGCAATGTAGACAATAAAATTGTCTTGCGGCTGTTAAAGAACACCTGAAAATATATTAGGGGCTACTCGGGAACATCAATATCGCAAGTATGTTCACCCATGCAACCTCTACACAAGTAAAGGTCACACGTGAAGCATTCCGATGTGTCCCTTCTGCCACAAACTTGGCAAAAGAAAGTATCCTCCTCTTCCTCATCAACCTCAGGGGCCGCTTCCTCTGTCCAAATGGAAGAAGGAATGTGCTCCCATGGGCCATAAGGCTGATATCTTTTCTGTCTTCGCAACATGAATTGTGAAAGGTGCAGAAGTATGCGTGTGTTGGGATGCAAGTCTTGATGAGATGTCACGCACTACTCTCCAAGACCAAAGGGACTCAACTTTGCACTGCCGATTCACCACCTTCACCGCGTCTCGGAAATACTCCAAGTGGACTAATCCGTCAGGCGCAAACCCCACCACTGTGGCAGGAACTCGCATCCCCGGGGGGGCGACTACCAACGGTCCTGATGCGCCAGCCCCCCAGCTATCTGCCAAAACACAGGGGGGGGGGGGGAGTTGGGGGGGGGGGTCCAGCCGGGAGTCGGGGGGGGGTTCCTGCTGGGGGTCGGGGGGGGGGCTCCTGCCGGGGGTCGAGGGGGGGGTGTTCCTACCGGGGGTCGGGGGGGGGCATCTGGCTGGGGGTCAGGGGGCGTCCAGCCAGGGGTGAGGGGGGGGGGGGGTTTAGGGTTAGGGTTAAGGTCACCGAGCTGGTGGAACCAGTCTTGGTTTTATAACCCTTTTTAGGGTCTAGGGTGGACCTGCCAAGTTTAGCAGCAGCAGCAAGCAGCAAGCAGCCAGCAGCACGCGCGAAATGGGTAAAAATCAGAACTCCGTCGTGGTGCTTCGGATTCGGCTGAAATTTTGGTGCATGATACCTAAGAGTGTGAGGGACAACCACACAAAGTTTGAGCCAGAAACTCAACGGTGGCGGCCGGGAGCCGGTGTCGCAAGTGGCGGACCTCAGTTTCAAAAACTACATTTTAGGGCCAAAAACAGCCATTTTTGGGCCAAAACAGCCCTAGAACCCATTCAAAACGGCCAAACAAAGGGAAAGGGTGGGTACACTCTATGTGCGGCTTGACCTTCCTGTGTCAACGAGCCCTTTGCGGCCCTCTAACTCCATGATATGTCCCGGAAACGGCGCAAAAAGGCCCCCAAAAGCCCCAAATTTTCTGCATATTGGCTGGCAACAGCCACAAACCAAGAACAAGCCATATCTTTGGCTACATGGCTCAAAACGCGATTCTGAGGGCACCTAGTCCACCCGCAAACCCCCACTTTTTGTGGTTTCCACCCCTCAGAATTGCCCAAATGGACGCCTAGACCCCAATACCTAGGCCCACTAAGCTGCGGCAAGCTGCAAGCTCAAGCCCAAACAAGTGGGTGCCCAAATGGGTCAACAGGGTCCAATAGGGGCAGAAAAATGACTTTTCTCAAAAATGATCCTAGACCATGTGTGATGCTAAAACAAGTGTGTTTGGACTGTTTTGAGCTTGTGGTGGCCCATTTTGGTCCTCCGAAAATCCCAAAATGCCTTGAAGATGCGCTGTTTTGGGACAAAAAATGGGTCAAAACAGGGTCAAAAACGCATTTTTCCAAAACTTATCCTTTGGGGTGCACAAACGGGTGAAATGAGCTCATTTTGAGCCCATTTTGAGGCATTTTGGCCCCTCACAAGTCCACAAAAGCCTTGAAAGTGGGCCTTGTGGTGAAGGGGATCACTTGCAAGCTGATTCCACCCTGTCAACGGCCTTCAATGTGTGACCCATTGGTGTCCCTCACCATTCATATCTAATGTTCCCTCCCCCACCAGCTCGGTCCCAATATTCAGTCTTGATTAGGGTTAGGGTCACCGAGCTGGTGGAACCAGTCTTGGTTTTATAACCCTTTTTAGTGTCTAGGGTGGACCTACCAAGTTTAGCAGCAAGCAACAGCAGCAAGCAGCAAGCAAGCAGCACGCGCGAAATGGGTAAAAATCAGAACTCCGTCGTGGTGCTTTGGATTTCAGTGAAATTTTGGTGGATGATACCTATGGGTGTGAAGTACAATCACACAAAGTTTGAGCGAGAAACTCAACGGTGGCGGCCGGGAACGGGATTCGCAAGTGGCGGACCTCGGTTTCAAAAACTGCAGTTTAGGGCCAAAAACAGCCTTTTTTGGGCCAAAAAAGCCCTGGAACACATTCAAAACGGCCAAACGAAGGGAAACGGTGGGTACACTGCACCTGCGGCTTGACTTCCCCGTGTCAACGAGCTCTTTGCGGCCCTCTAACTCCATGATATGTCCCGGAAACGGCCGCAAAAGGCCCCCAGAAGCTCCAAATGCCGACAGCCAAAAACCAAGAATAGGCCATATCTTTGGCTACATGGCTCAAAATGCAATTCCGAGGGCACCTACTCCACCCGCAACCCCCCACTTTTTGTGGTTTCCACCCCTCAGAATTGCCCAAACGGACACCTAGACCCCAATACCTAGGCCCACTCGGCTGCAGCAAGCTGCAAGCTCAAGCCCAAACAGGTGGGTGCCCAAATGGGTCAACAAGGTCCAATAGGGGCAAAAAGATGACTTTTCTCAAAAATGATCCTAGACCATGTGCGACGCTAAAACAAGTGTTTTTGGACCGTTTTGAGCTTGTGGTGGCCCATTTTGGTCCTCCGAGAATCCCAAAATGCCTTGAAAATGGGCTGTTTTGGGACCAAAAATGGGTCAAAAATGGGTCAAAAACGCATTTTTCCAAACCTCATCCTAGACCATTTGGGGTGCACAAACGGGTGAAATGAGCCCATTTTGAGCCCATTTTGGGGGCATTTTGGCCCCTCAGAAGTCCAAAAAGCCTTGAAAGTGGGCCTCATGGTGATGGGGTTCACTTGCAAGCTGATTTCACTTTGTCAAGAGCCATCAATGTGTGAATCATTCTTGATGTCCTTCACCAATCATAGCTGATGTTCCCTCCCCCACCAGCTCGGTCCCAATATTCAGTCTTGATTAGCCCTAGGGTTAGGGTCACCGAGCTAGTGGAACCAGTCTTGGTTTTATAACCCTTTTTAGTGTCTAGGGTGGACCTACCAGGTTTAGCAGCAGCAGCAGCAGCAAGCAGCAGCAAGCAGCAGCACGCGCGAAATGGCTAAAAATCAGAACTCCGTCGTAGTGTTTTGGATTTGGTTGAAATTTTGGTGCATGATACCAATGGGTGTGAAGTACAATCACACAAAGTCTGAGCAAGAAACTCAACGGTGGCGGCCGGGAACGGGATTCGCAAGTGGCGGACCTCAGTTTCAAAAACTGCAGTTTAGGGCCAAAAACAGCCTTTTTTGGGCCAAAAAAGCCCTGGAACCCATTCAAAACGGCCAAACGAAGGGAAACGGTGGGTACACTGCACCTGCGGCTTGACTTCCCCGTGTCAACGAGCTCTTTGCGGCCCTCTAACTCCATGATATGTCCCGGAAACGGCCCAAAAAGGCCCCCAGAAGCTCCAAATGCCGACAGCCAAAAACCAAGAATAGGCCATATCTTTGGCTACATGGCTCAAAATGCGACTCCGAGGGCACCTAGTCCACCCGCAACCCCCCACCTTTTGTGGTTTCCACCCCTAAGAATTGCCCGAACGAACGCCTAGACCCCAATACCTAGGCCCACTAAGCTGCGGCAAGCTGCAAGCTCAAGCCCAAACAAGTGGGTGCCCAAATGGGTCAACAGGGTCCAATAGGGGCAAAAAGATGACTATGCTGAAAAATGATCCTAGACCATGTGCAACGCTAAAACAAGTGTTTTTGGACCGTTTTGAGCTTGTGGTGGCCCATTTTGGTCCTCCAAAAATCCCAAAATGCCTTGAAAATGGGCTGTTTTGGGACCAAAAATGGGTCAAAAATGGGTCAAAAACGCATTTTTCCAAACCTCATCCTAGACCATTTGGGGTGCACAAACGGGTGAAATGAGCCCATTTTTGAGCCCATTTTGGGGCATTTTGGGGGAACGTTTGCCCGGCGCGCGCCCGGCGCGCTACTTTTAGACTATGTTCCTCCCGAAGAGCCCCCAAACACACCCCTTGGAAACGCCCTTAGAATTAGGTGACCCAAACTGCCCCAGCTCAAGAAAGTTGCAAACTGGGGTACACAGTACCACTCTCGCTCCTTTAAGGGCGGTCTTGGTCATGGGTGTTAGGATAGCACAACCACATCGATCTCCAGTAGAAGCGATAGGCGTCATTGAGGTATCACGAACAGTAGAGCTGCATCATAACATTGGTCCCACAAGTGTGGGTGTCAATACATTCAGTACAATAGTGCTCCTTACACGCATCCCAAACTACAACGGTGGAGCGTTATGGCAACACAACACGCACACTTCTGCCTCATCCTCTGCCTCATCTTGCGTGCCACAACCGAGCAAACAGCTGCTCAATGCGTGCCCTATACCACCCGTGCACGTCATTGTAACATTGTTGGCGGGCTGTCAAAGTGCCATTCTTTCTTCCAATTAATGGCACAATGACATGAATCCGGCCCTTATAAGCACCATCATGGCCCCCAACTTCGAAATCAAAGAAATCACCTCGGGTACGAGAAGGTCCATACCCATCCCAAATCTGCTGATGTCCCGGGGGCCAAGGGGCAAATCCATATAATGTTGCCCAACATATCAACGGCAACAGTCCACCGGTAGGGCACGGGTCAAAAAAGATGCCCGGCGCGCGCCCTGCGCGTGCCCGGCGCGCTAACGTTCCCCCTTTGGCCCCTCAGAAGTCCAAAAAGCCCTGAAAGTGGACCTCGTGGTGATGGGGTTCACTTGCAAGCTGCTTTCACTTTGTCAAGAGTCATCAGTGCGTGAATCATTCTTGATGTCCCTCACCAGTCATAGCTGATGTTCCCTCCCCCACCAGCTCGGTCCCAATATTCAGTCTTGATTAGGGTTAGGGGTTAGGGGGTTAGGGGGTTAGGGTTAGGTTAGGGGGGGAGGGGGGGGGGGCTGGGGGGGGGGGTCGCATACAAGGACCCGACCCGGCTGCCCCCCCGGGCTCGCACCCCATTGGAGCGAGTGTGGAACACCCTATCTCCAACATTAAAGTCCATGGTGAATGCAATAGAGGGTCTGAGAAATGAGAGCAAAAGATGATGCCCCGCGGCAGACACCCTAAGAATGTATCACCATATACCGGCCCCAGGGTGCCCGTTTGCAAGAGTACATATACGCAAGAAGGGGGAGGGTTGATGCTACAAGGATACACAATGGCAATAGTACCCTGCGGCAATCCTACATCCAAAAAACTGCCTACCGGTGGTGGAGAATGGCCTACTCTTTGCACAGCGCGCGCACAACGCACAGTACACCCCCTATGGGACCCGTCCTACCGCCGTTCCCCCTGACTTTGGCTGTGCTTGCACAAGGCGTTGGAAGCGGCCGCACACAAAGCGCTCCAAACATGCACGGCCTGATATGCATATGTAGCAATGTTCGGCATTTCAACAAGCTTATCACTATGGGGGCGCCTTCGCACAGCGCTGGCACAGCGGAGGCACATACGCGCACAACGCCAAGTACTCAGTTGTTTATCCTGGGACCACCCCTAAAAACCACCCACCTGCAGAGGGATGTATGATCAATTCAAAACAGCATGGGGTGCAGAATTCAGGACCCTGGGACGCTGGCAAGCATCAGACTAAGAAAAAATCCCTGGTGTATGAGCACGGGGGTGGTCGGGTGCAGAATTCAAGACCTTGGGATCCATGGCTACCGATGGTGGAAAACAGCCGACTTTTCGCTCAGCGCGGGCACAGCACGTGCCAAGCGCACGGTGCGCCCCCTATGGAAGAGCGGGAGGGGGGCTACCCTGAATCGATGTACATCTCATCAACATCATATCATTGGTTGCACATTGGGTTCTGACTCAGTAAGACCCCAAAAACCATTTTCTTGACTGCTTCAGACCAACAGGCTGGTACCAGCACTGCATGCACACTGCTAACACCCAGAGCAATATCCCTGTTGAGGGCCAGGCAATCGCCCCTTGGCAAAATTGTCTTCTGGGGAGGAAAAAGAGGATGAAAACAGTACATCCAACAGTCTGCATTTGTTGAACCCGCTGCATTTTTTTAATCCACTGACAGGAATCTATGGGGGAATGTTTGCCCGGCGCGCGCCCGGCGCGCTACTTTTCTAATAACTATCCCGACTTCAGCCCCAGATTTACCCTCCCATGGAGAAGCCCCCCAAGTAGACCACATTGCACTGCACACCTTCCCTACAAAGCACGTTGCAAAATAAAGCAGGATCTGTGCATTCAACCACTCCAACTGTAATTAACAAACAACATTGGTCCCACAAGTGTGGGTGTCAATACATTCATTACAATAGTGCTCCTTACACTCATCACAAACTGCGCCGGTGGAGCGCCTTTGGCAACACAAAACACACGCAAAAAAGCGTGGATTCAAAGATTGTCCCGGTTTCCTCAATAGCACCGGAAGGTTGGGGCCCAAAAGAGGGCGGAAATGCTACGTCACCCCTGCATTCTCGGGGGTCCCCAACAAAGGGAACAAAATCAGAAGTCAAAACCTACGCCGGGGGTCACCATGATGCTCCTAGTATCTCAAAGTGTGGGTCTCTAGTACAGCCAGGCGCCCAAATAGCTGCACTGTGCTATGTGCGCCCCCTTAGCGCACCCCCTAAAAGGCCACTAGAGGGGCACGGGTCCAAAAAGATGCCCGGCGCGCGCCCGGCGCGCTAACGTTCCCCCTATCGGAATCTATCAGCAGTGATGTCATCCCCTACGTTTAGCCGTTACAAGCCCTTGGTGGGGCCACATACCCCGGCACAATCCAAAATCCATACTTGTTTTAGTTACCACCCTCGGCAGAGGTAGCCTGGCGTTACTTGCCCAGTGGCGTGCTACAAAGTCACCCTAGCAGTAGATCACCGCACTGACAAACATGCAAAGCACTGGTTCAATTCCCACTGCCTACAGACCGGAAAATTTGGCCACTTTTTACCACTTTTCTCTGAGTGAAAATTGTGTTCCCATGCACAAGCAAAGGCTGTCGGACCATTCTCTCAGTAGTCCGATATGAAAATTGTGTTCTCCTGCACAAACAAAGGCTGTAGGAAGAAGATGAAGGCACATTCTTGGGCTTGGAGCGGTCATCAGAGCTTGCACACGAACATAGATGCAGAAAAAAACAGAGCGAAGCAAACTAATTGGAGAATGAGAGAGAGCCCGAGGTGGGACGAGCCAGACAACCGGTCAATATCACTGTCAAGCAGCTGTCAACCAACAAAACTGTGATTGTCCCTGCCACATGGTGTCCAGTTTCTGTGGCACCCGCCCACCCACAATTGCAAGACAAACAGGCACAACTCAGGTTCCGAGTGTCAGAATCCTCGTCAGTTGGGAACGCATCATGGGGGATGCACCATGGGGGATGCACCGTGACCTCCTCGAAGTGAAGGGCGGCCTCTGGCAGCATCGCTGGACCAGAACCCTGCACAGGATACAGCAAAATGTCAAATTCTACCTGGCTAGCTGATTAATTTGGGAGAGTCAGGCCCATCGAGGATGCGGACACACTTGCCCACCCATCCACCCAGACCCTAACTCCCCCCCCTGGGGGTAGGCACTGTGGGCCAAATTGCCCCAAACCAAACTAACCCACCCACCCACAGGCCACAGACCCCCCCCGAACCCTGAAGCAAAGGTGTGGTCTGGTGGGTTGGGGAGAAAATGAGCATCTTAATGTTCCATAAATGGCCTTACATAAGTAACCACTGTACCTCAACGCATTTCGGAGAGCGGCTTGCTCTTGGACCGGCATTATACCATTCATCACAACTCATTGGTCGATTTGTATTGGTAGGGTCAGTCTGTTTTGCATACTTGCATCAAGCATTGCATTGTGGTCAGCTTTGTATTGCCCCAACCCAGCTTCCACTCCTCTGCACCGAAGCAAAACAGTGGCACTGCACGCACACCACGGCAAGCTCCTCTCCCCAGCCCCGCCTTGCTGTGTTGCGGGGTCTGTGTGCTTGGTGAAAGCAAATATAATGTGTCAAAAAGGACAAGGTCAGAACTCCCGCACAGAGGAAGACATTTGGGCTGCAGAATGCTGTTTCGAGGTGAAGATATGGCTGATGGGGCGTCTGCGACTTAAAGCCACCAGTCACCGGCGACTGCGTGCATGCATGTGGTACAACCTAATCAACAGCGAGCGGTCCACATGAGGAAGCGCCACCTTGTTGCAGACACACACAAAGCAGCAGTCGACGAACCAAGGGCTCTGCGTGGTTGGGGTTTGAGCAAATGAGAATTTGCCAAATGCACCCAGGCAGACCCAAAATTGCGTCACAAACGTGCTACGGGGGCGTACCTGCACACCTTGCATCACGTCAGGTGCTCCTCCCAGAGGGTTCAGGTGGTTAGAGAGATAAAGAGACAACAATGCAGCAAAAAGGAAGCATTGGTGAAGCCGTCCGATGCAGAGGCACTATCGTGAAGCAGAAACGCAATGTGCAGGGAACTGGAGAACACTGAACGATAGCAAAATGACAAAACTTTCGACAATCCGACAATGTTGCCAGAGAACGAGCAAGCAATGGCCCGGCAGTACTACAACACCCCAGGCTCAGCCGTGCTCCAAAGCGAGATGGCATTGCATTCGGCTTTGTCCGAAACCAAAAGTGGGTGCAAAGTTGACCGACAGTGATCGACGGTGTGGGCAGGCAACACAAAGTCCGTCCGGTGTGAGCTAGTTGCCCAAAGTAACTCCTCAGTGCTGAAGGAGCTGGAAGGAAAATTCTGTTGATGGCGTCCCACCCACCCCATAGTTTTTTTTTCTTCACTCCACATTACTTCAACAGATCAGCGCAACATGGCAATCATTTTCAGGTTTGCATGTCCCCCCCCCCAGCCGCCACAACGGGCCTTTGGCCCACTTCTGCTGGGAAGGAGGTTCGCGTCACAATATGAGAGCCCCCCGCGCACAGCTCATTGCCCCACCTCTCAAAATCATTTGTCATCATCACCCCCTCCACCCGGCCCCAGGCCCATTCCCCATCAGTTTTGTTCAATGGGTTGGAAAGGCAGGGCAGAACCACTTGCACTTGGACGACACTGGAGTTGCACTTTGGATGGCTCAGTGTGGCGGGGGGGGGGGGGCATCAGAACCGAGGGGCCGTCCTGCCCTCTGTGGAGCTGGGACAGAGGACCAGAGAGGTCAAAGGGTTTGCCTTTGAGGGCAATGGCACGGAATGCCCGGCACAAATGTAAACACGGCATCCCTCGGCTGGGGAGCTCTTGGGGCGGATGGCAGACCGGGATCCGCATTACTCTATCTCTGTCCGCTGTACTGTAGACACATTGTGCCGTCCCCCTTGGACGGCGGGAACTGGGCACCCCAAACATCCAAGCAAGCAGCTGGTGGTCAGGGAAATGCATGCACATTTGCGGACATTTGCACTATTTCATACCATCCCCCCTTCTTGTCCAACACACGGCCAGGTCCGAAATGACCTTTCGCTTCATACACTCCCTGTGTCTTAGACAAAGTGAGTGCTGCGCAGCAGTGAAAGCACGAAACATACAACTGAAATGGTGAGCGTCATGCACCATTGACCAAGGAGGGTGCTGTGCCCCAGACACAGTCAATGGCAGCCAAATGGGTTGGAACAGGTCGGGCAGACGACAACACCAGCAGTGTGACTCAGGAATCTATCACGAAATTTGAACAACGCGTCCAGACAGGTTCTGCGTCTTGGACAAGCCGCAAGCAAGGAGGGGAGAGGTTTTGGCTTCGTTGGGTGATGCACATGAAACCCCCGCCACGCTCTTCAGCCCCCCCCTCCCCCCTGTGGGGCCAAATAAAGACGAACCCTTGCAATCCCAAGATATCACCCACTTTCTACAACCCCCCCCCCCCACATCCACATGAATCGGGTGTACCGCAGACTTCTGCACCACGTCATGCACCACGTGCAAACCTCCCTGAGCAACCCCGAGTTGCCCATGAAAAGATGTTTCCCAAAATGCCCCAGGAGCCCAACAACTGTTTTCCTCAGCCTCGCTCTCTGCTTCCCCAGTCCAGTCACGATTCTTTAATTTTGGGGCTTCTAGACAGGCACAACATACCGGCTCAGCATAGGGGAAAGGTCATGGCAGGCCACGGGGCGCTCCTGGGGGGGCAAGCCAGACCCTGTTCCACCGCGACCCACCGATCCACTACCCGTCAAAAAGGAGGACGGGGCGGGTCACAACATCTAATGCCTCAAAATGATCGCCTGGTCGGTCATTTTGAGACAGAAATGTCAGGATTGGGGGGAGTTGCAGGTGCAATATCGCCCACCCCCCCGTTCTTGTGGAATTATTGGTCGCCTTGGGGCAACTGATTGTTCACAAAAGTTCACGAAGCAAAAGGGGTTGGAGGGAGGTCCCGCCCACTGAACAGGCCGGGCCGCCCTGCTGCAGCTCAACAAATCCCCAGGGGACGCATCTGGAGGCTCCTGTTGTGATGTTGTGGTGACCACTGGAGGTGCAGGGTCTGCCCCACTGTACAATGGTGATGCTCTGAGTTGGGGAGGGAGTGCACGACTGTTACCATTTTGAAACGACAACTCGAAACGAACTCAAAAATGGTCTGTGCAGTTGTGATCATCGCTGTTCCGCTGAACACCGCCGTCACCCAGTGGGGTGGGGGGTGTTGCCCCTCCCCTCGATGTGCGCTCTCCAGTGCTGAACAACTATATAGCCCTCCACAGGGGAATAAAAGGACCGTCTTCCGTGTCCGCTGGCCTGTGCGCTGCAAAGTCTGGCAGGTGACAGTGCAAAGAAACACTGTACGCACGCGCACCAGACCCCATGGGCAAACATAACCTCACTCACACAAACACACACACAAACACACACACACACACACACACAGACACACAGACACAAACAAATATAAACAAAGCCGGCCTTGTCCGTCACACATCTAGACACACAAATGCCAAGAAGCCCCGGGGAAACGACACCTTGTGTATGTGTGTGTGCAGTGCCTGTGTAACTGCCCCTACCCCTTTCCAAGGTACGCCCGGGTGTCAGGTGCACATGGTACATCCGCCCCCCTGTGTCTTGGACAAAGCGATTGCAACGCTGTGAGCCACAGCAGTACACGTCTCCCACGACATGACTGCACAAACTGAAAATGGCGCAGAAACAGAAATGCAGAATCACAACCACTGGACCCATCAAACCTCTGCACATGCATGCAAACCAAGCAGGTGTCCTCACATTTGGAAATCGCTGGACAAGCCGTATCTGGGACAAGGGGGGGGGGGGGTGATGTGCGGGCGCGACCACAGGAGGAGCGGGGGCTATCCCTCTGTACATCGGTGATGCTCTATATGTGGAAAAGAGCGCGTGGCTCCTTAGATTCGGGAAAAAACCCTCTGAAGATGCGAGGACGCACCGAGACGACTTGCTATAGGCCTGTCGACAGTAGGGCTCGATGGGGTTGGGACAGAGTTCCCATGAGCGTAAGGTTGTACACGGCAGGGCTCACTCCCATGGCAGGCGCGGGCCATGATCGGCACGCCTATCCATCGCTGATTGCTGATGCCACAAAAAGTGGGGAAGGGGGCGCCAAGGTGTCATTCCGGACCCCAAGCCCTACGGCACGAGATGCAGGGTTGTGGAGAAGAAGAGGGGGGGTGGGGGGTTCTGGGCAATGAGTGTCCAGCCCGGGGGTCCCCCAACATATGTACGTCAAAATGATCAGCACCTGGAGCTGAGTATTTTGCGGTTAGTTTTGCGGAATTAAAAAAAAAATCTGTGTCAATGTCAATCTAACATCAGACGCGGATGACTAGTTGCAATATTGATCAATAAAGGAGGAGTCAATCAATGGCTGGAAGTTCAACCGGGCCTGTTGGCATTGGTGGGTCCGTGGGGTCCATTGGGGGGTGAGGCAGAGGCGTCGGTGTCCGAGGCCAGTGCACATCTTCGCCAGGAATTTGAGGGGTATATGTTGGAGGCTCCATGAGTCTCAGTATCATTCCGCCCAATTCAGCCCCCATCCCCCAGCATGACCCTACACCTTCAGTACCCATGGTGGGCATGGGGGCTGGGGGTCCGTGTTTTCACCTCAGCGCCCCCCCCCCCCCATGGGACCTGGCTGATGCATGGCTGTAATTAGACCCACGCATATCTGTGTGGCCCACCATGGCTCAATGGTGCCAATGATGCCAAACGCTTGCGGCAAGTCTGGGTAAGGATCTACGGGTTCAAAGGGGTTGCAGCAAGGCTTCGGAAAAGTGTAGGCCTTTGTCTGCACCCTCTACAGCGTTGGGAATTGAGTATGCCCCCGCTTTGACAGACATAAGACACCGAGGGGAACGGTGGTTGGGAAGAAGGGCAGAGGGGAGAGGGCGGACACCAATAACAAAAACCACGATGAATTCCCCACGGAAACCACCGGAAGCAGACTTGTCAGCTCTTCATGTGCGGAACGGGGCCGCCTCTGCATTGCGTGCGCGTGACAGCAATCAACCAGCAGATTTCTGCAAAATTGGCGAGGATACGGCGCGGGGTGGCGGATTCTAGTGACAGATGTGCCGGGCTTTCACAGCAGAAAAATATCAGACACTGCACGTCCAGTAGCTGCATCGTACATCATTGCTCTCAGAACATTTTGACGATTTCAGGCTCGTGCAGCGAATCGGGCAAATAAGAGCAAGCCGTTATTCCTACCGTTTGAAAAACCCGCACCTCCTTCGTTACGAAATAATAAACTGGTACAGAGCTCAGCCTCAAAAGATACACCAACAAGATGACAGCAACATTCCCATATGACTCAAACACAAGGTCTAAACAAGTCTTGTGCAAACTGCAGACCCTTCCTGAGCATATCCTGGACAAGGCCTATCCAAGCCTTTGCTGCTCCCATACAATTCCTGTACACGTCCCACACAAATCCCATACAAAGCCCACAGAACGGTTGCGGCCTGACAGCAGGGGGCTGGTTGGTGGCCATTGGAGATGCACCGGCGCCAAAAAGAACGTAAACCCCGCCTCCCCCCCAAAAAAAACGTCTGGCTTCCTTCATGGGCAATGGTTATCATGCATTTGGCAGGTTGGCCAGCAGCTGCACTGAACGCCCCCAGAACCCGGAACCCGGACAGCGGTCTACAAGCGGAGGTCGATGACTTTGACGGTGCGGTCATTGCAACTGCATACGACCTTCGAGGCCATGGAGTTCCAGCCCACTTCGAAGATCCGGCCGTCGCCTTTATACCGACGTACCACGGATCCATCCTGCAGTGGGGGGGGGGGGGGATGCAGGGCCACAAAGACACCCGGGCACAGGGAGTCCGCGATATTGGGGCAGCATCGTGGGACAGGATGTCTGGACGGATGGGTGCGGTACTGGGCGTCCCACGTGCCCACCCAGGCCCATGTCAGAGGATTACTCGGCGTCAGGCGCATCCTTTGGCCACACCGCCGCACATGGGGCATGCAGGGGCGGAGCCATGTTGTTTGGGGTGTGAAGCGGGAGTGACCCGCTGCTGCACACTCCTGCACCCCAACCACTTCAAGCACATGCCCCCCCCCCCCCCCCCGTGCCCCGGTGCACTGGACAGGGCTCGTGATCAGAAGGGCATCGGTCCAGACTCGGGCTGGGGCACCTGAGTCTACGCAACGCAATTCTATTGCCTTCGGCAAGTCCACCTCGCACAGAATCTACCCCGAGCAACACACACCCAAAATAGGGTGGAAACTACATAAATACGGGCTAAAACATGCTTTACATACCTTCGATGATCATTTTAGGTGATCACGGTATCAAAGAAACAAGTTTCGAAAACTTTGATTTTGAGCAGATTAGGGTGAAAAACGGCATAAGAAGGTTGTGTACCAATCCCTTGGGAGCCCCCCCCCCCCCCCCTCCCCGGGACCTAATACCCAAATAGGGTGAAAAACATGTACATACGGCCTAAAACATGCTTCACATACCTTGGATGGTCATTTTAGGTGGTGACAATATCAAAAAAACAAGTTTCAAAAACTTCGATTTTTGAGCTGTCCAGGGTGAAAAACTGCATAAGCAGATTGTGTACCAATCCCTTGGGAGACCCCCCCCCCGCCCCGGACCTAATACCCAAATAGGGTGAAAAACACGTTAATACGGCCTAAAACATGCTTTAAATACCTTGGATGGTCATTTTGGGTAGTCACAATATCAAAAAAACAAGTTTCGAAAACTTCGATTTTTGAGCTGTCCGGGGTGAAAAACTGCACAAGTAGGTTGTGTACCAATCCCTTGGGAGACCCCCCCCCCCCCCCCCCGGACCTGATTCCCAAATAGGGTGAAAAACGTATCAAAACGGCCTAAAACATGCTTCACATACCTCGGATGGTCATTTTGGGTGGTCACAATATCAAAAAAACAAGTTTCGAAAACTTCGATTTTTGAGCTGTCCGGGGTGAAAAACTACATAGGCAGGTTGTGCACCAATCCCTTGGGAGACCCCCCCCCCCCCCCCCCGGACCTAATACCCAAATAGGGTGAAAAAATCGTAAATGCGGCGTAAAACATGCTTTAAATATCTTGGATGGTCATTTTAGGTGGTCACAATATCAAAAAAGTAAATTCTATCGCCTTTCGGCAAGTCCACCTCGCAGAGAATCTACACCGAGCAACACGTACCCAAAATAGGGTGGAAACTACATAAATACGGCCTAAAACATGCTTTACATACCTTGGATGGTCATTTTAGGTGATCACGGTATCAAAAAAACAAGTTTCGAAAACTTCGATTTTTGAGCTCTCCACGGTGAAAAACTGCATAAGCAGGTTGTGTACCAATCCCCTAGGAGACCCCCCCCCCCACCCAATACCCAAATAAGGTTACAAACACGTAAATACAGCCTAAAACATGCTTTACATTGCTTGAATGGTCATTTTGGGTGATGACATCAAAAAAACAAGTTTCGAAAACTTCCATTTTTGAGCTGTCCAAGGTGAAAAACTGCGCTCGTCCCACTCCGCCCCATACAAACCCTATGGAGTCGGGACCAGGAAACACTTTTTCGGCTCAAAATCAAAAAAAAACCAAAAGATTCATGATTTTCGACCCAAAAAATGGGGGGGGTCATTTT